>OW804097.1:124524081-125795197 GCA_942159475.1 Sthenelais limicola
GAATGGGTGTGGCTGTGGGTGGGAGGGAGGGAGGGGGGGGGGGGGCGGGGGGCAAAGCCCGACCAGTCATTATTGATGGTTGTGCACTGAATGCCTCCTGTGAACATGATAGATAGCTCTAGATGGGTCAGATTTTCAGAAAATGTACAATTGGCAGCTCTACACATTTAGTGAATTCTGCTAAATTAGGCTGTAAAATGGTCAATACTAGGTAAATTCGAGTATATTCGGCATTGCATTGATTCTAGCTATCTGTTTGGTTAGGTTGAACCTGAAATTTGGGTTATTTGAGAAGATTAGTGAAAGTGAATCGTACATTTTCTGACAATCAGACTCAGATGCTGGGCGAGGACGGGCAACGACTCGCTGAACCACTCTCTAGGCGCGGAGGCGGGGCTTGGAGCAAGCGCTGCTGCCACCTTGTGAATTATTCATGTACTATGTATCTGTGTTGGGGTTAGGCGTGGATGGGGGTGACCTTGGGAGTCCCAAGCGCTAGCCCTGTACTAGTTGTCTATTCTCCCAATAGCTGGATTTGATATTTCAGCTTTAAAAACAAGAAAATATACTTTTTAATGTCGATATCTTGGTGGCTGTGAGGTCGGTAATATTAATAGGTTTGTTTGAATCTGAAGGCCTAGGCAATCAATGTCACAAGGTGCTCTTATACTCAATCAAGGCCCAGAGCCTCTTAGATCGGATACGAATGGTATGTCAGTGATTGGACGCCTACTGCGCTCATAATGGTGTTTCCTACCCTGGAATAGGCGTCCTAATGGGTTCAGTTAATTGTGGAATTTTGCGGTTTGGAGCGAGGGGCTGTCACTCAGTTTGGAGGGACTATCTCTACTCTGAGCCTAGACTGGAGAGGCTCTCCCGACTCTGAGCCTAGACTGGAGAGGCTTTCCCTCAGTTTGAAGGGACTCTCTCTGCTCTGAGCCTGGTTGAGGAAGGCGATGGGTTGGCAATGGCGGGAATAATTAGTGTCCAGGTACAGAGTCACTCATTATAGATGAGTCACTCACATATGGCTTATCTAGGTGACCTCATTTGTAGATCTATGATCATGGATGACTTGATAAGACTCCCTCATTTTGTAAATTATCTAGTTTTGGTAATAATAATTTCAACTCTTCTCTGCTATAGGCCTATACACAATCTAGGCTCAGAGTTGAGAGAGTCCCTCCACACTGAGGGAAACTTCTACTATTCTTTTCTGATCTGGAAGGCTGTGAGCTACAGTGTTTTTCTATTTGAACCAATATTTATCAGTAGGCCTACATACGGAAACGTATTTTTCTCATGTTTTAGAGAAGTTGGCCGTGGGGAATTTTTCTTGAACCTTAATTCAATATCTATCATTTTCATCATGGAAATATTTCACAGGTAAAACTCCTTGTAATGTTCTACTTCTAAAACATAGATCTATATTTCTTCGCCAACATAAAAAAAAATATTGACCTGAGGAGCAAGTAGCTCGACAGCTAGTTGAAATAAACCATAACTACATTTTAGGGAGAGAGAGATGAAAAGAGTCCCTTCAAACAGAGGGAAAGCCTAATTAATTAATAGATCGAAAAACAGCTATATTTATGTGGTATAGCTATTAGGCTATCATAGTGCTAAAGGTGCCAAAGCCTATACACCAGTCACCCAATACACAGGTGATAATCCCCTAGCTTGTCTACTCTAATTAAGAATATTGCAAATGTCTAATTAACTTAAACACATCTGTTCGATATTTCTTAACGGTTCACATTTGATAAAGTTTCTAAATAATTTCTTATTTATAATTTCACATTGGCTGAATGTCTAGCATGGTAAAGTACCAGTGCACTCTTAACCACCCCCTTACATAGCCCTGGTCAGTAGTAACCACCCCCTTACATAGCCCTGGTCAGTGGAGGACCATTTGTATGCACCGCCGCCTCGTGTCGCTGGTGGCAATGATAACTGGAGGTCGCTAGGGCAACTAGTGGCTCCCCCTGGGGCTAGGTGAACGAGTACGTCCCAGTGTATCTTCTTTACTGCCTCCCACTCCTCCCTCCTCCCCGCCCTCTCCCCCCCCCCCCCCCCCCCCCGAGACCATTGGTGCTGCTTTATAGTACACCTACAGGTCTATACTTAAAGATCTGGGCATAAAGGAGAGTGTCCACCATCTTGTAGGGCATAAAGGAGAGTTCACCATCTTGTAGGGCATCTCTTAGGATCTGGCCTTATACGGTAGAATGAAGCACTGGTGCTATGCTAGACTACTGTCTACTGAGACTAGGCAATTACATCACAAAGCATTACAGAAGGATTTTCTTTTAAGGTGCAGGAAATTTGTCATGAATATCAGTTCAATTTAGTATATTCACGGCAATAATTTACTACTCCAAGTATACATTTTGATGTTTTAAATACATTCTCTAAGCAGCAAATAGAGAGTGACTGGATGAGGAGACCTGTAACACCCGCACTACCTCCTGCCTCTATCCAATCCCATATCACATTTGGCAGATTTATACTGCCCCTGGCAGGGGGTGCCTGTAGTTGGCTGTTAATGGCCAGAGCTTTAGTGTGACCAGTTAATCCGTGATCAATCCCCACCGAGAGATTAACTCCCCGGCCTGCCGCCGGCACGGAGAATCAGAAGAGAAGTGCAGACTGGAGGGTCATTCAGTCTCGCCATGCACACTTGGTATCAAGTGTTTTCTCTCAGCAATAGATGGTAGTATACTAACCTAGGAGGTAGGGAAGACCCACTCTTTTAGCCTGGTGAAACCTTATACAACAACATTAGACCCAGTCTAGGTCCATAGATAGGAGAGTCCCTTCAAAAGAAGGGAAAGCCTCTTGCCTCAAACCACAAAGTACCATTATAAGTACATTAAGACCACAAAATGTCATTATATTCCCATTAAAACACCGTGTCTTAGGCGGGGAGACCGATTAGTGAAGCAGGCTGACATACCATTCTTATCTGAGGGTTTGGACCTGGAGTGGACCATCTTTGGGGTACTTTTTGGCTATAATTGCCCGCTGAATTTCAGGCATTATAGAGCTATAATGCCCTGCGGGAATTATTAATACCCTGAGTGGACATTTCCCGTGTTAATATGCATTGTTTACGGGTTAGAGGCGTTTGAAATGGTCCCAAAATAAGACTAAACTCGGCTTCTCCCTATCCTAAATGTCAGTCATTAATCCTATAATGCTGTACCATATAGAGGTAGCACAGTAATGTATAGGATTGTGCAGTGGATGTGAGTGTACATGTATGCCTCCTCCTCCATGTCTCCAGGCAAGCTCAGCCAAGTCCAATACAGGTGATGGGGGTGTGTCTGTGTGTGGGAGGAGGTGGTGGCACTGCCTGCCTGTTATGAATTGGTGCTTTGTCGCAGGCTGGATACTGGTCCACATGTGTATGGCTATGCACTCGCGCACCTTGCCCATAAGGATGATATATCTGGCTGTAGAGAAAGGAGCAGCACCGCTGTCCTGTGCTGGGTGCTGTAGTTAATATGAGTTGTAGGCGTAGCGTGGGGAGTGGCTCGGCTGTATACAATCTGCTCATGGTCCTTTCTGTATAACTATGTGTGCCTTCTATGCTTAAAGCAGATCATGGAAATATACTGATCTGTCCCACAAGAAATAGCAATGCATTTCCATGCGTCAAATTTTGTTCTTGTTCTCTCTCTCTCTCTCTCTCTCTCTCTCTCTCTTTCTTTCCTTGCCTGTCTGTCTGTGTGTCTCTCCCTCTCTACCTTGGCATTTCCATATGCCAAAATATAGTATTGTCCCTCTCTGTCTCTCTCCCTTCACATCCCCCTCCCTCCCTCCCCCACTCGCCCTCATAAACCATTTCTGGATATCCCAGTCTAATATGATGGCAGGAGCGAGTAGGCCTAGGAGGATTAAGTGTTCATGATTTGTTGCTATCTGTTGTGCAAAATCTCCTTGAGCGTATTCGCGGGGTGTGTGTGTGAGGGCTTTATTAAATAGCCTCACTCGTTGAACTCAGCAGGGCTTTCACCTTTGATGCTCATTCCAAATTGTGCAGTGATCCCTCTCTAAGTAGGGGAGAAATGGCAGGGACAGAGCTTTAGTAATTTAGCAAGTGATTTAAGACCCAACTGAGTGTCATCAGGTCAGCAGCTTGTCCAATATTTTATGAAGCTCTCATATTTCATGTGTCCTGGTTTTCTAGTTGGTTTGACCTGCTCCTCTCGCCTGTAAACATACACTTCTAGCTCCTGAGTATATATTGCTTAATTCTTTTGGATACACTAAGTATATAATCACAGAAGTTAATATATTAAAAGTATATAGTATAATACTGGCATCAACATTCCCTCTTCTGCCAAGGGGTTGTTTAATGGTTTCACGCTGAAATTTCTGCCAGTTTGTTATTTATTCCATGAAGTTTTTGTGTTTTTATGAGATAATTTGTCAGGGTTTCCAAGAAAAAATGTCAGTGCGAATCAATGTCAAACAATGAAGTGATTTTGCTGCAGGATATTAACACAATATTCATTTTGTTTTTGCAGATTGTCGGACATCTTGCAGCTATCGAAGCCCACATGTCTGAGAACAAACTGGACTCTGACCTTCTTCGCGAACTAGAAGAACAACGACGTCTTATTGTGAAGCTGTTAGGGGAAGACTCTTCTTCCTCTGCCTCTTCCTCCTGCTCCGCCACCACCACCTCCTGCTCTTCTTCCAGCAGCAATACTTCTAGTAAACAACCAGCATCACTCTCTTCCTGCACTTCTGCCCTATCCAACACTTCTTCCTCCTCTTCTACTACTACCAATACCAAGAATTCTTCATCACCTGCTGCCCCTTTAAATGGAGATAGCAACCACCGGAAGGACGAAACTAAGAAGCTCTCCGCAGCAGAGGATAGAAAGTCTCTACCGGAAGTGAGCTCTCCTGCCTGTTCAACATGAGCTTGGAGGAAATCACTCGTTTGTTATTGTTTAACCATGTTTTAAGAGACTTTTTTCTTTCAACTCGAATGGCACAAAAACTACACATTTTGAATTATGATTTATTTACCTGTCTTTGGATAGACATTAGCTTCTACAGAGGTGTACGCACGCACACACACACACATGGATGTACGCAACACAAGTGCGTACCTATACTGACCTACCTGCTCGGCTGGGCTTGTGGACGTTTTTACTTTTCGTGGGAGACTTGGCTGTGAAGAAGTAGTAGAAAAGACAATGCGATGTGAAGGAGATGGAGAGTAAAAATTACACAAAACGCCAAGAGTCCAGCACCATTATTGGAGTGCTGGTTCTCTTGGTATTAAACTTAGAGCTGATAGGAAGGCAGGAGGTGACATAATGACATAGTGTTGGACTGTGGTTGGACAGTTGGACTCTACTGCCTAGTCTACTTGATGAATATGGGAAGGACACATAAGAAGGAGCAACCACTTTGTTGTTTCTGTTTGTTACTGTCAGTTGATAATGTAAAAAGCTAAAAGAAAAGAAAGAGGAAAGGAAAATACAACCCCCTCTTTCTTAATCCCTTCTTAAAATGATGCTTTTTCCCGAACATTGTTTATCGAGAGTCGCGAGGCCAGTGGAGACCAACCACATTCCCTCGGATACACGCAAATTCGTTATGTGCTAAATACGCAATTATATATTGGAGCCACACCATCTTCCCTTGAATATAAGAATTCATAAAGAAACAAGACTGGTTGGAGATGTAACATGTGCCATGCTATTCTTGGGAAGGTGCTGCTTTTTCACCAGTGGTTGACAAGAGGAAAGGAAGGAGGGAGTCAAAGAAAACAACTACTCGGTGAATTTTTATGGCTAGATCCTACCTTTTGAAAAGGGAGGTCAAGTTGATGATAATGAAGATGACGATGATATGGAAGATTTCTACCCCATTCATGTTGTCCATTTCAAGTTGCCGCGTTGCTTAGCAACGACGCTCATTGCCACTCGCCATGTTTATACTAAACAAAATACTACCTGCGATACTTAGGAGTGAACGCATTGGATGGAATGTGAATGGATGTGGTAGTATACTACTATCGTTAATTCTTCAGCAACAAGATGTATACTACACTGACAACATGTATTAGTATACATAAAAAACTACTACAGTCTACTACGCGCAGTTACTGTGTCATTCATTGGAAGTCTTTGACTTTGACTTTGCAATACAACAAAAAATATATAATAATCTGATGTTCGACATCGACTGAAGTGCATATGTCAATTGCATGGTGGAAGAACGAATGAGGGCCCCTCTTGATAAAAGGAAACAATACAACAACTAAATTAATTTTTCCCGAGTGACTTTCAAGATTAAAACACCACATTTCTGATTCTGATATCTCCATGTGAAAGATTTTGCAACCAGCTCGGAAACAGTTTGTGTGTGTGGTCATTTGAACTGATTCGCGAGGACTACAACGATGGACACATTACACAGGTCCTTCCTTCAGGATTATTATGATGATACAAGAGGAGGAGGAGGTTTTGGTATTTTGGTGTATTCAACAATATTCTTCTCTTTGCTATAGAATATCACCAATAATGGAAAACCTAGGTAGATGAATGGTTCAGGGAATAACTGGAAAAAGAGCAGCACAGAATCATTAACATTCAAAAATTAAACCTTTCATGAGCGAACAACATCATAATCATTATTATGATTGAATTATTTGTGGTTAATTGCGCATATTTGAGAGAGTTAACTTACATATATGGTAAAACAGACTACAACATCTTTCCCCGAGGTCGTTTTAATATGTATACACGTACAGAATCAAACCACAAAAGATTCTTCTTAATTTCTTACTTTAATTTATCAAGAATAGATTGTTATGTCCCGTTGATGTTATAGATATACAGGGATTTGGATTAGTATATTTCAGCCTTATTAAATAGATTCACAGCCTTCTAGCTTTGGCAGATGAATTATATCAATAGACTTAGGGCTCCTGATATCCCAATATTTTTGTCACTATTAAGAAATATTTGTACTTCTATTAATCATAAAATAACGGTAATGTAATTAGTCGATCTGATTTTCGATTCTGAAAATTGATTTGTCAATTTAAGGCATCGGGAGCCCTAGATTTAGGCCCACTAAAACCAGCCCCCCCCCCCACCCCCTACAATGCATTACTTGATGCAAGGGAAAGAATGTTGTAGTCACCCCCTATTATCGACTATTTGGGGCGTGTGCACTTTTCTACCTGACCAGTTGTTACGGGTTTTCAATATGATTATTATTGGTGCTACGTTTGTTTGGAGGTTTTCTTTTAAAAAAAGTCTTTGGCTCCGGATTTTAAATGAGGAAGAAAAGGGCAACTTGTCGCTCTTTTCGGAAATACTAAAACAATGGCATCTCCCTCGCTACTTTATCTATGTATCCAGGTCATTAGTTCGTTTTCTTTTTCTATGAAATTAAATGGGATGATTATTGATTTGGTGCTTTCTTTTTGACATTTTCTGTGTCTTACTTTAGAGTTACATCTACTGCTTGTGAATATGATATAATTATGTGATGTGTTTCAGGAAAATGAGTCATAAGTCGTAAAATTGATATTTTTCAAAGTGTTTTTTCATAAGATCACATTATTAGAATGTTCCAATTTTGGGGGAGTTTATTCCTTATAGCTATATAACTCAATGTATCAAATTTCAGGACAATCTACGTAATATATCCTTTCGTTTCAAAGGTCCTCATATGGACTACATTTAGTTACTTTACTGTGTATTGACCCCCAGAAATATTGGAAACTTTTTTTTTCAAAAACGAAAATATCAAACTTGAAATCTAGAAATACTTATTAGATTATTAGACTGTTTACTACCATTGGAATCATCTCGATCTCATCTTTTCAAATATAATGATATCTCAAAATCAATTTTTTGCGACTTATGACTCATTTTCCTGAAACACATCACATATATTTATTGATTTATATATGCATTCACGAGCAGGGAAAGTATTCTATAAGCGTGGTCTACGTCTGGGAATCAGGTTAATAACGTATATAGGGGACTTGCTTCTGCCACAAAGTAAAGCATTGCGGGAAGTTCCAGGTACAATCTTCATGCTATGGTTTAAAATGTTTTTTAAAAAGAAAAAAAACTTTATTAAAATACGATTTTACGTTCTTGTCCAGTATTATTTACAATATTTATTGATTTTTGGTAATGGACAGAAATTTGGTTTGTTTTCAAGTCATATGTAGCCTATTATAATAATTATATTGTCAATTAATTTTCTTGTGAACTTGGGGGTGTTTCATTAACCATTTAACACTGATCCAACTTCCCACAATTCATTGCGAACCTTAAACAGGCGTCATTGCAAGTCCCCTATAAACATCCTTGCTGTCAGAGGAATATTTTTGGGTAATGATAATAATACTGTTAGATATACTATTAATAAATGGTGAAAAGGGTAATAAGAAAAACGCCAGCGTCCACTAAACTGTAATATTGGAGTGCTTTGCCTATTTTTATGGATATATCGTGCCAATAGTTGCTTGAATTTGGCATGCCTTTCTTTAGAACAAACACAAATACCTTGGGTATAGCTGCCCCTATATATAACTTAGAGCTATGTGTGTAACGTGTTACCAATTTAATGAAGGACATAACACAAATGTAGGCTGTTTTTCGTATGAATTACTAATTGTCAAATGAAGATATCTGGTTGCTAATATCTAATATATGTCGTGGTTCAGAGGGTAACAAAGTTTTTCTCCAACTGTTGGTGTTGTCCAAGTTTTCCTTGTACCTTTAGAATCAGGTGTGTATTTCTTGCTGGGTACGACCCTAATTATACGAGTGACCGCATTGGTCGAGCTATTTATAAGTTCGTATAAACAAAGGACACTGATTTTATGGTGGTGATGATGATGATGAAGAGGTTCTGCAGTATATTTGTGTAAATACTGTAGGACATTAAATACAGGGCCTGTTGGTAAATGAGGCCTGCAATCAATATAATCTGTATGGTGGGCTGTTAATCGTGTTTTAGCTAGGGAAAATTGAGGAAAAAATGTGAGCAAATGATGGTCTATATGCCCATACTTTTACAAACTGTTTTTGTCTCCATTGGAGAATATTGCTTCTAGTGAAGCGACTAAGAAGAAGAGGAGGAAGACCTGAGATATTCTAAAATTGAGATGATCTGTGGCCCCGTTCTTGGGGGTCAAGGTCACCCCCCGGTATCATTATAGTAATGGTAATATGATGGCTAATTCGTACTACTCCTCCTCCCTCTATCCCTCTTTCCCTCACTCTCCCCTCCTCTCCCGAGAATATATTGCCGCCAATAGGGCTTTTAATATTCATGTTTATATCTATGTCTGTATGAATATTCATATATCTATACTCCTTATATGAAAGCTGGGGGGGGGGGGGAAAGGACAATTTTTTTTATGTTAATTATTGATCGCCTCTATTTAGGGGGGTGATGAGTTGGGAGGGGAAGGTCTTTGCTTTTTGGGAGGGTTCTACTAAAAAAGAGACAGAGACGGGGGTTCTTCAAGGAACCCTTGTCTCTTGTTGATATATACGCACTGTGTGTAAGTTATTGTAATGTAAGAGAAGCTCGTTAAATGTGGTGAGTGTTTTTTGTACAGGATTTTTTTTCTGTTCGTATCGCTAAGACAGGCGCAATCCCTCGAACTAGACCCAACATGAGTTTTTATTTTTTACGGCAGCTATATTAATGTCTACGTTTTTAGTTAGATTCTATTAAAAATAATCAAAAACTGTACGTTTTTTGTAATTATGTTTTATGCCTGTAGATAATGCTCTTAATCGTCTGTATAGGAAGCATGGAAATTCTCCATTTTGTATATAAATTTATGGGTTGACTTGAACCCATGATGTTATTACCCGCGAGTTATATTAATAATAATTATAATAGCATTATAGATTGTCTGTCTGATTGTATCTTGATGCTAGTCCGAATGATTGGGTTCCTAAAACAAAATCGTTTTTGACATATTTGAGCCAAATCACCAAAATGTATATAATTGGCATGATCTGTTATCTGGAAACCTTAGCAAAAATTCAAAGTTGAAGTGGTATTAGAAACTCAGGTTTAAATATTAGAACATCAGTCATTATGCATTACCGAAATTATAGCACTGATGTTCCCAAATTTCCACGGTTTTGTGAAATTTATTATTATTATTATTATATAATCGGACATTTTGCCGATTTGACTCATTTATGTGTCCATCAGGTTTGCAAGGTTGGATGAAACAAATCAGAACAAATGAGCTTAGTCTTTGTTATGGTTGGGCGTTTTGAATGGCCAGTGTCTCCGACGTGTGTATATATGGTATAGAAATAAGTTGTGCATGAATTATATAAATATTGTATATCTACATTTGACGCGCAAATGGTTCCTTGGTGATAGCTCCTACTGTAAAGGACTGGGAGAAATTGGATGTATGTATACGGTACTTGTGTTGATGTTTGTTGTATGAAGATGGATTATATCTGTTCTTGCTGGAATCTATAATAATTATGTGTGTGAGAGAGAGGGAGATGAGATGTGAACAGTTATTATAATAACTTCCAAGTTGTTTTTACTGCATGGGAAATGTGTATAAATACCTATATGCATATGTGTACATTACCGAACGAAAGAAATGCAATGAAAAAAAGAAAAAGGATGAATGGATTGAAAAGGGATGTGTTGATTGAATGATTGATGAATGAACTTACATGATAGTATTGGAAAAAGTCAGGAGTATGTCGGATACCCTCAATATTAATAATAATCCGCAGAAAAGGGTAGTAGAAAATGGCACTTTTTCACAGATAAAAACCAGAGTAGAATTTCCAAGTGAACCTCTTGCTCCGACAGTGCCCTTCAAACTGCCTTTAACCGGGAGACTAGTAAGTACTACAGATCATATATAAACTGCGCCATTTTTCATTATTGTACAAATTGTGGAGAGAGAAAAATATGGTAAAAAAAAATGATGGAAGTGTCTGCTACCAAATGGGTAAAAGATACTACTCGCTGGCTTTGATGGTCGTAGGGTATAGACAGAGATCGGGCTGTGCGCTTTGGCTTTGGCCTTGTTCGACCACGCTGTAGGAAAGTTTCAGGGATCGTTGTAGGGTAGGTCATGTATGATATGATATAAACAAATCTGTGCGGCAGGGATAGCACGTCCGCTATTGTGTGTTGTGAAAGTTGGCCTTGCATTATACATAAACTGCTTAATTAACCCAATGATAATATATGATAATGAACATAGATTTTACCGTCGTTATTACCAGCACTTTTTGCTTATCATGCTAACAACGTACGTACATACATGCTCAGTGGTAAACTATTATAATGATGATGATGAATAACATGGTTAAGATTTAGAGAAGAGGAAATTATGGTAATTATAAACATAATAATGACGCGTCTGCGCACTATGATTGCTGCTGCAGTCTCTCTATTTTTTTCGTAATAAAGTTGGTTACTAAGTGAGCCGTTAGGTGGCTGCTGGGTTTGTCAGGGTGCGTGCTGAGATGCCAGGGATTGTAGTGGTCGTGGAGAGTGATCTTGAGGAGGAGGTGATGAGGTCGATGTTGGCGACATTTTCGGTATGATGGCCGCTCAATTTTGCCCGATTGTGTCACCCCGAACATATTATAGGGAGCATATTTCGATGGCATGACAATATCCAAAGATGGGTCGATAACATTTAATCTTCCTACCCGAGGAGCAGTAGTAATAGTAGTACTCACGCAGTTGTCATACCGGAAGTGTCTGTTGAGCTCATGTCGTCTCTTCTACTTCCTCTTCCGCTTCCGCTCTCTCTACGTTCAAGCCGTCAACACTAAATCAGGGATTCAAATTTTGTTATGTCCAATATAACCGATCCACTTCGTCAGCTACCTCTTGATACTAAGGCCTTTCTCAATCCTGCTGATGGGCCAGCGGTATTTACACATTCTCCTTTCAAAATGTAGCAATATTAGCTTATGATGATGAAAAAGAATAATGATAATAAGAATAATGATAATAATACGACTACTTGTCGTTGCCTGAGGGTGTTTATATGTGTTATATCTGTGTATATTAAGCAGATGTGACGTCGACGTTTTATCTCAAGTGTGACATCATTTGTGCTTCATGACAGCGTCAAAACGTTTTCCCCAAGCACAAAAAATGGTCATTACGTATTGTGATGAAAATAGAGTAGATTTCATCATATGCCCCCTTCCCCCTCTTCTTGGAATTCAATCTATCTATCTATCTATCTCTCCCCCAATGGAAGTCTAATCCTCCTCTTCTAGCAACCTTTTCCCTACCATGGGAAATGTGTCACAACCCTTTTCTCTGTATCTGTCTTTGTAAATGTTGCAAAATGAGAAAAAATGTGCATCGCTGTAAAGTAAACCAAATGAAAGCACTACAAAGCTGTGTAATATATTGATATATATGATGTTACTTGTAATATGTGTATAACTGTGTCTGTTTGCAAACAAATGTGAAGGGAAAGAAAATACTACAAATTAGCATATCCTTGTATTAGTTACCAAACAATCGCTCATGGTGATCAGTTGATGCTCTCATAGTTAAAACAAAACGTTCAACAACAGAAATTACAGCCCTTGAGCCTCGTGGGCCTGTCTATAAGCCTACACATAGTTTGTCTGCCTACCCCAAGAAGTTGAAAAAGAACACACCAAATACTGTAGAAGTATACTTTTTATGTAGCCAGTGTAAGAGAAATGATGTATCAAGGCAGCAAACTAGTATTTTGGGCTAGCAAATATCATCTTCCACCTATTTTTGTATCCATACATGCCATAGAGTAAATGGATTGCTCGTGCATACAACGGTCATCCTGAGTTGTCGCCCCTAACATTTATTGTGTGAAGCAACCATTCTCTCCTTATCTAATTGTATACATACGCACAGTGTATCGCCAAGCTTCATTATACAAGATACAACCCAGCTCTGGAATTTAGAAATGACTGCCAATGACCGTTAAAATAGTATATCATGAGGTTATATAATGGCAATGTTGGTTACAGTACAGATGAAAATAATAATAATAATAATAATAATATATATGCGCTGACATGTTATATAGGGGGAAAACTGAATATTATTGGAGCAAATCCTTCATGAATAACCACAAAAATGACAATAATTGTATTCATCCTGTAATATTTGTGATTATTATTCTTATGGTTATGCCATGCATTGTGAATGTCTGTGCAAAATAATAATAATAGCTCCTTTACTTATTGGCCGGTGCCCGGTAATCTGGATAACCAATTGTTTTACCCATGTCAATGATGTATTCCTGTAAAAATAAAAAAATCCAGGTTCCCGGGCCTTTGGAAAGAATTAATATACAAGGCAATGAAGTTAGAAGGAATGCCTGTCTGGGGTGGGTGGTACATGCCGTTGTATATATAAATATATACATACATATATCCTCAAATACTCGTATAATTCATTTGAGGTATTCTGATGTATTCACTACATATATATAATATGATTATTGAATCACAGTGCTTGTAGGGTTCTGCGCTGTCCTCTTCAAGGTGTGAAAGAAGAGAAAGAGACCTGTGTGAATGATATTAATGGTTCTCGATCGAAACGGCGAGCAAATTCCTATTATTCATTTTCTAAAAGCTTGCCGAATCTTTGTTGACCTTGATTGCCCCTTCTATGTTGTAGATTTCAACTGTTAATTAAAAGGACAGAAATATGGACAACTAAATGCCACTGTATGAATTGCACGTTACTGCGTTTTAACCAAGGCATGATCAGTCTTTTGTGTCTTATCTCACTACTTGTACTATTACAGTTACTACAACTTCTACTATAAACTACTATAACTACTCCCCCCAGGTATACACATGAAATATACATTGAGATGATGACGCTTGGCACTCCTAATTTACTCATGCCGCCAATGCAGATATGAAGAAAAGAATTAAAATAAACCGTAAAATAACCCGATTAATTCATTGTGCAATTCCTGTCCACGTTTGTTCTGTTGTACAGTACGTCAGTGCGGTTATTATAATACAGTTAACACTGTCAAGTTGTTTTTATATTGTATGATAATAATAATAAATAAAAATATACACATTGCTCCAGGGTAGTGCTCGGACTATGTTGGTTGCCATGGGTTAAGGCTCGCAGTGATACAATTGAAACCATGTTATTAGTAGTTTTTGTCAGGAGAATGTGGACGACTGAATAAAAACGTTGACGCAAATATTAAACAGTTTGTCTTTGTGTTGTCTTTATTTTGCTCATGTAAACTGTTTGTTTGTTTTCTCGAGCCTCTACTTCCATTTTATTCATTAAACATTAAGAAAATCTACTCCAATATGTCATTTTATATGGAGGTTTCAAATCGTAGTATTAAGTAGAGGTTTCAAATCGTAATATACATGATCTTTCACATGTGAGTCAGAAAATATTCACATTACATTTTCGAGAAAGATAATTCACTCTGAGACCCCTATTTTGTATATAGGTGTAGGCCTATAAGTGTAAAAAGAAAAGATGAAGGTGTAAGTAATTAGTGTAAACCCACTCTTGTATTTCTAAAGCTCCAAAGTCCAATACGTCACTTCCGAGATCGGGTGTGAACTCTCCCTAGTGGGCGAAAGGAGGTAGAAATAGTGCAACAATGATGTGCGTCAACGATATACGCACTTCCGCCGGCCTATGCACCAGTCGCCTCCTTTTGTTAATGCTTTCATGGTGGTCAACATTTTAATCAGACATTAACCATAGTTCCCTTAGCCAGTCAAGCATTATCAGCACATGTGAATTCCAAACTCTGTAGAAATTTCCAATGAAAGTAGCCAGAAACTTTGCGCCAAGTTGCTTTAGGCGGAACCTTATGCACTTGTCAATTGAATCCCCCACCCCCCCACCCCCGGGTACGTAGGGGAATGTCCTGGGCCTGTTGGGAAATTTGATGAAATCCCCGACCCCCCAGGGCAAGAAATTCCTGTAAATCCCCGACCCCCAGGGGCACATTTTTCGGGAGACATTTCTTTAAGACAGAAACTGTTATTGCAAAAATATAAGGGCCATTTTTAGAAAGTCTTACACATGGTGTTTTTGTTTGACATAGCTTTGTAGAGCTGGAGAAAATATTGTTTTGAATTTTCACTAATCAGATATGAATTCTCAACATCATGAGTGTTTTATGACATAGCAGGACCTATGTCTGAGGGAAGTGGCGAATGGTATGTGACATAACATCCAGTATTTCTTAATTTTTTTTTAAAGATTTTATTTTCACTAGGTAGTACAGGTATTCCCCTTCTCGGGGTTTCTCACCCGCCCCTAGCTTGGCTATTTTTAGAGGGGGTGTCTTGTCATGACAAATTATCATGAACTACATGAACTTAATGAGCATGCACATAGTTATCAATATCAATTAATATTTTGTGTATAATATTATTTGTGATGTGTTTTCAGGAAAATGAGTCACAAGTAGCAAAACTGATATTTTTCAAAGTGACTTATATATAGGATATTTTTGTTGGAATATTTTATATATTAGCCCATATGCTCATAACATGAATACATTACCAAATGTTAAGACAGCTTATTAAATATATATATATATTCATTTCTAGGGTCATATCATAGAGTACTAGCAATTGTGTCTCTCATACCTGTTTTTCTGTCCCAACCCCATTTCCGATTCACTGTCTATCATACCTGTTTTTCTCTCCCAAACCCTTAATTATGATTTAATCAGTGATTGGCATGATGGGGGTCGACTCAAGTATTTTGAGGATTTCATCCCTCAAAATAAAAAGGCTTCAAAATGACATTTTCACTCTAGATACCTTCACAAACCATATACAACGTCCTCCAGAGAGGGTGGACAGAACTCTACAGATGAGAAAAACTATTTGTTTGAAATTTCTGAGAACATGTGAGACAAAGAAACCCCTCTTTTCTACCTGAAGAAACCCCTCTTTTCTACCTCTTTTCGTAGAAATCGCTCTTCCCGTATATTATATGGATATTTAGCTACTTTATTCATAAATGTCAACTCAGAAATATTGCAAACCATTTTTCTTTCAAAAATAAAAACATTCAACTTAAAATACTTATTAGATGTCCAACTGTTTACTATCATTAGAATCCACTTGATCTCATCTTTTCATTAATTGTGTTGACCATGTGATCCTGATGAATAAGTTGAGTATATATGGTATAAACCCAGACCTAATCAGGCTAGTGGGTAATTACCTCTCGGACAGGTTACAGCGTACCAGGCTTGATAATAATGTATCTTCTACAATTAGGATTAATAAGGGCGTACCGCAGGGAAGCCTGATTGGACCCCTAATTTTTCTAATCTATGTCAATGACTTGCCCTCTTGTGTGGATACAATTTACAATCGAATACATGATGTATAATGATGTGGATGTTAGCATATCGATGTACGCAGACGATACTGCAATCACGGTAACTAGCTCGGATGTGAATATTTGTATAGCTACCTCACAAATCGCCTCCAATGTTATCAATGATTGGATGACGTCGAATAAACTGAAGTTAAATTCAGGAAAATGTCAACTACAAATACTCGGCACAAAGGCAAAGAAAAAAATATTAATATGGAACGTATAGGTAGAAATTATATCAACGGTCAGGAAATTAAAATGAGCAAAATCGTTAGATATCTGGGTTATCAGATAGACCCCTACCTTAGCTTCAATGAGCATTTTACTAAGATGAGATTTGCGATTGAAACCAAACTTAATATTGTATCAAGACTAAGACCATGCCTAAACCAAAAGATGGCTAAAACTATTGTAAAAAGTCATGTTTTGTCGATAGCAGAATATGGTAATTTGTTTCATGAGATGGCTCTTGTAAAAAACATAAATAAGATCCAGAGCATAATTAACTGAGCGGTGAGACTAATATTCCAGAATGACAATACAAGGACCCTGGAAGAAATGTATGTTAACACTAAGATTACTAAATTCAAGAAAAAGGGTAATATTACGATTCTAAACCTAATGTTTAACTTAAAGGACAACCCTAATTTGGTTGTCCCGATGCCTAGAGCTACAAGATTGGCAGAAGGTGCTAATCTTGCGATAATGGCACCAAAAACTGAAAAGTTAAGAAGGTCCCCCTTCTTCAAGGGGCCACGATTATGGAACCGCCTACCACTGTTGGTAAAGAACATGTCATGGCCTGTGCTTAAAAAACATCTTAAAGCAGAAGAGAACTGGATGGCATAAGAATTAGTGTATTGTTCACTCCTGAAATAGGACCAAACTGATTATGAGAAGTTGTGAAGATAGCAAGAGTAAAGGTAATTAAAAAAATCGGTGGAAATTTTGACGAACTCCTTTTACTGTAAGCGAGATTATTATTGTTTTCAATAACTGGGCCTATACCAAAAAAAAACGTTTGTTGTGTTGTGACCTTTTGTCGCTTATGATGTACTGTCATTTGTAAATTGAAAAGAGTAATTATAATTTTTTGTGTAATAATGAAGTTAATCTAGATGTAAAACTGTACACTTTTTCAAGGAGATGAGACCTACCACATTGTGGATATCTTCCTAATAAAATGTTTAAAAAAAATAAAATATGATGATATCTCAAATCATTTTTTTGTGACTTGTGACTCATTTTGCTGTGACACATCACAATTCCCTCCCATGAGCCAACCCCCCACCCCACCCCCCACACCTACCCTAACCCCCTACCCTAACACTAACCCCAACACTAAATGATCTTGACATTTCTAGTATAGGGTACCATGGAAAAAGAGTCCCACATCATGTTCAGCATGTCTAGTTCTAGCCTGACACTGTTGAAACACTATATAGGGGGTGCCAAATCCCTGTCAGGTTCAAAGGAGACACTCTTTGTGTATATAATATTGGGGGAGGTTTGGAACTATGGAACTTAGCCTAGGCAAGCCCATGCACACTGAAAACCATCAAATATCTCTTGGGAACCAAGGTACAGAGTGGGCAATGGTGGACATTCCCCCACCCACCAGTTGATATTGCTGTCAACTATAGGAAATCTCCGCCTGGGTGGGGGAATGTTTTCTCAGACATTCCCCTACCATTCCCCTACGTACCCGGGGGTGGGGGGGTGGGGGATTCAATTGACAAGTGCATTACAATTTAGCGCCGGCTAGCCAAAGTGGGCGGGGCTTGGTAGATCCGGTGGGCGGGGCTTACTTGTCTTTACTAGTCATGTAATTAGTTTTATTAGTCTATTTTACTCTGGACAGTCCACTACCCGCTTTACTGACTTAGGACCACCAATTTAAGGTTAGGTTTAGGGTTAGTTTTAGTATTGATTTCTGTTAAGTAACATTTGACAGCACTTAGTCAAGCCGGCTCTAGTTACAACAGCCAATCACGTCACTGAAGCCACATTCAGTCAGCCGGCGCTAAATGGTAAGGTTCCGCTGCTTGCCGCCAAGTTGTGTACTTCTTAGCTATGGAACCGGAAGTGTAAGTGCCGAAAGCACCGCGTCGGAAATAGTTTTTTTCTACATCTTATACAGGATAACACCAGATCTCGGAAGCGATGCATTGGATCTAACTCGTCATTTAATACTACAAGAGCCTTCGGCTGAGGCCCCTCCATCAGAAAAACAGATCACATTAAAAAAAGGATCCGAGAAAGAGAGATCAATTAAAGGATTGAATTGATTAAAAGCCCTAATTTATTACCGTACATGTCATGATGTGGGGACTGAACTGAGAGCTTATTTTTAAATAATTTTATCATTAAAAGCTTTTGACCAGGAGTATTGTCAGAAAGTGCATGTCTTGGAAAATATTTTAATAAATAACATCTTTGTCAATATTGCAAGCAAAGTTAAATGGCTCTAAATACTATCTGATAATTAAAAATGAGACATTTTCAACTTAATAGGCCTATATCTAAATATCCTATATCCAATATTAAAGGATGCCATTCGTAACCTATCACCTCCAGGTCCTAGAATTTTAACACATATATATATGGGCCCGGATTCAAAATATTTGTAACCTGTCACCTCCAGGTCCTAGAATTTTAAGACATATATATATATGGGCCCGGATTCAAAACAAAACCATCTTTATTCAAGGATATAAAAATGAGGCCTATGTATGGGTGTCATAAAAACTTTTGCCAAACCCAACCATCTATATCATAGGCCTATTATATATGTATGGTGTCATAAATAGATGGAACATGCCAATGGGGAGGGCAGGAAAGGTGTTATCCACCGAGGATTTAGGGGGAGGGACCGAGGGCCGAAGCGCAGCGTAGGCCCGAGGTCCCTCCACCTAAATCGAGGTGGATAACACCTTTCCTGCCCTCCCCGTTGGCATGTTCTGTATTTATTACACCCCTGAAATAAATACAACAGAAACTAACATAAATTTGTATTCTGTAATTCTGATAAATCATGTTGTTTTCCTCATTTGATTGTGTTTTTCTTGTGAACATGAAGAAAATAGTTCCTAACAATTTTTACACAGGAATAGTTTCGATTCAATGTGAGTAGGCTAAGCCTAGGTCTAGCCTATAGATTAGATTTAACAGAATACAACGAAATATCCCATTTTATTGTGTTTCCCATTAAAAAAACTAGTAACAACACTTTATTTAACATGTGCCACACCTTCTAATGACTTGTATTGCATAAATAATTAAATTACAGTGGTCGGCTAGACCACTAGGGCTAGGCCTACTGCTAGTAGGGACGGCACCTACGATGACATCTATTTGACCCTTGCAGAACAGCTGTTTTTTACATGTGGGCGAGCCGTTTTAACATCGCCATAACTCCGTGAATATTATAGGCCTATATTTGAACAAATCCCTCTGGAATCCCTCAGAAATTCGGACTATTTGTGGATAGATAAGGAAGCTAGGAGGCTATTAATTTACCTTTTTTCCCCGATGCCGGCCATGACGCAAAAACATACATAACGTCTTCTATTTACACAACGTTAGTAACGCGCATTGTACTTGACAACACTTTTTCCCGCGCATTGATCAGGCCTATGTACCCGGCCTATTTTTGTTATTAGCTAAGGGCGATGTAATTAACATGTTATCACCCTCCCTCTGTAAGTGCGACATACAGTGTTGTAGGTATAGGCAACTACATCACAGGGGTGTAATAAAAACGTTAGCCAACCCCAAGAGTTAGTTCTCTATGTATGGTTGATTTGAATAGGCTACTATCATTTCTCTATTTCTCAGTTAATACTGCATTATAATTCTTTGGAAAATTATTCAATTGGTGCGATTCTGTTGGAATAAATACCTCTAACTCTTAGAAAAACTTGTTTTTTTCTTTGAAAAATTGCATTGTTAACAGTAGTATGTATCTAATATTACTATATAAACTAGCATAAAGAGCGTGTAAATATTGCTACAATGATGTTCAAGGAATTAATGATATATATATATATGCACACGGTCGCTTACATGGTTACTGAAGTACCCAGATTCAAAATATCATAGGATTACTGATTTTAAAGTTTAGTTTCCCAATTTTCGCAAAAATGTTGCCCAAGACGTTGGTTATATTGCATAAAAACATCAAGATGAAATAAGCACTTCTAAATTTTGCCTGTTTTGAAGTCATATGACGACAGATTGGTGGATAGACTATGCACATGGCGCCCTAGTTTCAGGATAGGGAAGACCCCCTCTTGAATCCCGTTTCCTTGAATCCCGTTCCCCATTTTTTTATAAGCTCCATTTCCCGAATCCCGTAGGTTTTCAACTTGCAATCCCGTTTTTCTATTTGCAACCCCTACCTGGAAAAATTAAATCTGGATCTGAACCCCTTTCCCGAATCCCAGAGGCCCTTTTAAATCCTGTATCCCGACCTAAAATAGGCCCCAATCCTGGTTCCCGAAAAGGTATTCCCTACCCTGCTAGTTTTGGTTTACCACCCGCCTCCACAATGGTCTGTCCAGTGCAATACGTTTTGCGGATTCTGTTGTAATGTTCTTAGTGCTGAGGTCTTTCTGTAGCACAGACAGCCAGGTGAGACTGTCCAAGAGTGCGCGGGAAAAAGAGTTGTTAATTAAGGGCCCAGAACAGTTGCGCGGTTACTAACGTCATTTTAGACGAAGTCATCAGGACCGTGAGCCATGAAATGTTGCAGCGAAACATTGAGAATTTCTCGTAGAAAATTGGAACAGCCTTACAAACTTATCTTTTGATTGTAAGAAAATTCTTTCTGTGACTTTGCAACAAATGTAGATGTTTTTTTGTGCTCATACAGGAGTTTATTGCATGCACTACTAAACCAAACAAACACCACTGTCTCCCGGCATACATCTCTCGAACGGCGTGCGCATAAAAACGGCTTCAATCGGAAGTAGAGTGGAGAAAGCGTAGCCTCCTTTAAAGAGTAAGGTAAACATAACTTTGGCTTCATTACACGACACCTGGAGCCTTTGGACACAAGGACCTTGTTGCAAGCACCATAAAAATTAAGTAAATAAAAACAAAATTTGTTGGAAATGACCTAAATCTCTTAGGCTTTATGATAGGCTAATTAAAGGGATAAAGACTCTTTAGTTCAGTAATTACTCACCTTAATCACCAGTTGTCCAGATCTAAAGAAAAACAAGGTCCTCAATAATGCTTCCAGTAAAGTAATAGCCTAACCAGAATTGCGCTATTAAATGGACAACTAATACAGCTCAAAATGTGTGCTTCAGTTGGCCATTGACCATTGACCATTGACCATGCAACACTAATGGGTCCGATTTTCAGAAAATGTACAATTCACCTTCACCAATCCGCTCAAATAACCCACATTTAAGACAGAAATAAGCTTCAAAATGCAGTTCAATATAACAGAACTGATACTTTAAATTAATGCGATACCAAATGTAGCCTACTCATAAATACTCTGTATTTATCATTTCTCAGCCTAATTTAGCAGAATTTCCTTAATATGTAGAGCTGCCAATTGTACATTTTCTGAAAATATGACCCTAATACATATGAACTGTTTGAAACAAGTCTAGCACTGGGTCGGGTAAAAAATATAGATATACTTATTAGCTTGACAACTTTCTGGCATTTCGCCATTTTTTGACTTTCATCTCTGGTGTGAAAATGGCTAAAGTTCACCCCATTAAATCATGGGTACTGGGTCCTATTATAACTAATTAGTTAGCAGGCTATGTTCTCGTCAATTTGTAGCCTTCTGACTCCTTAGTCATATGTTTCAAAATGTCAGCCTGGTCTCAATTAAGACCTCAGAAGAAACAACAATTTACACAAGGCATTCCAGGCCAATTTTGCATAGCAAATTGTCAAGAAAGTGTAGCCGCCAGACTTTTCCTTAGGTAATTTTGTTTCTTGTGATTTGTAGTTGCTGTAATTCTTTCAGAAATAATCTTATGAATTAGTGATTAGAATCGATATGTAGCCTCCCTCCCACCAGGTCGCTAGGCCTAGCAGCCGGGAGATTCCCATAACTGTCTCTGGTGTGCAGAGTCTTATGGATCCTCCATAAGACATCTGCAGACATTTTATATATTAGGATTAGATTCTATATTTTGTTACCTTTTTTTTGTTCCTTTATTTAATCATGAGATAATTACGGAGTTTGTACCTTCAATATGAGAACAGCAGTTCTCAAGTTGTTTTTGTGATCGGAGATCGGAGAGCTTTCCCCGTTCGCCGCTATGACGTCATTCATGGTGGTGTAAGGCTGGGGATACGAGTCTGTATGAAAATTCGTACGTAGCATTCCCTGCATTTTGGTCGATCCCTGTGACCCCAACTTTCACTGCATCGATGCTTGTATTTTTTTCCATTGTATATCGATTATTTGAATTCTTGGAAGGCTAATACTATTGGATACATGTCGATTGCCAGTTGTGACCGCAGAGAAACATAGGAAAAAAACAGCGAAAAAATGAAATCTGGCAAGTGACTGAAATAGTATGTGTAAGAAAAATTGTATGGGGCGCCATCTGCAATGTTTTATAAGAAGCTGCGCTTTTGTATACAAAAGGTGGATTAGACGCTGTGGGTCCAGGCCAATATGTATAATTGATATGATCTATATTAATATGTATTGGGTTATCAGCTCTAATCCATAAATTTATTCCTCCCTTTGAATTATATTCTTCAAAACAGTGGCAAGGTATATTGGTAGTCATTAATAGGTGGTCTCTGGTAAAGGGTGAAGAACTGGGAGAATTTACCATATTTACATCGAATGTATTTACGGTGAAGTACAAGATAGCTAAAGGCATTCAAGCCTCCACAGAGACTTTCTAGCGATACTTGTCAAATGTCGCGAAATATATCGCGCAAAATTAATAACCTTGTGAATATGAATGTAATGTAATATACGAGATCAATATCCATCAATATAATATCATCCAATCTCTCCTCCATTTGATTAAAACTATTTTAAATTATTTGTTCATATAACAGAAGAGCAGACATTAAATGTATTTCGCTGTATTTTTGGACGCTATCTAAGCTACATGAAACCTTTATTCATCTAATGTTATCTATTTAAAGGTCATTAAGTAACTTTATATATAATATAGGTAATCGTGGTTTGCTCAAAAAAACAACAGAGAATAAAGGAGTTGGGGTTAAAAATTGTAAATTTATTTCAGACATTCTACTAAGCTCCACTTTGATATTGTCTATATCTAGGAGCGAATATCAGCAAGATTTTGATAATAAACTAAACCCTGTATAGTCCTACCTAACTGAACTGTTAGAATAGTGGTTGGTCACCTCCAGTCATCGACGGAGGTGAGTATTGTCAATCACTTATAAACAAGCACTTGTAACGCCATAAGAGGGTCTGAAATCCTCTCACTAGCTGGAGATCGCCCCCTTTGCGCAATTAATTGAATAACAAGTTTTCAAATTTAAATTCAAAAGTGACGGACATGTGGCCTCACACATAAATGGGTCAGATTTTCAGAAAATGTACAATTGGCAGCTCTACTTATTTAGGAAATTCTATTAAATTAGACTGACAAATGATGAATACCGGGTATATCTGAGTATATTTGGTATCGCATTGATTTAAAGTATTAATTCTGTTATGTTAAACTGCATTTTGAAGCTGATTTATGTCTTAATTGTGGGTTATTTGAGAGGATTGGTGAAGGCGATTTGTACATTTTCTGAAAATCTGACACAAATACTAATATCATACTGATCTGGTGCAATCTCGTACTTTTCAATGATTCAGTAACAAAACACGATTAAACATAAATAAAGAGTAACAGCATATTGAACGAATAATGTCTGTACCGTTATGAATATATTTATGTACAGGTAGTTACAAATTGCCAACAAATAACATGCATACATACATTATGAAATGATATGCAAAACATAACATCCAGGACCACTGATGAAAATAACATATATGGGTCAGATTTTCAGAAAATGTACAATTGGCAGCTGTACACTTTTGGTAAGTTCTACTAAATTAGGCGGCAATTTGGTCAATACTAGGTAAATTCGAGTATATTCGGCATTGCATTGAATCTATATAGCAATCTGTTAGGTTATGTTGAACTGTATTTTCATCTGAAATTTGGGTTATTTCAGAGAATTTGTGAAAGAGAATTGTACATTTTCTGAAAATCTGACCCGTATATATAATGACTACACACAGGTGTACCTCGCGAATACAAACTCTAATACCCATCCACACAATAAACTGATGATTAATGGTTGTTTCTTATTCTGGCATCTATTGGAAGACCTCAACAATCAGAAATGGACAACTCATTTTGAGAAGAAAATAATAATACATTCAATTCAATCAAATTAAAATTTCTCGACTTTTGTCACAATAAATAACCAGTAAAGTGACTTAAGTATATTCCATATGAAGACCTTTAAACCGAAAAGATATATTACATACATTGTCCTGAAATTTGATACATAGATCGATATCACTATAAGTGATAAACTCCCCAAAAATCAGAACATTCCAATAAAGCAATCTTGTAAAATAAACACTTTAAAAAATATAATTTCTGTGACTTGTGACTCATTTTCCTGAAACACATCACAAATGGTACCGTATGCATTTGGGTCAGATTTTCAGAAAATGTACAATTCGCCTTCACCAATCCTCTCAAATAACCCAAATTTAAGACAAAAATGAGCTCCAAAATTCAGTTAAACATAACAGAACTGATACTTTGAATCAATGCCATAACAAATATACTCAGATATACCCGGTATTCATCATTTTTCAGCCTAATTTAGCAGAATTTACTAAATGTGTACAGCTGCCAATTGTACATTTCCTGAAAATCTCACCCATTTATCATAATGCACAAGCCAATGCCATATTAAAAGGGCCATTTCTAATTATTTGTTTATCTCTAGTGGAATTCCACCCACCTACACCTCCTTTCACCGATTGTGGTCTAGATTAGATTAGATTAGCAAACTTTTATTGCAATGAAATTGCCATAAAAAGAGGACTACTAAGAGGTCTACAGTATGATGTTTTCATAAATGAAGCTGTGTTTCTTCTATCAACCAAACAAAATGTATGAAATATGAAAATATCTGAAAAAGGCGAGGCCAATAGGGGAATTGCATAGACGCCATTCTGATTTGCATGGAATTATGGGACTAATGGTACAGTGTAAAATCTATAGAAAGCTTGTCATTTTCAGCATGGAAATTCATTGATGCTCCAATGTCAAGAGCCATGTGTTATACATGTTTCCACAACACAAGACTTCATCTTTCCCATCATGCATTTGGTTTTCATAGATCATTTACAAAAGCTATAATATTGGTAAAAACATTCTTGCAATTTTAGATAGAAATGTTCTCAAATATTTGTATGTCAGATTTGAACTGAATCCATCCCAGGATGCACTGTAACAGACATGCGCAGTGAGACATGCAAGTTCCCTATTCAAAGATTTCAAGGCCCCTTATGAGTTTTAGACACACAAACTAACCTGACCATTTTCATTTTGAAATTTAAAGACCTTTCATGGATATCCTGACATAACACTAAACTGATGATTGTAGATAAAGACTTTGGTGAGATGTTGTATTGTGTGATAGTTGACCAGACTAGGTTGTATAAAGCTTTCTTCAGCTCCATGCATAACTGGATATCCACTAACTCCTTAATTATAACATGTTATGACTGGAACCTAGCAAGGCCCTGAGGAAGGAAAACAATATTACAATACAATAAAATCCAAAAATTAATTCAACAAGTCTTCTTTAAAACAATGAAGAAATCAACCAAGTTTCTCTATGACATATGGGTCCGATTTTCAGAAAATGCACAATTCATCTTCGCCAATTCTCTCAAATAACCCAAATTTCAGACGGAAATAAAGTTCAAAATACAGTTCAACCTGACCAAACAGATAGCTAGAATCAATGCAATGCTGAATAAACTCGAATTTACCTAGTATTGGCCAAATTGCAGTCTAATTTAGCAGAGTTGACTAAATGTGTACAGCTGCTATATTCAGAAAATCTTCAATTATGATTGAAGATTTTCTGAAAATCTGACCCATTAGCAGAGTTACTGTTGCCTACCCTCGATGAACATAGCTAGACAAGTATTCTTTATGTTAGAAGCCAAAACATAATATATATAATATAATCTATATACTGCCTACTTCCTTATACTTATAGCTAAAAAGTTTATCACAATGTAAGAATTGAATGATGTAACCAAAAAGGTATTTTGATGGAAGAACCAAAAGATATTAAGAATCCTACGTTGTGACTCCATTGAAATTGAAGAAATAAACCAAGTTATACTATCAGTGTCTAAACCGGTTTGTAGTTAATCAGTCTTTGATCATTAATATTGAATTGAATTGAAAAATATTTTATTTGTCAGTAATATAATAACATTTACATTGAAAATGACAAATTGGTGGACAGACTTCTGGGATAATCCCAGTTCTTCCAGTCATTCCCATATTTTCGAAGATGAACTAAGAACAAGGCGTACATGATATCAATACAGGATATAATCAAGTTAATCATTTAGTTAATTAATTACATAATTAACTATTACATAATCAACTATTAATTTCCACCGGTCTACTTTACGCATAGGCAAACATTACCTATTAGCATGACTGAAGTTTGCTGGTATAGTTAAGCGCTCCTTTCCTTTATAGGGAAGGGGGAAGGGGTGAGCTGGAAGGGGAGGAAAGGCCCTAACTTTGGGTCATTTAGGTGGCATTTTATGATTCTAAGTGCCATTAAACATCGCCTACTTGATATGTGCTATTATGACCTGGCTTAGAGGGGAGAGGATTAAATCTAAGACAGGAGGAACTTCCATACAAATTGTGTCGAGGGAGGCGAGCCCAGCTGTTTTTTATGGGGATGTGTACTGATTAACAGGGACTAATGGAATATGCCTTCTTCCACACCTCAACATCAGAGAGAAATCCCCGCACTATAATTACCCTGCCATAAACTATATTTTACTCCTTTCACCCGCCCATACACCTGCAGAATCAACAGGTCCTTCTCCAGGGTGTGAGTGAAGAGGTTCATTGTCCTGGCGTTCGTTACCTTACCAACCACAACCGCTGCCTCTTGAATGGATGAGTCATCGCAACGCTACCATGACGTCATAACAGGATCTCACCACGTGACGTCATCGTCTGCGGCCGCATAACAGGCTGCAATGTGTGCGTCTATGTCGATCTGTGATTGTCTGGAAGGCAAAGTAAATATTTTGAAACTAAAGCGTAGAGTTATGTTTACATTCGAGTGTTGACTTGTGTGAGCAGGAGCGTAGCGGTCGTCTGCTTCAGGTAGTCTGCGTGCGCATGTTTATTTCCTGAGCTTCCGTTTTTCACCCCGTATTATGAGTGTAAAAACTCGAGAAGAGGTTCAGAAAGGAATATTTATCATATGGGTTTTTTAAGAGGCGACGCATGAAAACAGCTGGCAACAGCTATACCGTTTGTTTTTCAAATTTGAAATATATGTAAGTTCTTTGAGGCCTTAATGACATATATACTCATGTATTTACGGTATGATAAACCGTCCACCAGTTCCATCTTTCATGACCTTTCCCCTTGTGTATTCGGATTTCATGGCCACAACAGTCTATTGATTTCATTGTCATTTTTAATACAAAGTGTTGCCGAATATTTTGTATGTCAGATTTCCACTACACATTACAGACAGATGTTGTACTATAAGGTATAAATACACAGACATGTGAGACACTAAGACAAGCTGTATCATGTTCTCTATGCAAAATAAAGAATTTATTATTATTAAAACTTAGGGTAAGTTATTCTAGGCCTTGTAAACAGCGAAGGAAATGAAAAGGAGAATAACAAGATCGCAGTGAGCTAAGAACAACGTACGTAAAGGTAAAGAAGGGAATCATTAGCATGTAGAAGCACACACCATAGGAACTTGAAAATAAAAATCATATTGTAAAAAAAACAACACTCCCCCTCCCCGCACTTTGCAAAAAACCCAACAATATGTGATCCGTTTTAAGAAAATGAGTCATAAGTCGCAAAATATGGATTTTGAGATATGACCATATTTGAAAAGAGGAGATCAAGCCGATTCTAATGATAGTAAACAGTAGGACACCTAATATGTATTTCTATATTTTAAGTTTGATAATTTTATTTTGAAAAAAATAAGTTTGCAATGTTTCTGGATGGGTAATTACCAGTAAAGTAACTAAATATATACTCCATACGAAGGCCTTGAAAACGCAAGGATGTATTTAATGCAATGTCCTGGAATTTGTTACATGGATTTATATGACTATAAGTGCTAAACCCTCTAAAAATCAGAACATTTCAATAAAGAGATCTTGTGAAAAAAAAACACTTTGAAAAATATCAATTTTGCGACTTTTGACTCATTTTACTGGAACACATCACATATAAGGTAAGTAATGATGTATGAGTCCCGAAGCTTCACAATGTAGAAGTTTAGGAGTTTTCAACTTACTAGCAGTAATATACTATAAGCATTATAGAAAGGCCAAAATAAAATAGGTGTGTTTCCGATTTATCTGGCTGAAAACTAGGTAGGGGGGGGGGGGGTGGTAACTTTTTTCTTTTGTTAATTCTTTTTGTTTGGAAACCACCTCCGGGGAACTGAAAAAAATGAAAAAATGTCTTTTTCATAACAATAGTTGTTTTGAACATGGGAAAGGTGCTTTTTGACAGTTTTGGGTTAGGAAAACCCGTTTTCCTGCTTTTATAAGCTTTTTTTTTTATCAAAAAATCCAAAAAAAGTTAGACATGATGGGGAAAAAATCAGGTATGGTAAAATTTTTTTTAGGTAGGGTAAGGTTTTTCTAGGTAGGGGGGGGGGGGGGGGGGGGGGGGTGGTAAATCGGAAACACACCTATTTTTTTTTTTCCAAACCATTAGGTTCAGTAGTCTAGTCCAGGAACATACTGCAAGACCTGGAAATCCCCTTTGAGACGGATGTTCACTTTTTGCACATTTTTGTGTGCAACTTAACGATAATATTTATTTGCACCTAAAAGTGTACAAAAAGGAGACCAGTTCTCTTGGCACCAATGCTATAATTGAACATATTATGTTCTATTCAATTCAAGCATTGAATTGAATTCAAGAATTATTGACATATTATGTTCAATTGAATTGAATAAGGGTCAGATCTTCAGAAAATGTACAATCGGCCGATCTGCACATTTAGTAACTTCTGCTAAATTAGACTGTAAAATGGTCAACACTAGGTATGTCTGGGGATATTTGACATTGCCTTGATTCAAACAATAATGTTTGGGTATGTTGAACTAAATTTTGAACGTGATTTTTGTCTTACATTTGGGTTATTTGAGAAGATTGGTGAAGACGAATTGTACATTTTCTGGCGATTTCACCCATATATATGTTATGTTCAATTCAATTCAAGCATTCACGCCTGATGATACAAAAGGGAACGACTGGAAGAACTGGGACCATCCCAGAAGTCTGTGGACCAATTTGTCTTTTCACTGTAATTGTTACCTTATAAATGACAAATAAAAGATTTATCAATTCAATTCAATTCAAAACCAGGTGAATGACCTGAAAGAACAACTCCAGCTTTTTCACATTGATCCTCAGCTTACACATCATGGATGTTTAGGAGTTTTCAACCAGCTGCAGTATTTACACCAACAGAACAAGGTGAATGACCTCACGACGCAACTCTCACTTTTTTTTTACCTTCTTCTGCTTACAAATTCCAAGAGGAGACTTACCGGTGATTGAAGTTAAGGTTGCATAGCGGACATAGCGACACTGCCGGGGGCCCAGTGGCACCACCTGTAGGACTAGCGGGGAACGACTCTTGGGTGGTGCCTGGATGCGCGCGGCTCGTGGTGGGCTGAGGGCGGGGCTGAGGGCGGGGCTGAGGGCTGACAGGGCCTGTCATGATGCAGCACTCACCATCCGTATCCGGGTTCGATGACCCTTCCTCATAGTCTACATTTGTATCAGGAACTTTTTCAGCATTGAATGGTGAGTCAATACAAGGTATTGTGTTCTCATAATTGCAAAGCGGGCTCTGAGAGTTCGATGCAGTATTTGTCCTTTCTGCGCCCTGATACTCCTCCATGGGGTTTATAGATGGGCTGGTTTTCTGTCTTCGGGAAGGAGGACGGTGAAGGCATGATTTAGGAAGTCTTTGCCAGGAAAATCGTTGACCTGCCAATGTAATTTCCTCCATTGCGGATGCTTCAGTGGGGGGAGACTGAAAATTAATTAATAGCAACATTTGTTATCAAAAACCTTGAAAAAGGGCAAATGCCACTCGATACAAACCCCAACCCCTGTCATCATTGTCCTGAGTCAATCATTCCTTAGAGTAAAAGAGACAGAGGACAGACAGACAGAGGTGTGAGGTTTTATCATCTCCGCCGCCCAGCAGGGTGATTAGCTCACAATGTGTACATGAGAAAACGTCACGCAAATAAAAAAATTTTAAAAAAATTAAAAAGAAAAAAAAAAAAAAAAATAAGCTCTTATCCGGCCACTACCAGTGGGGTGCCCCTGACCATTTGCAACCGACTTAATTGCGATTTTAAAAAATCATTTCAAACTTTTTGAGTTTTTGAATCGGCACCGTATGAAATACGTGCATGGAGGACAATACGTTTCTACACAGTATTTCAGAAAATGTACAATTCACCTTCACCAATCCTCTCAAATAACCCACATTTAAGACAAAAATAAGCTTCAAAATGCAGTATAACATAACAGAACTGATACTTTAAATCAATACGATCCCAAATATACTCAGATATACCTGGTATTCATCATTTTTCAGCCAAATTCAGCAGAATTTCCTGAATGTGTAGAGCTGCCAATTGTACATTTTCTGAAAATCTGACCCATGAAATACGTCCATGGAAGACAATACGTTTTTACACTTGAATTCTTGTCGATGATCATGTTAAATGTTTTGGCCTTTAAGTGAATAAAAAAAACAACAAAAAAAACACCTATCTGATCACTTTGTCACCTATATCAACCTAAAGAAAATACCAGCCCCAAGATCAGCGTCCAAGAAAATGTGAAGGAAGTACCGGGACTAATTTTGAGAATTATATAGACCAGACACTACGAAAGTAATGAAAGAAATCTTTTACATAAGTAGACATGGAGGAGGATGTGAGTAATCATAAGGAGGGATGAGCTATCGGTCAAAGTCTTGCAAGGCACTGCGAATCCACAACAGAAAAGCGGATTATATCTAAAAATGCTTATGGGTCAGATTTTCAGAAAGTGTACAATTGAACTTCACCAATCCTCTCAAATAACCCAAATTTCAGACGAAATAAAGCCCAAAATACAGTACAACCTAACCAAACAGATTGCTAGAATCAATGCAATGCCGAATATACTCGAATTCACCTAGTGTTGGTCATATTGCAGCCTAATTTAGCAGAATTTACTAAATGTGTACAGCTGCCAATTGTGCATTTTCTGAAAATATGCTCCGTATACAAGGAGACGTGAGTAGTATAGGAAATATACAATTGTCTATGGCACCACAGATGCTTTTAAATCTTACATTGAAGGTGACGTTGACTTGAGGAATGGCGGCGATGTGCTTCCAATGGGCCGGGTCCACCGCTAGGTAGTCCGGTAAGAGGTGAGCAATGGATTGACGAAGGTCATTCAGGGGATCCCCACTCTTACTGTCAGTAGGGCGGGGATGCAACCTAAAGGTAAAAACAATGGTGGGATTTTACACTACTAACCGAACTTGAAAACCTAGTTGACTTGTTGATCGCTTTTTTCGTGGAAGAACGATGGATTCGTGGATTTCGGAATTGTTATTTTATTAATGTCTAACGTTTCGGATATCTTAGTATCCTTCCTCAGAGATGCGTGTACAATCTAAAGGTAAAAAGATAACCTTAGAGAATATAAGAATTCAAGATGTTGATATGACTCCACTTGGCTGTCGTCGCGGCATTATTGTATTGTAATATTTTCATTCCAGCAGTAAACATATACATTCGTGTAATTTTTTTCCAGAAAAGGATGTTTAAATTAATTGAGATAGAAATAATACCTTCTGATACTTAAAGCAGATCTTCCAGGCCACCCAATTCCAACAGGTTTGAGTGTAGTTATTCATTTTTATGCAACCATTACTCACTCACTCACTCACTCACTCACTCACTGCACTGGGCAGGGCTCGAAAAAAACCTATGTTTAGTTGCCCGGGGCAACTAAAAAAGTAAAAGTAAAAATTAATGGGTCTTTTTTTTTAGAAAATTTTATTTGTGTTCAGCCTTAGGTAAACCTAATATTCCCGTGATACACAATAAAAAATACGATTACAGATTTTCGTTTGATCAATATATCAATATAATACTTCTGGAAGTTTAAAATTTTTAACCATTTAAGATCATACGTTTCAGTTGGACCTATTATTATCCTAATGATATACCAGGTACACAGTTGTTAAAAATTGCCATTAACACAGATGTTGGGCAGAAACTTTTTTTGATCTTTTCCCCTTCAATATGAGATAATGTTAGTTGCCCGATTGGGCAAGTGAAAATCTCTACAGCGCCGATTTCCGATTTCAAACCCCTGTGGTGATGTCTACTTACAATGAAACAAAATGCATACAGTCTTACAGATCGGTGATTTCGTTTATAATTCTGCAAATAAATTTGGGCAAGTGAAAAATGATGTTGGGCAAGTAAATCTTGGCTGCCACTTGCCTAATGGGCAAGTGAAGTTGAACAACTTTCGAGCCCTGCTGGGGTAAATTAGTTCAGTTTAATTTGCATACAGGTTCCAATTACTTGCACAACATCAGCTAGGGCGACAAGTCGGAATAATTTCAAGGGGAAAAAAGAGCGAATTGTTATTATCTAATGATTTCACTAAATACACAGAATATTTTTTAATCTAAGCATCTAGCGCCTGTACTCAAGTTCCCCAACCTTGGATCGAAGCGTCCACGGCTTGGATCGAAGCGACCCGACCGTTTACTAATCTATTAATAATTTTTATTAGTTTATTTTTACTCGGGACAGTTCACTACTCCCTTTACTGACTTAGGACCACCAATTTAAGGTTAGGTTTAGGATTAGTTTTGGTATTGTTTAGTGTTAACCTTCGATCCAGGCCGTGGGCGCTTCGATCCAAGGCCGGGCGCTGGGATCCCGGGACCCGGGGCGCTACAGTCTGCCTGCGATCACTCGAATTGTGTATCAGTATGTGAATGTTTAACTCACCTATTATCGCCTCCTTCAGGTTCAATGGTGGTTTCTGTCGCATCCAGAGATGCCAACTTTTTGGGTCAGGCTTGCGGGACACTATCCCAGCCATTAAGGCGTGGGGTCTGGGGCCCGCCTAGGGCCCCAGAAGCCAGAGGGTTTTCTTTGCTCTCTGGTGCATTTTAAGCATTTTTGGGGGTTAAATGTTGTCCAAATGATAACATAAACTTCTTACTTTGATTCGCATGAAAAAATAAAAATATAGACTTGTACTTTTACAATTTTTTACTTTTAGTTTTACATGAAGAATGGTGGCTTTGGTGTATTTTCGGCATAATTTCCTTAGAGACTTCAGTGCTACAATTTTATAGATTTTTCACTTCTACCTAGCAGATCCAGGGATGTCACTAAGTTTTGTGTAAAGTGGTTATTTAGCATTTTTAGCCAGCTGCAATACTTTTTCAACACAGAATATGGTCAGAGAGGGGGCCACTCCATCATACTTAAAATGCTCCCACTCCCACTCCCAACCCCCACACATTTCCAATGTATACATGAATTAATTGGTCAAAAGTAAAAAAAATGGAGCAATTCGTCCTCAGAATCCTCTTTATCAATTTTTCTTCAATCATATTCATACTTTGGTGGTGTATTATATCACTATTTGTGCACTTAATCCTGAAGAGTGCCCAAAAAAAATCTCAATATTTTCCACATAGTGATGAATTGAATGATATGACTTTATACTAGAGATACCAGTGTGTACAACCCTATATAATGAGTATATTAATCATTTTGGGTGATCTTTTCTTTTATGTGAACAGAATGGGGAGTTTTCACAACTAACTGGTGAAGTAGAGGGGCCACGTGAATATTCGGTAGACTTTGGAAGAATGACGATTTGGATTTTTTAGATGTTCCTTTTATCAATACCCAACGTTTCGAGAGCTTTGCTCTCTTCTTCAGGGGTGAAGGTGGTTTATGTTTTCCACTTTTCACCGCTGAGATTTAAAGAAGATATAATAACTTTCATATTTAGCCCTTAATAGAGTTAACATGAATGAATTATTTCTGTCGATTTTTCATACATCAATTTTTATCACATTGGTATCGCACCAATTCGTCCGTGATTAAACCATCTATAACTTTTTTTATAAATTGACCCGATGTATACAAATAAGACCCGATCTTCCCAAGACATGGGACAACATCTCACGCGAGAATAAAAAGAATCAGACAAACAGTTTTTGTTCTATGAACACTTGAATTCAATAATGCTGAAAATATAAAAAAAAGTGCTCCATTTTTTTTACTTTTGACCAATTATATTTTGAATATCTTTATGTAGGTAATTACTATATTGTGATTGGAATTTCGTTACTTCCCTTTCAATTTGTGAACATGAGCTTTGAGGTATCTCAACCCATGAGGCATGGGGTCTGGGGCCCGCCTAGGGCCCCAGAAGCTAAGAGATTTTGCTTGCTCTCTGGTGCATTTTAAGTATTTCTAGGGGTTAAATATTATCTGGTCAAAATTACATTTTTCCGGGACAAAGTTGTCTGTGGGCGGGACGCGGGACACAGGGCTGATTTCCGGGACTGTCCCGGACAAATCGGGACACTTGGCATCTCTGCGCATCGCCTGGGATGACATCACTTTTAGATGGAAGAGATAGATTCTCAGTGTCACTAGGAATCTTATCTTTAGGTTTGACGGTTTTTTTTCTACTGACTAAAGACTTTTTAGTCTTCAATCTCAATTTAGTTCTCTTTGGCGCGGGCTCGGACATGGCTGTAGAACCGTGGCGCCATCTATGAAAAGGAAGTGGACATCTCTCAACAAACTTCCGGTCTCTAGAGGCGAACTAAAGTGTATTTCTGCTTACTTTCTATGCAATTTACAGCATATTTAATCATTTAACACCGTATTTAATGCATGACAATGGTAAAACGATCAATTTTTGTCCTCATACCGTAGTGGAGACGAAGTGACATACAAATTCTACTGAGATATCAAGCACAGATTGTAGGAACTGTTGACAAAATAAATAGATAGTGCAGGAATCAATAGACATCACTAGTCACTACAAAGTACCGCCTACTTGTTCGCTGACACTATCGGAGTATCACTGTATCAGTACAGTAGTATCACCATATCACTAGGCCTATACTATCAGGTAAGATCTGTACTTTACCACTATCTATAATCTTAATACCAATATTTTTTGCCTACAGATAACCTGTATACACCCCCTACTTTAAAAGCAATGATAGCCTAGGCTAGCTAGACTAGACCCACCTAGTAGTATTAATAATTAAATACCGGCACCGATAATCATCATCATACGATTTATGGCATCATGATCATCATGAAGATGTGATTCATATAAACATGAATCACATTGCATGTCCGGAAATCACTATTCCACTTTGAATGAAGTTTTGAACTTTAGACAAGAGGAGTGATTAATACCGTAATTGGTGTCTTGTGATTTCAACCTATTTGTGACTAATTGCCTCAGCCATACACTACATAAGTCCAGGGAGTAAGGCGTCAGTATGTTCGCAAATTTGGCTCGCACCGTATTAGTAGGTAGGTCTGCATTATAGTTTGCCAGAGCTATAGATTTAGCCCTCAGTTTGATTATAAATGTATTTTTATATTTTTAGCCGAGAAATTCTTCATGATTCTAATTGACTCATGTCCGCTCCGACTCCGAGGGTATTGACTGCTAGCACAGTCTACAATATTGGAGCGACAAATCCGAGGTTCTCTTGAACTATGTATTTTCTGGTCATTTGCGTCTCCATATTATATATTTTTTATCTTAGGAAGGCGGTCTGGTGTCGCATGGTTAGAGCAGAGCTATGTATAAATCATAGCTCTGGTACGGTATTCTCAAACCTTTAGATATAATTCAATTCAATTCAGTTCAAGTATTCTTTTATTTGTAGATTTTTTTGTACATAGGTAGTTCGATGTCTGGTTAAACATTAAACAATGTCCCTGATCAGCCAGGTCTTCCAACGAGTGCCTATACCGCTAGCCCGGGCACCCAGACCCTAACCTACGTGTGTAGCGACCAGCAGTAAAATAGAGCGGAGCCAGTCAGAATTTCTCGGGCTACTATACCGCATACAACACATTATGTGTTGTTACCCTTGGCTATTAATTTAAGGACGAGGAAACTAGCTCTGCTATAGAATAATACTTTTTAAATGTTTAGAAGGGGGACGTCATTTGGGTGTTTAGCGCTTTAAGTCGTATGAACACTTGTAATTCAAGACAAATTTCAAGACAGTGTCTTAAATATATCCTTGCGTCTCTAAGGTGTTCCTGGTGAGCGTATTTAGCTATTTTATGAGTACCGTAATTGTCCACCAAGAAATATTGCAAACTTTCGGTTCAAACAACGAAACAAAAAATCAAGCATAATATTTATATATATATATAAATACTTTTAAAATTTCCTAAATGCCAACATCATTGGAATCTACATTTATCACATCTTTTCCAATAAGATGGTATCTGAAAATCCAAAAGGACTTATCCAAATTAAGATTTGATGACCGGTGGAGAGGGGCCAAAGCAAAGCAGGACGGGTAATTATGACCAGAACAGGTGCCAAGCCACCTGTGTTTACAATGGACACAGTGAGGGCCCCTTATTAAAAGTCATTTTAGAGGCGGAAAAGCATCTAATATTGCCACCAAACCTGATGATATATGAAACAACACCATGCCCTATCTTCATCTTAATTTATTTTCCTTTGATAACTATGGAAAACGAATACTAGAACAAATATCAACAGGTCATTGTATGCGCTGTATGTAGGTGCAGGTAGGGTGCATGATGCATGTGCCTGCACTGTGTGTGAGGGGGTGTGTGGAGGCACATACCTACAGCTGTGGTCAAAGCCCCACCCACCCTCAGACTGGCCCCGCTCCATGTAAGAAATCAATGCCAGCTGTTGCTATCTCGAGCTAAATACTTAATTCGGATAAGTCCTATTTATTTTTACTTATGAGTCGTTTTTCTGTGACACATCACATATTTTTTTAATAGGCTCCTGATTAATGTAACACCAATTGTGACCACGTTGCTTGCCTAGAAGATCTTATTTAGTTTAGATGTGTATCACCGGCAACTGATAAAGAATCAGATAAACATCAGTGACATCACAACTAGCTGCACATGATTGATAAGATATAGACTGAATGTCATAGTTGATTTAGAAGGGTTGTGGGGTTCTTTTTACAAGAACTCGTTACCTGGCATTTTCCTATTTTATAAACTATAACTGATTTTCAGCGGCTGATGAGTTCTATCCACATTTATTTCATGACTATTCAGAGATTTAAGACTTCTTTTTAAAAGAATGTTTTATAGTTATCTCTATGCTATCATAAGATCAATATAATCGATACAGAGTACTGGTAGTTGGCGACTTGATCTGGTCGTGGATGGACATATATTATATCGCTTTTCAATATTAGTGGTCTCCCACTAGGGTTCTAGACACTCATCTCTATCATTGGTGTAGATTTACTAGACAAGGAACAAGTGCAAGCAGAAAGAGGTATATTATATTTTATCTCTTATTTTTCACCATTGGTTGCCCCAGTGTTTGCTGACTGGTTCATCAAAGGCCAATAATTATGTGATATGTTACAGGAAAATGAGTCACAAGTCGCAAAAAATAGATTTTGAGATATCATCCTATTTGAAAAGATAAAAAAAAGGCGCTAAACCTTTCAAAAATCAGAACATTCCAACAAAGAGATCTTTTGAATAAGTCACTTTGAAAAATAACAATCTTGCGACTTGTGACTCATTTCCCTGTAACTCATCACATATGACTGTCTCTGGCTCTGTGCACGCCATTTCAAGATCCATTGGTATTATTATATTATTAAAAAAGACTAGGGTGTATGGTTTGGCGCCCGATTCCTTAACAGGGAAGAGGGAAGGGGGAGAAAGGCCATATACTTTGGTCATTTAAGTGTGTTAACGTCGGGTAGGCTACCCGATCTCTTAATTGTATGTGGTGAAAGAAATACCAAGAATTGAAGCTAAAACAGGAGGAACTTTCCCCCAAATTGGGTCGAGGGAGGCGAGCCCACCCCATGGCCCAGCTAGTTTTTTATGAGAGTGTTAACTGATTAACTTATTTAATTTTAAATTTTGATCTTGTTTCTCTTACAGGGACCACACAGAGATTCTACAAAGAAAAAACTAACACTAATAACGATCTTTTTTTTAACGATCTTTATCATGGGTCGACAACCTATTTAATTTCTAAAATTAGATCCTGTTTCTGCCATAGGAAGCACAAGGAGATTCTACAAAGGAAAAGCTAACAATATCAACGATTATAGTCATGAGTCGACAACCTACTGTAAACGTATTAATGTTTGCGCAGTATTTATTTTCGCGCACCCACCTTTGTGCAGGAAAATAAATCCGGAAGGTATAATTATTGCATAAACAATACATCAAGCTATCAAGCTATCGCACAGCAAGTCTCACGACTTCCTTGCTGTGCAAATTTAAATCCGTGGGAAAACGTGTCAAACTACTTTAATAGTGCGCGAAAATGTATCTGCGCGAAAATAAATACGTTTACAGTATTTAATTTGTAATTTATTTCATTTGATTTTTATTTCTGATCTTGACCTTTGGTCTTACTTTGGACTTTGTTCAATAGAGTTAGGTCTAGATAGACACAGCGGTGGGCGGAAGACCATGACTATTCTGTATTGGATTATCATCTGTGAACCCATATCTCAATGTTAATGTCCTCAATTGATTATTAGAACTTCGTTGTACAATGTACTTGTTTGTTGATAACTCAACTGTCGTTATTACAGAAGATGTGCTGTATAAAGGGTGGTCTCCACTGGCTACGGTAAGCTCTGCTGTAAGCCTTGCGATGGTTTTGCTGGTTCTGTAGGTGGTGAGGAATGACGAGGTCCTTGCCTACATGGTCAGTGAACCATGTAGGCAGGACCTCGCCACTCCTCAACAACACAGCACCATCGCAAGGCTTACCGCAGAGCTTACCGCAGCCAGTGGAGACCACCCTTAAAAATACTAAATAAAAAAAACAAAAAATAAACTTGATATTGTTGTGCTACAGGGAGCACAGGGAGGAGTATTTGCAGACAATCGCGGTACATGATGACCAGCATAGAGCCGCCCGCTTGCCTCCTGCGGCCCATGCACGTGCCTGAGAAGCTGCTGATGGGGCCGGGGCCATCTAACGCACCCTCCAGGGTCCTGGAGGCGGGCAAACTACCACTACTCGGCCACCTACACACAGAATTCACTCAGGTAGCTGTAACTTGATTTTCTTTTTTTTAATTTAATTTTTAATTTAATTTTGGTTACAACCAGAAGAAATGGTACCTCGCTGTATCATAAAGGCATGTCGACCATTTTGTCAATTTATGTATTACTCGTTTGTACTCTTCTGTACTCATCGAAAATGGCAAATAAAAAACAACTTATCTTATCTTATTTTAATTAGCTCGTTCGTGCCTCGAAGCCATGGCTTCTGTGTTAGCCAGACACAGCTTTTAATTTAAGCTTATTTAAGTTTTTGGTTCATTGTAAAACAAAAGCATTACACGCCCCACTCTTTTTGACAACAGTTATAGTCACACCTATTTGGGATGTTCAGTCAAACCCCCAAATCGCAATACTACGCGCCGGTACGGCAGCTGGGCTTTTCTGGGCTGATGCAATGTCACCCCAGCCAGTATTATCTTGTCTGTGTTTCAGATTATGGATGAAGTAAAGGCAGGTATTCAGTACGCATTCCAAACCAGGAACAAACTCACACTAGCAGTCTCAGCTACAGGTAGGTTTCTGTCTCTAGTTCTCTCACAAATTTCAGGACATTGCATTAGATATATCCTTGCATTTTGAAGGCCTTCGTATGGAGTATATTTAGTCATTTTACCCATCCAGAAACATTGCAAACTTCTTTTCAAAAATAAAACTATCAAACTTAAAATATAGAAATACTTATTAGGTTGCTAGTGTTTACTTTTCATGGTGATATCTCTCAAAATCCATATTTTGCGACTTATGACTGATTTTGCTAAGCTAAAACGGATCACATTTTATTGATCTTCCCCTCACCAAGTCTATAGTCTTTTGATTTTTTGATTTTGTAAATATTTTATTCGGGACTATTTAAACATTTTTATACATCTAGCATAAATATTCTCAGAGTAGCCTGATATTATGGTTTACAAATGTATCATTATTTTTTAGCAGAACTTTAAATATATATACTTCATTCAATACAATCAAGAATGAGACAAAATTATTCAATACTTCAATAAAAGAGTATACAGACAAATACAGTCTATCTATATGTGAGTACAGTCAGAAAATACAAGTCTGAAGAGATAAAACCAAACCCTCCACATTTGTATTCTTGTGTTTGCTGCAGGTCATGGCGCTATGGAGGCAGCCGTGTGCAACATGGTGGAGCCAGGAGATGTTGTCCTGGTGGCAGAAAATGGAATCTGGGGCCAGCGTTTTGCTGACATGGCTGACCGGCATGGTAAGTCAACTCTTAACCAAACAGTTTCTAAACCAAACAATAGGATGGTTAGATTTGAGTGAGAGAGGAGGTAGCACCACCTCGTTTAGATAACGTACCCTGTAACTTACCCACTAGAGGCAACTTTTAAAACAAAACAACCTCTAAACCAACACAATAGGGTGGTTGCAGTTGAGTGAGAAAGGAGGTAGTATGCTTGGAAAATTCAAAACTCCTCTATTACTATTTTATTTGATATAGTAGAGCATTAAGAATTTTCAATAGGGGAGTTGCATGTGCCACTACGCATGTCTGTTACAATGCATCCTGGGATAGATTCTGATGAAATCTGACAAATATTTGGCAACATTTTTATCGAAAATTGCAAGAATGTTTTCACCAATATCATAGCTTTTATAAAAGATCTATGAAAACCAAATGCATGATGGGAAAGATGGGAAACTTGTGTTATGGAAACGTATAACACATGGATATTAACATCAGAGCACTGATAAATATTCCATGCTGAACATGACATATTTTCTATAGATTTTAGACTGTACCATTAGTCCCATAATTCCATGCGAATCAAGATTCAAAATGGCGGCTTCTTGTCTGTCAGGAGGTTTATTTTTATATTTGCGAACTTACTCTGTCTCGTTTTGTTTTTAAAAATTTCAAGAGGCCAAAAAAGAAAAGAAAAGGGTGTTTACTTGTACTGGGGCGGGGGGGGGTAACAAAAATTAATCAAATTATCATAATTGGGAGTCCAGAAGTAAGCGATGATTAGTGACCTCTACCTTTGTTCTTCGTTTACGATATAATTTATCCTTGATGTATTGTCTTTTTTTCCTTCTTTAAATGAGAAATACCACATTGTTGGAAAGTTGTTGGAGAAATAAGTTTATTAAAAAAAAAATCCTAAAAAAAAAAAAAAAAAAAAAATCCCCCCTATTGAATGGTTTAAATCTATGTATTGGTGTGAACCCCTGGTTGCAGGAGCTGTGGTGCACAAGGTGAAGCGGCCAGCAGGGGAAGTCTTCTCCCTGTATGAACTAGAGGTGGCGCTGCGGACACACCGGCCGGCACTCATGTTCATCACACAGGGCGAGTCTTCAGGCACCACCAGCCAACCTCTCGACGGTGTGGGACAACTCTGTCACAAGTAGGTTTTTGTATTTAAAGATTTTCATTTAGCAAAGACATTATGCAGTTTACATTTTTTTTCAGTCTAGGCTGCAGCCATTTAAGTTAATGTAAAAAGATATAATAAGAAAGATTGTACCAATTTTCAGAAAATTCAGAAAACTCATATTTACCCATTCACCCATTATATTTTGTTAAAGGGCTACCCGGTAGATCTTCAGTGGAGAGGGAGCTATGGCCCTATTCTTTATTTATAATATGTATATGTTTACTGAATAAAAGTTGTATAATAATAATATTTAAGACAAAAATGAGCTTCAAAATGCAATATAACATAACAGAACTGATAATTTAAATCAATGTGATACCAAATATAATCTGATATACCCGATATTCATTTTTCAGCCTAATTTAGCAGAATTTACTAAATGTGTAGAACGGCCAATTGTACATTTTCTGAAAATCTGACCCATATGTAGTGAACCTGCTAAAAAATTATCTCGCCTAGACGGGGAACTAAACCCCGGACCTTTGGATTTATGTTCCAATGCTCTACCAACTGAGCTACCTAGACTGGCACAACCATATCCTACCACCCAGGACCACTTCATATATATAAATTACATAGAATAAAACATAAAATCCCATTGTTCATATGTGTTGCAGCCACGGGTGCCTGCTGATGGTGGACTCAGTGGCAGCCATGGGGGGCGTGCCCCTCTACACAGATGATTGGCAGATTGACGTCATCTATTCTGGCTCTCAGAAGGTACTCAGCTCACCGCCAGGTGCCAGTCCTATCTCCTTCAGTGACGCTGCCTGGTACGTCAGATCTATTTATAGATCAGATCTATTTATAGATCCTGTCTTTACCCAATTTAGATACAAAGCTTTTATCTCGTTCTAACTCTACCTGTGTCTCCAAGCGTGGCTAATATTGTTAGACACCTTTGCATCGGCCGTTTTCTCTTGGCCGATTTGACTTCAAATTCTTGTATTATAAACATCGGAGCTATTTCATATGTTTAGCACTATGAACATTACTACAACAGAATATTGAAGAATTCAGTCCTATAGTTCGTAATATGGATAAATTTAGTAAGATTATTCGATCGTAATAGCTGAAAATGAAGCTTTAAGCCGTTTTCATTGTGCCCTGGATTTATCACAGAAGTGGTAAAGTTAAGACATTCAACTTCATAGTAAAGTTAAAGCCCTGCACACACACAGCCGATTTGCCCCCCGATTGCCTCCCGATTTAGGTCTCCCGATGAATCCTATATGGTTTCATTTCAAATCCTGGTTTATGTTTTTGAAATAACATCAACCAGGATTGGAAATGAAATCCTAGGATTCACCAGGAGACCCAAATCTGGAGGCAATCGGCGGACAAATCGGCTGTGTGTGTGCAGGGTCTAAGACATTCAACTTGATGAGTTGTCCTTTGTATAATCTGTCATCCACCCTTCAGAGTGTTCACCAGTTGGCACATAATATTATATTATTATATGCGCATTCCATATGAGAGGTGCTATAAGTGGGGTGCTATAAAAATATTCATATAGTACGCGTACGGTACTATATGAACTACTTCGTCACCAAGTCGGCCACTTTTATGCACCACGTTTTATGCCCATATAATAAATATAAAATGGAACTCGCCTGCAATAATCGAAAAATTTATTGGGCTTGATTCGTCCACATAAGCACTCTGCCTACCGCATCGTGCTTATTTGGATGATTCTCGTCCAATAAATTTTCGATTATTGCCGGCTTGTTCCATTCTCTCTATTTGTTGTCATAGGATCCATTGGATCATGTATTGCTTGTATTATAAAGAAAAGCAGCTAATTACATTTCTAGTGGGTGTCTTAAAATGATGTTTAAAATCCACTTCATTATTTAGGTCTAAAATCAAGAGCAGGACTACTAAAGTTCGGTCTTTCTACTTCGATATGAACTGGCTGGGTAACTACTGGGGATGCGATGGCCAGCCAAGAAAGTATGTACTTGTCAACTTATAACAATTCCACCTTTAATTTCAATAGAGAGTTGGTTATCAAGTTTCATTTGATCTATTTCTTCACTGATGTTTCTTGGGGATTGTAATTGTAATATCTTGTCAAATAATTATATTCAGTTTCGGTATGATCGGGTACATTTGGGAAGTTTTATCTATGTGGTGAAAAAACGAGGCCTGTTCATCAAATAATAAACTTGTTCAAACGAATAGTAAAGTAGGAAGGGACCTTTATTGAGTCTCCAAAGCCATAATAATTTTCTCTGGGTTTTATACTAGTTGTTGTTGTTGTTGTTATCTGTCACCAGGTATCATCACACAGGACCTATTAGTACCGTGTACGCTCTCCGGGAAGGATTGGCGCTACTGGCAGAAGAGGTAATCATTCTGTATATTATTATTTAAATATTTTATTTTGGTTATTCAAATACTTTTTTTTTACTTTTTCTTAAAATTTCAGGTCAAATCATACAGATGCACTCTCACTCTCACTAAATACATAAGTGTTTTTCGACGTGCCCTGTGTAACATTCACTATCGTACTAGTGTAAATTTGAGGGAAAAAATAGTATCAATTTGAGGTCGATGAAACTCCAGACTTTAATGTTTAGGGTTAGATATATATATACACAATAAATTGCCCAATCATATTTCTATAGGTCGGTGGCTCTTGTGGATTACTCTGATGGTTATAACTTTTTCTTTTGAAAGAAAAAAGAGACAGAAAGAAAAATAAATTTATATTACAAAACTTAAATTATGCTCCTCTGAGGGCTGAAAAGACTGAATTTTCCATTTTCCCATCTCTTAGAAAAATATCTCTTCGTACTTATGTAGATTTGGGATTATCCATAGGAACTTCATGTGTATTATTTTTCATGGTAAAGGGTGGTCTCCACTGGCTGCGGTAAGCTCTGCAGAAAGCCTTGCGATGGTTTGTACTGGTTCTGTAGGTGGTGAGGAATGACGAGGTCCCTGCCTGCATGGTCAGTGAACGATGTAGGCAGGACCTCGCCACTCCTCAACAACACAGCAACATCGAAAGGCTTATCGCAGAGCTTACCGCAGAGCTTACTGCAGCCAGTGGAGACCAAACTTTAATGAAGTCAATTTGACAATAACATTTGCAGCGCTTGGTCAACTGTTGGAACCGACACAAGCGTTGTTCCCAGATGTTGGAACAGGGCCTCCACAACATGGGACTCAACCTCTTAGTCAAAGACCCGGTAAGTATTCCACTCCTTTGTATTCAGTCTAGGCCCAAAGTTGACAGAGTCCCTTCAAACGAAGGGAAAGCCTCTCCCCTCAAAGCGCAAAGTGCCAATCAATTCCATTAAGACTGCAAAATCTCATTATATTCCCATTAAAACGCCAAGTCCTAGGCCAGGAAACCGATTAGCGAAGTAGGCTGACATACCATTCTTATCTTATCTGAGGGTTTGGACCTAGAGTGAGGCTATCTCCTTTTTCCACTAGTAGTTGGCAAAGGAAATACGACGTAAAGACTGGAAATAAAGAGTTATACAATACAGAAGCATGCACCATTATTCATAGTTATTTGGTGTGCTTATGTTAATGTGATGGTACAGCACTATTAATTAACCTACCTTTCTAATAAAAATCGCATCTAAAACAAATTACTCTTGATCTTTTTTCCAGTCAGTGAGATTAGGACTAGTTACGGGTATATTGGTGCCGCCTACCATCGATTTCAAGAAGGTTACCGATTACGCAATGAAGAAGTAAGTCATATAAACTAGATATGGATTAAGAATCAATCTCAATAAAAGAGACATTTAAAACGTATCTCGATATTGAAATGAATTTATCCAATTCAAACGATCATAACGATGATAGATTACTAGCCATAAATGGTGTAATTAACTTAAGTTCGAAAACAATGAACCCACACGAAATAGACCTCCTCTCAAAGGGCCTAAACTTCGTCCCCACCCCTGGGAATCCTGATCTGGGTACTATTATAGAAGATGTAGAGAAATTTAACACCTCTATCAGACGTTCGGTCCATTTAGAGAACCATGAACCCTTCCCCACTCCACCCAAGACCCCAGGCACCCCCTTCTTTCACTATAAATTCAAACAACCTTCCAAGTGGAACCCTGTTGCACCTGGATGGCTAGAATTTATGTTCATAAAGAATGAAGAATCCCTTCAATCCTTCAAACCAGCCCCAGTCAGAAACCGCAATTTAAATAAAGGTGAACGTTCAGCTATCCTGAACCTTAAGAAAGACACCTCCATTATAATTAAACCTGCGGACAAAGGCTCGGCAGTCGTAATCCAGGATAAAGAAATGTATATCAATGAAGGCCTCCGCCAACTCACTGATAAACATTTCTACCTGGAAACCCCATCTTGCCTAACAGATAAACACCACAAGATGGTGGTTACCGAGGTACAAGCCATGGTAACCAGAGGAGAAATTCATGAAAAGGTAGGGGAATACCTATTAGCAGAGACCCCCAGAACACCCCATTTCTACATGCTCCCCAAGGTACACAAGAATAAGGTACCACCACCAGGTAGACCCATCATCTCGGGGAATGGCAGCCCCACTGAGAAAATCTCGGCCTTTGTTGATTTTTTCGTCAACCCAATAGTACCGACCCTCCCCAGCTACCTTAAAGACACAACTCACTTTCTAGAGACCATTAGGGGCATAGGAGAACTCCCTCCCAACTCACTCCTAGTCACCCTTGACGTCACTAGCCTCTATACCAACATACCACAAATGGCTGGCTGTATGGCAGTACGCCAGGCATTAGCTACTAACCGAGACCCCATGGACAACCCCACGAACTTCTCATTGGTTAAACTCCTAAAATTAGTTCTGACCTGCAACAATTTCCAATTCAATGGGAAACACTATTTACAGATCGGGGGGACAGCCATGGGCACCAGGGTAGCCCCTTCCCTAGCAAACATCTATATGGGAGATTTCGAAAGAAAATACGTCTACAACTATCGCCTCCAACCTTTGGTCTGGAAAAGATTCATAGACGATATTTTCCTGGTTTGGACACACGGTATGGAGGCCTTACAGGCCTTCATTGCTCACCTCAATGCAGCAACCCCAAATATCAAGTTCACATCTGAGATCTCGACCTCAGAAGTGAACTTTTTGGACACCACACTGTACATCAAAGAGGGAAAGATATTAACGACCCTCTATTGCAAACCCACTGATAGCCATAACTACCTGCTATTTGAATCGTGCCACCCGTCTCACATCAAATCCAGCATACCCTACTCCCAGTTCCTGAGAGTAAGAAGGATTTGCTCTGAGAAAACTCAATTTCGCCACCACGCGATGCAATTGGCCCTACATTTCAAACGCAGAAACTACCCTATGGACGCGGTAATGGAGGCGATGGAGAAGGCTGACGCCCTGGATAGGGAGTCACTCTTCATCCAAAACCCCCACCCACACCAACTACCTGATCTAACGAAGAAACGTTTCTTTCTGATCACCACTTACAATCCACTGAATCCAGACCTCAAAAACACCGTTGGCAAAAACTGGGTGTATGTGGAAAAAACCAAAACCACCAGATTCCTACAGAGGGCCAAGATAGTCCATGGTTCCCGTAGAGGGAAAAACCTGAGAGACCTCTTGGTACGAGCATCCACCGCACCCTCTACCTCAGACCCCCCAAGGTTCCTCACCGATACCTGCAACAGACCAAATTCTTGCAGGTACTGCCCCAGACTCAATACCTCGGGTAAAATCTGGTGTAAGAATCTCAAACGCGAGGTTTCATGCCTCAAACAGATAAACTGCCAAAGTGACAACCTGATTTATGTTATCACCTGTCAGGTTTGCCACATCCAATACGTGGGGCAAACTTTAAACACCATAGTGACCCGATTTGGAAAGCACTATGAACAAATCAGCAAAAATCTAGACACCACGGTAGCTAGACACCTGCACTCACATACAGAAACGGCTGACAAATGGTCAATAGTCTCTATTTCGGTTCTCTGCTTCATCCCCCACCAACCTAGGTCGTGGGCGGGCAAAGTAGCAAGAGACAGGGAGGAAAAGAGATGGATAACCAGACTCAACTCAATGATCCCAAACGGTTTAAATGTTATTGATTGAATATTTCTCAGAAAGAGCCCAGCTAACTCTACTCATTGGTTTATAAATACGTTACTCTAGCTAGCTCAGACTCTTTCAGGCTACGACTGCCATTCTAGGCAGTATCGGACCACGGTCCTACCACTGTTCCATTCTACCCCTAGCTGTACCACCCACAATATCTAAGTGGACAGGCTACAAAGTGACCCTCCGTCACATAGGGGTGCCCCCCCTTTAAAGGGTGGCAGACTCACACCACCAGCACACTACTGGAGCTAAGGCCTTCACCATTAAGCTGCCTTGACCTGGACATCATATGATGCCCACAGGGGGAATCTCCTCCTGACACCAAAGAAAATATACCCAGTCATGGTATAATAAAAAAACCCCCCCCGGTCCAGTGTTAAACTTTGTTTTAACCAACGTGGCCACCCTCGCGCCTGATGAGACCTTTTGGTCGAAACCACACCCAATATCTCTTTATTGACAAGGTAATATTTTAAATCCTATATAATATTGAGAAAACCCATGAAATTTTATTTTTTCATTTGGGGCAATACCAAACTAATTCCTGGTATAAAAACTCCTGACTCTACTCATCAGGAGGACATCATGGCAACACTGTGATGTCACAATTGGGATATCCACACAAACCCTGGCAACGACAATCGTTGTCAGGTGAGTTCAGGTGGAACGTTCTTACTGGGATCCTCAGATCTCAGTTGTGGTAGCGCAAGAAGGCATACAACACGTACGTCAAGAATCAATTAAGAAGTATTAAAATTTTGTTTGGTACGTGTTGGGTGTCCCCCCAGAAACGATCTCATCAGGCGCTAGCTAGTGTGGCCACTTTAGTTACATATCAGAATTGTGTTGCTGTCCAGAGGGCAGAATAAGAAAATAAAGATTTTTTTTTTGTTTTAACAAGGAATTTTGGTGTTGACCAATTATAATACTTCCGCCGATGAGTGATAATAAGTGAAGTCATCACAGGAAAGGATTCAGGCGGGTCCTCCAAATACAAATAAGGACGTCTTAAAAGCCCTGTAGCAAGAACAACCAGACAGAATCCTCCCAAATTTTGGTCCAATCAAATGACATTTAGATGGTTTGAAAAAGAATGGAAGGAAATGTAGAAAGTATATTGTTTTTTTACCGATGTTAACTGAGGGTGCAGCTTTAAATAGAAATTTAATATTGTTTAACAAACAATATGTGCGGGTGGCATATAGTTGAGAGTAATGCCACTACTACTACTAGCGCCATAAGTGCATCACTAGTATGCTCTTCTATGGTAAGGGACAATCAAACTACCTGGGCTATAGGTGGTACTATTGCTGACAACAGTACTGCAGTGTCACCTGGCATGCAGTGGCTAAATTAAGTCCCAGTTGCGGATATTTTGGTTCAGTGAGATGCTACTCCCTTGTATATACCTCCCTGGTTTAATATTGTTTAACTGTACTTTGCAGGCACTGCGTGGAGATCTCTGGAGGGTTGGGAGAGAGTAATATTGTTTAACTGTACTTTGCAGGCACTGTGTGGAGATCTCTGGAGGGTTGGGAGAGACTTTAATATTGTTTAACTGTACTTTGCACTGTGTGGAGATCTCTGGAGGGTTGGGAGAGAGTAATATTGTTTAACTGTACTTTGCAGGCACTGTGTGGAGATCTCTGGAGGGTTGGGAGAGACTTTAATATTGTTTAACTGTACTTTGCACTGTGTGGAGATCTCTGGAGGGTTGGGAGAGACTTTAATATTGTTTAACTGTACTTTGCACTGTGTGGAGATCTCTGGAGGGTTGGGAGAGACTTTAATATTGTTTAACTGTACTTTGCACTGTGTAGAGATCTCTGGAGGGTTGGGAGAGACTTTAATATTGTTTAACTGTACTTTGCACTGTGTGGAGATCTCTGGAGGGTTGGAAGAGACTTTAATATTGCTTAACTGTACTTTGCAGGCACTGTGTGGAGATCTCTGGAGGGTTGGGAGAGAGTAATATTGTTTAACTGTACTTTGCAGGCACTGTGTGGAGATCTCTGGAGGGTTGGGAGAGACTTTAATATTGTTTAACTGTACTTTGTACTGTGTGGAGATCTCTGGAGGGTTGGGAGAGACTTTAATATTGTTTAACTGTACTTTGCACTGTGTGGAGATCTCTGGAGGGTTGGGAGAGACTTTAATATTGTTTAACTGTACTTTGCAGGCACTGTGTGGAGATCTCTGGAGGGTTGGGAGAGAGTAATATTGTTTAACTGTACTTTGCACTGTGTGGAGATCTCTGGAGGGTTGGGAGAGACTTTAATATTGTTTAACTGTACTTTGCAGGCACTGTGTGGAGATCTCTGGAGGGTTGGAAGAGACTTTAATATTGTTTAACTGTACTTTGCAGGCACTGTGTGGAGATCTCTGGAGGGTTGGGAGAGACTAATATTGTTTAACTGTACTTTGCAGGCACTGTGTGGAGATCTCTGGAGGGTTGGAAGAGACTTTAATATTGTTTAACTGTACTTTGCAGGCACTGTGTGGAGATCTCTGGAGGGTTGGGAGAGACTTTAATATTGTTTAACTGTACTTTGCAGGCACTGTGTGGAGATCTCTGGAGGGTTGGGAGAGACGGCAGGTAGGATATGGCGTATTGGTATCATGGGCCACAATGCTACGGAGGAGAACGTGGCACGTGTACTCACTGTACTACAGGAGGGAATAGCTAACGCCAGGTCATCATCCAAGCTATGAGACGAGGGAGCTCTACATCTAAGAATTGAAATGAAATAAGAATGGAGAAAAACAAACTGACGATGAAAGAACAATGAACACTATCTTTGATAGTAAGAACTTTACCAGAAGAGAACACTGATGCATAATAAACTAATAGATAAAAGTATTACATGATATTATTGAAGAGCCGGGAAGGGTGGTATTGGGGTTTCAATGTTAATATATTGTACTATTGATAATGATCCGAACAACAAAACAAATGTGCATCGCTTTCATGTTCTTATAAGGTAAAATAACTTGTAATGAACTAATTGGGTTGCTCCAGGTAGACCTGCTAAGGCAGAGGCAGCCATCCCAATTCTGGCAGATGTAATTTAATTTTGTAAACATTTTCCTGTGACCAATGGCATATATGTTCTTAATCAATATGTGTTGGTAGTTTGACCACTCAGCTACTGTTGGGGTCCATTGAGTCTGATCAACACCCCAGAGTGCGTTCAGATTGCGCTCAGAATGCGTTTGGACACTGGGCCTATTATAGGTCTCATCAACTGACCCAAGTTTGAGGTACCTGGATGAATTGGTCCATTTCGGTCAATGTGGGAGAACTGATGGGTGAAGTCGCCAGAAAATGCTTGCATGTGTAAAATTACAGAATTATCATTCTTTGTTTACTTACTCATTCCTGTCAATCATGGAATATTATGATTGAATCAATTTGTATTTTAATATCGGTAAAATGGTATACCATATATAGATTTATAATATAGAATTATGTATACTGAGAAAAGAGTTGATCAACTAGTCAAGTGCTATACAAATATTGAAATGCACTGATATCAACAACAAATACTATATATTAAATAATGCAACGTTTTGAACATTTGTACAAAGATATAATTGAATTGATACAAAAACTTCATGAATTAAATCTGCCAACAAATGCTATGTTCATCTATTGTTTTATTTTGAGGTTTACCAACTTATACAGACATACAAATATTGACGAGTATATATAGTGAGATACTATAAACATATCTGTCTTCTACATCAAAACAGATCTCTATAACATAACATTTTCTTAAGCACCTTTTAATATGCCTCTTCATGAGTATTCTGTCATTAATCTATAATTTGTTGTAACAAACTTCTTTTCTTTGCTTTTTTCCATCAGCTAATACTGAGAAAAGTGTATAATAACATAATGTCTCTTGGCTGAATAAACACATTTAAAACAACAACATTGTTTTTTTTAAAAAAATCATTCCGCTGTTATATTTTTTAAGAAATCATTCGGCTGCATACATCCATTTTAATCATATCATATTAAGAAATTAGCTCCCCAGATCACCATAACGGTGGTCTTCCTCTGGGCTCTGAGCCTGAAGGAGATTGACTTCGCATAGTGTTGTATTTACAATATAATTATATAGGGTGTATGGATATCATATCCAACAAATCACATATGGCTTGAAACTACCATCCATGGCCAACATTTAAATATATGGAGTTTGGCTTGGAAATGAGCTAGAAAATGTTTTCATACATCCCTGGTTTTGGGAATTTCCCCAAATTAAACCTTGACAAATAGCTGTATATGGGTCGGATTTTCAGAAAATGTACAATTCAAATTCGCCAATCCTCTCAAATAACCCAAATTTCAGACGAAAATAAAGTTCAAAATACAGTTCAAACTAATCAAACAGATTGCTAGAATCAATGCAATGCCGAATATACTCGAATTTACCTGGTATTGAACACATTGCAGCCTAATTTAGCAGAATTTACTTCATGTGTACAGCTGCCAATTGTACATTTTCTGAAAATCTGACCCATATGTAAAAACCCAATGATCACAGTCTGATGCAATAGATGGGCATATTAATAATTATATATATATATTAATAATTAAATATATTAATAATTAAATATATTAATAATGACCAAACCCTGTGTACCAATCTTGTTTCCCCTGTGCCGAAGCATGGGAAAAGCTAAGGAAAATGGAACATGTTAATCATGAATCAATCTCATTACTTCATCTTAGAGATGTAAACATTTATCCAATGACGTTCTCATCTTAATGAGAATGGTTCAAGTAATAATAAAACTCATTCACTAGACTTAAACTAATCTTAAATACAACCCATGGATGCTACCGTGGTCCCATAGGCTAAGTTGACCATGGCAGTCGGTTTTTGAGGCGTGACACTGCACCAGTTTGTTGACAAGAAGTGCAAAACTCCCATAGGCTTAGCATTGTGGACGTAATTATTTGATAATTATACTATGACTGAATGGGTTATTAACTTCGGGCAGGAACAATACGTCCATTTAATAGTGTTGCTGATTCTGTACACATATACAGAGATGGAATGACTGCGATGTAAGCGCGTCTGTGATTGGTCAATATCCCCTCATTGATGACGTCAGACCAATCAGAGATGAGCTTACTCAGCTGCAAGGCACATTAAGAAAAACATGGCCGTCATGAACTGCTTCTGCCAGCCTATTACAAGCGTAAGAATGAGGATTTTCCATTATTTTCAAGTCATAGTATAAAGAAGGAACTGTACTCAAAGTTAGGAACTACTCGTGTGATTCATTGGCTCTTGTTTACACTTTATTTTGCATCCAATGTGCGACCTGCGGCCACTTGTTGGATACAAAATAAAGTGTAAACTCGAGCCATTGACTCACACTTGTAGTTCTAACTTCTTGTTCAGTTCCATCTAATTAATGCACAACGTTTTTGGGCTGAGGGGTGATTATTGCCACAGACCAGATATCCTGTACAGTTTGTTATACAAATTGTAACACTATGTACTTAATACATCTCTCAAAACCTTATTAATTGTCCAGGTTATGTACCCATGTGACTATAAATGAAACTTCTTGGATACTGTATCTCTGTATATACCTGCAGCGAGTGAATAAAACCCTGATATGGGATCACCCAGTATAAATAAAATATTTAAAATAAAGAAAATATCAATCAAAAGCGCCAAAATATTCCAATTATGACCTTCATAATCTAATGGGGTGATGGATACTGAATATTTATCACCCACAATGCTAAGTCTATGGGGGAATGTATGGAGGGAATATTTATCACCTGCAATGCTAAGTCTATGGGGAAATGTATAGAGTGAATATATATCACCCGCAATGCTAAGTCTATGGGGGAATGTATAGAGTGGATATCTGCAATGCTAAGTGTATGGGGATTGTTTATTGCAGTCAGCACATTGGTACAAGTGCGTACCTTGATTACATTAATTTGCTCACCTCCACCATGACACTTACCCCCCGATGATATTGACACTTCGCCAGTTTGGATATTTTGAAAGTCTGAAAGGTTTGACAGTGTATGTTAAGTGATTGTTTCACTAATGAATCCCTGATATGGTTCACTAACACAATATAGTTGGGTTTTGGTGAAAGGATAGGCAGCTGCTATAAATAATAAGGGACTTGACTGGACCCCATTTAGGGTCTCCACGATTTTGGTCATAGGAAAAGCTGGAAAAACCTTGAATTTGGACAAATGAATTCAAGGTTTTTCCCGCTTTTCCCGACCCCACAGAGACCCTGCCATTTTGAATCTAGATTCACATGTTATTGGTGATGGGAGAGGTGTGAATTCCCAACTTTCAAGTGCGGCCAATAGCCTCAGCAATCCTCCTCCTGCTCTCCCCCAACACTCCCCCTCTCACCTTCCCTCCAGGGGACGACCCACTTACAGACCCATCATCAAAGCCCAGGTTGACATTGCTGGTGTCTACAGGGTCCAGTCGGCCCGGAGGAGGAGGAGGTTGGGGTCTAGACTTGGCGCTCTTCACTCTCTGCTTGTAGAGTAGGATCTCCTCTGAGCGATGGTTCTTGGAGGTAGAGCGAGGGTTGGCTTGGCTGGTGTGGAGGGGACTTGTCCTGGGTGTACTCGTACTGCTGTAACCACCTGTAGTAGTCAATATTGTATTATTATATTAGTGTTGTGATTACAATAATGATTATATGTATTACAATAAGTACCTGGGTGTACTCGTACTGCTGTAACCACCTGTAGTAGTCAACATTGTATTATTATATTAGTGTTGTGATTACAATAATGATTATAGGTGTTACAATAAGTACCTGGGTGTAACCACCTGTAGTAGTCAACATTGCATTATTGGTTAATGGTTAACAAAGTGGATCAAATTTTGTTGATAGATTGAATAAAGATGGTTTTGTAAAAAAAAAAATTAAAAAAATGTGGATCAAGACTTTGAGATATCACCATATTTAAAAAGATGAGATCAAGCTGATTCCAATGATAGTAAACACTGGGACACCTAAAAAGTTGTGTTGGTAGATTGAATAAAGATCGTTTTGTAAAAAAATAAATAAAAATAAAGTGGATCAAGACTTTGCCCAATCTATATGGTACACTATGCAAAATAAGGGCTATCTATAAGCACTGCCCCAGTAAATCAACTCTAAGAAAATATGTACAAATAATTCCAGTGTCGTTACCTTTTCAATTAATGAGTTATAAACAAAGACATTTTTAAAGCTGCACCCTCAGTTAACGTCAGTCAAAAACATTTTCTACTTCTTGTTCCATTTTTTTCCAACCCATCCAAAAGTCATTTAATCAGCATTTTGTTCAGTTGTTTTTGCATCAATATCCAGTGTTTATTACTTTATTACGTAATATCACATAATTTTCTATCATTTTAGGCCATTTTTCATAACCCACCAATTTCCAAAACCTACCAAGAACCTTTTTATTCCCCATACATGTGTAAAGGCAGAAGGCTTCACGCGGTCATTAAAGCTGAAGGATGCTCCGAGGTTTTAGAGGCTCCAACTGCACTCACCTCGGCAGCCATCATACTTTTTTCCCGCTCGAAAATCTAGGTCATCCAATATGTTAATTAACATCTAGTGCGTGCCTACGGCAGCATTGCGACATTGGGTGAGCAAAGCCTTCTGCTTTAATATAAACTTCTAATCTTGTATCACCTTTTCAAAACGCGCTTTAATATAAACCTCTAATCTTTATCACCTTTTAACAACGCCAATTATTTACATGCTGACGCAATTACATCTGCATCGATCTAACTGTGTAGTTTTATATTTTATCGTTGTTCAACTTTATATATATAATTATTACGAGTATTTTTAACTCTCAGGGTTATCGTTAATCAAACTTTAATTTTAATTTTTAATTACGTAACTCTTACGTAATGTTACGGACCATGTTCAGAAAATGTACAATTGGCAGCTCTACACATTTAGGAAATTCTGTTGAATTTGGCTGAAAAATGATGAATAGCGGGTATATCTGAGTATCTTTGACATTGTGTTGATTAGAAATATCGCTTTCATTGTGTTAAACTGCATTTGGAACGTCAGTTTTTACTTAAATTTGGATTATTTGAAAGGATTGGGGAAGGTAAATTGTATATTTTCAGAAAATCTGACCCATATACTAAGAAGAAAGAGACATTTACCTGGCGGTCGCTTCAGTTTGAGCAATTCTTCCTTAGCTGTACTCAGTGCTTCTGTCAACTCAAACCTCTCCTCACACTCCCTCCTCACCGTATCCTGCAGGAAGACATTCTGAAACATGGAGGAACAAGTAAAGAAATTATCAAACCAGGCTCTGGTGATCTTCACCCCTTGAGTGCTACCGTGCCACTGGGAGATATAGGAACGTTTCTCAGCAGTCGGTATCCAATACCCACTGTTCCCTTAATGATATTATTGGTGACATCCTGAATGGGTGCTCTTGTTGCCACGAAATCGTGTTGTTATGTTATAATGTATTCACTAGCCTCCAATATTACATCTTATATAATATATCATATTTATCATGCTCATCTAGACATCATAGTACACCAGTTTCTCAGCCAATTTGTGATTATCCCTTATATTATATAGACAATTACCAATGAGTTTAACATTGTTTATGTATTTCACAATTTCTATATTCTAATTTAGATATTTCTTATTTTTAAAAAACCCTATAAAAATCAGAACATTTCAATAAAGAGATCTTGTGAAAAGAACACATGGAAAAATATCAATTTTGCGATTTGTGACTGATTTTCCTGAAACACATCACATATAGAAAAGGTACCTCTTCTTTTAGTTGGTTTACTGCTTCCTCTACTGCCTTGGTCTCGGCTCGGGCTGCTTCTATCTCCCTCTCCTTCTCCAATAGCTTCTGATTCATCTCCCCAGATACAACTTCTCCCATGTTGTCCAAGCGAGCTGGAAAGCATAACAAAATGTGACTGGTACTTGAAATGAAAAACTGACCAAATTAATAAACAAGGCTCATGAATACTTCTTGTAAGATATGGAAAATATCTGGAGGAATGTAGGTTCAGATTAAACAAAGGACAGCCAGTGATAAGGCTCTCGGTAAAAATAAGTAAAATCATGAATTTGTAAAGTTATCTTGTAGATGCGTATCATTAATTCTGATTAATTAGCTAACTGATTCTCACTGATTATCTTAAAGCTGTATTCTCAGCTATTACGACAAAAGAAAATCTTACCAACTTTACACATATTATGACTTAAGCTGGCCTTCCATTTGTCCGGTAGCGGTAGCGGCAGCGGCAGCGGTAAAAATCGTGCATATTGAATTCTGAAGAGACCCATCCATTCACACGGTAAAGGCTGCGGTAGCGGCAGCGGAAAAACCCTTTCGCGACATGTAGTGAAAGGGTTTTTCCGCTGCCGCTGCCGCACAGCTTCCGCAACCGCACAGCTTCCGCAACCGCATTCCGTAACCAGACAAATGGAAGGCCAGCTTTATAAGACAGAATTATCAATATTCTGCTGCTGTTACCGTAATTGCTTATTTAACATTTTAAGTATTAAAAAGTCTAATTGGCTGAGTGAAAACGTCAGCTGGTGAGCGATAATAAATGAAGTCATCATTGGAAAGGATTCGGGCGGGTCCTCCAAATACAAATAAGGACGTTTTAGAAGCCCTGTAGCAAAAACATCTGCACAGTATCGTCCAGAATTTGTCAAATGGCTTTTAGATGGGTTGGAAAAGAATGGAAGAAAATGTAGAAAATATTTTGTTTTTTACGACGTTAACTGAGAGTGCAGCTTTGAAGGTAAATGCCAGCATCATCAGCACTGCTGCAGGCGGGAGTTCAAGGAACTAATGCATGAACAACTAACTAGGTGTAACAATATTCTTTTCAAACTTCATCTTGAGAATGATGGTTAGGTGAATACCAAAAGCCAAAAAAACAGGATGTTATCATATTATTTTATATTTTAGGGATGACTGAAGTTTACTACCATTCACTATGGATGTCAATGCGGGAAAAGCATATATTCTCAGTTTTTATTGAATAACTTTTTTCTTAGTTCTATGACCCCATGTTTTCTTTAATTGGGAGTGTAAAATAATATGTCAGCTATGTATATATGCAGATTTTAAAGGAAATCTCATGATTCAATCATCTGAAATTCTGAAAAAAAGGTGGGGGGGGGGGGGGGGGGGGGGGAGAGACTTTTTCTCATTGACTCCTATAGTGAACGGTAGTAAATTTCAATGGTGCCTGAAATAAAAAATAATTCTATGACATGTGCTTCTTATTGGCCTTTTGGGTACCACAACCATGTTCTTTCTAAATCCAAAGTTTAAAAAAAACTCCATGATCACTTCTGTTTTGATTGAACGCTGGCATTTACACCTTTACTTGATTCTCACCCAATTTATTTTCTAAATCTCTGATGATGTTCTTGAGGCTTTCCACCTCTTTGCGTAGTGTTGATTCAGCCTCGCGGGCTCTGGCCTTACTCTCCGCCATCTGGCGGTGCAGGTCACCCAACTCCCCCTTGTGGCGGGCCTCCAGCATGCTCAGCTCCGTCTTCACCTTAACATTTTAGAAAGAAAAAAGTTGTGTCCACACTAAATTTTAGGTCTTACAGACAACCTTTTTTCCGTTATACTTGTTGTATTTCAAAAGTTGTTCTAAAACATTTCAAACATTTAGAAATTTATATCTGTAAAGAGTGTATTTGTATACATGGTAGTATTTGAATTGGCATTAATTTAATTGGCACCTACCCTTCTGTCTGCATTACTATTCTCTGAATTATACTTGTCTAGCAGCTTCTGATGTTTTTGCTTTTCGATTTCCAGCTCCTGCATGAACAGAATGAATAGATTTTGTTTGAAATTTTGGGTAAAGCCAGAATCACAATAATCAGTTGTCAATCATTTTAATAGTAATGATCTCAATAAGAGGACAGCATATAAAAGTCAATTATGATAATAAAGTTTAATTGATCAACTTTAGCAAAATAAATATTTCTACTTACCATAATAAAACTTTCTTTCAATTTAGTTTCTATGACTTCCATCTCTGCCAAGTGTTTCTGCTTTTCTTTCCGTATGACTTCGTCCAACTGTGAGAATACAAATTATTAAAGCAAACCAATGAGTAGTGTACCAAAAGGGTAATTTAATGATGGTCAGTGAGTAGTGTACCAAAAGGGTAATTCAATGATGGTCAGTGAGTAGTGTACCAAAAGGGTAATTTAATGATGGTCAGTGAATAGTGTACCAAAAGGGTAATTTAATGATGGTCAGCGAGTAGTATACCAAAAGGATAATTTAATGATGGTCAGTGAGTAGTATACCAAAAGGGTAATTTTATGATGGTCAGTGAGTAGTGTACCAAAAGGCTAATTCAATGATGGTCAGTGAGTAGTCTACCAAAAGGCTAATTCAATGATGGTCAGTGAGTAGTCTACCAAAAGGCTAATTCAATGATGGTCAGTGAGTAGTCTACCAAAAGGTTAATTCAATGATGGTCAGTGAGTAGTGTACCAAAAGGCTAATTTAATGATGGTCAGTGAGTAGTCTACCAAAAGGCTAATTCAATGATGGTCAGCAAGTAGTGTACAAAAAAGGTAATCCAATGATGGTCAGTGAGTAGTGTACCAAAAGGGTAATTCAATGATGGTCAGTGAGTAGTGTACCAAAAGGGTAATTCAATGATGGTCAGTGAGTAGTGTACCAAAAGGGTAATTCAATGATGGTCAGTGAGTAGTCTACCAAAAGGGTAATTTAAAGATGGTCAGTGAGTAGTGTACCAAAAGGGTAATTTAATGATGGTCAGTGAGTAGTGATACTATAATACAATATATTATTCATTAACATCTACCCCACTCCTAAACATGGCAAAAAGCCAGATTACTGGAACAATTCCTACTTTTTGCGGCCATTTCTCCATGTCGCCCGCTCTCCTTTTAAAGCTTTCCCTGAGCTGCTCTATCTGGCTCTGGTGAGCAGTTATCATCATCTCCCGCTCTGCCTTGAGCGCCTCACAGTCACCCTGCGCCCGCTCCAACGCCTCCTTTATCTCACATGCTTGCACTGTCAATAGAGGAACAACAATCAACCCACACACATTAGAAGTTAATTAGGAAAAAAAAAATTTAAAAAATTCTTTTTTTTTTATTTTTTTTGAATAACATTTTTTTTTAAAAAAAAAGAAGTTAATTAAGATAGATTGCACCATGATATTATTTAGTTTGTCATAGCACTGGCTGGCTGACCTTAGTAGGAATTACCCCAGAAGCCCATTCTTCATTTTGTTTTATTCACTTACGTATCATCTTAGACAGAATAAAGGTTTACTTTTTCACATTTCCCAAGCAAACATTGGGAATCTGGTCATAAGTATCCTATTGTTATCTTTTGAAAATAACTTGTGACATGTAATGTAAAATTTGCGACCCAGAAAATATGGTTACTTCTGAGCTTTAACACAAAATAACTATTTTATGGGGAATTTAAATTTATGATGTTGAATGTTATTTAAATCTTGACATTGATATAACCTATACTTTTCAAATATTACTAATGCTGTCACATTTTTAATATGACAGGAACTTTTCTCTGGGTCTATGTTGCACTTTCCTTTGTAAGAAACGAGATTTTGGTAGTTTATAACTTCTCAGATATTCGACTTTTCCTCACAAAACCATATCAGCAATGCCTCTACAACAAGAATATTAATCAGGGTAATGGATAAATAATCAACCTGGTCTAGGCCCAAAGGATGAGAGAGTCCCTTCAAACAGAGGGAAAGCCTCTCGCCTCAAACCGTAAAGTGCCATTATAATTCCATTAAGACCACAAAATGTCATTATAATCCCGGGAGAACGCCTGGACCTAGGCCAGGAAACTGATTAGCCAAATAAGCATCCAATCACTGACATACCATTCTTATCTGATCTGAGGGTTTTGGCCTCGACAGAACCTGGTATTTAAAGGTCCTTTAAACTGTTATTTTTTACATCTATTTTTCATTTTTTACCAGGACGTCTTCCCTTAGTATGTGGGTGAAGTGAAACTGCAGCTGTGCCCAGACCTGGGTTCGAACTGCAGCTGTGTTCGAATCAACAACATGCCACTCTTGCCACTGTTATACCCTAAGGGGTATAATCTTCCTAAATGTATATTCTAATGATAATTTAAAAGTTGTAAGTCTGGAGTCTGAAGGATGACACAAGTGGTATGGATAAGCTTCTAGCTCACAGTGAGCCCCAAAGGGCTGCTCACTGAGTTTATTATGGGTCTCTCCTCCAGGGTCCCTGTCGTTACCCCTGGCGCCACCTGGTGTAGCGGCCACTCTTTTATTGAGTGCTGCCGCAACCTGACGGTATAACACCACTGAGCCGACCTAGTGCTTTAGACCACGCGGCCACCCCACATTTTTTGGGGGGGACAAAAGTTTATTCAGGATTAATCAGACAGTTACACTCTCACAAAAAATCAATTATATTTGTAGTTTTCGTTGTGCCCTGACCTAATTAACAATTATTTCAGAGCAGCAAGATGTTCTATTTTACAACTTGAACCAAGTATTTAATATTTAGAAAAAATGATGAAGGATGAGAAGATGAAGACTCCTATCTATTAGTTATAAATTACAGCTATTTACGGGAGTCATAAATATATTGGATTCCGTGATTCTAGGACATCCCTGTTATATTAGCAAGCACATTGTAATAGAGCACACATTCACCAATATACATAGAAAATAAGCTTATATAAATACATCCTGATGCACAACATTTCACATTTAGAAACTCATATGAAGGAAAAAACAATTGATATGAATATTCTGAAAGAAACTGATACATTTTGCAGACATGTGCATGCGCGCATAACTACCATATCATGTTTCATTGCAATGTTTATGGATATGGTGCAAAAGGACGATGACTGTAGAATTATGAAAACTAGATATCTGAGGAAAATTAAACCTGGTTATCCAGTGATGTGTTTACGCTGTATGTGTATGGTAAAAAGATATTACAAGCAAAATTCATTTCATTGAGGATGAAATACAAAATACAAATGAAATATTACCTTCCACGATTAGAAAAAACTGGGAAAGTGTACGTAAAAGGAAAAGTTATTTGCTTTGGCCTCACAACTTTATACTTAACAGTCTGCTAACAGATATTAACACATTTCTAATACATAATTAGAAATAATATGAAACCCTTATTCTAATGTATCTTATGCCATAATGTGCCTTTAAATGGTTTGAAAATTATGGATTTAAAATTCTCAGGAAGAAGAGGTGACAAACCAGATGCAATCAATAATCAGTTATGTACCATATGAAATCATAAAGACACAACCTCATGTTAAATATCTTATAAAAGAGAGAACATAATTGTTGGGATATCTTGAAAACAATCTTTGTTTAACATAAATATTATCTGACTTTATCTATAAGATTTCCCCAATAATATATATTATTGGGGAAATGTTAAACAATATAGCTCATGAATTGATATCTAATTTTGTACATGAAAAGAGAGAGATTATGGATAAATCTTCAAAACAATTGGCTTAAATATAAAAAAGAGAATCTTGAAGAAAAAAATCTCATACATAAAAGGAGAGAATATTCTATATGTATTAAAATGTCTACTTACATGTAGACGCTGAAGCCCGTCGCTTTATTTCAGCCTCCGACCTCGCCGCTTCTTCATATTTACGTTGAAGCGTTTGGAAATCTTTTTTCACTTTTAGAATCTCCGACTCACGGTCGTCTATGTCCTTCTGGTATCTTGATAAAACAAAATGCTGTTGTTATCCATCAAATTAAGTATACAAATGGACTTTGGAGAAAAAGTTGAGGTAATTTGTGGAATAAAATGTTTACTTATATGGGTCAGATTTTCAGAAAATGTACAATTGGCAGCTGTACACATTTAGTAAATTCTGCTAAATTAGGCTGCAATTTGGTCGATACCAGGTAAATTCGAGTATATTCGGCATTGCATTGATTATAGCAACCTGTTTGGTAGAACTGTATTTTGAACTTTATTTTCGTCTGAAATATGGGTTATTTGAGAAGATAAGCGAAGTTGAATTGTACATTTTCAGGAAATCTGACCCATATACTACTTAATTCTTAATTGATTAATTTAATAATCCCTTTGTTAACCTTGAGCATAAGAACTAGGTAAGCCATAGGAGTGGGGTTTTCGGAGAAAATGCGGAGATATTTTGGGATGATGATGTAAATATTTTCATAATTTGTATTCTTATTATTTACAGTTACTTGTGAGTGAGCATGGTGACTGATCCCATTCCCTAGCCACAAGGCTTACCTGGCTAAACCTGATTCTGTAGACTTTATTTGTGATTGTAGCTGCCGAGTTAACCGCTCTACCTCTGAGGATTTGTTTCTGGAAACAAGTGTACAGGAGCTTGTTTAAAAATATTTATCTAAGAATTAACACGGCATGTGTAGTATAAGCCAAATCTGAAAGAACATAGTTGTAATGTGTTCCAGAAAGATGAGTCACAAGTGGCAACAAGGATATTTTTCAAAGTGATTTATTCACAAGATCTCTTTATTGGAAAGTTCTGATGTTTGGAAGGCTTAGCAAGTTTAGTCATACAAATATATGTACCAAATTGCAGGACATTGTACAAAATATATCGTTGTGTTCTAAATGTCATCCCATGGAATATATTTAGTTATATATATTATATATTAGTCAAACATAAATACATCAAACATAAAATATAGAAGCCCTTAATGTTTACCACCATTGGAATCTGCTTGATCTCATCTTTTCAAATATAATAGTATCTCAAAATCAATTTTTTTGCTACTTGTGACTCATTTTCCTGTAACACATCACAAATTGACAGCAGAAACTCAATACAAAGCACTACACCAGCAGCACCTTTATCATCCAAAAGTGTAAAGTAAGCTAAATATTTATGGTCAATAAATATTATTATAAATTGCCAAGTGTCCATCATTCTATGCTTGTAGAATAATTAAAATTACCTTAGATTAAGTGCGGTCTAAGAATGTTGTATCTACTTTACTTTTACATGATTTGTGTATGATAATTGTTAAGGGCCTAGTCCACTAAGCCGATTCTCATGCGATTCTCACAGAATTTAGAGCAAAAGAGTCCTCTGCGGCGCAAAATCCCATTATAATCGGCTTAGTCGACTAGGCCCTTTAGTCGTATATTGTATTATGATCCTAAATGATAACATCTCCATAGAACTAGTAAGTGATGAGTAGCTATTTCATAATTATATCGTTAACCTGCTAATCTTAAAGAAGGTGCGTAAAAGGAAGTCCAGTAGTGGTCAGGATTATTTAAGTATATGATAAGGCCCTAGTCCACTAAGCCGATTCTCATGCGATTCTCACACAATTTAGTGCAAAAGAGTCCTCTGCGGCGCAAAATCGCATTAGAATTGGCTTGGTGGACAAGGCCCTTAAGTAAAGACTTGTACAATAACAACTATAACTTATATAAATACAGTAATATCTGAAATACTTTGTATCATATTGCAGTACGTATTGCAGTACGTCTCTGTAAATGAAAATTTATCTCTTAGAATGGTTCTGTCAAAACTGTATTGTCTCGTTTTATTTGATATCATCTCCTTATGTTAAGGAACCTGCGATGCAGATAACATAGCCATATTTTCAATGCGGACGCGTAATGACCAATCAGAACGAAGCGGGGATGTAGTGATCAATTGGACAGCAGAGGCTAGAATCAAATTCACCACAAATGGTAAAATTAAGCCCAAATGAATAAAGATGACGACAAGTTGATCATAAATACTTTTTTCATACCTGGATTGCTCTTTATATTGTTCTAATTCTAACTGCGTTGTTCTCTGTTGATTCGAAAGTCCAATTTTCTCTGTTTCCAGTGCTGCAAAACAAATTGTAATCTAAAAATATTTTCTGGTGCATTGTTGTCTCAAACCTTCTTTAAGCAGTATTTAGTTTTAATGAGATCCTCCAAAATAGATCTAGTTCTAGGTATTCTAAGTCTTAAATTATATTGAGATAATTTGATTGATTTGGATGTGTTATGATTTATTCCATGATTTGGCTGTGAGGCTTTGTCTCACAGCCTGTGGCATGTAAATAGGGCCCGTAAGTAGTCCACCACGGCGATTTTTTGAGTCACGCTACTGTAGCAGTTTCATGACGTCATGTGGACATGTCCCGCGAAAGTCCCATAGCCCCAACGTTACCGCGATATTAAATCTCTGTTCTTTCAACGATCATATAGTTTTATGAGTTCTAACTTACATATATCCATCTTTAGAGGCAAACGATTTCAACTATAGCCTTCATAACCTTCAAACCGTTACTGGGGCGATATAAAGAGCGATTATTTATCGCCGCAATGCTAACCCTACGGGGATTGTTTACTTCCGGTCCACACATCGGTACAACTGCGCGACTAATTTTCGTTAATTCGCGCCCCGCCGCCATGACACTTACGCACTCTATAAGCTGTACTTCTTGAGAATCAAAAGTAGGTAAAATGTCAGATTTTTTGCATGAAATCATCTCTTTGCTTCTGGGCTTATTCGGTGAGTATTTTATAATTTTTAGAGACTTACCGGAGGAAGTTGAATTAAAATTTAGATTTTTATGAGCAACACATAGGGTTGCGGGAGTACGAACTGACGTCACGTGATACCACGGCGCGGGATCTCTATTTAGTTCCGCACCCAGATGGGTTGCGAGTAAAAATACATAGATTTCACTGATCTCACGGGCCGAGGAGAGCGTCGCCATTTTAGGGGGCTACCCTGTGTAAACGTTAGATGTCTAAGACTCAAAAATGTTGTTTTCCGGCCGTTTTAACCATCACCAGTTTTAATTAACCCATGATAACCCTTGTTGATATGATAGATAATCTGTCTTTAGTAAATTATTACTAAAGTATCCAACATTGTACGGTTTATCAGCTTTGTTTTTATGAACACGTTATTCACGCAAGGGTAGCGCTGACCCCAGTCATGGCGGCCACTGAGATTCCCCAGTCAGGCGTGTGACGTCATGTGAAATCTATATATAGTCCACCTTGTACTCCACACTATGGTATTCTTACTATAATATCGAAAAATACTTACCATGTACTAAATCTTTAAGGTCATTTATTTGCATCTGTAGCGCAGAATCATCTTCTGATTTAGACTTTAATCTTGCTACTTCAGAAACATATTCCTCTAACTTTGCCTGTAATCTATTCGATTGGTCTTCAAATTCTGCTTTCTCTTTTTCCAAAACAGATACAAGTTGTTTTTTCTTTAATTGGTCTGGAATAACAAAATATGAGACATTTATTGAAGAATATACAAAAGAATTCAATTACTGGCACCTTCTTTCATTGGCTCTATATATGAATTTGAATGAGTTCATCTTTCAATGCATGAGTATTCCAATTGGTATTTACCTGATATCTCTTTTTCACATACTTCTTTTGTAACTTTGCATATTCTTGACGTTTCTGTTTGGACCAGATGTATTTGATGGTTGAACTTAGATCTCACCTCATGTAAAAACATTTTTTGATGACCTAAATCTGATTTTAAACTTCTTATGCCCTCTACAAGCGACGTATTTTTGGATCTGAAAGATTAACACTTCCATATGTGAATTCCAAGCACGCTTAAAATGTCCTTAAATATGTTAGGCACAATGATTACCTTCACGAGAAATTATTAGTTCTGTGTCTGATTGAACGTTTATGAAGCAACAATAGTGTTAAGGGCCTAGTCCACTAAATCGTTTCTCACAGTGGGTCAGATCTTCAGAAAACGTACAATTTGTATAAAAGAAAAATGAGTTACACAGAGAGATTGATGTAAGAGGTAGACAGAAATTAGTTCCAATATTTTGGAATTATTTCGTACGTCTTATAATGAATCTAGATGTAAGATGTTTTTGTATTTCAGGACTTAAAACCTTATGCGATTTAGGGTAAGCAATAAAAACGTCAAAACAAAACAAAAGCAAAAAAAAACAACAAAACAATACCTTAAGGTATCGGCAGTACTTTCCATCTCTTCTAAGGATGTACTGAGTGAATTATTCTTATGTTGTAGCCTTTGGCACAAAGCATCGCGGTCTTCCACTTCTGACTTCAGTGTGTTTAAGCTGCAAATATATCAGACAAATAACTCAACAAGATTAACAATATATCCACCCATTACTAATAAACTAACTAAAAAAGATCAGAGATAGATTAATTCATTACTAATAAACTAACTCAAAAAGGATCAGAGATAGATTTATTCATTACCAATAAATTAACTTAAAAAGATCAGAGATAAATTTATTTCATTACTAACAAAGTAACTAAAAAAGATCAGAAATAGATTTATTCATTACTGATAAAGTAATTAAAAAAGATCAGAGATTGATTAATTCATTAATAATAAACTAACTAAAAAGATCAGAGGCAGATCCATTCATTGCCAATAAACTAACTGAAAAGGATAACAGAATCCAGACCCCGGACCCACATGACTAAACAGGGGACATCCCTATGTCAATGGAACGCATTTATTTATTTATTCATTCATTCATTCATTCATTCATTCATTCATTCATTCATTTATTTATTTATTTATTTATTTATTTATTTATTTATTTATTTATTTATTTATTCATTTTTTTTTAACAAGATAGAAATTACAGACAAATTCTATGCAGAGCTAAAGGCGTAGTTCACTAAGGGGGAACAACCAAAAGTCTCCCTCTACCGGTAACTTTCAAAGCTGCAAAACCTTACTTCGATGTATTGCTTACTGTGTTGTGTATTTTAAACAATAAATGATTGGCAAAAAAAGAAGGCTTAGTTCAACTTCTACACTGAAGTATAATAAAATATGTCATAACCAGAATATTAATCCAGACAAATACATTTGAAAGTCACGCCTACCTTCCATCTTTCTCTTCAATATCATGTCTTAACTTTTCCAGGACTTTTTCAGTTTCTTTTAGCTGTTCAATCAGTGCCTTTTCTCGCTCCACAGCCCCTCGGAAATGTTCCATCTCTGCTAACGTGGCCTTCAGTTTCTCCTCCATTGCTTTGAGCTCGTTGTGGATAAGATAACTCACTCCACAGAACTTACAAACGGTCTCGTCTCGCTCCATCTCTCTGATCTCGTCCGGCAGGGGATGTTCCGGGACATGGCGCTCAAAGGCCATTGCTACCGACTCTTCTGTCATGATTTTCTGTTGATTGATTGATTGATTAATATTTCATTCTGCTAACACATTTGGCAAAACAAATAACTTTGTTTCCGATTTCTGACAGACCCTAAAAAATTGCCGCTAACTCAAGTGTTTTCATGGCATTTTTTTATTTTAAAAAAAAATCATTAAAAACCCCTATCGATCCGAAATAAAGTAAAATAAAAAATACATATTTTGGGTCCAATGTTTGAGCATTGACGACCGTGACGATGTTTGCTTGCTAGACATCACATCTGCTTTCCGTGTTTCCTAATTTATTTCACATCAAAATCCACCTACCTACCGACCCAAATTTTTACGATGATGTAATCGGAAACAAAGATATTTTTAGGCCTTTATATCCCATTAATAATATTCTCAGTGTACACACGTACAACAAGTCATAAAAGCCTAAGGAGTTGCATTGCAGAATGTTACATTTATGTCACATCATTCAGTTCATATCGATTCAGTTACATCCACAAAGAATTATTACTTTTGTCTGGCATGCCATATAGCTGCTTCTGAATATAGTTGAGAAATCTTAGCACAATAAGAATTTTCATAATTGATTGAAAGACAGAATGGAAGAACGGTGTACATGCAAGTTGTAATTATGTAAAAATTTCCTAGATTACAGAAAATCATAATATTGTTAGTAGATGATTGATGATTATTATAGTGTGTAAATGGAGGCGACGCAAGAACACATCCACTTGGTGGACATGGGTTTTTTTTATAAAAACATTTAAATGTAGATTTAAATGTAGACCTACGGCCTATTCTGTAATGAAATAATGATAAAAAAAACTGATATGGACCACCGATTAAAGAAAAACAAAAGAGAAGGAAATGGAGCTGTATATTTTACTCTTGTTACATTACATAAAACAAATAAAAAATACAGAATTGTCTAATCTAATCCAACTACTGTAGCCTACCAAGACACAGCATATCTCAGCCTCACTACTCTGATGATGATATAATTATATTTAGGCCCATATTAGTCCCTGATGTAAATTAAATTTCAATGAAATAATGTGAAATAGGCTAATAGATATAATTTGATATGTTAAATACTGTATAATTATTGATAATTATTATATTGACATTATAGACCTACATTGTTGCTTTGTTTTGTTTGTGACAAATATAAGGTATATTGAAATTTCAAAACCTAAAGGCTTTATTTTCTTTAATAGTATACGGTACAATTGTAAATAAACAAAGTTCCTGAATTAAGATTTTTTATATTTCAGTAAGGCCTCAAATAATTTCGATGTATTTCAAATGAAAAAAAAACCACTAGGGCCTATAGCTGTTTTCATGCGTGGCCTCGGTCAAATCGTATATTCTCTACAAATACACACAATTTTTCAAACTTAGAATACACAAATATTGAAAAAAAAATTGATTGGATATCCCCTGGATATCTACTCAATTGATGAGAGATATTACTGAAGGTTCACATACCATTAATCACATGTGATATGACCTAACTTATCGGGTATAAATTAAATAAGAATATTAACATGATTGATATTTTGTAGGCTTACAAGTTGTATGCTAAACCAATAGTGACAATTAAATTATTAATTATAATACCAGTTACTGTAGTATCACTCAGTAGGCCTACCAAGCTGTGGGGTGAAATGTATTTAATACACAATATTATTTTGTATTTCACGCCCATTATTCTCTCCACAGAACAATAAGAGAAGTTCTGTGTTCTCTTATCCAATTTCTGGAATTTAGAGTAGCTTAGAGCCTACCCCTCCCACAACCCTGACATGCTTGAGCGAGAACTTGAGGTTCCCTTCACAGATCGACTTTAAGCCTTTGTTTATTTTGCATCGCCTGCTTTAAACCAGCTACCGATTATGTGAAATGGGTGACATTGATCAAAAGTATAAACTTACCTTACTGAAAAGCTATAGATGGATCAGTTTTGCAAAAAATATCCTTCTGACAGTTTATATGTCGGCGAAGATTTAGCTGCCGCTGAAGTGTTGTTTACATCCGCCATGGGCGGTAATTGGGGTTCCTGGCAGACGAGAAAGAACACTTCGATATAATTATTTAGTTAGTTCGATTAAATTGCACTTATCTGCATTATATTTAATCGTATGTATTGTTTGAAAAAACATTCAAGTAGTGGTAAGAGAAAATAACTTGACATTTTCCCAGCGTTCCATGACCTACTTACGGGAGCTAATTTTAGACCAGGGGATCCCGGAGAATCCCCCTGGAACCCCCCATCAGCGCCTCTTCGCATTACAAGTGGGCGTGCCGCAAGATGAAATTCATTCTTGAGTTTTTCATCGATTCAATAGCAAAAGCCAATATCAATTCGCTCTGCCGCCTAGCATTACGAGTTGGGGTGTCCATTACATGTTTTTCCGCGAAAAAGAAATCGCAGTGATTAAGAATTTAATGTTTAGAAACTTAAAATTTGAGGCCACGCGCCGCGGTTTTGTACAGTGGGATCCGGTTCCGCCTCTGGTTGCTATGAGGGATGTAAACAGCACAGCAGGTGCCCGCGCGAGGTTCTCGCTTCAATAAGCCCCTTTTCTATACAAGATTTCTTGGGTCCCTGCTGAGAAAACTAGCTGCCTGATCGGAAGAACGGTTGGACTTACTTAGAATCACTTCTTCCAGTGTGATATAGTTATTCAGTCGAAGAGAGAATGGCCACGGGCCACCTCAACCCCGGGTATGGAAATATAGTGAGTGCCGGAGTGAGTGGCATCAGGAGAGTTCACTCGGCCGGGAATTGGTCGGGGGCGGGATGGGGGAACGCATCTGCCGGAGACCCATACTTGGAGAGGGTGAGAGAGGAGGCGAAACAGGCATGGTTACGTCCAGACCAGGCCAAGACCTCATATGGAGATCATTTCAGACATAGGCAATTAGACGCACCCACCCGATCTCGTCCCACATCACCTGGTCGCCGAAACAAGCCACACCCACCATTGTAAGTTTTTAAAATTATTAATTTCAATTACACTAGATAGGATATGTTAAAAGTTTTGAGGGGAAATCAGAGCAAATTCTCGTTAACCGAAAGTTCAGCCAGAGAGAACTATAAATATATTATGTACAGGAAAATTTCAAAAGCTATTAGTTTATTTCCATGCCTTGGAAAGGTGATTATTATAGATGATTTGTAGGTAGGTGCCTATTATTTGAGTCCCCCTGTTGTAAGTTATATATAATTATATACATAATTTCAATCATAGAGATCATTTTCCCAAACAAGATTAATTAACAATGCAAATCGCTTTATTGTTTAATGTCATTGTTACTCTTATAAGTAATTCGTATTAGAGACAATTAAACCTGCTTAAAATATAACGATAACATACGATAAGCTACAATTATATAGGCCCAGTACTGTTTTTGTTTGTCATTTTCTTGGTACCACTTTAAGGTCATATAAAAAATAACCATCCGATATATCAATGTAAAATATTAGAAAATATGATTTTGCGAGAACAATTTTTTTCTTGCCATAGGGAGAGGATTCTTTATACAGATTTTGATATTTTAAAATTAAAAATCGGTTGCTGCTACCACCTATCATGTAGCAGACCAATCATAGATATTTACTAGATCGGAGAAAACAGTGCTTTCCTCTATAATAGGCACCATTCACATTATATTTGACAAAAGCCTCAAATAATGTTTGATTGTATGTTATAGTTTTATTTCCAATTTCATATAAATATATGATTTTGGAAATAGTATTTTAACCTTTTGTGAGAAACACAGATCTTCCAGATCTTCACGTCAAGGCTGTGTCAGTCAAAATATTCCAAAGAGTCCATGTACTAGCAATAAATCCGACACTTACTATAGATATGCCAAGAATCCCAACTATCTGAACCTAAAAATAAATCACTTAGATCTGCAACATATATTCTACAAATAAGACAAATAGGAATTCAGAGTGTGAGAAAGGAGGGAGCTAGGGGGAGCGAGCGACCGATATACAGAGAGAGAGAGAAGAGAGAGAGGGAGGAGACAGAGAGAGACAGAGAGAGGCAGAGAGAGAGAGAGACGGGATAGAGAGAGGGAAGGTGCGGTGTTGTAAATAATACAAATAAATCCTTTTTCAATTCTCTTTATGACTACCCCTTTCCATAAACATGACTGCATCTACATGGGCATACGATAGTCATCCTCTTACCATAACTGTATGGATATATTTATCACACATCCACTTTGCAAACTCTATGCACCATTTAGTATCCTCACTTTAAATATCCTCACTCCCCAGGAACTTCCATCCATTATCCCTGATCAGCGACAGCTTCCAGTTATATGAATCTAAGCAAGGATCAATATGCTATGCCTATGTGATTATCAATTTCACGGCTTATTGAATCAATGAACCATATTGATGGGATTTAAGCTATAAATATGGCAAGCGTGATCAATACTAATAGGGGACTTGCTCTTGCGCCATCTTGGATGTTGACATATTTTTTCATTCAGTATCTTATTCAGTATCTATATTATTGTCGGTTTAAGAAAACTTGTTAACAGCTTGATTAATATATAGTTGAGCATCGGACATTGGGTGCATTGAACACCCCTTCTCGATTATCGATTTATTAAACAGAGACCATGTCAACTACTATTGAACTAAAAACTGTACATATATGACTAACACAACTGTACAAGTGCGCTTGTATTAGTTCGTACAATGTACCAAGCTCGGAGAAAAATAGAGAAACGAATACTGCAACTGAATCAAATAATCCCAGCATGCGCTGTAACTGTCATGTGCTGTGTCACATGCAACTCCCCTATTCACAATTTGGGCTAAATGTCAGTGCATGCCAAAAAAGGAAACCCACCCTACAGCTATACATTTTACTGTATCCATTTTTTCTATTGATTATATCAATAATTCATGAAGCAAAATTAGACTTCATGTCTTCACAAATCATTTCATACCTGCTTTTATACGCATTGTCAACTTACAAGTGTTATTGATTTGCTATGCATCAAAGAGTCGATCTGTATCCAGTGGCTTAAACCATGCAGTAAGGCTTTGTTGGTGTTGAGAATTTATTATGGTTATAAATCTTAGCCAAATAGGGCCTAGAGCAAATGAACTTGTGCATGAGACCAAGCTCGTCAAGTCTAAACATAAAAGAAGACAAACATTACACTTTATAAGGTGTGTACGGAACTCTGGCTAAATGTCGTTACCACTGAATCCCGTCACGGTGTTTGTACCAGGCAAGGAGTGGGCAGGTTTGTCCACACATTTGTTAACACATTATAACATGATTTAAATCTTATTCAGAACTGAAATAGCCTTTGTTTGTACCATTAAACAGAGTGGTTGATCCAAATGAGATGTTTGCTAGTTACACTCCTGTCAACCATAACATATGAGATAATTTTAATTGAAATATGCTGATATATATAGTATTTATCATTTTACGACCTAATATAGCAGTGTTAGTAAATGTGTAGAGCTGCCGATTGTTTATTTTAGTGGGGTCTCCACTGGCTGTGGTAGGCTCTGTTGTAAGCTTTGCAGTAAGCCTTCCGATGGTGTTGTGATGGTGAGGAGTGGCGAGGTCCTGCCTACATGGCCAGTGATCCATGTAGGCAGGACCTTGTCATCACCCTCCACCTACAGAACCAGCACAAACCATCGCAAGGCTTACCGCAGCCAGTGGAGACCCCCCCCCCCCCATACTGACGCTGATTGGTTACTTTTGACATACAAATCTCACATCTGCATAACCTCCACTGTATTTGCTAGTGTTGTCTGCAATCAAAATACAAGAAGAAAAACTCACATAGACCCCTCCCCTCCTCTCCTCCAACACAGATTGCAAGGAGCCACAGATTGCAAAGAGCCAGTGATTGCGATTGCGATTGCGACCTATAGTGGAGGAGAGACATACAACTCCTCGATCATTTGCAACAATCGCAAGCAATCTCTTGCCTGGCAATCTCTAGCCTGGATCGCAAGCAATCTGTGAGGTATTGCGACCTAGCAGAGACCGCTATATATATAATACCCTTATAATTATTATGCATAACTGTACAGGCTTTTATTCTAGACTGAACTTTATTTATTTCTGCTCATGCCATGCAACACATGCCATGCATGCGGCTGTCATTTTTGCAAATTAAAAGTTGAATTGTTAAAGGGATATTTTTGCATTAATACTTCTATAGATCTATAGTAAAAACAGAAGATACATTGTTATTCGATCAACCTGAAAAGAGGAGAATGCCTTGTGTTGTTTATTGAAATATATATATATAATAAAAAAAAACGATAATTCTTTGTGAATCAAATTGTTAATATGGCGGCGATTGAATGACAATTCATTTATCTGGGTATATATATCTAACTCATGAGGCTTACTTATCATTTAAAACGCATTATAACTCTTTTATCTCTGGGTAATGTATTGTTTGATGGCCACTTGTGCAGACCGTCCCTGATATACAAAAATGATAAGAATTGTTATGACTGGAGTAACATGACGGGCATTCAGGTACCAGAAGCTTGAGGGTTCTCTACCAGTATGTTACTCCGGTAACGAAGTAAATAGAGTGTATATGGGTCAGATTTTCAGAAAATGTACAATTGGCAGCTCTACACATTTTAGTAAATTCTGCTAAATTAGGCTGTAATTTGGTCAATACTAGGTAAATACGATTTTGGCGTTGCCTTGATTCTAGCAATCTGTTTGGTTAGGTTGAACTGTGTTTTGAACTTTATTTTCGTCTGAAATTTGGGTTATTTGAGAAGACTGGCGAAGTTGAATTGTACATTTTCTGAAAATCTGACCCATATATAGGTTTACTCCTGGTATTAACCTAGTTGGAATCAGGCTGGTAACTGCTTGAAGAGGTGAGAAACGGCCTCTTAATTAGCAGAATATGCCCCACTTGAGATTGACAGTTGCATTTACTCGTCAGTTCGGACTCAGCCTTCCTAAGGATGATTGGTGCTTTACTGTTAATATAAATTAGAAAGTCAGGGAAACTTCTCCGCTGTTTGAAGGTTTTCAAGCCAACGATTCAATAGTTTAATGCTAGAAATTGTGGCGAGGTTTAAGGCAATTTCATAATTTTCTCTAGGCTTATATGATTATGTCTTTTGATATTCTGTCCAGGGAAATTGTGCAGTACTTTATACATGCAGTCCTTTACGCATATTTTCAAAGCAGCAATTACAGGGAATTCATTATCTTCAAGCAAAGTCCTGAGTTGTTTGAAGGGGAGCTATAAGTACTCTTATATATCTGAAGAATGTCTGCATATGCAGAAATAACATTCAGGTCAAATTTGTCGGTATTAAGAGTAAGAAAACTGGCCAAAACTATTCAGCAAGAGAACTAATGCTCAAATTTATTTAATATTTCTTCCTGGATACTTTCCATTATGAGCGAAATATTATTTTTTATTTTATTTTGGACCGAAAATAACAGGTAATATGGATTGAATACACTAATTTATTCCCATATATTTGATGAGAGTGTTGAGGAATCCTGCTACAATGGCAGGGCACTCCATAAAACTCTAATAAACTTTCTACCACATTCTACCACACTGTAGTTGTGCTTGACAATGGGTCTGCTCTGTGGTTGAGAGGACCTTGTCTAGGTTACCCGCTACTGGAGTGGTACTTCACCATTGCCATGAGTCACACTGAGGCAAAAATAATAATAGGTCTGTTTCCGATTTATCTGGCTGAAAACTAGGTAGGGGTAACTTTTTTTATTTTTTTTTAGGAAACCACCTCCCAGAAACTGAAAAAAATGTCTATTTCATAACAATAGTTGTTTTAAACATAGGAGATGTGCTTTCTGAAAGTTCCGGGTCAGGAAAACCTGTTTATAAGCTTTGTTTGTCACAAAGTCCAAAAAAAGTAAGATATGGTAAAAAAGGGTAGGGTGGGGGGGGGGGGGGGGGGTAATCGGGGGTATCGGAAACACACCTATTTTTTTTTGCCTGACCTCCAGACACCAAGCTAAATTTTTTGAGAGCTTAGTATCCTACCCATCGTTCTTTACCTATTATGTATCTTTTCTAATTTCACCAATTCTTTTGGCCAAAATGGAATATAAAGATTTATGAAATATTAGTTCCTAGTTGTGTGGCATCCAGGGAAAACTGCCCTAGCCAGTTGAAAAGTACTCATTTAGAAAACAGATCTTCAGAAGATTTTTAATCTACTATTACGCAATAAACCTTTCCAACTAAGATTATTAACACCACTAATGACACCTACATGTGCCTTTGATTTCTCAACTTGCCAACTTGCACACTAAATTTATAATTTATTGACATATATATGTGTATATAGTTCCTATAAGACACTGTAATACTCTTTATATGGGTTAGATTGTCAGAAAATGTATAATTGGCAGCTCTACACATTTAGTAAAATATGCTTAATTAGCCTGAAAAATGTGAAAAGCCAGGTATATCTGAATATATAATGTATTATGTTGTTTTAAAATATCTGCTCTGCTATATCAAACTGTAATTTGAACCTAATTTCTGTCTTAAATTTTACTCATTTGAGACGATTGGTGCAGGTGAATTGTACATTTTCTGACGATCTGACCCATATAGCATTCGCCAAAAAGGCACATCTTTTAGAGCAATTTGTGGAGATAATCCTCTTTGCCCCCTCCCCCACAAATACCCAATCCTATGAACAACAATGAGGAGAGTAAGAGAGGGCGGGTGCCAACTGGAAGCCCATCATATGAAAGGTTCGAGTGTTAATTAGGTTTTGCTTTGACCAGTAAGAGTCAACAAGACCCATGCTACTGCACAAATTGGCCCCACACGTTGGAGCAGTTATTATTTGTGTGCAGGGGTGACATAATTAAAAACGACACATACTTGGGGAGATTTTGATATTTGTGATGTGTTCCAGGAAAATGAGCCACGAGTGACAATATTGATATTTTTCAAAGTGTTTTTTTCCACAAGATATCTTTATTGACATGTTCTGATTCTTAGGGGGTTTATCACTTATAGTCATATAAATCCATGTAACAAATTTCAGGACATTGCATTAAATATATCCTTGCATTTTGCTTTCGTATGGAGTATATTTAGTTACTTTACTGGTAATTACCCATCCAGAAACATTGCAAACTCTCTTTTTTTTTCAGAAATGAAAATATCAAACTTAGAATATAGAAATACTAGTGTTTACCATCATTGGAATCAGCTTGATCTCCTCTTTTCAAATATGGTGATATCTCAAAATCCATATTTTGCGACTTATGACTCATTTTCCTAAAACGGATTACATTTGTGTGCAGGGGTGAATAAACGACACATACTTGGGGAAATTTTAACAGTTTATTCATGCAGGAATATATACAAAAATAGTGGCATTTGTCATCTCCACTTGACCAGGATCAGGCTTAAGTTTTTTTACCTAAACAGCGCTCAAACAACCAACCTCTCGCTGACGTTTTTCTGGGAAATTCTCAATATTTGACAATACATGAACTGAACTGAACTTTATTCATTAGCATGAATCCTTCGCGCAGAGGTTCCTACAGTGAACATCCATTACATAGATTAGCATACATTAGTATTTGGTTGATCCATTGTCTACCTCATGTATATATTCCTATTCTATATCATAATATCCCCATCTTTTGGCAATTCCCTGAAGAAGAGGAACACCAGGCCACTGGAAATGTTGGAAATCCTTAATAAAAGCAACATAGTTTGACCCTGCAATATGGGATCTGCATCTCTCACTGTCCATCTTCTGTTATAAGTGCATACTGGGATAGATTCTGTTCAAATCTGACATGCAGAATTAATAATCTAGCAACATTTCAATTGAAGAATGCAAGGGTCTTTTCACGTATATCATAGCTTGTGTAAATGACCTATAAAAACCAAATGCATGATGGGACAGATGAAGTCTTGTTTTATGGAACATGTAAAAGACATGCATGGCTATTGACATGAACTCACTGTTATATAAATATATTCCGCATGCTGAACAATATGATAGGATGTACCGAGGTTGGTTTCTGACTTACTGTATTAGTGTATACAATGTCCACAAGTTTTTTTTGACCAGAGATGTCACGAGAAGCCGTAGTGATATCCCTGGTCAAAAAAAACCCCCAGAAGTACCAATCCTGATAACCCAGTGACAAGGATATCACATTCTATTATATATATAAATATGCCTGTCAAAACGGACCAGTCAATCATTATAGAATTTGATCAGAAGGATCTGTTGATCCACATTGCCATCCTCTCCTAATCTAGATAAGCCCCTTGTCATATATAACTACCATTGCTAGGGATTTATTGTATTCGCTGCTGGATTATGCCTCATATTAAAGCAATGACAAGGATAAGGGACGAGAAGTTAAATGTAGCAATAATAAACATCTCATAACACCAGAAACTAATGAAAACACAACATGCAACACTTATTCTCGCCACTATAAGAGCTGCATGAAATGAACGAGGCTGGCTGGGTTCGGAATTAAGCCTTTCCACAAACAATGTGGCTAATCTGCTCAGACGAGGTGTAGGCTGAATGTAATGAAGTGGAATACCCGAACACGCCAGTTACCACTCCTCTTACACTCTACATTCTACCCACGATTAATTGCTCTTTGTTATTCTTGCTTTTGTGTTGGGTTGTGAAAAGCATTGTATCCCTGCTGCAAATGATAAATTCAGCATTGGTTTGTGTATGTTTCACTGGATCTTATTTTATCAAACTCATTCTATGGGTCAGAAAATGTACAATTAGCAGCTCTACACACATAGGAAATTCTCCTAAATTGGGCTGAAAAATGAAGAATACCGGCTGTATCTGAGTATATTTGGTATTGCATTGTTTTAAAGTATCAGTTCTGTTATGTTAAACTGCATTTTGGAGCTAATTTTTGCCTTAAATGTGGGTTATTTAAGAGGATTGGTGAAGGCGAATTGTACGTTTTCTGAAAATCTGACCCATATAGCATTTCTGCAAGTTTTAGTTGATTCTCCTCTTGTAACTCATGAAATGTCTATAGCGTTAATCATAGATATCAATTAATCAATTGATATTATACTCCCACATTAATACAGTCACATTTTTCATCGTTATGTTAAAAAAACTATCGACCTGAATTCTGCACACAGTGCAGGTGTTCCAACTGGTCCTCAAGTTGTACCGTTGGAGTGTAAGCTTCTTCTATTGGATTTATTGGTCAGATTTTCAGAAAATGAACAATTGGCAGTTGTGTACATTTAGTCAATTATGCTAAATTAAGCTGCAATTTGGCCAATACTAGGTAAATTCGAGTATAGTCGGCATTGCTTTGATTCTAGCAATCTGTTTGGTTAGGATGAACTGTCTTTTGAACGTTATTTTCGTCTTAAATTTGGGATATTTGAGAGGATTGGTGAAGCTGAATTGTACATTTCCTGGTGACTTCAAACATATGTTCTTTAAACATCTGATGTACAAGTATATAGGTCAATATCTAATTTCTAATTTCTGATCACGGTAGTAAAGTGGGTATATGTGGTGGAAGTTACTTCCTAAATGAGTTATGATATCCTCATATAATTAAGTGGCCTTTGTTGACTTGTTATAGGTTATAATGGGTCAGATTGTCAGAAAATGTACAATTGGCAGCTCTACACATTTAGTAAAATATGCTAAATTAGGGTGAAAAATGATAAATACCAGGTATATTTGAGTATATATTGTATTATGTTGTTTTAAAATATCTGTTCTGCTATATTAAACTTTATTATACACGCATTGCTCAGAAAACAACGTATATCTAGAGTGATTTACGCATAGTGCGTATTTCACTAGTGATTTACGTGGGATTGTCATGGCAACCAATCTGTTTTTTATTAAGATTACCGGAAAAATTCAAATTTATGACTCGTTTTTTTTCTATCTTCATGATTGAAAGCATGTATAATAAATCTGTTAACTAATTCGTTGGTTTCAGTCGCTTAGAATATTGCACTCGTTGCTACGCAACTCGTGCAATATTCATGCTCCTTCAACCAACTCGTTAGTTAATCTGTATGTAATTTGAGGCTCATTTCTGTCTTAAATGTGGGTTATTGGAGAGGATTGGTGAAGACGAATTGTACATTTTCTGACAATCTGACCCACATACAGTCTTCACGAGCAAGATTATTTACCAGTGTTTCAGCTGCTCGTGAAATAAAGAGAGCTCGACGTGAGTGTGTGTCTAGTTGGCAGGTATATAGTGTTACCCGGTCGACACTAGGTAACATTATAACATTGGTTTGACTAAACCCACGTATTTATCAACAATTGGATGTTTGTCATACAGTCATATTTAATCTTGAAATGAATTAAAAAATCGTTTATTTGTCGAAAGATGTACAAATATATGCATGAGGTACACTTAAAAATACTATTATAATCGAGAAAAGAAGTTTGTTTGATTTATTTGAGTGAATGCTTTATTGCCCTTATAAATTAGACAGTCAGGGGAATCTTCTCCACATTTTTTAGGTTTCCAAGCCCATCTGTTTTTACAATTAATTCCAGACTATAATGTGTTACAGAAAAATGTGTCACAAGTCGCAAAAAATGGATTATGCGATATCATCATATTTGAAAAGATTAGATCAAGCCGATTCTAATGATAGTAAACATTAGGACAGGAGAGTATTTCTATATTTAAAGTTTGTTATTTTAATTTTTTAAAAGAAAACTTTTGCAATAATTCTGGAGGAACAATTACTGGTAAAGTAGCTAAATATATTCCATGGGATCACCTTCAAAATGCAAGTTATATTTAATGCAGCGTCTTGAAAGTTGGTAAATATACTCATGAAATACAACTTTGCACTAGAAATTAGAACATTCCTACAAACAGATCTTGTGAATAAATCACTTTGACAAATATCGATTTTTGAGACTTATGACTCATTTTTATGTAACACACCACATTTAAACTGAAATGCATCAATTGTTTTCCCTGTAAGTGTTAATGATGTTTTGCTAATTTCTTTTAATTTTTATTTTCAGAGTATTTTTAACTTGTCAACTACACACGGTTCCAGGTTATCACAATCCTGATGATGCCACAGGGAAAGATGTTTACAAAAGTAAGTTTCATTATGATCCATCCACAGTCTGCGTCCAGAATATACACGTGTTTTAGTTATTGATTATTAGCATTATTTTATATTGAAGGTACCACACTTGATGCGTTTGTGAGTGAGCCATGTCTTCTAGCATATGTGATCCGTTTTAGGAAAATGAGTAACACGTCGCAAAAAATAGATTTTGAGATACCATTATATTTGAAAAGATGAGATCAAGCCGATTCCAATGATAGTAAACAGTCTAATAATCTAATAAGTATTTTTAGATTTTAACTTTGATATTTTCCTTTTTGAAAAAAAAAGTTTCTAATATTTCTGTGGGGCAATAAACAGTAAAGTAATTAAATGTAATCCACATATGAGGACCTTCAAAACGAAAGGATATATTGCATACATTGTCCTGAAATTTGATACATCGATCGGTAAAAGTATGAGTGATAAACTCTCCAACATTCAGAACATTCCAATAAAGTAATCGTGTAAAATATACACTTTGGAAAATACCATTTTGCGACTTGTGACTCATTTCCCTGAAACACATCACATATGTTTAAATTGAAGTCGAACGATCGAACAATGATGGTTTGCTCTTTTCTATATAAAAAGGAAGAAATGTGTGGACTGGGCCCGGTGTAGGTGTATTTCAGGGTCTATTTTGAACCTGACCTTAACTTTATTTGAGTGATTGAATTGGTGAAGGTGGAACAGTCAAACTGTCTAATCGCCGACTTTGAGATTTCAATCTATGAACCACATCTCTGTCCATCTAATTCTCCTTCAATGTTTCTATACATGTAAACTCCAAATTCGTGAAGACACTCCCTTGTTTCCATGAGCACACATATGTGATGTGTTACAGGAAAATGAGTCACAAGGCGTAAAAAATAGATTTTGAGATACTATTATATTTGAAAAGATGAGATTCCAATGGTGGTAAACATTAAGGACATCTAAGAAGTGTTTCTATATTTTATGTTTGATATATTTATGTTTGAAAAAAAGCAATATTTCTGGGTGGGAAATTACCAGTAACATAACTAAATATACTCCATAGGATGACCTAGAAAACACAAAGATATATTTATACAATGTCTTGAGATTTGGTACATAGATTTGTATGACTCAACTTGCTAACCCTTCCAAAAATCAGAAGATTCCAATAAAGAGATCTTGTGAATAAAACACTTTGAAAAATATCATTTTTGCGACTTGTGACTCATTTTTCTATAACACATCACAAAATATGTTCTTTAACATTTGGCTTAGACTACACATGCCGTGCTAATCCTTAAATCCAGTTGTTGTAGAAGTTGGTCCACTGGATTAAGTTGCATATCCCTTTATTGACATAGGAAGGGGATTTGAGAAAGACACAATAAAAAAGCTGAAGATAATGATTAGCATTATACTCTCTTTGTATATTTCCTCTCGACTTAATTATTGAGCCATTAATTGTTCTTTGATGTAAACTGGTATACGCACTTCTTTTATAAGAGTCTGCTTTTTGATTTTTTCTTTGATTTTTTTTAAAGATTTTATTTCAACTGGGGAAGACATTTAGAAAATGGATATAAATAAAGAGAATGGAAGTCGGGGCAGGTAATCGGAAAATGTTATCACTATTCATTATAATATATGCCCGGAGCAAGGAAGAATGTTAAAATAAACCTTATTAATTCATTTATTTATTCATTTATTTAACAGCTGATGGGCGTATAACAAAATTAAATAGAATTGTATACAAGAGAATTGTATTTAATCTAGCATTTTATCCGTGTTACAGTTGATGCCATTCTGCCTCCTGAGGAGAGACAACAGAGGGCAGAGTTACGGCGCCAGTACCAGACGGGTCGTCCTTCTACTGCATACCAAGTGTGTATTTAGTTTTATTTTATTTTGTTTCTATTAAATTCAAGGCATTTTTGGTCTTCCAATGTGACTACTTGAAAATGGAAGAAGAGATTTTAATTTCAATTTTATAGGCCGAAATGAATTTTGAAAGGTTGTTACTAACTATGTTCCAAAACTAATATTCTATTCATCATTTACAAACACAAAATACGCCTATTATCTGTTAGCTGTATTCTCGGGCTAATTTTAATCAATATTTTTTATATTTAGAAAGTTTGTGTTCTTTTGCAACACACCTGAGTGTTATATAACTAAAGTTATAGAATTTCTCCCATCCTCTTTAGGTGAATGTTTCAGTGTACGCTTAAATTTCGAGCACCCTGCATTACTTAACGTTTGGTTGTTTACATTGTCTAAATTGTTTACATTGTCTAAATTGTTTACATTGGCTACACTGTTTACATTGGCTACACTGTTTACATTGGCTACACTGTTTACATTGGCTACACTGTTTACATTGGCTACACTGTTTACATTGTCTACACTGTTTACATTGGCTACACTGTTTACATTGGCTACACTGTTTACATTGGCTACACTGTTTACATTGGCTACACTGTTTACATTGGCTACACTGTTTTGGAAGTAGCATGGGTTGGGCTACATGTCGTGCCTATTCTCATTGTCTCTATTTTTACGAACTTCTTATGTGTTACCTTGAATTGTTTTCTATTAACTGGTGTTAAATCAATCAATTAATCAATCAATTAAATAATCAATCAATCAATGTGTACACGTTTGCAGGGACATTCCACAGGCCATGGAGCTGATGGAGATAGGCCGGACATATGGCGACCGCGCATGGTCACGCCATCTTCTGGAGCAAGTGAGTACTAATTTACTTACAACAATACTTATAATAATATTGGCAAAATTATTTTCCCAATTTCTATATAAATGTTGTTATTGATCAGTCAGGTTATTCTTATATTATATTATATTATAATTATATTATATCATATCATATTATGTTATATTATATTATATTATATTATATTATATTATACTTCCCTGATCAGGTTTGAGTCCATCCCAGCATGCACTGTATAACAGTCATCCGTAGTGTCACATACACATCCCCTGTTAAACAATCGTGAATTACATGTAGTCTTCAATAAGTGTAATCAAAATAAAGATCTATTACAAAGATTCAACTATTATGCACGAAGGCAAACATTCTAGATTAAATTATAATAAAGAGAACAAAAATGTGGAACAACTTATGTAGTACTGTTTATTTTCGTAAAAAAAAAAGAATCTGTGCATTTTGTGATGTTTCAAATCATACATTTTTCTTTTGTATATTTTGGTTCTATATAGACATTTTATTTACAAGTTATGAATAATGCAATAGTGCACATAATAATTTGAAGTAACTAAAAAATTTGATATAGTCAACTTACTAGAAATGAATAAAATGCAATTGAATTGCTTTCTAGGAGAGAGGGAGCGAATGAATTCTGTTTTAAGACATATGGATGAAGACGCGGTGAGTGGTTGTCCCTGTTCTTTTCTAACATGGCTATGCATAACTCTCAGGAATACTTATACATACATCTCTAGGGTTAGATTTTCAGTAAATGCACAATCTACAGTTCTACACATCTCTCAAATTCTGCTAAATTAGAGTGAAAATTGATAAATACTAGGTATATCCGAGTATATTCTGTATTGTATTCATTTAGTAAACCTGTCTGGTTATGTTGAACTGTATTTTAATCCTGATTTTCGTCTTAATTGTGGGTTATTGGAGAAGATTGGAGAAGACCAATTGTACGTTTTCTGAAGATCTGACCCTCTAGATAATATACCGGTATCTGAATACACCTATGTTTAAATACCCACGTCACAAATTACTATTGGAAATGTCAAAATAATACAATTCGTCGCTATGTATAAATGCACTTGTCAATTGCACCCCCCCCCTCCCCCCCCCACACACACACAGCCTCCCATCCCCTACCCCTACACATCGGAGATAATGGGGAATGGCATTTGGGTAAATGATGAAATTTGTATAACTATTATTGCAAATAAAAAAAACATAACCCCTGACGGACATTCCCCACCCTGGGCCAACTCTGGATACATCGGTAAACCATATATGAACTAAAACCGTTCTAGTTATATGGGTAATCTCAGCCTGGGAGGTAGCATATACACGTGTGTTGTGTTTCAGGAAAATGAGTCAAAAGTCGCAAAAAATAGATTTTGAGATACCATTATATTTGAAAAGATGAGATCAAGCTGATTCCAATGATAGTAAACAGTCTAATAATCTAATAAGTATTTCTAGATTTTAAGTTTGATATTTTCATTTTTGAAAAAAGAAAATGTTTCCAATATTTCTGGGGGGCAATAAACAGTAAAGTAACCACATGAGGACCTTTGAAAAGAAAGGATATATTACATACATTGTCCTGAAATTTGATACATCAATCGATATAACTATGAGTGATAAACTCTCCAATAATCAGAACATTCCAATGAAGTAATCTTGTAAAATAAACACTTTCAAAAATACCATTTTTGACACTTGTGACTCATTTCCCTGAAACACATCACATATTTCCTCGATCACCCCCCCCCCCCCGTGCAAACCATCCCCCAATACCCCCGGCGTTAGGGGTAGGAGGTTGCAATTGACAAGTACATAGCAATGAGAACGTTGTATAATCTTATATATTATTCATAAGATGCCAAACTCAACCTATTAGCAATACCTATTTCTATACCAGATAAATCTGTATAATTATATTGTCCTTGCACCCTACAAGCCGATGACTCATTTGATACCAATTAAGTATAGTCGCTAAAGACAATATACGTGTAGGTAGTTTGATATTGTAAATTTAACAATATTATATAAATATTTTCTTCTCCAGACATACGACTATCAGCAGCCAATCATTGCCTCCCACCACAGATATCTCCGCCCCGCTGGACACGAAGGTACTTTTATTGTTTTATTAATTAGTTTATACCTTTAAAAAAAATTATACCTAGCAAATACACCTTGATGGAAGTCAATGATTATATTTGATTGCACTGCTGCCATCGCTATTAGCGCTAAGGATCAATTATCAACTATCTTGGTAAAAGAATATTTTCTCGCTTATCAAAGAAAAACAAACATCTTAATATGACCAACCTCCTTGATATATAAAGGGCCATTGAAGCCCGAAACGTCGGACCCCCAATAAAACAAACCTACATCAAATACCCCCCTTCTGTCCTCATTGTTTTGGGTTCCTTACTCCATCTTGATTTAAATATGATATTGTACATAATTTATGGTCCTGCATGTTTCATAGTCTTTTACCTAAATAGTAATTCTCCTGATTCTATTTTTTTTTTTTAAATTTTACCGATCGTTTTTTATTACTGACGACAGTAAATATCATGATATTAAGCTGACCTTTTTTTTTTATAATTTACAGAATCTCTTTACCTGATGGGTCAAGGAGAGACCTTGGGTGCATTCCGGGCGGCCGACCGTGTAGCCAGACGGGAGACACGGGCGACGCACGGCGGCCGTACAAAGCGAGGAGACTTCCTCATGCACCCTGAGTGGGGCCCCAACTTCACACACCACCGTCTCAACGGCCTCTCTCACGCCGAGACGTCCTACTCTTCTGCTGGTCGTAGGAAATTCTGAAAATAATACACCTCCCCTTCTTTGTAAATTTAGTCAAGTTTTATGTGTATTATCAAACGAACTTGATTCAAATTCTTTTGTTTGGGTCGGAGTTTTTTCAGTCTAGGCTCACAGCCTCTCAGGTGAGATATCAAGAATTGTATGTCAGTGATTGGACGCCTACTGCGCTAATGGTTTTCCTGGCCATGGAATTTGCGTCATACTGGGTTTCTAATAATGGCATTTTGCGGTTTGGAGCGAGAGGCTTTCCCTCAGTTAGAAGGGACTCGCTCAACTCTGAGCCTAGACTGTTTTTATATTGTTCACCCTCCAGTGGTTTGAACAAATAAAATGATATCAAATTATTGTTTTTATGAATGTCTTAATCGGGTCCTGAGGTAAAGATCTGGACTTTGATCAATTTCCTTTAAAGAAAATTATACATTTTAACCATTAATTGTCAATTGATCAGAAACAAAGAATCAGATCTGGAGGAAATATATTTATTTCTATTCACTAAAAAATGTTAACCTTTCTTTCAATTGCCCCCTCCCCCAACCCCTCACCCCCCTACAAAAAAACCCAACCCCAAACAACTTTAGCTATTCTTTTATCAATTTATTTCATTTTCATTTTATTCTTCCACTGGGAGCTTCTTCAAACGTATCGAGGGGCGATAGCAGAGACAACTTATTAATAAAATAGTGAGAATGCCAAACTGCAAGTCAAAAAGTAAATATCTCATTTCAGCTCAAGTTGATAATTATAAATCTCGCCAAAGATGAATTGAGTATAACAATGTTATCCGTAGGATCATGTAGCTATATATTGTGTACAGTGTATTTAAGAACTTTTGAAAGACTGTGATAATTTCGCAATGGTTCGCTTCATGGAGATAAATATATATATACCTGTGGTTGTATGTAGTGAGTTAAAACATTCCATTGACTGAATCTATAGATCTTCAACTCATTATACTTATAGCTTGTAAATGATTAATCCAGAATAAAGTCATTTGGTATATCAAGCTGCATTTGTGTTTCCTGTCGTTCCTTAAATTTATTTCTATATATCTCTGTATAATACATGCAGTTACATAGCCATTTATTCATGCATATGAATCCATCGCGGTTTTTCTTCTTTTTTCCCCTCGAGATAAATAATGTTTTACTACAAAAATGTTTATATTATCTCAGACATTTTGGGCTGCAGAAATAGAATGTACATAAATTATCTATAGAAACCAAATTCATGATGGGACAGATGAGCGCTTGTGTTATAGAAACATGTATAACACATGGGTATTGACATTGACACGGAATATATGAACCTTTGATTGGTTATGGGATATGGACGATTATTACTAGTCAGCTTAAAATGATGCTAAAACGAGCTAAAACGCTGCCACTATAGGGGCCATTGTTATGACAGTCGCATGAAACTTAACGAGTCGTTATGAAATGTCCAACCCCGAGATTGGCATTAATTCGTAGATCAATTTTGCATAAGATACTACTCTATTTGAACAACTTGGAAACACAATATCACAACATTGTAAACCAAACGAGTATATACATCCCAAATAAGGGGAAATTGTGGCCTATTTGGACTGATAAAAACTTATTATACTGAATAAGACTCAGGGTTAAACCTGAGTCAATGGGTTCATGTTCTCAAATTCATGATATCGTTTTATAGGCTACTCTGAAGAATTTACAACTTTTAATTTAACAAAGTAAATATCTTAATCGATAAATGAAACTAACATGTAACCGCCCACAACTGAGATCCGTCATCTCTGGGGTAGCTTGGGGTTGAGACTAACTTTGGACTTGGTCAGGGCGGGAAAAGTGGCCTGGGCGCAGAAACTGGGTCAGTTTGCGCATGCGCTAGTGGAGTAAGGGAATCCCCTGTGACGTCACGGCCATCGCGGGAATAGACCAGAATTCGAAGAGCAAGATGTCGGCAGCACTCGTTAGCCAAACCAATAAGAAATACATATTGTTCGAGGATAAAGACAAGGTGAGTATAATATCTACTTGTAGAGAAGACCAATCATGTTCATCAATATTCACTCTTACTGACGCGATCCCATGAAGCCATTGATCGAGTGTCTAAGGCGACCCATCTGATCATCGAAAATGGATTTGGCAAACGAAGAATTCGGAAGATGGATTTGTGTATTTGCAATTTTGGGTCGGGATTTAAAAGGGCCTACGGGATTCAGAGCCGGATTCAATAAAAGCTTTACAATGTAGCCTGGTAGAGATTGCAAATAGAAGGTAGGGTATTCCATACCCCGATTCTAGATCTACAGAGATGGTGCAAGGTTCTCACGGTCATGGACATGGAATTAGTGATTTGGTTTTCCAGGCCTGGAAAGTCGTGGATTTCTGGACAGGTCTGAATGTCGAACGAAGTCATGACGGGAAATCTCAATCTGGTTTTGGCTTAAATTTTTTTCCAAATTACTTGTATGCCAGACCATAGATTTACTCTAGCCTAAGGTCAGATTTCAGGGTTCCCGCGGGTCTTAAAAAGTCATTAAAAGTCATGAATTCTGAGTTTGGGTTTTAAGGGCCTTAAAGTTAAAAGTCATTAATTTTCACTGTGAGTCATTAAAAAGTCCTGAAAAACTATCTGAGTCCCCTCCCTGACCATATTCTGCATTGAAAAAGTTGTGCAGCCGGCTAAAAATCCTAAATAGCCACCTTACACAAAACTTAGTGACATCCCTGGATCTGCTAAGAAGTGAAAAATCTATAAAATTGTAGCACTGAAGTGCACTGAAGTCTCTAAGGAAATTATGCTGAAAATACACCAAAACTAAAAGTAAAAAATTGTAAAAGTACAAGTCTATATTTCTATCTTTTATGTGAATCAAAGTCAGAAGTTTATATTATCATTTGGACAATATTTAACCCCCCAAAATGCTGAAAATGCACTGGAGAGCAAAGAAAACCCTCTTGCTTCTGGGGCCCTAAGCGGGCCCCAGACCCCACGCTTTAATGGCTGAGATAGTGTCTTGCACATCTGACTTTAAAAAGTTGGCATCTACATTGTATTCAATACAAGTATTCATTGTTTTAAGAAATGTATTCATTGATTTTGAGGAGATTACATTGATATGTTTAAAAAGGTCATAAATAATCGGCTAACATGACTTCATTTGGTCATTAAAAAATGGCGGAATTGGTCATTAAAAGTCATGAAAAATGATGGGCTCTGGGCCGCGGGAACCCTGGATTTAGCTTAAATATGTTTTAAACATTTGGCATGATTTGCATCCATTGCGTCTGGCTTGATTTATTATACAGTGTATCTAAGTTACAACGTAAGTTACTATTAACTTAGAAAGTTACAGTAAGCCTGTTCCGATTCACCCAGATCTGGGGGTTAGATAAGAGCAGGGTATTGTTGTGCGCGTAGCTGCGGCTCTTTATGCTATTGGCAATTGCCTCGGGACCAGGGGATATATATTTAGCCAGATGTTATAAGCATTCTAGGGTAGCCGGTATTCCTATGTTATAGTCCTCATGATGTTTCCTGGGCGTCGTGATATTGGAAGATAAGTAGTTATATTATGTAGAGAGATATTCTAGTAGTTACATTTGTATGAGAGCGTTACTTGGTAATGGTAACTTAAAATTTTTTCCAAATTACTTGTATGCAAGACCATAGATTTACTCTAGCCTAACGTCAGATTTAGCTGAAATATGTTTTAAACATTTGGCATGATTTGCATCCATTGCGTCTGGCTCGATTTATTATACAGTGTAACTAAGTTACAACATAAGTTACTATTAACTTAGATATCGCCATGGAAACGCTCTTCCAGGCAATTGCCAATAGCATAAAGATCCGCAGCTACACGCACAACAATACCCTGCTCTTATCTAACCCCCAGATCTGGGTGAATCGGAATGGGCTTACTGTAAATGACCGGACCTGGGAGACCTAAATTAAACCACACACCCATACACATATACACACACACACTCAGCATATTAGATGGACACCACTGCTCATTCCCTAATCTCCAAAACACCCCCTTTTCTCCGTAAATACCATCATTTGTAGACCCCCTCCCCCTTTTCAAGGATTTTAATGGCATTTTTCTCGTTTTTCTATATCACACGACTATTATATGTGTGTTTTATGATTTTTCTAAAGAAAATGAATGGCAGCCATTTTTGTTTTTGATTTTTAAAAAAGAAGGAGTCAGATTTCAGCTGGGCAACAGTGATTTTCGTGTTCAGCACACCCAAATTAGCCAGAAAAGTGCTGATGTACCTTTTTACTCAAAAATGCCCCTAGGATTGAGAATTTCTCATCTGTTTCCCAGTCTAGAATAGTCAAGTGAATAATGAAAATAAGCAAACCATAAGATACCGCAAAACAAAGGCGTTGAATTTAATGTGTTGCTATTGTAACCTGAGACGTATAAGGCAAATACCCTTTTTTTCTTCACGTAATAAAAGCAATAAAGTTGGCTTTTCTCTGTCTATAGATTGTGATAGGCAGACAGGAGGGAGATGCTGATTACCTCATCATTTCCCCCATCATCTCCAGGAAGCATGCTGTGGTGGAGAAAACACCTCACGGATGGGGCATCAGGGACCTGGTAACTATGCTTTCTCTTAATTCCGGTGTGTTACCATGACATTATTAATATGGTGCGTATAGTGTCATGTAGACAGAGTTTCCGTCCCCGTATCCTCCCGCACCCCGGAGCGGGGACGGACAGTTAACCCTTATAAAATCACGGGAATCTGACCACAGGATCAACATGGCTACATGCATGCGGAGGCCGCCAGTGCCTCCAATCGGCATACAAAAACGTGGATTTAAAGGGCACTGCATGGACGGACATAGTAAATTAAGCGCATTTCACTTTTATTGATATTCATTAAAGACTTGGTGAAGGTGTGGGGGTGCACCATTGTGCCCCAAAAAAGTCCGGGGTGATTTGGTCTTTAAATGATAGGCCTCGCTGGGAAGTCGAGGCCTAGTATAGGCTAAGTGTCATGATGGTGACAGTGTGCGGACTAACATAATCAAGGCTGCACTTGCACCGTGGTGTTGACCAGAAATAAAAAATCTCCATAGACTTAGCATTGCTGGTTAACTATTCACTCTATCCATCGCCCCATTTGATTAGAAGTTTAAAGATTCTAGCGGTCATAATTGAAATGTTTTGGCTCTAAGTACTTACTCTCTCTTTGATAGCTGCTAGTCAAAGCTAGGAAAAATCTGTTTTTTTCTCTGAAAGGATATCATACTACTTGTAGTATTTTATTTTAGAAATGTGCATAGATGAAATTCTTCAGTATTTCTACTGAAACCAGTAAATTTCCCCAAGTTCTATCATTTTTAACCGAAGATTTAAAAGAAATTCTCAAATTTTCAAAAACATTTGAGAATATTTTATGATAATTGATAGGAAGAATGTGTGGTGAATGTCAACAAATGTTAAAATAAAGGGAGTGTTTGGGGCTGAAATGGAAAAAAAAAAAACGTTCAAAAAGTCACTATTAAAAGAGGGTTTTGCAAAATTCCGTGTAGCGATTTTCCCTGGAAGCCCCCCTAAGGGTGCTTTTGCCCTAGCCAGAAATATGTCTGTATTTTTTCAGTGAATCCTGCATTCATTCCTGAATGTGAATCGTTATTCTGAACACTAGATTTGTTTCTGCAGGCCAGCGCTAACGGGGTCTATGTGAATGGGGTACGTCTCGCAGGCAAGACACAACACATCCTCCAGCCTGCAGACCTCGTCGAATTCGGGAAAGACGTCAAAACTGGACAACCCGCTGAGCACAGGTCTTGTTCATTGTCACTTCATCACTAACCCTAATTTAGTCTACAACGTGTAAAATGTTCAGGGCCTTAGTAACAAATATTTCAAAGAACATATTTCGTTAGCATGACAGAAACAGAAAGTAATTAACAATGGAAATTTGTTTCTAAGGCCCTTAACTGTCAGTAAATTTACTTTGTAGTCAGTTAACGTCAGTAAAGCTGGTATCAAACATACTGACTGCTGATGCCTCTTTTTGTCTTCCTTTCTTAAACTAGTACTTATATGGTTTACCGCATAATCCATTAGAATAATGTTTTAACAAAATTTGGTGATAAGAAGCGATTCGGTAGAGAATAAGCAATTTATTTTAGCTGTAAACATCTTAATTTTAAAAACTCATTATTTTCCCACCAATTCAAGCTATATATATATAATTGAACCCTGGTTCGACAGGGCTTGGACCAGCCTTGTATTTGGAAAAAATAAATTCAAAGCAGGGCCTGAAAAATGTATGTCCATGCACTTTTATAAAAGATAGAATAGTATCCATTTTCATTCGCTGCTTTGTAGAGAGATTCTGGAACAATATTAGAGTACACGGGAGTCGCCAGAAAATGTGCAATTGGCCTTCACCAATCCTCTCAAATAACCCAAATTTAAGAAGAAAATTAGGTTCAAAATACAGTTCAACATAACCAGACAGATTTATTGAAGGAATACAATACAGATTACACTCAGATACCTAGTATTTATCATTTTTCACTCTAATTTAGCAGAATTTGATAGATGTGTAGAATGTGAATTTTCTTTTTTTTCAATAGATTGTGCATTTTCTGAAAATCTGACCCACAGACGTACCAGTATAGGTTGCTTAAAATTCTAAAATAATGACTTGACTGTCATCCATCCAAAGTATTGTATTCTACTCGTTCTTGATATTGTATTTTTTTAGCTAAAATTATTAACAATTTCAGGTTTGTGTTTCGCACCAAAGTGCGAGTCGAAAAAAAGGCAAGGGCACAGGAGGAGGATGCTACTGCCGACCCCAGTGAACCTAAACCCAAACTGGTCCGCATGAGAGACATCATGAATCAGCCCACCGCCATCCTGCAGCGCGAAATATTTGATCTTGTGAGAATTTCTCTCTTCTTTTTCCCAAAAAATGAAAGCCCAACTTTTGCGGTTCACTACATATACATATACATATATTTAGCTCAAAATCTAGACCTGTAGAAAATATAGTGGGGAACATCATAGGAAGTTTAAGATTTATGGTTTTATAGAAAGGCCCAGTCCTGTATTTTGGAGTTTGATCCTGTATTTCTGTTCTCAAATTTGATAGATTTGTAAATCAACTTTGATGGATTTTGAGAGCTGCGTGAGTTCTTAAGCTGTACATTTATTCTAGGAAGGTCGCAATATCGAGCAGCTAGAAAAACAGCAGCAAGAGAGAGAAGAACTGGAATTAGAATTTCAGGTATTGTCCTATTTTTGTTCCATAAAATTCTATTCATGAATTAGAAGATAAGGATATGAGAGGAAGTTTTGTCTTGTTTTGATTACTCTATATTACTTTTCTAGACCAAGTTGGAGGAAGAACGACTTGAAAAACAAACTCAAATGGAGCAAACAGAAAAAGACCGAAAAGAGTTGGAATCTGCCTATCAGGTATTGTTATATTGCTCTTCCCTGATAAATGAAATTCTATTTATTGAAGATAGAAATGATACAAGGGAACGTTTTGTCTGTTTTGTCTTGTATTGTTTACTCTATATTACTTTTCTAGGCCAAGTTGGAGGAAGAACAGCTTGCGAAACAAGCTCAAATGGAGCAAACAGAAATAGACCGAAAAGAGTTAGAATCTGCCTATCAGGTATCGTCTCATTTCTGTTGATGAATGAAATTCTATTTGTTAAGAAGTCTAGTGGTTTGAATGTTTTAAGACTCCTTTCTGACAGCACTTTTGGGAAATACACAGGTCAGTCTGGCCTGCTCCATATAGTAACCAAACATTGGGAACAGATCGCATGGCCACAGCTAAAAGAGGTGGACCCAGAATAAGTGATGGACAGATGGGCAGATCTTAGAACTCTATGAACACATGATGCAACTTTAAAGCAAACTGATACTGATCTCCCATTTCCCTTTGAACTAAGGATGTCACCATCTCTAAGAGCCTTATCGTTTGATCTGTAGCCTGTTAACTCTTGTGGTTGCCATTAGGCTCCTCATCGTATGTGACTCTCTTCTGTTAACTTGTTGATGTATAATACCAGGGAACGTCTTGTCTCTTTTGTCTTGTATTGTTTACTTTATATTATTTTTCTAGGTCAAGTTGGAGGAAGAACGGCTTGCAAAACAAGCTCAAATGGAGCAAATAGAAAAAGACCGAAAAGAGTTGGAATCTGCCTATCAGGTATTGTTTTATTGCTCTTCCCTGATAAGTGAATTTATTGAAGTATAGTGGTATAGTGGTATACCAGTATACTGGTATAGTGAAAATAAATTTGCGGAGCAAAAAAGTCCAATGAAATTCATGAATTGCCTACTGTTACCTCAAATTTTATGACCCGCGAATATTTGTTTTTTTGATTCCATGCCTTATATTGGTATTGTGTCCTGATGGCCTCACTGCAAACTTTATGATCTGCGAAAACACTTTTTTCAGGTCCCCTTGTGAATATGTAGGCAGTGAAAATTTGGTGCTTTATTATGGTAGAAAGGATACCGGGAATCTCTTGTCTCTTTTGTCTTGTATTGTTTACGTTATATTACTTTTCTAGGTCAAGTTAGAGGAAGAACGGCTTGCGAAACAAGCTCAAATGGAGCAAACAGAAAAAGACCGAAAAGAGTTGGAATCTGCCTATCAGGTATTGTTTTATTGCTCTTCCCTGATAGGTGATACTTATTGAAGATAGAAATAGGGAGCTAACAATTTGTTTACCATTCTTGGGCTGGAGGTGGACACACTGTCATGTAAATAGTGTTGCTAAAGACCCATTATTGCACTCTAGGCCAGGTCACTGGAGGTGGATATGCTCATGTAAATAGTGTTGCTAAAGAGCCATTATTGCACTCTAGGCCAGGTCACTGGAGGTGGACACACTGTCATGTAAATAGTGTTGCTAAAGACCCATTATTGCACTCTAGGCCAGGTCACTGGAGGTGGACACACTGTCATGTAAATAGTGTTGCTAAAGAGCCATTATTGCACTCTAGGCCAGGTCACTGGAGGTGGACACACTGTCATGTATATAGTGTTGCTAAAGAGCCATTATTGCACTCTAGGCCAGGTCACTGGAGGTGGACACACTGTCATGTTTGCTGGACGCCAAGGAGGAGCAACAAGTGAACTTGCAGAAGGAGATTGAGGAGGAGAAGCTCAGGAACTCTGCCATGACGGACGAGATGAAGTCAATGGCTCAAATACTCAGTGACAGAGATAACCAACAGGTACTATTGTTTTGTATGTTTTTAATTTCATGTTAATATTTCGGCCATTTTGGGCCCTATTTATGCAAATTACAATTTTGAGAATATCAGGGAAAATTCAGGGAATTTGAAAATTCAACAGAAGCTTGTTCTGTGAAATTCAGATTTGTAAAGAAAAATGGGGAAATCGGGGAAAATATGCCTCACGGCATCCCCTGGGTAATTAATTTTTTAAAAAAAATATCGGAAAATTAGTTTCCTTAGCACTCACTACAAACACCCTTTATATTTGTTCTGAATCAGGGAAAAATACAAACACAGGGAATTTTAGTTTAAGTTTTCTGTGGTAACGCTGAAACTGATCTGTGGTGTGCTGATTTCCTCTTTAATTTCCAGGCTCGACTACACGAAGAACTGGTCAAGGTGAAGGAGGCTGTGGACGAGGAGAAGAAAAAGGCTAAGACCGAAATATTAAGTGACATGGAAAATGTTTTAGAAGAGGAGCTGATTTGCTCCATTTGTGCTGAGCTCCTTATCGAGGTGAGCAAATTTACTTTTGAAAGCCGTATCCAGTTCCTCCCTGACTTCTTGATGGTCAATCACTAGTAAAATAGTTAAATATAATCCTTAGGATAACCTCCGATGTTCATAGATATATTCAATACAAAAATCTGAAAAAAAACTACAAATAAAACTAAAAATAATGAAAATGAGTCACAAGTCGCAAAATTTGCATTTTGAGATATGATCCTATTTGAAAAAATGAGATCAAGCAGATTTCAATAATGGTAAACATTACGATATCTAATAAGTATTTCTATAATTTAAGTTTCATATTTTGTTAAAAGAGGTTTCCAATATTTCTGAGTAGACATTTACTAGTAAAATAGCTACACACTCTATACGATGAAATGCATGGAATAATTCAGTTCACAGTCTTGAGATTGGGTACAATTATTCATGTTACTAGCAGCGGTAAGCACCCCAAAAATAAGGACATTCCTACAAAGAGATACTGTGAACAAAACCTTTGAAAAATATCTATTTTGCGAATTGTGACTCATTTCCCTGGAACACATCACATATGTGGATATCGTCACACTTTAAGTTGACTTGAATTAGATGTTTAAAATCTTTTTATATCAAGAAAATTACACATTAGTGATACTTTTCATGTTCGAAACAATTCAAAACGAAATACTATGCTTAATGTATAGTCTATCCCAAATAATTTATGACATCTAGAATGAAAAATCATATATAATCTATATTTTATCACATAACTCGTATATATTAATAATAATTCCATCAAATTTAATAATCTGTACACTAATGCTATGTTCTCACTCGATACATACTATCTACAGACTTCACTTTTTTGATATTTCTGGCCAACAACACAATTTTATTTTTTTTCAAACCATCAAATTGCATCATTTGGGAATTAGGGCCACATCTATATATCTGTATGAAAAATAATTACATTAGTTGTAAATCCAGGTGTTTATTGACATCGCACCTGGACACATGTGCGCCTAATGTCTATGACGTCACAGATAGTAGCGAGGTGAGACACACTATCGCCAAGGGAGAGTTCTATTCTCTCATTGTCTGGTAGCAGTTGAAAGGGAGGTTGTTCTTGCTCCGTTTAATCATAAAAACAAATATCTAGATGGATAAAGAAAACACTGGTCGTCATTAATACAGTTGGTCATCTAATTCATCTTTGATTCCTCTGTGTTGATAAAGGCCACGTCCTTAGGGTGCAGTCACTCCTTCTGCAAATATTGCATCGGGAAGTGGATGAAGAAGAAGAAAGAGTGTCCCAACTGCCGGCGAGCCATCACCTCCCATGTCCAGTCCTTAGTACTGGACAACTACATAGAGAAGGTGGTCAAGGTCATCTCGCCTGAACTTCAGGAAACCAGGAAAAAGGCCATTGAAGAACGGAAAGGTAAGCGGGAGGTCGCTGTTTGTGCTTGTTTGTAATCTAGTTCTTCATGAATAGAAAATGTAGACATGAGTCAGATTTTCAGAAAACGTACAATTTGTCTTCAGCAATCCTCTCAAATAACCCAAAACTAAGACAAAAATGAAGTTTAAAATTCAGTTCAACGTAACCTAACAGATTGTTTGAATCAAGGCAATACCAGATATTCTCAGATATACCTAGTATTGACTATTTTCCAGCCTTATTTAACAGAATTTACTAAATGTGTAGAACGGTCAATTGTACATTTACTGAAAATCTGACCCACATGTACTTTAACCTCCTACACCTAGACTTGTGTTAGTGGATCAGGTTGTCAGAAAATGTACAATGGATGAAAGTCTCCAGTATTTGTACTGAATGAAATCAGTATTTTTTTAAAACTTCCCCAAATATATGTAACTCGATCAAATTCAACCATTCATTCCATAACAAAATTTCGACAATTTAAAAGAAAATTCACAGGTTGCCAAATTTTGTCAAAACCTCATTTAAATTTCCCCAATATGTTTGTCATACTTCAACAAATAATAATGATAATCTACTCTGGAAATGGGTGGTCTCCTTCTATGGCAGCCATAGTCCTTACAAGGGGTCGGTACTAAAGCTAAGCTATTTCTCTTGACAATTTTCAGTATCTATTGCATGGCCCCATTTGTGTTCCTGTAAAGATAAGAATAAACCTAACTGTTACATGTATGTTGGTCCTGGGTAAGACCCTAAAGTGCCTTTCTGTCTCTTTTTCTCTGTCTCTCTCTCCCTTCTTCTCTATCTCTATTTCCTGGGTATGATCATAAACTCCCTCCCTCTCAGCTCTCCCGCCCTTGATATAACCTTCAATGTGTTGATAAGGGTGTAAAGCAACCATCACTCACTCACTCACTCACTCACTGTTACATGTATGTTTCAGCTGAGGAGGCTGCCGAGGTGGCGGCAGAGGCGCAGGCTGCAGTGGTCGATGGGCCTACCGTCCCGGGACTGGCCAACCTCATAGACTATCTCCAGCGCAACCCCGACCAGATCCGGGACGGCCAGACGTATATCATCGCTGATAATGCACAAAACAGGGGCAACACAGTTGTCTTTCATAACCAGCGACACCAACAACAGCAACAGTCGCATCACCAACAACAGATTCAAAGGCAGCAACAACAACGGGTTGAAAGGCAACAGCAAACGGCTGAACTGCAACGACAGCAAGCTGAACGGCAAAGGCAACTGCAGCAGGCCCAACGCCAAAATCAACAGCAACAGCAACAGGCCCAACGCCAGCGACAACAAGCAGAGCGACAGCGACAACAAGCACAACGCCAGCGACAACAAGCAGAACGCCAGCGACAAAATGCTGAACGCCAGCGACAGCAAGCCCTTGCTGCTCAAGGGCACGGTGCTGCTGCTGGTGATGTTATAGACCTGACAAACGTTGGTATGGCTCAGACTACTAATACCCACTCTAATAACCGACACAGAAACAAGCGAGGACACAGAAGATGAAAAGGTCATAAGCATTGTTGGTGTTGTCCATCACCTAGCTTGAACAGTTCTTGTGCACCTGATATTTACTACGTGCAGTTCCGCGTATATCAATGTTGGGAGGGCGGGGATATAATGAAATTAGAAAAATTAGCAATTTGAATTTCCGGGTTTCGAAAGTCATGGAATTCTGGAGAGGTCATGGAATATTCATAAACTGAATTTTAAAATTGTCCATAATACTGCCGATAAATCTTTTGAATGACCTATTATTTGCAAAATAATTAGTTTGTATTTCACTTCCTATTATGACTTTAATTTAGTTGTATGTGGTTATACATTTGCGAGTAGCAAACTGCAAAGGAAGTGGGTGGGTCGGATAACTTTACTCAGATAATTGATGGTCATTAAATGATTCACTCGTGTCTGTAAAAGTCATGCTCTGACTCCAGATGCAGGCATGCAAGTTATCAGATTATAGACTGAATTCAGATATGGAAAATGTGGCAAATGTCTCATACAATACACTAATAGATACCAACATTTTTCTCAAAATGCCATTTGTCAATATTACTGTTGGTCAAGACCAAACAAATGTAGGCAATGCGAGTAGAGGGATCTCAGGTTGTACACACTTCATAGGGGAGTGATGTGTAGAGACGTCTATCAGCATTGGAATATTACAAGTATATATAGTAGTGCAGTCTGAGACCGCCTTATAGTACTAGTAATATAAGTATGTACCTCCTCTTGAACCTCAGAACATCTTCAGATTATTTTGCCTTACCCGACTTGCATCCCTGCAGATGATCTGTGGGAACCCTGTACTAGATCTGAACCCCGTAGTGGTTGACCAAACCATCTTCTCATAGCCCTTGAAACATGAAAATGTTCAGATTGTTTTTATGGCATTTAAACTTATCAAATCTACCCAGTTCTCGCCACACTGCCACACACACTGCCACAGTGAATTAGGTGATATATTGTGTATATGTAAACATGTTGATGTGCTTGATGATAGCTGGTCCTGTCGTCATTGTTTGGAAGCTGTGCACTAGTCTCCACAGGTCTGTGTGATGATCCCAGCCCAGGAATGCTTAGCTCTCAGCTCTGTACCTGGTGCTGTTCCTGTTGGTCACGCCCCCCCCCCCCCCCCCTCCTCCTCCTCCTCCTCCCTTCTTCCTCGTCCTCGTCCTCCTCCTCCTCCGCCGCCGCCGCCTCCCCCTCTTCCTCCTCTCTTCTCCTCCTCCGCTTCCCTCCTCTTCCCTCCTCCTCTCTCCTCCTCATTCTCCCTCTTCCTCCTCCCCGTCTCATCAAGTTGTCATGAGCTTTGTGCCAGTGTAGGAATTGAATTTTGATGTATGTACAACCAGTTTGTAATGTAATAACAACCCATAGTAAATTGTAGGAAGTGCCTGACATCTACTGTGGCTTCCAAGTACACGATGGTTAATATAAAGACTTTTTCTATCAATAACACATGGACATTAATATTCGAGGACTGATGTAAACTCCACGATGAACATGGGCAGTATTTTCTAGTTTTTACATACTTGTACATACAACTCCCGAAATTCCTTGCCAAGATTCTACATGGTGGCTATGCAGGTCCCCTACTCTAACTGGGGCAGATTTTTTTTAACGTTTATATTTTCATACACATAGAAAAAATTGCAGAAAAACGCATCGCTATCAATAAGCGTTCTTCGAGAATGAGATATTGACTAATGTTTTAATAATATTACATATAGCTCAGAGATATGGATAGGAAATAAATGGTCTTTCGTTTCACGGTGCTACCACTGTTGTAAATACAACAGTAGAAACGCTCTAATTTCATACGTAATGGGTGACGTCACACAGCGGATGTGACGTAGAGAACGACCATTTCTAAAGGCCGTCTGATTGGTTCTCATTAGATTGAATGGATTTGAAATATTCTACTTTATTTTTCAAGTTGTTATACAAATAATAGGTCGTAAACATCTGAATTACCTCAGGTCTTCCACTTCAGGCCTAAGTTGGTATTTCTTGGTTACGTGTGACTAGTGGAGGAGGCTAGTAGTGACTGTGAGTTTACATGAGATATTATTAACGTTGTAAACATCAAATTAATAGTGCTAAGATGTAGGAGTACATATACTAAGGTTTTGATTTTCAAACGAATCTTGACAATATACTGTAAGCAGTATGTGTCGCTGAAAACTTATAGGTGATAAACAGTTTGAATTTATATAAACATGCACATGTGACAAATAAAAGTGAGTTGATAACTGGTTGGTATGTTTTTGTCACTGTCGATGGTTTTCGGGATTTGCCTGTATTGTAATTACCCTTGCGTTTATTTCCTGTAAGAATTCATCGGATATTGTACAAAAAACTGAGTTTGAAACTTGAAAAGTACTGAAGTTGGTCAGGTAAACTCTTCAACTTATCGCGAAGACATTGGAATAATTTCCGATTTTTTTTCTCAGTTCTATATTCACATGATTTCGTATCTGTTTCTGTCTTATTTTTTTTTATTACGAAGATATTCTGGTGGGGGTGGGGGGATAACCTGTAAACACTAGGATTTCTCCTTTGTTCATGTCATCAGATCAAATCGATTGAAACATGTTGGCAAACAAAGTTTTATGTGAACAGGCTGTGTGACATGAATGAATGAGATGAAGATTTATTTCGTGTAATTTGTACATAACATAAGGGATACGAGTGGTTGAAGTGGAGTCAATATTTTCAATCATTCATATTGATCCATGTTCATGTGTTCTGTATGTAAGTAAAACTGTGTCAGTTATTGTAGATACCGTATATGTATAGTAATTAGTGGTTTAGAAACTAGAAGAAAGAGAGGCTTTGATATGTATGTATATCCTATAGGCGATCAACTCTTACAATGTGGGACATTCTGCCGAAGTTAAAATTGAAGTTCCTGTATTGGAACTTCTTTTTACTGTTAAATGTGGGTTATTTGAGAGACTAAAGCCGTATTGTACATTTTCTGATGTCCTGAGCTATCTACGTTTCATCAAATATTAAGAATGTTATAAGTAGCCTATGACTACACTGACATAAGATTGGAAAAGTATATTGTTAATATTTTGATAATAAAAAATTATTACATTTCAAACTATTTAAGTGATGATAAATTACCATAATCTTTCTTGTCTATTGTCTTTCCTAGAAATCTGACTGTTCAGTAGGATTTTAAACGATCAACTTTCATACTGTTTCAATCACTGCTGCCACCAACCCTACCCTCAAATTTATATAGATAGTAAGGTCCAAGCTGAAACTAAAGCGAAGCTTCTTAAATTGTTCCCTTACGGGAGCGCAACGTTTACCCCCACCCCCACCCCAAACCAGACACACACCTAATCCACAGCTATATATACATAGTTCTGCCTAATTTTGAAATAATAAATGTATAAAGGGAAGCTTCTTACTCATTTCCGTGCGTGCATGATTGTCATTTTCTATTTATGAATTTAATTTAAACATTCTTTTGACATTTACTAAGCCTGAACCGCAATTTTCATAGAAAAATGACAGAAAGCCTAGCAAAAGCGCTCTTCTTGGTCTAAGGCCCTCTTGTGGGCAACCTAGGAACTGCTGCTAAGGGAAAGTTGTAACGATCGACACCGTTACAACGCACTACCGGTTTGATGAAATTCGTGTGAATTAACTTTATCTTCAGGGCCGGTATAACCACTTACACGATTCTCCCAGTTGCACCGACCATCAGTGATCAAATGTGCAGACTTTCTATTACTGACTTCATCGCCTGAATATTATTTCATCACCTTTAATCGGGAGAACGTCTATTATCGCTCATCGGTTCTGCAGACGACGAGGCGGGTTATGATTGGTTGGGGTGTACTAACACATTGGCAAGTCAGGCTTCACTGCTAGAAACACCTACTCAGCTACTGTGGGGACCTGACGTTGGTTTCTATTTGTAAAGATGTATCATACAGCCATCTAGAACTAATCTCACTCAGTGTTAGGAGAGCAGAGAAACTCAGGAAGAATCATTATTCTAGCAACCGCTCGGAGCTAAAGACGTCGGCGACAAGTTCAGTGAAGGGTCCACCTAGTCCCAGCTCCAATCTCCTATTCAAGATAAGAAGAGAGAACCCCAAGACGACCTAAGGAGCTACTACACTAGGGCCTACTGTTTTGGATTGTGTTATTCATATTCGTGAAAATTTAATCTGTTCTGGACAATAGACTTAGCTAGAGCCTGGACTTGTTCTCAATATAGTTGAGAGTCAAAACCACTGAGAAGATTTTACACCGACATTCGAGTGAAACAGGTAAGACATATCCTTACTTAGACCTACTAATAATACCCTAGGCTTAGGCTTAGTTCCTAGCTATGAGCATCAGCCCTATATTTAGAAATAGGATTCTCTTTCTATCATGCAGTTTCAGTGGAGGACCAAAGTAGGCTATATGATACTGATAGGCCCTATATTGAAGCAGTTTTGTTTTCCATTCATAAATATTCTCCAACCTTAAAAAATACCCCACCATATAATATGATTTTAAAATTAAATCGTATATGGTATATTGTCATTGAAGCATTTTTGTTTTCCATTCGTAAATATTCACAAATTATCCTATAACATGATCAAGAACACCATAGGGCTTACAATGATAACAATCATGATTAACATGAAATATATTTATAACCTTGTTCTACAATCTGAAATTCTAAATTCGTTTTCTAATTGTGGAGAAATGAGTCTTCGCGACAAGACCCTTACAGATCAGCTCTCACACTGTTGAGGGTAATTGATTACCAAATTACCGTACCATGGAATTTGGAAAGGGACAAGTTCGCTGACTATTTTTAAATAGTTGCACAAATCTATGTCATTTAAATTAACTTACTGATTTTAATAATTAACGAGGATCAAGTTTTCATAATGATTTCCTGTATTGTATGATATTATAGCAAGAATACCATAGTATCGCGTATGAGGGGGGCTGTATTCTCCGAGTATGGCCGAAAACAACGAGGCCGTTAGGCCGAGTTGTTTTCGGCCATACGAGGTGAATACAGCCCTCCGAAGACGCGATACTCTGTTATTCTTGCTTTTATTCCACGATTCTTAACTTATTACAACTTTATTTGATTTATTTCACCAAATTGTGTTGTCCGCATAGTTCACCGACGGTAGTGACGTCACTGTAAAATACAGGGAGTTTATATTGTACACCTTGTGAGCGGCAAGTATATCGATTATATTGTACGCTCACGGCCAAATCGTGGAATAAAGAATCTTGCAGTACTAAATATAACAATAAACAATACTTCTACAGTGTACAATATAGCTTTCAGTCTAATCATATGGCAAAATTATAGTACCGGTATTTAAGATATTCGTTATCAGTGTGAACCACCTTATGACCTAATTATTCAGTGATTAAAATAGTATGTTTATCACTAACCATGCTACGGCTCTGACTGTAGTGTACTTAAAATACAAAAGTGGGAGGGGGAAAACAAAAACAAGTGGGAGGGTCATTTATCAAGGTTTGTTTGCAAGAGTTGTCTGGGATAGAGAACCGCCGATGCCATGTAGAAAGCTTTTATCACTGGTTGTATAACAAAATGGAAATAAAGTTTCTTATAAATATATATTCCAAACGAATCGTGACAAGAAAAAGCGCAAACATCAGTTTACCAAACCTGACACGTGACAGCCTATATATGATATACTCTTCTCGCTTGGTTATCCATACATACATGGTTCTATTATAAACTTTTACCTTAATTTTCTTTTCAGCTCGGGGATATAGATCTACACTTGCTGAGGTAACAAGCTGAACCATGGAGAAAAAGAAAGCCGTTCGTAACTCAGTACTTGCTGTAATTATTGCCATCATCGTCGTCCAGTTGGCTCCATTCTTTAAACACTCCCTCCCAAATTCAGGCGGTGGATTTGCAGCACCAGGATGGAGGAAAGTTGCAGATGCATTCAGGTATATTTGCCCCCATTTGTTTTTGTTTTTTTTAATAAATTTCATTGGGTCTAATTACAATTTCATGCTATTCTCATAGAACCCATTCAAAAGTTCAAGCAAAGTTACAGTAATGTCTTATATATAATATATCAGTACTTACTGGGAGGTAGGCCATTCACTCAACAGTCTAGGCTCAGAGTTGAGAGAGCCCCTTCAAACTGAGGGAAAGCCTCTCGCTCTAAATTGCATGACTATCTATGTAGCATCGTTAGGTTATACTTTCTTTGAAACCCCATGAAAAAAACCTTTATTCTAATGATAAAAACCTTTTTAAACTCCCCCCCCCCCCCCCCCCCCCCGAAGCAATGTCACTGGGAGGTCTGTAACCGATACTTGTACTAAGTTATAAGATTCCATGGTCTTTCCACAGGAAGAATGGTCCTGGGTATGACCATAAAGTGCCTTCTGTCTCTTTTCTCTGTCTCTTTTCTCTGTCTCTCTCCCTTCTCCTCTATCTCTATTTCCTGGGTATGATCCTAAACTGCCTCCCTCTCAGCTCTCCCGCCCTTGATAAAACACTCTTAAATGTGTTGATAAGGGCGTAAAGCAACCAATCTCACTCACTCACTCCCTCTCAGCTCTCCCACCCTTGATATAACCATATTAAATGTGTTGATAAGGGCGTGAAGCAACCAATCTCACTCACTCACTCCCTCTCAGCTCTCCCGCCCTTGATATAACCATATTAAATGTGTTGATAAGGGCGTGAAGCTACCAATCTCACTCACTCACTCCCTCTCAGCTCTCCCGCCCTTGATATAACCATATTAAATGTGTTGATAAGGGCGTAAAGCAACCAATCTCACTCACTCACTCCCTCTCAGCTCTCCCACCCTTGATATAACCATATTAAATGTGTTGATAAGGGCGTAAAGCAACCAATCTCACTCACTCACTCCCTCTCAGCTCTCCCGCCCTTGATATAACCATATTAAATGTGTTGATAAGGGCGTAAAGCAACCAATCTCACTCACTCACTCCCTCTCAGCTCTCCCGCCCTTGATATAACCATATTAAATGTGTTGATAAGGGCGTAAAGCAACCAATCTCACTCACTCACTCCCTCTCAGCTCTCCCGCCCTTGATATAACCATATTAAATGTGTTGATAAGGGCGTAAAGCAACCAATCTCACTCACTCACTCCCTCTCAGCTCTCCCGCCCTTGATATAACCATATTAAATGTGTTGATAAGGGCGTAAAGCAACCAATCTCACTCACTCACTCCCTCTCAGCTCTCCCGCCCTTGATATAACCATATTAAATGTGTTGATAAGGGCGTAAAGCAACCAATCTCACTCACTCACCCACTCTCTCACTCCACAGGAAGAATCTGGACGGTGGTTATGAGCACGGGGCAGGGTTGGCCCTGTACTATAAGGGGGATCTAGTGGTGGAGTTCTCCGGGGGCTACGCGGACGTGGAGGCTGAGATACCGTGGAGTCGTAAGACCATCAGTCAGGCTTTCTCCTCCGCCAAGGGAGTGGCCGCTATCACCATGGCAACGCTGGTGGACAGGTAAGGTTGTCTGTTTTTTAAATTTTAAAATGAGGGAAGTTAATATGGAGAATCAGAAAAATAGTTCATATAGTTATAGCATAATTATATCTTGATACATAATGATTACTGTTCTTACAATAATGTTTACATCAGACACTCCCGAAAATACATGTTCATATAAACATAAAACAGAACATAAGAGGGAAGGGGAGGGTTAATTTCTTGGGGTTTGTTTATATGCGGTTCCGACGTTCGGGGCACATTAGCTCTTTATCAAGGAGAAGGATTTTTTAAAAAAGAATTATAATGAATTCAATTAGAGAACAGAGATTGTCAGCTGTTGAATTCATCTTAGCGATGAACCTCAGTTCTTTTAGTCCAAGATTTTTATGAAAGTTAAGATATTGTTGCTGTTGAAATATTTGTATTCGGGCTTGTGGTTTTAATTTTTAACTATAGTTAAAAGTTTATAAAAAAAAAAATACACATTACTGGGCAACCAGATATTTCCATGTGTGCCTGATGATCATGATTGAAACATTATCAATTATATGGAGAATCAGAAAAATAGTTCATATAGTTATAGCATAATTAAATCTTGATACATAATGATTACTGTTCTAACAATAATGTTTACATCAGACACTCCCGAAAATACATGTTCATATAAACATAAAACAGAAAAGTTATTTTTGTGATGTCAAATTATTTGTGAAGAATTTAATGGGAACATGTTAAGTACATGTGGTATACTATCTGTTTGTTTATGTATACTATGTGTTTGTTTATGACCTTCATGTTATTTGCAGAGGTTACCTGAAATATGACGCCCCGGTGTCTCTCTATTGGCCAGAATTTGGTAAAAACGGCAAAGATAAAATCACAGTAGAGCAACTTTTCAGCCACCAGGTGATTATTCTAGCGTCTTTTCTTCAATTCAATTCAAAATATTATTTATTCATACCTAATGGTGACGTACAAATAGGAGCCATAATTCAGAAAAAGACTTTTCTGGTCTTCCAGTATGTCAAGACATAATACTGGACTGGAGGAAAAGGGTTTTTTTTTATTATATATTTCAACTATATGGGTGAAGTCGCCAAAAAATGTACAATTCGCCTTCAACAATTCTCTCAAATAACCCACATTTTAGACGGAAATAAAGTTCAAAATACAGTTCAACCTAACCAAACAGATTGCTAGAATCAATACAATGCCGAATATACTCGAATTTAGCTAGTATTAACCAAATTCCAGCCTAATTTAGCAGAATTTATTAAATGTGTACACCTGCCAATTGTACATTTTCTGAAAATCTGACCCATATATATATATTTTGGGTTGTCAGCTGAGTGATGGCGAAAAAGGCCTGACGATTGGATTCATCCAGTTTTCACGGGAGGCACTTTTCTGATGGCGACAGTCTCCATCTTTCCTACATTTCCACTATAGCTTCGCTGACTTCTTTTTCTCCTCTGACACCCCCATCAAAATGATCAGTTCAGTTGCCACAGAGGTTTTGCGTTCGTTAGGGGCATCATAGACTTGCTTTTAAAGGTCTTTGAATTGAAATTGATTGGGATTTTTTTCAAAATAAAATTTCATGAAATAAAAATCTGTTTTTATTAGAATGGCTACTTATTACAGTCTTTGTTTTATTCTACTTAATAATGTAGGCTGGTCTAGCGGTTATAGATGAGAAATTCTCAGAGCTTGAAGAGTTGTCAGATCCTGAGAAAATCTCGCAAATTCTTGCAGCGCAACCTCCCAACTGGACTCCTGGTACGTACATATATCATACTCTACTTAGTATTTCTACGCCTTTTTATTAATTATGTAATTAGTCTTTAAGATTCATTATATTAGGAAACGCTCACAGACACTTGCAAATTATAATCATGACAACGCATGAAACAACCATTTATAAATGTTTTTTTTTATTCATTTCACATTTATAATATATACCATATGAAATTCAAATTAAATACGTATTGTCCTCCATGGACGTGGTTGTGTCTCTTTTGTAACTAAGACGTGTAAAATGTTGGCCAATAAAAATATTTTTTAAACAAATCATTGCATGTTTCATGTAATACCAACGAAACGATGTACAGTAAGAACAATTAAGAATGCTTTCCCGGCCCAGGAGTAGGCGTCCTCATGGGATTATGGGTCAGATTTTCAGAAAATGTACAATTCTTCTTCACCAATCCTCGCAAATAACCCACATTTCAGACAGAAATGAGCTTCAAAATGCAGTTTACCATAACAGAAGTGACACTTTAAATCAATGCGATACCAAATATACTCAGATATACCCGGTATTCATCATTTTTCAGCCTAATTTAGGAGAATTTACTAAATGTGTAGAGCTGCCAATTGTACATTTTCTGAAGATCTGACCCATATGAGACGTCATCCCTCCGTTTGAGGAGTGCCTCTGGCAACTCTAAGCCAAGGCTGCATATGACTTCTATCTTGTTATATTGTATCGTACACAGCCTACTCGGCGCGAGCCCTTCTCTTCAGCTTAAAACGAAAACAAAAACTCTTGTGGTATTACAATGTGATGCATATTACTTGTATATTGTGCAGGGACGGCAGTGGGATACCATGGACACACCATTGGTTTATACATGAATGAGTTGGTGAAGAGAATAGATCCCCAACATCGATCTCTGGCTCAATATTTTGATGACGAAATCGCCAAGCCTTTAGGTTGGTTGCTTATTAAAAATATATTTTACACAAATATTTAAATTATAATTGTTTATTTTTATTTTTTTTTACCTTTCTCAATTCATCTCTGTTGTGTGTTTCATAGTACGTAGCTGTAAATTAAATAATTCAAGATACCCCTGAAGAAGGCTAACCAAAATGCCGAAACTAGTCGGGAAATAAAACTTGGAAAAAGATAAACAGACATATCGGTTATTCATTTGTAGGAACTTCTACCTAAATTGATAAAATAAATAATTATTATTTCAGAGTTGGAGATCTACTTTGGCCTGCCCCGCAGTATAAATGATGGCTTGTCGCGGGTGTATGATGGTTTCAGTCTACACACCTTTACTGCCTCCCGGTACTGGCCAGTCCTCTGGACGTATCTCACCGATGCTAAGTCACTCACTACCAGATCTATCGTCAACCCTTCCAGTGTAAGTAGTAGCCTGCATTTAGTTGTATTGAAACTTGAAGATATTCTTGCTTTTTTTCTTTTTTTTTTCAAAATCTCCCTGGAGATTATTCTCCAGTACATGGTAGCAGCTTGGTCAAGCAGGAGAGATCCCATTTGCTCCGTCACATAGATATTCTTGCATTCAGCAATAATCACGAGTTCCACACATTCATAATATTTACTAAAGGGGGGTCTCCACTGGCTGCGGTAAGCTCTGTGGTAAGCCTTGCGATGGTGCTGTGATGGTGAGGAGTGGCGAGGTCATGCCTACATGACCAGTGATCCATGTAGGCAGGACCTCGTCATTCCTCTCCACCTACAGAACCTGCACAAACCATACCCAAACCTTATTGTGATGAAACAAAAACAGCATTTTTAGGCATCTTCCACTAAGGTATAAAAATGGATCAAAATATTAGTACTCCTATATCATATAAAGTAAAATATCCACTGGTTTTTACAAATGTGAAATTTGACCTGTAAGAAGATTCTAAGGTGATAACATAATTATAATATAACCATTTACTACAAATAACCTAAATTTAAGACATAAATCAGGTTCACGATTCAGTTCAACATAACCAAACAAATTTTAAAAGTGTTTGAAGCAACACAATATCAAATATCAAAACAAAAAAAACCGATATCAAATATACCTAGATATACCTAGCTTTTTCCAAATTTATGTTTAATTTAACCGAATTTACTTAATGTGTAGAGCTGTCGATTGCGCATTTTATGAAAATCTGACCCAAACCTCAGTTGTGTAATCTGCCACTGCTTTATAACTTAATTTCCAAAAATTGCAGAAATAGTTTTAGAGTAGAAAGCGGAGATGACTTGTTCTTAGCTTTAAGTTCCTATGTACTGTAAACGTATTTATTTTCGCACACTAAGTACATTGACAGCTTTTCGCGCAGATTTAAATTCGCGCACTAAGGAAGTCTCACACCTTGTTTATGCAATAATTATACCTTTCGCGCAGTATTTATTTTCACGCACAAAGGTGGGTGCGTGAAAATAGCGAAAATAAATACTGCGCGAACATTAATACGTTTACAGTATTTTATCATTTATTTATTTTTGTATTTCATCAATATTGCTATTTTCCGCTTTGCCTTGACAGGGTAGCCCCAATAACCACAAGTTCCAGGACATCCAGAATCCATCAACACATGCTTTTGGCACGGCTGAGAGTTTTGCCAAGTTGTTTGGTATTCTAGCCAATGGGGGCACGTATAAAGGCAGGCAGGTGTTGTCCCCTGAGATATCTGCTCAACTGGTGGAACCCATGAAGAGTGGCGACGATCTCATCCTCAAGATGGATATGACGTACGGTAGAGGAACCACCATTAGAGAGAGTCCTTTGGTGAGTCTTTTTATATAACTCATTGTGTCATAATATATTAATGTACCTATAATTGTAATCATTAATGGCCATATGCCTATACCTTCACTGTAGCTCCTGCCTCCATGGAGGCTTAGATGATGAAGGCTACCTCTATAATGAGCAATCCCTCACCCCCATTGGTCTGGCCACGCCCCCCAATGAGGGTGGGAGGCGGACCTAACAGTAAGCCTCCCCTAGGATATAAGGGGCTCTCTGACCTCTTACTCATCAGTTGCCTGCCTGATTAACACCAAGGTTATACCATCACACTATATACCTGTACCAGGAATAAATACATCTTTAAACTTCATTACTTCGTTACCTTTTGTGTTACACTAGTTGTAACACTACATTCGCTCCACTTCTTATTATTGGTCAACATTTGCTCCTCTTCTTAAAATTAATGTCTAGGCCCAAATATGAGAGAGTCCCTTCAAATGGAGGGAAAGCCTCTCACCTCAAACAAAAGTGCCATTATAATCCCATTACAACGCCTAGTCCTGTGCCAGGAAACCGATTAGCGAAGTAGGCATCCAATCACTGACATACAATTCTTATATGATCTGAGATGTTTTTAGCCCAGACATATACATATACACCTAGAGTGAATGGTGTGGGTCGCTCTCTGTGCTACCACTGAATGAGTCAAAACGCTCCAGTATGTGACGTCACTTTGGAGTGACGCAACTGAACAATTGTTACAGGTGATATCATTGGTTATCACTTAGTAACATTACCAAGGCTGGTGCATGGTGACACTGACATTGTTTTGTCAACAATGTTTTTGTTGATTTTGTAATGATATATTCTGATTTGTATTGAATTTTAGATCAGTTTATATACATAGTATTCACATGACGTCACCCCAGTCAGCGGCTCTCCTCACTGGCAGCCATAATGTGTGGCAGCATAGATAGCGGGAGACACTAGATCGACAGGATTTCCCCTTTCAAATGTTTGCTAATGGCAATTATACTTATTATTCCATCATGACACACTCCAAAATGACCATATAACCTATCAGCATACTTTATATAACATTCTCTAAAACTTTAGGAGGTGAAAACTGCATTTTTTAGGCTTGGAGCACTCATGTCCAGCTAAAGTTGACCCACATTATGGCAAGCTGCGGCGAGCGCCGTGACGTCAGTGAATACTATGTATTGGTTGCCTTGTTATTCTTTATTTCGGTGTGAGATTATTTTCAAAGTGGCTATGTTTATGACAAAAAAAGATACATATATACCAAGTATCTTTGAGCCCCGATTTTCGTCATGCTTCTTTCATATATATCTTATCCAATTGCTTATGTATGTTCCAGGGCTCCAAGCAGTATGGAACGCCGGGTTCAGGTGGTCAGATGGTGTACGGCGACCTTGACCACCACATGGCCTGGGCCTACTTGACCAACCACCACTCCGTCCATGCTATAGGGGATGACCCTCGTTACCTCGCCCTGGAGAAGGCCATCTATGAATCGGTGGAGAAGATCGAGGCCAAAGGCAGGAAACCTGGCTAGAGCATACTAGTGAATAATCACACACTGGGTCTTAATATTAGCTTATGTGGGGTGGCTCTAGGGTTAACTCCCCTGGGCAGAAACCCCATGCCATGTACCCCCTGGACATTTACCCTCCAACAAAACACCCCCACAGCAAATACCCAACACTCCTTGGACATACCCTTTGGACACTCACCCTTTAACAAAACGCCCCCATATCAAATACCCAATACCCCTTGGACATGTCCTTTGGACACTTACCCTCTAACAAAACGCCCCCACATCAAATACCAAATACCCCCTGGACATTTACCCTCTAATAAAACACCCCCACAGCAAATACCCAATACCCTTTGGACACATACCCTCTAACAAACACCCCCACAGCAAATACCCAATACCCCCTGGACACATACCCTCTAACAAACACCCCCACAGCAAATACCCAATACCCCTTGGACACATACCCTCTAACAAACACCCACACAACAAATACCCAACACCCCTTGGACACATACCCTCTAACAAACACCCCCACAGCAAATACCCAATACCCCCTGGACACATACCCTCTAACAAACACCCCCACAGCAAATACCCAATACCCTTTGGACACATACCCTCTAACAAACACCCCCACAGCAAATACCCAATACCCCCTGGACACATACCCTCTAACAAACACCCCCACAGCAAATACCCAATACCCCTTGGACACATACCCTCTAACAAACACCCACACAACAAATACCCAACACCCCTTGGACACATACCCTCTAACAAACACCCCCACAGCAAATACCCAATACCCCTTGGACATTTACCCTCTAATAAATACCCCCACAGCAAATACCCAACACCCCTTGGACACATACCCTCTAACAAACACCCACACAGCAAATACCATGTACCCCTTGGACACATACCCTCTAACAAACACCCCCACAGCAAATACCCAACACCCCTTGGACACATACCCTCTAACAAACACCCCCACAGCAAATACCCAACACCCCTTGGACACATACCCTCTAACAAACACCCCCACAGCAAATACCCAATACCCCTTGGACACATACCCTCTAACAAACACCCCCACAGCAAATACCCAACACCCCTTGGACACATACCCTCTAACAAACACCCACACAGCAAATACCCAACATCCCAAATATACATACGATACCCTCAACTATATACCCCCTGGGCCTATACCCTCTAACTAAATACCCCCCCCCCCCCCGCCCTACTTATACCCTATGGATTTGAACCGCAATATGATATTTACATAATAAATAATTTGGTAGTCGGTAGAAAGACGCACAGACAGTCTATATCTACAATGATAATAATCGGAGGGTGCGGGGGTTTATATATCGACCAATCATGACCAATGTCTGGGTGGTATTTTGGTAGTGGTTATATATGTCCGAGGGGAGGCACTGTCCTGACAATCATTGTGATGTTCAACTTATTGCTCAAATGTTTTATATGCATCAGGGTTCTTTTTGTACATAACTGTAAAAAATCGTTAACACGTTTAAGCTTATCATACTTCTTTCTTTATAACTTTACTTTGACTTTAATTGAGGGAACATTATACGGTTCCATCAAGTTCATGCATTGTTTTTTGTTTTCTATTCTAAGTATTTTGTAATCCTTTACTTTGGTGCTGAGTTGAGTGAAAACTCACTAAGCCCATTTAAATATGCTTTCTCATCTAATAGAACAAAAAGAATCTTACCAAATTTACTCATATTATGGCTTATAGGACTAAAATTATCGATATTCTGCACATTTAATAATGTTCAAAGTCGGACGTTTGTCTTGATCGCTGGAATCTATCTTTAGACCAAACACAGCGATAACTGTCTATAAATAAATCATGACTGTGATAATAGAGAAACTATATGATAGTTATGTTGGTTTATTTACTAAGAATGCTATGATAGCAAGCAACAACAGAAGAACAATGTTTTGTATTCAGGTGTTGCTGAGGAAACGAACAAACCCCAAAATAATCCATTAATATAAACCGTCAACACATATATATAAAGGCAGGTGTGTGACAGCGTTTTGTAAAACTTATACAGAATTTTGCAATGGAAATTAGAATTGAATGGCAATAGCATATTTTACTATTGACTTGACTTATCTGTAAGATCTCGCTGGTGCCATTTTACTAATGGGTATTTATTTATTGTTACAATTCTGGAAGAATATTAAATTATAAAAGTAACCATACAAAGTATGTATATATATATGTCAAAAGGTTGGAAAATATTGTTAAGATTATAGTGTAGGTTATTAATTGGTTCGGTAATAATTGATAAATTTAATGAGGTTATGCAATGTTACGTAATGTGTCATAACAATGTTGTTTATACGCCCAACAATGCTTTATCAGGGCAAATGTATTTGGAAAACAAGGTCTCCCAACGAAAAAGTGTACAATACAATACAATATATTGTGAAAATCCAGCGACTGTAGATATTTACCTAAAAATCTTATTTTTTTTTTTTTTTTTGCAAATTCTTTATTTCTGACTTGAAAATCACATAAAGAGTCATTCAGGGTAAATACAAAGTAGACATTAGTCAAAGAATTGATTCTTACGTTAGTACACAACTAACCCACCGCTTGTATAAAATGTTACCGTATGTTATGTTTACATTGTATCCGATGTACATATCATCACTCATCTATAACATTGTCGTAGTACTTAACAACCCATCATTCTCACGCACAGAGCATGCTGCTTACTATAGGGGACTTGCATAGCCGCCATTTTGAATCTTGAATTATGGGACTAATGGTACAGTGCAAATTCTATAGAAAATACTATAGAAAACATATGTTCAGCATGGAATATTCATTGGTGCTCCAATGTCAATATAATAGCCATGTGTTATGTATGTTTCCATACCACAAGACCTTTGGTTTTCATAGATCATTTACACAAGCTATAATATTGATGAAAACATTCTTGCAATTTTAGATAGAAATGTTGTCAAATATTTGTATGTCAGATTTGAACTGAATCCATCCCAGCATGCACTGTAACATACATGCGCAGTGAGACACTATTATAGCTTAGCCATTTAGTATGATTCAGGGTTATAACTGACGTATTGGTCATACTCGGTTCTGAACTATATGGGTCATATTTTCAGAAAATGTACAATTGGCAGCTGTACACATTTAGTAAATTCTGCTAGATTAGGCTGCAATTTAGCCAATACTAGGTGAATTCGAGTATATTCGGTATTGCATTGTTTCTAGCAATATGTTTGGTTAGGTTGAACTGTATTCTGAACTTTGTTTTCGCCTGAAATTTGTGTTATTTGAGAGAATTGGTAAAGGTGAATAGTACTTTTTCTGAAAATCTGACCCATATATTGCGACGATATATACCTCATCACTTTTGAGGACTTCTGTATAATTATCCTCGGTATTCTGTGAACAATCGGTATTTTACAATTTTCAGTCTGTGTGATAAATTCCTCTTGTATTGCTCGTGATCACGTTTTTGTATATGTTTATATAGTTCACGGGCTACAGATTGATTGAAAAACTGTCACTCTAAAAGATGATAATAGTTTACATCTATATAGAATATATTTCTCCTCTGGGATAGAGTCATACATTTCCTTGTGAAATAAAATATATATTTAAAAATATAGAATTCGTTATGGAAAGCCTTTTTGTTCATTCACTTGATATGGTGACAGTCGATTGAGGTATAAAAGTTTAACTTATGAATGCATCTGGGATGCATTTTACCTGAGCTATAATTATTGTACTGTATTTCACCGATAGAACGCCGGGTCCCAAATAAAAGCCTGTCCCGAAAAAACGCCGAGTCATGAAATAAATAAACGCCGGGTCCTGACAATTAGATTACATTTCTTCCCGCCGTTACCCTAATAAAAGGAGAGTAAGCTAGTAAGAAGGGACATCTCACTGTTACAGCATGGGTATTCATTAGCATAAAACTATATAAACGCCTGCCCCGAAGAAGCGCCGGGGGTAAGAGTGGTCTGAAAAAAATAAACGCCTGAGCGTTCTATCGGTGAAATACGGTATGTATAGCTCTGATTTTTTTTAAATTGCGGAATTTGCCCAATTTTCACACCAGGGGATGCCAAAACTGGTCTTGAACTCCTAAGGATATAGGGCCAGAAAATATATAATATAATTACTGTGTAACGGACGGAAACCCATTTTAAACCCATTAATATTAAGTAAAAAGTGGCATCTGCTATAATATGTCAAATCAGCAAATATATCCATGATATCCTGCTATTAATCTTAGATAATTCACTAGACTTCAACTGATGAATCTCATAAATAATTAAATAATCTACATTCAGCCACCTTGTCTCTTGTAGGGAACTAACCATTAAAGTCCCCCATTTTGATATGTTCACTGTATTATACATTCTCGTCAATAAGCGGTAACTGTAATAATCATACAAGTAATGAAGTTACATGTATAGTACCATTCATGGGTCCATGCACTGAATTCCAGTGGTTTTTTTTAAAATATAGAATCCCTCTTTTCTTCCAATCATTCAACCTTATTGGACTTCGAGGAGCAACATCACAATTATAGGTATTAAAGTATATATATATATATTCTTGTTTATAGATAGGAAATGTCCAAAGATATGACCTGAGTATTGAAACTGCATTAATTCTATTAAGATATAAATTTTCCAATCCGCATTCATATGATTCGAATAATGAGCATTTGGATCATTAAAGACATTTTTTTTTATCTTAAGGGCCTGGTCCACTAAGCCGATTCTCATGCAGTTCTCACAGAACAAAGTGCAAAAGAGTCCTCTGCGGCGCAAAATCGCATGAGAATCGGCTTGGTGGACTAGGCCCTTTAAACGTGCATGGAGCCATATAGCCAGTCATTCCCTCGGCCGGCTTTTGATGACTCAGTCAGTGAATACTGGGGTGGAGGAGAAAGGGTGCCCACAGCGGGCCGGGTTCGAACCCACAACTCCTGTGCCTCTGTACCAAAGCTAGCACCTTGGACCACTCTGCCCTCCCTCCCCACCCCTCCCCTCCCTCCCCTCCCCTCCCATCCCCTCCCTCCCACCCACCTCTCCCCACCCCTCCCCCTCCCTCCCCCTCCCTCCCCTCCCTCCTCCTCCCTCCCCTCCCCTCCCCTCCCTCCCCACCCCTCCCCACTCTGCCCTCCCTCTCCACCCCTCCCCACTATGTATGGTGATGGTGCATGGCCATAGAAGTCGGAAAGATTCTTTTAACTTAGGTATGTGTTTTGGACGAGGTGCATATTAAGAGAGCCAAGACATTATATTCTACCCTTGCAACCTTGAGCGAAAAATGTGTACAGCCCTTCAAAGTAGCCTCATACAACTTATTAGTAATTAAAAGCTTATTAATACAAGTTGAACCAGCGAGGCCAACGCGACCCCAAGGGACGTATTGTTTGACACCATTCCATAGCTCTTACAGTTGCATCTCTGATTGTCTGTAATCGGCAGCCCTACACATTTTGGACAAATCTGCTAAATTATATAGCCTATAATGCAAAACGATAATTACGAATATCTGCGTATTGTGTTCGGTTAAAAAATAAATTCCGTACTGAATTTTGAATTTAAAATTTGGGTTATGTGTAGGGTTTGCAAGACCAATTGTACATTTTCTGGCGACTCCATGTGTTTACCATGACTTCTCCCACTTTAGGGGGCCCGCATGTTCGGTACAATGTATACAATTTTGTTACTAATATTGCGTATGTAAATACATGTAGTTGTGTGGCAAGTGTACGTATCCATATATACCCCGAGGCCTATAATAGTGTTACAACGGGGCCATTCTGCTTCACAGCCTCCTGCTTCCCTGTAATATTATAAAATTCTTGTAAACTGAAAATTGTTTTGTTTTTGGGGGTTTTTTTGCGATGTTGTTTTATTTCCATCAATAGACAAGAAGCAACATTTATTCAACATCTAGATCAACAAGAGTACCACCATTCAGCTCTTTCATTCTGAAACTGGCTTTCTAACCATGTTCTTCGCCCTCCTGTACTTTACTTTACATTACTTTATTTTTAAATCAAAGCAAATCAATCAAATTCTTGTAAACTGACAGTTGTTTCTTTTTGCAAATTAGTTTTATTCGGGTTGCCTGTCGTCTCGTCTCAGCTTCTACAGAGCTAAAGAGACCGCCATATTGCTTTTTCACGTATCTGTGGTTATTCGAGCCGTTTATTTTGTTGTTTTTATTTTTGGTCTTCTAATTATTTTACTTACTCAACCCTATTGTAGCTTATTGTACAGCGTACAGTTTATTTAAAAGATAAACACCCATTTAATAAATTCTGCCAAATTGAGCTGAAATTTGGTCAATACTATGTAAATTTGAGTATATTTGGCATGGCATTGATTCTAGCAATCTGTTTGGTTTAGTTAGGTTGTACTGTATTTTGAACTTTATTTTCGTCTGAAATGTGGGTAATTATTTGAGAGGATTGTTTAAGGTGAATTGTACATTTCCTGAAAATCTTACCCACATATCTTTTTTGAATGCCCGTATGACCGTTATAATTGTGTCACTAATATTTTTTCAAATATTTGTTGGTGATCCAGGGGCGAGCATAGATATGTGCTTGCCAACTATAGTTCCCGTAGCCAGGATATCCGGGAGTATTCCTTATTTTTGCACCAGCTATAGCTGTTCCTGGCATTTTTTTTCATTTTTTTTTCTTTTTGAAAAGGTTTTATTCAACATATCCTGCCATCGAGGCTCGTACAACTCTAAACAACAAGTATGCAGTGTCCCTTATATTTTATTTATTTTTATTTATTTTTCTGTAATTTTCTCTCGCTTCACACTGATAGATCAGTAGCATAAATGCCGAGCTAACACCAGGTCAATTTGGTAGAATGGGATATGAGAATTATGATGAATAGCGGAAGAATATTAGTGAAAACTTTAGAAAGATTGATACACACAATATAAAAATTACCACTGACTAAATGACTGAGTCTAATGAATATTACATAAATAGTTGAACTACAAAACAAAGTCATAGGCTGTACCTAGTTACACTGGAGGGAGGTGTATATATCTGTATGGTCTGATGTTTGCTGTATAAACATACTAATAACGCATTTTTTTTAATGAAGCTGACCTGAATATGAGAATGCTAGTGTATAATGTAACCGTACACGGGCTCGAGAAATCCTTTACAAAACTCTGGGGCAAGCTGCTTGAGGAGGTCAGAGAATTGTCGTCAGTTTAGTGTTCTTCGATATACTGTTCTTATAGGAGATGATGAGGTTTTTGATGTTAAAGTTGGAATATTGTACTCTCATGGTTATTTTTGTCTGCAGAGAGAGAAAGAAAATTTAGAAGAAAACAAAAAGACTACAAAATATAAGGGACACAACATAATTATACCTTAGATCTGTATGTGCCACGTTGGCAGGTTATGATTGAATAAAACCTTTAAAACAAAAAAAAAACCCATACTAATAACGTGCTAGAATCACCCCCCCCCCCTACTTATTCAAATCACGGTGGCCTTTTCTTGAACTATGCTTGTTTTTCCTCCATTCGAATTAAGCTGAATTACAAATAAATAGATTGTAATAATAGGCTATACGAGCAAAGCTCCTGTTGCTGCAAAACAACAATACAATTTCCAAGGATTAATTATAATATTATATGAATACAATATAAATGACAATCTAAGCATAATAAATGCGCCAATAGATAAAATGATAAATGAGGCCTATGTGAGATTTTAACACATTTTCAATTATTTTATTTACCCAAAACATATATAGATTGTCCATTCATTGATAACAATAATTTCACTTGTCGACAAAACAAATTATGCTCCCATGCTATTCTGACATGTATATCAACCCAGCATTTTGTAAATGAGCTTAAATAATCGAAAAGAGTAGGGTTTCGCATCCCGTTAGCGTGTCCCCCCCCCCCTCGCCCTGATAGGACCAAATGTGATGTGTTTCAGGGAAATGAGTCATAAGTCGCAAAAAAGATATTTTTTAAAGTGTTTATTTTACAAGATCAATTTATTGGAATGTTCTAATTGTTGGAGAGTTTATCACTTATAGTCATATCGACCGACGGATCAAATTTCAGGAAAATGTACGTAATATATCCTTTCGTTTCAAAGGTCCTCGATCATATGGACTATATTTAGTTACTTTACTGTTTATTGCCCAGGATACCTTTTTTTCAAAATGAAAATATCAAACTTAAAATCTAAAAATACTTCTTAGATTATTAGAAAATGGTATCTCAAAATCCGTTTTTTGCGACTTATGACTCATTTTCCTGAAACACATCACAAATATACGAAAGTTAATGTGTGTTAAAAGGGGAGTAAAACAATCAACCATATGCAACCCGTCCCTAGCACCCGCCTGTCGCCCCCCCCCCCCCCCCCCGGCCCCAATGCAAGCATTTGTATTTTCCCCACGAATCCCAGGTCATACATTATATAAACCAAACCATGCACACACATATAAACACCATGCAGTAGATTACGCTTTGTCTGTCTGGATTAATTAGGACATCTACTTGGATCATTCAAGATGATGGAAAGGGCGTTTAAGTGCAGAGGTGGGAGGGGTTGTGGGGGTGGGTTGGGGGAGGGGGTATAGAGTTTGGATGGTAGGGAAGGAGGGAGGCGGATCGGGGGGAGTAAGAGCTCATTAATCGACGCCATACAATTGTTGGTCCTGCGGCGCCGACCTTGAAGGATCAACACTAGACGTGCACAGGTCTGTGCACTGGTTTTAGTTATTGATTACTGCTCACTCCCGACATGGCTCAAATCGCCTGAAAATGTACAATTGGCCTTCACCAATCCTCTCAAATAACCTAAATTTAAGACGAAAGTCAGGTTCAACATACAGTTCAACATTACCAGACAGATTTATTGAATGAATACAATACAGAATGTACTCAGATATACTCAGTAATTATCATTTTTCGTTCTAATTTAGCAGAATTTAATAGATGTGTAGAACTGTAGATTATGCATTTTCTGAAAATGTGAGCCATATAGCACTGGAGCACTCATATATGTGATGTGTTCTAGGCAAATGAGCACAAGTCACAAAAAAGATATATTCTAAAGTGATTATTTCACAAGATCTATTTATTAGATTATATCTTTAAATCGATTTATTTATTAGAATGTTCCAATCTTTGGGGATTTAACGCCTTGAGTCCTAGAATACATGTACTAAATTTCAAGAAAGTGAATGAAACATATCCTTGTGTTTTGAAGGTCATCCTATGGAGTACATTTAATTACTTTACTGGCAATTGCCCACCCAGAAATATTGCGAACATGTGTTCAATATATCAACCATAAAATATAGAAATACATCTTAGATGTCCTAACGTTCACTATCATTGGAATCGGCTTGATCTCATCTTTCCAAATCATTATGATAGATATATGATTCATCCTCTCTATTTACTAGAACCATCAATTATGATTTAACTTTGTTACATTTGTTATTGTTGGATAAAGATGGCAAAGATAAAGACAGTACAAACACTGTTAATAATTCAAAAAATGTATGTAAGTTTTATGAAAATTTATGTAAATTAGGGAAAGTCCTTCATCATTTTGCATTGCTATACCCGAGTGCAAGTCCAGGCTTTAACCCTCAAATCAGCTTAGAATGGTATGTCAGTGATTGGACGCCTACTTCGCTAATCGGTTTCCTGGCCTAGGACTAGGCGTTCTAATGGGATTACAATGGCTTTTTGTGGTCTTAATGCAGTTTGAGCTGAAAAGCTTTCCCTCTGTTTGAAGGGACTCTCTCACCTTTGGGCCTAGACTTGAGTGCATGAGTCTAACAGCTTATGCTCCCTTGCGGTCTTAATGGAATTATAATGGCACTTTGCAGTTTGAGGTAAGAGGCTTTCCCTTTGTTTGAAGGGACTCTCTCAACTTTGGGCCTAGACTGAGTGGCATTGATGACCTAATCAATCAATTATGGAACTCAGTTTTTCTGTTTCACATTAGGCCTATTGGACACATGTTCTTTTTTATCTTGTTTTGTGTGATTTTCTTATTTTCTTAAGCTATAACACCACTAAATCGTTAGATTGCTGGCCCATCTGGGCTCTTATGAAAACCAGTGTAAATTGAGATGTCCCCTGTAATGAAATAAAAAACTTGAACAAAAAAAAATCTGTTTCTCTCTTGCATAAGGCAAAACAAAAATAGGTGTGTTTCCGATTACCCCCGCCCCCACCCCCTACCTAGAAAAACCTTCCCCTACCTAAATTTGTTTTGACCATACCTGATTTTTTAGAAAACATATCTTCCTTTTTTTGGATTTTCTGACAAAAAAAACTTATAAAAGCAGGAAATAAAAACGGGTTTTCCTAACCCGCAACTGTCAAAAAGCACATTTCCCATTTTTAAATCAACTATCATTACAAGATAGTCCTTTTTTTCAGTTCCGGGGAGGTGGTTTCCTAAAAAATAAAATAATAAAAAAAAAAAGCTACCCTACCTAGTTTTCAGCCAGATAAATCGGAAACACACCTATTTTTTTTGCCTAATAGGCCTACTTTGCGTTTCAACCATCATAGTCTTCTTTACCAGGGAGAATGTTACATGTATCACGAAGAAGTGAGTGAGGTAGAAAATTTGTGTTACACTTTTTGGCACATTTTGGCAGTTAGGGCCTACATATTTTGGTTGAATCAAAAGGCATAGGCCTAAAACCGGTGTAGGGATGGGTAAGCCTGGGCTATGACTAGACTCAGATTAAGCCACCGACTCAATGGTTATCGATTATCAATTGGAATGACATTAATTAATTACCCATCTGATTTAGGGTGATTAATCAATCTGCCCAGACATAGCCTACTAATTATTTCCATTACCCTTCGTTCCTAACCATATTTATTTATTTATTTCTTTGAATAAACATTCAATTATTAGGGAGGCCTACCGATCGAGTTCCAATTTATTATGCCTATTTATATGCCCTTAGCATTGAACAATAGGCCCTAACAATATTAGATAATATTTTATCATACCCAGCCTTAAATACTAGGCCTCAATTCCAATCAATCTGCCTCAATAAAAAATATTTCAACAACAACAATCACGCATCGTTAGGCCTAGGCTACAAGGTTTCAGTCATTTAGTCATTGTAAACAGCCTCTAGAACGTTTTAACAGTTCAATACGAACTTAGAGAAGAAACGAATAGCCCAAGGCCACAAGCAAGTCTATGCTCTAGCTTTATTAATTACGTCGGATCTCGCCAGGCGTCTCTGGGGGGCAGCGAGGTGACCTTTTAACCTTTGACCTGTCCCTGACCCCAGCTTACGACGCTCATCTGACCTTGGCCGCGTACTTGAACCTAGCGAGTTAAGTCGAGGCGGAGGCCTTTGCCATCTCTCTTCACCGCTTCTCGCCATTTTACGGGCTCAGACTGGATTTTAAAAGTACCGAGGAGTTAGAAGAATATCTATGTGACAGATCTGGTAAGTTTGAGCGCACATTTTAACTTAGAAGCTGGGAAAACCTGTTTGTTTTTACTATGGGAGCTGACCTGCTTCCCTCCCCCACCCTCTGTCGATGCTGTGTCAAGGTTGAAGAGGGCACAGTGGGATAGTCACTCCGGCTGGTTGAATTTAGCTTTCATTCGTGTTTTGTTGGTTTGTGGACTCTTTTGGGAGGTTTCTTGTTGTTGTGGTAATGTGTGTGGATATTTGGGCAGAGTGGGGAAGGCGAGGGGAGTCGGTACGATCCCGGTTGGGGCCCAGTGTTGTAGGCTACGATGCCTGATCCACGAACGAACGCTGCTCAGGCGCGCTAAGTAGGTCAGCGAGTATAACTGGGTCAAGTTGGAGTTGTCTGTACTTGCCTTGGCGTTTATCCTAACAGTGCTGTGCTGTTTATTATTACTGTAATGTTCACCACTATTTTAACAAGTCAAAGTAGGCCTACACACCTTATTATATTGAATTGAGTTGATTTCATTTAGGCCTACTATTTGAGTATTAGCCTTATAGGCTAGGCCTATTACTAAATGTAGGCCTAGGCCTAAATAAAACAAAATGGATAAATATTATTATAGGCTACATTAGCCACAGCCAAGCCCATATACTTTAATATTAATATTATGATGTGGATACGGTACTCAAATCGCGTGATTCTGAAAGAATACAATGTAGACAGAATCTTTATAGGGGTTGGAAAGGAGTCAAGAATGGGTGCAGATCGAGCCAGGGACAGAGTTATTGAGGGACCGTGGAAATGTTGGACAGCTTGAATGTAGGACCATGCAATGTGTTTCTGAGTCCGTTTATGTCTGAGGAAGAGTGTGATACAGTGATAGAAATGTCAAGTGAGTGCGGATAGGCCTTGGCTAAAAAAAAATGCCTGGAAAGAAACGAGTGGGATGGTCTTTCCATTCCGCGCTCCTTGTTGAGTTAATTAAATATGGTTACCCGGTTGATTTGAAGTATTAGGCCTATAATTGATAGCCTATGGTAATCTAAACAGTGCTTCAGGTTATCTCATTTATCTCATTTTCTTTCGTCTGTAGTCCGAGTTGTTACCATAGTTTTAATAATATCCCACGCTGCCCACATAATTGATTACGTAGGCCTAATAATGTCATGTAAACGATATTAAATATCAATTAGTAACACTCTAAGGTATCCATGGTGGACAAAGTGTATTTACATTTGAACGTTATTTAAATGTCTTGGCTGTAAAAGAAATAAAAAAAAAAGAAAAAAGGTAACTGAAATAGATGATAAAAGTGTGAAGGAAACCCCACTTCATCTCACCCTATTCATGCCCTGCATCATCATTTCATCCTTCCACATAGGCCTACCTTCATTACTAATATTATAGAATGGGACATTAATAATGTAAACGCGCACACAAACGTTTATTCAAACTGCATGTAGGCCTACTGCGCGAAATTTCAGGATATGGCGGACGATCTGATCCCACCCGAGCCACAACAAACTTCTTGGCATATGTCAGCTTATCTCTTCCTGAATGAAGTAGGCCTACCGGTAGGCTGGGAAGTGTTTAGTGTTTCTAGTTGATATGGCTGTAGGCCTAAACTTGACGTTCTGGTTCAGTCCCAAAATTTATCATTTTTTTTAGCAGAATTTAGCAGAAATTACTAAATATGTAGAGCTGCCAATTGTATATTTTCTGAAAATCTGACCCATATAAAAAATATAACTAGTATTGGCACCTCGTTCATTCTCTCTATACATACATGTATGTTAAACAAAGCCTCTCAGATCAGATAAGACTGCTATGTCAGTGATTGGACGCCTACTGCGTTAATGCCTAAATGGTTTCCCTGTCCCAGGGCTAGGCGTACTAATGGGATTAGAAAGACATTTTGCGGTGTTAATGGAATTATAATGGCACTTTGCGGTTTGAGGCGAGAGGTTTTCCCTCCTCCCTTTGAAGGGACTCTCTCATATTTGGGCCTAGACTAATTTTAAAAAGAGGAGTTAATCCATACCCAACCAGAGTTAATACATTATGCTAGTATTTGATATACATGTGATGATTATGCTAGACAGTGTCAGCACTGCACTACCCCCACTCACAGCCACTACCCAGGCAACCACAACACACAGTCGAGACAGGTACCCATAGATAAAATGTGTACCTTGTTATTTTTATGTTGCCCATTCATTATTATTGCAAGCGAGATACGTATAATGAATGAATACCATGCTATTCTATGGGTCAGATTTTCAGAAAATGTACAATTCGCCTTCACCAATCCTCATATGTTATAATGGATGTAACATAAAGGAGTGAAGAATTCTGTAGAGTATGAACGATGTTTTATTGCCTTATAAGATGGTGATACCAGATGTTAATGGTAATGGCAAGTGCCCGCATGGGCGCGTGTTATGGGTTTTTATACCTTGACAGGATTACCTGGTGGTAATCCTGTCCCACTGATTGACAGGTAAGTCTGGTCCAATCAGGTTGCGACCTACCTCAGTAGCTCTCTAGCCCTCGCAGGGGAAGGAGCTACCTGTATACAGCTTTTTAAAATTTATACGTGTCACAACGAGTTATAACATATCCACATTTAAGACAAAAATGAGCTTCAAAATGCAGTTTAACATAACAGAACTGATACTTTAAATCAATGCAATACCAAATATGCTCAGATATACCCGGTATTCTTCATTTTTCAACTTAATTTAGGAGAATTTCCTAAATGTGTAGAGCTGCCAATTGTACTTTTTCTGAAAATCTGACCCCTATAGTCACCGAGGGTGGTCTGGTAGATAAGCCATAGAGGGATCAGACCATACACTCAAGGTTATAAGGATTGCCTCGCTGTCTATGGAATATGGGACTGATAGACAGCATCAAGCCATAGTTAATTAATTATATATTTCATATTCTCACTATACAAAAAACCATTATTTGAACCCAGAATAATTATTCAAAATTTGATGATTGGTAAATTTGTGATACGTTACTAGAATAAAAAGACATTTCTGAGATTAGTCTTTGCTCTGTTGAACAGAGTTTGAAATTAATTAGATTAATTTAAAGAAATTAAATAAACAATTATAAAAAAAGTCAGCACTAGATTATCTACAATGATTGAACGTCACAGTAAAAAATATCATCCTGAGATATGAAACGATGAGATCAAGCAGATCAGATGGTAAACATTAGGACATCTAATAAGTATTTCTATATTTTAAGATTAGTATTTATATTTTTGAAAAAAAATTGCAATATTTGTGTGCGAACCATTACTAGAGAAGTAGCTACATATACTTAATTGATTCATACAACTCAAGGCACTATAGGGTACACACAGCATTAGAACATTCATACAAAAATATAAAGTTGTTGTTGTTGCCGTTGTTGTTACTTTTGTTCATCGGTGGGTCTAATCTCCCAACATAGGGAGGACCTCAAGCCCTATCGGATAAAAATGATTGCTTTGCAAGTAAGGGTAACAATTAAAACACCCATGCATCGACGACACGAAGGTGGCCCTTACAACTGGTGTTCTAATTTAATAAGAAAATCATAATAAATAGCAAGTGGCAATACGCACAGGATATCACCTGGTGTGGTAACTACTATATTAATAATATTTATAACTGCTGCTCCTAACAATGGCGGGAGAGCGGAAATGAGAGGAATTGATCTTTTTTGGAATTGATCTTTCTATCAAAGCTAAACATGGTAAGGTGGTTGAGGTCTAGGTTTTGCCCATCTACTAGCGGTACTACGCAATATTTTCAGTGCTGCATATTTCTGGATACATCTTTGGTTTGACCCTCATGGCCAGTGGGCAGTTGAGGACAGAGGGCAACAACACCCTTAGATCTGCTAACTGACCTCTCTCAGTCAACCTCTGTGTCTATTTCCATCTTAACAACTCGTACCTTTAATTCACCCATCCACTTCACTCCATCCGTATTAAGTTATTTATTCTCACGTCTAAAATTAGACCTTTCTGTGATTTGGTAAACAAGATTATAATCTTCCAGTTGCTGCATAACGGAAATAGGGGAGTTGAATTGCATTGAAAAACATTTCATTTCAGTCAATGACTGCAGTCAAGGGAATGTCTCCGGCAGATAGGAGGTATTCTTGTCCCTCCTGCTAACTTATAATGTCAGTGTAGTAGAGAACAATATTGCAGCATTGAATGCTGTCAGTTCTCTACTTTCATGATCATTTTGTTAATAAACATTTTACAGTGTTCTAGAATGTGGCTATATTGTTACAATGGGTTTTACTCGAACTAACAGTGTATGTACAAGTAATACGAGCGTTATGCGTTGGAATATTCATATAAGGTATTCATCGTTACATATTGAAAAAAAATTGTTCCATATTAAGGTGGACCTGGCTAGGTTCTTAAATCTATGTCTATCAAGGGTCAGGTGGGCCATAGTTGACAGTCTGTTCCATGTGTAAGGGATTTTATTAAAGATTGATTTTCGAACCTGTTAATCCTTTGGGGGTGTATGTTTAATAATTTTTCTCCCTTCAATAAAATTTCGAGTGTTTATCAAACGTAGATCGATATTTGTTGGATTTGTGCCAAATGTTGTTGCATGTGCCACTGCGCATGTCTGTTGCAAGTGCATCCTGATTGGATTCTGATGAAATCTGACATACAAATATTTGGCAACATTTCTATCGAAAATTGAACGAATGTTTTTTTCCAATGATATAGCTTTTATAAATGATCTATTAAAACAAAATGCATGATGGGAAAGATTGGATCTAGGCTTGTGTTATGGAAACATGTATAACTCATGGATATTGACATTAGAGCACCAATAAATATCTCATGCTGTGCATGGCATGTTTTCTATAGATTTTATACTGTATCATTGGTCCCATAAGTCCATGCGAATCAGGATCCAAAAGGACGGCTATGCAAATCCATTATTATACGTCGCTAAGATCTCTGGAATCAATTTGACCTTTGTTGACAGGTTGGCAAACATTTTTTCATTGAGGTCAAAGTGTTTTTCTCACAAGGCTTTGACCTTAGTTTTACCTTTCTGAAAGTTGCAACGCAGTAGCTTCTGAAGGATTTGAGGGTCAGTCAAGGTCGACCGTCGTTGACTCCCACCTTTTGAACTTGTACTGTCTCTGTGTTAGCGAAATACATGTATACATGACATTAAAGGTATACGTGACATTAGAAAAAGGAATTCATTTTAAAGGGGAAACCCACAGAATTAAATGAACATCCCATGACCACAGGAACTCCCCAGGACTGAAAGCAATATGACAGACGATTAAAACACACTGTTACGGACGGACAGAATAACTGATCCTATCATGTAGATTAACAACTATCATCTTTCCTTCTACACTAATTACTAATTACCTTTACTTATGCACCACTCCTTTCCTTCTATAGTAGTAGGACTGCACCTAACAGCCCCTGGCGGAAAATCATGGACAATGCTAAATAATAGCCCCCGTGAGCCTTGTATATCCTTATCACTTATGGCTGTATAAATATGTTAAATAAAAAAAATAAAAAAATTTTTTTATTAATTATTTTTTTATTTATTACTCGTTGCGACTGAAAGAAAGAAAAAAGGAGAATGGCAAATATTTAAAAAGGCACTTCTGAGGATTCTAATTTTTTCTCTCCATATTGCTTTTAGCACATCAGTCTGTAGTCGCCTGGAAGTCTACATTTCGCCTTCACCAACCCTCTCATATTTAGAACTCAAATTTAAAACAATAATGAGGATCAAAACACAGGTCAGAACAGATTTTATTTATTAAAGCAGTACCAAAATGCTCAGATACACCCAGTATTTATCATTTTAAAATAAATGAATGTGGTGTTATTGGGTTTCACTAGAGTTTATCTCTAGGTGCTGTCTGCTGTGGGTTAGTTCGGCCAATCTACCCCAGTGGGCAGTACTGGTCCGCAGTGACTTTTTAGTCTATGTATTAACTTTTACCTGTTGCATTTTACATATAACAGCAGTCCAGCTGTTGTTGCCAGAGTAACGGCAACCTGGGTTAACCTTATTTTGCTAATGGTTATGAATGTTCTTGTTCTTGTAACTAGTATCTTGTTACTCTTATATTGGCTTGTACCATGTTTACTTAAACCTGCATGTTGCCTCAGACACCTGTGGTCAAGGGTCACCTAGCTGGCTAGGAGGCCCGAGATCCTCGGACTGAGGTAGGATTGTGTAAACTGACGCTCAGCTTGCAATTCCTCACGAGAATAAAACCCTTTGCGAACAGGTAGAGACTGCCTTTTGTTCCATTTGTTTTATACATCGGTAAGGTTAAGGGATACGAACCTGCGAGATCACTACAATTGGTGCCGTGACCAAACTTAACCAACCGGTTTTGTTAGCACTGAAGTGCTGAGTTCACTTGCTTGGACCTATTGCCATTCTTCATATATCCTTGAGATATAAGTATGCCAAACTTTGTGGTCCTGCAAGATTGCCTCTTCAGAGAAGAATCAAGATTTGCCTGGATTTTTCAATGCTGAAAAATCCTTGCATTGGCCCCTCTTGTGAATCTGGAATCTCGGATTTCAGATTCAGAATCTCTGATGGAATTTCTGATGGAATCTCTGATGGATTTCTGACGAATTTCTGACGAATTTCTGATGGATTTCTGACGGATTTCTGGCGGAATTCCAGACGGATTTCGGACGGAATTTCGGACAGATTTTCGGACGATTTTCGGACGAATTTCGGACGGAATTTCGGACGAATTTCGGACGGAATTTCGGACGATTTTCGGACGAATTTCGGACGGAATTTCGGACGGATTTTTGGACGGATTTTCGGACGAATTTCGGACGGATTTTCGGATTCATGGAATTTCGGATTTCGGAAAATCCTGTCCCAAGGGTGCAGGGCTTCAGGTATGAAGGAGCAATGGGATCAGAACTCACCTTTAGGTGTCAGTTACTGGCGTAGGAAGCTAATTTTGCCCCGAAGCTGGCAATAATTAGGAACTGGGATCCGAAGGATTCATGGAGTGGTTTTGGACAATACTCTACGTACTCTGTGCCTAAGAATTTTTCTTAGGGGCTTAATCGACCAGGAGAAAGCTGCTTGGGTGAAGCTAAAACAACCGTTTGACCTTCTCCATGCTATTCTCTGGGCCGAAGTATGGGAAGTTGTAGTTTGGACTTAGTTCCTGCTGCTGCTCTACAAGCCGCCTTCATGGGTCCGAAGGCTGTAGTTATTCCATTGGAAATAGCTGCAGCCGAAGCTTCCCAGTTGAAGAGACGCAGAAATGCGAACGCCAAAGAAAAGGCCATGGTTCAGGTCAGCCAGGCGCTAGCTTTGCAAGATTCTGACGATGATGATCAGTCCGAAGAACTTGGCAATGCAGTAGTGCAAGCTGTCCAGGCCTGGCATGGAAAGAATGAAAAGACTGGTTCCTCTGCTCGGCAGGTGATGACAACTGCTGAAGTAAGGGGTAAAGAACCTGGCAGGTTCAGAAGTGCTACTTCTGTAGTGAGGAGGGACATTTCGCCTCGACTTGTCCCAAGAAAGTAGCTCTCCTTGAACTCTTGAAGAAGGCAGACGCTTCTAATGAGAAGCCTGCTACTTCGGGAAACTAGGTTCGGCTCCTGAAGAAAGCGAGACGGGAGCCTCGGACAACACGCTTCTTAGTACCACAGTCCGCGAGGATCTTGGTAGTAGTCTAGAAACTGGGAAATCAGCCCAGGCACCGGTGTGTAAGATAGGGTTAAAGCTTAGCGACAAGAAGCTACCCGATCTGATAGCTGGAGGTCCTAGGCCGTTGCCGGACGGTGATTTTCTCCCTGAAAAGATTCAGGGATGCTCGGACAAGAGCCCTGGCGTGCGTTGGGGACAGGCCGAGTACCAAGCTGAGTCAGGTCAGGTTGTCTTGGTAGAAAAAGGCCAAGAGAAGTCTGCTCGGATTCAGAAAGTTTCTGTTCAACAGCTGGAAACTCTGGAGATTCCTTCCAAATTACTGGTGAGGGAGAGATGGTATGCCCCTGTAGGCATAGGTGGGAAGAGTGGTTATTTCTTGGTAGATCCAGGCGCAACGACGAGTTTGATTACCAAGGATTTCTACGAATCCCTTCCACATGCGCCGCCTATGATTTCGGTGCGTATGGCGTGCTCGATGGGTAATGGAACGCCTATAACTACATATGGGAGCGTGCTCTGTCCATATGAAGTGTCGCGTCGGACTTACATGATGACATGTCTGGTAGTCAGCGGTCTGAAGGGCCCTGAAGACGGGATATTAGGTGCAGATTTTTACTATGTGCACCGTTGTTGTTTGGATTGGTCAGGAGTGTTTTATTTGGAAAACTTCGGACATTCTGTTGTATGTAAACAGTGGAAAAAGAAGTCCGAAGAATTTTCCTCTATAAAGACCATGACTGTGAGCGAAGTAGATACTGGAATAGCTGTGACACTTAGGAAAGCGGTGATCATGGAGGCCAAATCTATTACACTTGCAGGATTGGACTTTGATAGTGGCTCAGACGCATCGGATGCTTGGATGTTCGAGCCAGACCAAGGATTGCTAGAAGACTTCGCCTTAGGGAGCCTGAATACATATGTTTCGGGTGGAGGTTCAACCGCTTTGGTAGCCTTCAGCAATCCGTCCGATCGCCCAATGAAAATTGGCAAACGGAGAGTGGTGGGCAGATTAAGTAGAGTTACTCTTGTGGCAGAGGATTCCGCTTTGTCTGAGGATGACGGTAGCAATATTATCAGAGAGGCAATCATTAATTCTATACAGGTTACAGAATCGCCTGTGGCGGATGATGATCTGATAGCTCCCGACATCTTGGTACCACCGAGTGCAGAGTGCCCGCTGAAGACGCTGGTCAATGATTCGGATTTGTCCGAGAAAAACGAGAAGAACGTTGCTCTGTCTTTGCTGGAAGAATTCCGAGATTGTTTCTCTCTTCCAGGTGGCAAAGCCCTTGGTTGTACTGATAAAGTTCGCCATGTGATAGACACTGGAGATGCTTGCCCGATCAAACAAGCATACCGGCGTATTCCTGTGGCGAAGAGAGACAAGGCAGAGGCAGAGATTTGGAAAATGTACAGAGAGGGTCGAATTGAACATAGCAGTAGCCCCTGGGGTGCTCCTATTGTCATGGTGGCCAAGAAAGATGGCACACAGCGTTTTTGCGTTGACTATCGTCAGCTAAACTCTGTCACTATAAAGGATAGCTTTCCACTACCTCGGATCGATGAGTGCATAGAATCACTTGGTGGTAACCAGTGGTTCTGTACTTTAGATCTTGAAAGTGGGTACTGGCAGGTGGCGATGGATGAAGATAGCAAGTCGAAGACTGCATTCTTATCCAGTGTAGGGTTATTTCAATTCAAGGTTATGGCCTTCGGATTGTGTAATGCCCCCGCTACCTTCCAACGCATGATGGATCAGATGTTGGATGGCCTTCGTTGGAAATCATGTCTGGTCTATCTGGATGATATCGTGGTTTTTGGGAAAACTCTTGAAGAGTGCCTAGATAACCTGAGACTCGTCCTTGAGCGTATACGGGATTATGGTCTTCGTTTGAAACCCAAGAAATGTGAATTTTTCCGCAAGAAAGTGGAATACTTGGGTCGGATTGTGTCAGGCCATGGCATTTCGGCGGATCCGAAGAAGATCCAGAAAGTCAAGGACTGGCCAATCCCCACGAATGCTAGGGAAGTAAGGCAATTCATTGGATTCGCCTCCTATTACCGAGATTTTATGAAAGATTTCGGTAAATTAGTGATTCCCTTGCAGGAAGTTGTAACCGCGGCAGGCAAGGATAAACGATATGCTAAACCCATAGAGTGGACTCCTTGTTGCCAAGATGCATTCGATACATGCAAAAATTTGCTAATCTCTTCACCTACTCTCGGATATCCTCAACCTTCGGGTAAGTTTATCCTTGATACAGATGCAAGTAGTTTTGGCATGGCGGGAATTCTGTCTCAGGTCCAGGAAGGAAGGGAGGTGGTTCTGTGTTTTGCAAGCCATAGTTTATCTAAGCCACAGAGGAACTATTGTGCGACAAAACGTGAGCTGCTTGCCGTTCTAACCTACCTGCAAAAATTCCGACATTACTTGCTGGGTAATAAGGATTTTATTGTTCGGACAGATCACGCCTCCTTGCGTTGGCTGCTCAATTTCAAAGATCCGACCGATATGTTAGCTCGCTGGCTACTCACCTTACAGGAATTCGGGCTGGATCAGAGCATGATTTTGCATCGGGCTGGTAAACAGCATGAAAATGCTGACGCGCTGTCGCGCTTACCAACCAGAAAATGTGGAAGACCAGACTGCCTAGATTGCGGTGCGCATGATGCTGTTATTGCCACTAACGAAGTTTCCTTAGGGACTCAGCGGAACGTGTTGCAAGAAGCTCAGCAAGCCGACCCACTTGTAAAAAGGTTGCTGAAAATGTTAGATGGAACTGTGCCGATTCCTAGCAGAGAAAATCTTGCTGGTGAGTCTAATGAGTTTCGGGCATTTGTCAGACATCTTGGTAGTATGGAGGTCAGAGAAGGTGTGCTATGTCTGGGGTGGACAAGACTAGCCACCGGAAAGAAATACTGGAGGAAAATTGTCCCTGTTTCCATGAGGAAAGAGATCTTCCAGGGCATACATGGTGCCAAAACTGCGGGTCATTTCGGAACCTTCAAGAATGTCTGGTCAGCAAAGATGAGATATTTTTGGCCTGGTATGAGTTATGATCTGAGGCGGTGGGTACGAGCTTGCCCGGAATGTAATATGAGGAAGACTAGAGGTGGTGGTGGAATTTCTTACCTTAAGAAAGAGAAACATGGTGGTAGATGGAACCGAATATCGTTGGATATTCTAGGGCCTCTTCGGAGTACCCCTAGAGGCAACAGCTATATTATGGTTGTAGTAGACCATTTTTCTAAATGGGCCGAAGCCTACCCCATGGCCGATCACACCGCTGAAAGCTGTGCAGAAGTTCTTTTTCGAGAATGGATCTTGAGATTCGGATGTCCTGTGTCGTTGCAGACAGATGGAGCTCCTGAATTTCGGTCTCAACTCTTGAGATGTCTACTTGACATGCTGGGAATCGAGAAGCTAATTACCCTCCCATACAGGCCTATGAGTAATGGGCAGTCCGAGAGGCTTAATAGAGTTCTTGTGGAACAGCTATCTTGTATGACTGATTCGGACGAAGTAGATTGGGATATGCTGACCCCTTGCATTGCTCATGCATACAGAGGGACAGTACATGCTGCTACTTTATGCACACCTAACTCAGTAGTCTTCGGAGAAGAGTTGGTAACGCCCATGGACATAGTTCATGGAGTTGAAAGAGGAAGTCTTGATTTCCCTTGCAAGGTTGCTTTTGTTGAGAACCTGAAACAGTGGATGAGAAAGGGACACCAGTACGTGCGGGATAATCTCGGAATATCTGCGGTTCACCAGATTAGGGATTATAACAAACGTTCTAGGCCCCCCAGTTTTGAGGCGGGGGAGGTGGTGTACCGATTCTGTCCCCCCAAAGCGAATAAGAAGCTCGGACCCAAGTGGGACGGGCCTTATAAAATCAGAAGGTTCATAGGAGGTACCACCTGTGAACTGGAGACAGCCGAAGGTCTAATGCGATACCATATCGACTATCTGAAGCCGGCTTTCGATGAAAATGGGCCGATTCAAGCAGTTAACTTGGATCGGGCTCCAGAATTCCGAAGGCAGGAACAGGCTGGTATGGAAATCTTTAGACTAGAGGCTGGGAGAGTGGTGCCAGGGAAAGATTGTCCTAAGAAGGTAGAGAAAGAGAAAATTACTGTAGGCGTCAAGCCGAGAGGTAGACCTAGGAAGATCCGAAAGGGTAGTTCCAAGGAAACCTCCAGTAAATCTCTGCCTCTAAAGAAAAGAGGGGGTAGACAAGGGAAATCTGTTGCCAAACCTGATAGTTCCTTAGCAGACTCGGGACTTACGGCTACCCCGCCTGGGCTTTTTGGTCCAGGAAAGGCTTTATCATATGAGAAGTCTAAGGTAGCTACGGTCTGTCCGAAGAAGCGCGGGAGGCCGAAGGTTCGCACAGATACGTCCGACCAGCCGGTGGCGCCCCCGGTCGTTTTGAATAGGAAGCGCGGAAGGCCTAGGAAACAGCTGGTCCAAGCTGCTCCTGTACCTCCAGTGCAGCCGAAGAAACGACCAGGTAGACCAAGGAAAGGAGCTGTGGTTAATGCAAAACCATCAGATCCTTCTTCTCCTGGCATAGCAAGGGCTAAACGTGTGCGAAAAGCCCCAGTTCGGTTGCAAATGAGCTAATTATGGTACTGGACCGAGGGTAGGAATCTCCGAACTGATTTCTACCCAAACTAAAAAAATCACACAACGAGAAGTCAGACGGGTGGTGGACCGAACTAAGAGCCGCCCTGTCCCCTATTGATAAGCAGTAAAAATGGACTTTATTCAGTTAATTCCATTTGTGACTGGGAGACGAACATGAGTCTCGGAAAGTACTTAACCTTACCCTGGGTACCGCTTGTATGTTAAACTGGAAATCCAAAACGTCTTCAGTGGCCACGGACTTCAGTGTAAACATCGGAATCTATTTATAACGAATAGAGTGTTGCCTACGCCTGGGGTGGGTTTTGAGGAAATCAGAGAATGATTACACCTCTGCATCGTCTCATCAGAGACCCGAATAGCTGAGTGGGAACACGCGCCCAAAGCTATTTTCAGGCTCAGAAGGTGAGCGCGGGAAGAAAATTGGCGCTGCAGTAGTGCGGCGACTGAATGCAACTCTGGCGTTGCAGTGGTTCAATACGCTGGTGTTTTACCGTTTCAGTCAGTCTACTTCCTGCTTCCGCGAAGCAAAGCACCGAGACTACCTCTTAGAAAGAGAACACTGCAGTAAGTTTTATCAAGTGATGATCCTTGTGAAATATATTGCCCTGTGTTTGTAGTCCCTTTGCTCGAGTAGTCAAGTTGCATGAATGCTGTGGGTCGTATATTAACTGTGTTTGGGGCACGTTGATAATGCGCGGGCTGGCGTGGGACCTATAGCGGCCATGTTGTTTTCGCCATTGGTGTAGGAATGAATGAACGTTACTATCCGAAGGTGTTAAACTAAACTTGAACAGCGTATCCGCTGCTGGTATACCATTAAACGTTCAGTCTTTGTGTTTTGGAAGTAATCAACCAACTCACTGTGCCTAAAGCGTGGGTATATTCGTGTAGTGAAGGTTTGGATTTCTCGATACCACTACACTATATGTGTGTAGTAGCTGTCAGCCACAGCCGAAGCGTGTCCGAGAGGAGTCCGAACGTCCATCTGCAGCAAATAACAGGTATTTTCTGTACTTATTTCTACCCATACCATCATTATACTTTCAGGTACCGATTGAATAGTGATGTCGACTTCAGGAGAATTCGAGAATATGACCGAGGACCAGTTGGCTGATTCCCTCAACGCCAAGCTGTCCGAGTCGGATCTAGAGATGGATCTGGACGGTTCGGACTGCGAGGTATTGTCGGACGAGGAGGCTAAGGTCTTGGAAGGGTCTCGGATCCTTGTTGGCATGGGTCAGCCTGACGCAGGTGGCTCTGGGACCGGCACCGTAACTTGCTGGGGCGCAATTATGGAGGCCGAGGATGCTAGGAAAGCAGCTGCTGAAGAGGATGCAGGGATGGTGACAGACATGGCTGAGGTTGAGTCCGAGACTCCCGAAGCTAAGTCTGTACCTTCGGCTGGTACCTCTAAGCAGAAGCCTAGATCCCCCAGAAAGCAGGACAAGCCGAGGATGAAGGATGGAGAGATGGTCGAGTCCCCGCGGACTCTATCTCCAGATCCTGCTGATTCCTCGGCGGCAGTGACTGTGGAGCTCATGGATTCACCGGCCAAGAGCACCCGGTCTTCTGCCCGTCAAGTTCGCAGGCCCCGGAGTTTGGACCCCAAGTCGAACTCGAAAGGCAAGGCACCTGCCCCAGCGACTGGAACTACTAAGTTGAAGTTCCGGAAGCTGAAAAAGGTCCATGTGCATAGTGCTAAGGTGAGGGAGGATCAGTTGGCGCACGCGGGCTCATTGACTAAGTTCAATGCCGAGCTGGACAAAGCCACTGATATTGTCCCGCTGAACCCGAAGCACGATCGGCCAGGCTCACGTCATCTGATGGCCACAGAGTCCGACTCTGAAGATGACCATGGACTCATGCTTCGGTATGAATCCTGTCTCTACCCGGGGTTGTGTAAGGCAGGTAAAATGGAGCCTGGTACCAGTGAGATGCTCCGACTGGTACCAACTCTGTGGGAGCCTGGATTTCGTTGTCCGTACCTGGTGTGTAGGCGAGTGAAGCTCAATGCTTCAGGTGTCCGAATTTTCTCCACCCGAGAAAGATTCTTCAGGCACCTGTGCGAGGTTCACACCCCTCAAACAGAAGTGTGGGTCTGTCCATACGAGAACTGTCAGCAGCAGCTTGACAGAAAATCGGAATTGGTCAGCCACATCATGAATGGGGAGGAGCTGCTACACAACCAGGGAAGGCCGAAGGCGATGGAGAAGGCGGCGAAAGTGAAGCCTGAGTGGAAGCCCTTCGGAGCTTTCATTCGGACTACCCATCTTTCGATGGCCCATCTCCAGACCCTTCGAAAGGCTGGTGAGGTGGATGTTCCCAGAGCTGGTACTGGAAAATCCAAACCGACTCAGACCCCGGTAAAGTCTAGCACAGCGACTTCGGACAAGTCAAGTGCTAGTACTAGCTCGAAGGCCGCAGCCTCCAAGCGTCCGAGGACTGAGAGCCAGTCGAAGGCAGCTGAGTTGACTGCTCCTCCTGCTAAGAGGAGCAGACGTTCGAGGAAGGCCCAGAAATGGGTGGACACAACTCTGGCCGAACTGCCTTGTGCTTTGGAGACCGCTGCTCTGGTGGAAACATCAGAGACCGGCGTGAACCAGGCGTTGAAAGCCCTGCAAGTAGCTGCAGAGGATGCCAAGAGGCAGGTCAAAGTGACCGTGGCCGCTCTTGTGACTCCTCTGAAAAAGCTTCAGGCGGTGAGGGCGAAGGTGGATGAGGTAGGCACGCTGAAAGAAACCATCAGTCAGCAGGCTCTCCTCATCCGGACTCTGAAGGCATCCAATCAGGAGAAGGAACAACGCATCCTGAAGCTCTTGGAGGAGAATACCAGACTCCAGGGTTTGCTTTTGGATGATTCGGACGAGTCCAATCAAGGTGTGAGCAGGTCGGAAAGTTCCCTGGGTGGAAAGCCGACCTCTCTCCCTGCCAAACCAGTTGAGGAAGCTCAAGCCTTGCCTTCTTCAGGCTCGGGCGAGACTCCTGGTTTGACCGTGGTGTCCAGTCGAGCTGGTGGGATGTTGGAGGTTAACGACCAACAAATCCATTTCCTCACCAATCTCCTGGACCAGATGAAGTCCCAACGTGGGCCACCCCAGCCTCAGAGAACTGTGGCTTCGGCTGCGTTGGGCCGGGCGCCTCCCGAGCAAGGTATGTTTGGCAGTATGTTCGATACTCCGGACAGACCTTCTGCAAAGGACTCGCCCGATGGAACGAAAGACGACGACGGCAAGGATGACTGAACGGAGGAAACGCATGGACGATGATGACTGGACCGCCCTTCGACCCGATTTAACCACCTCAGATACTCTTCGGATGCCCTGGATCCTTGGATACAGAACCTTGGTGTGAGGCGCCGAAATCTGAAACCAAGTCTACAATATGAATGTGAATTCCTTTTTCAAAATAATTAATTTCTGTTAAGCAGAAAATTGTTTGTTTGCAAGGTAGTGAGGACACAATATGCTCCTGCTTGTCGAACGCGAAGAGGTTTTCATAAAATTTTTCTTACTTCAAAGAATGTTCATTTTAATTAGGACACAGTATGCTCCTATATGTCGCAAGAAGTTTTCATAAGATTTATTTATTGTTCATAGTAGAGAGGACACCTTATGCTCCTACATGTAGATGTTTCAACTTTTTAATACCCTGTCGAGTTTTAAAAACGTATTTTTCAAACTCTTAAAAGAAAAGAGGGGGTATTGTGGTGTTATTGGGTTTCACTAGAGTTTATCTCTAGGTGCTGTCTGCTGTGGGTTAGTTCGGCCAATCTACCCCAGTGGGCAGTACTGGTCCGCAGTGACTTTTTAGTCTATGTATTAACTTTTACCTGTTGCATTTTACATATAACAGCAGTCCAGCTGTTGTTGCCAGAGTAACGGCAACCTGGGTTAACCTTATTTTGCTAATGGTTATGAATGTTCTTGTTCTTGTAACTAGTATCTTGTTACTCTTATATTGGCTTGTACCATGTTTACTTAAACCTGCATGTTGCCTCAGACACCTGTGGTCAAGGGTCACCTAGCTGGCTAGGAGGCCCGAGATCCTCGGACTGAGGTAGGATTGTGTAAACTGACGCTCAGCTTGCAATTCCTCACGAGAATAAAACCCTTTGCGAACAGGTAGAGACTGCCTTTTGTTCCATTTGTTTTATACATCGGTAAGGTTAAGGGATACGAACCTGCGAGATCACTACATGAATATATTATAAATTTTCAACCACATTTAGCAGAATTTACTGAATGTGTTATGTATTTTAAGATTCTTATTCCAGCTAAGACATTATGCCATTAAGCTTACCTTATTCTCAGTCAGAGCTGTACTAGCCATTTAAATCACTGCAAAAAGTATCAAAAAGAGCTGCAGTTCAAGTATGACTAGTTAGTGGCTCAATGAGTGACAAGTAATGTTAAACATAATCCTGAACATATCAGGTTTTATAATTCTAAGTTGTGGTCGAGTAAGAAGCATCAGGAAAGTCATTAGCGCAGTAGGCGTCCAATCACTACCATACCATGTTTATCTGATATGAGAGGCTGTGAGCCTAGACTGGGTGCTGCTTCTAATAAAGGCTGTTACGGACGGTATTAGGGAGGTTCAGCAATTCTAACGTTTTCGTAAACGTAAACGTATCTGTATCTCTGAGATAGAAACATAAGTCAAAAGTAAGAAAAAAGATTCAGCAAAACATGACGGGGAAAACCTAACATAACATATCGAGCAAAATGTTTCATCTCATAATTTAATTTTTATACATAAAAATGCGACGTAATTCACAAAAAAGATACGGATGTGGTTACGTAATTGAGATAGGTTTGCTTGCGGAACCTCCCTATTGTCATGTTTCTCCTGACGCATGCAATTTTCTTGTATATAATATGTATGTGTTCATGTATATGGCACAAGCAGTCAGTTGGGGTCAGGGCCAGCCCTATGTCTCACATGTTCTCTCTCTTCTCTCATGTGTTAAGAACAAAGCCTTGGGGTTATATGGGGTCACATAGGGCAAAAACATAGGTGTGTTTCCAATTTACCTAGCTGGGCCTTTATCAGGTATTGGGAAATAGTGATCTCCGTCACTTTTGGTGAAAATATAATTAAAAGGAAAAGTCCTAGAATAATGAGGTATTGGTATTTATATTGCTTGATATTTTATTCGATAGAAAAGATAATATCTGTAAGTTTTTCTGCAATATAAATTTTAAAAGAAAGTGTCAACGAAGTATGGCTGTCATTTTGACAAAGACCAACCATGCCTTCACTGATAGTTTCTAAATCGATATTACAAATTCTTCTACAGTGAAGAAAATCAGTATAAAGTAATATTGTTGCTTTAATGTAAAGATTCTTTTTATGTATTTGCTCTCATTTAAATATGAAGTATTTACATTTGAAATTATGCGTTCGGAGATCATTCTGTCGGTAAAAAAAAATATTTAAAACATTCAATAAAAAGGCTCAAGGCATTATTTAACTGTAGACGAATCTCATAAAAAGCTTAGAAAGAGTGATTCATTTCTCAAATGAAACAATGATTCAAGATAAATTCAAAATCAAAGTTTGGTGAGATGTTGTCAAATACATAATCTCCGTCACATAGCCTCCTGACGCCAGAAGGAAAGATTGGGAGGGCTGTCAATTGAACTGAAATGTACAACCTCACAACCTGCATTGGCGTGCGTTGTCAATAGGGGATTTGCATAGCCGCCATTTTGCATGGAATTATGGGACTAATGGTACAGTCTAAAATCGTTAGAAAACATGGCATGTTCAGCATGGACTAACTATGGACTATTTATCACTGCTCTAATGTCAATACTGCACGTGTTATACACGTTTCTTTAACACAAGTTCCCATCTTTCCCATCATACATTTGGTTTTCATAGATCAATTTATATATTAAAGCTATGATATTGGTGAAAACTTTGTTGCAATTTTTTATGAAAATATTGGCAAATATTTATGTCACATTTCAACAGAATCCATCCCATGATGCACTGTAACAGACATGCGCAGTGGCACATGCAAATCCCTTATTTGACTCTTCTCCGTCACTTTTCTCCATCACTTTGTTTCATTTCTTGCTAACTAGTGATGGTATATGCTTATCAATGGCTTTCTGATGCTAAGTAAGTTAAAATGTGAGAGTATAATAGCTAAACGCAATCCTAGCCAGCTATTTAATAACTTTTGGGGAATTTTATTGGCCGGAGATCACTTTGACATAATGCGATGCCAATCACTTTCGACTTCAGGGCTGGTCTGTATTTTTGTATTTCTGTGTTGTACTTTTCAACGAAAACTCCAAAAAATCAATGAAACATGATTACATGATACAGTACACCATTTGGGATAAATTAAATAAAACAACAATTTCCCTATTTCTAGTAGATAGACGAAGCTTGAAACAAACATTTTTTTCTCCCTCCATAGAGATCCACGGACCAGACTTACGCAAATAATGCATTAGCACTCATCCAGATCGAAAAGAGGATAAAAGAATTGAAATTAATTTGCCTATTAATTCTGTCTTGTAGATATGAAATACTGAGGAGCCCAGCACTGCTGCCGCCGCCATGGCTCTGTCTAAAGTGCTCCAGAAGATGGCGGAGAAGCACCAGACATCAGAGAGCAGCTCACTGCAAGCTCCAGACCAGCAGGAGCAGACAACTGGAGCAGCAGGCATCCTGCTCAGTCTCCTCACAGAGCGACAACAGAAACTACCCACCACCACCACACCACCACCCTCTACCTCCCCTCCTGGTGATAGGAAATGTGATGTTGGGGAATCTACAGCTAGTACACATAAAGAAGAGAGCTCTAACTCTAAATCTGATAAAGTTTGTAAAGACTCGGGGGGTAAAGAGGCTGGTGGAGGTGGGAAATCTGCTGCAAGTGTGCTGATGCAGTTATTGCAGAAGACCAAGTCAGTTGGAGAGGAGGTCCAGGAAATTGAGGAACGGACAGAGGATGTACCAAATGATGACCGGCATGTTGACGTAGTTGGGGATTCAAATTCCGAAGGGCAAGCCTCGCCCATTGTTATAGAACCCCTTGCTACTGCTACTGGAAACAATCATCATAATAGTGTGAAATCTGGTAATAATGAATCAAAGGAGAGAGAGACAGTATCAAGAGAAGGGACTCCTTTACCATCACTCACTGCCCCTCCTCCCGCCAAGAAAGCTTTCCTGTCTACCTTGTGTAAGATCTGCAATCGAGGTTTCTGGGATAGAGAAAAATTCCTTGCACATATGAAAGAGGAACATGATACTGTTGATGGGTTGACTGAAGCAGAGGGAGGTTCTTCTGAATCTTCTTCTCACAGGGTGGAGACTGAGAAACCTTCCTCTATAACTCCAGATAATAGTTCATCGGATAATTCTGGGCTGAGACGTAGCAAGAGAAAAAGAAAACCAGCTCGAAGGAAATATCAGTATGACGAAGAAGAACACAGTCCTGAGTCAGCTACACTGCCTTCTGAGATCCAGCCTAAAATACTGCGAGTGGAAGGCAATGTGTCTATGGACTCTGACTCAGAAAAGAGTAACTTGAATAAGAGACTGCTTTCCACCAGGGACACAGACAAGACAGCAACTCCTTTGAGTTTGAGACAACTGCCCCCTGGTAAAAACGTGGTTGAAGAAGTTGAAGGCTCCTTGGCAAGCGACTCAGAAGAATCCAACATCACCGTAGAACAGGTGACAAGTTACAGATGCTCCAAGTGCTTTCTTTACTTCAATTCGCACGAGGAAACACGCAAGCATCTGCGCCAGGAGCACAATGTGCTCACAGCTAGCATCCCCCCTAGTTCCTGCCCTTCCCCTGCTGCTACTGATCATCACCACCCATCCTGCTCCTCCTGTGGGTGCGATGGACATAGGAACCAGGCCTCTACCCCTCGCCACATCACCTGTCTCATCTGTGGTCAGACAGCCCGGTCCGGCATGAAAAACTTTGTAAACATATTCAAAGGTAGGACATGGTCAGCGAGGTATCACCAACTAGCCAAGAGACTGTCTAAGGCGTTCGGCTGCAAGTTCTCTAAGGAAACCTGCCGATCAAAACATGCTTGTGTAACATGTGTAAACAATCTGGAGACAATCGAGAAAGCGAAACTCTTGCGGGTGAACATGGCCAACGCCTTGAAGCGGACAAAGCTGGTGAGCTCTGCTGGGGATGTTGCTGTGCATGACTCGGGAAGGGATTATGGTGGAGATGGTGGTGATAAACATGCTGCTCAATTCTCACCTTCAACTGCTGCTGCCTCTGCCTCCAGAGGTACTCATATACCTGCTGCTCCTCTGGTAAGAGAGTTGCTCTCTGCTCCTGAGGTAGTTCTCCCGAGAAGTCAATTCACTGAGCTTATTGATGCCATTGGCAATGATGAAGATCAATTGGAATTTGCTGCTGCTCATACCACTGCCTCCAATACAGGGCTACCTAGAGAAGTTGTTCTCAGTCCAAAACCTCAGGATTCCTTGAGCCAGAGCTCGCGAAGTGGTGGTATAGGGAGGAGAAAGGGAGGCAAGAGAGTCACAGCGTCTCAACACGATGACGCTGCTTTCAGTGACTTTGTCAGTCAACTGCAGTCGCGGAACAACAAACAACCGTCGGAAGCAACCTCGAGCACAAACACTGACTCGCAATTAGGGGAAGCTGTGTCTGGACAGATCGGACGCTTGCTAGCTGTTGTCAAAGTGAAAGAAGAACCGACATCTGAGGAAGAACGAAACATGGAAACCCTGCAACAACAACCAACAACACAAAAAAAGAGGAAATCTGACTCAGAAATCTATAAGAAGTTGACTTCCAATAACTCGGGGTCATCTGTGGCGATAGTGCACCAATATCCACAGGTGGACGAGTATAGGAATACTTATACCAAGCTGCAGATAGACAGCCAAAGTGGACAGACAGAGTACAACTGTGTCCTCTGTAACAATTCCTTCTACAGCGAGGAAGCCATCCAGATCCATGTCAAATGCCACATCCCAGGCACCAAGGAACTCCACTGCTTCCTCTGTGGCTTCCACAACAGTCTCCTCCCATCGCAATGGCGAATCATGAAGCGACACTTGGAAACAGAGCACAACTTCCCTGACAACTACTTCCACCGGTTCCCCTGCCCCGTTAAAGGCTGCGCAGACGTGTTCAAGTGTCAGAAGGAGCTTGTGAACCACGTGAGCAAGGTGCATCGCAGTCACATCAAGTACGCGCAACACGCCCAGGCGCATGCGCTAGCAGAACTGGGCCTCTTCGACTTCCCGTGTCACATGTGCGGCACTCTGCTCCAATCAGAAGCCGCGTTAGAAATCCATATCCTCTGCCATAACGGCAGCCACAAATATTACCAGTGCTGTTACTGTAACTACATGCATAACTCTCAGCCGGGCTCGTGGCGAATTATGAGAGGCCATTTAACAAAGGAACATGTTGGTAAAGAGCTCGCCTCCGACACCTTCAGCTACTATGAATGTCCATACTATGCCTGTCGCCTCAAGTTCTGCTCCAAAAAGGCGCAGATCGTCCACAGAGCATGCCACGATGAGACAAAAGATGGGGAGTTCTTCTGCTTCCACTGTCACTTCTCAGTCCCGGCAACTCCCTATCTCTGGGAAAAGGTCAAGGAGCATATTATTGCCAGACACCCCGAAATGGTCGGGGAATCCTTTAGGTGTACTTGTAAATCACACTTCTCCAATTATATAGAGTTTTTCAGCCATCTCATGCAATCTGGACGAGAGGGCAGTTCTTAGTTTAATTAACATGAAAACATTATTAATAATATTATAGATAATTATTATACCGACTGTATGTTGTTATTCAGATTTTGTTTTGTTTTCTTTGTTGATTGTGTTGGCATTCCATATAGAGAAATTAATACGGTTTAGTCTAGTATTTATCCTTTAATTCTTATTATATAAAAGTGCTCAAATTGCGCTCATCATCCAGTGTCAGCTCTCTGTATGAGATTCTATATTACTAATAAGGAGGCTACGCACACTTTAACAGTAAAACCTTTTATTTACCCTAAAGCTAGCCTCCTAATAAATATGAAGTGTAGTTCTTTTGTGTTAGTCCATACCCTAGTGGATAGTGGGTCTGTGGAGAGACTACTTTTGTGTAGGACCTGTTTTTCGCATCATGTATTTGGATTTGTTGCTGCTAGCTTGTCGTTCGTATTTTATTCCCCCTTTGTGTGGGTTGGATTGCATTGGAGTACATAAGAATTCATACATAAGAATGTGCCCTAAATATTAATCATGATATCCCGATGATTTCAACTTACATTAACCTATAACCATAGAAGTGTCTCACCTGATTGAAATAAGTGAAATGCATCGATACTACTTACTACTGAATCCTATGTTAAAAACTAACAATGTAAAGTATACACCATGTATTGTATATTAGAAGTGAAATTTCACAGTGAATTTGACTGAAGTATTGGAACTTCAGAATGGATATATATGAATATTATCATTGCATAACATTTATGTTTGTATAAAGAGAATCTGGATCAATGGTTATGATAGGAAATTTCTCCCTAGGTATATTGATTGTTTTGTATGGCAATGAACTAACGATTAACGTTGTGAAAAACGTGTAATATATCTACTTGGTGGATATGTAAGTGTAATGGTGTGAATAAAATGTCGCAAATGGTCTCTAGTTGCTTGGGTTGAGGCTGTTGTGTGTGTGTATGTTTTTTAAGGACGAATCACCCAAATAAATAGTCGCTGCCTCAGCGAATTTTGTATATATGTATATGGATCGAAACACCAAGATATATACGTATAAAATCATTTTATTCAACTTTCAATAATTTAAATTAAAAAAATAGGTGCCTCCGGTCCACCCCTCTACCTTTTGAGGATATGTTCGAATGTTAAAAATGAATTGTGAACTTCTACAGTTAGCTTAGCCCTGGACATATATCTGTCAAAAGAACCATATTTTTCTCAGCGTTTTATAATAATGAGGTTCTCTCAGCATCATTCATATGAAAGCTGACGCTAAAAATACACTCGACAATGCTTGAAACAAAATTCTTCCAGAATATATAACATATACCATGTATATGCTTTCATGATTTTCCTCACTCATGATCTGGGTTCCTTTTCCAGTGGGGCCAGTATTTCGGTAGAGTGTATTTTGTCGAGTAGAAGTACTAGTAGTACTTTCATTTTAATTTGACAAGGCGTGCATCCAAGACCCGGCTGATAGGAAGGATTTGCTGAAGATTTCCGAAGAATATCAGGTCTGTCAGAAAATGTACAATCGGCAGCTCCACATATTTAGTAAATTCTGCTGCAGTATGATAAATAGTAGGTGTATCTAGTATTGCATTGAGTAAATGATGGTTAAACATCTGTTGGGTTGTGTTGCACTGTATTTGGAACTTTCTACTGACATCTTTTCGTGGATATATACTGAATTGTAGTGTTCCATCACTTTTCTAGATTTTTTTGAGTACACAAAAGAGGTTATATAAGTTAACGAGTATTTTCGGAATGGAAATACGTGTTCAATTCCCTAGTAGAATGATCCATCCTCTTGCTTAGCAAGCCCGACACACAGAAGCCATCTTTGTATTCACTTTATCTGGGATTGCTCATAAATCTCAAATGTGGATAAATTTGAAAATACTTCTGAAAAGATTCATAAGCTGAACCTGTTTTGGGTTTATGATATATATATGTATCGTCCCTTAACGATGTTTAAACAAGTTTTTTAGTTGGATTTAAATAAATACATGTATATAGATGTCTGACAAATGTTCTGGTAAAGATAAGAAACAATGAATGTTAAGTGCAGTTGTGTATAATTCAATATAAATTATTAGCAATTGTGATTAATGAATAACAGGGTACATTACGTAGACTGACATATATACATCATTATTTAATTCTTGTTATGTTCCCCTTTAATAGCATGATAATGTTTACATGGGCTATGTTAGCTTCATTGTGATATTGTCAAGGCATCCATTGTGTACATACTATCAGGTGTATTACAGATTTTAGGTAAATTTATACGAATTTTCTTCAATTTGAAATGTGGAGAATACAGTGAAACCTCTCTATAGGGACTGGGCTCTGTTCTCAATAACGAGGTGTACGGATTAAACGTTTTACTTGAGTATTGGGTAAACGCTGAGAAAAGTTTTTATTAACCACTTTAAACTTACTTTCAATATCCACATTATATGACATAATGTAACCCCCTAAATTTCTTAATGATTGTCATCGTGTCCTCCCAAGGGGGGGAATTCCTAGCTTAATCTTAAGGCCCTCGTCCACTGAACCGGTTTGTCAGCAGTCAGCTGACGGTTGGAGCAGTGGATATAGGACTTGTAATTCACTGTGGATATAATATACAGGACCTAATACTTGTAATTTGACATTAGTTTGACCAAAAGTTTAAAGTTGAATTAGTGTTTCTGTTCCCAACCCCTGCTGCTTCGAGAACCAGTTCCCCGCTCAAATATATTCAGAAATTCTTTAGGTTTAATTGTTTTTAAAAAACGGTGTAGAGGTCATTTTTGAGCACCTCCTGGAAGTCTGACCCGTGTCTGAATAATGGGTCAGGCGGGTGGAATGGTTTCTAAGGTCCCTACCATCAATCCGTCTCCTCCTTCATCCCTACCGTCATCAGTCTCCTGCATCGTCCGATGTTGTTGCAGCATAACTTCGTGCAAATGATTCTCCTTAATGTTATTGTTTGTGGAGACTCCCTACTTCTCTAATTGTTAATGTCCCGCTATTTCAACCAGAACTGTATTGTTGATCAAATAAATGAATCTAACCCGTTATGAGTTTGTTCAACTTATTGTTGTAAAATCTGTACATTTAGACACATCTTAGTTGATGCACTATCCGACAATTCATGCTAGTTGTCGATATAAAAAGGCTCTTATTGATAGAAGTAGTTCGTACCAATTCATTCTCCACGTGATTTACACAAATTAGTTATCAGTTATTAGATGGGTCAGGTTTTAAGAAAATGTACAATTCAACTTCGCCAATCTTCTCAAATAACCCAAATTTCAGACCAAAATAAAGTTCAAACTAACCAAACAGATTGCTAGAATCAATGCAATGACGAATATACTCCAATTTACCAAATTGCAGCCTAATTTAGCAGAATTTACTAAATGTGTACAGCTGCCAATTGTACATTTTCTGAAAATCTGACCCAGATAAGTTATCAGGTAACTCCATCCATCGGAAATTCTAACTCAACAAACGCGCACTTGTATTTAAAGCAATTTATTTTGTTTTTATCAACAATAAAACGTCAATGTACATTAAAGTAGTTTGGTCGTTTCAATACGTTAATAAGAAATGTACGGTTACATAGGATTTACAATTTAACACAAGAGAAGATCTTGGTATCGCGTGGAACAGGATACATACGAGAAATAAACTAAATTGTTAATATTCATCACGCCAAAAAAAAATAAAAAAAAAATATTCATCACGCTTTGGCTGATTTAGATTGGGACCGCGTTATACTCTGTAAAGCTAACTCCAATTCTGCTTTCTTTCTCGCCTCGTGTTCAATGAAATTCTGGAAAATAGGGAAATCATAGAAGCTTTTACTTTATTACAACACAAAATATAATATGCACAGAAATTTCTCAAAGAAAGCTGTATTAAATTTACTCGCCCATAATAGTTCAATAAGCTCGTATTATTTATCATTTCCCTCAGATATCCCCCTACCCTCACGAAGTAATCTATATTATATGAAATATATAGAAATAAATTATCATCATGGAACTAGGGTTAGTTTCAAGGGATGACCGAGGAAATACAGTTATCGGGAAGACATTAGGGTCAGATCTTCAGAGGATGTACAATTGGCACCTCTACACATTTAGTAAATTCCGCTAAATTAGACTGTAAAATGGTCAATACTAGATATATCTGAGGATATTTGACATTGCCTTACAATCAGTTTGGTTATGTTCAACTGAATTTTGAACCTGATTTTTGTCTTAAATTAGGGTTATTTGTGAGGCTTGGTAAAGATAAATATTGCACATTTTCTGGCGATTTCACCAATTAACACATACCTGGATCAACTGGACATCATCAGTTGTTTCTACAGATGTAGAGGCCGAGGCACATTCTGGGTGCACAATATTATACAGTCGAACAAGATCAGCCGCCACTGGGATCCTGGGGGGAGACAGGAGATTAGAAACTTTAAAATTCTATTCTAAACTTTATTTTCGCGCATCCACCTTTGTGCGTGAAAATAAATCCTACGCGAAACGTATATATTGCATAAACAAGGTGTGAGACTTCCTTGCTGCACGAATTTAAATCCATGCTGAAAAGGTGTCTGAAAGGTACTTAGTGCTCGAAAATTTATCTACGCGACAAATAAATACGTTTATAGTATTTCGACTTACTCTTGCTGCCTAATCCTATGACAGAGTAAACCGTCCAGCTTCTGGTTAAATACATAATAGAAGGTCATGACCCCGAAGTGTCTTGTCGACGCCAGGACATCATACGCACCATTGGTCTCTATGTGTTCGTACGTTCTTTGCGTAACCTGTAAATAAGTAGAAGGAATAATTAATCTCTTTAAATAATCATTTAGCTTAATCTTTAGACCGTAAAAAATAGCCTAATCTTTCCATGTGGTAAATTTGTATAGCAAATAAAATGAAGATGTTTATTTACACAAATACCATCTAATTGTATTTTCAATTCAATACAATTCAAGAATTATTTATAAATACATACACACAGGGACGGCAACGATGTAAATTATCAGCCGATTTCTACTATTATCACAGTCAATTTCAATACCAAACATCGCTATTCTTTAGACTAAAACATTTAGCAAAATTAACTGTACAAAATGGCCCTAAAGAGAATTAACAAATAAACGCCCCCAACACACACACACACACACAAAAGAGAAAAACAACAGAAAATGCAGATCTGCGGGACTTACAGCAATATATTCTGCATCATCAGGTTCAAACTGTACACACGCTCGTTCTAAAACATATTCATAGCGTTCTTCTCCTAAGAGTCTCTGCAATGGATAGAAAGATAACATAAATAATGTTCAAAATACAGTTCAACATAACCCAACACTTGTTCTTCTGTTTATTCTTAATTCTCAATTTTATACGTATGATTTCCTTCATAGCGACTGCTAGGGAGCGTTCCTATATTTCTCAGTAGCATGGTAGCGCTCGACGAGATGTGACCAACCCGCCCTCTGTGGGCGGATAAGCCCCTCTCTAAAATTAGTGATGTCACCCAACCCATCAGCGTCCACTCCCCATATAGACACTCCCCATACTTATGGCCTTCTTTTTAACGTTTTCCCTGTAAGTGGCGACCTGTAATTCGTCTGAGAGAAACTTGACTTAGTTAGCTACCCTTTTGTCTGGAAAAACTACTGTGTTCATGGTCCAGAAATGCTGTTTTCAAAACATTCATGCACCCTCTATCTGTTGTCACTCACTCCTGCCATGTTTACATAGCTTCAACCACCCAACAGCTATACCCTTACTAGCCACTGCCACCCTTACATAACACCCACATAACACCCAGCTAGCTTGTTGACATGTAGGCTATTTATAGGGTGGGTGTTGTAGCCTACCCAACACGTTGGTGTTGTGTAGGCTACATTATTTGATACTAAATCAAATGGATATTGTAGGTAGGAGGGGTAGAGACAGGGTGGGTGGGTGGGACGATCTTTTATTTTTAAATATAAAAACAATCTAAAAGCGTTCAGATCTGGTGAAATATAACCAATTTACTTCCCACAAATAAATGTCTTGCTGCGGTAATTTTCTGGACAGGGGAAGATCTTTATCGCCTTTTTTTAAAACAATTCTTTTACCAGGACTAGATCACCGCAATGGTGGTCTTTCTCTAGTACCTGGGTGGGTGGGTGGGGGTGGGGAGGAGGTGAAATTGCTGCTGCGCCCGCGTTCAAACCCACAATTAACATGTTCATGCCACTGGATCGACCAACGCTTTAGACCACTCAGCCACTCCACCTCCCCTCCTTCATTGTTACGAAATATAGAAATGAATTACTAGTAATTAACGAGACTATGAGTGTCCTTCGTCTTGGGGTGCTACCATGCTACTCATAAAAAAATGAAATATAGAAATATATAATATGATGATAAAAGCTATAGATGAAAACCAGCAACAATGTTAACCATTTATGATGACGCGATATACGTTTTACAAACAAACAAATACCACTAAACATCAGAGAGGGGAGCTGTTTACTGAATATCTTATAGACCACTACACATGAGAGAGGGGAGCCATTTACTGAATATCTTATAGACTTACCTCAAAGTGTTCTGGTTCAAACATTTGTGGTTTGCGGTACATGCGGCCCTCTGGTGGCAGGTAGACTAACTGCAGTCTGTCCCTCTCCTTGGGTGAGGCGGTGCGGAGTACACCATTAGGCTCTCGCACTACCATCGTACGGTCCTTAAAGTAGACAACGGTGAAAATGTACAAAAAAATGTTTTTTCTTGTACTGTATAAGGTTTATTAAAGCTATGAGGAAACATCACTTCAACTATATTATAGTTCATGGCTAGGTTTACTGTAAACTGACAAAAGTAATGTCTGAAATGTAAGGTGCCGCATACACCATTTTGTATAATTTTTAAAACTCTCAAGGTGCAAAAAGGCGCTTGTCTAAGTTGTTAATTTTATAATAAGCCTACATAGAACTATGAAATTAACAACTTAAACAAATGCCTTCTGATCTCTGTGAAGCTCGTCAACAAACTGCAGAGGTAACGTTAGAGCTATTTTTAGACAACTACATTTTAAAAATATTTTCATTGCACCCCACTTATTGCACCTCTGTATAATAAAAATATAAATGACTCACCCTATCTTTGATGCCGAATGTAATATCGGTAAAGACGTATTTCACAGTATCATGGCCGGCTATCTCTTCATCGGTAGATATGATTTCCACTTGGTCGTCTTCACGCACAGCCATCACAGGTGGCATCTGGACACGACTTCTTGCCCGATCTATCGTCTTGTTTTGTTCCTGCAATAAACACATATTAATTGCCTTTCACATTCTGACCACCTTGATTGTTACTTTCTAGGTACAACACGGTTGAAATACATCCTTATACTGAAATAAGTTTGGAATAATACACTACTCTTACCAAATTGGGACATATATATATTAATTTGCCAAAATGATTATACTCACTTTTTTCTGGTTAATTTAGTCAATCATAGAATATTTAAAATCTGCTTAAATAACTTCTTCTCTAGATGTAACCACAAATAAATGTTCAAAAGAAATGAACTAATAAAAAGGGTTGAATCTTACCTGTTGAAGCTGGGTATCGGTGAGGAGCCTGTATTGAGGAGGTTCGATGTCACTTTTATACCGCCTACGAAAGATCCTATCCACACTAAAATCGTTCACTTTGTAGAGTAATCGCTGAACCCGCTCGTCCAGGAAGACTGGTCCAGGATCGCGCCTAGTTGGTGAAGTGTGGCCACTGTTATCTTTAACTGAAAAAAAGGAATTTGAGGATGTAAAAAAGGCTCACTTTCTTGTTTCTTCTTGTGTCGTGATTTATCGTTAATTCTTAGCTATTCTTTACGAGTCTTGTTTCAACATTAACTTTAAGTTACTTCATTTGTCACCAAGAAAATTCGTTTGTCATTTCGATTATTCATTTAAGACATGATCAAGAACCCTCAATTTAGCCATTTAAAAATGATTAAAGTAAATTAATGTAATGGCGGATTAGTAATGCCCCTGGGCCTGGGCTGTCAACCATTGAATACCATAGACGAAAGAAAGAACCAGCCAAAATCTAGCTTCTCATACCACAACTACACCAGGGCTAAAAAAAACCCTACCAACTTCCCTTGCCCATTGGGCAAGTGGTAGCCTGGGTGCCCATCTCCGCGAAGCGGAGATAGGTGGGGTTCTATAATAAGTTTCCATAGGCGATGCTTAACAACCGATAGCATCACATACACGCACAAACAAATTCACAAATTTATGTCCCTGCTTTCAGCAATGATAAAACTTACTTTATGGACAGTCCATGTTGCTCATACTCCAATAGTAATTAAACTAGGGATTTAAATGCTACACTCTGTCCAGCCTCTGTAGAGCGCGGCACCCGCGTACTGGGGTATGTGTCCCTCCTTGAAGTCTCTTTGAAGTCCCAGCTCTTCAGAGGCTGGACAGAGTGTAGTGATGCGATGGGATCGCCACCATGTGTATTTGAAAATTTAGCGCTACTTTGCAAAAGGCAGATTGTGAACTCAGTCATACAGGTTGGCAGAATGAAACCACGCCTATCTAAGCTGGCTCATCCAATCCGCTTAACGCACAGTGAAAATGGTAAAAAAATATGTGCAGTGTTGTAGCTGGTTACTGGCCCCTAGCTATGGTAGGTTTCTGCCTCTTGCAGTCACATGACTTCAATGCAAGATGGCGAAGTACGGCATGGTGTTTTGGTCACCGATTCAGAAATGTATCAGACCAAAACAACACTTAAACTTCGATGGCGGATTACGAAATTGCGGCGAAATATTGCTAGAGACAACATGTAAAAGGTGAACAACTTTGCATGTACCCATTGATCTTTGCCTTTCCAGTTGACCCACGCCCTCTTTATTAGTATGAACTTCCACCCAACCCTGTCTGCGACAGGCGTATGCCTAGGCAATGTACAGTGGTGGGCCTCCAAACTAGGCAAGTGGCAGCCAAGATTTACTAGGGCTCTTGAGGGGTAAATTCGACAAATCGACATGGCCTATTCTTAGGATCGACAATCGACATGGGCATCAAGTGACAAACGACAAAAACACTTTCTTAGCCTGACAAATCGACAAAGACCGTATTAGTCCTTACCGACAAAAAACGGGTCATTTTTACGGAAATTAAGTGACAAACGACAAAAGAATTGTCTTAATGACAAGTGACAATTGTTGTTTCTTGGTAGTGACAAGAAAAATTAGACACCCCCCTCAGGAGCCCTTTTACTTGCCCGACAGAATTTTTACTTGCCCGAATTTATTTGCAGAATTATAAACAAAAGTTAAACAAAAGTTTTGTACATTTACAGGGGCATTTCATTGTAAGTAGACATCACAGCAGGGGTTTGAAATCGGCGCCGTAGAGATTTTCACTTGCCCGCTCGGGCAAGTAACTTTAAATTTTACTTGCCCGGAGCCATTTTTTACTTGCCCCGGTTTTTTCGAGCCCTGTACACGCATCTCACTTTAACTTCACAGTCTATAGATGAGGATCAAATACAACTACATTAATTATTTTGGTCCGTGTTTACACTGTTGATGACATTGCCATTGAACTTGAACTTGAGGGGCAACAACACAGGCCGGGCGCAGGGTCGGTCTCGACTCCCGACGCCGGTTTCGCATAAATAACGAACACAATAACACCCAGCAATTAAGGAAAAGTCAAATGAACTTACGTATACAGCTTCCTGAGCTGAAATACTTTGGATTGTGTAGGTTTTTGATATCATTTTGTGTTCTAAATCTAAATAAAATATTTCGAAGTGAGCGGCACCACATCGTGCTCACGGGCGCCGCCATCTTGAATCGAAACGCCGTCTGGCGGATTAGAAATCGAACTACTTTTTGTAAACTTCGCCATGTGGTGGCAGCAGACTATCTATTGAAGGTTTGTGTTTTAGGATTTTCTCCTTTTTACTCAATTTGGATCATCCAAAAGTATTGATTTTTCACAGAGAAGAAGGATTACATCTTTGAAATACTTGCTCTAAGCTGAGATTGGCCACTAGGTTTGCTAAAATTTCACAGAATAGATATAGAATGTGGGTATGGCCGACCTGAGCGATAATAGGCACGATTGCCCATCAAGTACTGTGCTTCAACTTCCAAGTAGTTAAAATCAAGGCGTTGGCTCCCGTGTCTGGGCAGACCGTGGATATCCTGCTTATTAAACCTCCACATGTAACCAAATGCTGTGATTTCATGTTCCACGGTGTTGGGCTACCACCAGTCATTGATGGGCAACCATGTTCCAAGCCTTATTTGCCCACTGGACAACCACCTTCAAATCCATTTATGCAGGTCTCTTGCAACTGAGAAAGTTGCAAGATTTGGGTTACAACTCTTATACAACCCTTTAAATACCCTCAATTTTTGTTTTGAACACAGGCAAAAGACTTTTGATTAATCAACTGTGCTAAGCCTAAATGCTAATTACGCTCTTGATTAGACTTAAATTAATTTGATAAGCCTCCGATTTGCAGTTTGTCCGAGTTGTTTTTTTCAGTCTTTGTCATTTTACCTTTACGAATGAATGGAGTAATATTGTCATCCATTAACGTAGCAATGTCACAGATAAACGTTTTCTTCATATATTCATACTCCAAGATTGTCCATATTTCTCATGTGCTCATATTTTTGCAGAACAAAGCTCAAATGAGGAATGAAAATGACAGACATCACTATAGACGTAGAATGGGAAGTGGAGGGGACGGGGGAGGGGAGTTCCCCAGGCCAAGCCTCTAATGTTTGTCACTCTCAATTAGAGGCCCTTAGCAAGGACTTGTGGAAGCTACGCTCTCAGGGAACTATGTGCGATGTTATCCTAGACGTTGGAGGTGAAAAACTTCATGCTCACAAACTTGTTCTCATCGCAGCATCGCCCAAACTTCAACATGATTTATCCAAGACGAGACCATCTACTGATGGAAAACTTTATCTAGATATAGCAGATATTTCCTACAAAGTGTGTACAAAACTGCTACACTATGTCTATACTGGAACCTATTCGTGTAGCTTTGATACCTCTGAAGACTTGACCCTCACGCCAGATGAATTTCTTCTCGGTTGTATGAAATGGTCACTCAAATTCTGGCCAAATGGGTGGTCAATCCCCCATGAGGATAATTCCAGTGTTATTCCATCGACCAATAATAATCTCCAAGTCCAAGATAGTTTTCCAAAACCAAAAGCTGAGTTGGGGCTAGAAAATACAGCACATAATGAACAGGAATTTGCCGAAGACACCTTGAAAGAGAAAACGAAAATAGTTATTTCTCGAACGCGGAAGGGCAAGAAAACGAAGAAAGTGTCGCCCCCCAAACGAAGGAGAATGAGTCCTCGTATTAGCAAATCGAACAACGATTGCACTGCAAGAAGTTTGGTGTCTGAAACAAGTTCAACTAGCGATGTTCAAAAGGATGCCGTAGATAGTAAAACAGAAACATCTTTCGATGACCATGAAAGTATGGAAGAACAGTCTATGGACGAAAATATAAATTCTGGAAATAATGAGTTATTGACCGATTCAAATATATCGGTTCAAGAGACAGAAGCACACGATTCAAAGTCTCTAGTCAAGAATGAATTTGAAGATGAGATAACGACAAACTCACACAAAAAGGTTAAGTCGCCGTCGCGGAAAACTGTTAATGGTAGAAAGAAGCATCGGTGTGGATATTGTGGTTCCGAATTCAATTCACAAAATGATCTCAAGGTAAATTGACAAAAAAAATGCCAATGCCTCAATTTCAATATTGAATAATATCAGGTGTGTAGGTTTGCGGTGACATTCTCCTTTAATTATTGCTTTGATTATGCACTACTGTAAACGTATTAATGTTCGCACAGTATTTATTTTCGTTTTTTTTTCGTGAACTCACCTTAGTGCGTGAAAATAAATCCTGCGCGAAAGGTATAATTATTTCATAAACAAGGTTGAGACTTCCTTGATGCGCGAATTTAAATCCGCGCGAAAAGGTGTCAAAGTCCTTAGTGTGCGAAAATTTATCTGAGCGAAAATAAATACGTTTACAGTATGTACTCTAGCATTACTAAGATGTTAAAAAATCAATGAAGTATCAGAGATAGCAATATACTTACTCTAAACAATATATGAAGTCTCTACTAAGTAACCCATAAACGAATAAAGAAGAATATCTAAATAGATAAATCATCTTTTGGACCTCTCTGCCCAATGTTCAGTAGTTCCTCTTTTTATACAGGTTCATCGTATTGAAGACCATCGGCAAAAGAAAAAGGCGGAGTCCTGGTGTACGATATGTAAAACCAAGTTCAACGGTCGTAATCTTCTACTCGCTCATAATATTGAGCGACACTGGTCTGAGGGAATGGAACTTCCAAAAATTTATAAATGCAATGTAAGTTGGCTCGTTTATTTTTATATTAGTGTTATGAATGAACTGGAACTGAAACTAGCCGATGAGATAGTTGCTATTAAAGCCACTGAATAAACAGTTGACGGAGCATTAGCCCTCGATTAAATCATTTATTGATTAATAAAGCAGTATCAAATCAAATCAATCTTTTAATCAGGGAGATTTGTTAGTATGTATACCTTCCTTATATAAAGGTCAGATTTTCAGAAAATGCACAATTCGCCTTCACCAATCCTCTCAAATAACCCACATTTAAGACAAAAGTGAGCTTCAAAATGCAGTTTAACATAACAGAACTGATACTTTAAATCAATGCGATACCAAATATACTCAGATATACCCGCTGTCCTTCATCTTTCAGCCTAATTTAGGAGTATTTCGTAAATGTGTAGATCTTCGATTTGTACATTTTCTGAAAATCTGATCCATATATTCAAATCTATTTCAGAGGCCAGGTTGTGAATTCCACACCTATGTACAGGGCACGTGGTATGCCCACATGAGTCATATGCACAACACAGAGCCCATAGTGTGCGAGATATGTGGCCGCTCATACAAGCACAGATTCTCCCTATCATCACACATGCGCCACGCTCACGGTCCCAAGAAGGAGTTCCCCTGTGAGGATTGCGAGCGTGTGTTTGCTTCTGAAACGGGACTGAGGGTATGTACTGTAAATGTATTAATGTTCGCACATTATTTATTTTCGCGCACCCACATTTGTGCGTGAAAATAAATACTGCGGGAAAGGTATAACTATTGCATAAACAATGTGTGAGACTTCCTTGCTGCACGAATTTAAATCCACGCGAAAAGCTGTCAAATTACTTAGCGCGAAAATTTATCTGCGCGAAAATAAATACGTTTACATTATATCGTTATGCATAATAGGGGATTTGCATATGCCACCTCGCATGTCTGTTACAGTGCATGCTGGGTGGATTCACTGTTCAGTTCCGGTCTGACATACAATATTTAGCAACATTTTTTATCGAACAATACAAGAATATTTTCACCAATATTATAGATCGTCTAAATGATATCAGAGCTATACGATTATATGTATAGCTCTGATGGTATATAAGACCCAAATGCATGATGGGAAAGATGAGGTCTTTTTTCATGCAAGCATGTAAAACACAGCTATTTACATGAGATCACTATTAAATATCCCATATTGTACCTAGCTATAAGTATTAGGACTAATGATAATGGTAAACTTTTGTATTTCCTTTTCTCTATAACAATCCTATGTTCCGAAATAGAATAAATAAATAAATAAAATAATTGGTAGAAGGGACTTGACACCAAAACCAAAATAATAACGCTCAGAGGTGTATTTGAGTACTTTTTTTTAAAAAAAAAAGACTATTTCGACAGCTTTTCCAATGATTTAACATGAGAACAAGTTTCTTATACATGAAAACAAGGTACATGGGTGTTTATTTAGTTGTACCAACGTTTATTTAGTTGTACCAAGGTTTCACCACTGGTTGTACCTTCATAAATAAATGCAACTGTTTGGTTCCAGAATCACAAGAACGTGGTGCACAAGTTGAAGGTTCGCCTACAGCAGATCTGTCCCCACTGTGGCCACACGTGCCTGTGCCAGTCCACCCTGAGTGAACATCTCTACACCAAGCACGACATACTGCCCAAAGGTCGCACAGGGTCAGTTATACACATAGTCTACGCTTAATTTATAGTTCATTATTATACATGCATTGCTCTGAAAACAACGTATCTAGAGTGATTTACGTATAGTGCGTATTTCATTAGTGGTTTAGGTGGGGTTGTCATGGCAACCAATCTGTTTTTTTGCTAAGATTACCGGTAAAATCCAAATTTATGATTCGATTTTTGCACTTGTTGCTACGCAACTCGTGAAATATTCACGCTCCTTCAACCAACTCCTTAGTTAACCTGTATTTAAAGATCTGGGTACCTTTGTGTAATACAGATTTTGATTTACATTCCCTGATACTTGTGTATAAAGTCCCTAACAATATTGGGAAAATGCTAAACTAAATCTAGCATAAAAACTCCTAACTCCACAAGGGGAGACATCCAGGTAACACCTGTGATGTCACAATGGGGAAATCCACAACACCTGGGCAACACGTTGGTTGCCAGGTAAATTACCGTGGAACGTTCTTATCTGAGCTTTTGCTCAGTGGTGGTAGCGCAGTAGGACAAGACATACGTATACTTGCCATAGTCTACGCTTAATTTTTGTATTCAAAGATTTTTTATTCAACAAGGACATTATGCATTTTATAATTTTCTCAGTCATGCTGTAGCTACTTAAATAATATAACAAATAAAGGTATCAGAACTCTATATAAGACTTAGGTTATGTCGGGTCATGCCATTTAAATTAAGAAAAGGACCCGAATTTTTTGTTTGATATTTTCACCCCCGAAAGCTAATTAAAGCAAGAATACAAGCCTAACCAGAAAACCCTTAAACGGTACAACTGGTTTTGTTTATAACAACTATTGTTACGAAAGAACTATTTTTTCCAGTTGCTGAAAGGTGGTTTCATATGAAAAAAAAGGTTACCAACCCCTTCCTAGTTTTCTGTTGTTATGCACGGTTACACATAATTTTTTATTTGTTTGAACGTTTATTTATATTGACCACCAATGGGTATATATCTCTGTTTTGCCCGCAGTTAATAGCTGTATGGTGAATTTAGGATAGATTCCCAGAACAACAAAGGGAAAATGTTTAGAGTTTTCAACATACGATATATATGATCATAGATTCAGTGAGTTGGCGAAGCTACAATCAGACATCTTCATTCTTGCAAGCATCATAATGTCCTCTTTCATTACAGGTATGAATGCAAATACTGTGATTTTAAAACATTGACCGTATCCGTCCTTAATCGACACCAATCTCGTCATCTTCGTAAGTTCACATTTCCTTTATCTTTCGAATATAAACTTTTTCTCCGTTAAGTGCTGCAAATTGTGCATTTAAGGCACCAGAATCTTTAGTGGTTCTCTACCAATATGTTAGAAAGGTGAAATCGCCAGAAAATGTACAATTCAGCTCCACCAATCCTCTCAAATAACCCACATTTCAGACGAAAATAAAGTTCCAAATACAGTTTAACCTAACCAAACAGATATCATTATACAAAAACTGGTTTTCTCTTCTCTTACACCATTCGTGACGTAAGAGTTTCTGAATGGGAATGATGACTATAAATATGTACGGTTATAAGGAATACTATTTACTAAAGATAATTTTAAGATCTATTCCCTCTAGAGTGGTCTGAAAAAATTATTTTCCTAACGATGAATATTGCTCCTGTATTCAAAGCATTTGATATTTTATCCTGGTGTCTTTCGAATGGGCTAGGAATGAATGACTACACCATATGAAAATCAATTTTGTCAAACATTTCTAAATAAATGAATAGTTGTGAGCTTTGTGGGGTCGAGCAATCTGTACCTGCCCGGACCCCCCCCCCCCCCCCCGTGCCACGCCCCCACTATTTGTACACCTTTCTCTTTCAACCATTATATCCTTATTTAACAGCTGACAGACCGTACAAATGTGACCAATGTAACAAGAGCTACCCTGATCGCAACCAACTCAAATATCACCAAATCAAGCATGATAATTGTAAGTGTCATTAGTATATTTATCTAATCATTTGCCAAAATAAATGAGTGTAATTATACATAATTTATGTAGTGCTGTTCACCAAATGGTGGATTAGATATAAAATTGATGGAAGAACAAATTTAAGGATTGAACAAAAGAATCATCAAGTTAAAAATTAAAGACGTAATTGTTACATTATATGAGGCTGAATATTTTACATTCTACGATGCCTCGATAAGATAATTAAGATAAGATAATTATTGTCTAGTCCTTCATAGGCGTACCCTGTGGCAGTAGGTTTTATTGGTAGAATTTTGTGGAATTGATAATATCAAGTTTTGTGGAATATGCTGTAATTTCCTTCCAGCTGCCACAGAATACCGATGCCAGTATTGTAATTATTCATCCAAATATATCCAGCATTTCAAGGAACACGTTCAAGTCAGACACGAGAAAAAGGTATTTCATTTTGTTTTTTAAAAACTTTTATTTTCTTTAACCTGCCATCTGGGCATTTACAATGTTAAGACTTTTTCTGATGCTGCGTGTTGGTAAAAAGTTGGTAAAAAGGTGAACGAAAAACATAACCATATGTATTACATAGAGAAAAATCAGTCGAAGCATTTGTGAGTTGAAACATGAGATATGTGGGTCAGATTTTCAGAAAATGTACAATTCGCCCTCCCCAATCCTCTCAAATAACTCAGATTTCAGACGAAAATAAAGTTCAAAATACAGTTTAACCTAACCAAACAGATTGCTAGAATCAATGCAATGCCAAATATACTCAAATTTACCTAGTATCGACCAAATTGCAGCTTAATTTTGTAGAAATTACTAAATATGTAGAGCTGCCAATTGTACATTTTCTGATAATCTGACCCATATAACGTATAAGGAGAACGTACAAAAAGGTATTAGTTGAGGAAGATCGTCTGCAGGAAGATACACAACTTTATAAACAATTACAAAACTTTATAAACAATCGTTTTTATGGCAAATCTTTACTTCTCGCGTTTGCAATAAGTTACAAATTGCACATTTTTGTTTTCTGCATTACAAATTAACATAAGAAATGTTGCTTTCGAACACTAGGTCGAACTGAATAAACTTCATGATTAAATGATTAAAAAAAAAGAAATGTTGCTTTAATATAAAGAAGAAAAATGCGTGAATATGTCAATATGAATGAAATTGATAGCTACGATAGAAATAATAAGTTTTTCACCTTTTATTATTTAGTTGGTTTTGGTGGGAATTGAAAACCTTAAATTTAGAGACTAAGTTTGTTCCGTAATATCTTCTCTTACAGGATTTCAAGCCATTCTCTTGTGAGGATTGTTCATATCGCTGCAATTCGCGTGGCAACTTGTATAAGCACATACGCAAAGTACACAAACGTGTCGTCAAAACTAAACAGAAGTTATCCAGAGTGCCAAATACATCCGAGCAACATCTACCAAGTTCATCTCACGGGGATGAGGAACATTCTGAAGTGGATGCTGCCCCGGAATCGGACGCTCTAGTTAGAAATGATGTAATTACTGACACCCCATCATTTGTGACCCCGCAAGAACATTACCAAAATGCCCCTCAAGAACCCACCCAAACTCATCGCATTTTCACCGAGCCAACAATTACGGAAACATCAGTAAATGATGGTAGAATTGAAGCACAAACTTCGACGCCGTCACATGTTTCCAGCGAAGCGCTTTCAACTCCTCAGTCCTTGCAAGTTTATCATCATGAAATTCCTCCAAACCAGCTGCAAAACAATATACTACAGCAGTTCATCCCCACATATCAACCTCTTCAGCAGACGACTTCTCAGCAGGTTTTCTCTCAGGACTTAGCAACCAGTCGGCAGCAGACGACATTTGTCCAACTTCCGGTTCTCCTATCGCAACCGCCTTTACAAGCTATTCCATCAATCCAATCCCTCCCTCCGCAACCTTCAATATCCCAGTGCCTTGTTTCTGTCTCGTCTAACATCACGATGTCATCGTCTGGCGAGAGGTGGAGCTTGCAGTCATTGGAACCACCTCCTGTAACCAGTAAAGATGGAAAGATGGACTGGGATTTCGGTCCAGGGCCTCTTACAAGCAATCCTCCACATGCAGCTGGTTCTAGTGCTAATTCTGGGGGACATTCTAACGAAGGGGATGGTCTGGTAGGGGGAGACAACCCTCAGGGAACTGACATGCCAGGTTCACCCACTGAGATGTTTTCTTTATGAAGAAGCCTGAATGATAAGCAAACTCACACTATTCATGTTCGTTACTAAGCATATTGTGATAAACAATCTGAATTTCCTTAAATAATTAGACTATAACATTTCACATTATTGCTAAGTGACTGGGCGAGATAATATAGCGATACTTTATTCGTCCACAGATCATCATTTGTAATGTGTTTCAGGAAAATGAGTCACAAGTCGCAAAATTGGTGTTTTTCAAAGTCATTTACTTACAAGATATCTTTGTTGGAATATTTTCATTTTTGGAGTGTCTAGTCCTTGTGGTTGTATGGATAGATCTACCAAATTTCAAGACAGTTTATTAATTATATCAGTGCGTTTCTTAGATCATCCCATTGAGTATATTTAGCTACTTTACTGGTAATTATCCACCAAGAATATTGCAAACGTTTCTTTCAAAAAAAATAACTAACTAAAAAGAAAAAAGTACTTATTAGATGTCCTTAAAGAGATAAACCACAGTTCAACTGGGAAAAAAACTGAAAATAACATTTTGTTTAAACTTTGCCTCGTGAAAGAACAGGTTATGTGAATTCAAAAAGCCAATAAAAACAATATGTCACCGGGTTAGTTTTCATTTTAGGGAGCCTCAAAATTTATGGTTGTTCACTATAGAAGTCTATGAGAAAAGGACAATTTTTTCGTTTTTTCAGTATAAAAAAAAAATTGAAAATAACTTTCTCCTAAAAATCTCTATAAACATAGCTAACATATTGCTTTACCCTTTCAAGCAATAAAAAATGCGGGTCACCGACCTTTTAAAAAAGTTATTCAACTGAATCTGCATGGCGGTGAGTTAAAAACAGGAATATTGAAGATTTTCAATGCTAAATAATATATTTCAAAATATGTTGATACCCTGTTCTTTCATACATGAGGGCAAACATCTATAGTGGTTATGTTTAGAAGACATTTCAATTGAGAAATGTTATTTGTCTGTCTGAAATCTTGGAAAAACTGTGAAAATATCCATTTTTCCCACATACTTCAATACTAAACTTTGCTGGTCTCTAGAAAGAAAAAAAATATGCTGAGATCCATTTTTTTTTGCTTTTTGTTATCCTCCAACCATGTACTTTCTCAAGACAAAGTTTGAAAAAATTACTGTCAATCCTTATTTTTCATGCATTAGTTCCTTTAACTCCCGCCTGCAGCAGTGCGGAGAACAGTGGTTTATCTCTTTAATGTTTACATTCATTGGAATCACATTGATCTCCTCTTTTCAAATATGGTGATATCTCAAAATCCATATTTTGCGACTTGTGACTTATTTTCCTGAAACGGATCACATTTGAGCAAAAGATTCTGAGTATGTTAGGTTTTCCATCATATGGGTGAAGTCGATTGAAGGAATGTGCAATTCACCTTCACCCATCCTCTCAAATAACAGAAATTTAAGGCGAAAATGAGATTCAAAACACATATCAACGTAACTAAACAGAATTCCTTAATCAACGTAATACCAAATATATTCAGATACATCTATTGTATCTCTTATCAGCCTAATTTAGCAGACTGAGTAGCCACTGACATAAAATGTATTGTTTTACTTGGCAATTCTTGCTTTTCTCAGTTTTCTATTTTTATTATACACACATTGCTCTGAAAACAACGTATCTAGAGTGATTTACGCATAGTGCGTATTTCACTAGTGATTTACGTGAGGTTGTTATGGCAACCAATCTTTTTTTTTTTTTTTTTACTAAGATTACCGGTAGAATTCAAATTTATGACTCAATTTTTTTCTATTTTCATGATTGAAAGCATGTATAATAAATCTGTTAACTAACTTGTTGGGTTTCAGTCGCTCGTGCAAATTCACGCTCCTTCAACCAACTTGTTAGTTAATCTGTAGACATGCTACAATGATCATTTCTACATAGAAGTGAGCGTTTGGTGGTGAATATAAATGTTATGACTTGACCCCAATTATGCACAATCCTCATCAGTATTATTTCCCCTGCATATGGACAAGTAATGGAAACTGTGCGATGTGGTTTACGTTGTGTGGAAAGACTTGGGTACAAAATGTGTTGTAGAAAACGAGAATAAATCCTCGTTAGTTTGACTGTTGCACAACACAAATTATTACTTGTACTCTGAGTTTAGATTTTCCTTGGCGTCTTTTGTAATCTCTTTACTACAGGGTTGCCACACACCAGGGACAAATGAGGAAAGGTTGTGTTTTTATGCAAGGTCGGAGAGTTTTGGAATTAGTCAGGGAAAATTGGGGGGAAAATTGACCATTGTCCGGGACTGAAAAGGGACTCAAATATACCAGATTCCACATGCCCTTGGCCAATTTACGATATAATTATCTATGCAAATGTTTTAGTATACCCTATTTGGTTGTCCCCGGAGGTACTAACTGGGACGCCCGGGCCTAAAATGAAATACATCGGAGGACATGATGACTAGGGTTGGTTGGAGGTCCTTTAATGAAAAGATTTGCTCGTTTTATTTGTCTGGGAAAATGAAATTTGTCTGGGAAATATCAGGCAATTGTTAGGAAATCTTGAGATTTATAGTTTGTGCATATTTAATTAGATCCTTTATTATTTTTCTTTTTATCATTACTTATTATCTTAATAGTCTCGATGCTTTCTTATCCCCTTGGGTCAAATTATTATTTTGTTTGTTTTAGATGTGAATATTTATATCATATTTATATAAAACACTGTTAATGCATGCCAACCATCTAAAAGTAAAAAGAAGTTTACATCCCTATATATGTTGATTCAAACACGACAGTATCTAGTCGATCTTCCTCTAAATGATATTAAGCCCTATTTATTGTGTTTTGGGTTTTAATAAGATTAGCAAAATAAACATTGGTTTAATCTTGCTCTGTGTTTGAGTCTTTACTGAAGCCGGACTGTTACACAACCAAGCCCCCGTTGCATAACAATCTGCGAGCGCAATATTAACATTGAAAAAGCTACTCGCAGACTGTTATGCAACGCATAATTAAGATAGCTATAATTCCAGTCTAGGCTCAGAGCCTTTCAGATCCCATCGGTATGAGGCCATCATCCCATCGTTCGTCTTAATGATATTTTTATGGGATTTTGCGATTAGGAGTGAGGGGATTTCCCTCAGTTTGGAAATAAAAATGACCTCTATAACTCAATTGACAAGTCAATATGGATATCACACACTATAAATATAATATATGACATGTGTATTTGATGAAATAATCTTATACAATGTTTTGTGACATTACAACAGCTGAAAGGTGACTGGTGAACTCGGACCGTTCTGGGCTCGGACCATCGTATTGTAAAGAATTGGAATCTTTAGATCCAAGATCCGACCTATTTAGCCCTGATCATGGTCGGGGCATGCACGCCACACATGGCCTGGCCAGGAGGGAGGGGGAGATGAGCCACTCAGGGCTCACCCCACCTCCCCCAGCCCGACCTAATTACTTATACACTGCTCTGGGTTTATCGAGAGGGGGGAAGGGCTAAGAGGGAGGGGGGGGGGGCCGGCACGAGCCCTGGGATCTATGAGTAAGGGGTGGGAGGGGGAAGGCTGAGGAGAGGGATCCAACTTGCATGCACTCCATTTATGGTCTCTGCCTGGGGAGCAGAGGTCGGCGTGTGGGCAAGGAAGATCCTCTCTCCCTCAACCAATTAGAGGGAAGGGGAAGAGCTAGTGGAATATTTCCTGGGTTTGATTGTATGAATAATTCATGATTTTGGAGTATAAAATAAAGTGAATACTCGGACCTAGGTACTCGCTGAGTCACCACCGCCTAGGCCGAATCCAGACGAACTACAACCTCGGACTTCTTGTCTCACTTCTTCATCTTACTGAACCTATGGGCTAAAAAACCCTTAGTCTTCTTTACACTGGCGAACCACGATGGGACTTGTTGCTAAGTTGAGCAACAACCCAATCTTCTGACTGGAAGTGAGACATAGCCTAGGAGAGGCAGGATGAGCTGGAAGAGTAGGTGAGTGGAACTCTAAAACTCTGATTGAGCTTATAAATTATACTTATGGGATGTGTGGAGGGTGGATCTGGGCCACTGTATAGGGTTGGGAGAATGATCACACTCAAACACTCATAATACAAGGAGAGTGGGTGAGCAATGTTCGGGGTAAAAACTTTGCTAGGTTCTGGGTTCTGTTGGTTATAACTCTGTACCTTGTGCCATCTAGTTTTCTTTTTTTTTCTTTACTCTCTCTCTCATCAAAGTGTAAAACATGGCGGACATCAATTGGGATCTCAATGCCGCAGACTTGGCCATGCTTGACGAGGGTCAAAGGAGGGCCAGGTTTGCAGCTATCAAAGAGGTCAGAAGGCGCATGGAACGCCATGGCGCCATGCTAGGAGTAAATGATGGGTCCAATAAGGACACTTTGAGAGAGTGGCTAGATGGGATAAGCAGGGCAAAGGCCTATTGTGTAGCGAATGATACGCTCACTCTAGAGCTTTTGGGAACTCTTGCCAGCGGGCCTCTAGCGAGGTGCGTGGCAGGATTCCTACAGGTACCGGCCAATAGGACATGGGATCTGGCGAGGGCTGAGATTTTCCGCCTCTTCATGAATGAAGAGGAGGAACAGCAGCTGCGAGCAAGGCTCACCGATCTCTATCAGCTCCCATATGAGGATGCGAAGCAATACGGACGCAAGTTCCAGCTGGCGTCTCAGAGGGCTTACAGCGTGGATAACCTGGACCACGAGATAGTCCAAGAGACGTTGGTCAGGAATTTTGTGTTGGGACTCAGGGATGAGCAAATACGTCATGACGTATTTGCTGCTCGCCCTGATACCCTGGCTGAGGCAATAAGACAAGCCTCAGCTGCGGCTCACACCTTCGCTCTGGCAGGGCAACCTACCAGAGGGGATAGGAAGGATGAACCAATGGAAATTGGGGCTATCCTCCCTAAGAGAATGGCCCCTTCTGGGCCAAATCCTACAGATGCTTCAGATTGGAAGCTAATAGCTGATTTGGAGTCAAAGGTGAATTACCTTACGAAATTAGTAGAGAGGATGGAGACGGGGAAACCATCCAACCCCACAGTGATCGTTCCCCAATCAGGTGCAGCACCCCAGTACCCCTTTCAGACACCCATGTTGCCTATGTATCCCCCATATTTCAACACGTCCTATCCCCCACCCCCGATTGCCAGTTCTCAGGTAGTAAACCACCCAGGGAAAGGGAAGGGGAAGGGAAATGATAATCCAGGACCGGAAAAAAATAAGCAGGGAGGGGGGAAGAGGTTTAGGGGTAAAAATGTCTGTTATGAGTGTGGGGAGGAGGGACACTTCGCAAGAGAATGTTCCCACCGCTATGCACATGTACAGGCTGCAGTGGTGGCGGCCATGCAGATGGCCTCTACCACTCAAAAGCCAGCCAAATATGTTAACCAGGGGGAATAGAAACGCCGGATGAGAGGTTCTGCCTCTCCATCTCAGTGGCGGGGATGGAGATGCGTGCACTCATTGATACCGGCGCGTCAAGGAGTCTAATGCGAGAGGATGTATGGAGAGCCTTTTGCAAAACCCATCATCGGCCTCTCGTGTTGACAAAGGGGGAATCTCTTAAATCACTCTCTGGTCATGATCTCAAAACTGAAGGGCAGGCGATAGTTAACTTGGGGGGTAGCTCATTTCCAGTTTATATTGTAAGAAGACTTCACCATGAACTGCTTCTGGGGGATGATGCCTTATTTATATTAGATGCCCAAATTAGCTTCAGAAAAAGAAAGGTAATTTTGGAAGGAAAAAGTTACAGAAGGCAACAAGTGGGTAATGCAGATCAAGAATTCGCCTCTATCCACACAGAGGCAGAAGCATGGGAAGAAAAATACCCCGCTGTTTTTGGCATAGGAAAACAGGGAAAATTAGGTACCTTTAAAGATGTGAAAATGCACATAGATACTGGAAATGCGCGCCCAATTAATCAACGCCCCTATCGTTTGCCCCTGGCCAAGAGAAAACTTGTCGATAAAGAATTAGATGAAATGCTGGAGCTGGGAGTAATAGAACCCAGCAGCTCAGCATGGGGAAGCCCGATATTGTTGGTCCCAAAGAAAGATGGGAGCAATAGACCTTGTGTCGACTTCAGAAAACTAAACTCTGTAAGCAAAAAGGATGCTCATCCACTTCCAAATATTCAAGATATTTTTGACAGTTTAGCAGGATCAACTGTCTTTTCCACCATCGACCTAAAAAGCGGCTACTGGCAAGTAGAGATGGACCCGGATAGCATGGAAAAGACAGCGTTTGTGTGTCATAGGGGCCTATTTCAATTCCGTAGGATGCCTTTTGGACTCACTAACGCACCAGCCGTCTTTCAACGGGCCATGAACAAAATGTTTTCGGAATTTATTGGCAAATTTTGCATGACTTTCATAGATGATATTGTAATCTATTCCAAATCTGAAGAGGAGCATGATCACCATTTGGCTCTGGTGTTTGATAAATTAGAAGAATACGGAATTACAGTCAAAAAGAGTAAATGTATTTTCAAACAAGAGAAGGTAGATCTCCTCGGCTACCAAGTTTCAAAAGATGGAATTAATTCCCACCCAGATAAATGTAGTGCTATCAGGGATATGCTACCTCCAGAGGATGTGAGCGGAATTCGCTCCTTCCTAGGAATGACTGGGTATTACCGTCAATGTATCCCAGATTATGCTAAGGTAGCTCATCCTTTGGTCAAACTTACCAAAAAATATGCCAGGTTCGAATGGTTGGAAGAGCAGCAAAGCTCATTTGAAACTCTGAAGGAATTACTAACTTCAGATAGAGTAATGGCGCACCCCCAGTTGGATAAGCCTTATCGTCTCTATAGCGATGCGTGTGATTACGCAATAGGGGCCATATTGGTCCAGTCTGATAGTGAAGGCATAGAGAGGCCAGTTCAGTATATCTCTAAACAACTCTCTGGGCCACAACTCAATTGGGCTACGATTGAAAAGGAAGCTTATGCAATCGTGTATGCCTTAAACAAGCTCAGACCTTATCTACAGGGTAGCGAATTCAAAATTTACACTGACCACAAGCCTTTAAAGTCTCTGTTTGTGGGAGAAGTTAAAAACACCAAAATTCAAAGATGGGCGGTATTAATAGCAGAGTTTGGGGCTCCCATTGAATATAGAAAAGGGGCAAACAATATCCGGGCAGACATGCTTTCTCGAATAAAAACAAACCCCAAGAAGGAAGGGCCGACTCTCAGTTCTCTTGAAGTCTGTGCCTTGGAGGAGATAGATGAAATTCCTTGGGAATTTGATAAACTCGAGAAAGACAAAATACGTTTAGAACAGAGGGAGTTGGAACAATTTCAACAGGGGATGGAGGATGAGGGGGATTACACCATAATTGATGGCATGCTTTTTACTCTCACCCCTCCCCCAGGCAAGCCAGCCTACCCCCGCCTGGTCCTGCCACCCTCAGCTAGGCATAGAGTAGTGAGGCGCGCCCACACTGAAGTAGGCCACCAGGGCATGAGGAAGACCCTAGATAGGATCCAAGAGGCTTATAAATGGCCCACCATGAGAAGAGATACCTATAATGTCTTAATCCGATGCGCTAGGTGTGCTGTAAACAGAGTGGGTAGGGCGCGTGTACCTCCTACTGCGATGCCAATAGCAAAATACCCTGGTCAGATACTGGGAATGGATCTCTGTGGTCCCTTCCCAGTCTCTGATAAAGGTAATAGATACATCTTGACTGTAATAGATCACGCAACTGGCTGGGTAGAAGTCAAACCCATACCCTCCAAAGCAGCTAAAAACATTGCTGATTATCTGGCTAATGAATATGTCCCTAGGTATGGCCCCCCAGAGGTGCTCATCACCGACCGGGGACTCGAATTTATGAACCAGCAAGTGGAAGGGTACCTTAAATCCATAGGCACTGAAGTAAGGCATTCTACAGCTTTTCACCCCCAGACAAATGGTAAAATTGAAAGATTTAACAAAACTTTTAAAAATATACTAAGAAAATTCATCAATGCAAGACCAGCAGAGTGGGAGAGCCATTTAGGTCCAACCCTCTGGGCACATAGAGTCTCCACTTCTTGTGTAACTGGTTTTACACCATATTTTTTAACTTTTGGCACTAATCCAAGATATCCCTTTTCTAAAATATTCCCCACTCCAGAGGGAACAGAAGATGCCGTACTCAGTGAGCGCCTACAGGCCTTAACAGATGCATTCAGAGAAGCTGCTGAGCGCACTGAGGCCAGTAGAGTGGCTAATTATGAGAGATTAAGGGCCAGAGCAAATGCAAAGGATCTAAAAATAGGGGATCATGTGGTGGTGCTATCAGGCACCAGCGCTCCATTGGATCCCAAGTGGGATCATGGTTATGTAATAACGGGGATAAGGGGTACCACCCTAACTATGAGGGGACCCCAGGGTGAACGCAGGCGTATAAATAGGGATAGGGTAAAAATGGTATCTGGGGAAATAGAATGGGATATACTGAGAACTAGGCAACCGAGGGCGGGTCAAGGAAAGAGAAATAAGGCTCGGAGACAAGCCCAAAAAGCTCAACAAGTTCATGTTCCACCACCTCCCCCACCCCAGCCTAGGGCAGTGCCCGACACTGTTTATTTACCCATACCAAACATGCCTCCTCCAATTCAGATAGAACAGGAAGACCAAGCGAGCGCAGAGCAACCAGAGGACGAGCACATGCATGTGGAGGACGAGGACCAAGTGCCACGCCCACCTCAACCACAACAAGTGCCACGCCCACCCCAGCAGCGACCGCCGAGGGAGAAGGTGCTAGTACTAGCTTCACCTAAGCCAGTTACATTGCGCCGACCCCTGCCACCAGCCGTTGCTGTGGAGACTGCTCCCCCGCGCACACCACCACCAGGTCCTGTTACCAGGTCAAGGGCGAAAAGAGGGAGGATAGAGACCCCAACCAAGTGCCCTAAACCCAAGGCTTTGACCACCACCTCTGAATGCACTGAAAAGAGGATCAAAGTGTTCCACCCTCTAGGCTCTACTAAGAGGGAAAGGCCTGACTCCTCACCAAACCCAGCCACGCCCACTTCACCCATGCAGAGGCCGAGGAAGCTGCCCTGTATACCCCCACCATCGCCACCACCATCACCACCACCTACACCCCCACCCCCACCGTCACCCCCACCACAGCCCCAACCATGGGAGTTCGACCCAGGGACACCACCAGTGACGGACTTCTCTCAACCTACACCTTCCAGTCCCTCCTCATAATCACCCTGGCTATGATGGCTAATGGCGATTTGTTTGAGGAGGAAGGGGTGTTGGTGTATGAGGAAGGGGAGGTCAGAGCCCTGACCGCGACTTGGACAACAGTGATCGTTCTACACCCCCCCACGCCCCCTCCTGTCAGTGCTTGGGTCTCCGTCCTAAGAAGGCGAATTGGAGAACTCAGACAGGCGGAGGTTGTGGGAGACGGAGATGTCAGTGCCTGGGAGGAGCACATGGGTTTCCTCCAGGCAGAGATTCCAACACCAGTCCAACAAGACACCCGAAGGAAGAGAGGCCTATTCAATTTTGTGGGCTCGCTAAGCCGTGCCTTGTTTGGCACCGCTACTGTAGGACAGGTGAACGAATTAAGGTCTGCAGTACAAGAAGCTCAGGCTAGCGAGAGCGCATTGGCCCATTGTCAGGAAGAGATGGTGTCGGTGTTGAATCAGACAAGGCTCTACATGACAGAGAACCGCTTGGACATCGCGCAGCTCCAAGCTGCAGCAAGTAACATCTCCCGCCAAGTGGCAGACATTCTAACACAGTTAAATGGTTTCAGTAAAGATATTCACAGGATTCATATGAAAAGGGAAGTGGATATTCTATTGCAGCGAGTGAGTAGGGCGGTGGAAAATTACCACCGTCAAAACGAATTATTTTATCGCCAGCGCATTCAGCTGGAAAGGGGATTCTTAACAGACCAGATTTTACCACTGGCCTACTTATCAGAAATATTGTCTAAATTACAAGAAGGGAAACATTACACCCCACAAGATAACCGCTGGTATTATAGACACCTGAACGTTCGACTATTATTAGACGGCGAACAGGAGCTAATATACCAGACAGTAATTCCGGCAGTTTCAGGCACTCAATTTTTACACTATAGATTAAAGTATTTTCCGGTCCCATATGGTGCTGACCACCTGAGAAAGTTGGTAGGAGAGGAGGAGGTGGCCCTAGATAGCATATCCAGCGCGTCATTTCTTCCTCAGCACTGTATCGGGTTTGAACCCCAGATTTGTTCAGCTGCAATAGAGCATCTAACCCCGACCTGCGAAACAAATATTATTTTAGGTAAAAAGCCAGACCTTTGTAAGGCGCAGATTGTAAAAAGAAATAACTTAACAAACCAAGTGTTTAGAGAGGGAGAGTCCATTTCTTCTGTAATTCTGGCTATTTATGAACCTCTGGAAACAATCTTGAGGTGCCCTGGGCAAAAACCAGTGATACAAACGTATCATCGGCATGCCAGGGTGATTTTAGAAGGCGGTTGTCTCCTGGTTGGAAAGGATTGGCGTGTAAGTAGCATCCAACGCCATGAGTCCCATATAACACTCCCCATCCCCAAGATTATGCCCCTCCCTGGGTTTAATCTGACTTATGGCAAATTATCCCTTTACCCCCATTTAGATCAGCAACTGACTTTCCTGCCAAGAGCTGAAATACCCTTACTCGCCCTGACAGATTTTCCTAAACCCGTTTCCCCCCTGATTTCCTCCACCCCTTGGTCTGAAAGTTCTATCTGGGGTATAGCCACTCTCATCCCCACTCTCCTAGGAGTCATGACCCTGGGAATAATCTACCTCCGCCGAAAGGGGCTCGCCCCAAGAGGCAAAGTCAGCCTTTTGTGTTGTCTGAGAAACCTTAAGCCCCGAGAGAATATCCCAATAGGACCCCCAACCCACCACCCTGTAGCCCTAGCCCTCCAAGACCTAGATCGAGAGGAGGGAGAGGCCACTCCAGGCGCTAGGACTGGCTCTCGTTCCCTCGAGCATATCCCTGCCCCCTCCCCCGCCTCACCATATTACGCTGCCAATTTCGGACTGACCAGGATGAAATAATTAGTCTACCAATGTTTATTTGGTTTCTCTGGGGTAACAAACACTTTTTGAACTTGTCTGTAACTTACTCTTGTTTAATATTTACTATTAATGTTGGTTCTGTTCTCTTCTCGGGTGCGAGGGAGATCACAGAACACGGAGTAGTATACCTGGGTGAAATCCATTTTCTCCCTCGGGAGGAAATGGTGGAATCCGTGGACAAGGATCCAGCCCAAAAAGGTATTTTTATTTCAACTCTCATTGTGAGAAGTTGTTTTTACACAAACAGAATCGGTCGAGGCAGAGGAGCCTGAGAGGAAGCACCATGGAATCGAAGCCCTCACCTTGTCCCCGACCATTCTGCTTTGAAGAGGTATTTTTCCAAGTAATAAGAGTTTATACGTGATGCTACAGTAAAGTCGACATGTGTTCTGTAGCGTTTGAGGTTAAAAATGGAAATATTGTAGTGTTGACTACCCAACCGCTCTCACTCTCCATGGCCAAAGGAGGAGAGAGAAAGAGACGGGCGTCCTGTCGGTCAGCGACGAGGTCCAGCGGGGGCCTCGGCTGACCGGCCGGGCAGAGGAGACGGCGGTGACGACCGTATTGGAGAACTTTGTGTGTACTAGCTCCGTACAAAGGAAGACATTTACCAGTGTTCAGAAGCACACTTAAAAACGCAGAGACTTCTCTTACATAATATTCGACTAAAAGACTTTTTAGTGCAGGGTGATGGCCTCTGATATAAATGAACACTCCTTTTAATAGAGCCACTCCCTTTGGAAACTTTCCATCTTGACCCGTTAGGTCTACAGATATAATAATTTATAATACTTTTACTTTACCCTTTTTATGATTTTGTGTGTGTAAATTATGTAACCTTATTTCTATTTCTCTTGTTTGGTTGGACTGGGTTGATCAGTGGCTAAATATTTTGTTCGAAAGAAAGCTTTCAACAAAAATAAAATATGGGACGAATGTAAAGAATTGGAATCTTTAGATCCAAGATCCGACCTATTTAGCCCTGATCATGGTCGGGGCATGCACGCCACACATGGCCTGGCCAGGAGGGAGGGGGAGATGAGCCACTCAGGGCTCACCCCACCTCCCCCAGCCCGACCTAATTACTTATACACTGCTCTGGGTTTATCGAGAGGGGGGAAGGGCTAAGAGGGAGGGGGGGGGGCCGGCACGAGCCCTGGGATCTATGAGTAAGGGGTGGGAGGGGGAAGGCTGAGGAGAGGGATCCAACTTGCATGCACTCCATTTATGGTCTCTGCCTGGGGAGCAGAGGTCGGCGTGTGGGCAAGGAAGATCCTCTCTCCCTCAACCAATTAGAGGGAAGGGGAAGAGCTAGTGGAATATTTCCTGGGTTTGATTGTATGAATAATTCATGATTTTGGAGTATAAAATAAAGTGAATACTCGGACCTAGGTACTCGCTGAGTCACCACCGCCTAGGCCGAATCCAGACGAACTACAACCTCGGACTTCTTGTCTCACTTCTTCATCTTACTGAACCTATGGGCTAAAAAACCCTTAGACTTCTTTACAGTATACTCGGACCGTTGTAAGCTCGGACTGGGTAAGGTCGGACCAGTGGGTTAGTGGACTCGGACCAGGGGGTTAGTAGACTCGGACCAGGCATAGCTTTAGGCAGAGCGTTATTACGATAGGTATATAGTTAAAGTAATTCTTTTATTAGTCAGTTTTACTTCGGACACTCCACTACTAGCTTTACTGACTTAGGACAACCAATTTTAGGGTTAGGGTTAGGGTTAGTTTTTGTATTGTATGGTTTGGTCTGACTCCACCAACCCAGTGCATGGTCCGAGTTCACTAACCCAGTGGTCCGAGTTCACTAACCCCCTGGTCCGACTCCACTAACCCGCCCGGTCCGACATCAGAGTGGTCCGAGTTCTCTAGGAACCCAGCTGAAAATGTAATGGAAAGTATTTACAAACCCACAAAAGCCTAGACTGCCCATCATTCAAAGCTATTCAACTAACGCGGGAAACTTAGTCGGGCGGATAATGACCCACTTCCGGTGGTAGCGCATGCGCAGTGGAAAAGCCGGCTTGGCACTACACGTGAGCTGTCAAGGAGTTCTGTAGCGGCTTGGCGAGAGAAGAACAAGTCGGAACCTTGAGAAAAAGCACAAAATGTCGTGGTTATTCGGGATGGGGAAGGACCAAGGTCCTCCACAGATCCCACAAAATCCATATTTACCTCCAATGCCACCTCCGGGAGATGGAGGGGATGACAAGAACAAGGGCGGACAAGGTCAGGGTGGCGATAATAAAGGAGACAGCAAGATGCAGACATACAGTTTTGACTCGGCAGCCCTGGAAAGGGCTGCTACTGCTGCCAAAGACCTAGAGAAGTCTTGTAAGTACATGGTTTGGATGGTTATTCTCAAGTTAATTTCCATGCTAATGTTGCAAAAATGAGTTTAAGCCCTGTCTAAGACTACGTGCTTGACCTGTGCCGTGGTCTACTAACGCGACCCTGGCTGGGGCCGGTGCCTCGCCGTCGACTCCGAGGCGAGGGGGGACTCCACCGACAACCTTCATTTTGATATTTTGGAAATTACTTAACATTTAGGTTGCCGACCGAATGTTATCATACGCTTTGTGCCTTGAGTTAGATTTACATGTATTTCCAAAATTTTAACTTTAATACGGCCGAGACTTTGTAGAAATGTTTTTCTCTATTGTCACGATCTCATTTGTTGAGGGCACGCCCCAGGCTCAGGGTCAGCTATGTTGCATCAGTCAAACGTTTAGGAAGGGACTAGAGTTTATATATAGAGTGATGCTATCACCTTTATATAATGCATTCAGGTGTTTGTTTATGAGTGCAGCAAAGTTAAAATGGTTTTGGGCTTGGTCCGAACTTGCACTTGTACATATTATTTTATGAGTTTTTAAAAATTTCAAGTGAACTTTGTCATTTAGATTAGATATAATATATCTAGACACAACTTATGAATTTACCAATTATCTGTAATTTGGTATGTTATATTGTGCCAATGAAGAACTACTTCTAAATATTCCTCTTAGACTAGTCTTAAAATTGGTATGCACGATAAACTTGATTAATTCTAAGATTAATATCTTTTAGTCTAAGATTAATTTGACGAAAGCTGGATCCTGGATTACAGGAAAATATTCCTTACCAATTTTACTAAGTCTATGGGGAATAAAGAATTGGTAACGTTCGTTGAATAAATCAAGGAAATATGTGTCTCACAGTCTGATAAAAAGGTATTTTGTAGACCGTCCCCGGTGGCCCTGGATTTTCGTATTTTGGGATAATATTTTAATATAATTATTGTGTTCATAGCAATACGTTAATTAACGTGTACGTCGTGTGGGAAGCATTTATAAGTAAACTGAAATAAAAGTAAAATGTAAATGTAAACCACCACGAACGAGTCGACGCATGAAAAATTTCTGTTTTGTCAGAAATGCGTATTTGTAGGATATTTATTTAACTATTAATGTTAAATCTCTTCTACCTAATAAACGTTTTTCAAATCAAATCAAAGTTCCAAAGTCCCCATTAGAGATAATCTCTGAATGCCCATTTGTTGTGCCACATGATTATTCATATAATATTCTAAAGTAAAGGGACCATAGGCAGATAAAGCATTCCCTGCTCTCAGGAAAATTCCCTTGTTACCGGTACTGTTGATTTACTGTTAGTCATACGGTTTGCTTTTCGTTTTCAGCCCATGCTAAAGAGGCATTGGATTTAGCAAAAATGCAAGAAACAACGATACAAAGAGAACACGAGGCAAAATACAAGGTGAGCTATTTTTCGAATCTTGCCTTACTTACTCTAAAAAATGTAATTCCATTCAACATAATATTATCTAATTGTATTCGAAATCGTTGAACAAAATGGAGCCATACATGTGATAAAGAAAATACCATGTCTTCCAGTATGCTCCTAACTTGCAAAAAGAAAGTAATATGTAGATCATGTGCTGATAAAACTTCGTTATGGGTCAGGTGGTCAGAAAATGTACAGTTCGCCTTCACTAATCCTCTGAAACAATCCAAATTAAGACAAAAATGAGGTTAAGGATACATTTCAAGATACTTGACTACTTTCTAAGTTTACTTTCCATAAAACATAACATAAATATACATAAACATTACATAGAGTGGATTGAGTTACATTGTTTCTTTCGGGGCCAAGGGCCGCTGTATTTATTGTTTAAACATATGACCATTATGCTTTAATCATTATGACCTAGGAAGCTGAGGCAGCGATAGAACAAATGAAGGCTGAACAGATCAGGGTACAGAATGAGGAGCGGCGGAAAACGCTAGCAGAGGAGACGCGGCAGCATCAACAGAGAGCAGAGTACCAGGATAAACTTGCACGTAAACGTTACGATGAACAACTCGGCCAACAGGTGAGTTGTTTAATACAGTGTGGGGATGCAAACCCTCCTATTATACATAGTAATTAGTATCCACTGACATTACAGCGCTCGCCATGTTGTGTGTCAACCTGTTGCCCTTGTGAATTCCTCAACGGCCTGTGAAAATTATGTTTTTGTTCTGAAATCAGTATAAAGCTGCCTCTACACCACTCCCGATTGTGCATTGCCGACAGTTGGCGATACCTGCCGATACTTTTATCGGCCAACTGTCGTGGTTGGTGTAGAGGCTTTCCCGACGGCTTCCCGACACTTGTAGCTATCGGCAGGTGTCGGCGACAGATCACTTCTAACTTGTTTGAAATATCGCGTGCGTCGCGGACAGTCGGCCGACAAACATCGCCAGTGTAGAGCCTTTACTGACGCCGCCGACAGGTCCCGACATATCGGGGAAATCTGTACTATCGGGGGGAAAATGGCAATCGCAAGTGTCGCCATTATCGGGAGAGGGTATCGGGAGTGGTGTAGAGACAGCTTAACTTTCAAAATTACAAATATCACGCAAATTCCACTATTTATGAGAAATTTAAAAAAAATTCAAAGGATTTTGTTTCGCCAATCACTTAGTTGACTAGGTTTCTTTAAGTTTTGTTCCCATTGAATAGTGGTATAAAAAAAATGTCCATTTTTAGTTTTGTCTAGGTTAGGAATATTCTGAAATACTATATATTATAAATTGTTTTTGTTTGCAGCAACGGATGAATGACGAAAATCTCAAGAAACAGGAGGAATCTGTTGCCAAACAGGAGGCAATGCGAAGAAGTGAGTAGACTACCTGCATGTACCAAGTAATTAGCTTTTTTTCGAAGGTCACTTTTAGACAGATTATATGCCAGCTCATTCTCCCAAATAAACAAATATTTAAAAATAAGTATGATACTTATCCGGAAGAAATGAACTCATGTTAGTCACATAAGGTATGTCGACCAATTTGTCTTCCTGTATAACCACAAATATTTTAAAGACAAATAAAAAAACATCTTATCTTTATATCACAGAAACTATGGAACAAGAAGCCGAGTTACGACACAAGCACGAGATGACCAAGGTGGAGGCGGAGGCCAAGGCTCGTGGTCGGGTAGAGCGGGAGAACAAAGATATTAACCTAGAAAAGATTAGAGTACAGGCAGCCGAGAAACGGAAAACTATTCTAGAATCTATACAGTGAGTACAAGACTGGGTAGCTATCAGATTTATTATTCTATGGCTTTCCTCAGTTTGGAGGGACTCTCTCGACTCTGAGCCTATAGACTGAGCCGTAAATACATACTAGAAATGGCTTCCCCTCAGTTTGGAGGGACCCTCTCAACTCTGAGCCTATAGACTGAGCCGTAAATACATACTAAAAATAGCTTCCCCTCAGTTTGGAGGGACCCTCTCAACTCTGAGCCTATAGACTGAGCCGTAAATACATACGAAAAATAGCTTCCCCTCAGTTTGGAGGGACTCTCTCAAATCTGAGCTGTAAATACATACTAAAAATAGCTTCCCCTCAGTTTGGAGGGACTCTCTCAACTCTGAGCCTATAGACTGAGCCGTAAATACATACTAAAAATGAGCGTGTTCTAGATAGCATATGAAGGCACGTTGCACTTTCCTTCTTGTTCCACAAACAAAAGTTTATTTAACAAAAACGTCTTTTATTATTATTATTCAATAAAGCCCGAAGGTTCCTTTATTTCACAAAAAAATGTACATAAATGATAGTTACATTTTTTGTTCCACGCTCCTTTTTTGTTGTCGTTTTAAAGAGTGAATATAAAGATTCAAACATTTGTATAAAAACTACCAAAAAAAACTTATGACTTTAACTGTATATAACGGTGTATTAGTATATGAGTGGTAACCTGTATATCATAAACGAGTATAGTCTGATAAGGTTTACACATTTTTGTTGCATTCTGGTTAGGGATGCATTCATTTATCAAAGGTCCTTCTTTATTCTAGGACGGCGGGGTCCGTTTTAGGAACCGGGTTTCAAACATTTATCTCCGATTGGGACAAAGTCACAGCAACGGTGGGTACTATCTATCTATCTGTTTCACTTAAATATTTCCAAGGGCCTGAGTTCAATTATCTTTGAAAGCTTGTCATGAATATGATGTTATTGACGTTTATAACTTCTTGAAATAAGCACTACGGTATGATCTGTCCTACGATATCAATAATCTTTTTACTGATTTCAATTTGAAACTTTGTTCGAATACCGGTATGCACAAGCAGCCCAATAGTATATCAATCTCAATTTTGTTAATGTTATTTCCATAAAGAATCCATGAAGAAGTTGTGAAACTTTAATTATTGTGTAAAGAAGATCAATTTATGAAATAAGATTGTCTATACGTCGGTATTAGTAGACTACGTCGCCATTAACCGAAGTAAAACCAACTTTTGAGTATTTGAGGATTTTATTATTATTACTAAGACACATGTCCCTGATTGCGTCCACTTTGCAGTACTATAAATTGAATTGTGGATAAACATTAAACATACATGTATACATACATAACTAATACTTAGGGAAACAATTATATAAATGTGTCCCATCATTTTGTGTTGATATGAATATGCTATTCTTCATACCTTTTATTGGTGCTTGGAAGTAAATATTAAAAACAATTAACATACATGTATTTCAAAACCAACGCTTAGCTGAAGAAAACTTTTAAAGCACGACACGTTTCGTAGCAGCGAAATTTCTGTGTCAATAGATATGTTGTTTTTAATCTAACGCATATAAATAGGTTTCAAGTGATGTATAACGTATTGTTCTTGATGTTTATGGGCGCCAATACACAAATTTGAAGACCTACATTGTGCAGAAATCTTGAAAAAAAATGATATTAGCTATTGATAATAACTATTTTAATATTTTGCAGGCGGCAGGTCTGACCATGTTGGCTGTGGGTATATATGCTGCTAAGTTTGGTACCGGGGTAGCAGCTCGCTTTGTAGAGAACCGCCTGGGTAAACCTTCTCTCATCAGAGAAACTTCCAGGTTGAACGTTCCTCAAATAGCCAGACATCCTGTCAAGGTAGGTATTGTGAGATAACTGTTTGATGGAAAACGCTAATTAAAGTATTTATTTCAAGAAATAATATGATAGGATGTACGAGTTACATCCTATTTTTATACCACGATCTTATATTTTAAAATAAATTGAAGAAACAAACTATTTATTTACCTTGCTTCTCTCGATGACCCGCGTGGATCCTTTCAACAAAACACCATGGCATGTATTCAATCATTTGCAGTGTGTACAACCCCCGATCGTGGTATAAAGGATATTAAGCCACTTTTACCCATTGTTTCACTACTTAGAGCACAGAATGTACATGGCTGTCACGGTTGTTTGATTCTAAATATATCCTATTCTATGTACCATCAAAATCAGTATTTATGTTTGATTTTGTGAGCAGGCATCTGAAACTATAAGGCCTTGAAAATGGGAAGGTCAACATTGTCAAACATTGAAATAATATTCAAATGCGTTGTAAACCTATAACACGATTATAGTTCAACTGTCTGTCAGTACACTGTACTTGATAAATTAGTCAAAACTGACTCTAAATATAATTGTATACTCCTCGAATGATGAATTCATATTATGGATCAGTCAACGAAATGGCCATGTTGATCCAATGTTAGATAACTTCCAAGTGGAATTAACCATCCGATTGAGATTTTGGGTCACTGACTATTGGGTATAATGACGTTTAGACAGTAAAACTAAGAACAAATCACTGTGCATAAAAAATGTTGCATGATTAACAGATGTGTACAATTGGTCAACTGTTTATATTTTCAGACGTTCCAACGGTTGACTGCTAAACCTGAAGATGCATTGAAAGGTATTGTCTTCAAGGTAGGTCTCAGAGAATCTTTTATTTCTAGAATCTTGTCTTGGAACTGTTCATTTTTTTGTCTAATTTTACCCCGCCCTATAGTTTCTCCCATTTGTTTCCCAGTTGTCTTAATGTATACTGTTATAATATTCAGTATTTCTGTTTCATTTCTAAAATCTTGCCGTTGATGAGCGCAAACCCTTCTCACTGAATACCCATGTTGAGTTTATTGTTCCTGAGGCAATGTTTTTTTTATTCTGATCAATTTTTATCTAAGTTAAATTTACTACCCAATATTTTTCTTTTAACACTTGTTAAATGGGCTCTTACGAATTAATAACATCTTCATTTTCTTAATCATAAATGTTTGCTCTATAAACAAACTATATGAAAATTAAAAAAATAAATAGTCAGCATTTCTGTCCCATTTTTAGTACCTTGCCATTGATGAGCGCAAACCCTTCTCACTTAATACCCATGTTGAGTTATTGTTCCTGAGGCCATGTTTTTTTATTCTGATCAAATTATCTTAGTTAAATGTACAGCTGAACATTTTTTTTGCAACACTTGTTAGATGGACTCTTACGATGTAATTTCATTTCTTAATCATATAAGTTATCAGTATTTTTTGTTCAAATCTTATGACATTGCCCCTGATGATTGAACTTTGGATCAACCAACTTAATACCCATGTTGAGTAATTGTTCCTGAGGCAATGATTATAATTCTCATTATTTCTCAATTCTTAATGTATTTTGAACATAATTTGCTTTCGTATTTCCCCAGTTTTATGCCCTATAATTTAACTATAGCAGAGTCAATTTTGTCATGCACTTGCCTTTGATGACTGAACTTCTGGATCAACCAACTAAATACTCATGTTGAGTTATTGTTCCTGAGGCATGTCTATAATTCTGCCTAAAATGTTTCCATTTGATACTCATTAGAATGAGATGGGCTAGTACCTACTTTAAAATTTCTTTTCTGATGTCTTAATATATGGTCTGATGATTGCTGTATAAACATACTAAATACAAATTTAAAAAATAAATAGTCAGCATTTCTGTTCCATTTTTAAAATCTTGCCGTTGATGAGCGCAAACCCTTCTCACTAAATACCCATGTCGAGTTATTGTTCCTGAGGCATGTTTATAATTCTGATCAATTTTTATCTAAGTTCAATTTACTACCCAACATTTTGCTCTCGACACTTATTAAATGGACTGATATCATCTCCGTTTTCTTAATCATATCAGTATTTTTTGTTCAATTCTTACGACTTTGCCCCTGATGACTAGTTTGTACCAACTAAATACCCATGTTGAGTTATTGTTCCTGAGGCAATGTTTATAATTCTGATGTCTTAATATATGATCTGATAATTGCTGTGTAAACATACTAAATACAAATTAAAAAAATAAATAGGCATTATTTCTGTTCCATTTTTAAAATCTTGCCATTGATGAGCGCAAACCCTTCTCACTAAATACCCATGTCGAGTTATTGTTCCTGAGGCATGTTTATAATTCTGATGTCTTAATGTATGATCTGACAATTGCTGTGTAAACATACTAAATACAAATTAAAAAAATAAATAGGCATTATTTCTGTTCCATTTTTAAAATCTTGCCGTTGATGAGCGCAAACCCTTCTCACTTAATACCCATGTTGAGTTATTGTTCCTGAGGCAATGTTTATAAGTTCTCCTGATCTTGATCCCAGCATTTTTTTGCTTTTATTTCCCCCAAGGGTTTTCATTAGAAACATTTTTAGATGAATGCTAAAGAATAATTTTATCATAGTTTTCTTGATCTTATAAATTATCAGTTTTATGTACACATTTTAAATTTCTGATTATTCAGTACAATTCTTTTGTACAAATTTTACAACATTGCCTTTGATGACTGAACTTTTGGATCAACCAACTTAATACCCATGTTGAGTTATTGTTCCTGAGGCATCCGTTATAATACTTATTTTTTGTTAGTCTTAACAGTACTCCCTAGGTTCAAATAATTTATTGGACAACTGCTTTGGTATTTCTTTGGTGTATTGTTTACTATAATTTAACTATAGCTGAATCAATATTGTCATGCACTTGCCTTTGATGACTGAACCTTTGGATCACCCAACTAAATACTCATGTTGAGTTCTTGTTCCAGAGGCATGTTATTATTCTGAAAAGTTTTTAATTATATCTACCTTATATTTTTCATTCAACAGATTAGATGGACTCTTACATTAAAATTGTTTTTGTGCAAATTGAAATCTTACAACATTGCCTTTGAGAAAAAAAAACAAAAAAACAAACATTGCATTAAAATCTTGCCGTTGATGAGCGCAAACCCTTCTCACTTAATACCCATGTTGAGTTATTGTTCCTGAGGCATGTTTATAATTCTGATCAATTTTTATCTAATTTAAATTTACTAACCCAACATTTTGCTTTCAACACGTATTAAATGGACTTTCAAAGTAATTTTATCTCCGTTTTCTTAATCATATCAGTATTTTTTGTTCAATTCTTACGACTTTGCCCCTGATGATTGAACTTTGGATCAACCAACTAAATACCCATGTTGAGTTATTTTTTTTTTTTTTTGTCCAACATCGGATCTTTATTCATAGAGACATTTTATAACATTGGTGTATTGCAACGAATATAACAAATAACAATTGGGTGTCTAGAATTAGACCAAAATTTAACCTTTCTGAATTTACTCTATATTGACAAGAAAAGGGTAATCTTTATATTGTACTCGATAGGACTCTTTTTTGGAACTTTTGTGTTCCCTTTTATATTTTTTTGTTAATTTTCATGTTTTCTATTCGCTCTGGTTGTCTGCAAGGCTAGTTTTGCCGCTAGATGGTCCCTCTGTTGATAGAGAGGTTGGGACATTACATGTGTTACTCTTGTCCTTAGTGGTTTTTTACAAGTTAATATATATTTCTTTCCAGGGCTCGAACAATTTTTTTGCAGTGGAATTCTTTTTTGCTGCAAATTTTAGGCCAGTCAACCTTTTCTTAATTTCAGGAATAAAATTATCGTAAGAAATATTGTTATTACCAAATAACCTCTGTCTATGTATGTAGGATTTTCCTACCAACAGGACATAATTGATTACATTGGTTTTTTTTCCTTTACCTCTTAGGCCGAATATTATTTCCTTGTTTGTGAATTGATGTCTAATCATTTGACTGTAACCTATCCAATTGGATATCCAGTCCTTAATGTCGGACCAGAACTCTTCAATAACTCTGCAATTGACGAAAAAATGTAAGATGTCGTCATAACGACCGCAAAAATCACAATCGGGTTCGTCTTTGATGCCAATTCTTTTTAGGCCACTATTACAGTATATGTTCCTATGTAAAACCTTATATTGGAAGGCCTGAAGTCTCACATCGTTGGTAATTTTTAAGGGGAGGGTGAAAATATCTTTCCATGCCTCCTCGTTATTTAAGTTGTTTTCAATATTTAAGATTGCGGCCCATTTGGCTAGCTTATCTATGTCGATTACAATATTGTCAATAAACATTGAATATAACGCCTTGGCGTTTGTTTTTAACACATTCGTTCGGTCTCTTCCAATTCTGATTTGAGTTTCAACAGTAAAGTCATCTCTTATCTCTTGTGGATTAATTAGCGCGATCCAATTTCTAGGTAGGGCTTGCTGTACTTGCAGCCTTTCTAAGTAATTGACTCTCAGACCATAGTCACGCTCAATCTGTTGAGACGTGAGGAAGTGACAGTTGTTGTCCAATACATCCCTTACATAAAATATATTAGCGTTCTTCCACCTTTTCCAGTCTATGGGTTTTTTATTACAGGTTATAAATTGGTTATTCCACAATCTCTCTTTTATTACTTCGCTGGAACTTTCTGGTTGGTGGTTATAATACACCTCCGACCAAGTTTTAAATAGTTCTGTATAAAATTCACAATTTCTTTTGGTTGGTTTCTCTCGAGCTAGGAAGATGTCAGTAACATTTCTCTTCTCTACAGATTTTAACATGTTTAACCACTTTACATTGGGAGAAAGAAGGGCTTTTTGTACCCAGCGGACCTTGTTAACCTTCAAAATATTCGTGAGGGATCTTAAATTTAGTCCTCCTCGTTCTACTTTTTGGCACAGCCATTTAGTCCCGATCTTATGCGATCTCTCATTCCATATAAAATCCAGAATGTCATTCTCGAATTTTTTTACATTATTTTCATTAATACCAATACAGGTTAAAACGTATTGGATTTTTGACATTAAAAGAACATTGCTGATTACGATTTTACCTTTTATGGAGAGATTTCGGTTCCCCCATGCACCGGCAGTTTTCTTAATACTCTCGCTTACTAACTCACAGTTTTTGTCGACCATTTTGTCGTACTCTCTAGGATACATTAATATAATTCCTAGTACCTTCATCTCACTCACCCATTGGATATTTTCCAAGGTTTCGTGAGAGAGATCAATGGTTCCTATATTAAAACCTTTTGTTTTTTGGATGTTTAAATTCAACCCTGAAACTTTTGAAAATTTCTTGATTATTTCTAAGGCTTTAACGAGGGATGTTTCGTTCCTTAGGGTAAGGGATAAATCGTCAGCGAATTGTACCAACTTATATTGGTGGTCTCCAATGGCGATTCCCCGAACCTCTATGTCAGCCCTTAATTTGTCTGCTAATTTTTCCACAACTAGCAAAAACAGTGTCGATGAGAGTGGGTCCCCCTGTTTCATGCCTCGGTTGATGCTGAACCAGGGGGAGGCCAAACCATTATTACTGAAGCAAGCTTTGGAATTTTTTAGAAGTGTGCGTACCCATTTAATGATGTTTTCACCCATATTATACGACTCTAGGCATTTAAAAAAGAAAGTTCCAATCGATCGAGTCGTAGGCTTTGGAAAAGTCCAAAGATACAACAAGACCGTTCTCATTTTTCTCTTGTAACCACCATATGGTATCGTCTAATCTTCTAACGGCTTCGTTTATTTGCCTGCCTTTAACAAAACCGTATTGGTCTTGATCGATAAGCTCGTTTAAAAGGGGGTTAATTCTATTTGCTATTAATTTTGATATTAGTTTATAGTCAGAATTTAATAGGGTTATGGGTCGCCAATTGGCTAACCGTCTAGAGTCCAGTCCTTTTTTAGGTATTACGTTGATAATCCCTTTGGATTGTTCCTTGGACATTTCGCCCTCCTCAAAACATTCATTGGCCATTTCTAGGAATAAATCCTTTACTACAGGCCAACATGTTTTGTAGAAGGCAGCTCCTAGACCGTCAGTCCCCGGAGATTTGCCTGATTTTGTTCCTTTCAGGGCTACCAAGATCTCGTGTTCAGAAATATTTCTTTCGAGATGGTTTCTCTCTTGCTCGCTTAGTCTTTTTCCTATTTCAGGATCTATAAAATTGTGTGATTCTGGATGGTCCAGATCTCTTTCGGCGTATAGCTCTCTATAAAAATTGGTACCTACTTCCAGTATATTTCTGGGTTCAGTTACGATATTTCCATTATGGATTAGCTGTTTTATAATTTTTTTCTCAGCGTTCCATTTTTCAAGATTTAAGAAATATTTAGTTGGGCGTTCGCCCTGTATTAGCCAGTTAGCCCTGGATCTAACCAACGCTCCTCTGGCTTTTTCTTTTTCTATGCTTTCCATCTTGGCTTTTAGATATCTAAATTCTTCTAGCTCGATGTTGTTTAGGAATTGTTGGGAGTCAAGTTTTTTTAGTCTATTATTACTCCTTCTTTCTTCCTCGCTACTTGTTCTCGCTTTATTCTTACCTATCTCTATGGAGTTGAGTTTGACAATGTACTTAAACAGATCCCACCTTTCTCTAGCGTTATAGCTATTGTATTCAGCGTTCACCTCTTGTATTGTTTCTCTCACCATATTGACATATTCAGGATTCTCTAAAAGTTTTTCATTAAGTTTCCACATCCCCCTGTTCCTTTTCGGGGCGAGGGTGCTTACCTTAATGCTAAGGGTTTTGTGGTCAGAACGATTACAAAATTCTACCTGGGTGTCTAGCACCCTGTTTCTCATTCCGTTATCTATAAAAATATAATCTAACCTGGAAGTAGAGTTGCCTCTTCTCCAGGTGTGTGACATGTTATTTTCTTGTCTAATTTTAAATATATCTGCCAAATCAAGATTCTCTACCATATCTTCGAGTACATTTTTGTTCTTAAATTCTTCACCTTGCTCTATATCAATATTAAAATCTCCCATAACGACCAGTCGATCGAAAGATGAGGAGTTAATTATTTTTTCTATATTTCTAAGAACTTTCACTTGCTCATCGGGGGCGCCTCTGGTTGGCATGTAAACATTGATAATTAGGTACCTTTCGTCATCTATTATAGTTTTAACATAAATGATTCGACCCTCCAGGTCTCTTCCTTCTACACAGTTGGAATGCTTAACATTTTTTGTAAAAAGAATCGCTACCCCCTTGCTATTAGATTGCCCGTGGCTGACATGCATATCATATTTCCACTGGGATTTCCATATTTCGTGATTGTTCTTAACACTGTGGGTTTCTTGTAACCCTATAATCCCCCTGTCATTCTTTCTTAGCTCTGAAAAGATGGATTTCCTTTTTTCTATGTTATTAAGGCCGTTCACATTCAACGTGATGAAGGTGATACTGTCCTTATTATTCATTGTTGGTATTAAAGGTTGTTCAATGGGGATTCTAAATTGTCATCGTGGTTTCCTATACGGACTCCTTCTCCTGAAAGAGTTTCTCGATCTCCTTTTTCTTGTTCAGCGTACCTCTTATGATTTCCCAGGTTTTCCCCAGGAGGTTGCCGTCTTTGGTCCATTTGTCCTCTTTCAGCACATCCGGATGGTTAAGTGTTAGGCCGATGCCCCACACTTCATTTTTTGAGGCCTCTCCCAACCTCCTTTCACCGGTGTCGATTAGATACTGTCGTACAATATCATTTTGGAAGGTTTTTGCCCTTAAACCTTTCGTTAGTATTTCAGCTCTCTTCTCTTCCCAGGTGTCATCCACCTCGCCTCTCTTGTACTCGTTTAGTACCTTTTTTGCTTCGGCCGGATCGTTTTGTTTCATGACGAATTCCGCCTTTATGGGGTCTTTCCCCACTCTTGCTCTCCAATACGCGAGGTATTGCTCTACGTGCAGGTATCTTCGTTTGTCTATGGTGAATGGTGAGTAGAACTGATTAGATAAGGGGTTCTCCTTAGTGAAGAATACGAATGTGTACATTGAAGATTTCTTAGACAGATGACTCAAGGTTAGGGATGTTGGTAAGGTCTCTAACTTGTCATGTGGGTACACTATTTTCCCTATTTTTACATCTCCATTGTTATTGAAGGCCTTTTTGCCTGCCTTCCTTGCTGCCTTTACTACTATATTCGCTCTTTGGATTCTTGTCCTCATCTCAAACGGGAGGTCCTGCTTCAGGTAAAGAGGTTTCTTCCCCTCTACAGCCTCCTGTTTCTTGAGGTTTATTCTTTTGCTCCAGACTTCTTCAGCGTTTTCTTGATTGTCGAAGACCACTCTCAGGGGGGAGGAATCTTCCATGCCCATCCTGTAGACACTGACGATTCCCTCCCCTTTGGCCTCCATTATTCCTTGGAATATATTGTCCACTTTATCTTTGAGGATCTTTTCGTCTTCATTGTCTTGCTTTTTCACGCCTTCTAAGATTAGCTTATTGGCATTAGCTTGCACTTCTTCTTGGATCTTGTCCTCCAGGTTTGCTTCTGCGTTTTGCAGTAGGGTCTGGAAGTCCTTATCCGTTCTACGGACAGTTTGGTCCATCAGCGTTTTCACATCTGCTTCTTGTTTGTTGACCTTTTTTTTGACGGTCATGGAGTCCCTGTCTCGTTTGATGTTATCTTTGACCAGGTCCTCTACTTTCACTGACAGGGTCTGATACTTTTTTTTCAGTTTGTTAGCTCTTTTGTTTCCTTTGCTAATTTGCGACGATAGGCTGTCGAACAAGTTCCTCATGTATTGAGGGGCGTCTCTTAGGTCCGGTGCTTCGTCTTCAGAGGAAGAGTCAGAGTCTGAAACTTCCGCTGTATTTTCTTTATTTGGGTCCACTGTATCCATTTCTACTTCTTCGGGGAAGCAGTCTTCTGCTTCTTTGTCAGCTTTAATTGTCTTAGTGCGTTTGTTAGCCGGGGTGGCCGCTGCAGCGGCTCCCTCTGCCTTCTTTCCGGACATGACGGCTACCCGTTGCAACGCTCTCTTGCTATTACTATGGGGGGGCGTGAGAGTTGAGACTCTACTTTCACTCTTTTCAAAAATTCAAGATGGTGGCTCTGGGCCAAGATTTTGAGGATCTGCGCTAATGCCGATCTCTCAGTCTTTGAAATAACACTATTTACTTTGTGTTTGAGTGGATGGAAGGTTATATTATGTGAGAAATATGAGTTTGTGACTTCTTCGGGTTCCTTCTTCCCTTTATTGCCTTCGTAAAGGCTGCGTTAATATTAGGTTTGCTACGGGTGTAGTGGGCGGAAGTCGTTGATTGAGCATGCGCGATCAATTGGTTTCCGTCCGACTGTTCCCGCTCGATTCAAATTCTAAATAAAGTTTGATACACTATTATGGGGGTCAATATCGATATGTCAGTTCATTTCTTCCAAACCTTTTTCACAGAAATCCTGATTCTTAGATTTGTAGATCCTTGCTAGTTGTGATGGCCGTAGACGTTTACACCTATGTGGCGTAAGCTGGTCCGTTCGGCTATCGGTGTTATGATTATTATGAGTTCTTGTTTCCTTCCCTAGTTGCTGCTTGGAGCTTCTCCGAGCAGATACAATATTTATTTCCACTGGTAATGTCCTTTTAGTTATATATATAGTTTGTGTTCACTCCTTTGGATGCACTGAGTAAGTCCTTTTGGTTTTAACTCTTCCGAACCGTCTGCCCTGGAGGAGCTACCGTCCAAGATGGCGATCGCACGTGTACGAGCTTGGGTCGGCGAGATAACCAGTTCTTATTCCTTACAGCCTTATTTTTGGTGACTTAACTGAGGTTGTGGATGATCTTTAAACTTTCACTGGCACTTCTGTCTTTTTCCTAGGGGGTACGGGGAAAGGTTCTTTAGCTAAACCTGAAATAAAATGGAGCTCTCTTTCGGATGTCTGAGGCGACTGCCGGAACCGGAAACTCTCCCCATGTTGAGTTATTGTTCCTGAGGCATTGTTCATAAGTTTTCCATGATCCCAGCATTTTGTTGTTGCTGTTGTTTGACTTTAGGTAGTGTATCAGGGTTTTTTAAATCCTTCTGACATTCACTTGCAAGGTTCGTTTCAGTTGTAATGATACACAATATAATGTACCCTGCCTTTGATGACTGAACTTTTGGATCAACCAACTTAATAACCATGTTGAGTTATTGTTCCTGAGGCATGTCTATAATTCTGATACATTTGTCTAGTTAATTCTGCCTAATATATTTTCATTCATTTCATTAAAAAAAACAAAGAAAGAAACAATATTTTCTTTCACCACTTACATGGACTCGGTCAAAAAAATATTTATCCCAGTTCATACTCTTTATCACTTGTGTTTTTGCACAAATTTTATGACATTGCCATTGATGACTGAACTTTTGGATCAACCAACTTAATTCCCATGCTGAGTTATTGTTCCTGAGGCAATGTTTATGATATCATTATCAAGTTATCTCTGCCTAATATATTTTCAATCAACACTTAAATGGACAACTACAAAAAATAATCTTCCCAGTTTTCTTACTCTTATCAATCACCAGGTTTTTTCCCACAAATTATACATTGCCATTGATGACTGAACTTTTGGATCAACCAACTTAATTCCCATGTTGAGTTATTGTTCCTGAGGCAATTTTATAATTCTCATAATGAAGTTATCTCTGCCTAATATGCTTTCATTCAACACTTACATGAACTTCTACAAAACAATTAAATCACAATTTTCTTATTATATAAATCTTCAGTGTTCGTTGAACATTGCCTTTGATGACTGAACCTTTGGATCAACCAACTAAATACCCATGTTGAGTTATTGTTCCTGAGGCATTGTTCCTAAGATTCTTGATCATTTTAAAGTTTAAGTGACAAACCTTTTTGTTTTGCTATCGTTAAATGGATAAAATCTTCCTTCCCACTTCTGTAATCACTGACCATAGTTCAAATAGTAGTCTATTCCAATTTTCGAATTCAGTAATAGCCTGAGGATGTGCATTATATAGTTATACTGAAGTTGTGCCACAATAAAGAACTAGCCATTTGTGACTGAACTTTTGCATCAACCAACTTAATACCCCATGTTTAGTTCATGTTCCTGAGGCAAGTTTAGTAGATAGATCATAGATCTATGTTACTTCTGGTCTGGTTAAACATGGAACTCTCTTTCTTCTTGCAGCCAACGTTGGAGGAACGCCTTAGAGATATCGCCATAGCAACACGTCACACAAAGCAAAACAAAGGTTTCCACAGAAACATCTTATTTTATGGACCTCCTGGTACAGGAAAAACTATGTTTGCCAAGGTAAATATTCTCTTATCATATTTTGGGAAGGTTAGATACTCTAAGGAAGGGGTGTCCCTTGACCTAAGTGATTGACAAGCGCCCAACGGAGGATCAGGTGTAACTATAATAGGTACAGAAGTGAAAAACTGCAATGGGTCCTCTAGTATGGACATCCTTGCTAGACATAATCAGTTTCTGTTTCAAGAATTAAGTATAGTAACTATTGCATTAATCTACTGAACATTTCCATTGGATCACAATGATGTAACAACTTCATCTCCATCCCACTTATTCACCCATCACCTGGAGAATCACCTTTGTCAGAAACCTTACCAAAATAGAGCGGTGTTGTTATAGCAGTTTATGTTGTCGACTTCACAAGTCTCAACTCCAAGTGTCAACCAAAAAATAGACGTTTTATTTAGTGGAGAAAGGACTGGAAGAGACATGTCTAGGTCACTAAACAATCAATATCATATGAACATATGGAAGTTACTCATTTTTTGTGTGTGTGTGTTTTTCAGAGCCTGGCCCGCCACTCGGGTATGGACTATGCCATAATGACAGGTGGAGATGTAGCCCCCATGGGGCGTGACGGAGTGACGGCCATGCACAGGGTCTTTGACTGGGCCAACACCAGCCGACAAGGGTCAGTCACTTCTCTATTATCAAATCATTGCTATTAAATGTTTTTTTATCTTAGATTTGTGACAGTACCACATTGCCTACAGTGGTGTGCGAGTTGCCTCAAAACTCACTTGCCCAAGGCAAATGAATCAATAAAATCTCACTTGCCTCACACAAAAACTCACCTGGCCCAAAATGTGGTCATAATGAATTAAAAAGGGACCTGTCTGTGGGCAAGTCAATGAGGGTAATCCACCTGCCCACACTGAAAGTAGGGCATGTCGATACAACTCGCACACCACTGGACTAGGTACTTAAGGTGTCGTTTCCTCTGCCCCTTTGAGGTTTTTTTTTAGCATGTTTGGCTATTTCACCTGGCTGTTTAGTGCCGCCCCTAGCTGCTTTTCTCCTAACTTGCACCATCTGTTCCTGAAAGAACGTGATGACGAGTGCTATACCCTACCACTTGGATGTCGTCCTGGCATTAAGCAACCATTACTCACTCACTCCCTACTTTTCTAATATTAGCAATGAATGGGTCTTTTAACCCCAAAGGCATGCTAAGTCTAGACGTTTACATTTCTCAATTTATACCTATGTTAATAAGGAAATCCTGATGATGAATTAAACATATGGATCAACCATCTAAATCTCTGTGTTGATTAAACATGTTACTGAGGATTTTCTGTTGTCCCCAACATATCTCATTTCATGCTTAGATCTAGTCTTATTACGTAAATCCCCCTGCCCCCACAAAAAAACCCCAAAAGCCTGTCAAATATGTTATTGGCCCTCACTTTATACCTATGTTAATAAGGAAAGCCTGATGATGAATTAAACATATGGATCAACCATCTAAATCTCTGTGTTGATTAAACATGTTACTGAGGATTTTCTGTTGTCCCCAACATATCTCACCTCATGCTTAGATCTAGTCTTATTACGTAATTCCCCCTGCCCCCACAAAAAAAACCAAAAGAAAGTGTCAAATATGTCATTGGCCTTAAAGTGCCTGGTCCTGGGTGTGACCTTAAAGTGCCTTTCTGTCTCTTTTCTCTGCCTCTCTCCCTTCTTCTCTATCTCTTTTTCCTGGGTATGATCATAAACTGCCTCCCTCTCAGCTCTCCCTCCCTTGATATAACACTTCAAAGTGTTGATAAGGGCGTAAAGCCACCAATCTCACTCACTACTCACTTTATACCTATGTTAATAAGGAAATCCTGATGATGAATTAAACATATGGATCAACCATCTAAATCTCTGTGTTGATTAAACATGTTACTGAGGGTTTTCTGTTGTCCCCAACATATCTCATTTCATGCTTAGATCTAGTCTTATTACGTAAATCCCCCTGCCCCCACAAAAAAACCCCAAAAGCCTGTCAAATATGTTATTGGCCCTCACTTTATACCTATGTTAATAAGGAAAGCCTGATGATGAATTAAACATATGGATCAACCATCTAAATCTCTGTGTTGATTAAACATGTTACTGAGGATTTTCTGTTGTCCCCAACATATCTCACCTCATGCTTAGATCTAGTCTTATTACGTAATTCCCCCTGCCCCCACAAAAAAACCCAAAAGAAAGTGTCAAATATGTCATTGGCCTTAAAGTGCCTGGTCCTGGGTGTGACCTTAAAGTGCCTTTCTGTCTCTTTTCTCTGTCTCTCTCCCTTCTTCTCTATCTCTTTTTCCTGGGTATGATCATAAACTGCCTCCCTCTCAGCTCTCCCTCCCTTGATATAACACTTCAAAGTGTTGATAAGGGCGTAAAGCCACCAATCTCACTCACTACTCACTTTATACCTATGTTAATAAGGAAAGCCTGATGATGAATTAAACATATGGATCAACCATCTAAATCTCTGTGTTGATTAAACATGTTACTGAGGGTTTTCTGTTGTCCCCAACATATCTCATTTCATGCTTAGATCTAGTCTTATTACGTAAATCCCCCCTGCCCCCACAAAAAAAAACCCTAAAGCCTGTCAAATATGTTATTGGCCTTTAATGAATAAAAACAAATGTAAATATGGAGGAAATCGTCGCAAATGAATCTTCTGGTTACATGTCATAAGTATTTAGTGTGGATGTGGTCGATGAATGTGATTAATGTTACTTGAATATAACTTGAACTTGATGGTAACTGCTTTAGTTTATACTAACGGTAACTCCTCCAATGTTTTGATCCATTCATCTTGTTATATATTACTTGCCTATTCTATGAATTTTTCATTATTGAATTGTCAAAGATATTGACATTATTTTTCTGATAGATTAAAGAAACTACTACTAGAAACTTTTAAAACAGATTTATACTGATTCCTGAAGTAGATTCCCTCATATGATGATTTAACATCTTGGATCAACCAACTAAATCATTCTGTGTTGATAGAATTTTTCTGACTGAAGGTCTACAATTCAGATTACCTACTTAATTTAATGTCATATAGATAACATAAAAAAGTGCATCAATCACTGTGTCTTAATCTCTTTATTTTATTTTTTCTCTTTTAACAGTGTTTTGCTATTCGTTGATGAAGCTGATGCATTCCTTAGGAAAAGAAGTCAGGTAATTAGTGTTTAGTTATTTGTAAATTACATGTACTACAGTTGCAATACGTTTTTAATTGACCCTTATTAAATGAACTCATAGATTAAAATTTCTACCCGGTTTAGATATTCTAGGAAGTTGCTGTTGAACTTTTGGATCAACCAACTAAATACCCTTGTTGAGTTCTTGTTACTGAGGCAATTTTATAATTCTTTTTACAGACCCAATATTTTTCATTTGATACATATTAGATGGCTCCTACAGAATAATTAATTGTAATTAATTCTAATAATTTTTTGTAAAATCTTTATGGCATTGCCTTTGATGACTGAACTTTTGGATCAACCAACTAAATACTCATGTTGAGTTATGTTCCTGAGGCATGTCTATAATTCTGCCTAATATTTTTCATTTGATTGTTATTGCCTACATTAAAATTTCTTCCCAATTTTCTTAATCTCTTAAATTATCAGTCTTTTTGTACAATTTGAAATTGTACAACTTTGCCCCTGATGACTGAACTTTGGATCAACCAACTTAATACCCATGTTGAGTTATTGTTCCTGAGGCATGTTTATAATTCAGATCAATTCAAAAGTTTTTTACTGCCTGATATTTTTCATTAGACAATTCTTAGATGGTTCCCAGAAAATAATTAATCAGTATTTTTGTAAAATGTTTATGACATTGCCTTTGATGACTGAACTTTTGGATCAACCAACTAAATACTTATGTTGAGTTATTGTTCCTGAGGCATGTCTTTAATTCTGCCTAATATTTTTCCATTTGATTCTTATTAGAATAAGATGGGCTAGTTTCTACACTAAAATTTCTTCCCAATTTTCTTAATCCCTCAAATTGTCAGTCTTTTTGTACAAGTTGAAATTGTAAAACTTTGCCCCTGATGACTGAACTTTGGATCAACCAACTTAATACCCATGTTGAGTTATTGTTCCTGAGGCAATGTTTATAATTCTGATCAATTTAAAAGTTTTTTACTGCCTGATATTTTTCATTAGGCAATTCTTAGATGGTTCCTACAAAATAGTTTATACGTAGTTTTGTAAAAATGTTTATGGAATTGCCTTTGATGACTGAACTTTTGGATCAACCAACTAAATACCCATGTTGAGTTATTGTTCCTGAGGCATGTTTATAATTCTGATGTCTTAATATATGATCTAATGATTGCTGTATAAACATCTAAATACAAATTAAAAAAATAAATACTCATCATTTCTGTTCCCTTTTTAAAATCTTGCCGTTGATGAGCGCAAACCCTTCTCACTTAATACCCATGTTGAGTTATTGTTCCTGATGCATGTTTATAATTCTGATAAATTTTATCTAAGTTAAATTTACTAACCCAACATTTTGCTTTCAACACTTATTAAATGGACTTTCAAAGTAATTTTATCTCCGTTTTCTTAATCATATCAGTATTTTTTGTTCAATTCTTACAACTTTGCCCCTGATGATTGAACTTTGGATCAACCAACTAAATACCCATGTTGAGTTATTGTTCCTGAGGCATGTTTGCCTAATATTTTTCATTTGGTTCTTATTTGAATAGGTGGGGTAGTATCTACATTAAAATCTCCTCCCAGTTTTCCTAATCTCTTAAATTGTCAATCTTTTTGTACAATTTGAAATTGTACAACTTTGCCCCTGATGACTGAACTTTGGATCAACCAACTAAATACCCATGTTGAGTTATTGTTCCTGAGGCATGTTTATAATTCTGATGTCTTAATAATGATCTGATGATTGCTGTATAAACATACTAAATACAAATTAGTTAAGGTCCAATAAAAAAGTGTAATATCCAATCCACAGCCCCCTCTCTTCAACACAAGTATCCCACTCAACAATTGGAAATTCAAGCGGTTGGCAGCCTCCTCCCAACATACTAAATACAAATTAAAAAAATAAATAGTCTGCATTTCTGTTCCATTTTTAAAATCTTGCCGTTGATGAGCGCAAACCCTTCTCACTTAATACCCATGTCGAGTTATTGTTCCTGAGGCATGTTTAATATATGATCTGATGATTGCTGTGTAAACCTACTAAATACAAATTAAAAAAATAAATAGTCAGCATTTCTGTTCCATTTTTAAAATCTTGCCGTTGATGAGCGCAAACCCTTCTCACTTAATACCCATGTCGAGTTATTGTTCCTGAGGCATGTTTATAATTCTGATCAATTTTTATCTAAGTTCAATTTACTACCCAACATTTTGCTTTCAACACTTATTAAATGGACTGATTTCATCTCTGTTTCTTAATCATATCAGTATTTTTTGTTCAATTCTTACGACCTTGCCCCTGATGACTGAACTTTGGATCAACCAACTAAATACCCATGTTGAGTTATTGTTCCTGAGGCAGGTTTATAATTCTGACCAATTTAAAAGTTTTTTACTGCCTGATATTTTTTATTTGACAATAACTAGACAGCTTCCACAGAATAATTAATCAGTGTTTTTGAAAAATGTTTGTGGAATTGCCTTTGATGACTGAACTTTTGGATCAACCAACTAAATACTCATGTTGAGTTATTGTTCCTGAGGCATGTCTATAATTCTGCCTTATATTTCTCATTTAATTCTTATTTGAATAGGTGGGGTAGTATTTACATTAAAATCTCTTCCCAATTTTCCTAATCTCTTAAATTGTCAGTCTTTTTGTACAAGTTGAAATTGTACAACTTTGCCCCTGATGACTGAACTTTGGATCAACCAACTAAATACCCATGTTGAGTTATTGTTCCTGAGGCAATGTTTATAATTCTGATGTCTAAATATATGATCTGATGATTGCTGTGAAAACCTACTAAATACAAATTAAAAAAATAAATAGTCAGCATTTCCGTCCATTTTTAAAATCTTGCCGTTGATGAGCGCAAACCCTTCTCACTTAATACCCATGTTGAGTTATTGTTCCTGAGGCATGTTTATAATTCTGATCAATTTTTATCTAAGTTAAATTTACTAACCAACATTTTGCTTTCAACACTTATTAAATGGACTGATTTCATCTCTGTTTTCTTAATCATATCAGTATTTTTTGTTCAATTCTTATGACTTTGCCCCTGATGACTGAACTTCTGGATCAACCAACTAAATACTCATGTTGAGTTATTGTTCCTGAGGCATGTCTATAATTCTGCCTTATATTTCTCATTTGATTCTTATTTGAATAAGATGGGGTAGTATTTACATTAAAATCTCTTCCCAGTTTTCCTAATCTCTTAAATTGTCAGTCTTTTTGTACAAGTTGAAATTGTACAACTTTGCCCCTGATGACTGAACTTTGGATCAACCAACTAAATACCCATGTTGAGTTATTGTTCCTGAGGCATGTTTATAATTCTGATGTCTTAATATATGATCTGATGATTGCTGTATAAACATACTAAATACAAATTAGTTAAGGTCCAATAAAAAAGTGTAGTATCCAATCCACAGCCCCCTCTCTTCAACACAAGTATCCCACTCAACAATTGGAAATTCAAGCGGTTGGCAGCCTCCTCCCAACATACTAAATACAAATTAAAAAAATAAATAGTCTGCATTTCTGTTCCATTTTTAAAATCTTGCCGTTGATGAGCGCAAACCCTTCTCACTTAATACCCATTTTTTTTTTTTTTTTTTTTTTTTTACTTAATACCCATGTCGAGTTATTGTTCCTGAGGCATGTTTAATATATGATCTGATGATTGCTGTGTAAACCTACTAAATACAAATTAAAAAAATAAATAGTCAGCATTTCTGTTCCATTTTTAAAATCTTGCCGTTGATGAGCGCAAACCCTTCTCACTTAATACCCATGTCGAGTTATTGTTCCTGAGGCATGTTTATAATTCTGATCAATTTTTATCTAAGTTCAATTTACTACCCAACATTTTGCTTTCAACACTTATTAAATGGACTCATTTCATCTCCGTTTTCTTAATCATATCAGTATCTTTTGTTCAATTCTTACGACTTTGCCCCTGATGACTGAACTTTGGATCAACCAACTAAATACCCATGTTGAGTTATTGTTCCTGAGGCATGTTTATAATTCTGACCAATTTAAAAGTTTTTTACTGCCTAATATTTTTTATTTGACAATAACTAGACAGCTTCCACAGAATAATTAATCAGTGTTTTTGTAAAATGTTTGTGGAATTGCTTTTGATGACTGAACTTTTGGATCAACCAACTAAATACTCATGTTGAGTTATTGTTCCTGAGGCATGTCTTTAATTCTGCCTTATATTTCTCATTTGATTCTTATTTGAATAAGATGGGGTAGTATTTACATTAAAATCTCTTTCCAGTTTTCCTAATCTCTTAAATTGTCAGTCTTTTTGTACTAGGTGAAATTGTACAACTTTGCCCCTGATGACTGAACTTTGGATCAACCAACTAAATACCCATGTTGAGTTATTGTTCCTGTTTATAAGTCTGATCAATTTAAAAGTTAGTTATTTCTCTAGTTTTGTGTCCTATAATTTAACTATAGCTGAGTTAATATTGTCATGCACTTGCCATTGATGACTGAACCTTTGGATCAACCAACTAAATACTCATGTTGAGTTATTGTTCCTGAGGCAAGTTTAGCAGATAAATCCTAGATCTAATTCACTTTGAGTCTGGTTAAATATGGAACTCGTTCTCCTTGCACTCCCTTCAAACATCCACATCTTGCAGTATTGCATATTTACTAACATTTCAAACGTTTTCACTAGACAGTTTTTTAACTTCAACTTACAAGACTTAGTGCTCTTTAATACAATCTTGGTGGGATTTTACACTACTAACTGAACTTGAAAATCTAGTTGACTTGTTGATCGCTTTTTTCGTGGAAGAACGATGGATTCATGGATTTCAGAATTGTTGATTTATTTATGCCCAACGTTTCGGAGTATCCTTCCTCAGGGGTGCCCTGTACAATAATGCAATTTTGTTTTAATGGAACATTTTTATACAGCAAGACATGATTATTTGTCCAGACCAAATCTCAGGGGATAAATACCATGCTATTCTGCTTGGCGCTGTGTCTAGGGTGGGTCTAACTCTAGGTGCATGATTATATACTGTTTATTGAGATGTGCTTATTGAGTCAAGCGAGGAATAGTTTTGTTTGCATCAAGTACAAGTTGTGTGTTTGACGTATATTGTAGGAGCACATCAGTGAAGACCTCAGAGCCACCCTCAACGCCTTCCTCTATAGGACGGGTGAACAGTCCAACAAGTGAGTAACTCTGGGTCTATATTCCATCATGTGGCTGACAATATGTGATGTATTCCAGGAAAATGAGTCACAAGTCGCAAAATTGATATTTCTCAAAATGTATTTTTTACAAGATCTCTTTATTGAAATGTTCCGATTTTTAGAGGGATGTGCCCTGATAGTCATATGAATCCATGTAACAAATTTCGGGACATAGTAATAAATATATCCATGCGTTTTGAAGGCCTTCATATGGAGTATATTTAGTTACTTTACTGGTAATTACCCACCCAGTAAACATAGTAAAAAACGCATTGGTTGCCATGACTACCACACGTAACTCACTAGTGAAATACAGACACTGCATAACTAACTTTAGATAATATAATTTCCATGTATTGTGTCAGTGTCGAAATTAGGCCCCGATATAACATCACGATCGAAATGAATTAAGATCGAAAATTAATTAATTAATTTTGCCTGACTATAAGAAGGGTCAACCAACTTAGTTAATGAGTCGTCGATGAGTGTTTGAAGCAACAATGTGTGTCTGTGTATGGTGCAGGTTGATGCTGGTGCTTGCCAGTAACCAGCCCGAGCAGTTTGACTGATTAACATATAGTAATAATACAGTATCAATATATAACACAATGTGTCTGTGTGTGCAGGTTGATGCTGGTGCTGGCCAGTAACCAGCCCGAGCAGTTTGACTGATTAACATATAGTAATAATACAGTATCAATATATAACACAATGTGTCTGTGTGTGCAGGTTGATGCTGGTGCTGGCCAGTAACCAGCCCGAGCAGTTTGACTGATTAACATATAGTAATAATACAGTATCAATATATAACACAATGTGTCTCTGTGTGCAGGTTGATGCTGGTGCTTGCCAGTAACCAGCCCGAGCAGTTTGACTGATTAACATATAGTAATAATACAGTATCAATATATAACACAATATGTGTGGTGCAGGTTGATGCTGGTGCTTGTCAGTAACCAGCCCGAGCAGTTTGACTGATTAACATATAGTAATAATACAGTATCAATATATAACACAATGTGTGTCTGTGTGCAGGTTGATGCTGGTGCTGGCCAGTAACCAGCCCGAGCAGTTTGACTGATTAACATATAGTAATAATACAGTATCAATATATAACACAATGTGTGTCTGTATGGTGCAGGTTGATGCTGGTGCTTGCCAGTAACCAGCCCGAGCTGTTTGACTGATTAACATATAGTAATAATACAGTATCGATATATAACACAATGTGTCTGTATGGTGCAGGTTGATGCTGGTGCTTGCCAGTAACCAGCCCGAGCTGTTTGACTGATTAACATATAGTAATAATACAGTATCAATATATAACACAATGTGTGTCTGTGTGTGCAGGTTGATGCTGGTGCTTGCCAGTAACCAGCCCGAGCAGTTTGACTGATTAACATATAGTAATAATACAGTATCAATATATAACACAATGTGTGTCTGTGTGTGCAGGTTGATGCTGGTGCTTGTCAGTAACCAGCCCGAGCAGTTTGACTGATTAACATATAGTAATAATACAGTATCAATATATAACACAATGTGTCTCTGTGTGGTGCAGGTTGATGCTGGTGCTTGCCAGTAACCAGCCCGAGCAGTTTGACTGGGCCATCAACGACAGACTGGATGAGATGGTGGAGTTTGACATTCCCACTCTGGAGGAGCGCGAGAGACTGGTCAGGCTCTACTTTGAGGAGTTTGTACTCAAACCTGCTACTGAGGGCAAGAGGTGAGGAAATACAAGAAGAGTATTGCATTGCATGTGGTGGAAGGACCTGGAAAAGGGTCAAAGTTCCACAGGCTAAAAAACTAAACTCAAGCAAACTGTAAACTTTGAATATATCATTGCCACTCCATTCCCACTCTTATAGAGTGAAATCAGGATTGTAACTAACAAATGTACTTTATCTCACTCACATTTCATTCTTCAGCATTTCATTAAAACCTAATGCTCACATATTAAATTGGGGAGTTGTACAAATAATTACAATTTTGCTAAAGATTTTGTTAAGTTACTCAAGGTAAATAATATCTTGATGTTAAACAGAAACGCACACGACAAAACAGCACAAGACGACAAACCGTGCGAGTGTGATATATTGTTAACAATTTCCTGAATAAAAACAATGTTGAAAACCAATATATTTGCCCTTGCAGACGGTTGAAGGTTGCCCAGTTCGACTATGGAGTCAAGTGTACTGATATTGCCCAGAGAACTCAGGGTTTGTCTGGTCGTGAAATATCCAAACTAGGAGTTGCCTGGCAGGTAAGTCTCCCGCTTTCTCTGGTGTGCTCTCATCTATACTTCGTTCATTCGGCCCAGACCAATAGGGCTGGTCCTGGGTATGACCATAAAGGGCCTCTCTCTCTTTTCTCTGTCTCTCTCTCCCTTCTTCTGTATTGGTCCTGGGTATGACCATAAACTGCTTTTCTGTCTCTTTTTCTCTGTCTCTCTCTCCCTTCTTCTCTATCTCCATTTCCTGGGTAAGATCCTAAACTGCCTCCCTCTCAGCTCTCCCGCCCTTGATATAACCATATTAAATGTGTTGATAAGGGCGTAAAGCAACCAATCTCACTCACTCACTCTACATTAAAATCTCTTACCAGTTTTCATAATCTCTTAAATTGTCAGTCTTTTTGTACAATTTGAAATTGTACAACCTTGCCCCTGATGACTGAACTTTGGATCAACCAACTAAATACCCATGTTGAGTTATTGTTCCTGAGGCAATTTTATAATAATATTTCATAATACTAAATACAAATTAAAAAAATAAATAATCAGCATTTTTAAAACTTGCTGTTGATGAGCGCAAACCCTTCTCACTTAATACCCATGTTGAGTTATTGTTCCTGAGGCATGTTTATAATTCTGATCAATTTTTATCTAAGTTAAATTTACTACACAACATTTTGCATTCAACACTTATCAAATGGACTTATAAAGTAATTTCATCTCTGTTTTCTTAATCATATCAGTATTTTTTGTTCAATTCTTACGACATTGCCCCTGATGATTGAACTTTGGATCAACCAACTTAATACCCATGTTGAGTTATTGTTCCTGAGGCAATGTTTTTACTAACACTTTCCTGATTTTTCTGTGATTTCCAATTGCGATAGATGTATTTGTTTTGGTGAAGTGAAGACAATTTCTGTATCCAAGTAATTAGTTAATGTGATGTACAATGACTATACAGAAATATAGTTCTGCTAACTCTGATGTAAATGTATAAAGAGAAATAAAAATACCTATATATATAAATATCTGGTTGGGGCCCTCCCCTTCTATTCAGTCTCAGAATTTGTCTGGCACCTACACTCTAGGGCTCTCAATTCTACAATGTGCCAGAATAAATCAACATATTAAACACATATACAAAGACTTAGGGATGCAAGTCTTAAAGTGTTTTCCCGAAACTTCTTAAAATTCTCAAATTACTCCCAAATCATGTCACAATTTCAACAAAAAATTCCCAAAATCTGATTCGCCAAATTTCGCCATGATTTTCGCAAAAAATAATTCCCCAAATCTGATATTGTATCTAATATTTCGTTTCATCATATTTTTTTCTCTAAATATTGTGTACATATAGTAGACTCCCTAAATAATACAGACACATCTTCTCATTCCTATCCCCCCCACGAAAATGTCCACCATTTCTGCTATGACCCAACGCACATCCCTAAAATTGAGTCAACTGTCTCTTTTCTCTGTCTCTCTCTCCCTTCTTCTCTATCTCTATTTCCTGGGTATGATCATCTCTATTTCCTGGGTATGATCATAAACTGCCTCCCTCTCAGCTCTCCCGCCCTTGATATAACCATATTGAATTGTTGATAAGGTAGTAAAGCAACCAATCTCACTCACTCACTCACTCACTCACTCTCAGCTCTCCCGCCCTTGATATAACCATATTAAATTGTTGATAAGGGTGTAAAGCAACCAATCTCACTCACTCACTCCCTCTCAGCTCTCCCGCCCTTGATATAACCATATTAAATTGTTGATAAGGGTGTAAAGCAACCAATCTCACTCACTCCCTCCCTCTCAGCTCTCCCGCCCTTGATATAACCATATTAAATTGTTGATAAGCGTGTAAAGCAACCAATCGTACTCATGTATGTATACTGTATACATGGGTGCAACAGTATGTATATGTATGTATTCAGTATTATGCGTTGATAAGGGCGTAAAGCAACCAATCTCACTCACTCACTCAAAAAGTATTGACCATGCTCCTTGCATTCTCCCCTCTAGGCGACGGCCTATGCCTCAGAAGATGGAGTCTTGACGGAGAAGATGATTGACGAGAGAGTAGACGATGCCATCAAGGCACACACCACCAAAACAGTCTGGCTTACAGACGAACAGGGATCGGACGCCTCCAAGAAAGTGGGCAAGACCGCCTCCACATACACCCCACCTATAGGAATCTTCTCTAACAAAGACACCAAGCAATAGGACTTGATAGGCCACATAGGAATAAATATAAATGTACACTTTAAATAAAGATAGCTTTATCATCACTTGACCAAAACACTCTTTTAGTGACATCTAATGAGCGATTTCCCTCTAGTAAGGGAATCATTGTGTTTATTCAATATATTTGACAAGTTTTAATGACTTTAAAGTTTAGGTTTTATTCATTGGTCAGCTAAAATATTCACTTTAAATTTTGAGAGCTTCTGTTGATATAATTTTTGGGGGAAGATCAGGTTTAATGAGGATCTCTTTGAAGTTATGTTATTTCTTGTTATGTTTTATAAAGTTATCCTCTACTTTAGGAAATGCCCTTGAAATGATATAACAGGGATCAGGGCGCCAGAGAACTACAATCTTCCTTGACAAATCCTTTCAAATATCCCAAATTTAAGACAAGAAATTTGGTTTGAAATACAGTTGAACATATCAAGAGATTTTTGTAATCAACCCTATACCAAATATACTCGGATGATCCGCCGGGTGTATCACTATTTCAGCCTAATTTAACATAATTGACTAAATGTGTAGAGCTGACGATTGTACATTATCTGGCACGCATAAGATTTGTGACATGGAAACAAGAAGTCGTCGAGATACCTCATGGAATATTGGAATACCTGTGTCAGTTGATCCAAGTCCCCAATAGTCATTTATTGGTCAAGTTTTGATGGAGCTGTCTATTATAATTTAAGGGTCTCTGCGGGACCTTGGGTCTTGAAAAGCCTGAAATTGGGGTAAATAAATTTGAGACCTGAAATAGCCTTGATAATGGAAATATGTTATTCGTAAGTTTGTAGGGACAAATCCGCCTCGAGTACAGTATCCACATGTACTTAGGCCAGGGAATCTGTTTTAAATCTTTTAATTTTTTGTCCTTTGCCTCAGCCAAATTAAGTTGTAAAAATGGTAGCTGTTTTGACTCGGACATGGCGAGAACTTTTACCAGCCATGGAGTTTGTTTTTTTGTATTTTTTTACAAATTTTATTGCCAGAATTCCGCAGTAGTTTCGCCATGTTTTGACTATAGAATAGTCAAAATTTTGCCTCAAATAATTCTCAAGACTTTCGTTGGTCCAGAAACAATAACTCATCTTAGCAGCCTAGGTATTGACAGACTAGCAGCCTTGAAAATTGCTGAAGTCTGCCTTGAAGCCTTGAATTTCTGGCTGCCCAACCCGCGGAGACCCTTTTCCTAACTATGAGGATGCATGTTGATTTAATTGAGTGGAATGTTGAGAATGAATGCATGATTGATATGTTTTAGCGCAAAAAATGGGAGGTCGAGCATTATTACTTCACTTGTTAAACTTTGAATTGTTACTGTGTGTATTTTGCATTTGTAATTTTTATTTTTGTGGACCAAAGTATGACAATGTAAACTTGAGAGCATTATCTGATTTGCTGACGATCGTAGTGAGTGACTGAGTTTGTTGATAGATATTCATATGCAGGGACTTAGTTAATTTGTTCAGCATGTAGAGGTCATAAAAGCTGAAGTAAATATTCTGAAACTAGTTAGGTCATCTATTTCAAGTGTATCCGATTGTTTAATGTATGGACACTTTTCCAAAGGAGTACGGTATTCCAAGGGATTATCGTTAACTCTGCTACCGTTGTTTAATACTTAGAGCTATATTGCATCATACATTATGACTAAACGACACTTTATGGTATACAATTTGAAATGATGTGGACTCTATACTGTGTTTTAGGTCTACGTATGCCCTTATGTAATGATGTCAATTAATACCCTATTTTACGGGAAAATCGGAGATGAATGTCTTCAGTATTTCGTAAAGTTGTAAAAATCCCATCATTTTTATCCTGGTATATGTGGCGACCATAATGTTACATGAGCACTTACAAAAAGAGAAATATGGTAAAGGTTATCCATCTTTATTCAGCGAAATTATCCCAGTGAAATAGGTGCAACTTCCTTAAAATACGTGCACTAACTGGTACTGGTGTAGGGGGGCGAGGGGAAATATTTCGATATTTTTTTCCGTGACCCCACTTTCATCCCTGGAAAAAATATCTAGGTAGAATTATATTGTTTCTCATCGAGAACTAAATGTACTCGATGCCCTTCCTAAGTTAGGGATATGTACTTCAACCCTCACTTATTTCTTAAACTGAACAACTAATATAGGTTTTGTTGATATGAACTACACTGTTAATGGAAATATTATATATGCATTCACAGGCATCTCAAGGAAGAATGGTTTCGTTCATATCGTTCATAATTATCATTGACATAAATGTGTCTGACATGCTGTGTTTCTGAATCAACTGAATGGGTACGTTCTAAATAAGAGTAAATTCAGTATGAACTATTAATCCCTGTACTACGGGTTAGAGAAATAAAAAGTTGATATCGTCATGTAAGTATTAATGAAGTATTGAAGGTGTGTAAGAGATGTGAGTGAATCGATCATGATGTATGCAATAAAATGAGACAAACGTGTTACATGCTAAATCATGTCTTTTCTTGTCTTTAGTTCATGTGTGCCACTGCAATACAGTTGTATTGGGGGGCTAGCTGGTAGATAGACAGGGGAGTCTAGTAGTAGGAGAAGGGACAGGTGTATTGGGGGCTAGCTGGTAGATAGACAGGGGAGTCTAGTAGTAGGAGAAGGGACAGTTGTATTGGGGGGCTAGCTGGTAGATAGACAGGGGAGTCTAGTAGTAGGAGAAGGGACAGTTGTATTTGGGGGCTAGCTGGTAGATAGACAGGGGAGTCTAGTAGTAGTAGAAGGGACAGTTGTATTGGGGGGCTAGCTGGTAGATAGACAGGGGAGTCTAGTAGTAGGAGAAGGGACAGTTGTATTGTGGGGCTAGCTGGTAGATAGACAGGGGAGTCTAGTAGTAGGAGAAGGGACAGTTGTATTGGGGGGCTAGCTGGTAGATAGACAGGGGAGTCTAGTAGTAGGAGAAGGGACAGTTGTATTGGGGGGCTAGCTGGTAGATAGACAGGGGAGTCTAGTAGTAGGAGAAGGGACAGTTGTATTGGGGGGCTAGCTGGTAGATAGACAGGGGAGTCTAGTAGTAGGAGAAGGGACAGTTGTATTGGGGGGCTAGCTGGTAGATAGACAGGGGAGTCTAGTAGTAGGAGAAGGGACAGTTGTATTGGGGGGCTAGCTGGTAGATAGACAGGGGAGTCTAGTAGTAGAAGGGACAGTTGTATTGGGGGGCTAGCTGGTAGATAGACGGGAGTCTAGTAGTAGAAGGGACAGTTGTATTGGGGGGCTAGCTGGTAGATAGACAGGGGAGTCTAGTAGTAGGAGAAGGGACAGTTGTATTGGGGGGCTAGCTGGTAGATAGACAGGGGAGTCTAGTAGTAGGAGAAGGGACAGTTGTATTGGGGGGCTAGCTGGTAGATAGACAGGGGAGTCTAGTAGTAGGAGAAGGGACAGTTGTATTGGGGGGCTAGCTGGTAGATAGACAGGGGAGTCTAGTAGTAGAAGGGACAGTTGTATTGGGGGGCTAGCTGGTAGATAGACAGGGGAGTCTAGTAGTAGGAGAAGGGACAGTTGTATTGGGGGGCTAGCCGGTAGATAGACAGGGGAGTCTAGTAGTAGGAGAAGGGACAGGAGGACAGACAAGTGACTCCAAGGATTGCGAAATCTAGACTGTTTTATTACTGACTCATTTGGAACCCCTCACAAGAGAAGCTCACATGCTAACTCCTGGAGGGGGCGGGGCTCTATCTCTGATAGGCCCCTCAGATTACATGAGTCATGGAGGGAGGGGCAATTTAATTTCGCTGGACTCGATCCATTTTATTTTCGATGAAACTTACCAAGAAAGGAAAAATAATGTTAAACACTCATCTGAAGAAGGGCAAGTCACCCAAAAGGCTCGTGGATAATAAGTATAACTACTTTATTTTTTCTACCTTATGAAAACTTTATTTTACCATCTCTATTTTGTGGAAAATGACCCACACACGCCCTCTGCCAACAATTATTATTACAAAGGGTACGGTCGGATGAAAATTAATTTAATATGATTATTAGTGCAGGCCCTTTAAGTAGATTTTAGGCCAAACCAGGAATGGGGTAATATTAAGCTGATTTTTGAAAATTTCAGGCCTGATCGAACGCCATGCCAAATTTCAAAAAGGTGTCACACCATGCACGATACAGACAATTACCTCCCCAAATATTATGACCTAATCTGAAATAATGCTTTTTTCACCAAAATCTGGCTGTTGCCATGGCAACTAAGTTTAACTATATAAGATTTGTTGTTGATATGTAGATATTTGCAATCTCCATATATACTTGTTTGCTATGGTACCCCAACCTGTACAGTATATTTTATATTCCTTGCAAAAATCAATGCTAAATACTCATATGGGTGGCAATAAAGGCCTGAGCCAGGTGCTTTTTCACATAGACCAATGCTATTTTGTGGAAAATGACCCAAAAGCATCAAATCTCAAAACGCACAGAGTCACCAGGCGGGGACTTTCCCCCCATGTGTCCTGCATCATATATCAACAAAATCAGCTTTACATTATTTTATTCCGGGTTCCATGCTAAAGTGCCTGTACTAAATGAAGTGAATTGACATACAAATTATTATAAATAGAATGGAGTATAATTATGTAGTAACACCCCAAATGGGAATCGGCCTCATAACTTATTTCAAAATAGTCTGTAAAATAACTTATTTCAAAATAGTCTGTAAAACTTTATGTTTTGGCGTACTTTCCTAAAATTACAATGATCGGATGAAAATATCAGGAGATTAAATATTATCAGACGGAGTTGTGATTGTGGAGAAGTGTCCAAATTTATGTCAATATTATTTATAGCCCCCACCCACCCACCCAATCGATTTTAAATTCGCTCATACTCATAGATAGATATGATAAACTGGCGGCCGTTTTTGGCTCGTTTTCACTTCATGGGGGATTCAACTTAAAATTCTTTATACAAAAGCAGCAGAATATTGATTAATTCACTCCTTTTAAGTCATAAAATGATTAAATTTGGTGATTTTTCTTTTGTCAGAACAGCTGATACAATAATAATTGATCAATATATATTGGAATGTTTACAGGAATGGGGTCATTCAAAAATTACGTAACGCTTTTTTGCCTAAAAATTTACACCCCCCCCCCCCCCTGCGTTACGCCCCGCAATGTTATAGTATGGGACCGTCTGACCCGCCCCCCCCCCCCCCCCCCCCCCCCTCGAGCGTTACATAATTTTTGAATGACCCCTATGGCAAACAAATGCTATCCCCAAGCGAACAGAGGCGCCATCTGTATGTGGTTTAGAGAATCATTGAGCTCTTGTCATTTGATATCCTGCTTCTTCAATCTTATCTATCCCCCAGATTGGGGTGCTGAACATCGGAACGGGCCAAGTTCTCTCTCTCTCAGCCACTGCTTCCACCTTGCCATAGACGCCCATGCTGACAATTTGAGGAACAGTCTCGCACGTCTCGGAGGTTGACTGCCGGGACCCACAGTAGCTGCGCTCTCCGTGTGCCCAGCTCCGCGTAGCCGACGGTGCCCTGCGCAGCACGACCGCAGAAAGCACGATGAGGCTGGCGCTCGCACCGTGACATCCACGGCGTGGTCTACCGCAGCTACCGTAGTGAAGTTTATTGCTCCAAGGCATACGCAAGACTGGTTCAACTTAACAAGAAATGCTCTCTTTTATACCCAATTAAATATAATCCAGTTCGACTGGTGCTTATTCGGTCTCGGTTGCCCAAATTCCCACTTAATTCGTCTAAAATATCTTGGATAGTTATATAGGTCTAAAAGCATGATTGTACTTTATTTCCTTTTGAGTTGGCCACTGAGAGAATGACCAAGAGAAAACTTCTATCACTCACTCTCTCAGTTACAGCTTTGAGTTGGAGGTAATCACTTGAACATTACGTTCTAGTGTAATAATTTAGTTTAAAAAATGATATTCGGATAGGACATCACAACCATGCTTCCAGTGATTTAAATGTTGGTCATCATCTGAAGAATATAAATTATCGCGACCTTTTTACTTCTAGAACATCACAAAATGCTCCACCAACAAAGGAAGAAGAGGAGGAAGAGGCAGCCAAGAAAGAGGAGGCCGCAGAACGTGACGATCCTGAAGCTCTGAAAAAAGCGCGAGACTGGGATGATTGGAAAGATGGTAAGTTTACTTAGATTACCAGCTCATTTCTTCCCATTTTAATCTACCCTTATATTTTAACATTATGTTCCCACTCTGGGAAACCGGGTCTTCTGGGCTTAACTTAAATAAAATGATTTGAAAATATATATGAAATTCAGGAAGGAAAAAGGCTTAAAGAGAATTAAATTCTTCACGACCTTCTACAAAAAGACAATTTGATTTGCCGCAAAAAAAGTGGGTAATATTCCAATTTTTTGTTTATTAAATATTCGAACATGGATCAGTCGATTTTTGTCCAAATCAAGATTTGTCATTTAAATGTTACGATTTGTCATTTAAAGGTTGTTTCTAATGTAATCTGCAGTCAAAATGATATTGTAAAGTAGGGGTTGTATTTTTGTCTGTTGCTAGGAAACCAATGGCCGCCACAACATGTCAGGAGGAGGTGTCGCTGTATACTCACTGTTTATATTTGCTTGTTACCCAGCTATGATGTGTGTGTGGAGGGAAGGGAAGGGAGGGGGGGACGGGAATGAGGGGAGGGGGGAAAAGAGGGGGGGCTCAAGGGTGAAAATGGGAGAGGGAGGGGGGGATGGGGAAGGGACCAGGGACCCACAATGGACACCTAAAAAGGGGATGGGTGGGAACAAGCAGAGGTTGGAGCAGAAGAGAAATAATTAATAACTTGCTAATTGTGTACCTGTATATAAGCAAGCAATAAAGGATGAGAGGGGTCTTTGCCCCTTGATGCTGTACCAACAACAACTTGTCTTCTCTCTATACTACGGGAGATAGTCCCTGACTTTACAGATGGCGACCCGGAACGAGACGCAATTACTATCGTAAGGTAGTGACTTGCAATATGTTTCAATAATACTGAATAGTATTCAGAATAGAGAGACAGCATGCTGGGCAAAGCAAGCACAGGAAAATCAAGGTGAGTGTGGTTCTGATAATGCTTGCATTCCTTAGGGTGAAGGGGGAGAGTGGCTTTGGGGGATTGTCTGAATGTGGGGAAATCATCCCACATAGGTTCATGATCACAGGTATTTGTTTTGGAGAAATGTTATAACTTTGTGCTGTTCCATTTTCCAAACCCCAATTGTTGCTCAAGGAAAGACTAAAATATTCCACCTAGATATTTACCTTATTTGTCATCTTAAAATACTACATTATAAACAACCATGGCAGCTGCAATTAACTGGAATTTAAATGAGGCAGAGGTTGCTGCCCTCCCAGAGGGTCAGTGCAGAGATAGGTTTGCAGCAGTTAAAGAAGTAAGGAGACGTATGGAACGCCATGGGACTATGATTGGAGTAAATGATGGTTCAAATAAAGAAACTTTGAGGGAATGGATGGATGGAATAAATAGGGCCAGGGACTATTGTACAGCTAATGATGGCCTCACCCTAGAACTTCTAGGAACTTTAGCTCAAGGGCCGCTGGCTAGATGTGTGGCTGCCTTCCTAACAGAAGAGGGCAATCGCACATGGGCCAGAGTTAAAGAAGAAATTTATAGGTTATTCATGAATGAAGAAGAAGAGCAACAGTTGAGGGCAAAATTGAGTGAACTTTATCAAATGCCGTACGAATGTGCAAAATCTTATGGCAGAAAATTCCAATTGGCTGCACAAAGGGCATATACAGCTGCTCATTTGGCAAATAAGATGGTACAGGAGCAACTAGTGAGATCTTTTGTGACTGGCCTTAGAGATGAACAAATCCGTCATGATGTTTTTGCAGCCCGTCCTGCCAACCTGGCTGCAGCCATAACTCAATCCTCAGCTGCAGCTCACACCTTTGCACTTGCGGGAACCCCATCAAGGGGAGATAGGAAGGAGGAACCCATGGAAATTGGAGCCCTCTTTCCTTCCACTGGGGGAAAAGATAAAGATATATTAGAACTAAAGGATAAGATCAAATCTCTGGAAGAAATGATGGTAAAAATGGAGAGAGGGGCTCAAAAACCCCCTCCTCCTGCTGTGATCATGCCTAATCAGACACCCACCCAATACCCTTTCCCACCCCCCTACATGCCAGTGTTTCCTCCTTATTGCAACTCGAACCTTCCCAACCCTTTGGTTGCCAACCAAAAGTGGGGGAATGAACAGAGAAATTCAAAAGGGAAGGGGGGAAATACAAATGAAAGTAATCCCCAGAACGCCAGTGGGAAAGGAGGGGGGAATAGGAGGTTTAGGGGACCCAATAAATGTTATGAGTGTGGGGTAGAGGGACATTTTGCTAGAGAATGCCCACAGCGCTACTCTCAGGTACAGGCAGCTGTAATAGCTGCAATGCAGGTTGCCTCCTCTACTACACCACCTGCCCACACAAATCCCTTTGAGCAGGGGGAATAAAGACGCCGGATCGACGATTCTGTATTTCCCTTCTTGTGGCGGGAAGGGAGATGCAAGCACTTGTTGATACCGGCGCAACCCGCAGTTTAATGAGGGAAGATATGTGGAGGAATTTTTGTAGATCTTTTCACCGACCTCTTATTTTGACAAGAGGGGAGCCTCTGAGATCTCTCAGCGGCCACCCTCTTAAAACAGAAGGGCAGGCAATAATTCACATGGGTGGTAAGTCTTTTCCAGTGTATGTAGTTAAACATTTGCACCACGATTTGCTGTTGGGAGATGATGCCTTAGATATTTTAGATGCCAATATTATCTATAAAGAAAGAATTGTCTATTTAGAAATGAAAAAATATAAAAGTGGGGCTATTACTGATAAAGATTTGGAATTTGCTTGTATCCGCACAGAAGCAGAAATTTGGGAAGAAAAGTATCCCACAGTCTTTGGTAAAGGAGGTAGCCTGGGGTTATTCAAGGATGTAAAAATGAAGATAGACACTGGAAATGCTGCTCCCATAAAGCAGAGGCCATATCGTTTGCCACTCTGTAAGAGGGAAATAGTAGACCAGGAAATTGATAAGATGCTAGCGTTGGGTGTAATAGAACCAAGCACCTCAGAATGGAGCAGTCCTATCACCCTAGTTCCAAAGAAAGATGGAGATACAAGATTCTGCGCCGACTATCGACGGCTAAATTCAATTAGTAAGAAGGATGCTCATCCACTTCCTAATATCCAGGATATTTTTATAGCTTGACAGGGTCTACTGTCTTCTCCACAATCGACCTAAAAAGTGGTTACTGGCAGGTTCCCCTTGATCCAGAAAGTGTGGAAAAGACAGCATTTGTCTGTCATAGGGGCTTATTCAACTTTCTGAGAATGCCTTTTGGCCTAACAAATGCACCAGCTGTCTTTCAGAGAGCAATGAATAGAATATTTTCAGACTATATTGGTAAATTTATTATGATTTTTATTGATGATATAGTTATCTATTCTAAAACCAAGGAAGATCATGATCATCATTTGGCCCTTGTTTTTGATAAATTACTCGAGTATGGGATTACAGTCAAAAAGAGTAAATGCCATTTCAAGCAAGATAAAGTTGATCTTCTTGGATACCAAGTATCTAAAGATGGAATAAATTCACACCCTGAGAAAATTCGAGCAATCAGAGATATGTTGCCCCCTGAAAATGTCAGTGGGATTAGGTCATTTCTGGGTATGACTGGGTATTATCGCCAGTGCATACCTGAGTACGCAAAGGTGGCCCACCCCTTGGTACAGCTCACTAAAAAACATGCCAGGTTTCGTTGGGGAGGGGAACAGCAGCACTCATTTGAGGTGTTAAAAGAGTTGCTCACCTCTGATCGAGTCATGGCTCATCCCCAATTAAACAAATCATATAAATTGTACTGTGACGCCTGTGATTATGCAGTGGGGGCGATTTTATGTCAAGACGACTCCAACGGTATAGAACGCCCAATACAATATATTTCAAAACAACTTTCTGGCCCTATGTTAAAATGGGCTACAATTGAGAAGGAGGCTTTTGCCATTATTCATGCACTAAAGAAGCTAAGACCCTATCTCTATGGTAGCGAGTTCAAAATTTATACAGACCACAAGCCATTGAAAGCACTGTTTTTGAGTGAGGTTAAGAATACTAAAATTCAGAGGTGGGCAGTTCTAATTGCAGAATATGGGGCTCCCATTGAGTACAGGAAGGGCGCCCATAATATTAGAGCAGATATGCTTTCTAGACTAAAGACAAAACCTAGGGAGGAGGGACAGACTCTCAGTCACTTTGAAGTCAGTGCCCTAGAAGAAATAGAGGAAGTTCCCTGGGAGTTTGATCAACTAGAGAAAGAGCAAATAAGGGCAGAACAGAGGGAAATGCAGGAGTATCAGCTTGGGGTAGAAGATGATGAGGACTTTACAATAATAGATGGTATACTGTTTACAATTGCACCTCCCCCAGGTAAACCAGCATACCCCCGATTGGTCCTGCCCCCCTCTGCAAGGTATAGAGTAGTAAGGCGTGCACACACTGAGGTTGGCCATCAGGGCATGCGTAAAACATTAGACAGAATACTAGAGGCCTACAAGTGGCCCACCATGAGAAGGGATGTATACAACATTCTAATGCGTTGTGCCAGGTGTGCAGTAAATCGTGTTAGGCAAGAGCATGTGCCTCCCACTGCTATGCCGATAGCTCATTACCCAGGGCAGATCATAGGGATGGATTTATGTGGGCCATTCCCTGTCTCTACCAAAGGAAACATGTATGTCCTTGTGGTAATAGATCACGCGTCCGGCTGGGCCGAGATAAAGCCAATCCCAAAGAAAACAGCTAAGAATGTGGCCGACTATTTAGCAAATGAGTATGTACCCAGGTACGGTCCCCCTGAGGTAGTTATTACAGATAGAGGGTTAGAATTTATGAATAAACAAGTAGAAGGATATCTCCATTCCATAGGTACCGAGGTACGGCATTGTAGCCCTTATCATCCACAGACAAATTCCAAATGTGAAAGATATAACCGTACCTTTAAAAACATCTTAAGGAAATTCATTAATGCTAGACCAGCAGAGTGGGAAGATTTCCTTGGACCCACCCTGTGGGCTCATCGTGTCTCTACCTCCTCTGTGACCGGTTTTACACCTTATTTTCTCATGTTCGGAAAAACCCCCAAAACCCCCTTTTCTAGAATATTTCCTGCCCCTGAGGGGACAGACGATGCCATTCTAGGAGAAAGATTGCAGTCTCTAACTGATGCTTTCCGTGAAGCAGCAGTAAGAACAGAAGCAAGCAGGCAAGCTAACTATGAGCGTTTAAGACAGCGTGCCAGGGCTAAGGAATTAAAAATAGGGGATGCTGTAGTAGTCCTAGCAGGGGCAAGTACCCCATTAGATCCAAAATGGGATCATGGTTACATAGTAACTGGTATACGAGGGGCTACAGTAATTTTAAGAGGGCCCAAGCATGAACGTAAAATCATGAATAGGGAGCGGGTAAAATTAGTATCAGGAGAAATAGAATGGGATGTACTAAGAAGAAGGCAACCAAGGGCAGGGCAGGGGAAACGTAATAGGGCAAGGAGAAGGGCACAAGCTGAGAACCCACTCCACCCTCCTGGTGAACCTGAACCTCCCCAATTGTTACTTATACCTGATGTGGCTCCACCCCATCCAATGCAAATAAGAGATGGGGGCAGAGAAAGGCCAGTGGCAGAACAACCTGAACCAGTGGCTGAGGGAGGACACATCCAACAAGCACAACCCGGGGAGGAAGTCCTCATACTACCACCACCTATTGCAGTAGGCATCCCACCTTCAGTTGCCATACCACAAGCCACACCTGTTCCTGACAGGGGACCAACAATTACTCCTGGTATTATCACTCGGGCCCGAGCCAAAAGGTTACATCAACACACCCCTACTCTACCTCAGGCCTTGAATACAACTTCTGAGGGTACTGAAAAACGTGTTAAGGTGTTTCATCCCATTGGTTCTACAAAAAGAGATAAACCTGATGCTCCTTCTGATCCTCTTACAGAAATAACTCAGCCTAGCAAGAGAAGATGTGCCACCTACGTTCCACCCTTTTGACCCTAGTCTCCCTTACTATGCTAGTAAGGGGTGACATATTTGAGGAAGAAGGGGTCCTGGTTTATGAGGCTGGTGATATACGATCCCTGACGGCAACATGGACAACTGTGATTGTTCTGCATCCCCCTACTCCTCCTCCAGTTGATGAATGGCTAGTAGTTCTAGAAGCAAGAATGGGCGAACTGCTGGCAGAGGAAGTTGTGAGTGAAAATGACCTAAGAATGTGGAGAGAACACATTCTTTTCCTACGGAAGGACCTTCAATTCCCGGCGCCATCCCACCATCACCGGCAGAAGCGATCACCCTTTGGATTCATTGGATCTCTGAGCAGAGCTCTATTTGGCACTGCAACAACTGACCAAATAGATAAGCTAAAAACAGCAGTCAAGGCCTCCCAACAAGGTGTCATGGCCATGGCACATTACCAAAAGGAGATGATTTCAGTCCTGAACCAAACCCACAGATACTTGCAAGAAAATAGGATGGATATTGCCCAGCTCCAGGACGCTGCCCAAAATATATCACATCAAATATCAGGCATATTGTATCATTTGTTTGGTCTCAGTAGGGATATTCATAAAATTCACATGAGAAGGGAGATGGATATTCTTTTGCAGCAGGTGAGTAGAGCAGTGGGAATATATTTCAGGCAAACTGACCTGTTTCATCGCCAAAGATTACAATTAGAAAGGGGTTTCTTGACAGATGACATTTTACCTGTAAATTATCTAGAGGAAATTTTATCTAAATTAAGGGAAAGGAAACATTATACACCCAATAATATACGCTGGTACTACCAAAATGTAGGAGTAAAAATGCTAATTGAAGAAGATCACGAAATGGTATACCAGACAGTAATTCCGGCCGTTTCTGGAACAGAATATTTACATTATAAGATTAGATATTTCCCTGTCCCTTATGGTAATGATCACCTCCGTCAGTTGAGGGGAGAAGAGGAGATAGCCCTGGATAGTGTATCCAGTGCCTCTTTCCTCCCAGAACACTGTATGGGAAAAGATCCTATGGTCTGCTCTGCTGCATTGGAGAACCTGACCCCTACCTGTGAAACGGATATATTACTAGGAAAAACACCCTCTCAATGCATGGTTGATGTTGTAGCCAGGGGTAATGTCTCAAACCATGTGTTTAGAGAGGAAGAGAGGCTATCATCAGTAATATTAGTAGTTTATAAACCAGTGGATACTATCCTTAGATGTCCTAGTAAGAGACCAGTAACCAGAACCTATGTCAAGCACTCAAGGGTAACAGTTGGGGATGGGTGTGTGCTGGTCAGTAAACATTGGCGGATAGGCAGTATAGAGCAGCATAAGTCCCACATCAACCTTCCAATCCCAAAAGTTGTCTCACTTCCCAGCTTCAACCTTACTTATAAGAAGATTGAAAAATACCCTCAATTAAAACAACAATTAACCTTCAATAAGAGGGCTAAAGTCCCTCTGATGGCCTTGACCGACCTTCCAGAACTACCACCTGTTGAACCATACTCCTTCAAATGGTCTGAAAGTGCTACATGGGGATTATCCACCCTGATTCCTGCCCTCCTAGGTGTTGCAGCCACCCTGGGAGTAGTATTCCTTTATTGGCGTAAGGGGCAAGCCCCCTTTAGCATCCCCTGTCTTCCCTGCTGTTCTCCAAAACCACTTAATAAGAAACTAGATCATGGGGAGAATATCACTAACATCCCTTCGAGGAACACCACCACTGAATGCCTGACACAAACTACAATTGCCAAAATAGCATATACTACTGCCTCTTCTCCCCACCCTCCAATGTGTGACCATGGGGACAAGGAATGCATTTCTGGTACAGAAACCTTAACCCTCCCTCACCAAGAATGCCAAACAAACTCCCCCACATGTCCACCAAAATCACCCTACTATGCTGCTGCTAAGGGATTAACGGGAATGAGTTATTAAAAAAAAAGGGGGTCAAAAGGTAGACTGGTAATTTGTATTGCCTATATCTTACAAGTTAAACTGTTTCTGTCATTATTGTTGTTATTGTTATTATTATTATTATTATTATGACCTGTATTTTTATCATTATTACATTTACATTTATTCATTTTTGCTTTAGCATGGCATAGAAGTACTGTCATGCATAGAGCCTAGTCACCATGAGTGAAATCCACTTGAACTCAATTAGAGGACAAGTGGTGGTATCCGTGGACAAGGATCCAGCTCATCGGTGAGTAGATTATTTAGACCAGCTGAGAGAGTAAAGTGAATGGGAGCCTCAGCAAAAGTGTACTTCCTACTAGAGCTGCCCTCAATACTCCTCGCTGCTTTGTGTGTGTGTGTGTGTTTCAATAAGTGAACTCTGGAACTTGAACGGACTGAACTAAAGAGAAAACACTTACCTTGAGTAGTGTTGAAGAAAGCCAAGGCCTGTCTTCAAAGGTACCCAATTGCTGTGTGAATAGGGTAATACGGTAGTTATTGATAACCATGAAACTTTATATCCTTTGACCTTATTGTTTGTATCCACTGGGTAATTGATTATAATGCGGGGACACCCAGCCTTGAATGTGGACATACTGGTTTCCTGGTTGCTAACTGCACGAGTAAGACTTGCCCCTCAGAAAGTTGGACATAGAAGTGCTTTGGAGTTGAGTTACTTGGAGTAACTGGCCTCCAAAGCAGAAAAAAAAAAATGGGACGAATGTAAAGTAGGGGTTGTATTTTTGTCTGTTGCTAGGAAACCAATGGCCGCCACAACATGTCAGGAGGAGGTGTCGCTGTATACTCACTGTTTATATTTGCTTGTTACCCAGCTATGATGTGTGTGTGGAGGGAAGGGAAGGGAGGGGGGGACGGGAATGAGGGGAGGGGGGAAAAGAGGGGGGGCTCAAGGGTGAAAATGGGAGAGGGAGGGGGGGATGGGGAAGGGACCAGGGACCCACAATGGACACCTAAAAAGGGGATGGGTGGGAACAAGCAGAGGTTAGAGCAGAAGAGAAATAATTAATAACTTGCTAATTGTGTACCTGTATATAAGCAAGCAATAAAGGATGAGAGGGGTCTTTGCCCCTTGATGCTGTACCAACAACAACTTGTCTTCTCTCTATACTACGGGAGATAGTCCCTGACTTTACAATATACTGATAATGCAAATCATCATAAGACCTGTTCTCTTATAGCAAGTCACAAATTTGCTTAGGATGCCATGTTGTTAAATAGTTCGAAGATTCTTCCACTGTGATTACAGTAGGAGTCCAATCCGTTTTTCCGCACCCCAAAATGGAGGGCAATTAAAACTGGTGCTATATATGACCAGAACGTCGGCTGCTCCAGTCACTCCAGGCAACGGTCCTAAACCACAGGCATGTACATGCTGTGTGAGGCTCTCTATGAGGGACTAGACAGGCAAAATACCTAATTCGAATAAATGATGGGACCTATTATTCTGAGATTGATATATAACTTCTGGGACTGGCTTAATACTTCAAAGAGGATGAGATTATCTTATGTATATTCCACAGTATAAACATTACTTGAAATGAAAGTTGTGCCTGTTATTTTGCATCCTTGCAAAGGCCCTGCAAATATAATGAAACTTCAGTAGCCCCAGTCACTGTTACTCTACCCTCTTGTGGTGTGTTTTATGATGTTACTGACAGATACACAGCGATCAAGCGCGACCAAGTCGTGGATGGGACATGCAGATGTTATCTCTACCCAACGGATGGACTCACACAGTGACACTGATTAGCTTTTCTTGTATTAAACTTTTTTTTTGGAAAATTATTTGAGGACTATATTAGACTTTATGCTATGACGATACCAATTAACATTTCCAGATCATCGGCGAGGCTTGGGCAATCGACAGAACATGGGATAAACCAGCTACAAACTTTGTTTACTGTGTTTAGTATATTCTTCTCTTCTTTTTCATGTCAAGCTTTTGAAATACCGGTAATAGCAAACACTGTTTTTACAGGGATTCTTGATCTTGATAATTCAATGAATGTTCAAAGCTAGGTATTGCCCTCGAACTATGCCCATGTATGTTACATAAAATATGTCGCAAAAGCATTTAAAGAGAATAATTCCTGAAGGCTGTGAATTATTTCAAGCCATCAAAAATCCTTCCAGTAAGGAGGCCAGTGATAAAGGTGTTTTGTTTTGAATATTGTATTCATCTAAGACAGAATTTACCGAGGCATCTATACCTACACCCTGGCTCCTGATCTAATGATTACATAGTACAAGGGTATATAACTTGGATTATAAATTGGAATGAGATGAGTTGGTAGCCACAGCAGATTACTGATAGCTTGCCATTTGGCTAGTGCCAGATCTATACATAGATTTCACTGACGTCACGACCCTGGCCATGTTTGGGGTCAAATTAGATGGCTATGTATGCGCGATACTTGAATATACTGTTTTCTGGCTGTTTTAACCTTTACCAGTTTTAATCTGCCTCAATAATATCTTTGCGATAGGTTAGATAATCTGCCTTTAGTGTAGTATTACCCAAGTATCTATTCTTGTGAGGTTTATCAACTTTGTTTTGATACCCCTGCCATAGACGGCCAGCGTAGCGGTGACCCCCATAATGGCGGCCAGTGTGATACCCCAGCCTCCTGGGTGACGTCATGTGAAATCTATGTATTAGTATTACGTAGCGAACAAAAAGCAGGTATATCTTTAATGCAACTCGACTCAGGATTGTAATTGATGTACAGACTTCAAGTCGCCGATTAGTAGTGTTCATAAGATGTGATGATCATAATAAACGATATATTCTATGTGTAAGTTTTATCTTGACTTTTGCTCATTTTTATTTTAAAGCTGATGCAAGGAATAAAACAGAAAGCCAAAGTATTTAACGTCGTAGGATATTTATTTAGTATCCAGTAATAGCGCTCAACCTGAAAAAGAAGGGAGTCGGAATATTTTTTCCAACTTTGTCTTGAGAAAGAACATGGTTAGGTGAAAACAAAAAGCTAAACAAAACAAGAGGTCAACATATTAATTTTTATTTTAGGGACCACTGAAATTCACTACCGTTCACTATGGAAGTCTATTGGTGTACAGGATATTTTCTCAGTTTTACCAGATTTCAGTAATAATAATAATAAAATCCTTTAAGTAAAAAATTGGTTGTGTATTGCTAAAATCTATAAAAAACCCAAAAAACTAATAATAGAACATGGTGAGAAGCACCCTAAAAAATTATATTTATTTTAATTATTATGTAGTTATAATTAAATACACAACATTTTAGAAGATAAAAAAAGTATAATTATATCTAATCTATGAATTAAAAATTATCCATTTAAAAATAAAATAAAGAACAAAAACTCTAGTATTATGAAAAAAATAAATTAAAAGAAATGCTGGAAATATGGAGAAAATACCCCGTGTTCCCATAGACTCCTATAGTGAATGGTAGGAAATTCCAGTGGTTCCTGAAAATAAAAACTAGTCCGGAGACATTGTTTTGATTGGCTTTTTGCTTTCACCGAACCACATTCTTTCTCAAGTCAAAGTTGAAAAAAATACCACGATTCCCCTTTTTTTCACTGAACGCTGAACATGTGACCTCCAACAAGGAAATGGAGTAAAACAAGAAATATTGCAACATATTACAGACTCCAGCATCAATTATTTTGATATATATTGCAGCCCTCGCCTATATATGCACCGTTTCGAATCGATGGGTAAAATATAAGTTATACTAGGGATTAGATTTATACAATGTTGATTTCACCAATGACATTCACTCTCCTATTCTTGTACCTCGTCGATATTTCGCCCTCAATCTGAAAAAGAACACAACACATTGTAGCTAATCAATTAATTTCGGAAGTTATTCATACTACTCTAAATATAGTATCAAGATACACCCTTAGTCAATATTCAAAAGTGTTAATTTCACATAGAAACCCAAAGTCGAAACAAAAGCTTAATAAGTCTAGCTTTAAAATCCATATTTATTCCTAGCCAGACAAAGAAATTAACTAATTAAAGCTATGACCAAATCCTCCTGTCCCATGAACAGTAATATACCAGGTAGGCATAGATGGTTAATATACCTCCCTGCATACATGTATTTAGAATACATTTGTAAATAAATAAGCCTCACCTGTTTCTTAAGTTCAAAGGTTCTTTGTCTGATTAGATCTAACTTAGGCTGGGTTTGTTTTTCCTCCTCTAGGGCTTCTTCACGACGGGTGACCATTAGTCTAGCACGTAGCACATACTTCTCCGCATCGTCTAGGTTTTTCCGAAGTTTAGCAGCCAGTGGCTCTAAATATCTGTAGAAATAATAGATTATTGTATGGGTTTAAATATTTTCAGGATATGAGAAGTGTGGAGTATCAATGAGACACAAGTGGACAGAAAGGTGATTGAAATACCCTGTGAAAATCTTCTGGTGAACTCGTATAAAAATATTGGATGGAATTCTACCAACTACTATGGATATCACTATTATTTTCGATTCGGTTCTTCTTGGTTTGTGTGACGCATAGAGTACTCAAATGAATTTTTGTTTGACTTTCTTTATTGCCTATATGTTCCGACGTTTCGAACTACTCAGTAGCTCTTCTTCAGGGATAGGATAAGAAGTGAGGTGGCAGGGGAGGTACAGTCTTATATACACCGGTGAGGCATGCTGGGTAAACAATTGTGAGTAAAGTCAGCTACCTTAGTTACAGGGAATTTTAGTAGGATACCTGCATATGAGTTTTCATGTTAGTTTAGTATGTATAACAATCGTGCAAAAATGTTATATAAATGATGGAATAAAGTATTCTATTGTTTTAAAAACAGTTCAGGTAAGGCCTGGAGATCGTATAAAAATAGATTATTACCTGGGCGAGCTCCTGATAAGCAGTAGTTCCTGGACACAAGTGGAAGTGAGTCGTTCCAGAACTGCTCTTACAGACGCCAGCATAGCGTTCAACTCATCCTCACTCTTGTGAATAGACTCAGGCGCTGATTGGAGTAGGATGGAACCGAGAACGTCAGTATCATTATTGATATCAGCAATCCTCTGCAGCAAGAAGGATTCTAGCTGGAAATGAAAATAGAAGAGGTTGATTAGATATGAAGTAACGCTTTCCCCGCTTTCAATATCAAAATGTTCCAATCCCCCATTGCTATGGATCAGAAAACAATAAAAGATTATAAGCAAATCCTTGATTGATTAAGTCGAGAATGCAGCCTTAAGACTCAGAACAATGCAAAATATAAGTAATAAACAGGGTGTCTCATTAAGTATCGAAACATTAATATAGACAGTTTAGTATAATCTATATCTACTGTCCCAGGTAGGAATGAAGAGTTATTGATATTAACTTGGTAGTAGGGCTCCTGAGGGGGTGCCTTGATTTCTCTTCTCACTACTGTCGTTTGTCACTTAATGTTTGTAATATGGACGAATTTAGGTATTCATTAAGTGTCTTTGTCAATTGTCACTACACTGCCATGTCGATCTGTCCATCTAAGAAAAGGCCATGTCGATCTGTCCATCTAAGAAAAGGCCATGTCGATTTGTCCATCTAAGAAAAGGCCATGTCGATTTGTCCATCTAAGAAAAGGCCATGTCGATCTGTCCATCTAAGAAAAGGCCACGTCGATCTGTCCATCTAAGAAAAGGCCACGTCGATCTGTCCATCTAAGAAAAGGCCATGTCGATCTGTCCATCTAAGAAAAGGCCATGTCGATCTGTCCATCTAAGAAAAGGCCATGTCGATCTGTCCATCTAAGAAAAGGCCATGTCGATCTGTCCATCTAAGAAAAGGCCATGTCGATTTGTCCATCTAAGAAAAGGCCATGTCGATTTGCCGATTTAAGGCTTCAAGAGCCCCTAGGCCTAGGTAGTATATGACAATGTTTTGCTTCAATCTAAATTAGAAGGCAGTGGAGCGGCAGTGGAGTGAGAGTGAGTGGGTTTAACCCACAAATTAATAAACACAGTTTAACAAATATGATTTTAGACTTATTTTTTAAACTTAGTACAGTAAAGAAGACTTGGGATATTTGGGAGAAGCAGTCACTTTTTTAACAATGAAGAAACAAATAGGTACAATATGGTAGCGTTAATGAATAATGAGGATTTTGTCTGTCGTTCCAGGGACACCTAGCCTATACTAGGCCTCGACTCCCTGCGAGGCCTGTCATTTAAACAGCAAATCACCCAGGACTTTTTTGATCACAACCGTGCACCCCTACCTTCAGCAAGTCTTCAATGAATATAAATAAAAGTGAAATGCGCTTAATTTATTATGTCCGTCCATGCCATGCCCTTTAAATCCACGTTTTTGTAAGCCGAATGAGGCACTGGCGGCCTCCGCATGCATGTAGCCATGTTGACCCTGTGGGCCAGATTCCCATGATTTTATGAGGGTTAACTGTCCGTCCCCGCTCCGGGGTGCGGGAGGATACGGGGACGGAAACTCTGTCTAAGGGACACCGAGAGCCATATGTTTGTCCTACAGGCCTCTACCCTCACGCAGCCCGTGAGGACAGGCGATCGAGCCGAGGCTCCCGGTGTTAGTCCACGTCAACGAAAAAAAAGAGCTAGCCACTCAGCAGATGGTGCGTAAACTAACGCTAAATATCAAAGGAATTCAAGTCCCAGTATGTCGTCCGTCGGTCCTTAAACTCTGTGAATGATTTTGGAGTGAAGAATGACAGAATGGTTTAGATATAGCCAAAATAATAATATAGTTCTCACCCTTTCACACCCGGTCTCCTGTTCCATGGTGGCCGCCCAAACAGGAAGTTGATCAACCGTCAGTGGTTCATAAAGAAAACGGTAGATGGCGCGCTAACGTCATCTCCCGCTTTCCAGAGAACTTGAAGTTGATCAGGTGTTTCAGCAATCAGTGGTTCATAGAGAAAACGGAAAATGTCGCGCTAACGTCATCTCCCGCTTTCTAGAGAACTTGAATGCTGAAGCCTGTTACTCGGTGGCCACCCAAACGGGAAGTTCATCAGCAGTCAGTGGTTCTTTAAAAAATTGGTAGATGGTGCGCTAACGTCATCTCCCGCTTTCTAGAGAAGTTGAATGCTGAAATAAAGTACCGTTATAATTATAAAATTGTCTCCTATATACATCCTTCATTATCATTTATTGTAATTATTATAACATCTTTTTTAGTCCATGGGTAGTTTAGATTTCTTTGGGTCGGTGGGTTTCTGTCATGCCCATATTTAGTAGCAATTTTTAAAATTGCCAATGAGTCACCGTAGCCATAGATATAGTTGTTGTGATGTTGGAATATAAATAAAATAAAATTGATGGTAGTTCATAGCTATACATACAATAGCTCTGATATATACTCCATTCTACAACAATATCATTTCCTCTCAAATCATTTCATTGGTTGATGTTTTTATGGGGAGATAGGCCTACCTGTTATTAATCTTTCCCCGGTCTCCCATGATGTTTTTAAGCTTCGATTTTTTTTTGATTTTTTTCATCGCACCCCGGTGTTCAATACGAAACACCAGAGTCGATGGGAGGGAGGGTGAGGCGGGTGTACTGTTTGGGCGCGTTGTAAATATTTTTTAAAACAAAGCGTGAGTCTTTGCCACCAGTGCGCTTCCACCTTGGGACTACTTCCTCGGAGATTGGAGGGAGTTTGGTTGGCCAAGCATTCTTCTTTGCAGGACCAGACTTTGGGGTGTTTTGCATATTCTTGACCGAATATCTGGAGGTCGTCTTGGGCTTTGCCTTCTGTCTCCTGTCGGTTTTCTCAACGCTCTGGTACTTAGGGATGTTGCTCTCCCTAGGTGCTTCATATCTGGCTGCCTTTGCGCTGTTCATATTCTTGATGGAATAACGTGATTCTATCTGTTTCTTCGCAGGCTGGGGCTTCCTCACTTCCTTAGCCGTGAATACTGGGGAAGGAGTTTGGCGAGCTACTGTTCTGACGAAACGAGGGGTTGGGCTGGCTGCTTTTCCACCAAAAATAGGGATCTGGGAAGGGGTGTCATGCTTGTACAGGCTGTAGATACGGAAGAGGGCTCCATGCCTCCTGGAATATGGCAGCTGGCCAAGTTTGAACAGAGAGATGCATCGCACAGGTATTCTTGAGACAAATGTCTCCCTCCGTGAGCGGTTATCATTTCTGCGCCGAGGGATGCTCTGAACAGATTCCATGGGGGGAGAAGGGATTCTCTGGACAGATTCCATGGGGGGAGAAGGGGTTCTCTGGGCAGATTCCATGACCATGGTGGGAGAAGGGGTTCTCTGGACAGATTCCATGGGGAGAGCACGGAGGCTCTGGACAGATTCCATGGAAAGAGAAGGGAGGCTCTGGCTGACATTCCTGATTGGCAGAGGGCTCAGGCCCCGCTTGGCCCGCTCGATGTTCAGCTCAGATTTAACCATATTCAGGGTAGCTTGCAGTTTTCCTACTATCTCCTGAATGCCTTCGGTGAGTTCCATGCAACTGTTTTTTTAAATTGTTAAATGAAGATGCGTGTCAAGGGAGAGTGTGGGGAAATGAGCGAGTTAAATTAAAGGGGCGGGGACATTGGTTAGTTGTATAAAAGGGTGGGAAAAAATGGTGGAAAAAAGTGGATACAGGGTGGGAAAAAATGGTGGAAAAAAGTGGATACAGGGTGGAAAAGAATGGAATATATTCACCGATTGGTCAGTTGTATTTCGGACGATTGGACGGATGGGTGGATGGTAATTTCAGGCGGATGGGTGGATGATGGGAGCGAATGAGTTACAGGAGGGAGCAGGGATATCAGGGAGAACATGAAACAAAATGAGGGGGAAATGACATGAGGATTGTTTCTAATTAGGCCTAGGACAACAATATAAAAAGATTGAAAGAAAATTGTAGAATGAGTAAATCTTAGTCACATAACTTTCTAGATAGCTTCAAAGACTCAGGCCTAGGCTAGTCAAGTCTTATTGAAGTTATGGCAAGTGATGCGGCAATGACATTTGGGCCTAGGGCTAGGCCCTAGTTTTAATTTAGGATACACAAAACTTATTGCCATGTTGTGCTACACACCTGTCGTCATCATATCCGTCGCTTTTCATGGTGACAAATGTTGTACGAATGTACATGTTGGTCTCGTCAACTTGGTTGGTCATCTCTTCGATCATTCTCTGGTAATCATACATACGTCGAGAAGATCTGATTTCATTCGCACGCTGCCTGAACTCTTCAGCCAAGTTAGCCATTTTTGTCGAGTCTGCAATTGTTTTATGATAAATAAAATTAAAAAAAATATTCTATACGTTGTTTCCACACAACCTTAAGCTTCATAAGAGCTGGTTTGTGGGAGTGGAATCCATATATTTGCAGTATAAATACAGAAAGGACGAAGTGACAGGCCTATACAATGTTGCATCTTGTAACTTCCCGCGCCATGGCGGAGTTCTACACTTGGGCGTTTTGATTATTTTTTGCTTTAATTAAGCAAGTGGTAGCATCTACTGCCGAAATGGTATTTCGAGGAGAACAAACCTAATGTTAAGCTTACCTGAGCAGATTTTGTCGTGAGTAATGAGTGTATTTTATGAAGAAGCCGTAAATGTCTTGGGGATGCAAAAGCAAATGTGTCTCAAGTAAGATGCGGTCCTTCAGTCAATGTACATAGAAACGTAGCGCGTCATTAGTAACACTACAGCGTTGTCATGGGGAGCAGCTCTCATGTGTCCGAGAATTCCCCATTTTTTCCCCATGAAAATTGTTTAAATTGTCTGCTACACACATTTTCCCTTTGGGTTCATCCCCATTTCAAGATTGTATAGCATTTATTCAGTGCATACGGTTTTTGAATAAAAAAAGAAGTAAAATGAAGATATCGCGAGATGAGATGTCAAGAAAAGTTGTGACGCATCCTCCATCACCCTCGACGCACGTCGCGAATTTAACGTCGACGTCGGGAGCACAGTTGTAAGTCGAGTGAAAACAGGTCGAGTGAAAAGTCGGTATTTGTGTTGATAAAAGCTATTAAACTTGTAAAACATTTTTCCATCACAGATACGTACATTCTGCAATTTACGTCATGTTTTCATGGGATTGAACATAATTATTTTTACTTTATTCTGTGTGGCGAATCTCGTATTTACCGACTGGCCCCGACCCGCTCCGCTCCGCCCAACCAAACTCAGGGTCTCCGCGGGGCCTGGAAAAAGCCTTGAATTTGGAAAAATAGATTCAAGGCCTTGAAAATAGGCATTTTGGTCGAAGGGCCTGGAAAACCATTATATGGGCCTTGAATCCTGTTGGAATCCATTAAATAGCCTTGAAATTTTCGAAGATTCTGTTTCTTAGGCCAAATAGGCTAGGGTCTACATGCACTTTCCCCTGTCCCTGATTTTCCCCCTTCACTGCTTCAGTCACACCTTCCACAGAGTGACACATGAAGTAAAGGTTTAAAAACGGTGATTGATATAAAATAAATGATATACATGAAAAACAATAACTACAACCTCCAGGTTCCGTCATCTAGGTTCTATTATCGGCCTGGAAAGGCAACAGCCTTGAATTACTTTAAAGTTTAGTTCAGTCCAAAGGCGCGACAACCCTGAAACTTGAGTCTGAGCGGAGAGTCAGAGTATCTCATGTACCACATGTAATAAGCATAATTAAATGAATACCGACTGATAAAGAACATTGACACTGAACTGAACATTACCATCTAATAGTCGGAAAGTAGTGGCATTAGGCGCTACTTAGGCCTATTAGTTTCTTAACCTCTTAACATGAAATATGTGTAAAACAGTAAGATATCTGATTTAAGAGCTAGGATGAGTTTTATTAGATTGTTATTTGATCTCCGAATCGGATTTAAAATGTACATCTAGATATCATGTTCAACTTAAAACTGGTATTTATAGTATTGTAATCTTGGACCCTCCAGGAAGAGCTCAATCTGAGAGGATGGTGTCCACTTCTGGAGAATACGATGTAGAGTTCGATTCAGAATAAAAATACGATATATATATATTATCGGATCCTACAACAAATTACCATTTTTATATACTACTTTTATACTATAAGTAGTACTGTAAAAGTAGGTATTTTTTTAAGCTGTATTGATTTTCACGCACACCCTTGTGAAATTTAATTGATAGGATTGTTGGTGCGCGAATTTATGTCGAAACGAAATTGTGTGAAGAAGGCCTAATCATGCGCGAAAAAATAAGTTTATAATAATATAAGGCCGGATATGACAATCTGATAGATTTAAGATTTCTTGCCATTTATCAAATTTCACTATATTTAGCTTTTTTTTCTTGATTAAGGCATGGTGAACAACCTTAGAGGAGCAGTTTATGATATTAACCTTTTCTTCCCCTATCTCTGTTATGATTTTCCCTTCATCGGGTATATCGTGTGACCTTCTCATTAGTATTATCCACTCTCTTGGGATAGCTCTGGCGAGCTCTATCCTCTCAGTAAAGTTAGTTTCAATATTATACATTTGTTTTAACTCTTTAGTGGACATCAGTTTACCTTGTTTGTCCAGGATATCCCCTAGAGCATTGATACCCTCATCTGTCCAATGGGGCCAATCCAGCATTTTATTTTTAACCTTGTTTATTCTGTTCTTGAGGGGGCGTGTCCACGTAGGCACGCCAGGCCAACGCTCCCATGATTACAGAGCTTGGGCAGCGTTGGTTATACATGAGGGGGTAACCGGTGTCATGACGAAAAGTGACCCCCATCGAAAAGTGACCCATGGGTCGATTTTCGGCAATCGAAAAGTGACCCACCCCATCGCCAATCGACCCCCCCTTCTCTTCTAACTTAATGTTCTGAAATGATATATCACAATGCCTGATATTGTATGTAGGTGTGTGTGTGTGTAGGCGGGGGGGGGGGGGGTGTTGGTACAAGTATGTGTGCGGGTGTGGACATAGTTTTGCCTAGATAATGACAGCTTATATAAACATAAATACATAATTATGATACCATATACATTGTGTATTAGTAAAACTGGTATGATTCAATGATACCATACAAGTAGGGGGTCAATTTTCGATGGTATACATGAGCCAGTCGGATACCAAGCTATTTTTTTCTAAATGACTCATTATCATAAAATACAGGTCTAGGATATCAGTCAACATTGCATGAGAAGTGACATTGATTTTTCCTTTTTAAAGAAATTGTATTTGCGTGACAGTTTCGGATGACCTGATGATCTCAAAGGAAACATACAGAACTTTACAGTTACAAGTTTAATGTACCAGGTGAATAGGTGTAACATTTGGCACAACAATATTCGGAAGCTAAAACACATTCCATGTTGTTATATTAGCTCCATGTAGCTTCATAATTGCTGACAAATGAACGCTCAATATGGTATAAAGGTTATGTCTATATATCTCTGCATAAATGGGTGGGTCAATTTTCGATGGGGTGGGTCACTTTTCGATGGGGTCACTTTTCGATATCACACCGGCTATGACCATAAGTATACTCCCAATAATAAGAATAAAGAGACCTACACATAAATACAATATCAATATATTAAGAATCCCCCACGCCCCCTCCCATCGACAGATTTATTTATCATATCCCCACCGAGTCCCCCTTTCCATAGTCCTCAACCGGAATGGAAAAATACGCCATGATTTAGGCAGCAGCTGGTGTCGAGGGAACCCACCCACCTCCAACCTAATTTTTTTCAGAAACAGTTACCATAACATCTCGACCAATGAACATAATTACTAAGAAGTGACAGTTATACCAGACTGTTCCCGTGCACATTGTAAACTCGGATATTATATATTGTATTGTATAGTGTTAATTTCCAGATATAACATAACATAATACAAAAATAGTGACAGTTCTGGAAATGGGTGCCCCTTTCTCTGATGGTCTTAGCTCTTCCAAGGGGTCCCTTCTACATTATATATGTTTACAGAACTCATATAACAAATTAGCTATCAGGATTGGGTATACAGAGGGAGTGGACAAGGGATTATGCGTGTCCACCAAATAGTTGGGAGTAATGCCACTACTAATACTAGCGCCAACTATTTATAAGTGTATCACTAGTATGGTGTTGCTGGAATTTTGCACAACTTTCAAGGGGGGGGGGGACAATTCTGCACAAGAATTTTTCACAAATTCTCCCCTACCCCCAGTGGTTAATTATGAACAATCCCTAATAGAAGAACATACATGTATATATATTTGAGTATATATCCAGCAATGTACCAGCAGTTTATTCATGCTTTGCTTTTATTAATCAAACATAAGTAATTGTGCTAAATGCAGATACCTGAGAACAGCTATATAATGTAATATGTAATGCATGTAATATGTGTACATGCAAATATCATGATAAATATCATGCAAATATCATGATAAAGATGTAATGATGCACATGATGATTAACATGTAAGAGAAATAGTGTCCACACTTGTAGTCATGGTGGGCCATATAGGGGTCACTGGCGGGCATCTCAGCTAACCCCCTCCCACCCCTTGTTACCCCCTCCCACCCTTGTTACTAGGATCGCCTCTTCTCTACTAGAAAATGTTCCATTGGAAAATGTCCCATTTTCTCATGTATGTTTGGGAAAATGTGAACAACACTAATGATATATATACTCAATATTATACTCAATATTCTACATATAATATACTTATCAAAGCGTTCTGCGTAGTTGATAGATTCAATATAAGAACTATTCATGAAATCTACTGCATTTAATTACCGTCAAAATAATCATTATTATCATAAGATTTTTGTCCTCTTGTAACCATGGTCACAAAGGTACCAGAATGGAGATGTCAAATCAGTGATTTTTTTTTTAACGATTTTATTTCAACTGGGGAAGACATCTCCCAGTAAACTGGGTTATTCCAATGCGCCCAGCTTTGTGTAACAGTGATTAAATTTTAGCAAGATAAACAATGATCAGTTTAGTAAGTCATTTCGAACTTATATGTAAGAATTTTTAGGCAATCGTCACATTTACTTTTAAGGTACTCCTGGGGATAGTCACTATCAAGAGTGTGACCCCAATTGGGAGAAGGTAATTACTGATCATATCTGAGGAAAATTGTGCAAAGAAAGGGTACCAAAGGACATAGTGGTTGTGCCCTCCTGACTACAAGCTGTTTTCAGAAGTTTGGTCTTACTGACTTCTGCACAGTTGATATTTTCAGGCATTCTGTTGCTATATTTAACTCGTTTTCTTTCAAGTACTTTTATCATTATTTAATCTTTTTTAAGCAATGGTATATTTTTCAGGAAGAAACGGGTTTCCCTCTTGTCTCCAGTTATATATATTGCATTTTTATTCAGAACAGACAATAACATTCCGAAATTGGATACATACTCTCTGCCTAGGCAGGTCTTCCTGAGAAATCCATTTCCTACAAGTATTTCGATCTTACATAAAGTTTGATTAAAATATAGGATTATAGTTCATGTAATTGACTTATTGTCATTGTTCATTTCTAAAATAGTGTTACTAGATTGTATAAATTCTTCTTTGTGATTCAGTTTGTTGTCTTAATTAATTAAATCTGATACTATTGTTTCCTTGTCTGCTCTTTAAATGTCTTTCTTGTTTTCTATTTTCTATTTGCAACTAACACTACAGTAAATGGTTACATGGTTATACGATTTCACCATACATGAAATAAAACATATAATGCTGAGTAAACGCTATGTACCCAGTATCGTAATGTCATAAAAGTTAAAAAGTAATGCTACATCGATACATGTATCGATCTTACATAAGGCCTTGTAATCCTTTTTTCTTTCTTATATTAGAAAGTGTCTCAGACCAGCCTGAGAAATACTTACTCACCTCCTTCATTTAAATATATGTCATTATCTGCTACATAATAAGAGCGAGGTATTGCCTGAATTCCTTATGTGTTTTTGGTTAATATATACAAATCCTGTCAGTCCTTCAGGAAGTAAATGCTGAATCTATAGGCAAGTCCCCTACAATGTACGTCAGAGACCATGCATGATGACGTCGTTGTTACGTCACATGACGTCATCTGTTTTATTGCTTCTGCAGTGGTTGCTTAGAACTGCAGTGGTTGCTTCAGCAGTGGCTAGTTCTACAGTGGTTGCTATGGTCACTAACGGGGAATTGCCCTCATCTTGACCTCCCGAGGCCGGTTGACGATGCTGGAATAGCCCTCTAAGCTTGGCTTCTCACCATCTTTCTCAGCCATGATCGTGAATTTCTGGAGAATCATTGTCAGGAAGAGGAAGAATTCGGAGCGGGCGAGGCTTTCCCCAAGGCATTGCCTTTGCCCTTGAAATAAAGATAATAACAATCAGAAAATATAAAGGTCGTAGATTAGAAGGTAAGTCATTCACCCAATGTTATATAAAAAATAAATAGGGAGGAGGTAGATTAGAGGTGGTCACCTGAGGCCACTTATTTAGTTCTATAAGGCAATGTTCATAATTAATCAGTGTGTGTGTGTGTGTGTGGGGGGGGGGGGGGGGGGCTAGGAGGATTTAGAGGGGGGGGTCACGCTTTTTTGCACAGACCCAGAAGGGGGGTTCTTTTAATTTTCCACAAGTCTTGAATGGGGGTTTCATAACTTTTTGTGCATGGAATTTGACTAAATGTTTTTATCAACAGGTAATTTTACAGGAAAAGATATTTCGCCAAAACAGCCGTGACTTGCTTTAATATAATTTATCAAAAACTCTAATATCATTTCATGAATTCTGGAGTGCCTTAGACATTGTGAAGCCTTGATTAAAGACATTGAAACTCAAATAGAGAGATTGAAATCAGCAAAGTCTGCTAAAGAAAATAGAAATACTTGGTGGAAAGATACCTGCTGGCATTCAATCAAGAGGGAAGAGACAAAGTAAAGAAAACAAGCACCACAAAATGAGCCGTAAAAGAAAAAGGTCCCAAGCAAGGTCCATCAAGATTGCTCAACAGCTTGGAGCAGAAGTCTGCTTTGTTTTAGGGGAGGCAATGGTAAGTCCTGGCCAGATAGGTACACCAAAGCTGACTTCAAAGAGTGGTAGGAGGGAAGTCAACTTGGTAGCACTTCATTCATGAGGAGAGCCTATTTGACATTGAAGCTTGGGAGGATGTTTGGCTGATAATATTTTTAATGGATCAAATGTTATTACACTATTATAATTCAATGATATATATAAGAGAAGTTTTAATATAATATGTACCAACATATATATCAAGGAAAACACAAAGGCGGTATGCTATTTATAAAAGACTTTCTCTATCACTGTAAGATGGAAGTTAATCAAGGAAGATTGACTCATACTAGGATAGTTCTTATAGGTTTCTAAATCTCTTCTCTAAGGATACTGACATTGATTATTCTGAAATAATATCTAACCATCTCCAAATTGTCTATGGCTTATTTAGGAAAGTAGTGCATTTTGATTGATATAAAACTAAGTAAAAAAACAAGAAAAAGGTTTTATATGAAGTGATACATATATCCAGATGATGAAGTCAATGTTTATCCCTTAATGTTCTTGTTATTCAATACAATAAGAAAATTGTGACAATATTAGCAGGGGGGTGCCATTATTATCAATCAATCACACTAATTTGGTCCCTAAAGGGTAGGGAGGACGGGCATATATTTTTGCACCAATTCTGAAGGGGGGTGGGGGTCACATAAGTCTGCACAGTTCCTGAAAGGGGGGGTAATATATTTTTTTCACAAGAATTTGGCCAGTTCCTCCTAGGCCCCCCCCCAGTGATGAACAGTCCCTGAGATTAGAGGTTGTGGTACTTTACGACTGGATAAACCAGAACTTACCAATTCCAAAGGCGAAGAATCCTGGTTTGCTGAGGATGTGTCCGTCTTCACTGATGAATCTCTCAGGCCTGAAAGCCTTAGGTTCATCCCAGTACCTCTCAGACATGTGGACAGCATAAAGGTTAGCCATTATAGCAGCTTTTTCGGGAATTTTGTAGCCAGATACGACAAAGTCTCGAGAGGCCACATGTGGTAGAGTGAGAGGAGCTATATAAGTAGATATTCAATGAAAAATAGAGGATAAGATATCTATGAATTGTATAAAGGTATTTTCTACTCATAAGATATAATTATCATGATGGATTATTTGATCAAATCAAATCAATGGTCGGTCACTTGATGTGAAAGCTGTTGGTATCGGGCTGTAACCCACACCTCGGAAAGAAAAAGAAATATTTCATGCACAACCCCTACATAGGAGCTACATAATAGCTAATCCCAAAAGCAAGATGGTCATGTACACCTTGCACAAACGCCCATACCCAAATTAACTCACTCCCATTTAAAAAGGAGCCTTACCTATGGAAGTATGACGCAATACCTCAAGGCAAGTTGCCCAAGTGTAGCTCATTTTGGATCTGTCTTCCAAAGTCGGCAGTCTACCACTTCCAACAACCTAAGACCAGAAACATATTAAGTTAAATCTTCATATCAAGCAGGTATGGTATATCAAGAGAGAGACAGAGCCAGAAACAGACAAACAGATGGAAAACTCAACTTCTAATCTTGGCCTCACAAAGTTATGTCGGTTTTCTTAAAGAGTCAGTTAGTCCTAAATTATTATGACAAAATCACTATCTTTGCAATTTCAACCTCCCCAGAAATCTAAACTACTAACAAGTTTTTTTATTCTTTTAAGTATTAATTCAATCTCAGATTGTTCATTTCTATCCGTCAAAAGGTCTAAATTTGTGCCTATAATAAGTTCTGGATAATAAGCTTCTGTGCTTGTTCGTTGGAGATAGGGAAACAATCCAAATTCAATAAATCAGTGTCCAGAAGTATAAATCCGCCAGATCAGGGACGGTGTACGGTAACTGCTTGGCTGGTTAGTTTAGTAAGATTATTGTGCTCAGGGTCTATAGCCTCCCCCCCTCCCCTCCCGCACAAAGCTGTTGATTGTTCTGTTGACAAGCGTCGGTCATGCTCTGCTGAGCCCGACCAACTGCACAGTAGCGGTGGAGGTTGATCGGTCGTTATTCGGTACTAATCGGAATACACCATGGAACGGTAAGGGTAACCACCTTTTTTGTTCGTTATTTAAATAAGGCCGTATGAAACAATTCCTTCGGTATAAGTTGTAGAGTGGTATCGTTTATGTAGATAGACAGTGAAAATAGCGGAGTTTTACAGGAAAGATACATCGAAAAACACAGATTCCCTCGACGGGCCATTGTAATATGTGAGGGACCCGATTTACGGGTATCGTTCGAAATGTGAAATTTTCAAGCTACGCTTTCTAAACAAAGGCGGATGGATGCCGACCGTCTAGTTGCAAACCACCCAATGACTGAACAAAATATCAAAATCAGACCTACCTACAATCCAAACTTATCTATAACTGTATATGGCATGGTAAACCATATTTTTTCTAATGTATGTTATTCAGGTTGAAGACAATTCAGTCACCCTCTCACTAAAAAAAGTGTTTTACGGTGTATCCTGTTTTCAATCTAAATAAGAGTATACACAAACAAATGAACTATGGTGAATTAGTCTGATATACAAATAATAATGATAATAATAATAATTAACTCACCTCATCTATCTCTTGGTGAATACGCTTCTGTACCTCAGGATAATTCATGAGATAGAGGAACGTCCACTGCAAGGCAGTAGCTGTTGTGTCTGTACCAGTGTGCATCAAATCAGTGATGGTGATGAGCACATTGTTTTCTGAATTAAAAGGATTATAGTATTATTCTCAAGGTGGGGTGTTTTAAAATATCAAGTATTTAAACAGTTAAAAAGATCCCACTGAAAGGGCTAGGTCTTACTCTGGCTGAGATACAAGGAGCATTTTGGCTGTCCACACAGGAGACCATGGCAATCATGTGTGATTACATACGATCACATTTCATTGTGGAATAAAGATTGATTGAAAAAAATGGTTGATTATAAAAACTGGAGTTACCACAAAAGACTGGGTGGTCTTTATATCCTTCCCTTTTTGTCTCAATGAAAAGGTCTATGAGATCCCTGTTGTTGCCAGGGACATACGTTTCTTCATGCTTTCTTATTTCATCCTTCATGAGGTCCTCAATTATCTTGACGTTTGCCAGGGTTTTTATCATCTGAAAATCATCCAAATGAGCTCAATATTTACGTGATTCATTTGGTCTATATAGGCCTTGAAGATCATTAAAAAGTAACTTGTACCAGACCTGGAATCGCTGCCTCTTTCTTACTCAATGAAAAGCTGCGACGACACTGGACCATTCGTATCTGTGCTCAGAGGGTTTGCTTCTACATAATTAAATTAAATGGGCTTTTCATTTGCTTCTCATCCACTCAAATCTAACACATCGTGCAGGTTTTAGCCCAACATCCAGAGGCTCCCAAAGAAACACATTAATTAATTCCACTGGAAGGCTCTTGCTTCACTCCATGTTTGCTTCTTATACGCTCTATGCAAAAGAACACTAGCATACTTAAAGAGGAGCCCAGTGGAATCACAGCTTAATGTAAACTAGTGATCAGAATGTACTCAAAAAATGTAGAGATTTGCTTACATTTTCAGGATACGGCAACATATATCTTAAAGGAGGGAACATCTCCATAAGCATCAGGCGCACACTGAACATCATGGCTAATTTCATGTTCTCATTCAGCAGTGCCACCATGTCCCTGAATACTTGGTCAGTGTATTCGAAGCTACAAAAAAAGATATTTTATTTTGAGATATTCAGTTAAATTCTTTCATTACATTGGATACCAACTATATATATAGGGTGCATAAGCGTCATGGCGGCGGGGCGCGAATTAATGAAAATTAGTCGCGTAGTTGTACTGATGAGTGGACCAAAAGTAGATAACCCCCATAGAGTTAGCATTGGGGTGATAAATAATCACTCTATACATCGCCCCAGTAACGGTTTGACGATTATGAAGGCTATAGTTGAAATCGTTTGCCTCTAAAGATGGATATATGTAAGTTAGAACTCATAAAACTATATGATTAAGGAACAAACAGCGATTATTTATCTCTGCAATGGTGGGGCTATGGGAGCTTTACGCGACATGTCCCCATGACGTCATGAAACTGCTACAGTAGCGCGACTCAAAAAATTGCTGCCGTGGACTACTTACGCGCCCTATAACTATGCTGTATATACTATACTGCGCTGAACAGAAAATAACATTTTCGACAAGCTATATGCCCTACTGTACTGTGCAAAAACACCCTTTTGTCCAACTATGTCATACGTATTTATTTGATTGTTTAACTGTTCTTGTAATATCATGTATGTATCCTTTCGAGAAACAGTCAGAAGACCTGCCTCTAGGGAGATACTGCCATCTCTATTTTCGGTATGAACATGGAAGATATCACACTGCTAATTTATTTAATGTTCCCTGACAGGCTTTGCCTCGCAACATACGTCACCAGGGCCACCACGCTGCGTAGCGCTTACACATGTACCCATGCACCTTACACCTGTGCTGCGCAAGGGCTGACAGCGTCCGCTGACAGTGCTGCCCTGTCAGCGCGACCGCTGACCCACATACGGCCGACGCTCCTTGACGTGCTGGCCTGTAATGCAGCAGTGGGCTTACATAGAGTCTCTCTGTACTGTGACGCCGTGGCGCTGTCACTATACATGCAGGACAAGTGTGTATACATACTCGGTCTTTTATTTATTTTTTTCTATTATTTCAAAATTAGCCAATTGAAATTGAAAAATCTTTTATTTGTCAATAGTGTCGTAACAGGTACAATTAAAAGGAAAAAATGACAAATTGGTCTACAGACTTCTGGGATAGTCCCAGTTCTTCCAGTCGTTAATTACCATTATTTTGGAAGAATAATAATAGATAACTAAGCTAGAGGTTACTAAGTGGCAAGTTTGCATATGAAAAACATCAGTAATAGGCTATAAGTCCACATTAATTAAATACATAATTATGTGTTAACAGTTAAACTTATTATAATAGTAATATGACTACATAGTCTGCTATGTCTTATCATAATATATCGTTTCAGCAGGTGATATTACATTTCCTTCGATATAGGCGATCATTTATAGATCAGAGCTGGTTATAATTATCTACTTTAACCAGATAATAAAATTCAAATTAACATTTGTCAAAAGATATGATAATTACATTTAATAGTCATTCAAATACGCGTGTGGACTTTGTCGATGTTTTGTTGCGTTGCTATACACAGTATTTGTTGCGTTGCTATACACAGTACTTATCTAATCCGCTTCTTCATTATACATTAGGTTACATATATATATAGATCCATTCTTTATCAAACCATCTCAAACATTATCTTCATTCTACTATTCCATTACTACACACATCAAATTAACGCTTCACTATATTCACATATTCTGGCATCACATAATTGTACAATTCTTTGTTTATATACGTTTTCACATAGATGCTGTATTATGATGTTTTTATCAGAAGTTATTGCCTAACCCTGATAAGGGCATTTATTTCGAAAATAAAAACCTGTGAGACCGATAAAAACAATTCTTATTACATTCATATCTCCATTATGTGTTCATCAATCCCATCCTCAACCTTCGACCTTCGACCAATAGTATTTCAACAATTTTGAGGCAAACTCATCCTTTTCATTGCAGTTTCTTATTTCATATAGGAGACTATTCCATAATTTGGGTCCCTTGTAAAAGGCACTTCTTCGCACCCTTTCACTCTTGGGGATAAATGTACGGAATTTTGTACCTATATTATCACCTAATACAAAACACCTGCCATCTCCTAGTCTCCCTCAATAAACCCCTCAGAATCAGATCATGATCTGATTCGTACCCCTGGATCTTTATTTACTAGTCATTTACAAATACAGAATATACTAATATTATTATAATATAATCGATGTAGGAATCAAACATTAATCCCCTTGAAACTGTACTGTTCCGGGGTTTCAATCGCTTGTTTCAAATCCTAAAAGGTTTCCCGTTCACCCTATTGAACATGACAGCAAGCAACACAACCCTACAGTTGTACTATTAAGGGTGTTTGTTCATGAAAATACCTGGAACTATATTGTTCTTCAACATATGCATCAACTTAACGATGCAAACCCTATAACTGTACTGTCAAGGGCTGACAACATAACTGACTAATCAAGGGCCAACATAGCCCACATCGCAGCCGAATCATCCCTGACTGGACCCAGAGATGAATAATTTGTCTAGGGCCAACAATGTCAGACACGATTTACTAGCCTCCACCAATTAGTTGGCCTAATTCTCCATCTGCGTAAATTAGCCTCCTCTGATTTTGTTACAACTTACAGTACTGTCAGCCCTTAACTGTACTGTTAAGGGCTGACAACGTCAGAAATGATTATGTACAGGTAGCTTTTATGTGATTTAAATTAAAGTCTTGTTCATGATGAAAAATTATTGACAGCATTTGATGTCCATGATGTTCTTATGACTGAGTAGTAAACATGCTGTGTCTGTCGATATCATAGGCCTGCTTATAGCCTCCAGCCTCCACTATAGTGACCTGTAATAAAGAATAGGAATGGGTTAGAATGATGCGATTATTCAGATATATTATTTAGTTATTTGATATTAAAATTGTGTGTATTTCAAACGTCATAATAATGATCTAGGCCTATGTAGGATAGAACGTATAGGACTACAATTTAATTTCTTTACAAAAAAATTTAATTATTTCAATACTATTTCGACACGTTACCACAATTATTTTAAGAAGACATGTCTTAGTGCCTAATATCAAACGGATGTTTCTGTTTGGTGTATTTCATATCTTAGGTCTTGAATTAGTTACTCTTGTGTGGGTGAGAGAAGGAGAGGGAGCAAGAGAGAAATGACAGAGGGAGAGGGAAGTAAAATTAATGTTAATTACAGCGTTTCGATTATATCAGAAGTTAAAACAAGAGTCAGAGCAAACCAATGACAATGTGAACAGTACAGTTCATGAAAAAACACTGTCACTGGCTTGTTAATTAATTATCGACATTGACAGTGAGTAGCCATTAATTATAATATTATTAGGCCTCATATATAACCTATAATAGTCAGATAACCTACATTATAGATTGACATCCAGTCCCTGTCTACGACAACAAGAGCCATAGCACTAGGCTAGAGAGAGATTCGTGAACGGTAGCACATGGTATGGCTTGCTCGTTCCAAATCAAGGCAGGTCAAAATAAAAAAGAGCTTCGTTTTTAGAGAATCCAACCCATCCAAACCTACACACATTGAAAATACATAACTATAGTCTTATTTGATCTTTTGTATGGTGTCTTTACAAAGGTAGAACCAGTAATTCCAAGTTAAATCAGTGTTACTTACATCGTTAACGATCGTACATCCTCCATCAAGCATTTTGTTATGGGGTGACCTCTGTTTGAATCTGTTACTAAAAATAGATCGGCCAATCAGAAAATTCGCTGCTAGCCTCGGAGCCAGCCAATCCCTGAGCGTCCCTGCCACTCCTGGATGGACTCACATGCATTCAGTGTGCGACAGCAGACACAGCGCGTCACGGGTATCTGTAAGCTTGGAAAACGATCGCAGCGCCCGGGATGGTGATTGTGGTGACAGTGGGAGTTATTTTGACGGCGCTCGCCTGCTCTATAGCAGAGGAGCGTGCGATGTACTGTTGAGGCATGTATAAACACAAACGATGCTGTAACACAACTAAGAAGCATGTATAAGTGCAGTTGGACCATGCTTTCAGACCGTACAAATTAACAGTGCAGTAATACTACCAGTACTAGATAAATAAGGCCATTATTGTTTTTTAACATCCCATCAAAAAACCCAAGCGATCAATTTTCAATGAAACTTATATTGAATCAAAATCATTAGAGATATTGTTAACAGAAAATGTATACGCATGATATATAATTGTATCATAATGATATTAACTGTCAAAAAATATACACATGGAAATGCGAGTATCATCATTGCATTGAAATGGTATTGTAAAAGTCAGTTGGCTATCTCTAATTTTGGTCAATGAAAATAAGAACCAATTACATGTGTATACATTAACATTATTTAATGGAAAAAAAAAGAAAAAAAAATATTCTTATTGAATGAATGTACATAGTTAATAAGATGTTGGTGATGATTATACCATGTTTTAATGATAAAGTGTAATTCCAGAGAAAAAGATCAGACTAATTGAAGAAGAACTAAAATATACACATTCTAACAAGAGAAGAGTTGTAATAATATTTTGATAGCATATGGGCGCTCTAAGAAAACAATGGGTACATTGACTGAGATATGACCCTTTTCTATGTAATTGTATGACAATTTGGAAATAAAAACACTTATATATTATTTCATATACAGATTGTCAAAGGAAATGTTACTCAGCAGGAGGACTTGAACAATAGGGGGTTTGCATGTGCCACTGCGCATGTCTCTTACAGTGCATCCTGGGATGGATTCTGGTGAAATCTCACATACAAATATTTGGAAACATATTAATTTTTTTTATCGAAATATGCAAGAATGTTTTCATTAATATCACGGCTTGTATAAATTATCTATGTTAACCAAATGCATGATGGGATAGATGGAGACATGGGTTATGGAAACATGTATGGAAACATGGATATTCACATGAGAGCATTGATAAATAATCAATGCTGAACATGGCATGTTTTCTATAGATTTTATACTGTACCATTAGTCCCATAATTCCATGCGAATCTAGATTCAAAATGGCGGCTATGCAAGTCCCCTATTGGAGATTGAATGTCTCTCTATATACAGACAGTAGTAGTCATACAATTCATGAATACATTGTGCTAAATGATACAATATGCAGAATATATAATTAATGATTGAAACTCTTTTTGTCATGACATTACACTATTAAGGAACTTGCTGTTACAGTGGGTTTCAGTCTGAGGAGGTTTTAAACATCAGCATTACTCACCGAGAGCCGAATATCAGAGAGAATATTACGTTGGCAGCACCTTCTTCCAGCACAGTGCTTGGATCGAAAACAGCTCCGCCTTTCTTATCGAATTCCTAGTGTGAAAGCAAAGGTATTTCAATTCAGAAGCACTAAAACTATAGGATAAGACGTTAAGTAGCCACAATCTGGTCTCAATGTAATTAAACATGGGGCAGAGGGAGTTGAAATGAAAGTAACTTTTAGTGGGAATTTGTTTCCTCTTATAATGAAACTGATGGACACATAGGTTGTGTAGTCTATTCATATCAACCTTCTATAACCTATATATACTATAAAGTGTATTCACATGACGTCACACGGGCCAGTGGCTAGACCCACAGGCAGGCAGACATTTTGTCGGGCTATGCAGAGAGAGGCAGGCTTCAGATTAGCATGTTTTCCCGTTTCGTAGGTGAAAACATGGCGATTTTCCCATCAATCAACACTATGGATATATAGACAACCGTTAACCCAAGGGATGGTCAAATCCACATAACGCTCTACACCTGAGGAATATACCGATTCACCTGCAATAGAATTAGGGCTCCTGATGGGGGGGGGGGGGGGGGGGACATCCTGTGTCCATTTGTCACTCTAAGAAAGGGTGTTGTCGTTTGTCACTAAGATATTTCCCTTGTCATTTGTCACTAAGTAGAAAGTCAATGGTTCAGTTTTGATTGAACTTATAGTTGTAGACGAAAGCACAGGGAACAATTCATTACAATCATCTCTCTTACTTTGTCGTTAGGTGTAACATGCTTATCATGTTGATTTGTCACGTTAAGGATGAGCATTTGTCCCTTGTCACCAGAATCCCATGTCGATTTGTCACTCTAAGAAAGGGTCTATGTCGTTTGTCGATCATAAGAATTGGCTATGTCAGTTTGTCAATTTTAGGCATCAGGACCCCTAGAATTGCGGCAATCGCTTGTTCCTTGCGACATGTAATATAGTGGACAAACCCTTTAATATTTTACTTACCTTTACCATTGCTTCCCCCTCGTCGGAGATTTTTCCAGTAATAGAGCTTTTGCCGAAGCCGAGGTCCCTCAAAGCGGTTAGGGTAAATCTACGCGATTCCCTCCATGTGTCAACGTGCCATATTATGCCTGAATGGATGGACACATTTAATTAAAAACATTAATTGTCAATTAATTCAGTCAGAGCGGAGGTAAATTAAATTGGTCGCACTACTTTAGCTTTATTCTACCGAAACCAGCTCAATAAAATTTCTTTAAAAAACAATTCTCGTGGCTAAATAAGTCTATTGTCAATTTCAGAATTGTTTAACATAAATTTAACGAGAGTGAATTCAATCCAGAACAAAGGAATTATAGGACGTGGGACATTTAAGTGCTGGTTTTGTTTATTGTGGTTCCGACGTTTCGGACAACATACCCCTTTATCAAGAAGGAGTGACAAAAAATAAAATAACTGCAACATTGAAATTAAAACATGAAAAATGTCTAATAATATATATGTATAGATTTTGTGCCAGGTCTTGACAGACTCATAGCCTAGGTAAGGTCGATAGCCTGATGCAACAGTGTTATATCAACCTCCCATATTTAATTATCAATTTTTTTTTTCAGGATTTTTTATACAGCAAGATAAACAATAAGAGTGATCAAGTATGAAATGCAGGAGATCGTACAGCTTTAATCTGTTAAAGCTACAGAGGGAATGGAGGACGTACCCACTTTAAATATTATTGGCCTTATATAAACCAGCATTATATAACCACCCTTGATGCCTATACCAGTTTTCAACTTCTTATCATTTAATATATATTATTTCCTTATATCAATTTACCTCCATATATATCCTCTCTTACCTCATGTACCTCATATATAACCTCCCCCCTCTATCTTCCTAGAATCTACATAGATCTACTTCCTTCATATCACCCTCCCTTGTATACGTCTCAAAGGTGCACGATGTGTTACAGGGAATGAGTCACAAGTCGCAAAAACTGGATTTTGAGATATCATCATATTCGAAACGATGGGATCAAGCAGATTCTAATGGTAGTAAACATTAGGGCAGCTATTAAATATTTCCATATTTTAAGTTTGATATTTCTATTTAAAGAAAATGGTTTGCAATATTTCTGGCTGGACAATTACTAGTAAAGTAGCTAAATAGATAGTATTGAATGACCTTAGAGATACATGAAACTATTTAACACAGAGGCCTATTTTATACATTGTCTTGGAATTTAGTACCTGTATTCATAGGACATGGATCATTAGAAACCTAAAAGAGAACATTCCTACAAAAGGATCTTGTGAATAAAACACGTTGAAATATATAAATTTTGCGACTTGTGACTCATGTTCCTGAAACACATCACAAAATAAATATCTACTTCCCAGAGTTCATGTAAAACCCTGCCCACACACAGCCGATTTGGCCCCAATTTGGGTCTCCCGATGAATCCTACGATTTCAAGTCCTGGTTTGTTTTTAAATAACATCAACCAGGATTCGAAATGAAATCCTACGATTCACCAGCAGGCCCAAATCGGGGGACAATCGGGAGGCAAATCGGCTATGTGTGGGCAGGGTCTCATAAAGTATTGTTTAATTGCACCTTTGTTACAACCATTATTACCTTTGCCACCTTTAGTCCAGAGCTTCAGCAAATATCCAGAAGGGCGAGCGCTGGAGGCATCGCTATTTTGAATAAAACATTCCTTAATGGTATCAACAGAGTTGAGGAGAATAGTTGGCATTCCTAAGACAGACAGCTGATAGATATCTCCATACTCCTCCGCCAGCTCTGTGAATGTTATATGCTGGTGTTGAGGTCGCTTAGAGTAAATCAACAGGTTTCCCAGCAAGGGATAGCCACGGGGCTTTGGAGGCAATTTTGGTCCCATGAAACTTTTCACCACCTTTACAAGAATAATTCCAGACGCCAAGGTAACACCAGCTATCAGTAGTGTGTTCCTAGGCGGCAATTCTTTCCATTTTAAATCTACAGAGGGCATGGAGGATAGAGCTGACCCCATGATGCCAATCTGAAACAGATGAATTAAAGTGGATTACTAATTCGAAGAAAAAAAACATAAGTATAAGGTATACCAAAACTCTGTGATCGATTTTATTTACTGTAAACGCATTAATGTTCGCGCAGTATTTAAATTCGCGCACACCCCTATGTGCGCGAATTTAAATCCTGCGCGAACCAATAATTCTGATTTATATACATACATGTAGCTAAAACTACAGAGGGGGATGCTACATTTTTAAATCGTAAAATCATTTTAGGAAACCACCTTCCAGGAACTGAACAAAAGGTCTACTTTGTAACAATAGTTACCATTAATGGTTCCTGGTTAGGAATACTTCTTTTCCTGCTTTTATTAACATTTTTTTGTAAAAATATATGAATGACAATTATTTTTAGCAAGATCAATTTCCAGGTTTTTTTTCTAGGTAGGGGTTTGGGTAAATCGGAAAGACCTGTTTCTTTTTTACTTTAGTAATCTTTAATCTTTTTTCAAGAGCTCTTAATCACTAAAACTCGTAATAAAAGAATAAGGCCACCATCCTCCTACTATTAATAACTAAGTAGAGAATGCTAGGGTAACATAAAGGGCATAACATGCAATGATAATGGTTCTGTATTACCGTTATTTGGATCAGATTTTCTGAAAACCTACAATTGGCAGCTGTACATACTTAGCAAATTATGTTAAATTAGGCTCCAATTTGGTCAATACTGGGTAAATTGGACTGTATTCGGCATTGCATTGATTCTAGCAATCTGTTTGGTTAGGTTGAACATTATTTTGAACTTTATTTCCGTCTGAAATATGGGATATTTGGGAGGACTGGTTAAGTTAAGGTGAATTGTACATTTTCTGGCGATTTCACCCATCATATATATGCTATTTAATCTAGTTGAAGTAAATCACGATTGTGGCAGTGTAACAGGGAACGATACTGATTTGATTGTCCTCGATGTTAATAACCTAGAAATCTTTTCAAATTGTCGATGAGAATTATCACACATATGAAACCTGGCAATAAAATTTATTATAATATTATACAAAATTATTTAAAAAATATAGTTACATATTCTCGGAATGAAAGGAGATGAAACAAATAAAAGTAAGAAAGGTCCACTTCTTACTTCCTTGGGTGATGTGTTTCGATTGTGAAATGAGTCACAAGTCGCAAAATAAAATATAAAATACAAATGTCCTACTGTTTACTATCATTAGAATCGGCTTGATCCCATGCATCTTTTCAAATATGATATCTCAAAATCATTTCTTTTGCAACTTGTGACTCATTTCCCTAAAACACATCACAATTAAAAGTTCAATTTTGCATGGCTACCCTGCACTTGTGGCGACCCCTGCATGTCTTGATTACTGTGGTATTACTATGTATGCATGTATACACACATATACATATATATGCATGTACACACATGTACATATATGTGCTACTCACGAATACATTTAAGTGGGTCAGGTCGTCAGAAAATGTACAATCAGCAGCTCTACATATTCATCACATATTCTGCTAAATGTGGTATCAAAACGATAATTATATTTATCATACCCGATACATGTATGATATGTAGGTGCATGAATTAATTATATTGATAAACATAGACTATGATCTCCATGCCACCAAGAAGATATACATAGATAAGCAGTACTGACATGTATAAATGTGTATCACATGTGAAGCTATGTGAACAATGTATATACATGTATACCCTATATGTAAATGAATATATACACAGGGATATGTAAAAATGCAAAGTAGTAAAACATGCAGGCCGGGGCTGTATGCATCATGCCCGGGCATCATGGGGAAACAGGGCTGACGTTGGTTCGATCCGTGGATGCATTGCCCGGATACATTGCTGCATGCACTGGCATCTCTGTACCAGTGTACCAGTGTGTAAACAATTACGATGAGGTCAATTACACAGCATTATAAACTTGATTGATAAAAACCACGATACCTTTTGTTAGACGTAGCTATATGTTCGTACTAGAGAGAGGTCTAAAGGATGAATGCAGGACTGGGATGTAGGTCAAATTGTCGGTCGGCCTGTCCTATTTAGCGTTCATATGATATGCGATCGTAGGCTGTGTTACAATAAGTTTAGTACAGATGGCAGCACAGGTCTATGGGAGTAGTATATAAAATCGCAGAAATGGCGCTGGGCCAATACTATACAGTCTTATTACTTTCAGTTTAAATAAATCTTTATTCAGCTAATCTTGTAGTCCTACTACACACTATTATGTATTATTCTCAACAAGTAACATAAGCAAATTCCTGTTTCAAGTATTTTGTAAGTTTACGAATATATTATAGTATTTCTAATATGAATAGTCGCAGACCCACACATAGCGTTTTGCTTGTTAATCTTGGAGATCCATGTAAACAATGTTGGGGGAATTTTGGCTCAAAAGGACCATAGAAATTTGCCCAAATAATTTTGCGAAAATTACAAGAGAATTTGTATGGGACCCATCTTTCTCGAGGAAAGTGATAATATAATTATGCACACTTGGACATACAGTGCATTTTTGTTCATTTAAGAGCATTTTAGTATTATATTCCCGAATAATTAACCAAGAACATTTGAAAACAATTACTCTAGTGACCTACCCCACATGGAAGTTTCCATCTGCTTTATACCACTAGAGAAAGCCTTCTAAGTATCAATTCAATTTAATAAGACGAACACTGATCCAGTGAAATCGCTGCTTAAAGCTGAGATTCCACTAGATTGCTTGTATCTGTGCTCTTGGTCCACCACTTTTCCCCCTTATTAAAACCATATTTTCTAGGAAATCACTCATAAAACATAGTGGAACAGGTTCCCACTATGCCAAAGCTTGTCCAACTTATATGAGCTTTACTGCTAAAAGGCAACGCCCCCTTGCTCTGGAGAATCATCCTGGGTCCATATTTGTGACGTCATGTGTGGGATAACAAACTTTGTCTCACAGACAGAGTGATCTCACTAATTAATGACATGAAGGGGTCAAGACCTGCTTCAACTCACTCCCCTCCCGCTTTTAGGGGAATACAGAGGGATGTTGTGGTTTCACCCCCACTGAGCCCAGCTCCAGGACCAGACCAACAGCTGTTGTTTATATTGGTATGCTTTGAACAGCCAACCGACCACTGGAGATGAGAGGTTTGGTCATGTGGCACCATGCAGAGGTGTCGCATAATTGTGGTTAGTCCCAATTAAGATAGAATTCCATATGTTCAAAACTGGCTTGAGAGTGGTCAGTGAATATGTAAATAACCTTTTTCTTTACCCTAAAAATCATGTCTACAATTCGTTTATGAATAATCTATTCATATAAGAGTCAGTTACCCTTGTGCTTATCATACTGTAGGTATTGGCAATAAAAAAATGGAGGTTTTTCATGGGAAATAAAGGGTTTTCCTATCTTCAGTGGCCTTTCAGTGTGTATAGCACTGGGCCCATGCAGGACCACTATACAACTACCACACATGACATCACAAACTACCGAGTTTTGCCTGGATGCAGCTCCATTGGCACCCTGCTGTGATTAATCTCCCTCACCACTTCAACCAGCTATCTTTATAGTAAAATATTGAATAAACTTTTAAGTTGTAAGGGGAACTTCATCACATCAATTGGAACTAATAGAAAGTGGAAAGTTGTCCTCATCGTGTGTGATACCCTTTAACTTTGTCATTTACCTATCAATTGAGACTCAAACAAGTGTCAATCTATTTATCACTTTTATTCATTGCCATATAAATCAATTGGGAGAAGAACACTGATTGCATAGATTTAATGTGGTGATCCACTATGAAGTGAGGAATAATGTTGGTTTACGGCTAAATTAATAGCGCGCCAGGGACCAGAATGATAATGATAATGTTGGTTTACAGCTAAATTAATAGCGCGCCAGGGACCAGAATGATAATGATAATGTTGGTTTACGGCTAAATTAATAGCGCGCCAGGGACCAGAATGATAATGATAATGTTGGTTTACGGCTAAATTAATAGCGCGCCAGGGACCAGAATGATAATGATAATGTTGGTTTACGGCTAAATTAATAGCGCGCCAGGGACCAGAATGATAATGTTAGTTTACAGCTAAATTAATAGCGTGCCAGGGACCAGAATGATAATGTTAGTTTACAGCTAAATTAATAGCGCGCCAGGGACCAGAATGATAATGTTAGTTTACGGCTAAATTAATAGCGCACCAGGGACCAGGGTGATAATATTATGGTTGGTTTACAGCTAGATTAATAGCGCGACAGGGATCATGCTCTGACTGGATTTTTGTTGAAATATTTTCACCAGACTTTTCAAAATGTAAAACAAACGATCAATATGTAAGAGTAAAACCGATTGGGGGAAAAAACCCCTAAGACAAACTTGTACATAACTGTGAGTTCTTGGACAAATAAGGTAACAGATAAACCAATGTGTTTTTGATTGTCCATTCAAACCAATAAAACACTTTTGTATGTCCAGTTGCCGATTATCAAATTAACTGTGACGTTTGAGTACCATCGGCCACCAGCGAGGAGGTTTCTTGATTGTTCTTGATTTCTTTATTATTCGATTTCCCTGTACGTTGCGATATCTGTCACTGTTTGAACTGCTTCCAAATCTCTTGACAATAAAATCATGTTCTGGTAGGGATAGACCACATCTTTTGAGATTCAAGCTTCTGAGTGAATCGTTTTCCTTGATCCCTTTGAAGAATGCGCTGATATTCTTTGTTCTATGTTGACCTTGCAGAAGGTTTCCCTGCAAACTGAGTTTTTGTAGAGTCTTGTTTTGCTTAAGGGCCATACCTAGATCTTTGTACCCTTCATGCTGAATACTATTCTTGGAGATGTCGAGCTCTAACAAACTGCGGTTTTTCTTAAGCATGCCTGCTATTTTTTTACAACCGCTATCCCTGATTTTGTTATCGCTCATACCAAGAGTTTTTAAATGAGTGTTGCTTTGCAATGCCTCTGCTACATATTTACAGCTGGCTGATCCTATTCCAACTTTATTGATGTGTAGTTCCGTCAATACTTGCCATTTGTGCATAGACCTGAAATAGTATTTTGCTCCTGCGGGTCCGAGATTATTTCCTCCAATGTTCAAAGTCTGTACAGTAGGAAACCGTTTTACCTCATCAGGACAGATATATACTCTTATATCTTGTTCTGTCAAATGTGTATCTTCAAGTAGCAAACCTGTCACTTCTTGCTTTGTATTGAGGATATACTTGCTGAGGCCCTTTACTCCTACACCGTCCAAAGGGCAACCTGTGAAATCAAGTCTTAAGCATTGACCCAAATATGTTTGACAGTACAAAACACTAATTGCCATTTCCAGCGAGGTCACCCGGCACATGGTAATCCGATGACAGGGTATAGGAATCTGACAAATTTTGACAAATTGACCTCTTTTGTACATTATATTTTGTACAACACAGTGTTGGGGATTAATGAATCGGAACATTCCATGTATGTACTTGTCAAATGTTTTAGGATCAACCATGATTGATTTCAAGTTCTTTGTAGCATAAAACAATCGGACAAAATGTGTAATTGAATTCGTGCTCAAAGGATTGTCAGTGAGTATTAGTTTCTCGAGTGCGCTATTTTCACCCGTGGCTTTCACTAGTTTTGATAGGCTTTTATCGTCTATTTGGGCACCTGAAAGATCAATTGTTTTGAAACGTTCCATCTCAACCCCTCTGAGAATAAGACATTGTATTCTGGCTTCCTTGCATTTGTTGTCTGTCATTGATATATTATCAGGTAGGCTACGTTGGTCCATAGTTATCTGGTTATCATTCAGCACAAGCATATCTTCTGGTTCATGTCCTTCCCATGCTCTGAGTAGATATTCAGCACCTTTGTTGCCCACCTGATTTCCGCTAAGGTTCAGGAACTTTAATCCAGGTTTTTGTGCATGATAGACGGCTTCTGACAAAGTGATAGTTCCTCTATTGGTTATATGGTTATATTGGAGGTCTAATTCACGTAATGCATATGCATGGCGGACATATTGTGATATATATTGTACATCATCGTCAGTAATCTCACAATAAGATATGCATACACTCTGGAGTGACCTTGACATTTCAGATTTATTGAGAACAGTATCCAGAGCGTCTTTTACAAAGTGGCAATTCGCAAAGGAAAGCTTGTCGACCTTATTGATTTTCAACGCTTGTTTCAAGGCACGAATTTCATCAATGTCAATCTCACCATTACTTACTCTCATGTTATTACCAACCTCGTCATATTCAAGTCTTAATTCTCCGTCCATGTCTAGCGTAGGGATTGTCTCTTCAGTTAATGTCTCCTGTTTTTTCGATCTTTTCATTTCTAAGGTGTATCGTACAGTCCTTATACTACGCTTACGCCTTTTTGGGGAAGACCGCTCAAAAGCGTCCCTAAGTTTAATGATTGCTCCCGGTTTAGCATGGATAGTCCGCATCACACTGTGTAGAACATTTTCTGCCTTTTCCTTCACATCTCTTGCCTGATTTATCCGGTTTCCTTCTCCAAGAGGCAGTTCTCGTATTAGCTCTTCTATGAAGCCGTGATTTCCTGTCAAAAACACACGCAACTCAGGGAGGTTTTCCTCCACATATTTTACGTTTTGGTCAATCTCCACACTCTCCAAAGATGACATGGATGACCGTCTCGCCGCCATGGTCTGTGTCTAATTAATACTGCGTAGTTTCCTCTTAAGATTACTATAGTGCTACAGCTCAGTTGGCGTGGGTCTAGTGGACCCTATATGCCCTAGATATATATGGTGAGATTCCTGCGCAGTGTCAATCACGAAATAGTTCTCTTTGGAGACACATTGTAAAAGTTGCGCTGAGTGTTGAACGCTGAACATTTAACATTTATTTAGCATGTATTCACCATCATTCCTATATACACTGTCACCCTACGTTTTGCTACAAATCTTGCAAAATAGATATGCGACATGTACTATTTTCATACTTGGCTATACATGGCTATCAAATCAGACAATATCAGGTTATCAGGTGATAATAAGGGCCAGGTCTTCAGTACAATTGACTTTTACCAATCCACTCAAACAACCCAAACTTAAGACGAAAATCAGGTTCAAAATACAGTTCAACATGTATTCAGACATCAGACAGTTCAGACAGATGTATTGAATGAATACAATACAGAATACACTCAGATATACTCAGTATCTATCATTTTTCACTCTAATTTAGCAGAATTTGAGAGGTGTGTAGAACTGTAGATTGTGCTTTTTTTTTTAAAGATTTGACCCATAAGTCTATTCAATGAACATGTACAATAAAGTGGAACATTGAGATCTATGGATATACCTCCCCCTGGCACCAAACCAGCTTGTACGCCGTTACATTGTACCATTTCACACCTTTACTTTTGTTTAAAAAAATATTTAATGAAGGCGGCCATTTCGCCGCTGTACTGTTGGCCACTTCCTCGTCAGTGTCTCTTTGAGTTCAGCGTCAATTAATACAATGAGCCACTAATAGGATATATGGGAAATCAGTTTAACTAAATTGACTATAGCTGATAATGAGCATCTCTGCAGCTAAGATTTCGGTAAAGAATACATGTAACTTTAGATACTAAATCTCGTATCAATACAACTTGTTTTAATAAATTTTATTGACAGAATATTTTCACAGAGTGATATATCTCATTCGTCGTTCAAAACGTATAAATACTTGTCTAATGACTTTGACATTAATAGGCATATAAACAACGATCGATCATTACAACTAGAGAAAGTTACTTATAATGACTATAAAGCATGATTGAATATATCCTTTTCGTGACGGACTACAAATAGATACCTCTAGAACATGTTAACACTACAGAATGCATTCACGCTAAGTATTTCAGTAAAGACTCAATTCAACTTTAAATCAAATACTCATTCCCCAACAAACAGGTTTGATTGTATGTGACAGCTAATATAATATAAACCCATACATGGCATCACATTTATGGTCATTTCTCTTGCAACAGAAAATAACGAAAATTCTTTTTCTGTGCCTTTATTTCATTAACCGTTGGGGTCTAGAAATATAATGTCGGTATGTTGGTATTTAATCAAATTTAACTATTTTTTTGACATTGAATCAAAATCTCCCTCAAATGATGAAATCACTTGTATCCAATGTCACAGATTATCAGATCAATAGGGAACGATTGTCCATGTATGATGTATGATCCACGTATGATGTATGATCCATGTATGATGTATAAATGTAAAACAAACATGAGAGGGGGAACTAATGCCCATACACCTAAATTAGGGAGGCATGGAAACAGCATTTCTAATTTTTTTAACCGCCTTTTACAGCTGTTACCACAAGGCACTTTTGGTTGTAAAAGAAATTAAGGCACTTTTGGTTCTTCAAAAAAGGTTTTGGTTCTTTAAAAAAGGTCTCTTTAAGTCGTGAGAAAGACACTTTTGGTTGTTATATTAAAACGGAAAAAGGGCACTTTCGGTTGTACAAATGGGCACTTGGGCAAAGTTTGAGGGGGTGGGTGGGGTGGTTATTTGCTATTTGCACTTTTAATCCCATTTGATCCAGAGTGCCACTGTGGATCAGCAAAAACTAAAACATGAAAATATTCTAGAAAAAGCCATGTATTCATGAAAAACTCAGAAAATTCGAGGAAATATAAATTTTTCTTCATTTTCTTTATTTCAATCTTCCATTCGACAGTTATCAGGACAAAGGAAAGAAAAAAACTGAGAAAAGTATTTGGAATGGAACTTTAAAATAATAAGCTTCTTACGGCATAATGATAAGAGAATAAACAATAATACATAAGAGACTGGTAATATAACATTACATAAGGGAAACACATATATTGTATTTATGGAAGTAAGACCTATATTGCACCATACCAGGTGAAAAAAGGTAATTACAATGTTATGCAATAGTGTTATTTAACATTTAAATAGAAACTGTGATGTGGTCATAGTACCACGTAATCTTGGGTAATAACTACGCGAGTAAATTAGTCAATAATTAAAGTTATGAAAAATTGGATTTAAAATTAAAGATAAGAGTAATACTCATCTGAAAAAGAAGAAGGGAGCTATTTTATATAGACTTTAATCATAGCAGACGCCTAGCATGGTCGCCGCCATTGCTAAGTCATGTCACAACTTGCCACTTGTAAACAGAATTGATAACACTGGCTAGATAGGTATATATATGAATATGAGATAATTAAATTTTGAGAAGTTACATCATATTCCGTAACATAATTTATAAAGACAAAGGGGGTGCACGTCCATTTATTAGATTGCGCCAGAGATAGTAGATAAGAGAGAAAGGTTTAAGTAAAGGAGAAATTCACGCGTGACCTAGATTCCTTGGCGGCCAATGTATTATGGCTGCCGTGGTGAGTGCAGTTGGTGCCTTACCCGCGTTCAGTATGAAGATAACACTCATATAGGTAAAGAGTGGGTACATGAACATAGCTATGAAGTTACACATTTTAGTACATTGGTATATGTAAAACAAGGAGGTATAACAATATAGTATTCCAAGATGCTTGTGACTGATTTGTGTATGCGGTAATGTAAGACCACTTTCGATGGAAGATAATAATAATTTTGAGAGACAGTAAACATTCTGGTGGGTATTCATACATATGAGGATTCTATATAATATTATCTAGATTTGTCTAATTGAACCCTGATACTTCGCGCCTGGTGATGCTGTGTGGTGTAACCTTCCAACTTATATTCATACTAGATATCGGGATTAGAAGGTCATGTGGTAAACGTCGGCAAGAAATTATGTAGTTGCAGGTCACATTGCTCTGTAAATAGAAAGAAAATGAATGTTATCTATAAGCCTGCGAGCTATATAGGACACCATTCCCCGCTCCTTCCACAATCACATATATACAAATCACAATCCCGGATATACCAGTACAGCTTCCAGGTGACATTTAATAAAAGTCGATTTTAAGTACAAAACAGCATAATATATGAGACCTGAATTTATGTTCAGATTACGAATAAAGCCACATTAATGTTATTGATTACTGTTTTTTTCTGTATCAGTAGAATAAATTGCTAAATATTGATTAGATGTATCGAAGTAAAGTGGGTCGCATATATGCCTGGGTTGATGTTTAGAGATATGATGATGGATTGGAAAACCCCTGTTATTAGTTTAGGTATTTTACTAGCTTTCGGGCTATGGTGTGCCCTTCATCTTCAAATATTGATGATATTGACTTCATAATCATTTCAACATATGATCCATGCCTCAAAACATAAAAAATAATGTATTCACACTAAATTGATTGAATGTTAATTTAAGTTTTTAAGTTTTTAAGTTAAGTTTTCAAGTTATGGAGTCCCAAAGTTTATAGGGGCAGTCATGGGGCATGTTCCCCCTCCTAGATTTTCCGGGACCTTTATTATATGTGATCCGTTTTTAGGAAAATGAGTCATAAGTCGCAAAAAATAGATTTTGAGATACCATTATATTTGAAAAGATGAGATCAAGCCGATTCCAATGATAGTAAAAATAATAAGTATTTCTAGATTTTAAGTTTGATATTTTCGTTTTTGAGAAAAAAAGTTTCTAATATTCCGGGTGTCAATAAACAGTAAAGTAACTAAATGTAGTCCATATGAGGACCTTTAAAATGAAAGGATATGTTACATTGATTGTCCTGAAATTTGAAACATCGATTGACATAGCTATAAGCGACGAACTCTTAAAATATTAGAACATTCCAATAATGTGATCTTGTGAAAGGAACACTTAAGGAAAAATATCAATTTTGCGACTTATGACTCATTTTCTTAAAACACATCACACATTAATAAAGGGCCCTCATAGTAACAAAACCGTTGGCAAACCTTCTGTTGCAATTTGTTCTAGATTCAGCCTTCTTTTGCTTCCATCTTCTGGACTAAAGATCCAGAAGAATGTTACAATGGGAGGTAAGTCGTAAAAAGGATCCTCCAAATTAGTTTTAAGATATATAGTATATTTCCCGACATCTGTCAATCCAAACAAAGAAGGAGAAATACGAAACAACAAAAGCAGTAGCAGTGGAGTCAGTACGTGGCGTTGTTCCCTGCCATTTTGTTTCTGGTGGTAGTGTGCATAGTTCTGTAGTAAAGTCACCTGAAGAAGACTGTCACCAGGTCAAAACAAAATGCCTTATTATGTGCCAACCCATACTATAAAAAAGCAGCAAAATACCGAAGTTTGAGGTTTTGGTGTTAACATTGTGAACTGAGTTTTGAATTTCTAATTATGATCTCGATGGTTGGTTGGATGGTCGAAATATGAACGTCAATGGAGTTATAAGGTTGATACACCTTTTTATGAAGTAACCTAACTAAGTAACCGACTTTTGAGTTGTGGGCTTAACCTTTAGCTGATCAATTCTCCCGTAAAATATTTGCGTTATAGGAAGACTTTTTGTGCTATTTCCTATTTGTCTTCTTTAAAATTTTTACTGTTTTTTTGATGTCATTTATGACAGGCAGCGTATGAAATCCGTCCATGGAGGAATTTGGAGGAATTCTACTGACAATTTTCTATTCTGTACGTGGCATGATTGCCTCAAATCGGTATCATATAATCATATATGTCTTAGAAGCAGCACTCAAATATGGTCTGACCCTTATCCTAGAATTAAGGATGCTATTTGGTTTGGGTACGGAATTAAATTGAACTTTATCTTAAATACTCACACAAAAACCAGTTGGGAGCAGTTGATTGGAATATCAGGATCAAGCTTTTCCTCGTTGATTCTGTTATAATTGAAAGTTAAAGTTCTGTCATTTGATGCTCAATAATCAAATCAGCTCAATATGTATAGAAATCAGCTCGCCAACACAAATCCATACATCATCCAAATTCTCACAAGTAATATTTTACATCAATTTACATCTTGATGATTAGGATTTTAACAATGTTCGCTAAATAACTCAGGACCTATGATAGATAGATTTTGGAACAATCAGAATAATGATAAGTAATAAGTTCATATTGCAGATAAACACCGACTTACATGAGTTTCAAAGCCGAGGGACGTTGTTCAAACATTTCAGCGAATGTACGGAGTCCTTCATTGGAGTATTGATTATAACGAATGCTGAAAGACGTTGGTTGTAGTTGTAAAAGCAATGTAACAGGGGAAACCAACTTTGTAAGATACACATACAAAGAAACTTCTACAACTTTGTAAGACACACATGTAAAGAAACATTCCATACTTACTCAATTTCCTCCAATGACTTGTTCCACGACACTGCCCGTCCAAGGGCCTGCAAACTGGGATCTCTCAGGTAAACCTTGGAGAGGCTGAAGCACAAAAAGACCATGGAGTGTCAGTATCACAAGCAAGTAAGGGCATGGGCTACCTTAAACACAGTGTTATGTATATCTACTTTAGATAATGAGTTCAACCTCCCATGAATTCGGTTAAAATCATTCTTTTAAGTGTGGTATGGAAATTGGAGATCCTGATGCATAATGTTATTGTGCATTTGGATAGAGGTTTTTGTCTGATATGTGTACACTTCTGCGATTGGTATAAGAGGCCAGATTCATGAGTATTCAGTTCCATTGAGTTCACTATTTAAAACCTAAGATTTTTATATATTTGTAATGCCAATATTCATACTTATGTTCAAACAATACTCACCAGAGGTGGGTTAGATATTCACTTTTAGGGAAGGATTTCACCAATGATTTTATACTTTTATCATTCATGGTACAACCTTCCAAACTGCAACATAAAATTGTGGATCGAACTTGGGAAAGTATGCACCAACATTCAGTTAATTTTTATACTAAGTAGACTGAAGGCAACCGGGTGAGGAAAGACTTGGCAGAGGTCATAATATTCACAGGCCAGGGCTTCTTTAAAATCTTTAGCCAAACTATTGAAAGTAGTATAACAAGCAATTTTGTTTTGACCAAGGAAAAAAAGCATTTCCAAACAAGAAGGTTAGAAGACGAAAGAAGGTGCCTCGAAAGTCTTCCTAAAATATTCATAAAGGAACTATGCAAAGTTTCCAGCTTGCCGTACTTTTCACAGATGCTGAGTTCTTTCTGATTATATGTACTTTTTGTTGATTTATTATACACACATTGCTCTAAAAACAATTTATCTAGAGTAAGTTATGCATAGTGCCTATTTTACTAGTGAGTTATGTGGGGTTGTCATTGCAACCAATCTGTTTTTTTAACTAAGATAACCACTGAAATTAAATTTTATGACTCAATTTTTTGTATTTTCATGATTGAAAGCATATATCCATATAATATACGGGTAGAGCAATTTCTAGGAAAGGAGGTAGAAATCCATATAAGGAATAGAGGGGTTTCTTTGTCCCGAATGTTCTCGGAATTTGTTGTATTACAAACCACTTTACTCATCTGTAGAGGTATGTCTCCCCTCTCTTGATGTCGTCGTATGTGGTTTGTGAAGGTATCTGGGGTGGAAATGTGATTTTGAAGCCTTTTTTAAATTGCGATCTCTACACTCTATTTATAGCCTGGGAAAGCCCCTGTGAGATACTACGTCATTTCCCACAACCTACGTCCAGGGGGGGACCTAAATACATGGGTCATATTTTCAGAAAATGCACAATTGGCAGCTGTCCACATTTGGCATTGCATTGGTTCTAGCAATCTGTTTGGTTAGATTGAACTGTATTTTGAACTTTATTTTCGTCTAAAATCTGGGTTATTTGAGAGGATTGGTGAATGTGAATTGTACATTTTCCGAAAATCTGGTCCACATGTATGCAGAGGAGTGGGAGAGTGAAGAAGAGGGTGTAGGAATAGGAAAGGGGGAGGGGGAGGGAGAGAAGAGGGGGGAAAGAGAGGAGGGCAAGGATGTAGGGGAAGGGAGAGAGGGGAGGGAGAGGGAGGGGGAAGTGTGGGGAGAGAGGGTGACCGTCCGGAGGACGGGTACTTTGCTAGTATATAATAAACTCATTGGTTATAGTCGCTTACAATATTCATGCTCCTTCAACCAACCCGTTAGTTAACCTGTATGTATACTGAAGCAAATTAGCAGTGTCTTTATTAGTTTGCAGCTACATTTGTTTACTGCAATAGTACACATGGACAACTGAGATCTGGTGGCGTTGATGACAATCTTGTTGAAGTTCATCCTGGAAAAAAAATTCATATCATCTTATTAATGTACTGAATTTGTGAAATAAAACTGACCTGAGTTTAGTGAGATGTTTATAATTTTCAGAGAGTATCTGCGACAAAATATTAATGCAGGGTTCGTCCAGGTCAATTCGAAGAATTCTTGAACAATGGAGAAAATGAGAAAAACCAAGTATGGGGTTAGATATTGAAAATATCAAGATATCATCTTATATAGTAATACATTCCTCCATTAACTTAGATAGAAACAAAAATTAACAATCCCAGCACTGCTGAATAGGCAAAATAACACCATGTGTGAATGTCGTTCTTGGGAGCTCGGGGACAATCCATTAGTAATTGCTCTTTATAGGGAGTTGTATATTTAAAATGATGGTTTGTGTGGAGTCTAGTTGATCGTGATGAATCTAGTTGATCTCGCTAGCTGTATAATAATAACTCTAGTAGAGCAAAGGTCCACATTGGAGAGCTGAATAAGCTTTATTGGGTCCAAACTTGTAACAGAAGCAAATAGTCAATAGAATAGGTCCAGGAGCTGGACCATAGTCAGAACACACAGTCAAGTCAGTTAGTCAGTAAGCGTAAGTCCATTCTATCCAGTTGAGTCAGTGTCAGGAGTAATGTGTAGTGTGTCTAAAGATACCATTAAAGCTGCCTCTACACCACTCCCGATACCGTCTCCCGATACTGGCGACACTTGCGATCGCCATTTTGTTCCCGATAGTACAGATTTCCCCGATACGAGCGCGCACGTCGGGACCTGTCGGCGGCGTTAGTAAAGCCTCTACACTGCAGAGGGCGACACTCCCGACACTGGTCCCGACGTCATGCCATCTAGACGCAATGGATGACAACAACGTATCCATTTCGATTGCCGCCGCGGTTGCAGGAGTTTTAATTCTCCTTGATGACGATGAGAAAAAAGAAACCAAGATAGAAAGGGAGTGTTGGGTACGAATAAAAGACAGAGAGGATGAGACCCAAAACAACACAATTTACAAGCTACAAAAGGAGCTTATTGTGGTGAGATGATGCAAATGCACATTTATTATGGCTATCATTTATGCAACTTGGATATGATCAATATCGGAATACCTGTAATCAAATCAAAAGGGAATATCCAAATCAAATAATTTTAAGAACAATTTGGGGGTTCTATTGGCGTAACTAATGCAAGTCAAGGAAACAATTAAATATGGTTTTGACGTATTTGATTGTTTTGCAACCAATAAGGCCAACAAAATTAGGCGTGTTTCCCAATAAGGCTAACAAAATTAGGTTTGTTTTGGAATTTCACCAGAAAAACATACGGTACCCAACTTTTAAAAAAATGTTGACCATCCTTATTTAAGCCTTTCCGACATGAAACCATTTGATAGAACTTTTCGTAGAAAAAAAGTCCCCCCCCCCCACAGAGACCCTCCCAATTTAGCAACCCCCCCCCCCCCGAAAAAAAGTAGGTGCTTCCAATTCCTCTCCTGCCCCCTTCCCTACCTATTTCGGGTACAAAATAAGTTGTTTAGATATGTTTTGGGTTCGACATGACAATGCATAGATTGTCAGGGGTTTTGTTAAGGTTTTGAGTAAGGGGGGATTTGTATTGATGTAGGGTCGGGGGAGGGCTTTATTTTGTAAGGCAAATCAGGTCACAGCTCAGTTGGCAAGGTGCATGCAGGGGAGGGGGCCTAAGAAATTTTTTTACATGAAGAATGGCGGCTTCAGGGTTATTTTCTGCACAATATCCATAGAGATTTCAGTGTTATAATTTTATGCTGTATGTTCCACCTTATGTATAAAACAGTTTGGGCTCATATTGAATATATATCAGGGGTCGAAATAAGCCTTGGGTCAGTACAGAGTACTCTCATTGTGGACGAGTGGACTAGTGGAGGTATTCATTTTAGATGAGCAATTCTTGTAGAATAATAAAAATCTTGCCTCGGCCGGCACTTGGCCGCAACCTACACCACTGGACGAATTTATTTTTTGAAAATTCATAACTCCATTTGTTATTAACCTAGAGGCATGATTTATATATCAGATTAAAGCTCATTTCATGCACTTCAAGAGCATATCAATTTCTTGTTATTATATCGATAAGGCAAATTTCAAACTAAGTGAACTAAAATGTATTAAAAAAATACAGAAAAAAACACTTATAATAATACAGAACCACATGATCCATTATAATTTATTATTAATTGGAGCTCAAACGTCTCCCATTTATTGATTATAACTTTCAAGTCGATGTAAGACAATAAAAAATAGTCTTGCACAAAAACATTAACATGTATTAATAATTGTAATGCTGCATATACATCTTTCAGTCCGATCCTGCACAATTGTGCAAGATGATGAGAATGCCCCCAGAGGCATTTTTTTACATTCTCGAGGGCATACGTGCCAGAATAACAAGAACTGATACAAACTACAGGATGGCCATTTCGGCGGAGGAAAGGCTATCATTGACCCTCAGATACATGACTAGAGGTACCGATATTACAAACACATAAAAAATGACACATTTAAAAACATCTACAATGTGTGAAATACATGAAATAATGCGTGAAAATACTATTATTAAATACAAATGAACAAAAGATGAAGTAACAGACATTATTTTTGAAAATCTAGAAATCCTGCATTGCCCTGTGGTACTACCAATTGAAAAAAAATCTTCTAGGTGATTGTCTATCTTCCCTTGCGGAGGCATATCGCATTGGATATAGTACTGTCCCTGTGATTCTCGCTGACACATGCCAGGCAATATACGAGTGTTTTGCAGGTGAATATATGAAGGTAAATACATTTTTATTTCAACTTTAATTGATGGATGTGTCGGAACCCTGTATACAATATTATTGCATGAGGTTACATGATGTATATTATTCCTAAAAGTGACATTAATAGTCTTGACTAAGTATTACACAATGAATACAATTTTTGTAATTTCTAGACGCCTCAAACCACTGAGGAGTGGAATGCCATCGAATCAGTATTTCGACATAGGTGGCAGTACCCAGGATGTGTGGGAGCCATGGACGGAAAACACATCAAAATTGTTAAGCCATGGAACTCTGGCAGCGATTATTTTAATTATAAGCAGTACACTTCAATTATTCTTTTTGCAATCGTTAATGGGGACTACGAGATAATGTATGCAAATGTAGGGAGTTTGGGGCGTTCCAATGACGGTGGGATTTGGGGGCAATCAGATTTCAAAAAGGCCTTGGATCAAGGGGTATTGAATATACCAGAGACCTGCTCACTGCCAGGTAAAATATATAAATGTTATAATTGAATTCAAAACACATCTGGAAAATTCTAAATAACACTCAAAGTAAAATGCTAATGTTCTCAGAAAATTCTTCCAAACCTGATGAAATATCCTTTTGGCAATTTGTGCATAGGAATAGCACAGTATAAAGTCTAGTGTATGAACTACAGATGTTCTTCTCAGAACTAAACAAATAATAAACATTGGGTTAGAATAATGGTTGTAGCCCTGCGAGATCTCAATAATTATTATTAAGGGATCTTGAAAATTCAAAATTCTCCATGATCCTGATTTGCAGGTCTTTTGATGTACACAATCACTTAATAGCGTTTAAGAACAGACACCATTTGCAAGACTTCTTAGAATGGCCCTAATATGCATTAACTTTATTTACACATTACAATTTGCACCATTACTGCACATGTAGCTAGCTCCTTTCAATTTAATTAGTATTAACAACTTCATAAACTGAAATACAAGACATTGTTAAATATCAATGGTTTTGTCGCACAAAACTTGACAACTGTTTTTCTGCACCACCAAAAACAGCATTATCATATTGCTTTCTGTAGGAAAATACAGTAAATAGTAGTTGACAGATATTATTACACTGATTGTTATAAACTCTGCTCATGTGGGCTGACCTTGCTATGTATTTGTGGTCCTCCGTTTAGGACTAGGGTTATTTTCTATAACTAAACCTTGTTGTTCTGTTGCAGACTCTGATAAGAAGGTACCATACCACTTTGTGGCAGATGATGCCTTTGCGATGTCATCGCGGGTGTTAAAACCCTACTCACATAGGGATCTAGGTATTATATATTTCGATTTGTTCCCCATTATAACCAATGCATTATCCCCAGCCATATTTACATGACTTTGCAAAAAATTTGTAAGTTATAAAAGTATGACATGTAGAATTTTTGTCTGCAGGGGAACAGGAGTCGGTGTACAACTACCGTTTGAGCCGTGCTCGCAGGATAGTCGAAAACGTTTTCGGGATCATGGCTAACAAGTATCGAGTACTCAGGAATGAGATAACTTTGCAGCCACCCAGAGCGAGACAAGTGGTACTTGCTATATGTACGGTCCACAACATCATGCGCCGTCATTTTGGGAACAAGTAAGTATTCTACTTAAACATTTCAATATCTGACCAAGAAGCTGAGAAATTGACTAGTGAAGCTAAGCTTTTAAATCCTGAATAATTGTATGAAATTAGTTCAGATTGTTGAGCCCCAAAAGAGTTGGATAGAGAAAGAGAGTGATCCAACTATGACAGTTATTTAGTCACTCTTTGGAATATGAACCTCCTTTTTACAGGTTTTAAATATTGACAGATCATCATTCGTACTCTAAATTGTCATGGATATAGATGATTTCATGAGTTGTCTGCCATGTATGATTTACTAATCTGAAAATGTACATTTTGTACATAAAATGATAAAAGAGATGTGAAAAGCATAAAAGAAAATACTCCGATGTAGGCACCCATCCCAATCATTCACAATAACTGCTGGAAAACATTTATTTACTTGTCTATTCATCTTGATGTCAGCATACTGAATCTTATCAGCACTAAACAAAATATATATATTTGCTGCCACCATGGCCCTTAGGGTGGGGGCCTACTTGGGGAGGGGGGAGGGTTGCCTACGTTGGAGTGAGGTTTTCTGGCCATGTCTTCAAATATTTTTCTACATATATATGGTTCATATGCTCAGAGTTAGAAGTCGTTGATACACATTTTTCAGTAAGAACTAAGGGTTTGAATAATAAATAGCAGAATATATAGCCCGAAAGCTCAAAGTTAGATCTAAATGATGGGAATGACAGATAAACCAATAGATGAAAATGTCAGCTCAGTGAACCTTGAAACTCAAATACACTGCCCCCATTTCTCACCCGTGTTATATGAATGTTTCAATATACTTCACTCAGATATCTCCCAGCTGGGAGTGTCGACACTGAAGATGCTAACCATGGCATTATTGAGGGGGAGTGGAGGAACGACCAAAATTCTCTGGACGTTCTGCATGTTTCAACATCTCGGAACTATTCAGAGTCGGCAAAGAATGTAAGAAACACCATGGCCAGTTACTTCACCACAGATGGTGAAGGACGAATGGAGTGGCAGTACAAGTACATAGTGAATACTTACCAAGACCTTCAACGTCTAGGATAATTAGTAAGTACGTGCCACAGTGAAAAGAATTATCAACTATCAAGTGAGATTTTTAATGATATTTCATTACCAATTTGCTGCAACACATTTACCAGATACTACAACCCCCTCTTTAGGCATAGCAGTTCTGAAGTATTGATAAAGCATCCAGCAACTGGAACATTATTACTTTATTTTTATTGATATTTTATATGATACCAAATATGAAGTAAACTATGAAATTTCTGCAACTTTGAAGATCTAATTTTCTAACCCCCGTAACCTCTGCACACCAACCCCTCCCTAGTAGGCCTATAACATTCTTCTTAAAACTAGAGCCCTTGACATTCTAGAGGCACTTGTGCGTATTCTAGAAATCTGGGGGCATTTTGACATTGAACAAAGAATTTCTTTCACATGTATGAAAATGTAATATTCCAAAAAATTGGCAGCTATGATGTAATTAATTCAAAGTCAGTTTGCTGACCAATACATACAGCTCACGAGTCTAAAGCAACACCAGTAACTACCGTATAACCTCCAATAATAGCAAGGATTCCAATAGTGGCCAGGGATCTAATTACTGAAGGAGTATCAGTGATATTTGTTAATAAGAGCCGGGATTCTAATAAGAGCAGGGCGTGTGGTAGTCTTTACATTTACAGTAATATGAGAAAAACTGATAGAATAGATTATCTACCTAATATATGAATGTCATAGATATTAAAGTTTAGTCTCTGCTTTTCTCTCAATACAGTTGCTAATGGCTATCCAATACTACCTTATCTAATTCTAATAAACGACGAGGGCTTTAATAAACGCTGGGGTAAGAGGGGGGTTTGACTTAATAGCTGCCCCCGGCTATTGTTGGAGGTTATATGGTAATTTGTTAACATTGAAGAAATTTGTTAACATTGAAGAAATTTACATTGTGTGATACGTATAGGATGCACCAGAAGTGCTTGCAGGGGGAGGATAATTTTGTTGGACTGGCTGTTGAGCTGATTGAGCTGCTTGAGCTGCTTGAGCTGTTTGAGCTGCTCCTCCTGCAAGGGCCTCTGTCAATGTCCATGTCCCCTTCAAAGCTTCATGGAGTGTAAATTCGATGAACAGGCGCATGTCATCTTGGATCTGAAAAAAGGCAAAGAGTTAAATCTATTGGTTTTTGGAAAATTTCATTTAAGAATGTACAATGTTGACTTCATGATTTTAAAGACTTTGAATTTGAATGGGTGAAGGAAAGTGAGAGAAAGACCTCAAGTGCACTTGGTGGTCACAATGGACCTTCTTTAGAAAAGTAATTGCTGGTGATGAGAAGGCTTATCGGTGGTAGCATCTTCTTTGCATTGACAATGCCCCGGGGGCATAACTATGCCCCCGGGGCATCATATGCATATGCCCCATCATATTTATGCCCCATCATATATACCTGGCTATACATAGCTTAGTTAAGTTCCCAGGGCATCATATATATCTATCAGGGGCGGATCCAGAGAGATTTCTCTCCCCCCCCCTGTTGCAGGGATGTCACTAAGTTTTGTGCCAGGTGGCTATTTTGGATTTTTAGCTGGCTACAGTACTTTATCAATGCCGTATTATGGTACGATGTAACAATAATGTCTAAGAATTGTCTATATTAAATATGTTTCCATGAGTACTAACTAATACACCCCCTTTTGGATTGCCTTTATCTCACCACACATACTTCATATTGTTGCGGGTATATTTAGTTCAATACCTTCCCTGTCAATGTTCAAAAGTTCATTACTAAATGTCTTAATTGAACAAAGTTATTTGGATTTTCATTCAACTTTTCCTGCCTGCCTCTGCAGTTGCCCCTCACACACATTGTAGATGTACATTTTGTTGTTTGAAATGACAAGGAATGAGACTAAAATTCAGCTAGAAATAATATATGTGTACGTCTATGTTTGTGGCTATTCATAGGTTAATATTTGGGGCAATTCTATCTGGCGAAAATCAATCATATAACGGCCGCTATGCTGTCTTAGAGACAGCATAGAGGGCTGCTATGCTATATTTTATATTTGTGATGTGTATAAAGTAATGTCTCGACAATAATTATAACAATGTGTTTTCTTATTTATTACAGATTATTCTTACTACAAAGTGTACCAACCCCTTCCGGCAGCCGGTCCATCATGGTTGCCACATGAGTAGCCCATCGTAAGTTTGGCGTTGGTGTTGATGCGCGGTTGCTGCCTGCAGCAGATACAGCCTGTGCCAACTGAACGATTGCGTTTGCCTTCGCCATTTCAACATCTGTAGTCGGTTTTCCAGACTCCTTCTTCTTTTTTTGAGGCTCACTTGTTGCCCATAAACGTTTCAGTGTGGACGAGTGCATGTTTGGGTCAATTGAGTCTTCAGATGTTGCTCTTAAACGATCCTGTGTTGTGGTTGACAATGACAATGTTGATGTGGTGGTCTGAAAGATACAGGTCGATAATAATATATATATTGTTAACTTTTCTTTTAATTGAAGCAGCAAAAATATATGTTGTCTATATATTTATACGTTAAAGTAAATATATTTTGATGGGCAAATTTGTGCAAATGAGAGAAATTGATGTTGTTAATTCAAATCGAAATATATCCTAGATTATCTGAGTTTTGTTGTCTTTACCAGATGCAGTATTGACATTTCTAAGTATACAAAATAAGTTTGCAAGCCAAATAAGTTTGCAATTGACAAATGTGTAATAATAATAATGTATAATAATTGTGATTTAGCATTAATAAATCCCACACATATGTAAATATTGAGTAAATAAGTAATGACAGGAATGTTACCTGTTCCACTGTCTTAGGCCGTTTTGTAGGCACCGCAATCGTGGGCAATGGGCAATCAATTTCATTCTGGAACAAGCAAAAAAGAAATTGTATGTAAATAAAATGTATATAATATTTGATCTCTATTTACAACATTCTTACCATGTAATTTATCAACCTATACCTCAACCTATGCCATTGCTCATCAAAACGCTATAATATGAAGAAAATCTATAATATAGTGATATTTAATAAAAAGTATACATTGAAAAGCACAATATTCCAGTTGTTAAGATAAAATATTACTGTGTAGAAGCTCTGACATTTCATGCCAGCGTTGAAATTACATAAGAGAAAGATTTCGAGCAAGATGCATCTTTAAAATTGCCCTAATCTCGTGAAAAATGAATGTAAAATGAAATTCCTGTAATAATCTATTTAAATATGGTTATGACCATCCTAAGGAAGCCGTTTTGAAAGCGTAACAGCCCCCCCTCCTACCCACCCTGCTTGTACAGATCTCTAAATTTACCCCAAATTCTCGCCGACTGCCATATGTTTACCATCGAAAATCTCTATGACATCCCTAAAATACTAAATATTAAGATATTTGAAAAATTCTTTCGTCTATATGATGGGAGGAGGTTCCTAGACTACATTTTCACTGAAAGAATTTTGAAAATCATTGAAGTTTTAGAGTTATTTGGCGTGACGAAAACCAGAAAATCTAAATTCTCGCCACCATTGGAATTCTATGGGAAATTACTATAACGTTGCTGAAACAACTAAATATTGGAATTTTTCAAAAATTCTTTCGTCTATATGATGGGAGGAGGTTCCTAGACTACATTTTCACTGAAAGAATTTTGAAAATCATTGAAGTTTTAGAGTTATTTGGCGTGACGAAAACCAGAAAATCTAAATTCTCGCCACCATTGGAATTCTATGGGAAATTACTATAACGTTGCTGAAACAACTAAATATTGGAATTTTTCAAAAATTCTTTCGTCTATATGATGGGAGGAGGTTCCTAGACTACATTTTCACCAAAAGAATTTTGAAAATCATTGAAGTTTTAGAGTTATTTGGCGTGACGAAAACCAGAATTGACAATTTCCGCCGAGATCCTGAGGTCAGGAAAAACTTGTGGGCATGGTGTCCTGATCAAAATGACTGACTACAGGAACCCTGTGAACGTGTCAAAATAAAACAATATTCAAGGTACCTGCACTTCCTGTTCCTCTTCCCCTTCCACCAGAATAGTCAGGGTAGAGCAGCATTCCTCAGCCTTGGCCCGAATATGACTGTCAAGGAATCCCATCCTTTTAATGATGTGCTGCACCCTATCTGTAGGTTGTTTGCGTGCACCACTGCCCGACTTAGGTTGTAATTTTGATTTTGTGAAATACGTACGGAATGTATTGATCCGTTTTTTCACCTCATCAGCTGAAATAGAAGTTATTCAGATTCAATGAAAATGTTGCAAGTGTGATTAGGATATTGCATACATTATTATTATACAGGTATTATATGGCATATATAACTATGCTTACCGTCTACAGCATCAATGAATAAGTGAAATGACATGTTTCATGCATATCTATTACAATGTTCTAACCAGCCAGAATTTGTATTGCCAGATCGGGGCATGTTGGGATCCAAACCAAATTCTGCCAACAATTTTCGTGTCTAGGGGATTGCCCCCTACCCTGGAAATCTTTTGAACATATACTCCTACATTTTAGAGGGTGCATTCTGGTACATTTGAGATGATCGAATATACGTTTTAGTTCCTGTATTTTCAGGATATTTTACCGAATCAATCTCTAAATCTGTAGGGAAACGTTCAATTACTAATGTAAATTGTATTGCCATGACAAAATTCAGCAACACAGTTTTGAGACACAGTTTTTCAAGTTCCTAAAAAATTGCAAACAGACTTGGTACGGTACAATAATTGTTTTGATATCTTTAATACTCCACGATTTTCGTCCACTGTAGAGTGTAGTCCCACCCCCACCCCTGCAGTATAGACACCCCAGGTAGGCTTTAATTATATAACATGGTATAGGCTACAAAAACAGTCATTATCAATTTACGAAATGCAAAATATACCAACGCACCCAACCAGAAAGGTAGAGCACCTTCTAGAGATTGTGTAGAATTTCGAATTTTTAAAATCCATTCATTAGAGACAGAATACAGACCATGTTAACACCCCCTCCCCTACAGAAAAGGCCCCACACACTAAGTATCTCTGACTCTCACTCTTCCCTATCTCTCTTGCTCCATAGCCCTCTCTCAATTTCCTAACATTATTGAAGTCAGTGTTGTGGGTGGGTCGGAGATGAAATGATGGGTTCATGAAGTAAACATAATAAAGTTGGTGTTGCTTTTATTAATAAAATACAAATTAGTATCTCAAGCTTTCGGCCATACTTCTTCAGGAGTATATCTTAGTTCCATTTAGATTACAGAGCCTGAATCCTGCATTTTTCTTTCCTAACTACGAAATTTTACATTTAATCTATACTCAAAATATTCGATTGTTTAAAAGATAGAAATATTATACAGGGAAATATAGTGGCGATATAGACACACAGTATTTGTTATTGATCATCTGTGGTCACTGAGAAGAACATTATCGCTTCTTTTCCTGAAACGCCATTTAAAAATGCTCAGTAAATTATGTCCCTGGAAGCATATCATTTTTTCTTATTATTCAAATTACCTAATTGTGTAATGACACTATGCAGTCAGGGATCGTAGTAAGGGCTTTGTACTCATAAATAACGAGTATATTTTGCTGTGGACGAGTACCATTGCTGGTGCACTTGTCCACACTTACGAGTACCAACACAGGGCAAAAAGATTGTAAATTGTCGCACAAGGTTTCATTGAAAATAAAATCGAAAAGTGGCATTAAGGGCAAATGACTTCCATGGGTTTTTTTTTTTTTTACTTATTTCACTTTCTTTTCTTCTTCCCTCTCTGTCTCCCTCCCCCCCCCCCCCTGCCGCCTTCCCTGTCTGCCTACTCCTAAACCTCTCAGGGACGGATCCAGGGTTTTCTAAAGGAGGGGGCGCACTTTTAAATTTTATTTTAAATAACCAGAACATATATGTTATATTTATATATATATAACTAACAGCTTAGCTTTTGTTCTGCAAGGCTTTAAATATTTAGAGATGCCACTCCCCTATTTCAAACATAAAATCAACCATGATGAAAGTTCTAAATCTTTAAAATCAGGAACTTTCGTTTTGTGCAAATACTTTACCAGAAATTATTTGTTAAACTTAAGGGTTTTTGGAGTGAGTGAGATTGGTTGCTTTACGCCCTTATCAACACATTTGATATGGTTATATCAAGGGCGGGAGAGCTGAAAGGGAGGCAGTTAATGATCATACCCAGGAAATAGAGATAGAGAAGAAGGGAGAGAGAGATAGAGAAAAGAGATAGAAAGGGACTTTATGGTTTTTGGTTAGGAACTTTTCTTAAATACAGCATTAGTTTGGCCCACTCACCATTCAAGGATTCATTTTAAGAGCATCCAAGTATTTTCCCTCGGTAAGAAACTGGGAATTTCCGAACATTTCAAGGCCATTTAAATATTCCAACAGGATGCAAGGCCAATATGATAATATTTCAGACACTCCGACCTATATGTTAATTTTCCACCCCTTGGATTTATTTTACTTCTAGGCTTTTCCAAGCCCCAATATTGGAATACATTTTTTGGAATAAATCCGCCCCTGAGAGCCTCTCACCTATCCCCTCTTTCTTTCTCTCATATCTTTCCCACTCTCTCTATTTTCTCTCTCCTTACTCCCCCCCTCTTTCTCTGTGACCCCTCCTCCTTATGTACACTTACATGATTACATTCGATTCAATATCTTATTTAATGATCTGGTAACATGCATTCAACAATGAATACAATAATCAATTATATTTCAAACATTTTCGAAAGCTTTTCTAACAAACCTCTCCCTCTCCCTACCCTGCCCCTCCCCTTGCGGTTATTCACTACTGGTGATACAATTTAATTGTATACTTATTACAAATATCCTATACAGTTTCAAGTTATTTAAAAAATACCAGTCAAGTCATACCTACAATCAAACCAATGTTCTTTGTTTGGTCGTTGCTCTTTCTCTAGTCAAAACATCAATAAAAAGGTTGTCTCTAATGTGTCAGGGCAGTGATTACATGTAGACAGATCTCATAACAGTCTTTACAAGCTTTGGGGGTCATTAACATTTTCAGCCTTAGTCTTCTTAGCCTTGTGGTTAAGCTTATCGCTGGATGTGGAATCGAGGAATGATAAGAGCAAAGGCCTACATTATGTGACACTTAGAGTTAGCATTGTGTAGACAACGCCAACATGGTATAGGCTACAAAAACAGTCATTTTCAATTTTCGAAATGCAAAATATACCAACGCACCCAACCAGAGAGGTAGAGCACCTTCTAGAGATTGTATACAATTTTGAATTTTGAAAATCCATTCATTACAGACAGAAATACAGACCATTTTAACATCCCCTCCCATACAGAAAAAGCCGTAGGGGTCCTACATACCTGGCATTCCCAGTACACTGGCGAAATGTTTATAAGTTATATCCTTTTTCCTCCTCTGGCTGTACCCAATGCACCTGGTATCGTATAGAAATGTAGCCTCTTGGAAAAGGTCAATCAGCTGGTCTTCCTTGGCCGTCGTCCAAGCTTCGCTGCCGTCACTGGCCTCAGTGCCTGTGCCTTCAATATCACTGTCAGTGTGCCTGTCAGTGACAGTGTCACCGTCAAGGTCAGGGACACCAAGGGCAACGTTGTCCGACTCAGCTTCTTGGGGAAGATCCTCCTGGCTGTTGCCCTGAGAAGCCTCAGAAGGTTGTACACCCTCTGGGGAATTTGGGCGACCTTGGGCCGCTGTTGCCACACGAATGGTGCCCTCCTTCTTTACATGTTGGTCCCGCCCGACTCCCAAACGTCTACCGCTACGGCCACGCTTCATCTTGGTCTGTGATCACGTGTGCAGGTGCTCGGTGATCACACGTGCTCGTTTTGATTGGTTCACAGCTGATGACCCACTTATTGGTGGTGACACCTACAGTGCAAAGCGGGACACTGACCCTGAGAAACGTCGGGAATGCCTCTACACTGGCGATGTTCGTCGGCCGACTGTCGGCGACACACACAATATTTCAAACAAGTTAGAAGTGATCGGCGACTGTCGCCGACAGCTGCCGATAGGTACAAGTGTCGGGAGGCCGTCGGGAAAGCCTCTACACCACCCCTGACAGTTGTGCTGTAAAAGTATCGGCAGGTATCGCCAACTGTCGGCGATGCACGATCGGGAGTGGTGTAGAGGCAGCTTAAGTCTGACTCTGCTAAGACCTAGGGGCCTTTATATATAATTAAGGTTTTGTCATCTATACTGGGCATTGCAGCAATGTTCTAGTACATTCTAACAAAGCCCTAGTAGCATTGCATTAGAATTACTTGGTATAGAAGGGTAGGAAAGGGGCTTGCATCAGCCTGGAAGTCCAAGGATGAGCTCATGAGCAGCTCACCCATGGTGCAATGTACTCCAAATCTATGGAGGAGCCGATCTGATGCAATACCCTGACTCATGTCATCATGAGGGGGCAATGCCTCAGACTGTCCTATTGTGATAACAGATAACATACTGACTGACTATGGCCAAGTTTGTTCAATACAATTAAATACTTTATTTACACACCCCTTAAACAATTAATCATTAAAGCAATAAAAATAGGTTTAAAGCAAAACACACATAAAATATACATAGACATTAACACATGCAGCACCCTTCAAAATCCCCGATGATATCTTGTGCACAGTCCATTATGAAGGCGATCTGGAATGTATCTTGCTCTGTCTCAAGTGTTATATGTAGTTCAGCGGTAATGAATCTGCATCAGATACACTTAATTAATTGATATTATATCATGTCTTAGAAACCCTTGCGCCTACCTTAAGGATGACACCCGTGTTGATGATTGCACTAGGAATGCTATTGCCTTCATATCCAATGCTGTAAGTGCCATATCCCGTATTTCATAAACACCCTCTGTAGTCACTATGGACGGTATTTGTGCCAACTCCTCACAAAAATCTGCTTGCTGGCTCTCATAGATGCATTGGATTGCCCGGGATTTTGTGGACCTATGTAGTTTTTTTTGCTAGAAAAAGGTCATTCAATGAATCATGAGTCTATATAGCATAGGCCTATATATATCGGCAAATTCATGAAAGTGACTATAAATCCACATGATTGACCATTAGGATATTCTATATAGCTGTTCCACCATAGCAAACCCCTGTACCTCTGAAATTGTGTTCTTCCATGCAGCAAACAAACTATGATGTTGGTCAAGGACACAATATTCTTCAGATCCTAATATTTTGCTGGCGCTAGCCACACAAAGAGCATCATAAGACAACCCAAACAAAAACAGTTGTGCCATGTGATATTCATTACCCTTGAACAGACTGATGAATGGATTTTCAGTCTGGGACTCTCCTCGGCTTAAAATATTCATCATTCCCAGCATTTCTTGTACCGAAAGATGCACAAACTGATAAGTGATTGGATTCCCTTTCTGTGCTGCTTGGGCATGTAAGAGGCCAAGTTGCAGAGCTTGAATCATGTCTGAAAGGTTGGTTTATAATTAGATATGAAATATGCTGTTAAAAGTATTATGGTGTTTTAGTGAATTGCAATGGTCTGGTCTGGCTACAAAAACAAAGCATGAGGACCAAATCCTGTGTGTAGCACAGGTATTTTCTGGTGTAGAAATTATCCCAACAAGTTCTAATAGGATATGATTAGGATTTCATGATAGACAAACTATGAATACTTGCATTGGGGAGTAAAGCCTGAAGTTTTAAGTTCCTGATCTGTGAATATAAGCCGTGACAACTCTGCTTCATTTTGGCCAAACAGTCCATTATAGGCAAGATTTGTAAGAAGGCGAAGGGTTTCAGGTAGATTCTCCACATGGTTGGTCTTGTTTTTGATGCCTGGAGATTGTTGCTTAGATGGAAGGGAAATGACAAGGAGATCAGGAAAAGATCACAATTGCAAATTAATTTTTCAAATTTGACATCATTTGAGACATTGTTAGGCTGGTATGTATAAGTATGTTCACAGTTGACTATGGGAAACTTAAGGCTACACAGATACAACATTGAAGTATTACAGGTGGTAATAATCAATTCTGAGCAAAGGCATACATGCTTTAGTCATAATCATACAGACAAGTCATTAGTCATTAAAGGTAAAGACATAAACAGGTGAGTAATTCTCCTAAAATTAAGGGCGACATTTGCTTTCAGGCTGCCATTTTTTTTTATGAAAAATAAAATTTCTATACTTTTTGGCATACATATAGCAGGAAATATTAGCCTAATACAGACGACGTGTGGAAGGGATGTATTATTGAGATCCTCACAGATCTCAGCTCAAATTTTCCAGGAACTGTGTTTTTATACCTTGCCAGTTAAGTTCTGAGTGTAACAGCATGTGGGCCTTTATTGATCTGTGATACCTTATAGCCGAAAGGTTCTGAATTAAAGATCTCTGCATCATCCAAAGGTGTCTGCCATGTTGCAGAAATGTCTGACCCAATGAACTCATACTTCGGCCATCATGAGACAAGTTGATGATCTCCTGAGAGTACTAAGGGTCACAGAACATCACATTCTTATCATTGCTTTGGTAGCTTTTGTCATTTTATTGCTTACAACTTCTTGACTCACAACTTTGCAAATCGTCTGAATTTCAGGATCCATATTGACTTTTCGCATCACCGGTTCTTGTGGTTGAATGAGTTTGTGCTCTGCCTCAGCAATGGGCAATGGAGATACAAAACCACAGATGCCAGGCTCTTATAAAAGATCTCTTGCCTGGCCTGTAAGATCCAGGAGGATATACCTTATTTGTGGCCAAGCTGGCCACTAGTTTGGGAATTATTCCATCATCTAGAAAGTGCGCCTGCAAGATGAGAATAGGGGAAGTCTTAAGCGATTTACTTTTATAATTATGGGGTCTTTTTCTCATTTTCAATGACACTCCCCTCCACCCGACCTGCTCTCCCTCTGTCATAGCTTAAATGCATTTGTTTTTAGTGTCTAAAATCTGTTGTTGATAGAACCATGTTATGCTTCACAAGGTAAAGCGGGGGTTGCTGTTCATTTAGAATAACGTCCAGCACCAGTGAGATGTATGAGTACTGTGCTTCCTAGGTGTATATCAGTCAGTAGTGATTGTTGATTTCCAAGCACGTAGCCATGTAGTTGACATTTTAAATATCAAGACAAGTAGAGGCTGAAAAAAAATGTTGGACGTCCCGGCCGAGGTTTGAACGTGCGATCCCATTCTCTGTATACAAGTACTCTGCCACAGAGCTATGTCGCCTGGTTGATTGATTAATTAATTCTGTAACACCACAGGTGGACGTAGCTCTATCTGTAATGGTGGTAATGGCAAGTGGAAGACTTCATTAATGGGACATTTCGCAAGGGCTAATGTGCAGTTGGGGGACACATAAGACCATAAAGACCAGGACGTTTCCAAAGGCTACAGCAAAGGTGCTCAAGGAGGTTTGGGACTGATTTGAACGTGGAATATGGTGTTTTGACAGGTTCGAGGGAGTTCAGGTTTATTATAGCTTGCTTATAGGAAGGGTGGCGTGGTCTAGAGCTTGAGTGATATGCCTATGCATATGAATAATTATGCACACAGGGATGCTGTTCCATCCAGAAAGTAAAACTGCTATGAGATATTATGGTTTGTATGGTTTGCTATGGTTATGTTAGAAGAGAATGAAAATAAATGAAATTAAAATAGCTGGTATCGGGACATCCCATCCCTCCCTCCCATCCTGCCACTCGGCCTTGAAGGTAGGGCTTCCCGGTTTTCGCGTGAAGACATTTTGCTTTGGGCTGTCTGCAGTGGTCGTATGGGTTCAACCAACCCAACAACCAGCAGACAATTAGATTCTATACTTTGTTAGCTTTTTAATTTTATAATCTTGGATTCTCTACCTTGAATATGAGGCTTACAGTGGTATGGTTTGTTTTGAACAATGACTCCCCGCTCCAATCTATGACATCATTGTTGTGGCCTGATCATGTGACTGCTGTTGGCTATTCTGTTCAAGTTGCACACTATTTTAGCTGCATGTCAACATGGCGAGCTAGGCTATGGTCGAGTGAAAAGTAGCCAATGGATTTATGGACACTGTTTTGTGGTTGAGAAAAGTTTGATAAATCGCCCTGAGCTAAAGTGTAGAAAAATGGCCAAAAGGACTATTGTAGGTAAAAATGCTGGGAAGAGGTCGAGAATAGTTGGTGGTATAAGAGTATAAGCGATGGACCCTGAGTGGCATTGCTCTGGTTTTGATTGAGAACAGAAGGCATTTTAACTTTTTCCTGGGGAAAAAGTGGAAGGTTATCGACGGTCCAGTTTAGAATTTCCACGTTATGTAATAAGGCAATGTAATATGAAATGTGTCTCTAATACTATTATAATCTATCGTCCTTCAGGGAGAAAAAAAAGTATTTCACAAATCAATTTCCCCTCACCAATATCTGTTGGTACAGGCAGTCTTAGAGGCCCTTACTGTATGAAAGATTGTATGCATACAAAGAAAGACATACCAATTCTATATCAGTGTGATCGCCAACTAAGGGTCCAGTTTCTGATTGTACCGTTTCTGGATCTACAGGCTTTTTGTATCGACCTATGTATTCCTGAATTGAAGTAATAAGGAATTACTTAACAATTTATCTAATTCGTCTAATTTAATACTATGTGAGGGGAGCTTTATGCAGAATATAATGTAGTTAATAAGGCAACCTCCCCAGAAAAAAAAGGAATACATACTTAACAGCAAAAGTTATCTCAGGCAAATGAAGATATTTACAAACAAACATAAATAACCTTGATTATGTGAAGCATCAGTCTGGTGTAAGTGTTGAGACTGCTGAGTTTGTCTTCGCTGTCATTATCCTCCTCTTCATCTTTGAGGATATTACAGAGCTTCATACAGAAGAATGTTATAGAGCACACAGATAGGAGTAGAGGGTTTTGCACGAGCGTGTCCTTCACATGCTGCTTTCTCTCGGGGCCTGCATGTTTGTTGATATACTCAAAAATGCCTTCCTTTGTCAAACCTACGATCTCTAACTCTCTATCAAAGGATATGCATTCTAATGCACTGAAGCCCCTGTAAAGAACGATATTGGGTTAAAAGAAGTATTAATGGCAAAACTAGATTCAAATGCTATCATGTTCTTTCTTCGAAATATATTAGTACTTGGATGCAGCACTGACACACATAGGGTTACCTTGAAGTTGCAATTATTGTTGCCTTTGTCAGTACTTTTCTTTTCATGATACGTAAATACCATTTGCTTGGTGTGCATTCCGGCTCGTTTTGATCATTTTCTGATCCTTGCAACATATCACTTATGGTTGTAATTTCGTCAATACCATCTGCAAGTTTTTAGATACATTCGGTTAGTAGTGAGCTGTGGACAAAATGTAAAATTTGTCAAGATCGAACTTCACATATAAATAGCGTCTTTTTGCTAGACATGTTTGTTTAGGCAACCACCTTTGGTACTGAACGACCTATAAATCATGATAGGGGTGTGTTTTGTAAAAAAAAAAATAGGAGGAAATCGCATGATATAATATCAATTGTCTGATATAAAATGTGTCATATGATGTATCTGTAACAATAACAATATAACAATAACAACCAATGTAATTTTGTTAATTAAAATCTAATCTGGAAATGTTGAAATAAAATATTATCTATGATATTCCATGAAGACAATAACCTGTTCAGACTGTAATACACAGACTAGGAAAAGGCTATTATAAACAGTAAGATAATTCTTAAATTAAAGATTTCTTGTTAATAGCATTCTGATAAATAATGAAAGCGAATTCCACCTTTTGACATATAGTTCATTTATATCTTAATTAAAATAAACCTACCCAGAAAAACCAATAATTCGCTTTCAAATTGTTTGTAATCCTTTTTCTGGTTTATGCCAGAGGCTACTCGTCTAACAAAGGTTTTCATAAATTTATCAAATGTCATGCTATGCCGAGATAATTGTTCCAGCGGCGATGCTCGGGGGTTCAAAACCAGAATCATAATTAAATCACGTCCCCACTCCCTTTTAGTCCAACGGTGGATTTGATTCTGCACAAAAGTCGTCTTGCCAATACCAGCTTTTCCATGAATCAAAACAAGTTGACCAATGATTGGCACATTTTCTGTTCCTCTACCAAGTATTTCGTCATCGGAAATTGATCCCGACAGCACTGCTGTGCTATCGGCAGGAGAATCATACTTTGTATCCATGGTCGGTTGTTGATGTCCTGGTGTTTTGGGGTGAATGGACGATTCAGTGATTTTAGGAATGATGTAATCCTTATCAAAGTTGATAGGTCTATCATACAAGCGATCGGGTATATGCTTCCATGTTGGGACTTGCCTTTTCCTATATTGGAAGTATTTCATTTAGTCAAAGTTTGATTATATTATAAGTAATTCAACAAATACATCTGGCGATGCAGCAATAGGAGAGATAACAAAGCTTTGGTGACAGTTTTCTCCTTACACATTGTTCCCCATACACAATTCCATCAGTATCACAATAATTGATAATTAGAATGATTATGACTATTTCGTCATCTTACAGGTTATACAGTACAGTTTAATCTCAGTTCACGGACTCCGCGTGTAATATAGCAATCAATATTTTTACTCAATATTCCCAGGCGAATTAGTTTTAACAGAGGTAACTTTTATTTTTCAATAGAGACTAGACGTTAATCAATTTACGCTTACCTTCGGATGCATAAAATAGCAACAACGGAAGCAACAACTAGCAGCAATACTGATATAATGATTGGTAGGCTAATCCCAGCATTATAGACCACAGGACGACCTATATCAGCAATATCAAACGAAAATGAGAAGCGCATTCATAGCCACAAACACACAAGTGAGTACAAGATGAAGAGAATTCGATTATGCACATCAAATTGGTACTTTAAATAATGGTCATTAAGTAAAGAAAATCTAGAAATTCATTCACTACTTAATTATGTCTTCTATACTAGATGACAACTTTTCCCTCTAAGCTGTATAGGTCAATGCTAATATTGTGGCAAATTCAAATGCAATCCACTTTAAAAAGAATGCTAGACATTGTACTAACATTATAGCACAACACATACCATGGCACTTTGGGAGCTCAGACCAAAAGTCGTTTCCAAGACATCTCACAGTGTTAGATCCGGTCATCGAGGAGGTCTCAGAACAGTTGTATTGAAGGACCCTACCAACTTCTATAACTTTCACTTGACCATTGGGAATAGCAGGAGGAGTTTTACAGGTCTCTGTGATATATATTTTTATAATTAAAATTAGCCGTGGGCAGTGCAATCATTTTCATGGACTTTCAATTGTATCTATGGAAATCCTCTGCAAATTCAACGATAAGTAAAGCATTTAATAAATGAAAAGAGCATAGATAAATTCTTGACAGCTAGTAAATCACTGATGAACAAAAACATTACAGTGTAAAAAAACACACCTTGGCATTCGCCCCAAAAGGTAGAATTCCATTTCCCCTCGTAATTACAAGACACCGTAGCTCCTGAGTGAATGTAACCCTCATTGCAAGTAATGTTGAGGACATGTCCAGCATAACATGGTTTACAGTTGATCACGTTTCCATTCTCTATTTTGATGTCCAAACTGGGACATGTTATTTCTGAAATATTACAACATTGAATGTCATAATCAACAAGTTATAAGTTTATTAACTTAATCAATGATTTAATCAACTATTTTTCTGTTTAACTTTATAATCAGTTTAACTTAATGTATATATTCTGCGTTTCCATAGGAAACGAATTCTCCGTTTCAATTATTTGTGCGCAAATTAATCAACTCTTTTTTATTTAACTTTATAATAAGTTTAACTTAATGTATATATGGTCCATTCCTACGAAATGGGCCCAGGCCCCTTTTCCCTACCTTTGTCCCCTCTATGCCTCATATCTCAGTCTAATATTCATTGATATTAAAACAAATCATACTGAAACATTCCTCTTGGTATGAGAATTCCTCTGATATATACATTATTATAGGGCTGATGCATATTTTATGAGTTATAACCCTTTAAAATCGATATTTTCATAGAAAACTGTCAATGATTAAACATTTGGGACTTGAAGATTCAGAACTTTACATCAATTAGTGTTACCTAACATTTGATACCTAATAAGTCCAAATAGGACCATTAATAAGGATGTTATGCCTGTTTAAAAAAGTTCAATGGGAAAATGGCTAATTATGTATGTTTTTACATCGCCACATAGATTAGTTGTGCTTTTCAATCCTATGATAACAATTCGTTTAAAACTAATATGAATATATTGGGCAACCAATTCTCTCGTTGTGTATGCAATATGAATGGTCTTAACAGATATGTCTGGTGTGTAGAAGGGGAAAACACCTGTTTTTTCGTCGCACATTGTACGTTTTTACGTTGCACGTTTTTACGTCGCACGCCACATTTGCTTGATAGAGGCAACACAATTTGAGATAGAAAGTTGTAAAATATACCAGAGGAATCACAATGATATCAGCTTTCTGCTAATATAAAATCATTCATATCCCTTGAATGGTCTGAACAGAAATGTCTTGTGCATAGAGTGGAAAAACACTCAAATTTATGTTGCACGTTTTTACGTCGCACGTTTTTAGGTCGCAACATTTGGTTGATATAGGCAAAGCTATTTGAGATACAACGTTGTAACATATACCAAACAAACTGCAACGTTGTCAGCTTTCTGCTAATATATAATCATTCAGGTCCCTTGAGTGGTCTGAACAGAAATATGCCTTTTGCACAGAGAGAAAAAAAGGTTTGCAATGTTTCTGGATGGATAATTATTAGTAAAGAAACTAATTATACTCCATATGAATGCCTTCGAAACGGAGGGATATAATTAATACAGTGTCCCGAGATTGGTTACATGGATTCATCTGACTGTGAGTGCTACACTCACTAAAAACCAGAACATTTCAATAAAGAGATCTTTAAAAAAAACACTTTGAAAAATATCAATTTTGTTACTCATTTTCCTGAAACACATCCTATTCATTGATTTAAATATTCAAAATGAACGTTTTCGGCCATAGATTCCTAGATAATTGTTTCTGGATGCCATTTTTTTCAGGATTATATAGAGGAGAATATGACCTTTTAGGAAATATTATCCAGAAACATCTCATCTTTAATCTAAATTTCATTTTTTCTCATTTCCATTACTGAAAAGCAAGATTTTTCAGAAAATAGCTCTATAGCGTTTTTACGTCGCCCATATTTTCAATCTAATTTATAAAATAGAAATATAATCCCTGGCAGAAATAACACTTGAATCCGCAAGGTAAGGTGATAACAAAGCTATATGAGTCATTTTTTCTTATATCTCTTGCTTATGAAGAGAACAGTGGTAGATGATAAAAGGTAATGTCTGAAAAAACCTATACATGGAAAACAAAACTGTTTTTAATTTTGAAATTCCTATATCAAAATAGGAGAGTCCTTGTACCATAAATTACCAAACAATTGTTGAATTGCCCCTATTTTCTAAATAAATTGCTTAATCAAACCAAAACTAATATCCCATTGCCAAAATCTCTAGTATATAATGCCAATGTGATGTGCGACATAAAAACATAGGAAATCCTAACCCAGTCATTGATTTTATGTAGAAAAAAAATATTTGATCAATTTAGTAGCAAATTTAGATTTAAAAAGTTCCATTACTCTACTTTAAGTACCCTAACTATGGAATTGATTAAAGGAATTTTTTTTGTACAAAAGTTTCACGCTACTGGGCCCATTTCGTAGGAATGGACCATATATTCTGCGTTTCCAAAGGAAACAAATTCTCCGTATCAACTATTTGTGCGCAATGTCAAGTCATAGTTTCAGAACTTTAAATTTTGCTCAATTAAAAATGCATAATATTTAATTAAAAGTGCTTATATTTAATTATATGTGTAAATTTTGTGATAATAATATTATATGGTTTTATTGTCATAGATATATTTAAACGTACACAGTGCTCCCACCTGCGGGAATGCAATAAACATATTTATAAAAAAACATGCTACTAGATATATTTAAACGTACTGTTAATATGGTCCGTGGTGAATTGAACATGTTAAATATGGCATGAATAGGGTTAAGGAAATGGGTTAATGTATGCAGACTACAGAAGGCACACACATGCATGGGTGTCCTCTCTAAATGGGTGTCCTCTCTAAAGCTATACAGTGGCCTTCATGGATTTACTGCAGTGAAGGTAGCAAGTTGTCAATCAAACAAGGAAGGTTTTAAGTTTATAGGTTGAGAACGTTTATTTTTGATTAATCGATTAAAGTCTTCAGTAAAACTGAAGCAAAAAGTTGGGCAGGAGAAGAGTTTAAAGGTTTATCATTTAACGATTATTTTTAACAGTGGGCATTAATATGGTATTTAGGTCTGCCGAGTGTGGCAATGTGTATAAGGCTTAGAATTAACCATCGCAAGGACATATCCAATGAAATAAAGCATGTATCTCCAATCCAAATCAGCAAATTTCTCACGATTCCAACCATATTTGTTCATTTATTAACATGACAGAATTACGCAGTGTTGGTCAGAAAAAAAGTTGGTCGAAAAAAAAAGGGTTGAAAAAAAAGTTGGTCGAAAAGATAGTTGGTGGGGAAAAAAGTTGGTCGAAAAAATAGTTGGTCGGAAAAAAGTTGGTCGAAAAAAAAGTTAGTCGAAAAAATAGCTAATTGAAAAAATAGTTGGTTGAAAAAAAAGTTGGTTGAAAAAAAAGTTGGTCGAAAAGATAGTTGGGTTGAAAAAAAAGTTGACCAGTTACAGTTAGTTGAGAATACCAAACCAGACTCCAGTTGGTCCTTCAACTCCTCACCAATAGTGGCTCAGTTTGACCAATAGGGGAAAGGTTGAGATTTGATTGACAGGCGAACCTCCTCTACCACCACCACACCACCACCACCACACCAGGAGGAGGCATGTCATAGTCCTTCACCTCCTCACTAATAGTGGCTCAGTTTGACCAATAGGGGAGAAGATGAGATTTGATTGACAGGTGGAAGAGGTGGTGGGAGGGGTGTCATAAACTTCAGGGATTTACTGCAGGGAAGGTAGCAAGTTGTCAATCAAACAATTCTTGTACATAAGTGCAAGGTTAGGAGTGATTGCATGAATTAGATATCAGAGATGGGCATCGAGATATCCTCCCAGATAAGCCTCCACACTCCTCCACACTAACACCTAACACAACGCCACAATCTTATAACACAAACTTGCTGATTTGGATGATTGACAGAATGGTACCTCAATCATTATCATTCTCCGTTTTTAATGGAGAATGTAAAAACGATAATGTGATGTCTGAAGGCTAAAGTCTCAAGAATGTATATTCTATTAACCTTGAATCTCCGGTGCCTTTGGTGCAACAGCAACATCTTCTGTGACAACCAACGTCATAAACCTACTGTTAACTGAGTGTATCATACTTACGGATGCATCGACCCAGTTCAACATTCCATAGTGATGTAGCATTGCATCGTATATAATATTCTGCTCTATCATATGTATATCCCTTTTTGCAAGCGATCTTTAGGGTAGTATCATAATCATATGTTGCACTAGTGGAAATATTATTGCTTGTAAGGTTTTTAGCATGAAGATAAAACATCATGTGTTCTCGCTGTGGTTGGGTACAGGCTATCGAAGTTTTTTCTGAGAAACAAAATGATGAGGATATGTATTAGGAACGGCATGTGTTATGTTGCTGATGTAACTAGAATAACTTAGCATTATCTCCTCTCATTTAATTCCAAGTATAAAAGTATTCAAATCCTCATTGGAAAGCTGTACATACCATTACAGGTGCCTAAGGGGGGTGTCCATTTGTTTTCCTTCCTACAGCGTGCTTGAATATCTCCAGTGTATGCATATCCTTTGTCACATTGTATAGATACAGTCTCATTATATAAAGAAATGGGCTTCAGAAATTTCCCATTAGACATCTCACCCAATTCACATCGGACTCCTGGAAAACAATTGACATGCATTCATGTTCTATAATAAATGCTTGAATGTTATAAGCCAATAAGACTGTAAATCCAGCAGGGTTTGGACTTTCTTCCAATCAGTCTAGGGTTTGTCCGCAGAGAACTATCAGCAGGGGGAAGTTTCCTCCACCCTAATCCCTAACACAAACATGTATCAATTAGTCCCCGAATGCAAGTGGTGTCAGTATCAATTAGCAGGTGGTCCACTCATCTTTAAACTTTTTTTTAAATTGTGAAATATACTAACTAAATCATTTTTGGAAGTATTCTCCTAGCCATATAAACTATTCTCATCTTTATTTCATCAATATGTGACGACTATGAGGAAAGGTATTAAAGCTTTGTATTTGTGATGTGACTGAGTGGGTGGATTCTTATGAGGGAGAGAGAGGCTGGGTATTAAGAGAGGGAGAGAAGAGAGAGAGGGGGATGCCTCAATGATGAAACACATGGTTTTGGTTAGGTGTGACAGTGCACTCGGCTGTGGTGCTGTAATGGCCTGTTATACATAATATACAGTTGCCGAATGGTATTACATAATTGGCCCGTCAGAGCCGGAAAATCCTGGTTGGGACCTAGAGTGCGATGGGACTGTCCCTAGCTTTCCCTGGCACCCTGAACGACTACCTGGAAAAACCCACCCATATTCATTAATTTTGGGGTGCTGTGTGTGTAGTTCTAAGTGGAGGGATGAAAACACTATGGACACTATGAACATTATGCTAAACAGATCTATGCGAGATCAACTGTGTCGAGCCCTTCATTCAATTAGTACCTTATCAGGGCTATGCCAAAGACTTTATTCAAACAGTGCAGCTGGGGTTGCAGTAGTTTGTTTTTGTCGGCTCCCCGAAAAGCTATGCACCATTTTCATTGAATGAATTAAGCGGCAAAAATGACCTTCTGATAGAGGTTCTAACTATAGGTAATGTGCACAATGCACAGAGAACTGGTGGTTTTTTTTAATCTGCAAATCTGTTCTATAGTCATCTCTGATTGAAAGCATGCATGGCGCGATGACCTGTAATGCCACAATGCACATGCCCAATAAGTATGTAAATGAGAGAAAAAAGGTGCAAAACCATTTGCAAGGCTGCAGTTACAACAGTAGTGCATTACCTATAGTTAGCTTGCGTATTTTGTCTGGACAAACTATAGAGGTTTGCACAGTAGTATAAATGCTGACGCACATATGGCGGATTTGGCTCCCTATTGCCCCACGATTTGGGTCTCCTTATGAATCCCAAGATTTCATTTCAAACCATGGTTTATGTTATTTCAAAAACAAAAATCAGGATTTGAAATGAAATCCTAAGATTCATCAGAAGACCCAAATCGTGGGGCAATAGGGAGCCTAATCGGCCATATGTGCGTCAGCCTTAATGGTCCCTCCAGTACTCCTCTTCCAAAGTACTTCTTAGATCTCTCCTTTTTAGATGCACTCCAGAAAAAAGGCCCTCTTGATTTTCTTAAGTAGAATTGATGGAAAAGGTCTATGTCTGCTTAAAGGTCAATATATTCTCTATGTTTATAGATGTTAATTATCTATTTATTTGGCCATGACTACTTTATATCATTTGAGACATTTCCTACCTAAATACTACCTAAAGTAATTAAGAACATTGTTTTAGACACGATTCAAATATGTTATAATGTCAGTAGATCAGTCAGAGATAGTCATGTTCAACTGGAGTAGAAATTGAATACTTACGACGACAAACGCCACTGGTTCCAGACCATTCTCCAGTTCTCAAACACACTCTTACATCAGAACCATTGTACTCAAATCCCTCATTACAGTCGATACTTAAGACTGCCCCTACATTCCTCTTGTAGTCGGCTAGGGTGAGTATACCATCTTCAGGTGGGCGGATAGTTGGACATACAACTTCTAAATAATAAACCAACCGTAAATTAAGAGTCACATTGTCAGAACAGGGAGGTGTATAAATTGATCTCCCAGGTCAAAACAACATTCAAAATTATAAAATCTTTACTTCGCCCTGTCCATTGCATGAATACATTGTCCCAGTATACGTACCATGGTTTGGCACCAGAATGAAGATACAAAAAGGAACCAGTGCATCCTAGCTCTTCATTTGATGCATTCGTTGTGGAATATTACATTAGGCTATAGATGTACATATACCTCAATTATGGTCCCGTCTCAGGCTTTACATATCTTAATATTTTCATGTGTTATCAAATATTCGGGATAAAGAGAAAAAGCATGTCGTCTCAAAACAAATAGAAAACTCTTAGAAATAATTTGTGACTTCACATGCCTGTTCATGAACCTTGCGAATTTCGCAAAATCAATATTGAAATTACCCCTTAAATTAAATAAGCTAATTGTTTAAGTTTCTTACTTTTACACCAAGGATTGGAGTACCAGTAGAGTCCCTCTCCAGCACATATCATGTACATTTCCTTGTAATCGTAGTATTCGAGTTTACACTGCACGTGCACCTTCTCATTCAGTTTGAGAACTCTTTTCTCAAGTGGAATGATCTTTTCGTATTTTTCAGTATGTTTAGTCGGTGGAAATTGACATTCTGAAATAACGATGTGTAGGTAATAAGCTACACCATTTTATTCATGCCATTCTTAACTACAGAGGAAATTTCAGAAAGCTGGTGTATTAATAAAGCTAATACACCGGTTTGTAAAACCCAGAAGAAAATAATATTTATAAAGCCATGTTGGGGATATGTGATTTCTAGAGGATATCCCAGTTATTAGAGAGGCGGTGGGTGAAATGTTAAAATATAGTTAAGTGTAATCAAAAGGGAGGATCTTCGGGAATATCTTTAATAGAATAGGTTATGTAAATTTGGGCTTCTAGATAATTTTGGTCCCTACTTTCAATTCAAGGAAATTTAGTAATTCTTTCATCATTTATCAAAATAAAAACTATAACATCTAGTTTTATGGAACTTCCCGTGAGCATACTCTAATCAGTGTGGACTGTTGATTTGTTAAGAAAATCTCCGTGTGATGGTCAAAATTATATACCCTATATGCTAAAAGCATGTTCGAATGCCCAAATCCTAAGGGGAACACACAATTTTACTCCATTAGTAAAGCTCGGCCTAACCGCCGTTTGTCCACATCACTTCATTAGTCATTGCTACTATCTGCATCTTATCTTTACCACCATTTTATATTGAAAGTAGTAACGAACGTTTAGATTGGTTTGAACATGTATTGGGTCTATTTACTGTTCCTCATTTACATTAAAACTGTATTTATAATATTCCTCAGAGACTATTGATTAAGATTGAAGTTAAGGATTACCTGAATTTGATAATACGCCATTTGAAAGTAACATCCATGTAGCTATTGATAACACTTGGAGATAGATGCCTTCCATCTTGGCAGAACTGCCGGTAGAAATACTGTACGGCCTTGGAAGATTTTTTTTTTTTTTTTTTTTTTTTTACTACATTGCACCTATTGTAAATGTAAATTTGGTTCGGGGATCGTCAATATTATGTATCAGTCAACAAATAATCACTCAAACTCCGAAGGATGTGTTTCTTGTTTTCTTGTTACCATAAATATGGAAAGAAAGACAACTGCGAGCTAAGGTGTGCCCTACATTGATATCAAATACACAACATTGAACAAACACAGAAGTGTACAATGCACCTAGACACATTAAAAGGTCGACATAAGTGTTTATTGGAATTGCATTATCATGATGTGATGCACACAACTAGTGTATGGAGTAGATAAAATAACTTGCATAAATATATGCCTGTGAAAAGTAAAGTAAAGTATGATATTAAAGATAACTGCACCCGTTAAACCAAAGCTATAGTAAATACCCGTTGATGGCGAATACACATTTATATGCCTATGCCATGCAGTAGATCTAAAAGCAGCACTCTCAGTTAACATCGGTCAAAAACTGAAGATTTCCAATTTGTGTTTCGTTCTTTTCCAATCCATCTAAAGGTCATTTGACCAGGGTTTTGGAGGGTTTTATAGTTGTTATAGCTACTGGGCTTCATAAAAAAAATCCACATTTATATTTCGGAGATACTTATTGTTATCGCTCCCCGACAGCTGTTTTTGCTATGCAGCAGAATATTAATACATTTAGTCATAATTCAGTCATAATCTATGTATATATTGTAAGATTTTCTTGGTCGTAATAGAAGTGGTGCAACGTATGTCTATGTACTTTTTCTATTTCTAATTCTATTTCTAATTTGCCTGTCCAGTTTGCTTACTTGGATGTTTTCCAACATACTTTTGGGCAATATTGGGCCTCGTCACCAGTGGATTAGTAGCTCTGTGTCCGCCTACCAGACATTGGTGTGGCCATGGTTTGTGATCATATTGCTACAAATTGCAATTTGTATTATTTCCCTACAATAGACAAAGTTTATTATTATTATAACTTTTATTTAGCGAAACATATACATAACATAAATCAAGAAGAGGTCAATTTCGTTGTCCAGTGGAGGTCTTCAGTGTAGCCCTTTTAAATAAACATAGGTTAACGGGTTTAATACATTCACCAACAAATATGGCCATTAATAATTAAAATTTTAGGTACATTAATATATTATGACACAATGAGCTATAACAGGGAGGAGCTCGGCACCACTCTACACCTACAGTACCAGCTCAACAACTGTCATTTATTCAATTGATGCTAATTTCCTCTTGACAAAATAGTCAATTCCCACAATGAATAATTTCAAATCTTTGCAGTATTGTCACCCAGACATGTTCATAATGATAATGCTGATTAATGAAATGTTTCGTGGTGTAGCAGTTCAGAAACGAACAAACGGAAAAAACCAAAACTCTCTGGATATCTGGGATATTTATGTATTGTAGTATATTGACTTACACATCTCATCCATTTCTTTAGATTAGAAATGCTGGTAAGTATAAGTAAGGTTTACCAACCCACATGAGTAGGAAATCATTGAGTAAAGACAATCATATTTGCGATGCACAAGACACTTGTTCCACCGGCATGATATGGTGAAGATGGAGGTATTTTACTGGCAAATTATAGTTTGGAATTTGATTTCAATTTCTGTACATGCAATGCAGTTGCGGTATACGGTTGATTCAGATGGCAATACAGGACAAGATCACATAGGTGGATGCCCTTTAAGACGCATGAACCCAGATAAAACAATACTACCGGCAGAACTTGCTTTTGATAAGAGATGTTGGATGGACCAACCCAAACATAGTAACCCATGCAGGGGAGAAGATTTCTTCTGTAACCATGATGTCTTCCTTTCACAAGCTGTTGGACTGGCGAAATTTACTTTATCAATATTTGGAGAATTTGAATGCAAGAACAAAGCAGTGTACCCCCTTCTCACTTGGGACAATTTAACTATTAATTTTCTGTGTGAGGATAACAAAGCCATGAACAGATTTTGGATAAATGGAGTCAAAACATCCAGTAGAGGAAAGACATTTTGCATGATAATTGCAGTAAGTTCTTTTCGCATAGGTTATAAGTAGTATTTCCCAGAAGACAATTATTATTATCCATTATTCATATAATATAAGGGTAGAGCGATTTCTACGAAAAGAGGTAGAAAAGAAATGGTAGAAAGAGAGGTTTCTTTGTCCCGAATGTTCTCGGAATTTGTTGTTTTACAAACCACTTTATTCATCTGTAGAGGTCTGTCCCCCCTCTCTGGATGTCGTCATATGTGGTTTGTGAAGGTATTTGGGGTGGAAGTGTTATTTTGAAGCCTTTTTTAAATCAGGATACCCACACTCTATTTATAGCCTGGGAGAGCCCCTGTGAGATACTACGTCATTTCCCACAACCTACCCCCAGGGGAACCTAGGGGGGAGCATGAGGAAGAGGGGAGGGAGTGTGTGTGTGTGTGGGGGGGGGATCGGAGAGGGGAGGGGGAGTATGATTTCCAAACTTGAATATATAATTAGAAAAGTTTCTACCACTGTACCAAATGTAAAACAAATGTAAAATATCATATGCTATCCCATTTTTCTCCTTTATGTAACTGTATGCTTAATGAGAAATAAAAGTTTATAATGATAATAATAAGGAAGAAGGGAGGTTGGGAGAGAAAAACAGGTATGAAAGTCAGTGAAGAGGGGGAGGGAAAAGAGGGAGAGGGGGAAGTGTGGGGAGAGAGAGTGACCGTCCAAAGGCCGGGTACCTTGCTAGTTATATTATATAGGGTGCAGTATAACACCACGTCCTATAGGCAGCTCCATATCAACTGACTTATTTAAAGGCAACGCACCAAGCAGCGTATACATATATAAACATGTTTATTTTCGGGCAGATAAATCTTCGCGCACTAAGTACTTTGACACTTTTTTCGCGGATTTAAATTCGTGCAGCAAGGAAGTCTCATACCTTGTTTATGCAATGATTATAACTTTCGCACAGGATTTATTTTCACGCACCAAGGTGGGTGCGCTATACAGTAGTGCGACTTCGGTCGTGCAGGTTATTTTGATTTTGCCACGTTTATAAATATAATGTCTGAAACCTGTCATTAATAAACCACTATAAAAATAATAGATTTTCATTTCCATAAACGTTTATAAAGTGAAATACATGGTACGGACTAGAAATTGAAATGAAATAAAAATATGGTAAAAGGAGTACTATCTGTAACATTTTATTTTATCAAGCAAAGAAAAGCAATCCTTACATATTTTGTATATATATGTTCAATCAGAAGCAAAAGGAAAATTACTGTACAGTCTACATATCACCTTGGCCTGACAGAACTAACCCCGAAAAGGGGAGTCGGTAACCAAGTTTAAATAAAATCTTTAAGAAAAATTAAAAAATACAGGTCTTCCAAATAGCCCTGAATTTGGAAATAGGATCTATACTAGTTGATAATATGATATGATATAATATAATATAACATAATGAACCGATGAATCCATAGATATGGTCAATTAAAATCATGGGGCTATATATTACGATTTCATCTGGTGAAGTTAGACATCGAATGCCGATTCTCCGGAAATTATGAAGAGGCTTCAAAGTCTTAAATGCATAAGGTGTAACCACGGACTTGTAATTACAAGTCCGTGGTGTAACCGATTGCATATATAATATTGAAATGTAAACAAGTTCTTGTTGTGCTACTTCTGTAGCTGGAGAGGGGTGGCGAAGACCTTCGTACATACATTTATTTTGACATCAACATGAAGTGCATTTGAGAAAGGTCCAGTTGTTTAACTATTGGCTTGTATGCAATTTTCTCACTACCGGTGCCTATTTGTATACATGAAGAAGTGTTACCATAATTGAACCACATACTTCATCCAAATCCTTCAGAGAGATAATGGTCTTACCCTGAATCTGAATGGGAAGAAGAATACCAATATCCCGGGTATGACTGACTTTATTGGAGGACGTAGGATAAGGATGGGTCACGCTTCCTATCATAAAACATGTAGGTTCCACGCATTTCGACAATGCTCAATTTCTCATGAAATAAAACACGATGAAAGTATTATGGATTATTATATTCATAGGAGATTGGAAAGAGAAGGCAATGCATGCTGTTTTAATCATCAGTTTTCTTTGATCTTTCGAGATTTTGTATTCATTACGTACTGATTTGTCAAGAAGTTTGAAACATTTATTACATATGGGAAAGCACACCTGGTATTGAAAAAGTCTGTCTAATTATTCTGTCTAATTATTCCATAGATATCTAGATGTGCACATTAGATAGACAACATAGTACCATACAAAAACCAGGTCAATATGTCAGCACTTATGATAAGTCTTGTTTTTATGTGTCACGTTAAAACTAGCCACACATATTCTCATCGCCACAGCACAAAGTGATGAGTACACATTTTCTGGAAGGATCGTTCGGGCGGATCTTTTCCTAAGAAGTCTGACTGATACGTGAGTTAATTTCCCCCATCTTGTAAGGACATGTCACGTTAACATGGACTCAATGTGTTCCAACTGAAAGTAAATTAATATCTAAACATTATTCTAGTCATGGGAACACACTTTCCGTTGAACTGATATACATTTGAATCTTTTGATAAGTACTATGTCGTAGGGAAAGAAAGTTGCTGAATTATAGGAGATATATAAGTATGCATGGGAGAGGGGGACAAGAGTATTTTCTAAGGTTAGGCACACTTAAGTGATGAAGCCCGCATACATTTACCACTATATTTGTGTATATGAGGATATTAAGCATACGTCTGCATATACATTATTTATACCACATGACGAAATGGTTCATTCTGAGGGCCTTTGAAGTTAAATAAGATACATTGATGTAGTGTATTCATCGTTTGATATCATCAGCCCATATTTAATGTGGGCCTGTAGATAATTGGTTGACTTTTGAGGGAAGTTTTCCCATAAACTTATATACATTTTCATTGGGATATGGTAGTGGTGCACAATCTCGACTACAAGTTTACGATTTTAAAAATATTTTTCAACTACAACTCTTAGAATTTAAACAAAGAAATGGGGAGCCTGTGTGAGCTTATATTGCTATTTTTTGGTATCACCAATGTGTGGGTGGCCCCTTCATGTGAGGTATACACACTTTCCATGGTGGCCAAATAATTGTAAGGGATATAAGTCGTAATCCATTTTAAATCTTTTATGTTATTATGTTAAATGTGCGATTCCACTGGGTTGCTCGTTTGGTCCGCTCTTCATCTGCTCTTTTATTTTCACCAAGCGCCTAATGAGCGAAGTCAGAGTGAAACTAGAGCGGTCCAATGGAATCGGATACTGTGCTTCCTATACACTTTAAAAAAATTCTATTTGTCCTTCTTAAAGGTGTGATTCCACTGAATCGCTCTTTTGGTCTCCTCATGGTTCGCTCTTTTATTTTCTCCGAGCGCATAACAAGCGAAGTTAGAGTGAAACTAGAGTCGTCCAATGGAATTGGTTACTGCACTTCCTATATGCTTAGAAAAAATGTTAATTGCACTTCTTTGAAAGAGCGTAGGATGTTCAGCTAATGTCTGACATGTTTGATTTGAGCACAGCAAGGTGCCATTCTTCCCACATCTTTTGGTAGTGGTCTAATAGCGCAGTGAGAGCAGACCAACAAATTTGCATTTGATTTCATAAGAAAACAAGCAAACGAGTAGAATCGCTCTGCGCTTGAATTGGGCTAAACCTATTAGCAGATGAAGAGGCAATGAAAAGCACACGATAAAGAAGTGAAGCAAGAGTGAACCATAAGCGCAGATACAAGCGATCCAGTGGAATCACAGCTTAAAGTTGTTGTAGAATTGCGTTTGTGTTGCTTGAAAGTCGTTGGAAAAGTGTGGAAAGTATTTAAGATGACATCTCTGTGCAGCCGACCTGTGTCTGTATTTGTATACATTCGGACTACTGACTATTATGTCAGACAACTACTTATATTTCGCCTGTTATCTTGAACTACAACCAATAGATTAGTGTTAAAATAGCCTCATATTATATACTTATTACATGGCGATAGCCATTAGCCTGTTTACTGTTTTATATCTCTATCAGTCAGTTAATGGTTAACATTATCGACTATTAACATATATAGTAACAGCAATCCATGTGTAATTACTCATTCTCCATCTCATCTCATCCGAACCAATGCCTGTGTTCTGGGAGAACTAGTAACTAGAATTGAGCGATCAAATTGTAATGTTTGTTTTAAGATTTTTATTCAGCTAGACATTATGCAACAGGTACACTATTCACAGAAAAGCTGATTTAAGTCAATAATAGAAAATATTAGAAAAATAATAGAAAACATTTAATAGAAATATCTCGCAACGTGCTCATGATATTATGTGCTTATTTATACAAAATTCATAAAGTACCAATCGTTTAACCAATAAGGTTTCACACAAAAAAACAGGATAAAAAAAGAAAAAGACAAAAAAGAAGAAGAAAACCATACACCCGGGACAGTGTCATATTCACGACAGGCCATGTTTACACAAAACCGTACAAAGATATTCAAGATATACAGAAAAAAATTTCATCTGCAATGAAGGATTTTTGAATAGAATTGAACTGAATTGAATAATTTTGATGATTTTCCTTAATATGTTTCTATCGTGTCATGGCTGCGAACTTGCTAAAACATTGGGAGTGTGAGTCGTTTTGCATGTAGAATCCCTTATCAAACCTAATGGTAATATTATGAAACCAATTATGATTTGTATACAGAGAACAAGAGCATGAGTTGCAGTATGCTAAGCTGGTGTTGGAGGGAAGGCCTCATCCTTGGTGCCTTTGTCCCAATGGTAAACTGCCCAGTGTGGAGGATGATGTTCTCTGTGTGGATGGCACTAACCGTCTCACTGGTGCAATGTCTGCAGACACATCCTACACCCCTCCTCAGTCTGTTCATGATGGCATCAAAAACTCTAATCTAACATATGGCTTCTGGATTGCTGAGGCAGATGTCTCACTCAAGCTGAAACTTGTACAACCATCAAAGGTTCGTCAATGTATTTGTCTAAAGAGAAATAAGAGTAATGAGGAAATGAAAGAATAGTCAAGTCCTTTGGAAAAGCATTGACTGTACATACCATGCCTTTTAGAGTATATTACCTATTAACTTTCATTTCAATGACTTTATTTACAGAAACATAATTTTGATATGAATAAACGTATAAATTTTTTCCCGACATTTTACTGATTATAAGAATTAGAACATTTGGTCCTGAAACATATGATTGGCCAACAGTGCTATTTTACCGTATAGAGTCGTATTTTGTCAGAATATTGTCATTTGTCATTATTCCCATAATTTCCTAAATTTGGCAAGGTTTTAATGGAAAAGGAGTATGTTGATTATTCAGTCCCAACAATATTTTTGAACATGAATAGATTAATTTTCTGGTCAATCAGACCAAACCAGAGTTGTGTTTTTAATTGAAAAAATAGAACGCTAAGAGGGCCAGGGTTTTTGATATTCTAGTCCCAGACGAGGGAAAAAAGAACTTAATTAAAATATCTTCTACAAATTGAAGGGATTTTCGAAAAATGTCCCCAAAATAAGTAGTCTTCCCAACACGAATGCCTTACTTAGATATTTATAAGATACATCAATAAATGCCAAAGGAATTAGTTCAGAACTATTATTCTAAGATTTGTTTTACATGAATACCCAAATTCGACGATTTAAAAACAATGCTAATATGTATGACTTGTTAACAGCTTAAATGTAAGAAATTCAGCAAATAAATTGAAGCAAATTCGTAAAATAAGACTAAGTATAAAAGGGTAAGAAAATTAACAGAACTTATGGTGGATATATTTTTATTTGATTTTAGGTGAAGAAGGTAGAACTATATGCTTCAGAGTTGCCTTTGACGTTGGAGAAGGAAATAGACTGCCAGTTTTCCCGAGTGTTACGTCATCAATCATCTAATGAGAGGTAATCCTTTGGTTCCACTACACATTTGATGGTACTTGTTCTTTGTAAAGTAATACTAGTGATAGGCGTATGATGAAATAACACATATCAATCAATTATACAAACATTAATCCTTTATAGTTGTTAAAACGTTAGACAATTTAAATAGAGGAATATTAATTGTGTTAGTGAAACAAGGTTTTTTTCCAAAACCTGACTTTCTGAAAGCAAGACGTCATTCTATGATGTTATATCCATTGCATTGATAATGAAACAGACGATAGCTAGATATATAATTGACAAATAACACTTATAAAGTAAATCTTCTCTAATTATTAGCACCTGGAGACCGGTGGGTGGAGAATCATTCTATTTGTTGGAGTGGGAACCAGAATGTCCTGTCTTACTAAGGACACTTGTAGTGCGCATTCAGACTAACGCTGCACTTCTGGCTACCTCTAGAAAGCGGATATATGAAATAATAATTTGGGGAAGGTAAGCTCCATGGTGATTAAGTTATCTCCTTAAATTTTAAAATGAAATTGAACATTAATAATTATATCTCGAGTGAATTTAAGGTTATGCATAATTTCCTTTCTTTGTGGATCAAGCACAATACAAGGCAGGGAGAACTCTTATTTGTAAAGTGATAATTAAGTCTTGGCCACCACGATAAGTCTCGTTTAATTTGAAAATTGTTCATTGCATACAGTTACATAAGTTCTGTAATTGGTATTGCAGAGGATCATTGTCTAACCACAAAGCTATATTCTTTAACTTTTCTATCATCTCAATGATCCTATGGTTAAGAAGTAAACGCGAAGTTAAACACTGAAGGCAAAGCTTTGCATTTTCAGTGCTGGACTTGAGGGTTTAAAGTAAATACTGTTGGTCTATACACACTACTTACTACCATTTCAACTTTCATTTATTGGATATTCTATATCGTATATTATATCAATATATATTATATTTGAAAAACATACGGTATTTCTAACTTGCAGGCCCATTGACTATCCCAATGAAGAATGCCACAATATGTCTCAACAAAATGACCTATGCAGAAGATGTGGTATGTGCAGGTGTAAGGACCCTTTGGCTGGCAGGCACTGTGTATGTTATGTAAAACCCTCTTTATATAAGCTATGTTTTGTTATATATATTTCATAATCAAGTTATTGAACAAAGGTTTTTCTCTAATGATTAGGCTATTATTTTTGGTTAATGAAAAAAATAGCAAATTTAATCTTTTATGAAACGCTGAAATAGATTTCGTAAAAGACGTCACATCAGAATATTATTCACAAACAGTTATACCGTATCATTATGTTGAAAGGTAAATATTTTCAGAATTAAAGGACACGTCCCCGTGGTCCTAAAAAGGAGAGTGAAGACTATTTGGTGACATTTAAGTGAAATATGATGGGAAACACATTTCATTCATTATTGCTAGTTGTTTTATTTGTTATAAGAATATTATATAACTCTAAGAGGATGAAGACCTATAACAAAAACTGTTGATCTAATAAATAGTTTCTCATTGGAAAAATATTCATTGTCATACTCATTGTTGGGGCCATATTTCTTTTTTAAGGTTTCCCCTGCCGAAGGCGGTACGAGCGCCAAAGGCGCTCGTACTGGGAAACCTAATATAGGTTCCAATTTTTGCCTGTTCTTTGCGCGTTGGCATCACTCCCTTATAAGGAAAACCCAATTCCGCTTATTCCCACCTGAATTTCCGACGCACTTGCGTAGGCCTACACATCGCGGTGATTTTATGCTCCCGCAAATTGATAAAAATTGCTAAATAGTTGAAAATACATTGCCAAGATGTTGAAATTCAGAAAGAGCATCCTTTTCTTCCCCTAAATATGTGTTTATATCAAGTTCAGCTTTTAAATGAGGCAGATAGGAGAGAAAGTTTTCAGTTACATAAGTAAACAATAAAAAGCTCGCCAAAGATATAGCTAGTATTTTTCCTTTTTCAGAATAAATTAGCAAGATTTACAAAATGTGTAGAGCCGACGTTTTACATTTTCGACGACGACCTGACACATCACGGGGAAATTATAGGGGTGTTCCACGTACAGGTCGGAATTGTTTACTTGTGTAACAGTACAGTTTCCCTCATATCTTCCTTATTTAAATACAAATGTTGATAAAATTAAATACATGGGGGTAGAAAAGTATGCTCTTTCAGAATTTAAACATCTTGGCAATGTTCCAATCGGTTTTTTAAAAAAACCAATCGGGACATAAGGCTTATTCCGACCTGTGGAACACCCCTATTACGCTCCCTCGAAACAATAAAAAGCGCTATCTCTACTCGAAATACATTGCCAAGATGTTTAAATTCTGAAAGAGCATTCTTTTCTACCCCCATGTATTTAATTTTAATAACATTTGTATTTAAATAAGGAAGATATGAGGGAAACTGTAGCCTACTGTTACACAAGTAAACAATAGTTGGACAAGATCGACAGTCAGGACCCAGAATCGTTTCCTCATTGCGCCAATGAGGGCGCATTGGTCGGGAGGTGCAGGAGGAACTTCCGCTTCCGGCATCTAAGACAGTACTCTTCCTCACTCATCCTCCAGACCTCATAGGGTATAGACGTATCGCTGCCGAGCAGCCATATACATACACGTGGTACCTCACGACCAACGCTAGTATGAATACCAGACGTAATGCACGTGGACGAGGAGGGGCAAGACAGCCCCTACAGAATAATGAACAGAACGAACAGCAGAATAACGAGCAGAACGGTCAACAGAACAATGAAGAAGAAGAAAATAGAGACCAACAGAATAACGACCAACAGCAACAGAATAACGACCAACAGCAAGGCGATCAAGAAAACCCTCAGCCGAACCAGGAGGGCCAGGTCCCGCAACATAATGCCCGGGGCAGGGGCAGGGGCAGACAGAGGAAAGCACCCCCTCGCACCCCAAGAGCTCCTAAAAAGCCCCCACAACAGGAGGAGATACCTGGGGGCCAGAACAACACATTACAAGACCGTACGGCTAAGTTGGAGGAGAATGTATTGAGGTTGGTGACTTTAATGTCTCAAAATGCGGAGAGAGAAGCGAAACTGGATAATAAGCGCAGGAGAAGAGCATCCATTTCTCCTGTGAGGGATACACCTAATCCCAAACGTACGGCCAGCTCCCCTCCACAAAGGAGAGATGATCTGGATATGCAGATACCAAAGAAAAAGGATGTCCAGCCTCCTCCACCGGAGGATATACTAGTCCAGGAGGAGGCAAAGAAGGAGTACCAGAGGGCGATTAAAGACCTAGCATCTCATTTCAACCAAAAACCAGGTAAAAATTGTGCTCATGCGTGTAATTCAGATAACTCGACTAAGCAAAAGGATACACTCAAGCCCTATCTTCCCAGGGCCTCACAAAAGAAAGCTAAATCCTCGGAATATAATCTCACAATGGCGGAACAGATTACCGCACTAGCAGGCCTAGCCTCCGAACCAGGGGACCCTGAGACCACCATGGCCATCTTGACACACATACGCCAGGTGGCGGAGGATGCGATATCATACCCCTGGAGCAAGGTGGGTGACTGGTCAGCCACCATAGTGGAGCAAGTGGCCGAGGAGCGCTTGGCGTGGACAGACACGCACATGATACAAGCGGAGCGCATGAAACTATCATGGTCCCCATCTATGGAGAGTGCAAATGTGATTACCAACATATGTAGGAAATTCAATTCAACATCTTGTGAAAAACGCTCCCCACATATGAAAGAGGGAACAATGATGCAGCACCTATGTGCGGTATGCTACTATGTACATGATAAAAGCCTCCCACACAGTGGAAAGAAGTGCAACCACCTTAAATCCCGTGATGGAGGACATCATGATGGTAACAAGAAGAAAGATTGGAATAAAAAGAAGCACGATAATGATAAGAAAAAGGATTCATCTAAGAAGAGAGATGCATCCGACTCAGAAGATAAATAACTTCTTGCGGCCGGGGCTACAACACGGCCCCAGGCCACAACACCCAGTGAGCATGGAGAGACGAGTGAGCGAGAGTCAGAACAAGTGGTAGAAGTATCCCACACTGACTCTAAAGAAGGCAAAATGCCGGACTATACCCTGTCGGAAATCCCTCAGGACTTATCTATGTATATTACAAATGTGGATGAACAATATCTTCTCTCAGAGACGGAGTTACAGCTACCTACATCGACACAGGCAGAGGTAAACAACACCACGTGTGGCCCATCGGTAAACATAAACAACATGATACGCGCATGCGCAGAAGGACAGAAATTCCCCGACTGCCTATGCCAATACACACAGTACGTCATCAACGCATGTGTACACAAGTGCCCACAGTTTAGTGTCAACAACCAGTTCCCGAACGAAACAAACATTGGATTTTACCATCATGACTTTAATATAATGAACAGAGGGAAGACAAACACCTTCTACCCATCTGTTAAACCTGATCACGAATCGGAACTGTGGAGCATATATAAGAAGGCCAGACAAGCAGGCCTCCCAAATGTTCTCGGAGCTCGTGTGGCTCTCCCCACGAGGCTAGACATCAAATACTGGGAACAGATATCAACAAAACATGACGACGATTACTGGCTCCTTCAGTGCCTTAAATACGGATTTCCAATACAGTATACAGGTACACCACTTAATAATAACAAAGTGAACAACCACCCATCAGCCAGATTCAACCACAGTCATGTGTCAAACTATATCGACACCGAGCTGTCAAATGGGGCCCTACTGGGCCCATTCAACGAAACGCCATTCGTTGAGTGGAGCAACATTTCTCCCCTCATGACGAGAGACAAGGCTTCATCCACGAGCAAAAGAATAATTGTGGATCTATCATATCCAGACGGCTTATCAGTGAATGACAGTGTGGTTAAGGGCTCAGTCTTCGGATTTAAAGTTCTACATAGCCTCCCGAACATCACGATGGCAGTCAACATAATATCAGAACTGGGATTTAAGGTAAAGCTAGCTAGCATTGATATCCAGAGGGCGTACCGTAATTTTGCTGTATGCCCACTCGACTGGCCCTTGTTGCTTATTTCTCACCAAGATAATATATATATTGACACAGCCCTACCATTCGGTACCAGGACCTCCTCGGTATATATGCAGCGCTTAGCGTTGTACATACTACGACACCTTAACACTCTAGGAATAACGGGACTGTTCTACCTAGATGATCTGTTGTTGATTCACAGGGATAATGAAGATCCGTACACACAGTTCGCAACAGCACACAGTGTGTTCAGAAAACTAGGACTGCCGCTGAGTTATGGAAAGATATGTGATCCCTGTGTCTCCATAACTTGGCTTGGAATAATAATAGACATTGAAACAAAATTCATAGCAATTCCAAAGAAGAAACTCGATGATTTCTTGGCAGCAGTCAGACCGATAATCGGGAGAAAGTGTATTACTAGGAAAGCTCTGCTTTCATTGATTGGCAAGGTAAACCACTTTGCGCAGGTCATAAAACCAGCGAGACTTTTCATCGCAAGGCTCCTGGCAGTATACAGATCAGGAAAACATAAAGTGATACGACTCAACGACCAAGCACTGGCTGATCTGAAATGGCTAGTGAAGTACACGACAACGTGCAACAACAAGACTCTAATAGACCCTCCTCCCCCGTGCAAGACTATATATGCCGACTCTTGCCTAGAAGGGGGCGGGGCACATGACGACATACATTGCTTCTCCATCCAGTATGCAGAAAGACGGATCCGGGATCACCACATCTCTCAGCTAGAGGCTATCAACTGCCTGGCAGCGCTTAGAACTCTAGGAGAAGACGTTCCACCTCTCTCACACATCAACATACGTTGTGACAACTTGTCCAGCATCCAGTTGTTTACATCACATAGAGGGAGGGACCCAGTGATGAATGCAGTATCAAGGGCACTCTGGTACTGGGCATACTACCGCCAAATACACCTGTCTTTCACACACGTGCCAGGAGAGAACATGGTGTTATCTGACGCCCTTAGCAGAAGGGGCAAGGGGCTTGAGTACATCAATATATCAAAAAGAATAATAAAGTCACAAAACCTCAAAGAAATCGAGGTAAATAAATCAGCTTTTAACTATGATCATTTCTTGTAGGTGAGGATGAGTCACTGGCGTTCCTAATACAGAGAGCGACGGCACGCCAGGACATGGTGGTCAGACCAGGCACGGACATGAACAGAAAGGTCTCGCTTAAGCTGTTCATAGCGTTCTGTACCAGATACGGCTTAAAGTACAGATCCCCTGACCACGAAACACTGTGCTTCTTCATAGAATATCTTGCTATATTCTTCAAATCACCATCATCGATAAACAACTACATAGTGAACGTGAAAACCCTACTCACTAGAATGCACCTGGATACGCAAGCATTCAATCATTTCAAGGTTAAAGATGCCCTCTCAGCCATCTCTACCAACATCAGGCATGTGCCAATGAAAGCCCTGCCAATAACATTCGACCACTTAATAAAGGTCACATCCTACCTTCAATGTGATGAAGAGGGCCCAACTATTGTGTGTGCAGTGCTAATAATGTTCTACACTTTGATGAGGCAATCGAACGTGCTCATTCGTGCGAATGACACATTCGATGCTACAAGGCATCTCCTTCGTGGAGATGTGTCCATCCAAAATAATATGATGATAGTGGCCCACAAATGGGCAAAGAACCATCAGAGGGCAGCAGAAATGGATTCGTTTAAGATCCCTGCCCTGAAAGGATCCATGGCATGCCCAATCCAAGCATTCGAGAACATGGTAGCCCACAGACCAGCCAACCCAGGAGCTCCCCTCTTCCTGGTGAAGGGAGGAACCCCGCTGTCATTACACTACATCCTGGCAGCCTGGCACGCTGCACTTAAAGCAGCAGGTCTAGACTCCATCGGCTACACATTGCACAGTCTCCGCAGGGGCGCCGCCTGCGCCATCCAACCTCACATGCAAGAAGATCAAATTAGAGAATATGGGAGGTGGCGCTCAACTGCGTTCAGAGGCTATATAAAAGATAAGGCTCAGTCATCGGCTGCAGCAGCATTTATCGAACTAGCAAGTAGTTAAAGGATTGGCTAAATAAACACTGCCGAAGCCTTATAGACTAGTGACAATATCACACCCCTACTTCATAAAATTTAATACATCAAAATTTTAACCACATCTGATAATTTGTTAATATGTCAACGAAAGGTGAATAAATAATTATCAATACCAACTCCTGTTTTCTCCTGTATCCAATGGTTTCCTCATTGCGCCAATGAGGGCGCATTGGTCGGGAGGTGCAGGAGGAACTTCCGCTTCCGGCATCTAAGACAGTACTCTTCCTCACTCATCCTCCAGACCTCATAGGGTATAGACGTATCCCACCCACCCACGCCTACACAAGAGACAATGGGAGAACAAGAGACTGTCCCCCACAGAGGGCTAAATAAACACTGCCGAAGCCTTATAGACTAGTGACAATATCACACCCCTACTTCATAAAATTTAATACATCAAAATTTTAACCACATCTGATAATTTGTTAATATGTCAACGAAAGGTGAATAAATAATTATCAATACCAACTCCTGTTTTCTCCTGTATCCAATGAGGTGAAAATTGGAATTACATCCTGACAGGATAGGTAGAAGTCAGGGGAGATAGAAACATTCAAAATAAAGTATCAAAATATAGTAAGGAAGAACAGCCCTTCCTTCCAGGTATTTAGTTTCATCAGTATTGGTCTTCTAATTTTTGCAACGTTGGTAACACACATTGATGGAGTCCTTGACAATGCTTTTTCCCACGTGGAGTGGCGATGATCGTGGGGAGGGGGAGAGGTGTATATTTGTTAAGGGGATTCGGCGTTGTTTCCTTGGTCACAGCCACAATTTCTTGTTATGAATGAATCTACATTGTATTTCCCTGATCGGTTATCGGATCTCAATGCATGAACATAATAATATACTGATTCATGTTGCTGATCTTTTGATTCTTTTTTACAATATATGTTCATTGAATTATGTTGTGTTTTAACTTTCAGCTTCCATATATAACAACGATCTTTCCAAGTTATGGGCCAGCTCGTGGTGGTAATATCATCACTATGATAGGAGGACTATTGAAGTCAACTACTGGGACGATATGTGAGTCTAATATTACAGTTGGTGAATCACAGCTGTGCACCAATATTGAGAGGTATTTCATTTTATTTTTTCATTATCTTATGTTTCTTAGTGATGAGAAATAACCTGTAGCTTATGTCTGCTCAATCTTTAAGACTGGGTTCCACTTCCAACATTATTCGCTCAATGCAGCTCTCTCTCTCCCTACTTCTCTATCTCTATCTAAGGGTAAGACCATAAAGTGCCTATCTGTCTCTTTTCTCTGTCTCTCTCTCCCTACTTCTCTATCTCTATCTAAGGGTAAGACCATAAAGTGCCTATCTGTCTCTTTTCTCTGTCTCTCTCTCCCTACTTCTCTATCTCTATCTAAGGGTAAGACCATAAAGTGCCTATCTGTCTCTTTTCTCTGTCTCTCTCTCCCTACTTCTCTATCTCTATCTAAGGGTAAGACCATTAAGTGCCTATCTGTCTCTTTTCTCTGTCTCTCTCTCCCTACTTCTCTATCTCTATCTAAGGGTAAGACCATAAAGTGCCGATCTGTCTCTTTTCTCTGTCTCTCTCTCCCTTCTTCTCTGTCTCTATTTCCTGGGTATGATCATAAAGTGCCTATCTGTCTCTTTTCTCTGTCTCTCTCCCTTCTTCTCTGTCTCTATTTCCTGGGTATGACCATAAAGTGCCTATCTGTCTCTTTTCTCTGTCTCTCTCCCTTCTTCTCTGTCTCTATTTCCTGGGTATGATCATAAACTGCCTCCCTCTCAGCTCTCCCGCCCTTGATATAACCATATTAAATGTGTTGATAAGGGCGTAAAGCAACCAATCTCACTCACTCACTCCCTCTCAGCTCTCCCGCCCTTGATATAACCATATTAAATGTGTTGATAAGGGCGTAAAGCAACCAATCTCACTCACTCACTCCCAGCTCTCCCGCCCTTGATATAACCATATTAAATGTGTTGATAAGGGCGTAAAGCAACCAATCTCACTCACTCACTCCCTCTCAGCTCTCCCACCCTTGATATAACCATATTAAATGTGTTGATAAGGGCGTAAAGCTATCAATCTCACTCACTCACTCCCTCTCAGCTCTCCCGCCCTTGATATAACCATATTAAATGTGTTGATAAGGGCGTAAAGCAACCAATCTCACTCACTCACTCCCTCTCAGCTCTCCCGCCCTTGATATAACCATATTAAATGTATTGATAAGGGTGTAAAGCAACCACTCTCTCATTCACTCACTCAGAACTGCAAATGACCACATACCTGCTACATATAAACTTAAAGGTGAGTGAGTGAGACTGGTTGCTTTACGCCCTTATCAACACTTTGAAGTGTTATATCCAGAAGCATATCGCCAAGGTGGTGTACCGTGTAACTGTTTGGCTGGTTAGTTTAGTAAGATTATTGTACTCAGGATCTAGAGCCTCCCCACCCCCCACCCACCCTCTCGCACAAAGCTGTTGATTGTTTGTTGACAAGGGTTGTTCAGGCTCTGATGAGCCTGATCAACTACACGAGTAGTTATTCGGTACTATTCGGAATACACCATGAGACAGTACAGGTAAACACCTTTTTGGTTCTTTTTTAAATAAAATAAAGCCGTATGAAACATTTCCTTCTGTCCAAGTTGTAGAGCGATATCGTTTATGTAGATAGACAGTGATAATAGCGTAGTTTTATGGGGAAAATACATAGGAAAACACATATCCCCTTGATGGGCCCTAGTATTATACGAGAGACCCGATTTACGGGCATCATTCGAAATATTCTATGTAATAGCTACGCTATGTAAACATAGGCGATTGGATGCCGGCCGTCAAGGGCGGGAGCGCTGAGTTTATGATGATACCCAGGAAAAAGAGCTATATAAACTTAAACACGAGCGTTGGCTGAAGGTGGTGTAGCCAGTGGAACCCCACCATTCTTTTCAATTTTTCTTACCACTCGTTGCTTTAATTACAAATGATATATAAGATGGTCTTAAAACAAAGGATTCTTATATAAACACTCCCCCAAACATAATCACTAGCACCTGTCTCTCTTGTTTTTGTTTTTCACAATACATCGATTCTTCTGATCCTTCTCCATAGATCTTCTACCAAAATTCTATGCACTGCGAAAGGATTGCCAGACAAGGCACATCACATGATAGGACAGCAACAGTCAGTATCAGTGAGCATCATGGTGGAAGATATCGCCTACACCATACCCGCAGACCTGTGGTATCAGTATCGCCCAGACCCCATCATCACTGATGTACAACCTAGATTCGCATTTGCAAGGTAAATTTCCCAGGGTGGTTTAGCTTTTAGTGCTACTACCTTAACATAGTAATAATATATACGTCGTATTGTATAATTTCATTTCGGTACTCGCACATTTATACATTCAGGAGGACACCTCCTCAACTAAAGGAAGGTTTCAATCCCGCCAGGCTCATATATACACAATTGAAAAAAGAGATACAATACATTGTAAATTTAGGTTTTTATGTGCCCAAGATATCCTCATAAAAACAGGCTAACTCTGAGAAACTGTGAAACCTTGCTACGATATGTGCTCGGAACATACACATATCTCAGACTAATTTGTGCACTGTGTTCAACATAAACTCATCGAAGCTAAAAAATGGAATGTATTTGTGCGGTCTTATACATATATACTAAATTTCTCTAAGCTCATGGAGGCAAGTTTTGGCCATATGTGTCACTTTGATACGTATGTGTATTCATATTTAAATGTGATGTTATATTGCTTAAAAGGAGAGAGAAGTTATGGGAATATTACAGCATTGTTTCAGTGTATTTGACACAACAATCCCACAGTTAAATTGTGTGTAAACTGCTCGTGCAGGTATGTATTTGTCTCTATTTAGCCAAGAGAACTTTCTCTTAATTACCTTAGTTATGTGTCTGAGATATGTATAATTGATTTTTCTTCCAGAGGAGCAAGAAACATTCGGGTTCGTGGACAACACCTTGACTCCATTCTATTCAGTCCTGAACAAACTATACTGGTACTCCACATCCAAGCACACCCACCAATTGATTTGGTAATATTTTTGTATTGGCAACCTTGAACTCGATTTCTCAAAAGCATATCTTTCGTTGCATGTATCATTGATATCATTTGTGAATTATTTTCTAATTCTTCTGTATGTGTATTCTGTCGATTGTTTATTCATTTATTTATTCATATGTACTTGCAAAGGCTGTGACAGTTTCTCAACTTACGGTATAGAAGGCAGGGAAAATGCCAATTCCTTCATCTAATGGAAATTAATATATACATGTATGCGAATCACCTTGGTTCCATTATTTGTTTATATTATTTTTTATTTGCTTTAGATTTGCAATAATGCCACAGCCTCCGAGGTCATTTGTGAAATGCCAAGACTTCAGGAATATGTTTCATCAGTCACAGTGCTTCTGGCTGGCCTTCCTGATTCTAAGAACTTCACAATCAATGTCTGCCCAACACCGGACATACAAAAGGTCATAGTGCCAATATCTCGAGGAGAACCATTGCAAATACTGGTAAGTGTCCTGAATTAATATGAATGTAAATGAAAACACGCTTAAAATGCACTACCATAAATGCACTCTAAAACAACAAACAATCACAAAATGCACCGGCCATGCAGTAACTTCTCGCTGACCTGTGAAACAGAAATAGACTTTTCATCCAACCTGAACGCATCAACCCTTCATTTCATCCACATCCCTGCCTCACTAAAGTTTATATATCACATTCATGTATACTATTTAGACAAAAGACAATGAGTCATTGATACGCTGGAACACACTCGGTGGACAGAATGGATGTTTTTCACTTGTGGCCGCCAACGTATCAATGAGGAGTTTGTTTTTTGTTTTTATATCACAAGTCCCCCATTTTGAAAGTGTATCGATCCCCAAAACTGGATTAATCATTATTTACGTGTCTCACAACCCTCCGACTCGGCAAAACAACATTGCGTCATGAAATGAGACTCATGAAATGAGCGTCATTGATTGGCGCAACTTGATTTACATGACCAATCGAAACAAGTCCCTTCGGTATTGGGCATATCACACATGTGTTGATACGTCTACACATATCAAATAGGCAGATCTCACTCATTTCTATACTTAGACTTTCGGTTGGTACATAAAAATTATCTAATGATGTTTGGACTGCGGCTGCCTTTTTCAGATTAGTAGACCTATCATCTAAATCAATGTTTAGCACTCACCATGGGAAACTTGTGGGAAACACCGTGGGAAACTTGTGCGTTTTTTTTTCGTTTTTGACTCGTGGCTTTGCCACTCGGGAAAAATGGAAAAACAACGCACTCGTGTTTTGTGAATACGTATATTCATCCCTCATTGAGTTCCTTCTTAATCCTCATAATTTTTCTAAGAATCTTTAGAATTTTACCCCAAAATAAAAGAAGAATTCTAAATGTATACTGGGAAGAAGGGAAGAAACAGATGACCCAGTTATCTTTTCTGCGATTATATAGCTTACTTAAAGTAGGCCAGCATTGTCATGGGACCCGTCATGCCATGACGTCACACTTGTCATAAACTCAAGCCCTAAATGGAACTATGCCACTCCCTCACTGTGTTTCTCTCGCAGTAATTTATCTTAATTAAATGAAATCTAGGATATTTAAAATTATTTGGAAGAGATCAAATAAATCTTGAACTAACCTCAGTTCTGCCTGTGCGATCTTTCTTCACTGAGTTGAAGTCAGAATGAATCCTGAGGTGTTTAGCGCAGCGTAGCACAGAGGGATTCCTTCGCTGGAAACGAGGTTAGTTCTCTAGAACCTGAGTTAGTCCTGTCTATAATCTATTTCTTCACTGCTGGACTTTCCCTCTGGTCCCATGCTAATATTTCCCATGTCAACACGTCCCATGTCTTTTATATTCCAGGGTTCAAATTTAGATTCCTGTGGTCTACAATACAACTATCAAGTTGAATTTGGGGGTGTCATCTGGCCGGTCTTGTCTAAGGGCAAAACAAGGATCCTTTGTGACCAACCTGTACACTACACTGGCAAAACATCTAAAGACCCCCTAACGGTGACAGACCATCAATTTTATTTTGAAATATATCCGAAATGTAACATTTGTATACATGTTGCTTTTCTTGCATATAAGTGACCAGAAATCAAGTGTTTTCTTTAATGTTCCAGACTTTTATAATTCAGTACATCAGATCTATTACCTTCTGATGGTTTCAGATGAAATCAGTCACCAAATCACATGATTAAAGGGTGGTCTCCACTGGCTGCGTTAAGCTCTGCAGTAAGCCTTGCGATAGTTTGTGCTGGTTCTGTAGGTGGAGAGGAATGACGAGGTCCTGCCTACATGGTTTACTGGCCATGTAGGCAGGACCTTGCCACTTCTCACCATCACAGCACCATCGCAAGGCTTACCGCAGAGCTTACCGCAGAGCTTAGCGCAGCCAGTGGAGACCACCTACTTCAGAGAACCATACATAGTATATTCAAATATTTTGTAAAAAACTTTATGATGGATTTTACCTATGTAGGATATAGAAACCCTGGTTTTTGTTATTGACAACTAGTATACATATATATATTATATACAAAGCTTATTATATCTGATACCAGCTAAGAAAGGTATATCTAATAAAACTATTCTTTTATTATTCTATTTCAGATCAAAGTTTTCAACTATACATTCAAGGCAGATGTTATAGTCCATGCTTCGGATGCTGGAGAGAACCACGGTGACAGTTCTGTAAGTCCAATAACACTAGTGTTTATAGGATTATTTGTCATCTGTGTGGTCATTTTCTTTGGTGGGATGTCCTTCAAACTGTGTCCTAAGTACCTTACAAGGCAGCCACATATAGTTGTTTCCCCACCTACCCTAGAAGAGATAACACTTAATGAAAAAGGTAAGTTTATTGTGAGAGAATACCCAAATTACCTTAGTATGTTTTGCAATCATAACAAGGAAATAAAATTTACTGTCCGATTCCTGTCTTTCTCTTGGCTGCACTTCATAATATAACTTTCATTGTCAATCTTGATTCCCCATTTAGAAAACTTGCATTTGTCATTCAAGTGTATAATGTCTAATGTGTAGAGCACTGGAAATTATAATGATTAAATCTGCCTGACTATCTGATATTAAGAATCATCCTTGCAGTAAAGAAATCTGGCTTCATTCTGATAAATTTTATAACGCATAATTATTATATTGAAAATATTGGTTTTAATCCTCATCATGTTTAAGAAAGTAATGCATTACCGTTTGTATTTTAGGAACATTAAAAAAATCATAATGTAGGAACCTACTGAGTTTAACAATGAGGTATTTTTACAGATGAACCGACGGTGCTTGATTTACTAGACGGAGACCTTCGTCAGGTGGTTGCTGAAAGACTCATTGACAAGACCAGATTGGACATCAGGGAAGTCATTGGAAGAGGTTTGGAGTGTTAATAAAAAAAATTATTTTCTAATTGTCATATGTAAAATGGCCTTAGTTACACATTCTACGACTATCTTTGATAGTTGTAATTTCATGCACACTTTGTGTGTGTTGATGTTCAGATGAATTTGACAAGTTTTCAAATCCTTACAAATTTATTTTCAAAATATGCAGCCACCTCATGCAATGTCAAACGCCTCATTACCTATGCTAGATACATGTAGTGCTGATCCACCAATTGGTTCAAGTATCTTAAGATTGATTTGACTTAATCTTCCGGTGATGTTAGTGTTAAATTGTCAGACAGCTTTTAATTTTGTGTTCCAGGAAACTTTGGGAAGGTACACCGTGGCATTCTGGATAAGGATACTAATAATACAGTGGTGGCAATGAAGTCAGTTTCGGGTTTGTATTAACAACAACTACTATTCTTCATTCTCACAAGCACTGACACTGGTATTTAACTGATGTAGTAGTTTTCTATAATAGAAATATGAAAGAAACATTCTTAACATCTATTTACTTGCTCCCCTAATTACTCACACGTTATTATACTTGCTACATGCACATGTATGTACAGCAAAGAAGGATTCAAAGAAGGTGTGGTGCTCCTGGGTGGAGTATCCAGGTTGAGGAAGGTTGTTTTTTCTGGTTCATTACAGTTGATACATGTGGCCAGGCACTCAACACATAAGAGAGTGATATTGTTGACATTGATTCCAGATTCTGCAAATCTAAGTAATGATGAGATTTGTGAATTCCTGGAGGAAGCGACTATCATGAGGGACTTCCAGCACCCTAACGTCCTGTCGCTCCTTGGTGTAATGGTGGATGGGCTAAAATGTTATGTCATTCTGCCATTCCTGTCCAATGGCGACCTCAGGTCATTTGTGTCCAAACAAGTTAGTGGTAGTTCTGTTCAATATTAATAATGGTTTTCAGGAACATAAATTAATGTACAGCCACATATGCTCCATTGAACCATTCCTTATTCTGGACCCTTAGCAGGGACAGGTTTAACTTCGTTTGTTTACATCATTAATTTGATGTGGCCAGGATTTAATTATTAGGGTTTTTAACCTTATCAACAGCCAACCTTCAATGCATGATTTAGGCTGCAAATGTTCTCACTTGAAATTTGATGTATTCATGTATCTGATCCATTTTCATACCTTATTATATCAAGAGTGTCATGATTAAAATGAGCAGTTGCTCTTCATAAGCTCACACAAGCTTTGCAATTGATATGAAACTTTTCATTTGAAGGAGTTTAACCTAAAGAAGTTCACTGGATTGGCACTAGATGTTGCCAGAGGAATGGCATACCTGAGCAAGCAGAAGTTTATCCACAGAGACCTTGCTGCCAGGAACTGCTTGTAAGTCTGTAATCCTTACTTTGCTTACATATAAGGCCAAATAGTTCTTTTGCTATATATTGTTTTACTTTGACCCGGTGTACAGGCCTTCATGTTTCTATTCAGAGTAAATGGCTCAGAAAATGCTGTGGTGGCAGACTTTGGTTTGGCAAGGGACATCTACCAAAAGGACTACTACAAAGCAGCAGACAACAATGCATTACCTTATAAATGGATGGCTCTTGAGACCCTCGCAGAGCTTGCCTTCTCCATAAAATCTGATGTGGTAAGTCTTATCAATGGGACAAAAAAAAAGAATCAAATTTCCGGAGACGGTTTAGTTTCCATTTTTGCAAAGATAATGATGATGCAAAAGCTGTATACTAATGAATAAACTGGTCTCGTTAGCTGGTACCAACGATAAACATTGCCATCAGGGAAAATAAATATGACGCTGATCAATGGAATATCATAAAATGTGTATAATGTGACAACCATTTCAGTGGGCGTTTGGAGTGGTGACATGGGAGATCTTCACCAAAGGAGGCAAGCCCTACCCTCTTATACCTAACCCAAGACTGAAGAGTCACCTCAAACGTGGACACCGTCTGGATAAACCTGCCAACTGTCCCATTGAGCTGTAAGCACTCATTTTATTTCACACCTAAGACATCTATAGTCTCCCTAGGATTAACATAGACTGGCCATACTCAGGTGCAAGGTACAACATTTAAATGAGAATAGAAAGGTGAACTAATTACGTCCTAATCTCTTTTTTTCATCCCTCATAGGTTGAAAAGCAAGATTAGGAGTTAGCAGACAAACATGACAAGTCAGAAATATGAACGTTCATATTCCAATAATCCTAGTTGAATGGGGTATATGGGGCATACTAAATCCCAATCCCACCTTGCTAAAGGCAGTCCGCACATTCTCACCTTGTTTCCCTAAGAGGTAATCACTTGTGCTACTCTATAATAAGTTAGAGGATGCTGGCTCAATCTTGCCAATTTTACCAGCAGCATGTATTGACAAACTCCAACCATTGAACCTACTGGTAAACAAAGTATTCATGGACGCATTGAAAGCGGAATACCATACATGTTATCCATATTATAGACTATTGTAATATTTTCCCCGAATACTATCACAAATAAACAACACAATATCGTGATGTTTAAAGATAACATTTGTGATGTGTTCCAGGAAAATGAGTCACAAGTCGCAAAATTGATATTTTTCAAAGTGATTTATTCACAAGATCTCTTCATTGAAATGTTCTGATTGTTAGAGGGTTTAGCACTTACAGTCATATAAGTCTATGCAACAAATTTGAGGACATTGTATTAAATATATCTTTGCGTTTTGAAGGCCTTCATATTGGGTATATTTAGTTACTTTACTGGTGATTACCCATCTAGAAACATTGCAAACCTTTTTTTTTCAAAAATAAAAATATCAAACTTCAAGTTTAGAAATACTTCTTAGGTGTTCCACTGTTTACTATCATTGGAATCAGCTTGATCTTTTTTCAACTAAGATGGTATCTCAAAACCCATATTTTCCGACTTATGACTCATTTTCCTAAAACGGATCACATTTGTTTATAACATGAATAAAAAGTATTCAGTATATCAACTATGCTTGAATGCTTGTTTGTAATTTCACACACATAAGGGTATACATACAAACCACGAACAGCACAGAAACTACATTTACAGTAGTAATTCACACACTGCAAAGTTATGATATTAGTATTTAGTTCAGAGGCTCATGTATCCAATTGACAATGATCTTGCATTTTAGGTTTTCACTTCTGGAAGACTGTTGGCTTGCTAACCCAGCAAAACGCCCATCGTTCTCTACCCTAGTCACAGAGCTGGAGAGGTTGTTGGTGAATATAACCACCGTTGGGTGTTCCCAGCTAAGTTCTAGCAGTTCTTCAATCACATCCAGTTCTTCAGGCAGCAACACTTCACCTGGTACTGCAGCCCAAGCACAGACTAGCAATGCCTACCTATTACCTACCAAACCCATGGCACCCGTACCACTACCTAGATTATCAAAGAATCCAAAGGTGTAATCTTGAATATGACAAAGTTTACTGTACAAAAATATTATTTTGAATCTTTTATATTGTTGATTTCGAACTCTTGAGAGGTGTCCCATCAACCCATTCAAAACGCCCTAAGTTAGATGTGTACTACCCTGCGGCATATATACAAGAGTCATGTCAAATGCCACAAGCCTATTTAGCGAACCTATTTGCTTACAACATATATACAAAATAAAGGTTTCAACAATAATAGTGCGTCTGTAGGCTGCCTAAACTCTGTGATCTATCCTTTTTTATAAAAGTCTCTGTTGAGCACCTCTATATAGATAATGCTGGAAATAATGTTGACTTTTAATTCATTTGCTATACATTATGTACATGTGTAAATGTAACACCTAAATGAAACATTCCTGTTACTGTTGTGCGAAATCGCCTTCTACTGATCTACCTATAGCTATAATCTATATCTCCTATTTGTATCTCTTACTTTATACAATTACATGACAGACTTATAATCTCCGTCCATCATCCTGCTCTCCCTATGTTTCTGTGAGTCGTGCTTTGGTGACCCAAGCTGCATGGGCACCAAGGCTTCTGGGCTGCTTGTGGACTGTTTGTGGAAAATAAAAGGAGATCGTGTAACCTTCTGCGTGTGTAATTTCTTGTCAAGAAGCCGAACATCACAGACTGTGGGTAGTTCACTACGAACGTAACATTGATTTAAAGAAGATTCGATGGGGAAGAGTTCAATCTAAAACAAGGAGGGAACAGAACATGGGGCATTTGAGTTTGGTTAGGTTTATTGGGGTTCCGACATTTCGGTCAACAAACAACATTTATCAAGGGGAAGTAACATTGATTTAAAGAGGATTCGATTGGGAAGAGTTCAATCCAAAACAAGGAGGGAACAGAGCATGGGGCGTTTGAGTTTTGTTAGGTTTATTGGGGTTCCGACGTTTCAGACAACATACGACCTTTATCAAGGTGGAGTAACATTGATTTAAAGAAATCCAGACATTGGTCAGCAGTTCATATATATGTAGCTACTTAATCCATTGCCATTATCGTAATAATATTTCAGGTTTGCTTCTTTCATTTTCCATGTCGTTCATACGAAGGGGTATACTAAGGACTACATGAGAACCTGGGCTATATTATGTATCATCAATAGTAAATACATTATCTTATACATTCATTGGTAGCAGTACGGGCAACATTGTGATTCTCCGCACAGAAACAAATATTGATTGCCTTTGTGGTAATGTTTTTCCTCCTCGTAATCTAACAAGCGATGTCACTTGCATACATTTTATATATGTTTTTATTTAGTTATCCAATATCCAATATACAAACCAAATCCAAAAGGTATGTGGCACCTGAACAGGCCTATCGTCACAATTTGATGGGAATGAGGGGAAGTCTTGGGTTATTTACTTTCATAAATATGGATTCTTTTTGTAGATTAACACTGTCAACACCCTACCTGCTTCCGGGCCTTCCCTTCCTTTCGTCTCCCGACGCAATAAAATCATTTCGTTTTAGCTTTAAATCCATGTGCACACCACTGCCGATATACCGCAATGGTGTTGCACTCCAGAGTCAGAGAGCTATGTTAGACGTGTTGTGATTGGCTGACAGTGCGTGAGATTGGCAGACATTGCTTAATATCATACCTTCAGGAGTTTGACCATGGTATTTGTTACATATTTCACTATTTTTGTTAGGTTTCATTTACACAAATATTATACTTATTTTGATGTTCTTGTTTGAATGTGGAAACATAATGTTACCTTATGTTCTTGTTTACTCTTATACCTCAATGTATTTGTTGATCATTCGGTTGAGGAAGCACAGGAATAAAGAACTAATGGAGAAAGAGTATTACTCTGTTGAAGTCATTACTCAGAGCTGTGTTAAAAGATTTAATGTTTCAACCCTTGGTCCTTTGCCTCTATAATCCAGACTCTATAGTTCTTTCCTCACCATCTCCTGCTATCAATATTCATACTTATGATTCTCATAGAAGTAACTATACAATCACAAAACATATTATTATTGAAATATCGACTAATATTAAGACCCAGAGCTGAAACACAGATGTGTAATGCTGGCCACTAGACACTGGAAACAACACTAATATTATAATGATAATAGACTTTTATTTCCATATCAAATTTACAAAGCTCGTTATAAAGTGTCGGAAATCAAACAAATAATATCCCCGAGGTATCTATGACATCACTCATATCATAATTATCATATGTGATTATTAAGCAGTAACCAGTAAATACTCAAATGTGGAAGTAGATAACTAACTCAAATGTGGAAGTAAATTACTAATACTAAATTAGTTTAAATGGTTTTCACCAAAAAACATCATACATCAGCACCATTTCCATTTCCATTTTGTTCTGGCGGAATATGGCAATTGCAATAGTGAAACGTCACAAAAATAAAACCAATATTATTCAAAACAACTTCCACTAAACTATATCATTGAGTTCATCTAGTTCGACACTATTACAAAGAAGAACTAGTAGTTATTTCTGCGCTTCCTTGTCATTTAGTTAATCATTTATATCAATCAATCTTTATGAATGTCTTATAAATATTTTAAATTTGAAAATTGAATCATTTCAAGTTAACATTAGAAATTCCATAAACTTTGTATTGACCAATGTTTTATATTGATTGATTTATGTTTCTTTTATTTATTTCTGGGTTATAATAATGGAGAATGATGAGAAACAACCTTTTATATCACTAAAATGGTCGTATGATATTGATTCATTGTCACCTAGCAAACTCTGTAGATAACTATCAGCTGGAACCGTCATGCCCCAATATCTTCAGAGAGGATTCCATTGTTTATCTACACCACCTTTATCCAAGTCAATATCATTGTGATGCCTGGGACTATATTCATTAGGCTATCCTGGATGATGCAAAGAGATATAAAAGTCATAAGGGGAAGATATATTTCACTGGTCTATTGACACATATTGTCTGTTGATAACATGGAATATATATGCTGAGGTGGTAGTATGGTATAGTTCTTGTTTTGAATATTGAGTAATTGTATAATTGTTCATTAGAAAACATTTCACATAGCAATGGAAAATCAATAACAAATATAATCACAATCTTTAACAGTGAAAACAACCAGATCGTGTGCGTTACTAGATTCCTGCAATATTCAAGAAATTGTGTTGATATTAGGCCTTTTACCAATAAAACACATTATATGACAGAAATTATTTATTTGAATTACTGTGCAGTTCAAATATGGTACATAATTAATGCTTTGTGGTATGCCTATTAGCCTTTAGAAGCCTAACAGGCATACCACACAGTAGCTAGTGAGAGAAAATCAGTATAATGTATACATGCTTGTCTATTCAGCCAGTTTCGCTGGCCCAGTGGTAAGGCATTAGACTTATAAATGGGACATTGTGAGATTGAGTACCAGAGCAGACAACCTTTTTAAATTTGTCTCATTTTTGAGTCATTCTATTTTTTTATTTCGCTTATACCTCCACATCTGGGGCTCGGTTTTCTTTTAAACTCACACATTTCCTTTCAATTGGTGACAGAACTAGAGAGGCTAAGATCAAATTAAGCGAGAAAAGTGAGTTAAATGGGGTTTGAGGGATACTATGGTTCTCCAGAACAGAGTGTTGAGTGGCGGAACTAAGCTTGTGATTATTTTTGGTGAACATGGTTTTCACACGGGGTCACAACTCGTCAAGTAGGACAATTAAACAACCACTCTTCACGCTATTCTTTTTGAAAACTATTGTGTAGTACTCAGATCAAATGGTTTCTTGGTCAACTACTTGAAGAACCGGTTGAAAAACAAGAAATGTATGGACCTACTTCAAACATTTGGTTTGGTGACAAATGATGGCGGCTACCCTTCCAAATACTACCAGGACAGTGGCTGTGAATAACACTACGATGAGGTACATGAACTTGTGCATCACCCAAAGCTGAAATATAGAGGATAAGCCTCTGTAGGTCTGAAGTAGCAAGAATATCGCACAAGTTACAACAACACAACACACACAATCAACGGCCAATGGCAAACTGTGTTGTCAAGAGTGTTCACCAAGAGATTTTTCATTGTGGCCCATTCAGTTTTCACCTTACGGCTGATAGAAAACCAATGGTGATGGATTAGGGAACAGTATCTGCCGCAATGACGAAAAGCTTGGTGAAGATCCAGAGAAGTGTACCGCACAAGATGAGCCTGTTGCATGGTTAGGTTAGAAGAGAAGTCAGCAAACTAAATAAAAGAAAAATAGCTGGTAAAGGGATTGATATATAGCTGTATGTATGGGACATGTAGCCCCATTCCTGCCCTGCCACTCAACGAAGCCTTGACGGTAGGGCTCTGGTGCCGTGAATACGGCAGTTTTCGTGTGCAGACGTTTTGCATTGAGCTGTGTGCAGTGGTCATATAGGTTCAACCAACCCAACGACCAGCAGACAGTTAGATTCTAGACTTCGTTAGCTGTTTAATTTTATAATCATGGATTCTCTACCAAGAATATGAGGTTGTTTTTCTGCTGGAACATGGGGTTTCCCGCTATGACATCATTGCTGTAGATCATGTGACAGGCTGTTCTGTTTTGGCTGTTCTATCAAGTTTGCATACGCATGGCCTTGGGCTACAAATGGCGCTGCCATGACCAGAATTTCTCGCCATAGGAATAGTATAGGAATTTACTGATAAGCTTTTGTAAACCATAGATCTATGCATTATTTCTTCGAACAAAACATTGAGGAAACTTAATATAGTTGCCATTTCTGGATAAGAAAGTAGAATATTGGTATGTTTACTATAAAAACAGGTACAGGATCTGTTTAGGTATACGGTCATAACCAAAAGGCCTGGGGCGACAGATGGGATTCTAAATAGGTTGGCTACGCATTTTTAAAAGGCAGTTTCATCGCTCCTCGTCTAGTATTACGGCTTTGTTTTGTGCGGCTAACAGCTGAACGAAAAGAGGCTGACATAGGCTGAAAATATCCTACATGTATGAGAGCTTACAATAAAAATTAAGACAAACAAACAAACAAAACCAATCATGCCGGAATAGAGAACCATATCTGCCACATGATAACTTGATGAAGATCTAGCACAAGCGACAAAGACTCACAAGTGATATATCCGATATATTATATGTGCTTCATATGATATAGAACAATGTATATTTGGAAGAAATATTATTGATTTACAACCTTATGAGACTGGCATATATGCTTGCTCATGTAGTTCACAATGCACAGCGCAGTTCGGTCAAGCCATCACTGTGAAGGAACCTTGACTGAGAAAGTTTGTACTGATGGTGTACCTTCACCAAGAGATTTTTCGTTATGGCCCATTTGGTTTTCACCTTACGGCTGATAGACAACCAATGGTGCCGGATTAGAGAATCGTATCTGCTGCAAGGACAACAGCCTTGGTGAAGATCTAGTATAAGAGAGAAAAGCTCACATTTTTTAATCAATTTAAGTTCAAATTTAATTTAATTTTCACATCTTTAAATCCTTTTAAAACAAAAGTAATGCTTTAATAAATGGTAAATATCCATTATAATGGAAGGATTTTAGTTTATTTGTTATTTGTTAGATATTTTACTGCTCCATCTGCGTTGATTATCTATCTATCTGCGTTGATTATCATTTTGTTGTCAGTTGGCCACTGCGGGAGAATCGCTCACATTTCCGAATCAATTTAAATCCTTTCCACATCTTTATATATTTTGAAAACAGGACTACTTTAACAAAGGAAAAACTTAAATAAAGATGAAAGTATTTTAGTTTATTTCCTTCATTTGATCATTTTTTACTGTTCTGCCTCCTGTTCTGCCTACGTTGACAGCTATTGAGCTAAAGGCGTGACACCCTGTTTTGTCCCAAATCAGTAACGATACCTATGTATGAACGGAAATATCCACATTTTCTCTTTGGAATATCCTTTTCCTTTTCCAAGATATTTGAACACATTTTCAATGGAATTAATGGATATCTCATTTTCAAGACAGATGTGGTGCATATATATATGTGTGGTTATATCATAAACGGACACATGCCCATACAACCGGAACTGCCTGTCGCTTGGCTACATCAAAAGCATGAACATTCAAACATTCCACACAAAGCAGAGACTTGGGAATATTTTTCTTTTTTTTACTCGTTGAATGGAACGTGTAAGAGAGAATTCATCTTACCTTTGCCTACCATGTTAAATAAATATATATATCGACACTACTTCTCATTGTCCTTAGTTCATTAGATATACTATCTTGGATCTTGGATATTCATTCTGACACAAAAATATCTCAAATATCTATGCAGCAGCCCCCAATGTTCCTTCATTGGATCCCTGAGTTACTCCCTCATTTGGATATATAATACTACTAAGTGGTGTTTGATTAGGTCCCTTATAGGCAACCTCCACGATTGTCACGTAGTGGCAAGTTTGTGTTACCCATAGAGCGGCCAATTATTGGCCACTCTATTGGCCTTGCTACTTGCCATAGTGGAGGAGACGGTACAAATGAGTGGCAGGTCATTGCAAATGAGTGGCAAGTCATTGGCCATCACTGGCATTGGCAACTTGCCATCATTGGCCGAAGAATCCAAAGGTTTTGATTTCTTCGGCCAATAGATTGTCATTGGCCGTTCATTTGCCACTATTGGCCGCTATTTGCCACAGTGGAACAGCTCATTACCAATTGCCTTACCAATAGATTTTCTATTAGCCTCTACTTGCCAGTCACCAGTCGAAAATCTATTGGCAACTCTATTGGCAACACCATTAACCCCTACTTGCCGATAGTGGAGGCTCCCTATTAGGCTATTCTCATAGACCAGAAATCGTACCAAAGTGAAGTTGGTTATTATATGATACATTTCATTTCTGTTAAAGAATAATTAGCTTAACTATTGTTTCGTAAGTACTGTGCAAGAAATAGTGGCTGTGTGTGGATAAATTTCACTTCTTTGTATATATTTATTTGTTCAAATTTCTTTATTCTGGAAGTTAACAAGATTACAGCATTCTCATTCGGAGGTGTAAAGGGTGAAAAAGGGATCATCAGGCTATTTCGCTACTAATATACATATTACTACCAACAGCCATTCAGACGAAGGTATGAGGATAATGAGATGAGATGAAATTGATCCAGCCTATTTTGTTATTAGTACAGGCATTTTAGCATGGAACCCGGAATAAAATAATGTAAAGCTGATTTTTGGATATATGATGCGGGACACATGGGGGAACATTCCCTGAAAAGTCCCCACCTGGGGACCATGTGCTTTTTGAGATTTTGACGTTTTTGCGTCATTTTCCACAAAATAGCATTGGTCTCTATGGGAAAAAGCACCTGGTTCAGGCCATTATTGCCAACATTAAGAATATTTGGCATTGTTATTTGCAGGGAATATAACATATATAAAATATACTGTACAGGTTGAGGTACCATAGTAAACATGGACGTATGGAGATTCTTAAAATATATATTTCAACATAATATCTTTTTTTTAAAATTTTGTTGCCATGGCAATGGTCAGATTTTGGTGAAAAAAGCATTTTTTTTAGATCAGGTCATAATATTTGGGGACCTAATTCTCTACATTGTGCATGTTGTGACACGTTTTTTAAATTTGGCATGTTGTTAAATAAGGCCTGAAATTTTCAAAAAGCACCAGCTACAAGTTGGTAGACACCCCTGGTGGCCAGTAGCTGCAAAATTCAAGATGGCCACCCCAAACAGTAAATATGGCATATCTTGGCTTCTATTTGGTAGATCTTCAACTACAATACCATTTTATTGATGTTTTTAAGTATGAGGGATTCATTTCTGAAGGTAATTTTATGTTCCAAGGTCATTTTCAAGGTCAAAATCTAATATGGCCCCTACTGAGTAACAAGAATTTTATTTCACCACTTCATGTAGGCCTATATGCATTCAATAGCCCCCTTCACAAATTCCGTCTCCAGTGCATACCAGTAACTGCGGGATGAACTTCTGTCATTCTGCGCATGCGCAGTTCAGTTGACTCACCTAGCTATGCGGGCCAAACCATCACCCTCCACACGGGCTCCCGGTGGACGTGCAGAGGTGTGACCACACGGACGCTGACCCCCTACAGCCCGTACGGGAGCCCGTGCACCTACGCTTACTTGTTTTTGTTGATACACTGTTACGAAAGTTGCTATATACTAAAATCTAGCAGATAAAATGTCCTCTTGTTAAGCATGACCAATCTTAACATGTCATTTGATAATATTGGATAGCTGATACCATTGTACAATCACTCAAATCCTGGGAGAAGAAGGAGAAAGTTAGAAGCCTATGGTTAATACATAAGGCTTCTGTGACCTGCCTGCGGAGCTCATAGTTCCGCCGTTTTCCACCGCCCTTGGTATGGCGCTACTGTCAATTTGTAAAGTACCGTATTGGTGTACATATTGATGAATAAGAACAATTCTTTTAGGATCAAGGGTGTGAGGAATCCATATTTTTTTTCACTTTTTTCTTTGTAGGTCATTTTGAAGGTCATGGTTCAATATGGCTGCTGTCAGGAATCAGAATGTCATATTTTGGCTGCCATTACCACTAAATCAATGTATAGTACCAGTTTTTCTATGTTTTAAACTGTGAGGGATCTGTCTCCAAGTCATTTCTCATCAAAGACTGAAATCTTACTCAACAAAACTGATCTGGAAGCCATATTAAATTTTGACCTTGAAAAGGATCTATAATGACCTTGAAGCAGAAAATGATCCCAGAAATGGATTCATTACACCTCCAAACATAGAATAACTGCTCTTATACATCGATCTAGAGCTCAAAACATAGAAAAAATGGTATTTTACTTGGATCTAGCAATAACAGCAGTATATGATATTCTGGTTCCTAGCAGCAGCCATATTGAATCATGACCTTCAAGATGACCTTCAAATCAAAAAGTGACATAAAAAAGAGATTCCTCACACCCTTGATCCTAAGAAAATTGTTCTTATTAATGAATATGTACACCAACGAAATGCATATAGGCCTACCACGAGAGCTGAGATAACATTCTTGTTACTCAGTAGGGGCCATATTGGATTTTGACCTTGAAAATGACCTTGGAACATAAAATTACCTTCAGAAATGAATTCCTCATACTTAAAAGCATCAATAAAATGGTATTGTAGTTGAAGATCTACCAAATAGAAGCCAAGATATTGTTATGTAACATTACGTAACATTGTGTAACCTCATTATATTTATATTATTATTAATTATCACCTATTATCACATTACTTTAAATCGCTAATTATACTTAACTAGCTAGGACTGTGCAAGTCTACTTATACATGCTAGGCCATGGATATTACGTAAGGGCTCCGCCCACTCATTATTATGCATGTACCCTCCTGGAGGAGCCTGTATCTTAGTTACCATTAAATCAGTTGCTTAGCTCTTCTCACGAAGACCACACATTCGTTAGACTTCTTCCATTAGACCATTACACTGGCGGACAACCCGCTCGATCTTGGACATAGAGATTTTTTTTTTCTCACAAAAAGCGAGTTCATTTGCAATTTGAAGCATGTTTTTGAGCGATGGAAGAGGCTGCGAATACGCCTGAGTTGGCTCTGTTCGACAAGATTAAACGTTCCGTTGAGCGTTTGGCAGCGTTACCGCAAGCAATAGTAACGAGAGGACAGAGACGAGAGAATAGAGGCAAAATCTTGAACCAGCAGCCGAGGCAATTGGACTTTGTTGAAGACCCATACGAGGTGCCTCAGGACATGGAAAATGTCCCAAATGTGAATGCAAGATTAAACCCAGGAGCAATTCCATTACCTCCACCACCAGTTCGTCAAAATCAACAGGAGGAGGTAGTGAACAACGATATTAATGTGGACTTAATTGACGAAATTATTAACAGAAACGTACAGCAGTTGGCTGGAAACAATATTGGACACGAGGAACACATAGAGGACGTGTCAGACGAGGAGGAGCAGCTCGTTGGAGATGAGCAAGACCAGCACGAAGGAGTTGACCTTAACTTAGAGGGAGAGCAGGAGCCTGAACCAGCTGTGGAAGCAGCTAATCCAGTGGAACATCAACAGGAGGAGTTGCAGGAAAATCAGCCTCAGGTTGGTTTGAATGTTGATAATAATATTGAAAGAAATGTTGTGGAAGGAAACCAGGTTGATGAAAGGGACATAAATAATCACAGAGAGAGAGTGTTAACTCCTAGGGTGCCAACACCTCCTTCTCCGAGGATTAACCCAGCTAATCAGATAAACCAAGCAGATCAAGCTAATCGAGGGCCTTATTACCCATTCGAGACCCCTGGTTTAAACGACAACTTTCAAACCCCTTTACAAACCCCTGCAAAACCAACTTTGAATCAGCTTATGCAACAGACACAGAGGCCTATTCTGAAGAATTTCCCACAGGCCCCAGTGTTTAACGTGAATGGTCCAAGACCCCCTGTGATAACCCCCCATCACGTACAGCAACAAATCCCACTTAGACCTGATCCATATCAAAACTGGTGGGATATGGCGAATAGACAGGGAGGTTTGCCTTCTCCCAGGCACGTGCAGGATGATGGAAATGCTGGTATACATGAACAGTTCTATACCCCCTACCAGTACGTTCCACCACAAGGACAATATCATCAATACGGTGAAAATGTGGCACAACAAGGACAAAACTTTGTGCAACAACAAGCACAAAATGCAGTGCCACAACAGCCTCAAAATATTGTGAATCAGCCACAGCAAAACCAAGTCCCAGATCCCAACGTTAATGTGAATCAAGCTCCCCAGCCAAGAAACATTGATCAGGGGATCCAAAGAGGACGACAAAGACAGGGAAGGGGTAGGAATACACCCCCTCACAGACAGGTGCCTAGGCAGAATTATCCTAGGAACCAGACCCCTAACAGACAGCAACAAAATTTTCAATTGCCAAACGTACAACAAGGGATGTACAGACCACCACCCCCACCCTATGGTCAACATCTCTACGATTTGGTGGATGAAATAAAGCAGATGAGATTAGATCAGACTGCTTTTCTGGATGTGTCCCTAAGAAGGCAAGCAGAGGCTACTGGCCTCACTTCGACAGCAGCATTGTCCAAGCAATACAGAAAGCCCCCCTTGGTTTTTGACAAGCCCACAGCTATGAGACCTGTGAATGAATTCTTCGATGAATTTGAGGCATTTACAGTGCCTATTCGCGAAGATAACCAGCTTATGGTTACCACGCTGGTCCAATACTTGTCGGGGAGGGCTAAAACCTTCTATAATCAAATAGTTGGTGTATATGGCGACACATTGCCATATAATCGCATTAAAACCGATTTTATTGCTAAATTCAGTGAGCTTCCTTTAGCTGAGGTGTTGAGGGATTATTCCCATAGAAAGCAGGGCAGGCACGAGAAGGTGATAGATTATGACAACGATATGTTAACCTTACTCTCTAAGGCAAATGTTCCCTTACATGTACAGATCAGATTCTATGTTACAAATCTGAGACCAGAATTGGCTGGGAGAGTGGCTTCGGAATTTCCAACCACTTTAGATCAAGCCTCGAAAATAGCAGCCAAACATGAGGGGATGATAGCCTCCGACAGAGCCCCTAGCCACATGCCTATGGAGGAAGCAATACACATGATGTATTCGAAAAAAGAAAAGAATTATACAAAGAAATACAGCGAGGATAGTGATCGTAAAAGAGAGCAATATCACAGATCTCGAGCTGATAAGTATAGAGAGGCTAGGAAAGCTCAGGAAAAGAAAGGAGAAAAGCCTCAGAAATACAGATCAAAGCACAAGAATTATGATAGCTCTGACTACTACGATAGCAGCAGAGAGAGGTCATCCAGTCGCCACAGCAATTTTAGCAACAGAAGCTCCAGCAGGGAGAAAAGTGGTGATGAGAAAAAGTATTATAAAAAGGACAAAAAGCATTTTAGAAGCAATAGCAAAGATAAATCGGTTTCCTTCAACAAGGACAAGAAACATAGATCTAAATCGCCAAAGGGAGGTGAAAACAAATGGAGAGATGTCACCCCCCACAGATCATCCTCCAAAGAGAGTGATGATTTAAACGAATAGGCTGTGTCTGGGAGGGCGACCGACACAGCATAAATGAAATTGTTGACGAAATAAGCAAGCCAATGGACATTCCCAAGGAACAAGAGTGTGTTTCTCCTAGTAAATCGGTAGCAGAAAAAGACAGAATATCCAGAATTAGAATAGGCAAGTTTGCTGGTACAAAGAAAAACATTATTTCTTCCACCAACACAGACAAGGACGACGACAATTGCCAAGCAGTGCTGAAGCTGAGGAAAGCCAAACATAAAGGTGAGAAAGTTTCGGTCACTGCTCCAATTGATAAAGGTTGCATAGAAATCGAGGTAAAAGATTTGAATATGCCAGTTCTTGTTGATACAGGTGCCACTATTTCTTGTGTTAGTTCTGCATTTTTCAGGAAAATCCGAAGTAAAATACCCAATGGGAAGGTTTTACGCTGTAATATTAAAATATTTGTTGCAGATGGAGGAGCACATCATTGTTATAAGAAAATCGAGTTAAATTTCATGATAGAAGGCCAACAATTCACTCATAGATTTATCGTTCTTCCTGCGTTAACCAGAAGCATGATACTGGGAGTTGATTTTTTACGAAAGTTTAGAGCAAAGATTAGCTTCAAATCAGGACAAAAACAACAGGTGTTCCCTATCAGAGCTGCACGTAGGTTTGTGATAGCTCCGGGGACTGAATACACCACTGTCGCGGCAATCACTTCTTATGAAGATATGTTAAATTCAATAGGAGTGACTGAGAATTTGCAGCGACAGAGGCCAGTTTCTTTCCTTGTTAAACATGCGTTAGTTAAGCCATTTGGAGAAAATAAAGTGCCTATAACCATTTTTAATGCCTCCAAGGCAGCCACAAATATTGAGAGAGGAACAATTCTGGGTATATATACGTTGGCTCACGAGGACGAGTTTTATTCCCCCAAAGAGGTGGAAAATTTGAATGAATTGGTCGCACAATCGAGTGAAAACAATGATAAGGTAGTTGATTTTCAGATCGGCGAGGATTTGAATCCTGAACAGAAAAAGGAGCTACTGAGTCTATTGCATGATCATGAAAATTCTTTTGTCGGTAAGGATAAAAAACTAGGGTTGACTACAGAGTATGAACATGGCATTGATTTAAAACCAGATTTTAGTCCCACAATGAGACAGCCATACCAAATGAACCCAGTCATGACCAAGGTTATGGCTGGAATTCTGAAGGACCAGGTAAAGCAAAATTTAATCGAGAAATGTGTGGATCCTGTAGAATTTAGTTCACCTTGTTTTTTGGTACAAAAACCAATGACAACAGACGGTAAAAGAGCCTGGCGTCTTGTGATTGACTATAGGCAAATAAATCGCTCTGTAAAGGACGAAATAAGACCTTTTCCACGCGCCGACGACACTATCGAAGCTGTGGGGCAAACACAAGGTCGATTTTTCTCTCGCTTGGATGCATTTGCTGGTTTCCATCAGGTGGGTTTAAGGGAAGAAAATTGATATATTACAGCATTTAATACGCCTCTAGGAGTATATAGATATAAAGTTATGCCAATGGGACTTAAAACTTCTCCAAAAGCATTTCATTCTCTAATAGAACATGTATTGAGAGCAGTCCCAAATGCATTCTATTACGTAGATGATGTGGTGATCGCATCACCTACATGGGATTCTCACGTGCAGGATATCAAGAATGTATTCACAGCTTTTGATAAGGCAAATATCAAATTTAAGAAGGAAAAGTGTTCCTTTGGTCTCAGTAGAGTCCCCTTTTTAGGATTCATTGTCGACAAGGATGGGATACATCCTGACCCAGCAAAACTAGACGCTTTGCGATCGTTTCCAACCCCAAAATCAGTGAAACAAGTACGTTCGTTTGCTGGGCTGGCTAACTATTATAGGGTATTTATTCCTTATTTTAGTCAGATAATGAAGCCCCTATATATGCTGACCAAGGCTAAGGTTAAATTTGTATGGACGTCTGCGGCAGAGAGTGCTTTTAATAAAATTCGAAATGCAATTCTGGAGGATGCAGTTTTGGTATATCCAGATTATTCAAAAGAATTTATTTTAGCTTCAGATGCCTCTAACCAAAGTTTAGGGGCCTGCATTTCTCAAGCCGATATTAATGGGAATTTGAGACCAATTGCCTTTGCTGGGAGAGGGTTAACCCCAGCTGAGCAAAAATACAGTGCCACAGAAAAAGAATTGGCAGGCATCCGATTCGCCCTAGGAAAGTTTAGACATTATGTTATGTCTAAGCATTTCACGATTCTTACCGATCATGCAGCCCTTACTGCAATTAACACTAAAAAGGATCTAACTGGTAGAATGTTTAGATGGCTAGATTTCTTTGGACAGTTTGATTTTTCGGTCAAATACATCAAGGGAAAATTGAACATCATCCCAGACGTTTTATCGAGAAGGATATATGATCCAAATATACCAGCAGTCCCACATGTGGAGATGAAGAAATCAGTAACATTCAATCCCATCCAAGCCACTAAACACTATAAACAGGAGGATCCTTGCGAAAATAACCCCATCATGCTCTACAAGAGCAGAAAAATACTTAAGACATCAGGACAAGTGCAGGAATTAGATAATGAAGATTCACAAATTCCTGAGTTTCCAGACCTTCCAGGAAAATTGCATAACGATGAGCCAGCGATAAACACTGTAGAGGAAATCCTAATTGCTCCAGTGGAAACGAGAGCTCAAAATCGTGCAAAGCAATTAGGGAATGTTGATACAAGACCCTTGACTAGCAAGCCAGATGGGATTAGTAGGGATAAAGTGTCTACCCCAGCTTGTGTATCTAAGGGAAGCAGCATTCAGAAGGCTAGGAAAACAAAGGCAAGACCTGTAATCAGACCAGGAAAATACGCTTCCAGGAACAGGATAAATACCCCAAATCCTGGAGATGGAATGGCGAATAAACATACGATTGAGTTGCCATTTGATAAGCTGAAATTACAGCTGGCGCAGGGGGATGATTTGTTTTGTAAACTAATGTCAGGTTACATTGAAGGAAAACAATTGCCCAAGAATCATGAGTTGACTAGGTTAATTCTGACCACACACGATATGTTTTTCATTCAGGATAACATACTCTGCAGATTACCTAAGAGGACTAAGATAGCTCAGATGGCAAATTCCTTTCAAGTGGTAATTCCACAGACATTACAGGCCCCCTTGATCAATTATGTACATGGTAATTCAATTAATGCACATGTTGGCTATGCAAAGACACTCTCTTTACTCCAGGCCCGATTCTTCTGGAATTCGATGGCTAGAGATACGAAAGACCATATTACATCATGCCATGAGTGTCTTCAATCTAAAAGTGTAAAGCATCCAAATAAGCTCCCCATGAAGATCAGAAAAACGACTTTCACACCTTTTTCAACTTTGATGATAGATGCAATGGGCCCTCTACCCAGAACACAGAGGAATAATTGTTACATCCAGGTAGTGACGGATCATTTTTCAAAGTTTTGCTTTATATGGCCGACACCAGCTATTACAGCAGAAAGGGTAGCAGCTGAATTCCATAAATATGTAATAGCATACGTCGGTGTCCCTAAGATCTTGAGGAGCGACAATGGCAGCTGTTACATAGGAGAAACTTTTAGAGAAAAATGCAAAGCTTGGGGAATAAAACAAGTGCATGGTTCGCCATATTTAAGTCGATCACAGGGAGAAGTAGAACGCCAAAATCAGTCGATTATTGGTTGTTTAAGGACGATGGTGAATGAAAATCAGACGAATTGGGATTTATTTTTACCTAATATTCAATTTGCTCTGAACGCTTCAGATCATTACACCACTGGCATATCGCCCTATCTCCTTGCATTCGGCAAAAACCCGATCATTCCCTCAGAGGCTCAACTGCAAGATGACATAGCCCACACTCAGCCAGTAATAGATCAATTATTACAAATAATGAAAACAAAGGCTGAAGCGGCTGAGATTGCAAATAAAAGCAGAAGAGAGAGGGAAAGAAAAATGAAAGAGAAGCATGATACGAAGGCCAAACCCCACACATTAGACGTTGGATCTATAGTTTATGCTAAAGTACATCGTTTGCTAAGGCAAAATACAGCAAAGAAATTGCAGCAACAATTTGCTGGGCCATTCGTCGTGTGTGGGTTCCCATCCCCATATACTGTGAAGATCAGGAATTTGGAGACTGGGGTAGAGGTAAAAAGGCCAGTACATGTACAATTTATAAAGAAATCCAGTGCGATTGATAACAAGCTTATCAAAATACTAGAAACAGCAAATAAATAGGAAAATAATTCTGGTCGACAGGATATATCTTAGAGTAAATTACAAGGATCCGGGGTCCCTGTGGGTTGAACAGATGGTATCTATTTTGAGTCAGATAGGCGGCATTATTATGCAAGTCCAGTAGGATGGGACGATGCAATCGTATTATGTAAATGATGCTGAGTGATGGTGGCACGACAGCTCCTAGTATACGCCCCCCCTTGCTATATATGGTGTGGAATGTCTTCCTCAGGAAGAGCAATTCCAGGGTCCTAAGCTGCTATTGGTCAAGATTATTCATGGCTTGAGGCGGACACTACTATATGACCAGCCGAATTCAAGTTCTTCCTTAGCAGTGGCCAAAACCATCGGGGAGAGTTGAGCTGCTCGTTTTATTTTTCACTGATAGTGAGCTGCTTCACAATAGGCACAACGATTCATCACCATGTTCCGTCTTGTAATCTGGTAAGTGTCGTTTTGAGACTTGATTTATGATTGCTCTGATGTTTATACTTATGTGGATACCCATCAATGCCAAGGATTTACTCATGGATTACACCGGAATATTTTTTTCTTTTATCGTATGTTGTTACTTATATGTGAGCATGATAGTGGAGATAAGTCATTTAGTGGCAAGAGGCCCCAACATATGGCCTTACTCTGGGAAATAGATTAAGCATAAACCCAGTCGGTAATATAGAAGGGATATACTTTCTTGGGAAAATATCGCTTTAGTTTTGAATTCTGGACACAAAAGTTTACGAGAATTTTTCTTTTCTTTCTTACCTTCGTTTAGGCTTTTGTTCCTCACCGTATGGGCAGATGCGGACTCTGTAGTGAAACACAACTACGGGGTTGCATTTGCTGGAACGAGGAAACCTATCTTGACGGACGTGGAAAAAACCTATGTCCAAATAGCAATACCAACAGTGATTTTGCCACCTAATGGAACAATCGTTAGGATGGAAAATCACTACAATACAACATCAGACATGAGACTTATTAGAGATAAGATCCAAGGCCTATTGCAGCTTGTTTATGGGACAGCACTTGAGTTATTTGATAAGATAGAGAATGTGGCAAACGACAGATACAATAGGTATAAGAGAAAAGCCTTTTTACAGCCTATAGGCGATACAGTTTCTGCAGCCCTAGGCTTAGCTACAGACCCCCATTTGGCTTTGGTGGAAAGCAAGCTTGATGCTTTAATAGATACTTTATCACTGGGAAAATTATCCGATGTAAACAGGGATAAAGTAGTTTTAGGTCTTACTAAACAATTGAAAAACTTGTTCAGGCACGCTTCTAAACACAATAGTGAGGTAGGGAAATTATTTATAAACTCTACCGACGAAATTAAGGATCTGACGAACCAGATCGATGCTTTTGTAGCTAACTTAACTTCAGAAATATCTAACACCATGGCTTTACATGCGATGCTGCATGAAGCAACTTTAAATTTGTTAGTACTAATAGAATATATAGACACAGCTAGAACATTATTGAAGGGATTGGACGATTTAAAACATGGTGTTTTGTCGGATGTATTTCTTCCGATGGGAGGCCTAAGAGAATTGTTGAAACCTTTAGCAACCAAGTTGAAAGTCCAATCTCCCACGTTGAGGATTTTGGACGATTCCTTGGACAGCTCCTACACTAGAGTAGAAAATTTTTCCTTTAAAAACAATTCTCTGTTGATAACAATTCCACTAATAATTTCACATAATGACGATAACTGCATTGCATATCGACCCCTGAAATTCGGCATACCTATTCACAGTAGCTCGAACGATTCAACAGGGTATACCATGTTAGAGACCGAAATACCCCATATTCTGGCAAAATGTCCCCTTCAGGGAATTTATTTCGAAATGAAAATTCATTCGTTCGAGCAATGCACACAGCTAAAGAATTCAGTGGCATGTTTTACTCCTCCGACTCATATTCTAAAGGGAAAAGAAACTTGTTATTCGGCCATTTTTAAAGATAAAGCTTCTGAAATTGCTCGGTTATGTGTATTCCACACATATCTGACTAAACCAACCCCATTCTTTCATTTAACTATGAATAGGATGCAACACCTACTGGTTGGTCGTACGACCAAAGTGACTTTGGCTTGTCACAAACGACCCAGAACTAGGATGGCTATGAGCCTTTTGGCTATAGTCAAGGTCCCTTGCGACTGTGCCCTAGTTAGTGGATCTTTAGTAATCTCTGCCCCTAGGGATGGATGTATTACTTGGAATCAGACCAGTATATTTGTTGAATCAGGATTTAATTTAGCCATAGCAGCAATTTTTAAAATTCCATTAAAAAATCTAACTGGAGAAACCAAACATGGATCACGAATTCATCTAAATTTGCCCACACCCCAAGATATGCATGCAGCATTATCACATCTACCCAAATCGATTATAGAGTCAGGAATGAACACAGAGAGGCTGGCTAACGAGCTATCAGTGGCTGACAAAATGGCAAATGATCGGTGGGAAACTCTGAAAAAGTCAGTTAGTACCATGTCGACTCATCCAGCCACTATAAACATAGCGTTGATTATCAGTCTTGGTGTGACAATATTTTCATTTTATTTATTTTATAGGATTCACAAACTGGCAATTATTTGCACGTTTGTGAGGCCCATTCAAGCATTTAGATTAAACCTGTCGGCCCCAGTCTTCGAGGACATAAATCTAGGCTTCGATATCCCAACCCCACAGCCTATGACTCAAGACCTACTGCCATACGAGCCCCCAAGTCCAACACAGGCAATTCTCAAAATAGTTGCAGCAGTTATTGCCTTCAAGATCCTGCGATTCCTGTGGAAAAACAGGAGATGTATCTGCAATTATTTGCCTAGATGTTTCACGTGTAAAAGGTGTACGAAAGATGTAAACGATGAATCAGCCTCTTGGATCACTCTGAGATTGCACTCGGATGAGAGTCTAGTTTCAATACGTTTGATGCAAATCCCATTTGAAGTGAATTCTATTCTTGGATCTTCCCCAGCCCCGCCTCTAAGGTTGGGAAAGTCTCATGTCAGTTGGTGCTGCTGTTGCAATCTATCATTGGACCTCCGTTGGAAGGCTGCCCTATCCCTGAAAATCCATAGGGCCAACAAACAGATCTTGCTTCCAACCAACGTAAAGGTGGATAGGAGGTACAGAAGCGAACTGGCAGCCATCATGGAGCCATCATCAGAGGCAATGTATGTCCTGGTGATTGAGTCCAGGAACGGATCCTACCAGATCCCGTGGATCAACGACCCCAACGGGTCCAACGTGAACATGTAAGTCTATATATAATTAATATATGGACTGAAACAATAGTTATTCTTGCCCTTATAGACGTGTAGGGTGTTCTTTTCTCACGAATATTTTATATCCGTCTTTTCTTCTTGTTAATGTATATTGATGTTTTACTTTCTGTGATGTGGCTTTCATGGGAAATATTGGCACAAAAGAACTGTGAAATTTTAAAATAATCATTTACAAAATACCCAAAGTATTATGCAACCTGTCATTGGTATGTGGTCGATGCTTTCTTACAGGAGCACGGCGGCGTACTTGTCGGCAAGAGAAAGTGGCCAAGAAGAGGAGATGCTTATAGTTCCCCACGCCACGAATGTGACAAGATCACCCTAGGAGTGCCAGATATAATTTTACATTACAAGGACATTAACATTTTATTTAATATTTAATTCAAAGTGGCAAATGGATCGCCCCCATTTGTCAAGGTGAACAGCAACAGCACCTTTACTAAATAATATTGACTTTAATTTCTCTTGAATGAGAGGAAGGACTTTACCTGTTTATACAAGCTAAGATTTTTTTTTCCTGGGTTCTTTGGAATTCAGTCGATAACTTTAAATGATATTTCATGCAACAGACAAGCGTTATTGTCTGATTTTATTCATTGCATTTCTTGTTGCTTTTATTTTTATTCTCTTACTTGTGTGTGATTTATATGTGTTGATCGATGACGACTTATGTGCATACAGGATTGGTTAGGCCATTAATGCCTACGATTAGGTCGTATCATCGACTCTGTTTGCTTTGATTACACTGAGTAGGTACTCAGCTCTCTTGGTATATGTGTAGTTTTAGTGTAGATCTAATTACCAGACATAACAGTTAATATGTTTAGGGGAACTACTTTGATTTATACATCGAGGATTGAGATAACCCATATGGCTCTCTCAAGTGTTTTGTTTATTTAGCGCCACACGACAGTGGCATATGGCTGCATAGTGATTTACTGCGCACTAAGTACTGTATACGTAATAGGATACCCCCTGAGGATACGATGCGATGGCCATAAGCCAGGGTGTTATCACACCAACAGGGGACGACTATGTAAGTGCAGACTCTTAAAGGAGTCACTAGATCTGTTTCCAGTAAGGACAGATGGTTTCTTTTTACTTGTGTAAATAGCGTGAGTAGGATTAACATACCATAAACCAAGAGATTTATATGATCTTATGACTAGGATGGATATGATACGTCAGCAATACTAAGTCTAGCGGATCAGTCGCTTTATTACTTGAAGTTGTAGTGTTATTAGCTAGCCATATGTACCCACGGGTAATTATTTTGCATGTATTTTACTGCAAGTAGATGCAGTGAGAAGACATTTTTGCTATGCGATTGAAAAATCGAGCGTAGCGACGGGGTGAACCGTCATCCTTGTAGGAGTAGAAGGGGATGGGGTTAACCTGTTACATAATCAGCAAGCGAGGCCAGTTGATTACATATCAGGCCTTGCGGGATTATTGAATTTATTTATCTCCGGGTATTTATTTGAAAAGGAGATAACTAAATGTATCGGTAAACTTTTTGTATATTACTAGATTAGACAAGATCTAATTTTGAATAAGGAATAGGCTATGGACCAGGAATGGGAAGCGGGTAGTTGGAATATACCAATACTCTTGCTCATTCGGCAATGGATCCTTGCCTATGTGCGTGTAGGTAGACAACAGTAGAATATAACAATCTCTTTCTGAAAAGCTTTGTAGCCCTTAGTACGGGTGTGTGTTCGGCTCAGCGGTGGCGTTCTCAATGGTTCACCGCACAAATGACCAGCTATTTATACTTGGTAGGTGTCCGACCTATTGGGAATTTAACATAGGAAAAATTAAAACGACGTAGATTGTTCCTGTTTGCACCGGACTATTTAGATTTTAACATAGGATCCCAATATATTTCAGGATTCCACGCGTGTTGGTATACGCGATGTTCTTTTATTATGTGTGATTAGAGTAAAATTCTCAGATTGGACCGTACTATTGGGAATTTAACACTGGAATTTGGTTTTTCATAGGGTTAACACTTGCGGTGTTTGCAGATCTTGTCATTTTTATGACATGGAACCCTTTGTGTAAGATATTAGCCAGATTTTTCAAGCTATTACGACCTTAGTATTAGCAGTTCTTTCACTTTTTGAGTTTACACTCTTACATGTTCATAACGACGTTTTTAAATCTTTATGAATTTATTGAAAATGTTTTACAAAATGGTAATTAAATCGTAAGATTTACTTCTATGTATTTAATATCTTTTTGCGCACAATGTAACCGCGCATATGGCTTGGTATGGATAACTAGGTAACAGCACAGCTATTTAAAATTATTAATTCTTAATATTTTAATTTTTCAAAAAAAATTCCTAAAAATTTTCTTGTAAGTTTTTAGGGTACACCCTCACTCGATACTTCGTATCTGATTGAGGGCGGGGGGGGCAGTGTTATGTAACATTACGTAACATTGTGTAACCTCATTATATTTATATTATTATTAATTATCACCTATTATCACATTACTTTAAATCGCTAATTATACTTAACTAGCTAGGACTGTGCAAGTCTACTTATACATGCTAGGCCATGGATATTACGTAAGGGCTCCGCCCACTCATTATTATGCATGTACCCTCCTGGAGGAGCCTGTATCTTAGTTACCATTAAATCAGTTGCTTAGCTCTTCTCACGAAGACCACACGTTCGTTAGACTTCTTCCATTAGACCATTACAATATGCCATATTTACTGTTTTGGGTGGCCATCTTGAATTTTGCAGCTACTGGCCACCAGGGGTGTCTACCAACTTGTAGCTGGTGCTTTTTGAAAATTTCAGGCCTTATTTAACAACATGCCAAATTTAAAAAACGTGTCACAACATGCACAATGTAGAGAATTAGGTCCCCAAATATTATGACCTGATCTAAGAAAATGCTTTTTTCACCAAAATCTGACCGTTGCCATGGCAACAAAATTTTAAAAAATAGATATTTTGTTGAAATATATATTTTTAGAATCTCCATACGTCCATGTTTACTATGGTACCTCAACCTGTACAGTATATTTTATATATGTTATATTCCCTGCAAATAACAATGCCAAATATTCTTAATGTTGGCAATAATGGCCTGAACCAGGTGCTTTTTCCCATAGAGACCAATGCTATTTTGTGGAAAATGACGCAAAAACGTCAAAATCTCAAAAAGCACATGGTCCCCAGGTGGGGACTTTTCAGGGAATGTTCCCCCATGTGTCCCGCATCATATATCCAAAAATCAGCTTTACATTATTTTATTCCGGGTTTGGCCTAAAATTTACCTAAAATGCCTGTACTATATCTTCAAAGTATTACAATATCCGGAGGGTGTGAGAGGGTATCAGTTGGTTTCCTGAATTGGATACATATAGGTAACTAATCAATAATGAGGATATAAGTCAAATGTGACGAGTAAATAGTCTCAATAATATACAGTAAATTATCAGAGGGGTCAAATAGAGAAGTAGGCCTATATACATCAATCAGTGGCGATATAGCCCACATATAAACAGCTGGTGAACTACAATATACAAACAGGGATTGGTAGTAATCACATACATCAATTTACACAGGCAAATGGCCTTTCACAGGCCTCAACCATCAGGGTCAAATAGACCCTACAACAAGGGATCACAAATTATATGTACAGAATAGTGTTTCATGGCGGTAATTGTTGTGCCCCAACAACATTGTTCGGGGCTTGAAGGCTTGATATTGATATATTTTAAAATATAAAATTAACAAGGTGTACAAGTCTACCGTTACATATATCACAGAGGCAGGAAAAGGACAAGGAATAAGTGGAATGGTTCACAGAAAGTAGGAGAGATCGGTAATAGTGGCAGATGCTATAAGACAGTAAACAAGCTGTTTGTAATCGCTTTGTGGTGGTTGGTATTGGGAAAAAGGATATCAGTAATGAAGAAATAGTCGGTGCAATGCAACTATTTGTTCCTGAAAAGTGAAATTCTGGTCGGTAATAGGAAGAGGTGTCTTAGTAATGTATTTCGGGTATGCGTAATATCTGCTCAACAAGGGGAAGTCTGTAATATTATATAGGCCTACCCGGTACGGTATATACTGGTAGCCTACAGGATAACTAACTCGTTGGTTGAAAGATTGTATATATTGCACGAGTATACAATGGCTTATCCACTTACACGACAATCGACGACCGACAAAAGTGACCGACAATCCGTTTCTCACCATCGTCGGTCACCTCTGTCGGGAACCGTCGGTTACCGATATTTACTTGCACGACTAAAATTGCTCAATTTGGTCACCGATTGTCGGTCACCTAGCATCACCGATTGTCTGTCCCCGGTATCCACTTGTACGATAATCGTGTACCAGGTTTATTTATGTGATAATAATGTCTATATCAAATACGTTTCCAATGTGTGATTACTACCGGGGATAGCTCTGCTCAAACAGACTAAATATGTTATCTGTAGTACCAAATATAGGTTTTAATATATTTCTTTTCCCCCGGAATTTAACAAAAAACGCTGAGTAAATGGCCGGATACCTTTTATGAAGTAGAAATTTTGATATAAATTCATCATTTTGAGTGCCTACGTCCTCATTTTATTTATTTCAGGTTTTGAAAATGTCAATTTTCAGCTATATTTTATCATTTTATGTAAAAATACACATTTTTAATTTCATCTAACCAAGGTAAATCTGTTTAAGTATAAATCCTCTTCTTTACTGCAACTTTGAGTCTAACCATGTCGTCGGCCTTGACATCCACTAAATAAACAGTGAAAAAGTAGTTGTTCCTCTTGTTCCTAGGAAGGAATTTCATTCACTTTGACTGATGTATTCGTATGGAATTATGTATTCGTTGGAACGCCTATGTATTCATATGGAATTGTGTATTCGGGAAAATACGAATTTTGGATTCTTATGGTCTCCTTATCAAAGGATTTACTATTTGACTCATTTATATTTAGGTATTTTATTCAGAAAGGATGTATCAACAAATACACAATTCCATACGAATACATCATTGGATTCATATGGAATGATATATTCGTATGGAATGGTGTATTCGTTGGAAACACTTATGGGGGTTTATATAAAGGTGTTCATGTTTTGAACAGATATTTGCAAGAAAAGGTATTAAAGGTCCACATTGTTATATCTGAATTATTAATAAATTGCCTTATAAAGGGAAAAAACGCTCCATACATATACATGTATGTATTCGTATGGAATCTTTGACCAGGCTCCAATGATTTGGAGGCTTGTATCTTGAAAAATAATTGATCCAGGTTGTGGCAAATTGGCAGTCATATAGCCCGATATAAGTACTTTCTTCCTTGAAAGTATCAAAACAATCAAAGTATTTTTTTATTTTTACCAAAAATCTCAAAATCGCACTAAAATTTCTGGAATCGACCATATATATAGAAAAGGAATTCATATCTCAAATATATCACTATAAAAATCATTTAGACACTCTTTAGGTTTATTTATACCAAGAAATAGTTTAACAATATCCATATTATTATATTATACGTAAAGAACAAGTGTGGAAATATAGTACAACCTATAATTAGTATATCTAATTAAAGAAATATTAAGTTAAATATGTATGCTACAATGTGGTGTAACATACTGTGTGATTGGGAGATTTTGAAGTCGAAATTATCACCAAAAATACCAATAAATAATTATAAATCAATAGAAACGATAACAAATAAATGTACAAACCAATGCCAAACTATTCACCAAAATCAGGGACCCGCAAACCACACACAAATCAAAATATTCAGTAAAAATGGCAATAATTCTATATAAATCAATTTCAACGATAAAAATAAATGTACAAATATATTTTAAACTTTACAGAAATGAACAGGAGGTTCATCCACATCATGAGCACTACTAATATGGCCATTTAAAATGAATAAATAAATACTTTAGGGGTCCCTAAAAAAATTTAGGGGTCCCGACAATCGTGACCCCTCCCGACGATTACTAAAATTTTAGTAATCGTCGGGAGGGGTCACCGACTGTCGGGAGCAGGTGACCGATTGTCGGTGACCCGGTATCCACTTGCACGATTGTCAGGAGCATGAGGTGACCGATTGTCGGTCACCCAAAAGTGACCGACAATTGTGTAAGTGGATAAGGGCCTTACGACACAACTCAGAGCGTGCATGCAACGTTATCTGATTTATATATGCTTTATATAAGACAAAACAATATTTTGTAGAAATATTGCCTAATTATGACCTTATAAGATGCTTGATCATGCCTTTGTTTGTGTATAGGCCTCTCACAATGCACCGCGCTGTTCTACCACCACCAGGCTTTGCTGCGAAGGAAACCAACTTGAGAAAATAGCTCACAGTTCCGAATCGATTTCAGACACTTTCACAGCGTTAATTCTTTTAAAAATAAAGTAATCCCTTGACAAAGGGTAGACTTTGATAAGGATGAAAGGATTTTCGTTTATTAATTGATTTGATAGCTTTGTTACACGACTACCTGCATTGAAAGTTACGACGATCTGACAACCAGATCATTTTGTTGTCACTTGGCCACTGCGGGAAAATCACTAACGTTCTCTAATCAATTAAATCCTTTTCACAGCTTTAAATGTTTTAAAAACACATCAATGCTTTAACTGAGGATAAACTTAAATGAAGTTGAGAGTATTTTAGTTTATTTCCTTCATTTGATCTATATCTTACCGTTCTGCCTCCCGTCCTGCCTGCGTTGAAAGCTAATCATGCTAATGGCGTGATTCCCCTCAGTATCTACTTTTGGCGGCCTTTTTGTCATAAGCGCCTTCAGAATGCCACTCAGAGCGTGGAGTTGTATATGACACAACTCAGAGCGTGAGTGAGATTGGTTGCTTTACGCCCTTATCAACAAATTTAAGGAGTTGTATACGGACACAACGTATACAACTCTATAATACAGCTCCTCTTTATAACCCCACTTATATGCTGTATAAAACCCTTTTATAATACCTGGATACATATTAAAGAAAATAATAAACTTCTTATTAATAATTATATCACTCAGGGTCACCCTTATCATATAATTCTCCTCTACCATTTTATTCACTAAAAGATATAAGAAACTACTAGAGTCCTTACTTGATCGGAGATTTTCGCCTGTCTGCATATATATAGTAAATTTTATCATAATAAGGATGCATCACATACTGAAGTTAACTGTAAACAGTAAGACTAACTTTCTGGCCATCGTTGGATTTCTGCTAACATCAGTGTAACAAAGCAATACATTAATCTTTTACAATGAGCTGCACGGTGATGTCTTAAGTAGCATACCTCTCATTATGTTCTATCTTACAACTAAATTGAAACTTGCAGATATATCAAAACTTCATTGTATGATATTATTTAGCAAATCAACGGAAACATACAACATGATCGGAAATATCTATAGCTGACATACCATTGCAAGTGCCCAGTGGAGAGGTCCACTCATTTTCTCTCCCACATCGGGCGTTGATCTCTCCAGTGTATGTATATCCCTCATCACACACTATGGGCAGTGTATCGTTGTAGAGGGTAATATTCTGCATTATCCGTCCATTCGGGATGTTATCCAATGAACATTGTATGGCTGCATTGGGAAATATGGAGTCGCAAACAACATTTTCTAAGCATTATACTTCGATTTACATACATGCCATTGAAAGGACAACCACCTATAGTGATTCAGATGCTGGAAAGACAGAATTAGGTAGTTAGCAGGAGGTTAAAGAGGAACCCATGAAAGTAATGAATAGGTGCTATATTTAGAAGAACGATTGTTGTTATGTAACATTACATAACATTGTGTAACCTCATTATATTTTTATTAATTATTAATTATCACCTATTTATTATATTATCTCATTACTTAAAATCGCTAATTGTACTTAACTACCTATATAGCACTGTGCAAGTCTACTTATACAGGCTATGCCATGGGTATTACGTAAGGGCTACGCCTACCTATTTACATATCCAAACCCTGGAGGAGACTGTACCGTTACTCAGATATATTAAACAGTTGCCTGGTTCTTCTCACGAAGACTACACGTCTCTCAGTGTTCATATCTTACACCTTAACACTGGCGGACAACCCGCTCTATTACACCTTAACAGTGTGCAGATCTATACATATTCAGTATCTAAAGATAAATGTAAATACATCACAATGAGAAGCCCTCATGTATATTACAAAAGGAGTTGATGAAAAACTTACGAGCACAGAGTCCACCAGTTCCCGTCCATTGCCCAGTTTGCAAGCAAAGCATTGGGTTTGAACCATTGTTTATATAGCCTTCGTCACAGGTGATCTCAATCACATCACCAACACTGTAATGGCGGTTGGTGGAAGGAATGTGTCCATGTTCTGGAGGACTGGGAGCTGGACAAATAATTCCTGGAAGTAATCATGTTTAGTGGGTCAGATGCCTAAGATTATGTTCTGGATTCATGGCATAGAAACACCAACCCCAATAGTCAGGGTAACGGAATCAATCAGTCTGTTCATAGGTTTCGCAAATTGCCGAGCAAAGAGCTAGAATCCTTGGAGATATTAGTGGGCAATCTTCTTAATCATTTAAATTGGCATCTAGGTCTAAACCTGTGATATATTTCCACAAGCTTTCAAATATTTTGTCTTATATCTGATAAACAAGTAATATAATTACAATTATGCACCCCTATAAAAGTGTAACTGGTTGGATATTAATACCAAAATAATAATCTCACCTAATTGAAACTTAATCGGTTGGCAGCACACCTCCCAACATTTGATTGCTTAGTTTTCACACCATAAAGATAACAATTCTCATAATAAAAGGGTAGAGATCAGTACATGCATGACCCTAGTCCTAGAAAACTTTTTACTTATTTCATGAATAGGAGTAGTAATAGTCACCAATTGGTGACTATTACTACTAATAGGCCTTATCATTATGTGATGTGTTATAGGAAAATGAGTCACAAGTCGCAAAAAATGGATTTTGAGACATTATCATATATGAACAGATGAGATCAAGCAGATTCTAATTATGGTAAACATTAATACAAAAAAAACCTATTTTTTATATTTAGGTTCGATATTTTTATTTTTGAAAAAAAGTTTCCAATATTTCCGGGTGGATAATTACTTGTAAAGTAGCTCAATAAACTCTATAGGATGAGCTTAGAAATACATGGATATATTCGATCCACAGTCTTGAGACTTTGTACATGTGTTCATGCTATTAAAAGAGCTAGGCACTCCAAATATGAGAATATTACAACAAAGAGTTCTTGTGAATACATTTTTTTAAACAGTTCCATTTCGTGACACATTTCACTAGGGGGTACATTTCATTGTACGAAACATTACTGATACAAATACAATTTAAAGTAATGTATCACTAAAAGAATTTTCGATTTAAGTTAACTCAGATATATATAGTTGTCATGGGGCAACTTTAAAAATTATTCACATTGATGTAGTTAAATTATTCAGACTTGTGAGATAGAAAATATTTTGACAATCACTTTTTGCAAGAGTAAAAGAAAAAACTTTTTGGGGCGAATTTTAGCCGATTAAAATACATGTTAATAGTGTCTATTCCGCAATTTATATAAAACAAGGAGGGTCACTAGACATAATTTTACCCCGAGGGTGGAGACAGATTCGTGTATAGTTCTTCTATATAGTTTGAAAGATAGCAATTTTGCGACTTGTGACTCATTCTCCTGAAACCCATATAATTGAGATTACGAAACTGCATGGGGTAGAGCCAGGGGTCTTGCAAATGAGAGATATTAATAAGAAATGGTCATTTACTTTTGCACCATGTGGTCGAACGCCAAAAGCCATCTCTTTTACACACAATGTAAATTCCAGATGGGTAGTATTGCCGTTTACATTGCCCATATACTTTTTCGTTCTGCTGTATCCATCTTGATGAGGGATTATCAAATTCAGCAGCACTGAATTCCGCACCATCGGGTGGAAAATGACACCCTGAATTAGAAAGTATTATTCTATATACAGGATTCCTTAGATAAAAAAGTTTATAATTTATATTACAATCGTAATAGATATATGTGTAACCATAGAGCCCCAAACTGATTGTGAGCGCAGTTTGAGTGAAGTGAACGGCATTTTAGAAACTGAACAAGTGTGAAATAATGCACTGTGATGTATTATGGGGAGAAATGCACTTGTTGTACCGCCTTATGTGTTGGGGAACCGTAAAAAAACGATATGAAAGGAAAATGGGTTAAAACATAGCAACTGTTTCGTAACTGGAGACTCCATATGGCATATTGGACGGGCCCAAAGCGTGTTACAAGCAACAGTCAACAAAGGGAATAGGTTTAATACCTGCTTTAGATGTAGACCTAGATGATAGCACCACGGGTATACAAGCCATATGCAGAGAGAACACATATATAAGAAAGTCCATAGTCCACTGAAACTGAACACAATCAATCTTATTTGATGGACATCGACAGTAAAGTTAATACTTCCTACTAGAATATTGATATCCTAAGAAAAAGGTCTATAGTTCTAGTATTCGCTCTCTTGATCAATGTCGACAAAACAAATTATAGGCATTGCAGGCTACTAGGCAACATTGATAAGGCAAAATGGGTCATACTGACTAATAAAACATCCCTGTAGCAGATGGTTGTCTTTGCTTCAGGCAAACAGATTGGAGAGTCAATGTTACAAAAAACAGTGATAGGCTATTGTACTATATATACAGACTGATGAGGTTGGGGGACTCTTTTTTTTTCTTTTCCTTTTCTCTTCTCTCTTTTATACACATTTATATAAAACTGTAAAATTGGAACACCCAAGCATTTGACATACTATTCAAGGATTAGATGGTAAGGAAGAAATGTTACAATAGGGGCAAACATGAAAGGTTGTAACATGTGTGATCTGATAAGTACACAAATAAAAGATATGCATTCATTGTAATCCTTATAATGTAATACTACACATGTAGTAATAAAACGGACCCACTGCGGGTCTCAAACAAGAGAGATGAAGGGTACAGATAACCAAGGTTAATGTCTAGATGTAAGCAACCTTCCTATTTGCCAAATTGTGTGAAGATGCTGGTCACCGCTAAGCCAAATTCAGTATAGTACAGCAGCAAGACGCTAAAAAAGTTACCCATACCCAAAGGGTAACAAGACGTGCCATACATTAAATTCATCCTTGGAATGTGTACGATTAGAATATGCCTGATGACATTTGCGAAATTTGGTGCAGGCCGAGAAAAAGTAGGTCAAAGCCGAAAAAATGTTGAAATTGAGTTCTTTTTAATAAAAAATTCACAGTAAATAATTGAATGCAAATCTTTTCATTCTGATTTCCCTTTTCAAAAGCAAACATATACATGTACCATTAGGATAGATATAAGTTTGTACCCTTTTATTTATCATCATTATCTGTTTTTCATCATTTTTCACAAAAAAATGCTAAAGATCGACAAAAATCTTCTCACTTTGTAACTTTAACACCTTAAGTCTGCTATTTAATTCACATTTACTTGCCATTTCTTTACTTAAGAATTAGGACGAACCTGTTAACAATGTGGGAAAACCTTGAATGAAATACATTGGCAGAGGGATCGTCAACGTCTTCTAACTTACGTAGTACGCATCATTTGTCACGGGAGATTCTTAGGCCAAAGAAAATAGTTGTGTTTACGATATGGTCGCTAAAAGTTGGGTATAAGGCATCAGAAATTCAAACGGCATTTTCAAGTGGTTTTTGATAGTAAATAATGGATGGAAATTTGGATTTGTGAAATAATGATCTGCCCCCCACCCCTTGTAAAAAATAATAGGTGTGTTTGCGATTTATATATATCTACCTGACAACTGGGTCGGAGGATGGTAACTTTTTTATTATAATTCTTGTTTTTAGGAAGCCACCTTCCAAGAACTGAGATAAGTATTTATTTAATATCAATAGTAGTTTTAAACAAAATAAACGTGCCTTTTAGCGGTTGGTTCCTAGTTAAAAAAAACTTGTTTTTCTGCTTTTATATAAGGATTATTAGTAACTTATTTGACATAATGACAATGACAATAATGTTTTCTGAATGATTTAAATAATCAGCTTGTGCTTAGAGTAATGTATTTTACATAATGGCATGCCGAATACAATATTTAAAACAAAACACCAGTGTCAAATGTCTTTTTAAAATTTCAATGAAATTTACTGAGATGTTGAGGGAATCATCCATCGCCATGGAGATAGTGTCAAGCAGATCAACATGTGCTTGGTATGTGGATTTATTCTTTCTGAAACGGTGTTGGTTTATATGAAAATAAATGTTACTTTTGAGATGGGGTTAGAATTGATTATGGGTGAGTCTTTCTAGGATTTTACCAGCTAGGGACCGGTCACTTGAGTCGTTAGGTTTGTTGGATTTCGACCGGGGTATCGCTGTAGCCTCTTTCCAAGCAGATGGAAATATTCCTTTGCTAATTGAGAGGTTTAGGGTGTATACATATGAGATACAGTAAGACGCCATATGGTTTACATATTTTATTTTTAACATTTAGTATCTTTGGACCAATGCATGCAAACATACATATTTATGCAATAGATTCCTCAGTGTCCAGATTAGGACCAGAACAAAGTTGTTGCCTAATCCACCTCACAAACTATTCCATTGATGGCAGTTAATTGCTGCTCGCCCCTCCTGCCTGGGCAGTCACCTCGTATTGATCCAGGATTTTATACTTTACTGTTTTATTGTTTTATACTCAATATATTCATGTTCTTGGTTCAGCAAAAAATGAGTCTCAATGTCTCTGTGTTTTTTGGTCTCCAATATTACATAACATTAAATTTTTGACAAGTTTGGATTTAAATATTCTATGTGGCTGGTATATTATGATTCAGCGATCAATGAGTCCAGCATTAACAGTTTGGGGTCTCATTCAGATCGAACCCTCTATCGGGCTATTCGCCATAACAATTCAGAAAGACCCACCATATTCAGAAAAAATCAATAACCATACAGAGCTTGTTCATTGGAAGCAAGTTGGATATTTCAAGCAACATTTATTTACCATTGATGATATGTACAACAATATTGACCAATATCAATTTCTCCACCTGAGAAGAGCAGAGTTTGTTTTGTACAAGTTGGGTTTTATTGCTTCGTTAAGCTTATACACTAATAGTTGTTACTAGTAGTCATCCTAAAGGTAGTCGAGCTGGATAAGCTTCATTTATAAGCCTTTGAACACTACTTCACGCTCCTCTTGCACAGTTATAGTTTTGCTTATCTAAGATTAACGGTTGAAAGGCTGAGGAGGCATGTGGAATGCCCAGTATGCAATGATGGAAACTATCACAATGACCACAACCACAGTCAACCCAACAGCAATCGTCTCTTCAAGTACATCAGGGGGTTCCGATTCTGGCTTTGTGATGTTTATTGAATAGGGATGGTGAAATAGATCAACCTGAAAGTGATAAAATTGATAAAATACAATGTTTATGAGCAAATTCAAAATATACCATTACTTCAGTCATCTTCCTTCCATTTCCCGTCATCTTTCTACGAAATGTCTCCCTGGGTTTTAGTTGCTTACTGACTGCATGAAAATAACTAGAGAAACCATATAGATCTTTTGTGTTTTTGTCTTTCTACCATTAGTATAATTTGAAAACAATGTACTCATTATTAACATTATTTTAATAAAATGCTAGGAACTTTTGCGAAGATTGATTATTGTTAATTACTATTATGAAATAAATCTAACTTACCGTTACATTATGGTTTTCTTTTTCCCAAGTACCATAGAAATTTGGTGGTTGCCTGCATTGAATTGCTGACGAATTGAAGAATTTAATTGGCCACACAATGTCTCCAAATGTCACGGTGTAATGACTTTCATTCGTTCCACATGAATCTAGTTCTTGACCCTTTCAATGAGATGTGATTATTTTGAGAATCGAAGAATTTAAAATAATTCTTGCCGAATTTCTTTTAATTCAATGCATAAAAGATGTAGTAATTTGGTAGCTAGGTAATATGTTGTATGTTAAACAAATCATTTTCTGTCACCAAAAAGTGAAATTTATGAGCAAATACCTGCAGAAGTAGGACGGTCTCCTTGTTATTCTGCAAAGTGGCACTCAATAATTTCGGTGCTTGACATATGCTTATATTAATTGAGTCTGAGTTTAGTTCCGGGTTCAATGAAAGGGAAGCTGCAACAGTATTCGGAAGATGGGGTATGGCGCACACAACGCGAACTTCGTGAGCATCCGTACATCTCTGTCATAGAAATTGATCATAAATGAGTTATTTATTCTTTAATGGGCCAAATCCCTGGCAAAACTGTATGCAAAATACAGGTAACTATTGCTGTACCCATATGCGTACTCAAATAAAGATCATAAATCATATAATTATATGGTCAAGAATTGAATGTAAACAAATGTTAGATTGGTTCACATTATATCAGCATTTTCAATAAAACTGCACAGACCTGTCACTGGCTCTATGGAATCCTCCAACTATCATATGATACACATATGTTTTAATCATTACATAACCTAGTAAATATAATTATTTTGGATACAGTTGGCTCTATAATTTCTAAATGATATTTAGTAACAGGTGTATTAGGCCATAAGGCATTTCTAGGGACATTAAGCCCTAGGCATTGTTAATCTTTCTTAGAGGTGACTATATGTCTACCAACGGACCAGGAATTATAGCCGGTAGCAGAGCCTTGTCCCAACATGATTTTGTATATTCTGAATGTTCCTGTACCTGCATTTTCATGTCATTTATATTATACTAGCAAAGTACCCGTCCCCCGGACGCTCACCCTCTCTCCCCACACTTCCCCCTCTTCCTTGTTTCCCTCCCCTCTTCATTCTCAGGGCTCTTGAGGCCTTAATTTGAAAATCCAATGGCCTTTTCTTAGACCAACAAATTTCAAAGGCAGCTAGTGACAAACGACAAAGACACTTTCTTAGCCTGACAAATCGACAAAGACTTAATAGTCCTTACCGACAAAAATTCGGCTGTTTTCTGAAAATATACCAACAAACAACAAAAGAATTTTCTTAGTGATAAATGAGAATTGCTGTCTTTTGGTAGTGACAAGAGAAATTAGATACCCCCTCAGGAGCCCTACTCTCCCAATCCTAATGTAGTTAGGTCCCCCTGGAAATGACGTAGCAGGTTGTGGGAAATGAGTACATACCTTGATTATTGAAACGACTATGTGAGTTGTGTTGTTCTTTCTTATTAGTATAATTGATGGATGAGCAAATCTAAGTTATATTTCATATTGATATATATCTCTCATTCATGATAGTATGACTGATACCAAAGTCATATTTACACCTACTACAAGCCTTAACTAAATTGCAAATCCTGACATATTTATTATAACACATATACAGTAGTGTTAATTAATTGCTACTGATACTTACGATTTTGGTGGTAAAATTGCCTTGCATTAAAATGACACCATGGGATCCGTAGTCAATCATATCTAGGTTCTTTCCTGTTAATGTTATCATGGGACTTCCTCTGAAAAGAAACTTTGAATGAATAGAAAATAGGCTTATACTAACTATAATGACCCTATAAGCTGGGACAATAATGTTACCCCTGAATTTAAACTCTGATAAATGCTGGATGGGAAATACACAAAAGCAGGCAATTATGATCCACTATACTGAAGGCAGGAGAAGTCCTTTAGGTTCAGATTAGGACAGGGTTAAGATTAGCATTAAGTATGTTTGTGGGTAATATCAGTTACCGTGCATTTTCCAAAGCTAACCACACATGAAAAGCAGAGCACTGCATTAAGCTTAGGATCTACCAATAATAACCTGATTTTGTTGCACATATTTTCCTAGACATATGAACAATTAACAAAATTATTAAGAAAGACATAGACTACCTTGTGAAGGCAAAGTTGGGATGTACATCAACCAGACTTGGCATTTGCCTGTATCGATAGTGTAGGTTTGCCGGTATCTGATAGTATGCATCTCCCATCAGGACACTGACAGTTACAGCTTTCTCTACATCTGCTGATGAGTTCAATCCTCTAGTTGTACAGACAATCTGTGCGTCATTGCTGATTAAAAGAAAGCACCAGCCTCAGTACAGCCAAAGGCCCACATCCTGTTCTTAAGTTAAAATGGGTATAAGTGGACATTTTCAATTTTCGCAAATAGGAATACCTCTGGATATGTTGACACAAATCGGCCTCATCAATCTTGATTAAAATTGGCTTGTCATCGAAGCCATCTGGTAACAGACCTCCCGTCATGGTTATGTTTGTGCCTCCAGCAACTGGACCAAACTCTGGAACCATGCGAGAGATGTACGGAAGCTGGAAAATTGATAATGTGGTTGATTGTATTTTATTTCATCTCTGGAACAGAGTGTCCATAGACTTAGTATAGGTTTGTTATATGCGAGCAAGCCGGAAGAAATAGGTTTCATTCGTCCCTAGGGACGAAACAGATGACCCAGTTTCTCCATCTGCGTTTTCATTGGTTATTCTGAAAGTAGGCCAGCGTTGTCTTCGATACACGCCATGCCATGACGTTACGTCGTCTGCTAAGCATTAAAAATGCGGTTGACGACGGCCGCCGTCACAAATTCAAGCGTCAATGGAAGTGCCATGCCCTCGCTGCATTTCTCTCCAGCAAGTTACCATAATTAAAAGCAATCTAATATGTTTAAAATCGTTTGGAAGAGGTCAAATAAATTTCGTTTCCGGTGAGGGGAAACCCTCGGGTCTACACTACGCTCCGACCCCTTGGGATTCCCCCGCCTCCAACTCGGTGAAGAACGATCGGAAATACATAACTGTGGTTAGTTCTACCTATATTCTATTACATGCCTAACCTAATAGGGTTATCTTCATCCTTCTTCCTCTCTTACATATGCAGTGAACCCCCTGAAAAACAGTCTTCCTCAACTGGGGCTCAAACCTTGGATCTCCCACTTAGCACATAGACATGCTTAGCTATGAACACAGCCCAGCTATATAGATATGGGCCTATGGTAAAAACTCAGTTCAAATGGGGCAGCTAGGGTTGTGGCAGTTTGTGGAGAGTTGTAGAAGTTTGGATTGTGCAATATGACAGAATAAGTTGGGGCATGTTTCCAAGAAGAGATTACTATAGGACCGATTTGTTGACAATAAACAGTTATCTGTGTATTGGGCACCCAAGAATGTAATTGTAAGTATCACACAATAGCGGCATTCTGAGATTGGGTGTTATCTTGTATAAGAGGTAGAAAAAACTTATTTCCAATGCGGTGCTTTCAGCTCTTATACTTCTGGTTCCGTAGCTAAGAAGTACGCAACATGGCGTGAAGTTGCTGGTTCCTTTGTTGGTGTTAATACATTTTTCTTGAAACCCTCATGGACTTTGGAATGATAAGGCCAAAATGTAAGTTCCTTGGAGCTAGTTTCTTGAGAGTATCAAAATGACAAAATATCATATCAGAAAGGGCATGTACTGCTATCCTATTTGTTGGGTTCTATCTTATTAATTGGAAAACAATGACGCAAAATGATGAGAGAGATGCTGAATCTTCAGGTAGCAGCATGGCATGCAAAGTGGCCTGTCCAGGTGGAGGCATGGCCAGTATACTAGATAACAACACAACTCACACAATTCCTGCCAGCCAGAGGATGCTCACCACCTCTACATTTACATCGTCCACACTTGTCACAGGAAGTGCTTGTTTGATCCAGGCAGTTACATTCAGGGCTTTGATACCCAATTGGCCTTCATTTAAATGAAATAATAATTAGAGATGATGAATCTACAGAAAATAAATCTAAGGTCACACATTTAATATACTTAAATGAATTCCCAATCTTTATGTCAATTTATACTAAGAAGTGACAGTCTCTGGGATTTCCAGCCTTCGGTCACAGGGCCATAAGACTGGAAGTCCCCAAAACTGTCACTGTGACCAGCATATGGCTATAGTTGGCCTAATCATTTCCCAGTGTATTTCAGTAATACATGCTTGACTATATTGCCTGATAGACAATCTACATTAAGTTGATGACATTTAGGCATGAATATTATACTATCTATTCCATGAGGCAAGGATAGATCAATGGCTCAGTTATTGCTATCACAAAGTGTTACCTTCCTTCCAATATGACTTCAAACATCTTTATGACTGGGGTATGTATTTCTAACACTATTTTCTTCAGGATATTGGCATGCGGTAACTCCTTTTCAAACTTGTAGATCCCTTCAACTGAACTCCACCTGGAGATATTGAATAACATCATGTTTTGATAATTAGAAAGCAAAAGAATAGTTTAGAAAAAAACTTATCATTATTTGTTATAGTTCCTAGCAGAATGTGTCAAATGGAAATAAGAAAAGAATACACTATTCATTACCCGCTCATGATGATTTGTTTGTCAGGGAACAAGTATCTTTGTCTGTCATCAACTATCTTCCCAAACGATATTTTCTTATCAGATGAAAATAACTTGATTGTCTCAACCTATGCCAAATAATGAATAGAATATGGATTACAATATAATCAAATAATATTCATGGATGTAACTATATTTTCATTTGAGGGAGAGGTTAGAGTGCGAGGTGTACCTATTTAGTCACTGGCACAAACGTTGCTTTGAATATATCTATTTCAGGCAGAGGCTAAAAAGTTTAATAACCTCCATTTCAGGACTACTGGTGCAGCAGCAGCACCTCAATGTAATCAATGTAATTCCTGGTCATTAGTCAGGAAGAAATCCCAATTCTAGAATCACTGATATATTGTGGAATGTATGATTAGATCTTTAGTTGGCTACAGGCACTGTTCCGATTCTTATCTTAAAAAGCCCAATACATTTTGGATAACACCGATTACACATTATAAGGTAGCAAGAATGCCATAGTACAGAATTAACAATTGAAACATTTACCAAAGATGGCTCATTGAGTGTAATAATCAAGTTATCTTCTGCCTTCCAATACCAGTTGCACTTATGTTCTGTTCCATCATAAAGGGTTTCAAGGCTAATATATGTTGTACTGTTATCTCCAGTCAGTCTGTTTCTTCCATCTGTGCATGTCATGTTATCATATTGTGATACTGCTGAGTTGCTATATGGGCAGAGACACCAGGGATAAGGGTATCCCTTCTTTAGGCTGTCAACATACTCATACTCACAGTTTTCCTCCCTTTGATAAATGGAAATATATGCTGTTATATTCAGGCACATTATGAGAATTTAATGAACATATCTTGTCTACATTAATACTCATACTTTGTAGCTGTGTCTTGCTACTACAAGCGAGAGTGACTTGAATGTGTTGTTTGTACAGCTATAATACCTACTGTAACTCTATGCTTATTCGCATTTAAATTATTAACAAATGCTAAAGACTATTAGTTTTCTTTGCCAATAGAAGCCCCTAATATTATTTTGAGCAATGCAATTCCCACATAAAATATATTAACCCTAGTTAGATATTGTAATCAAGAAAAACATTGGAAAGAACAACATTCAAAGGTCATATAACTCCCATATGTAACACATATAGCTAAAGTTCTGTTTTCAAGAGTAAACTTTGGAAGCTTACTCAGTATTGAGGTTCCTATAGAAAAGGTCTGCCATTCGCAAAACGCCTGCAAATGTTTTGATTTGATGAGATCCTGTTCATTTAAAGAAATATGGAAACAGTGAATAAATGAACTTTCAACATTGATCCTGATTTTTCTAATGTTATATTTCTGTCAGGATACTGTATTATATAAGGGATGAGGTCATGTTCATATATGAGTTCCTCTTTATAGAACTTTCCAATAGGACCCATGTCTTGTTCGTAGAGAATGCACAGCAGAGTCACATACATAGAATAGACACAATTGTTTTGCAAATACAAATGAACTTTAATCATCATCATTTTCTGTTGCTCAATAGTCATGGATTCTGGTTTATGATTGTGAGAATCACAATGGTAGGGACATGTCACTCCTAGATTAGATGGTATTCATGAATATAAAGAATCAGATACCGTGAAAATGTGAAGTTGTGTATAATTTGTATGAAAGTTGTTCATGAATACATTTAAGGAAATGTTGTGATTATAGAAGTCCTCATAATTGACAGCCATTTTAAAAGTTGTAAAGAGGTGTGGTCAGTATATAGTATGTACTGCCGAGTTGTTATTCTAATGAGGGAAACTTGTGATCCGACAATAATTCCCCACACATGCCTAGATACAAGGCACTAACACTTTCATAGATACATACCTTCAGTTTTAAGATTTAAAAATCAAATAAAGGATATATTAAATGGCCAATGTAAGACAAGATGAACCTAGAAGGTAAGGAATTTCTAGAATGATTATATACTTACTAATACGTGTGTCTAAGCCAAGTATCAATATTGGTCCAAACTCTAGTTTTTTTCTCTTCAGAAATTCAGATGTAAAATTTAAATCGTTACCATCAACCACCAATTTCATTGAGGCTCCTTTCTATAAAGCAACATTTGATGATATAAACAACATAGCATAAGAGACACAAACCTAAGTGGAATATACATAATAATACAATATATCTGATTGTGAGTGGTAATAGCAAATATGAGGAAATACGTTAGATGTACAATCAAATATCTAGGCCTGTATCTACATACATGCCTTTGTGGGTAACTAAAAATATAATCTATGAGTCTTATTTAACATTTCTATTATAATCATAATAACTATTAGACACATTATATTATACATCATTATATTATATTTAATTTAACCGATTACAATGTATAGTGAACATTGGAAGGGTAAAGCCTCACCGAAATGAAAATGTGTGAAGGAATACCCGTCAGATTTTCTGGAGAACTGTTCACCCAGAGCACAGTGAAATTTCCACACACGATGTCCACCCTAATGTCACCCCAAGACAGCAGCCTATACCTCCCTTCTTCTGGGCAAGTTTTTTCAAAAAACATTGATAGGGATACATTATCATGGCTATATCTATAATTATCCAGAATGAACTCCTGTGAACAAAACATATCCTTCACTTGACACTTGTTTCTTGAAATCTTGTTGTTACTATTGCAAGCTTCATCAAATGAAACAGTATCGAAAAGTACTTCCTTGTCTGGTTTTGGACGCCTCCGTGGACATTCATTGCTGTGTAAAGCTTTGTTTGGAGTTCGCTCTACATTAACTTTATACTTCAACCTCATAGAAAGTATTTGGTGGATATAGCAGTGCAGGAGAAGCAGACTTAATAATGATTTTGTCTTCATAGCGAACTGATTAACTGAAGCAATTAAACCACCCAACGTCTATTCTAGTCAATTATCTCTGTGCAAGTGGTGGAAAGAGCCCATAGTCCCAATGTCTATATACCTGCTCTATTTGAGAAGCATGATGAGGGTCTTCATTTGTGGAATATTCTGTGATGAATCATAAACTATCATTTTCGCTTTATCAAGCACCATGATCACTAAGAACCCTTATATTTGTTGAGACAATGGAGTAAACACAGTGATCCCATCTCCGTCATATTTTGTGTCATTGGGAATCGTTGTATACAAATACTCTCTATGACAATCTGTAGCCATGAAGGGCCTGAACAATGATTAGAAGTTAATTTTGCCTTCATGACATGATTATGCATTCTTCTCAATCTACGAGTGGTTTTGCATAATCCTGTTTTGCAAAGGACACATTGGTATGTATCCCTTTCTTACACCCATACAATGAGGAGTTATTACTACGTACACGGACTTGTAATTACAAGTCCGTGCTACGTAGTAGCAATGGCAGGACATGATTAATGCCAAAGAATGATTACAATTGGAGTAAATTCGGAATCTTAAAATGGTTTTACAATATGGTATGGAACCTAGAAGGTAATAAAAATTTATTTGCTATGTATCATCAATGGAAGAGGATAATTTAGTGCAAAGTTATGATTTAGTTTGGAATGGATTCTTCTACATATCAAAACATTTAAAAAAGGATCAGTTCTTAATTATAATATTTCCCATCTGGATTAATAAATAAATCGATTTAAAGAGATAAACACCAAAACCGTAAGAAAGATGATATCAAGTTGATATTTGATTCAGATATTTTATTCCGATGTAGTGACCAACGTTTCGGAGTTCGTTACTCCTTCTTTAGTACATTTAATAAATAATAGGGGTCCTCCACTAGGGAAAACCTTGTCAAAGACAAGTCTTATGTCTCTCAGACAAGGTGTATTTCCATGTCTTAACGTGTCTCTGACAGAAAATCTCCTAGTGGAGGAGCGCACTAAGACACTGTCACCGACAATTTTCACTTGTCTTTGCAACGTCAAAAAAATCAAATCATTTTGATTTTCGAAAAGACTTGTCTCGTGTCTGAGAGACTGAAGACATGGTGTCTTGTAGTGGAGTAGCTTCAAATAGTTGTCAGAGACAACTTTTCACGTTTGACCTAGTGCTCCACATTCCCTCAGCCAATCACATGCCTTGTTACAATGCACGTGCAAGCCTCATGACACATCGGAACATTACTGGGTCAGTTTCTTCAAGATCGGGCATTGATAACATAGTTTGATGTCGTTATATGTATATTTCTGCCTGTGTATGTATAATTCTGCTGGACAAATGACTCCCTCTGTTCAAACTTGCCTGCTGTTTATAGATACCATGTTGATTTTCGTCGATTTTTGTATAGGCCCTATATATATTGCCTATCAAACTGATGTCAACTTAAAAACGACTTATTCTTCTGTATGTTTACACAAGTGACAATCAAGGTCTATGTTCATATTGTTAATTGATCTAAGAGAAATCCAATTCATATTATGTGCTGGTGTGTTCGGAAATCACCAACACCCTCTCACACCTCTCTATTATATGGTTATGATAATTTACAAGACTGGATTACATCCTGATTCATCTCATCTATTTCGTTCATTATTCTGATTTGTAATATATAATGTTTCTTTAATAATTTCGAATGGTTGCCATATTGATCATGCCCTCTCTCTAGGCCTATATAATGTTTAAATATATTCTGTATTCTCAGGGCACAACGAAAATTCATCTACGGATGAGCGTGCTTTAATAATGTAAAATTTCCTGAATAAATAAATTTGTACAAAAAAATTAGACTTAGAGAAATCTCGCAATACTATATTTGTCTGAAATAACTCACTATATGCTGCCACTCACTGTATTCAATGTATTTTTTTATCAAATGCAATCGTCTGGAGGGGCTCTGGAGTGGCTGCATGATAACTTCTTTATATATAATAAAGAAAATATAAGAAATCGGGCATTGATTATATAGTTTGATGTCCTTATAAGGTCAAATACATTGTTGACCCCGTTTCTATAGGTTGTTGATCACGTTTCCATAGAAACGCTAAGACAAATTATCTCAGACATCTGACCATAGTGGAAGACCAAGTCACTGACACAAAATCTGTGTTTGGGACAACGCCTCTCTTGTCAGTGACTTTGTCTCTGACAGATTTTGCCAATGGAGGAGTGGGCGATTCCGTGTCTAAGACAAAGTCGGCGGGAAGAGTTGTACAGTTAAGACAATGTTGTAAGGACCTCCTCCACTTAAAATATTTGTCTCAAGCTTTAGAGTTTTGTCACAGACGGACTGGAAGTTTTTCTTAACACAATGTCAGTGACAACAATTTTCCTAGTGGAGGACCCCTATAAGTCTCAACGTAATTCTGAATTTAGAGACTTTAGTTGAGCAGTCAATGACAATCTAATCCCCGTTGATTCCATTAAAATATGAAAATATAATTGAATACAGGGATATATTGATTACATGAATGAAATTACACTGCCATCCTAGTATTCCTGCTAGTTCTTGAATTTATAACATAACTCATGCTATATATGTGTTTCCTAAAAATCTATAGCAATACATGTTATTCATTATCACTAGAGGGAGCATGTTTAGTCATTGATAACCTCACACTTCCCATTATTGTTTTGCTGACTACTGTTACTTACACTCCTGCATTATTTTTGTCTATTTAGAGCAGACAAAACAAAACCGCCTTATTGATCGCCCAATTACATTGTTGTGTCATCTATCTTGCGTTGTATTAAATGTAGTATTAGTGATAAGGTGTTTAGGAAGGACGGTCTTATGTGAAATGGAACGTTTGGTGACTATACGCGTTCCATTGCCACCGTCAGCCTGCCACATTTCGTAAAGTTAGTTTAGTTTATTTAAGATATATTTATAAGAGGAAAAGTAGAAGTATCTATCATAACAAAGGGAACATAACAAGAAAGGCATGGTTTGGGTGACCTCTTTTTGACATGACCACGACCTGTTTGTCGAAACATTCTTATGGCAAATAAAGAATTCCCTTATCTTATCATATTCAGCAGAGGCATTATAACGATGGTTTATATTATCAGCCACTCTCACAATCTGTAAAAAGTTTTAAAGGAAAGAATACATTATTATCTTTTTGTTTACAAACCGATCTTTATTGCTAAAGCATAAAATTTAACAGCACTTACATCGAGCTCAAGTTACATAGTATTACATGACATGACGATGTAATCTCTCGGTGACCAGAACTAGTACTAATGTATTGATAATTCAACAGTTCTGACAAGCAAAATAGTTTACGCTCTCAACAGGTCAATTTGTTCATTTATGCCCTCCTTCAATGTTTACCATATTTGTGCGTCTTCTTTGTATGTTAACTGAATCCTGCGTGTGGGTTATCACATATCAAAGCTCAAGTAGGAACAGGGGACACACCTCTGTGTAATCAACATCTTCACTTGGATACTGAGTTTGATCTAAGTAATAAACAACCACGTTGTCTTATCAATCACTTTACTCCCACACACCTTGCCATGATATAAGCACATTCCTGCGACGGAATGAAGTCAATGTCAAACATGTCAATGCTCGTTGATGTATTAATTGCGTTGCGAAGTTTTAAAGAATTGTTAAAAGCGACATAGTGGGGGTGTAGATAATAGGTTGTTTAAATTCAGTTGTCACAGAAATACATGCATGCCTTAGCGTAAGCATCGTAAGTTAGAGTCTTGATTGATATTTGTATGTACACAGTTCAAAGTGAAAGTGATATAAACGCTTTGTTGGGGCTTGTTTTGTCCCCAATCTGAAAGGATATAAACGTGAAATAGGAAAAATCAAAAATATCCAAGACTTTTCTTTTTGGAATATCCAATACCTTTTTGTCAACTTTCTTTTCCTTTTTGCCAATGTCCTTTTCCTTTTCGGATTATCATTTTCCTTTTAGGAATATACTTTTCCTTTTTGGAATATCCTTTTCTTTTTGGAATATCCTTTTTCCTTTTCCGAATATCCACTCCTTTTCCAAATATCCACTCCTTTTCACCCAAATGTACCATGATGTATTCCTACCCCAACATGACTGGGAGGGAGAAGGAGGGTGAGAGGGAGAGGGAGGGTGGGTGAGCGGGGGAGGGGGGGGGGGTGAGCGGGAGGGGAGAGGGAGAGAGGGAGAAAGAGAAAGGAAGAGAAGATGTATTGGATGTGTTATGTAACACTGCTACACTACAAAGATAGCTGGTGTGCCCACAGTCAGGGGTAGTGGATAATGTTACATAACACTGAGTCACTACCCATGTGGGTTAGATGTTCAGAAAATGTACAATTCATCTTCACCAATCCTCTCCAATAACCCAAATTTCAGACCAAAATAAAGTTCAAAATACAGTTCAACCTAACCAAACAGATTGCTAGAATCAATGCAATACCAAATGTACAGGAATATACATAATATTGACCAAATTGCAGCCTAATTTAGCAGAATATACTAAATGTGTACAGCTGCCAATTGTACATTATCTGAAAATCTGACCCATGTCTGCTTTTGTATGGGTAGAAAAGGAGTGTACCAGGGAGGAAATCGATTGGAAAAGAAAGACCAAATCTTGACATAGGTATCAGAGGAGCCAGACATGGCTTTTCATGTAGGGGAAATAGGACATACAATAGGAGACATAGGAAAAAGGTGCCGTGACATACTTTTCTGTGGTGATTATTTAAGGGAAATAGTGGAAAAGGAGGCTGACATGGAGAAATCGCCACAGACATGGAACTTTTTGATTTGGAAATAGTCAAATCTGCCCGAACATAGGAAGTTAGCAGTTGGAAAAGAATTTGTAATATGAGAAATAGCTTGTACCACAGAGGAAAAGTCTGTACGGATTTCATCATTAGTACATATGTCTACTTTTGGACGCAACAGGGCTGATGTATAAGATGGTGCAGGTTCCGAGAAAAGTTCATCTTATGCCTAGAAACACCAGGATGGCTGATGGAATAAACATGAGTGTGCCTCGGCGTAGTATTCGGAGTATTTTCGAAAATCTGGCATTGTGCCGGAATCAATAATGTGGAATAACCTGCCTCCTATAGGTACAAGATCTTAAAGTCGCCCAAATTGAAGCAATATTTAAGAATATAAGAATGAGATACAATAAATGGTATTTAACTGATTCTGATGGACAGTTTATTAACTTAGGGCGTCTCTGTTGTATGCCTAATTGAATGCCTATTAGGCCTTATCCATGGCGCACGATCATCGCTGCGCTGTTACCAATGTCTACAACCACGGAAGGGATAACCAACCGTCCATGTATAGATATGGGAGCTGACGATTTATTTTTATTTATTGAGTTGAGTATGGGCAATTCAGCTTCTTGGTAGTATTGATTTTGAGTATCTCCGTATTGATGACTTTCGGTAAGCCTGGAGCCCTGTAAAAGGTCTGTACTCACACAGGCTACTGTCTGAAATATATGTTTGATGTGACTTATACAACAACAATGTCGTATATTTGTGCGCTAATCATGTGACCTTGATGATTTTATTTACAGATTTTGCATGTATAAATGTTCTCTTTATTCTTAGACTGGCCAAAATACAAAAAATGGGTTATGTTGTGTGTAACGTGATGATATTAATCAGTCATAAAACTGTAAGACATCTGTTTCGGAGTATTACATATGGCTCCCATGATTTAAACAATAATGACTAAACTTGACTGCTTTCTGTTTGATATTTTTGATGTATAATATAAATCTTTTCTCGCAATGAGACGTACCTTTGTCAAGGAATTTGCTGTAGTACATATTTTTATCCACATGAATATTGATCAGTAAGGCATGCAGCTCTCATCGTTATATCGGACTAAAACTCTAGATACAAAACGCCGAGATTCATAGGCATATCAACGACTACAAATGCACAAACTTACAAGAATAGTCTGTAAACTTTTTATTGTCTGGTTATGAATCCTGTCATGAATTAGGACACACTGTCTTGTATATCTGTTCGGATTACATAGGTTATTATTGGTATAAGTACATGGAAAAGCCATGATAAAAAAATCAAGATTATTGTTAAGTATAAGTACATGAAAAAAGCACGATAACAAATAAAAACAGCTCAGCAGTATTCCCCTTTTATAATGCGTGAACCCAAAATACTATAGAAGTGACACATGAGTGAAGGCAGTTGATAACTTCTACATATAGTATAATATCAAAGCACAAAGTGTTATCAGCGCTAGGATATTACTTTTTTCTAATCAATTGTGATAGTTAGATCTACTCGACGTGCTTGGTGAAACAAATGTTTGACATTCTTTGAATCACCACAGTTCGTTACATTTAAATCTTTGAGTGCCTTGTTACATGAAATCCCTTGCGCCAGCTTCATTATGTTGTCTGTCTGATTATTAGCAAACGGATTTCCATGTAAATCTAGCTGTTGCAGCCATTTGTTCTTTTCAAGAGCCTTGCCTAAGCGTTTGAAGCTTTCTCCCTCAATATTATTTTTAGATATGTCAAGTTCCTTCAAGCTCTTGTTTTTTCCAAGCATATAAGCCATTTTTCGAATCCCAGCATCTCCAATATGATTTTCACTCATGTGCAGAATCTGTAAACTTGTGTCTTTCTTAAGAGCTGATGCAATGTATTCACAGCCCTCAGCACAAATATCTGTCTTGTCGATTATAAGCGTTGACAAATGTGGCAACATAGATAGCGACTTAAAAATGCTCTTAGCTCCTCCTGGTCCAAACCTATTTCCTGCTAAATTCAGAATCTCTACCGTTTCATAGACTGTCTCAAGTTTGCCTCTCTTTCTTTTTGTATTGAAGATAAGTCGCATACCTTGCCCTGTCAAGTCAATGTCAGGTATTATAAGTTCTCTTAGATTTCGTTTGTTTTCCTGTATAAATTTAAATAACATTGCTGTACCTTTATCCGCAATGGGACAACCAGAGAAGTTTAGCTTGGCATTCTGTCCTCCATAAGTTAGAATAAAGTCAAAACAATTTTCCATTTCGAATTTGGTCATTTCCCTCATTGTAACCTCTTTACAAGGCATTGGTGATCTGTCAACTTTGGTAAACACACCGTTGTTGTAAGTGATAGTGTATACAACCCCAGCTTCCGCATCTATGAATCGAAATGTATCCAGTCCATCCCATATGATTGCCGAGTGATCAACACTTATGGATTTCAGATTCATTTTGACCCGCATAATTTGGCAGAAGTGAACCAGCACATTTCTAGACATCTCATTGTCCGTCAGAATCAATTCCTCAAGATTACTACTACGTTTCAGGGATCGTGCTAACTTTGATATTGAGGAATGATCCTGTTTGGTAGATGACAGGTTGATTATTCTAAATTGTTCCTTATGAGCCATCCGATCCAAAAGTCTGTTTAACCTTTCCTCCCCATACGTGTTTTCTAAGAGTGAAACATTCCAGAATATTCCAATATTTGTGATTTGATTGTCATCTAAGTTGAGTTTTACATTTGACAGGCAGTCTCTCCAGGTTTTAATAAGATGCTCTGCTCCTTTGTTACCAATTTGATTTTTGCCAAGGTTTAGATGTACATGGCGTAAGCTCGTTTCCCTCAATGTCTTTGACAGTAACATGGCCCCTTCATCAGTTATTTGATTATGATGAAGGCTTATGTTAGTAAGCGAGTTTGGTTTACTAATGAAATTGGAAATACGGGTTATGTGGTCATCATTAAGACGACAGTTGTTCAGAATTAAAGACTCAACCCTCCATATGAATGTGGTTTGTTCCAACAATCGAGCAAAGGATTCCTCCACAAATTGACAATCGCAAAGTTGTAAATATCTCTCATCAAACTTAGGAGCCACTGATTCTAATTCGGAAATATAAGCATTGTTAATCACCACAATATTTACATCAACTTCTGGATCTACCTTCGCTGGTTTTTTCTTTCCTCTGCGAATACTTTTAGTGGTCAATGCACGCTTGTGGGTACTTGATGACCCCTCACTGTATTCAATGTCCGTTTCCATTTCCGTCTCAAGTTCTTGTGTTAGTGATGAAGCTGTTACACTTTTTTCATATGCTTCTTTAAGTAGACGGAATGGTTGTTTGTTATTATTCCGTTTCACAGCATTAACCAGCAATTTTGCCATTTCTTGAATAGTTCCTCCATTATCAATACCCTGCAAGTCATTCAGTGGCAAGTTATCTTTTAGCTCCTCCATTAGTGCTGGGTTGTTCGCTACAATGCCACACAGATCGTCATAACAGTTTATAAGAAAGGCGTCAGACTCGTCAAAATCATCACTATCCATGGATGACGCCTGCGATTGTATGGAAGGTCCCCTACTGAGGTTTGACATGTTGCCAAGGTTTCGGTTCTCCTAAAGTTCAATCTGCAATTTCGCAATTCATTAAGATGACATTTTGTTTGTGGAATCCAGTGCCGATGAATGATATATATCTGATCGATATGACGCCTTTGTTATTCTTTAGCTACAACTTGCACACTCACACTTATCAATGTATGAATTAGTAGATTATGCACTCGCCTCATTTGGGGAACAATCAATACTCTATGTCGAGATAAGAAAGCAACAAAGGTGCAGTGTCTATTTATTAAATGATAACAATAGCTTCAAGTGACGGTATTGTAGCAATAGTCTCTCAGTCAAAAATGTGAAAAATGTCTAGCCTAGAGTTTCTTCAAGCCAATTTCAGTTATACTTTAAGATGCCAATACATGAAAACCACACCTTTGTTGGTCATGCTTATTTTGTATCTTGTTGAAAATAAACCAACGGCCAATAACCACAAGATTTCAAAGGAAAACAAATATTCTGAACATAATAGCTTTCAAAATAATTACATATGAGTGTATTGAGTGACTGGTGTATTTTCTCTGCTTTTTATAACTTGTTTAGCGGCATGTGACCCCTGTACCCCCCTTTTCTTCAATCACATTGCAACAGGCCATAACAGGTCAATTGTAGCACCATTCAAAGTTCAAAACATTGACATACAAGAATAGAACTCATTTTTAATTTCATTTTATCTTTGTTTACCAGGATGTTTTGAGAATGCTGAGAGCAGGACAGAAGCAGCCATGGTTTTTGTATGACTGCGGAGAACGCAATCTTTGACCCGTTTTCAGTCAGTCGCAACCTGACTGCGATATGTGTTGATTATGACTCTGAACATGGAAAAGTATCTGGAAAAGTAATTGCGGCACCAAAAATCTAAAAAAATGTTGTATACGATATAATTTTGAGAAGTACTGTTTATTAGGTAGTGCTTTAATTACTAATGTACTAAGTGTTATAATCATTTTGCCTTGGAAGCATGAAACATACCATATTGTTTGGAATTGCCTTTCGAAATAAAATATGTTTTAAAAAAAAAAATCTTTTAAACGTGAGCAAAGCTCTGTCATATAATAAGTGTGTATTCTATTGTATTATCAATGATATAAGCAATCTCCCCTACTGCTGGCTCTATATCGAGAGTGCGACCGCAAAACTACAAACCTGTTTCCTCACTCTAACTGACAAAACGCAGAAACGAAAAGCAGAAACAAAACCTGCTGAGATTTCTGGACTGATCGCGAATGACCCGCCCTCTGAAAGAGGCGCATCACCACTGAACTAAATATTGATGTCGCCTGAATCCCTGGTACTTCCCATTAAACTGCATGCTTTATATCTCGACCAGTTCTCCTTTACCACTATGTATGGAAGTCTAGTCATCATAAATGGCAACTAACATCAGTTTCCTGCCCTTTTGTCTGGAAAAACTACTGCATTTATGGTCCAGCAATGCTGTTTTTCAAACATTCGTGCACTCTCTCCCTGTTGTAAATTCGCACCATGTTTATGTAACTCCACACTCCACACAGTGTTTGGTCAAAGTGTCCTACTGTCCCACACGGCCGCCTGTTGACAACAAACTACAGGGCGGGTGGCATAGCCTACACAGCACGCTAGTCAATATTTTGCGTAGGAGAGAAGAGAGAGACAGGGCGGGTGGATGGGTTGTATTGCCGTCACAAAACAAACTAAATCTTACTAAACTAACCCCGGAAAACGCTCCTAAGCTTTCCTATCCTTGTGCGGTCAATTTGCTGGATGCGTTCTGGCCCCGAAAGGGTTACAAATTGACAGGTATGTTGGCGCTAATGTAGTAGAGGTTGTAGCTTTATGTCTACTGCAGGGAAATGTGCTGAAATCTTGCAAATGGCTAGTCAAGTGAACCTGCATGAATCTCGTCTATAAGAATTCATTTATTTAGTTTTGACACTTCCATTGGGGTCGATTGTGGCCGAAAGGAAACCTCGGCTTTGCCTCAGTTTCCTCCCAGCCACAATAAACCCCACTAGATGGCCAAGAAATCGAGATTAGAAACGAAGTATTTATTAAAATTGGTGCTGAAAAAGAATGGAATCTATACTTTTCTTCCCCCTATTTTTTGCCACACATGATGTTCAGTTGCAAGCCTTCCATTATGAAATAGGCTACTTCATAGAAATATATGTTGTAAGAAATTTCTAAAAAGAATAAAAAAATCAATGAGAGTCCAGGATGCTCTTATTGCGATGCTGAGAATGACATTGTCCACTCCTCTGTGGAGTGTGAACATGTCAACACCTTCTGAAGTGATTTAACTCAATGGCTGAATAATGCAGGTGATCTAAAAAATGTTTTGAAGGGGGTCTAACCACGAAAAAAAATCACTTTGGGTCTCTTAGGTACTAATCCATAATACTGGCAGCCAAGTCGTACATACACAGACAGAGGCTGTTTGGCACCAATAACATTAAGCTGGAAATCTTTTTAAAAGTATTAAAAATAGAGTGGAAGCTTTGAGGATAGCTGCAAAATACAACCCATCGGTGAGTAAACTCTATGATGTGTGGAAGAGGTTCCATTTCAATATTTAAAACTCTTGAAAACACAATGTCTGTAGTTATGGAAACTCAAAATAGTAGCATAGAAATATGAAATCATAGGGGTAAAACCCTTCAAACAAACAAATGTGCAAGTCAGCGTGTGTTGATATGTTTTATTTTAAAGACAAGTCAAGGAGCTGTAATCAAAACAGAAGGCCTATGTTTCCTCCTCCATCACCATATATACCTATGTTTACATGTTTTCATGAATAAAGATCCGATGTTGGACAAAAAAAAACAAAAAAAACCCACTGGACGTGCGAAACCGAATAAATTAATCCTTCAACAGAAGTGAAGTATCATGGCCCACCATACAACCTTATGCTTCCTAACCCCTGTTTATTTGGTTATATGAAATAATATGAATAATATGAAAAAGGGTAAATATAGTTGTATGCCTTATAGCAGGCACAGTGACTGGTAGCCAAACATGAAACATGTTTGGTACCGCCACAACATCATCATGCCCTCCTTGCCCCAACTAGTAGTTGTTTATGCCCCTGGTCCATAAAAAAGGTTTAAGCAAAAAAAGATGTGTTCAAGTATAAAATGCAAAAGATCGTACAATGAAACATTATCATGACGTGGGTTCACAGAATTAATTCAACTGGAAATAGCCATGGTAGTATAGGCCATGGTAATATGTTTTGTCTTTCTTCCTTTCTTCCATGAGAGATTCTAACAACTTATCTTTGTCGGCGTCCCTCTAAATACATTCAATAGCGGTGTTGAAGAGTATGTTGATATCACTGTACCATACATTGCCCTCAGTAACCGGGAGTTGCAATTTCTCCCAAAAATGTATTACATTTACACTATTAGTAGTAGAAACTGTTGTTAGCATGACAAACAAATACTCACGGTATCGTAAATTGCTCCTAATATCGCCCAGCAATTAATTTTTCTCCCAAACCTTTCAGTAACCAGAACGTAAGGCTCTATAAAGTTGGACAGTATAGTTATGTCTCTGGTATGTAAAGTTTGTGTCAGAGCTAGATTAATCGTTCAAATAATAATAAGGTGATGGATATAGTGTTTTTCTAATGTTGTTAAATGTACAAAAAAGGCATATCTCCACAAGATCGCCTAATTTACCCATGCCCTGACAATAAAGCCTTGTTTGCCATGTTTGAATTGTGTGCGCTGCTATTTTGACAAATAAAGGTTAATTATGGGAATGGAACTGGAAAATATAATTAAAGTCGCTGTCTAGATAATATACACCAAAAATGCACCAGATAAAGCAATCCTCCTCTAGTTTCCATAGCCCTAGGCTGGCCAAGACCTCTACCTGCGGATTCTAATCATAATATAACAATTACATAAATAACGATATATTACAAGTATAATTAGTTCATAGGCTTCAGTAACTCTAGAGAAATCAGTGTTGACCTCACTCCACTAGCCTAAACTGCCTCACACTCAGATATCCCACCCTTGATAGAACCTATATATGTGTTGATAAGGGCGTAAAGCAACCAATCTCATTCACTCACTCCACTAGCTCTAGAAGAAGTGGTGAATACACACCAACGATTAAATAATGGAAAAGTCTGCAAGACTTGACACTTCCAAAAGACTAAAAGCTGATATCCATTAGCATAATAAGTTATACCAACATGTTATACGGATAACGGTGCCTGTTGATGTGACCAATATTGTGGCAATGAATACCGTTGACGGTGACAGCCCCCATGAGTGTTGACATGAGGTCTGTTGGGAGGCTCCTGATAAAATCAAACCTGATCGCATGCCAAAAGGCACATCACACGTTAGAAGAGATAAAATTAGTCAAATCTCTGCGATTTTGTACTTACATATAACGGGGTATATCAGCATACTGCAGACGAATATTCATGTTCTTCAAAGCAAGTAAAATCTCTAAATTAATAAGTAAATGTTATGAGGATTGAGAACAATTTTCTGGCCTGAAACCATCTTGTATTAATTTGGTTGGATAATAATATCTAATAGACGTTTCATGCTTATAATAAATTGTACATAATTTCAAATATTTTTCGTAAGTAAAACTAATTACTTTTGTTGATTTCACTATGATTTCAGATATAATATATCATGCATTTGGGTGCAATTTTAAACTTTTGGTGCAGTACTTGATTGAATCTATTTTCGTGCCCTTTGATCGGTCCTTTTAATCGTGGTAATGGATACCATATGACAAGCACAAGGTAACTATTGTGCTATCAGCCACAATACATACTTGACGTGCACGATAACGGTATAACTTATCAGTATAACTCATCGTGCTCCTCCACTTAAGTGTTAACACAGACTTGTAAACTCTGGTTGAATTATTTTTATTGCAAGTTAACAATACATCATTTCAGGGACCGTACTTATAATGAAAGTCCATGTTGAGTTAATACGTATAATTAGGACAAATGTTATTTCTACAAATTGTACATAAGGGATACATATTACAAGTATGCGAGTCAATAATTAATATTTTGTATATCATATGTAGTTGGCTGCGACAATTGAGTAAATTGAACCCATGGAGTACTGTGGTTTTCAGGACAGGTTAAGACATCGATAGAAAATCTGCTTCTTGTTCTTATCTCGCCCTAGAATGAAATACAAACCATAAATTGACATTAACATTAACATTGACATTAAACATTTGTAATATGTGATTAAACCAGCAAACTGGTAAATGCAAAATGTTCGCACATTTGGGTAGGCCTACATCCATACATGTACAATAAACATAAATAAACATATTCACACTATAGCTGGGGAGGAATTTCAACGAATCGTAGTTATGACATCATCATTATTGTCTCCATGACAACATACCTATAAAAATATTTTTAGTGTGTTTGTATACATATATTTCAAATTTCATCAGAATCTGTTCATTTTTTATTAAGTTATGCCCCCTTCAATTTATGTAAAAAATTGCTGCCTTGAGGCATCACCCCGTCCCCTGAGCCAAATTATGTGTGATGCCTTGAGGCATCAGCCCGTCCCCTGAGCCAGTTTGATGTTGATGCCTTGAGGCATCAGCCCGCCCTCAATGGGTTAAAGCTGTTGTTGACCTAAAGCTGTTTGCGTCATGTCCTATATAGCATTACATCCAATCTGCTAACTGGATATGAATCCCTACACTTTTACAGTTTACATGCTTTTACATGCTTATGACTATAGACAGCTATACACATGGCGAGCCTCCCATTTGGTATGCACTGGGTGGGAGGGGAAATAAAGCTTGGCCAATTCGGCCATGGAATTTGAATCCAGGAAGAAGCTCTTAAATTCAAAATATCAAAAAGTTGTTTTGACCTTGGAAATGGATTTCTAAGGTCTACTACAGGGCTAAAGTAGGGCCTGATAGTCATAATTATATTGTTGCATTTAATCTTGGTGTTCATAAAAACTGTCTGGTGCTTTTGTGAATGGTATAATTGTATTCCTTGACCCTGCAAATGTATGTTTAGACACCAAGATTGTGATCCTAAGTGTCTTAGAAGCTGAGATATTGGTAGATATAGGTTTTTTCATGATGGCGTCAGGGAAAATCCAAGATGGCCGCCATAAAAAATCAGAAGGAAGAAGTTCCTATGAACAATAAAAAGCTAAGGCTGTGTGTAGCATGTAAGCAAAATTTGGCATTCATATTTTAAATGTCCACTTCTGTCTCAAATATAGCCTTAAGCTGCCTCACAATGATAGGAGCAGAGATATGACCTTGTCATCTATCATTTGCCGTCATGTTGAATTTTGACCTTGAAAATGACCTTGACAGAGGAAAATGACTTCAGAAATAGACTCTGCATACTCTAAAACATAGAAAACCTAGTATCATACATGGATATGGTGTTTACAGGAGCTGAAATATGTCCTTTTTTTTCACAGCGGCAGGCAAATTTGAATTTTGACCTTGAAATGACCTTGAAACCCAAAAATAACTTCAGAAATGGATTCTCCATACTCATAAACATAAAAAAAGAGGTATTACACTTGAAGATGCAGTCAGCAGAAGCTGAGATACGGCGTATTTAAAATTGGTGGCGGCCATTTTGAATTTTGCAGCTACCGGCCACCAGGGGTGTCCGCCAACTTGTAGCAGATAGTTTTTGAAAATCTCATAGCCTATTCTAACACCATGCCAAATTTCAAGAAGGTATCACCATTTGCACGATTCGTCACAAAATCGAGGAATTCCTCCCCAGCTACTATAGGTTGTTTTGTTATTTACTAAATTGTAAGATCAAGAAGGTTTCCCCAATGCGGCCAACATTGCAAAATCTTGTAATTTTAACACATTAAAAGTGAGGGTGATTTTCCCAGAGGGGTCCACTGACACAAATCTTCAGTCGGACGGAGCTATTGGACATGAATGGAGTGAAAGGCACTACCTCCAGGCGGGAAATTCTTTAATCTGTCTATTTAATTGACAACAAACCTTTGCCAAGCATCCAGTGATTGTGGGAGACTACACATGTGTACCATGGCAGTGCGTATGGCCCTCCATAAAGAGTGCAAATAGTTCATGGCAGGAGGGTTTTCTCTCCAAAGACACCTTTGACTAAAACAGGTTGTTATTTTCATCCTTTATCATAATTCTCTAAGGGCACTATATATGTTATATATGATTGCAACCGGTACAAAGCATTGGCTAAAACCCCATGGAAATGGATCTTGCCAATCCATGGAACAAGCAAATACACGTAATACATACAAATGTAGGAACCTTAGTTTACTTACTCAAACACAATCTTGGAAGAATCTGTCCAAAGTTCAGGGTCATCATTCACTATACCTTTATTGACACTGTTGTAAGGCAAAGCAATTCAGTTGTAAATTGTTTATCAACATTATTCAATTTATTCAATTGATTATTTGATTGAATGAAATTGATTATTTGATTGAATGATTTAAATCAATAGTTCTGGGTCAACAGGGCATTGTACCAATGGTATCAACAAATGAGGGTATTAACAAGAAAGTGTTATTTCGAGGCTTAAGAAAAGCAATCAGTAAAATCAAATCAAATGAAGTGGTATTGCAGAAGGCAAATTTACTTTCACTGTCTACAAGTAGGGATATAGATTATTATAATATTGTTGAAGATTTTATTTAATGTGAGGAAGGATACATAGCTAGATAGGGAGAACTCATAATCTATGTCAGGGGAAATAATGATGTAAAATTTGTCGAAGTAGCGTCCATAACCGAAAAACTATTGGGGCTTTTATGGAATTAAGGTGAACACATTTTAGTTCATACATGTCTATTGTGTGTAGATTGAGTGAGCAGAGCGTGTCATTATTGTGGGTGTTGCAATACGGATATCTGTATTAGGAATACAGATATCTGTATTACAATACATATATCTCTATTAGGAATAAAGATATCCCTATTGTGGAATAGAGATTCGGATGTGCATGTTCAGATGGGCACATTCTGAATATATCTCTATTTGGAATAGAGATATTAACAATGCAGATATCAGTATTGTGAATGTAATATAGATATCTGTATTAGGAATAGTGATTCAAAATATGTACTGGACTTTACTTCTCCTTTAAGTGTATTTAGTGTGATTGATAAAAGAAGATTGATACCCAAGTAATGAATATGTTAAAGGTTGTGATTTTTATGTGAATTGTTTATATGATTGGGCTTGATCAAATTAAAATAAATCATCAAATTACCAACTCCTAAACATAAGTTAGTTGTTAAAAATATGCCTCCGACAAGTGTCCACTTCTAATGTTTGTGGATGTACTGTCCTAAATTAGTAATATGAGTGGATGTGACATGATGAACTCATGTAAGTTGCAGAACTTTGTACCAAATGTTCAAAAGGTAAGCAAATTAATGCACCAAAAGTCCCATTTTCACATCAAATTCACATCAAGTTCACATCAAAAGGTCTAAGGTGGTGGGCATCACACGAATGTGTTAGGCCCCCTCATTACCGCAAGAGGGACACACAACATAATCCTACCTCCATTACTCATATAAAAGGTCGTTGCACCTTCACCTCCCCCTCACTCACTTCATAATCACAATCACAAGTTGACGGCTACACACAACCTATTTCTCATATTTCTCATATTTCACTCTTTCATCCCTCATAGGGTTATATATTCTTATCACCAAATTTATTCATCATTTTTTTATCATTTTACAAAATAAAAATCATTTTACAACTTTATATTTTACAAAATAAAAAACCCAAAACAACCCACTTCTTCTCTTGTCTCTCGTATGCGGTAATGTAAATGTATTACACTATAACTATCCAGCAGAAAAGAGTCAATTAAAATACTCACATAATTTTCAGCAATTGAGTACGTTGAACCTTTTTCATTGAAGAAGCAAACTGTTCAAGGTCTTTGTTTATGAATTGATTAAACATTATGCTGAAAGCAGAAAAGTTCTTCATGCAAGGCAATATCAAGTATGTAATAAAATTAGGGTGGGGCGAAATACTCAGGGACAATGCCACATATATCCTCAATATAGAGAAATAGATGAGAACGCATATTTACTCAATTTCCTCCAGAGATTCATTCTTTGGTATCATTTGCGTTAGAATGTCCAGTCCTTTGTTGTCTAATACTGTATTGTTCAGCCTAGAAGTAAGAGTGTAAGGTAATTCTTGTTTTGGAAAAAAATAAGATGAAATGCAACATTACTTGAAAGTTTTTGATATAGTAAATTAAAAATTAGCACACTATTTAATTTGACTTTAATGGTCAACAATACTTACGACAGATGCCTTATAAATCCGTTTGTAGCCAAGGCCTGCATTATAGCCTCAAGACCCTCATGACTAAGAACTGTGCCTTCTAAGCTATGAAGAGAATCACTTCAGTTAGCAAAAGGATATCAATATTAGCAATCAATCCACGCCATCTAATCTTTGTGGGAATTGTGATACGCTAAGTCTTCTACAGCTTTGAAATTTAACTTCCTTTATATCCCTGTGGGGGTATAAGTAAGCCATTGGTGTAAACCAACCTGAGGCTTGTGAGGAGTTGATAGTTATCCGCTATTATCTTAGACAATACTTCCACACAGGAGTCATCTACATCAAGTCTCTGTAATCTGATATATAAATACATATAATATATATTATATTTTCAATTTACAAAACAACACTGGATATGTTATGTCCAATAACAAGATTTTATATTATGAAGTTCTCCGCAAAATTAAATAGAAATTGAATTTTTTTATCCTACTTTAATGAAGACAATTTTGCTGTAAAATAGGCAGTTGTACTTAAAGTAATATTTGCCATGTGACGTACTTGAGTCCTGAAATTTTCGAAGTTGAATGTATAAGAAATGATATTCCCTTCATATCTAATGCAGTTAGATGCATATCCCGTAGACCAAAGACACCATTAGTTGCAACTATTGATGGTATTTCAGCCAACTCTTGGCAGAACTGCTTCTTCTGACTTTCGTAAACACATTGAATAAAACGAGCCTTTTCGTGTCTACCTAGATTCTGGTCCTAATAGAATTAGATGGATGAATTGGGAATTTACAAAGTGTGCATTACCAACTATAGAACAGTGTATAACGTGTATAGAGAGAATGGAAAATTAGAAAACATCGAAATAGAACTGGAATATATATTAAAACTAACATGCCCTTATAACCTTTAACAAGCACTAATATTGGGGGGGGGGGGGGGTTAACTTACATCCAATAACTTTAACATCATAACACAAACTTAACAAAACGTTGGAACATTTTGACATTAGTATGCTGTGAACTATCAATGGCAATTTGCCCAGAGATTCGGTGTTCTAGTATAAATGATGAAGTCAGAGAAGTTGGTTGGATGGTTGTCACAGACCAGGCAGCAAGGTGTGTCCTTAGCTAATGCTGGGCACTTTATTTATAGTCAAACAGGTTAATTATTCATTAGTAACAATGGATCTTAGCAATGCTTTCCCTGGCATTGTCCCCTTATGATTGGCTGAGAGGGATCCCTCTACCCCAGCTCTCTCCCATGCCAAGGTCATGTGATGTTCACATGATAGTTGGTCCCTTGCTCTCAACCCCCTCCCCTCCCATTACTCTTGACCCAAGCATGAAGCCTCCCCTCCCTCCCCCAGTCCCTTCCCTCCACCCACTAATGAGTTTAGCACAGAGAACACTAGATAATTCTATTTCTGGTTGCTAAGACAATCAAGCAGGTATACACACAACAACAGGTGTCCAGCATTACCTCCCTCCTCCTCTCCACCCAGGCCCAGGTGGAGGGAAGGGGGGGGGGAGAGGTGGGAGGGGGGATGGCCATTTTAGCTGGTAAAACCAACCCAAAAGAATGCAATTCTTTACAATGCATCATTCCATCATTCATTTTTTGGGGGAGGGGCAGTGGGGTATGCTTAATAATCTTGTGAATTGATAGGGATGATGGGGGTTGCTTCCCACATCCTTCCAACGATTTCCCAAAGAAGGAAAGGATAGTGCTCCCCCCATATCATTGTAAGTAACATTTCCCCAAAATTTACAATGATATTTATATATCTTACACAATTTATATATGCGAAATTACATCGTACATCGTACATTACATTAGCCCACACATATCTCCGCACATATGTAATGTACTAATACTGAAGAGACCTTTATTTAATCCAATAAGACCTACCCTAATGAACTTCAAACTTGACACATAAATATCATAATAGTATGGATATGTATTATTGCATTACCCCTTTTGTAGTTCAGTTGATAGCCTAGTAGCCTAGTTGCACTGCAATGCCTCTATATGCATATATATATATGGGAAGTTTAAGATCTATGATATAAACTAACCTTTGAAAGAGGATCCTTTACGGTGTAAAACAAATTGTTGTTTTCTTTGGAAGCAATTATTTCTTCACAACCTAGGATTTTAGAGGCCATCTCCCAACATGATGGGTCATAAGTCAGTCCAAATATAAAAAGTTGTGCCATGTGGTATTCGTTGGATTTATACATTCTGTTCAGTTCTTCATTATCTTGGATGTCTTCTTTATGTACGAACTCCAACATTGCAAACATCTCTTGTACAGAAAGATGGACAAATTGGTAAGTGATGCTTTTCTTTCCAGGAGTTGGATCCATAGTTAAAAGGCCAAGATGAAGGGCCTTTCCCACATCTGGTATTGGGTGATGACGTTTAAATATCAGTATATCAGGCAAGGACATAATACAATATTGCAACAAATCAAATACAGTAGAATAAAACTGGAGCACTGAAAAAAAAATATAACTCTAGAATTTTGACTTTTGAAGACTTAAAATGGCATTAATATATCTCAGACGTAGCCAAGGTATTATACACAATTAGTACAACAGCAGCTCCTTAATTTCGGTTACTAATTCTATGATAATATGCTATGAGATTTCATCATAATAATTAAGCCATACCTTCTAAGGTGATGTTAAAGTTTTTGAAGTCGTTTGGTGTGAATATAATTTGTGGTGGTTCCCCATCACATTTTAGAAGCCCCTTGTATGCAAGCTTGGCAAGAAGGCATACTATTCTAAAACTATCATGAGGCACTGGCATTTCCACCAGTTCCACGTCATCTGTGATATTCTAAATATAGGAAAGAAAAACATTTATCATAGGGGGCCTTTATCATATTATACTATTTTTCGTGGAACGATTCCTGACAATGAATATAAGAAACGGCATCAATATCTTAATCATTTTCAGACATGTAGACCCACATATGGTCGATTCTCATGAAACGGTTCCAAATGGATATTTTTAGAAAGGTCATTGGAATGAAATGAAATTGCTAGTATAGGCGCCCCATACCCTACTCTTCTATACCCTGAAACTGCGTTTCTTATGTATGGAAATTGTTGGAAGTATACTCTAAAATATATTGCGTCACGGACGGTGATGGTCACAAAGATATTCGTCGTGATTTCATTCATTTATAGAAAGATAAAATGATTATCATTTTACATGATTTTAAAGAAGAAAACAAGCCCTTTCGAATGGTATATGGGAAACGAACCTATATTCATGGGATCATTATGAAAATCAAGGACGAAGTACCATCATGGACGGTGACGGGAGCCGTCATGGACGGTGATGGAAAAAAACTTCCCCACTTTGGAAACGTAGACCTTTGGATTAATTAGAAATATTGATCGAATTTTTTCTTCCTGTTTCAATACACCCATGTGTCCATCTTTCATCAAGTACATACAAATTATTCATTGGATGATTTTTCAGTTAAATACAGCCCATTATCAGCGTCACGGACGGTGACGGCCATATTGGGTTTTAATTTCTCTTTTCCTCTGTGTATTTAATCCTAGATTTTAGTGCAACATTTTTTCATGGATTATTCTTCATGAAACTCTTGGCACATATGGATAAATAAACACACATTTCCAAGTAATCCTAATTAATTGTAGGAATGATATATTTAATATTTGGGTAGGAGGGTATATTTACAGCATATTAATGGCTCTAATTTCCTAAATATTCATTGTAGGTAGATAAAAGTAGGTACGCATTTGTTCAGAATACAGAGTCTGATAACATGGAAACGTTAATTATGAGGCATGAGCACATAGGAAAGATCTATTTGAAGAAAACTAGTAAAAAATGACATTTTCCCATTTGGAACCATTTCATGAGAATCGACCATATATGCATGTGTAAGTATTTGGGACTAATTTATTTGTGTGCTAGTTTTCTTTTCAAGGCGTATCACTGCAGATTGAATGAAATAAGTTTCATTTATTCAATAGTGGAGGAAAAGGTATACATTTAGATCATACAAATAACAATAGAACACAATTCAACTCCTGTCATTAAAGTGGGTTCTTGACTTTTGTGCCATTGTCTGTCTCTTTGTTGCAGACGTTATGAGATCCACGCTTACCGCAGACAGTCTATTGTAGCGATAAACAACGAGGGTTGTAGTGTGAGGTTGGTCTGGCATGCCATAGAAGTCCCGAGGATGAAGGGTTGAAGCCAGAGCAGGCAAGGAGTGACCTCCACTGCACCGCTATGTTTGGCATTGGCATTGGGTTTCCGTTGTTGAACCTAAATAGAGGCACCCTGGACCCAGTTTCTTAGTCCTTACACCTAGGTTAAAACATACCCTAAACCCTAGTTTAAGCCGGTTTTAGTGTCAATGAATAAACCCAGGTTTCTTAGTCATTTTGGGGTTAGGTTTAAGTTCATGAATTAGGGTTAAGCTAAACCCATGTATGTTGCAGGGTTTAGCCTGGAACTCAAGTTTGCTAACATGGGTGACCTTGTGAGAGAGTTGGTATAATGCATAATATGATGTATAAAGTATTATCTCACCTTTATTGCAGAAAATAAGTTCACTAATCATGGAAGCAAACATATAAACATGCTGGTGTATTTCTACGTTGCCCTGACCTTGACCTTATGTCACTAGTCAGTCTTTCAACTACTCTAAATCTGGGTCATGGCACTAATATACCTGGGTTAAGATTTGTAAAAGGAGTTTGTAAACCCAACACCGAAAAGTGATTGTGAAACAGGGGTTTGATGGTTGGGTTAGTTGACCCCGGTTTTCTGGGTCAGGGTTCAGCATAAACACTGCTGACTGCTGCTGTTTTCGGGCGAGGGTTTTTGGCGAGGTGCCTGAAAGGGTTCAATGCAGAGGAGGATGTGGAGCAGAGGTTTGATTGCCTCAGAATGTATGTTCACTACATGAAATCAGCAACAAGACATGTCCTATTCCTGTCCATGTATTGTTTGCAAATAGATACAATTATTTGTGACATTGGATTATGTATGATGTTTATTGAATAAACTGGGAGTGGAGGTTCCAGATTCAAAACAAAAGTTATGTTTACTTTTCTATCGTCTGCATTCTTGCTCTGGGCAAAGTTCTGGTGACGGTCTGTGGGGAATGGAAGAGAATGGATTGCGAAGTTCCCGCCTCAGCCTAGTGCAATGATCTGATAGCATAGGGTATCATGCAACACCAAGAGAATTGTATCATTAACGGATTGCAGACAGAACTCAAATTGCTATCATAATGCTATCACAAAATAGGCATGCAATGGGCCCCTGGACCATTTAAGGTAGAGGCTAAACCTGATGTTAACACATACCATTTTTCTCTGATGATCACCTGGCAAAAGCTGATGACTTTCTTCCTGTTGATCACTTTTCTCTGATGGCCTTTCATATCTTCCGAGAAATGTCTAAAGATAAAGGATTGGGATCTGTAGCTATCGAATACGTAGGTACTAGATAGGTATGTAGCAGTAAAATTTCATTTACAGGCCAAGTCATTAAGTTACAATTAATAGTTTTAGAAAAAGTTTGTTCAATGACGTATTTCGAGCTTTGCCTAAGATAATATTAGTTAATATTAATTAATCATGCTTCAATTTTTGGAACCCTACGGCTATTCTTAGAATAGGAAATGATCGGAAACATGTCAATATTGACGAGTTGTAGAGGAAGCATTATGCACGCCAAGAGATGTTGAAGAGGTTGTTGATTGTTATGCATTGCAAACCTCACACATGCCTATCTACGACATCGTAGAATGAATCCATGAACTCACAGATTGTTACGCGATGGGGGCAACGTTTCAGATAATGTTCTAACCGATATAGGAGGTCTTTGGGCCTGGTATCTCTGGTAACTATATAATAACCAATTTATTCTGGGGTTTGATACATAATGCTGATAGTGATAGATATAGAGAAGTTGGAAAATGTTTGAAAAATAATGTTGCCACTGTAAATATTTACCTCAATTATGTAAAGCATCAGGCGAGAGTAGGTGTTGAGGATCCCAAGGTTATCTCTGTCGTCAGTTCCCTCATCCCGCTGCAGAGCACGACATATTGTCATGCAGAAAAATGTGATGCTAGCGACAGAGATGAGCAAGGGGTTCTTCTGGAGCGTGTCTTTTACAAATTGTACTTTGTCTGGCTTTACATGTTTGAAGATATAATCTGCTATACCCTCCTTTGTCAGTCCCACAATCTCTAACTGTCTATTGAAGTTTAGAGTTCCCAATGCGCTGAAACCTCTGTGTATTCGAAAGTGTTGAATTGATAAAGAGAGAAATATAATTCTATATTGATAGATGTTGTACATCTTTTGGCATCTACGATGTTGTAGAATCAATCTACTGGAGCCCGCAGATTGTTATTGTTATATATGGAGGTTTTATATAAAAGAGATTTCTTTACCTTGTCAGTTCTGGGTGTAATAAGATATAAGAACTTTCTATCCTCTGTTTGGCATAAAGTTTTTGTATTAATATGCCCTTTATATGACCTCATATAGATATGGGTTCACAATGCTGGAATCACTATTCATGCCATCACCATTTTGGTCAACCCTTTATAAAATGTACCAACCGTGTGTTACATGTAATATTCCTTACCTTGATGTTGCAATAACAGTTGCGTTTGGTAGCAGCTTCCTTTTCAAGATTTGAACACACCACATCTGGATGGTACACTTCACTGAGTTCTCTTCCGTGGCAAACAAATCACTAACATTAGCTATTTCGTCAATTCCATCTGTAAGAAAACTTAGTTCTTGAATGGTTTTAAATCGATGCAGTGTATTTAAATCAAGTCTTGAAAAGTAGATTAGTTACATATGTCTTCAAATACCACACACAATATGGCCTTATGGTCTCTGTGACGTCAATCATCACGTCTTCAATCAAGACGTTATCCCATTAGGGCATAGGGGTGGGAAAAGGGATTCCCTTTCAAATTGTCCCGTGTCTGCGCCGAGCATTATAAAAGTGAAAGAAACTTTTCGATACTCCAAGAGTTAGTACAGATTTTTAACTATTCATTGAATTCACTGTGCGCCTATATCACTGTTACAATGTTTTACGCTGCACGGACTGGACCGACCAGTATCATTATCTTTTGAAAACTGTAAATGTATTCCGAATATATTAGATAGATCATAATACTATCTGTGGCTATTTTAGAAGCTGATGTTTATTGTTATCATGAAATACTTCTCCCATATAAACCATCCACTGTTAGCCTCTAGACCTCTAGAAAAATAACCTTCAAAATGGATTTTGGCCTATAAAATGGACAAACGCAACTGGATAATAGCCTCACCCAGAAAGACGAGCAGCTTTTCCTCTGACTCAGTCGGATCTCCTTTGTTTATATTTTCAGGGCGTGTAATACGTTCAGAATATGTTTCAAGGAATGTTTTCGACGTCACCCTAGTTTCAACAAACTTGTTTGGTGTTGATACCCTTGGATTGTGTAGCAAAATCATATTGAAGTCTCGTCCCCATTCATCTTTCTTCCACCTTGATATTTGTTTCTGCACAAAAGTTGTCTTACCAATTCCAGCTTTTCCATGTATCAAGACTATTTTACCGAAGATTGGTGTTTTCACAGCTTCTGTGCCGAGTATATCAGCAACAATTACCTCTGATGACGACAACGAAGTATGCACAGTACAAAAGCTTGGTCTTACATCTTCTTCAGTGGTTTTAATGCTTGATTCTATTATTTTAGGGTTGACATAGCCTTTATCCAAGTCAATTTTCTTGTCAAACCGACGATCTATAACATGTTGCCAGTCCCTGCCTTTTCTCCTTAAAAAAGAAAATACACAGTTATATATGACCCTTTGCTTGTTGTATAACTTTTTTTTATTTGGAATGGAGTCTAAGGACACTATAGGAATATAGTATTAAGGTAAGTTTCTATTGGCTGAGAGGCCTGGGAGCCCTGTTCCCCATTCTATAGGTCTGCACCCATTCTATAGGCCTGCACCGTGACATAACAATACTTGCATTATAAGTAAAAGACGACTATGAGGTGGCAGTGATAGACGGAGGTGAGGTGAAAATTTGCTATTTTGTTTGTTATACCATGGGTACAGTCTTAACCAGACAGCTATTGCAAATCTGCCAGACCCTTCTCAGACCCCTTATACTTATATTTTCATTTCAGAAAAACAGCAGTTCCTAATTAGCCAAGGCAGGCTACGAATGTCAAAATAGATTTTGTTGCTATCACCCTCACAAATTTAGGATTATTTTGATCAGCTGTTCATTGTCATTTGATTAAAGTATCTGCATTCCTATGTTATGATAAGATAGAACTTGACGTGAGTGGCATATGCGACAAGTGGCTTTTGATAAATGTCTTTCACAAGTGCCGAAGGCACACGTGAAATAAAAGTTTAGTTCTATTTTTATGCCATGATATATATTTAAGCGTTATTCAATCATTATTTACCTTATTATTGGCTGCATTCCAAAAGCGAATTTCGCTAGTGAATTATCTATGCATGCATATACCATGGGCTAATCTGGCCATGTTTTTGTGGCTATGCACACATATCACAACATAACGAATAAGTATTGTAAATTCGGTATTTATTATTCTTATTACGAATGCAGTTTTCATATTAATCATAAGAAATGAGTCCGCATCCTAGAGTACAGGGAGCAAAATAGAGGAACAGACAGAGGAGGAAATGACAAAACAGCATCCACAAGTGAACACATCTGACCATTGCTGAATCCCTGGAATTGACAGCGGATAGACAGAGATGATTTAATTGGCGAGGCCCGAGGGATGTGAGATGATGATGGCAGAGGATGGTGGATGATTATGGTAGATGAAAAGCAAGTTAAATTACTTTTCAGAGTATCCTAAACTACTTGCTGTAAAGCATGTGAAATCGAAAGCACATTCAAGTAAAACACTCATTGCTTACCTGTATCTAAGAACAGAAAAGATTATAATCCCAATCAGCGCAATCACTATTCCAATACCGCCAGCCGACAAAGGAACTTGATAAGTAGCTGGGTAGGAGTCCACAAAAAACAAATACAGATGAAAATATTTAAAGTGGCATGTTAAAAGTTTAAAAATGGAGAATGTACAACACGGCGACAAAATTAATTTAGTTATGTACAGAATATCAACGTTACGTCTATAGGACTACAAACGTACATATCCATTTAGGTATAGGCCTACATACAGATCAGTGCCCTTATTATGACTCAATAAACCTTTAACAAATACACACACATTGTAATTCAGGCGATCCAATACTATCTTAAGATCTCACCTATGTGTTCGCACTGGGGGACTTCTGACCAAGTCCTATTTTCAAGACAGTTGACAATGCTTTCTCCGACCATTCTGTACTGGTCATTACACCTGTATGCAAGAGTCTTAGCCACTGATATCACTTCTACATAACCATTAGCAATATCAGGAGGATTACTACATATTTCTGTAACAAACAGCAAACTGCATGCAGGCTAAATGAATAAGTGATTTATATGATCTACTTCAGTTTATCTAATTCTTCATGAATCAATATGAATACAATATATTAAGATATATAAAATTGTATTCTATATTATTGAGTTAGTTAGTGAAGACTACCAAAAAAGACAGTACATAGATCAGTATTCTATATATTTGTGACGTGTTTCAGGGAAATGAGCCGCAAGTCGCAAAAATGATATTTTTTAAAGTGTTTATTTTACAAGAACACATTCTGAACGTTCTGATTTTTGGGGAGTTTATCACTTATAGTCATATATCGATCGATGTATCAAATTTCAGGACAATGTACGTAATATCGCCTTTCGTTTTAAAGTTCCTCATATGACTATATTTAGTTACTTTACTGTTAAATTTATTGCCCCCTAAAAATATTGGAAACCTTTTTTCTCAAAATGAAAATATCAAACTAAATATTTAAAAATACTTATTAGATTATTAGACAGTTTACTATCATTGGAATCGGGTTGATCTCATCTTTTCAAATATAATGGTATCTCAAAATCTTTTTTTTGCGACTTATGATTCATTTTCCTTAAACACATCACATTTTTGTTTAAATCCGAATGATAGCTGCCATGGAATGATCCCTCCCACTTTGCAAACACTTGAACAAAAATAGATCAGCATAGTAAAAATGCTATACCAAAATACTTACTAGTGCATTTACCCACTTCGGGATCCCACTGTCCAGTAGCGTTGCAAGTTATCTGATTATTCTGGTTGGCCAAGGTGTATCCTTCATCACAATCAATCATTAACGTCTGGTTGAATCCATATGTTATACCGTCAGAAGTATTGTAGAAGGCTGTTGCTTCATCAAATCTCATATTCTCACGTCGCGGGATGGTGCAATATATTGAGGCAATTTCTGTTTGGCAAAACGAATATTAAAGCGTGCAGGAGAGAGTTAACATTATCAAAGGATACAAATGGTCATTATACATGAACTTAACAATTACGTCTAAAGTTGGATTTCAAAATCTCCAACCCTAGATGGTTTTACCCATTTTTGTGGAGAATCTTTTTAATTTTTTCTCCTCCCAAATGGGTAAAACCATCTAGGGTTGGAGATTTTGAAATCCAACATAGAATATAGGGGACTGACTCTCACTGAGACCTGTACTCTTTTTTGAATGCCACAGGCCAAATAATAAACTTATCTGGCCCTCGCACACCTAAATAAAAGTACCTGATGAGGCCCAACAGCCGAAAGCATTTGAATGAAAATATCTATTTCCAGAGAGAAAAACACAAATTACTCTCACAAAACAAGATAAAAATCTTGTACCCACCCTGCCCCCCAAATACTCTTCTCTCTCCCCTCTTCCACCATCTCTAACTAAACCCCTCTCCGACATCGCCACCAACTCACCAGGCCGGCCCCGCATACTCCAACACATCCAGCCAACGCTCAAGGGCGGCCGCCCGGTCCCTGCTGCAGCACTCGCCATAAGTAGGTCAACCGAAGTATGATGGCTCCCGTGGTTAGTGCAATACACAAACCCCTCGCTGCCTGTCAATGTCTAGCGCTGTTTGTCCCAGAGTGACCTCTGCGGCGACTCTGGATCCAGTCTGACTGGGGAAACATCTAGACTGTTGACAGGTAGCAGCTGTTGCACTTTCCATGGTAGTCATCAGGCCTCCTGCAACACCACCGCAGCAACAGGGCAACACCAGCAACAACAACCTTCTCATAGCTCTCCTTCTCTCTCCTTCTCTCTCCTCCAACTGGAACGAATGAACTACTAATACTATTTTAATCCTCTCCTCCTGGCCCATCCCCATTATTACTTCACCCTCATCTCACTATTCCTCCAGGGACCAACACCCAAGCTGACAGGCAGGCCCGTTGGCTGCCTCTCGGTGTAGGGCCGTGAGACTGGAAAAGCCATTCAATCACCCTCACTAAACTACCTCTCTCTCTCCCACCCCCATCCTCTAGCATTCGACGGTCGTACAGGTTTATAGATGAATACTGCCACGTCTACCTACTATAATTACGTCTAAAGTGTAAATGAATTGAAACATGTCTTAGAGAGATTACTATAGAAGTTCATTCACATACCCACGCAACTACGGATCGGTGGTGTCCACTTCTCTCTATCCACACATCTTGTTTTCGGATTCCCCGTGTACACATAACCTTCATTACATTGTATTTCCAGTGTCTCATTGTAATCGACAGTATTCTTAAGAACTTCTCCATTGGGTATTGGATTCCACGAACATTGTATTCCTGTCAATGATAGATAAATGTTTTGCTGAGAAACAGCTAATACTTAATAAATTACATTTTGAATGTGAACATATGTCATGGCCATATTGAATGCCCAGGAAAGGGCACTTACCAAAATATTAAAGGTTGAAATCAATAAATCTATATTGTTCAGAGTAGGCCTATCGATTTATTTAACAACTGAAATGAAGAAGTGTTGATCAACAACAAACTTACGAATACATTTTCCAGCCTCTCCTAACCATTTTCCTGAGCGCTGACACTTTTGGGAATGCCGCCCCCTATTTATAGGCATATATCCATCATTGCAGACTACTGTGCGATCATCTTCAGTTGTGCACGAGGAGATGCATGAGTCATCTGAAAACCTTCCGTTTTCTACCGCGGTTGCATCCGGACATCTAACTTCTGTAAAGTTATTAATGGCGATTGAGTCAGGAGTCACATTGATATAGAAACATTTTACGCGAAGAGTCCTTTTATAATAGTAATAGTGTTAACTATAATAAATCAATACTGCGCTGTTAAAAATAATTGCATGCTTGAATACTGCGAATACCGCAAAATAATTTCTGGCACCGCAATTCTTTTTCTCCGCGAAACTGGGGTTTCACAAATCTATTCCATAGCATAGAGGCACTCAACCACGAAATCCTTTCTCCACGAAAATGCTCTACTGCGAAATATTAGGCCGCAAATGGTTTTAGCTGCACGGTGCGGTTTATTATACACATTATACTGATCTCTGCATTTAGTTTTTAATCCTAGTTGTTAATACTTTTAACAGGTCTAGATTTAAATATTAATAGACATAGCCGGAGCTACAACAGTAAACATAAATTTGCGACTGACTCCACTGGAATTCATCCGTGGTTTAACATGCCAAATTAATTTCCATGTCTTTTTATTTTAAAATCTACATATTGAGGGAGGACTCCTTACTTTTACACCAGGGATATGTATACTGCCCGCCTTCACATTTAAAGACAACCTGTCCAATTCCAATGTACTCTTTTTTGCAATCGACCTTGAGCTCCGTTCCATCCGCAAGCACACCGAACGCCAGGTGGACATGATGCTGTTCCTTGTCCAATAATTCGATTTCGTCAAATTTGTGTGCTTTAGGAGGATATTTACAATCTGAAATTCATATTTGATCAATTACAGGACGATTCAACAAAGCATCACACTGTGATATTATCGCTATGATGGAATGCGAGTTGTGTTTTGAGAGACGTTGTAGTATGGTGTTTGAAAGGTCGTGCTTGTTTTTGTCATGATAGCATAAGAAAACGACGTAAAATAACGAGCCAACACATGGTCATTTAGCAGAATATCCGGACAATGAACAGACACTTTAATAGACTTTTAGTATATTTTATTCATATTTGCTTTCACTTTTCATCTGGGTGATCAGGAAGACCTGGAGACAGATGGTTGTTAATGACCATTTCTTGATTTATTTTCGATTCACTATGTATGACGATGTAACAACTATAGACATATGTATGAACAAAATCGAAATCGAAATCTTTATATAGAAATGGTATCATCTGCATAATGTTGGAATTTGTCCTCTTTTGCTATGTTAGTACCTCTGCATTAACATTTTTGTATCAATGCCATAGGAAGAGAAACTTCAAAAAGGGTGTCTTAATGATGACACTAGTTTTTACGTATTTGGAGATGGCAAAACCAATAAACCGAATAAAGCGGACAACGAAATCTGACAGTGATGACACAAAGTGCCAATGCATCTGAAGATACATCTGTGATACATGGATTGTGTATCACGGGAATATTAGGTTTACCTAAGACTGAACACAAATAAAAGTTTTCTACAAAAAATAAAACCTGGGTGATTTGACTATAGATGTTGGCTAGGGTTGTACATACCTACACCACAGATTTTTTAAAATTGCACATTGTTTTTTATTAGTGGAATACATTTTGTTTCGATTCATACTAATACAATTTATTTGGATTCAATTACACTGGAAATTTAACCATGCATTTAAATTCTGTGAAATAATATCTTTTAAGTGAGAATGCATATTATAAGTGTCAGTCAATACAAGAACACATACATTGGCGCCATCTGTTGGACCTATCGCCAAACGCATTGGAATGGTTCATGACAATCAGGTTTAATGAATGATTCACAAACTGCGATACATGGACAAGGGAAACTCAAGGAAACAAACAAAAGAAACATACAATGTCATGATTTACGCCTGAATAAAGCAAACGGGAATTTAAACAGAAGGGAGGATGGTATGTTGTTCTTAGCATATCGTTGGCAATCAGTAAGTCTGACCCATACCATGTTCGTTAAGGAATCCTACCTGCGTTCTCTCCACGTAATAAATATAAATGATAAATCAATGACCTCCAATGATCAATAAATGGCGGAGAGTATACTTAACTTATTGTCCGAAGAACTCACCTTGAGCTGATATTTGGATTGCATTGAAAATGATCATATAATATCCCAACATCTGCACACATATTCTTTTCATGATCGCGTTCCTTTAACGTGGTCCATTAAGTCTGTTAATATAAAGAACATCAAGAAATGTATGCCACTCAATGAAGACAAACAAAGATAACAGAGATACTTATAGTGACCCTATATATAGTGTGATTCGAAGAGTAGTAATACTTGACTGTGGGCGTTGAAGTGATCAGTAAACGATAACACTTATATTGTAACATAATATAAAACCCCGCCCACACATACCCAATTTAAAAAATGGCCCGATTTGAGGTGTACCAACCAATTGGGGCTGAAATCCTTACAATAGTGCATTAAATAGGTCGATTCCAGTCCCGATTTCTCGCAAACTGAAATCGGCTGTACTCAGCATAACCAATTTGGGGGCCGATTCATTAAGCTTATAAGGTAAAAATAAATTAAAACATTTTCTGCTTCCCAATGGGAAATACTTTTGTAACTTTTCTTGTTGTAGGAATATTTTCAAAAACTAAAAAAACTTTATCACCCTTATGTCGATACCTATACATATCAATACCCGTGGGAACTCCTATTTACTGTGAGATATACTAAGATACAGCAAGCCCGAAATAGTATCTAAACATATATGCCTATCAATAAGATACTGCATAACTGACAGCCTCTATTTATTTGGTCATGCATTTTCCTTTGATAGTACAGGAAATACACCCACATGCATTGTGAGGATAATAACTTTAAATGCAATCGTTTTCTCCAACCATTTCTTAAGAAGCGCAGTTCGACTACGTTACCCAAGAGTTCTGAAAAGGGAACAGCGATGGGTGGGACTTTCTGGGCAATCCTTTCATTAACGTCTTTGCTATCAACAACCCTGGCCCTGCATCTAACATATAAAGTTCGACTAAAAGATCAGCCTGAAATACACACATGTCCATTGAAGCGCCAAACACCAGATCAACATTTGACGCAAGAGATTTCATTCGATGAAACATGTTTTTCAGGAAGACTAGACAATGAATGCCAGAAGGAAGACATCTTTTGCCACCATGAAGTGTTTGTCGAAAGTGTTTCTAGATACAACGCGTTTTCTCTTTCAATTGCCGGACATCATGAGTGTAAACACAGGGGAATCTATAGACTTCTCTCATGGGACAATATGACCATCGATTTCCTCTGCGGAGACAATCAAGAGCTAGACATCAACGGCATCAGAGCACCTCTTCAAAACTCCTTTTGGTATCTCCTACTCGCGGTAATTTCCATTTATTTGGTTTTTTATCACATTAAATGGAGTAAATTTCTTTCATATAATGATTGAATATATATGTTACTTACATGGCTGTCTATTTACACTTTACCACATTATTTCTCCTTCACTTTGAAAAGAAATTTGTGAGTGACATTTTCATAGCGATAAAATGTAACTCATTGTAGAAATTTGAAACACAGATGAAATTACCTAATTTTGTTTTATCAGCTGGCTGATGTTTAGATTATAGCGCTGATCTTTGGACTCAGGGGCAATATAATATTGTGATTCAATTCCCGGTGTGCCTTGAATATTGAATTTGCGCCAGGGGAAGACTATTTCTATAAGCTAAACTAGCCCTTGCAAAACAAGGTTATCATTATTCTTTGGTATATCCCTATTAGCAGTTATAGTCATATAAATCCGTGTATCAAATTTCAGGACATTGTATTAAATATATCATTGCGTTTTGAGGGTTTTCGTATCGAGTATATTCAGTTACTTTACTGGTTACTTTACTGGTTTAGTAACTTTTTTTTAAAAAATAAAAATTTCAAACTTAGAATATAGAAATACATGTTAGGTACCCTAGTGTTTACTATCATTGGAATCCGCTTGATCTCCTCTTTTCAAATATTGTGATATCTCAAAATCCATATTTTGGGAATTATGACTCATTGTCCTAAAAGGGATCACACTTGTTAACTCAAATTAAGTACCATGCACTTTCTATGGTATTATCCCGAGTAGAAGAAAATAAGGCTATGTCTGTCTGTCTACATATTATCAGATTATGCACCAATCTCTACAGCCCAAATCATTAATATAGTAAAAAACCAATATGTTTATCTGATCTTTTTCATGTTTCAATTCAATCCAAGTATTCCTTATTTTTACATGGGTAGTTCGATGTCTGGTTAAAACAAAAATTACATTCCTGAATTAGCCAGGTCTTCCAACGAATGCCTAATGTTAAATGGCCAAGACACTCACTTCAGGAGCGGACACTTGACGTTGCTCAGATTCCGCACTATTTCATCCCTATTTCATCACCTCTTCTAAGATACTAGAGTCGGGACAAGGGGAAACGTTAAGTGGAGGGCCTAGAGGTGTCGAGATAATTTTAGAGATCAAGGGGATGATTTAGCACTTTCATACAAGTGTGAGGAAAGATATGGTCGATATGACCAAACGATCATGGCCATAGCAAGTATTTTAATCTTTAAAGAGACCATGTATTAATGTCAACATCTCTACTGTTGAGCATTGAACAATATTTAGCACTTATAGTTGATTATTATACATGCATAGTTTTGCATGCAAAACATGCTTAATTAAAGATACATTAACATAATTTGCCATATCTGGTGTTCGTACAAGAGGAATATAACTATAGAAACAGTTGAAATGTTGGAGAAAGAAAGCCCTCGCACACGGCAAACTTGCGTCGGCAACCTTGCGTCGGCAATCTTGCGCCACCAAACTTGCGTCGCCATGACAACGCGCCGGTAATGTACTAGTCCAATACCACGTTACAAGTAATGTGCGGCTGTCGGGGCCTCAGTATTAAATGCGTGTATAATAAACACATTATACAGCACACTTAATGATGCTTATCTATCGCGCACATGAATCCAGATTTAAAGCTTTTGATTTCCTTATTGTATTGATGTTCAGTCGACATCAGCCTCAAATATAGGCTACTCTGTAAAATACTAATACAGACTGAATCACGGTAGGGATAGGGGAGAGAAATGCAAACATAGGAAGGCTGAGGGACAAGTGTTTAAGAAATATTTTTGTGATTTGAATATGCAAGGCGTTGATATACGGTTATATGAAAATACATTATCAGAAACAAGAATATTACATATTTATCACCAGTTACAAGAAAAGGACATGTGATTCTAAGATTAGACTTACATACTAAAATTAGATCTTCCATATTTATATCTTGACAAAAGGTTTTCAGAGTTAGATCAATGCTCAATCTTCGAGTCCACCCGTTTACAAATTGTTGGATCCACTTTTTAGTTAGCATTTGGTAAGCACTTGTTCACTGTAAACCTGATTATAATACTTGAGTAACTTAATTCATAATACGTTAAAGTATATTCCTGAAATAGACAACATGTTTGAACCTTACCAAAATTGCAGCAGTTCAATCCTTTCCAGGAATTTCCCTTTATCTTTCGTTATGATGATATTAAAACAAATTTGAATGTTTTATCTCCCTCTCTAAATGCCTTTAATCACGTACACACTCACGTATGTCCCATCGCAGGGGCGGATCCAGGATTTCCTGAAGGGGGGGGTTCAGGTCTGAGAAAAGGGCACATGTTGGGGACTGAGTGCTGAAGGCATGAAGCCCCCCAGAGGAGGGTCCGGGAGGGTTCTCATTTGGGGAATTTTTCAAAACATACACCTTAGATGATGAATTCTGCTGCATTTTGAGTGGATGAGCATATTTTTTTTAGTGTATGTATGTTAACAATATTTTAGCTTAGGAATTGCTGCTTATTACATTACAGATGATGTAGAAATTATAATAGATATTGACAATGATGTGTCAAGGCCCGTATAGGGGTCACTGGGGGGGACATTTCCAGGCTGGGTGTAGCTGGCTGTGAAACCACTAGGGGGGTCAGGGGGCATGCCCCCCCTGGAAAAAAATGGAATTTAAGGTGCAATTTTGGAGCATTCGGTGCGTTTGGGAGCACAAAAAATGTATTTAGTCACAGATAAATAGTGAAGAGTCCATAGATATTTCTAATACTTATTTCAACAACCATGTTCACAAACTTAATCTAGGCCCAATAGACAAAACTGAATAGATTTTAGGAATAAATACCAAACCAATTTTAAATGTGGGGTTGATAAATTCTAATGAGATATGACAAATGACAAATTTTATTATGCGGAAAATAAAGAAATCAATAGAATTTCCAAAATTCATATAAGTTGAAGTTTATCTTTTCAGGTGAAGTAGACCTAGACATATTTAGCAGATGCATTTTTAATTAGAATCTTGAAAAATGCCACTATTTTTTCGGTATTTTTGTAAAAACAATTTTATTTTCCCCCAAATATGCAGCATTTCCCAATAGATTTGCCTACTAAATGGGTACAACTGAGAATACCCACAGCAAGCTCTGTTTCACAAACTTATTTATTTCAGACAGCTACAACTACAGATCAACACAATGTATGTAACCTGCACCAGGGGCGGATCTAGGGTCTAAAATGAGGGGGGGTCAAAATAAAAAGGGCACATCAGTCCATCCCCCAAAAATGAGCCAGAGGGGCACAAAGGCATACAAGGGAGAGATCATCAGAAAATGTTACTTTGATATATCAATAATTCTCTGTTCAGTCTAATTTAGCAGAAGTTAAAGGACAACACATTGCATGATTGCTAATTGTACAAATTTGTAGACCTGCCTAATGTGCATTTTCTGAAGATCTGACTGACTAGGGGGGTCAGGGGCATGCTCCCCCAGGAAATTTAGAAATTTAAGGTGCCATTTGGAGGCATTTGGCACTTTTTGAAGCACAAAATACAGTATTTAATCACACATGGAAAGTGTTCATTTTATTTTGTTTCTATGGAAACAGCATTTTATAAGTTCTTTTAACAGCCTTTTACAGCTGTTACCGCAAGGCACTTTTGGTTGTAAAAGAAATTAAGACACCTTTGGTTCCTAAAAAAGATTTTTGGCTATTCAAATGGGCACTTTTGGTCATAAAAAAAGACACTTTTTGGTTGTAACACTTACAACTGAAAAGGGGCATAGTGGGTTGTAAAAGAGGGCACTTTGGGCTATTCAAAAGGGCACTAAGTCTTATGAAAATTTTGAGGGGGGATCAGGATATCGCCGACCCCCCCCCCCTTGCCAGTGCACTATATGTGTAGTAAGCTTTGGGACAGTAGCAGTAGCCATTAGTTGTTGGTTTTATGTTGGTTTAATAATACTATGTGAAAAATGGGCCATTTCCTCATAGAGTGCCATAGACTTTGGAATGGGAAAAAGGGGACTTTGGGGCGGAAAAAATGGCACTTTGGGGCGGAAAAAAGGGGACTTTGGGGCGGAAAAAAGGGCACTTTGGGGCAGGAAAAAAGACATTTTGGGGCGGAAAAACAGGGGACTTTGGGGCAGCTAAAAAGGGCACTTTTGGGCGGATAAAAAGGGCACTTTTGGGCGGATAAAAAGGGCACTTTTGGGCGGGAAAAGGGCACTTTGGGGGAGGGCAAAAAGGGCATCATGGGGCCCAAGGGGGGGGGGGGGTTCGAACCCCCCGAACCCCCCCCCCTGGATCCGCCCCTGCATCGTGTCGACCTTGTGACATAGTATAGTCAGATTACCAAAGTGTCAAGTATATAATCATATATTCGCCGAGTAAGTTCAGAAGCAAAGAGGCCTATAGGCGGAGTTGCTTCCGGGCTTACTCGGCGAATATTGTACATCAAGGACTTGACACTGTTGTCGTCTTACTTTTATTTCCTGATTTCATGTAAAACTACTAAAGAAATCTACATTTTTGCAATTTTTCTTTGGAACTATACACCGCCATTTCGCATTGCCATATCCCTACGCCATTCCCAGTAAAAATCTTTAAGCCTTCTTTATGTTTATTTACGTTCAAGACTTTATCATTCATCGATTTACTGCACATTCTTACTGTCTTTTTGACTAGCATTTTGACCACTTATTTCTCGTAGATGGGCTTGAACTAATTCAGTATGGACAAAACAAAATTTCCGATTGATGGGGCCGGAAAAAAGCGGGACTATTTTCGATACTATGCACAGCCCCGATTGTATCTGTCAGTCGGCACAGTGAGTGGCACATATTGTCATAATATAGTCTGCTCACGGCCAAATCAGGGAATGATATATATAATTATATTCTTTATGTATGGATCATGATTCTATCATATAATTATTGATCTTGTTATTTACACGCATTGTAATCATTGTTATCGCTGAAGGGAAATCATTCTATAGAGAGAATGGAATGAGCTGCCAGTAGATTTACTGGACAAGATTCATCAGCGTATGCCCGATGCCGTATGAGGACGATGCATGATGCTTACGCGGACCAATGAAGTCCAATAAATATTCGATTACAAAAAACAATTCCATTCTATATTTATTATATGTGCATAAAACTGGATCAAATATCAAGTGTATACCATCAGATAACATTGAAAAGGTAGCTGACTCGGTGAAAAATGTATCAAAGACAGTGCGGGCAGCCCGAGTTTGTAGGCCTATATGTATTGGTTGACGTGCTTCCCTGAAGGGCTTGTCTAAGTTGGATCTCTGCGAAGCACGTCAACAAACTGTGGAGGTAAAGTTAGAACCATTTTTATTGTATGTATAATTTTTATGATGAAATATTTGTATTGCACTCCACTTATTGCACTTTTCAAAGGAATGCACGTATAACAAATCTGATATAAGAATATGAACTATCTGATTTAACATACGGCGGTGACGCATGCAGTTAAAGTTATCAACATTCTTTTAATTTTTTTTTTATTACTATTACGGCCAATCATTTACAGAATATAACAAAAATACGCAACAATGTTGATATCCTATTGCGTTGCCTTAATAATTGAAACGTTTTATTAACAAGATCTTCGATCAATCAGACTGTAAATCAGTCTTTTCATTTCATCTCTATATGAGAATTAGCATGGCTCAATGAATGTTATGGTAGCATTATTTACTTGCAGATCAACAAAACATCATTTGCCCTCAACATCAATGGTGACGAGATTCCTGCTGCTACCAGTATTTCTAAGACGTTTCCAAGACCAAGTGGGCGAATATTAGTCATTGGACATGATAAATTCAAAGGTATCTCATAGCTTGGTATCAAACAATAGGTTATGAGTGTAAACAGAGAATCATTCCTTCACCCGGAAACGTAAACACACCAATCCTGGGACGTAAATATTCCAATCCGGAATTCTGAGGGTAGAGATAGCTATGATTAAATAGTGGTGTACCGATATTTAGTTTATGCCAGTATCGTGGAGAGATTTTGCGCATGAACAAAGCCCTCGCACAGCCAATGTGTCCTATAAGTTTTTGTTATTCATCCATAGAACTAGTTCCATGATTTATCCAATAAAATGTCCCATTAACATCTCAGTCATGATGGGTGGGTGGGGGTGGGGGTCTGGATTATCTAACCCTTTGAGTTAGTATGGGATGAATAAATAACCTTTCTGTCGAAGAAAGTAAGAGTCAAAGCAATTGATGTGCTGAACCCAGATAGTCAGATAGCGTGCGAATGTAACACCAGTGGCGCTGTAGGCTGGAATATCTCTCAGTAGGCTGAGACGGAAGCTTCCGCCTTAGGTGTTCGCGCCGGCCGCTACCCGCGAAAACGGCAATAACACCAGCAAAAAATGTGAATATGGTCACGGGATTAAAAAATATGAAAAGAGTATATTCTCAGCTATCCGTAGGTATATAATTTTACCTATTTGAAAGAGTAGAGGCCGAGGAATGACTGTATGGGTATAATCATGTTAAGGCCTACTCTGTTTAAGGTTGCGGGTGCCATGACCGGAAGCTCCCGCCTTAGCTTTATCTCCACCTCTAGGTGGCGGGACGGTCGGATAGCTTATTTTCGCGCTATCAAGGATAAGGAGAATTGAGGGCAAAACAGTCATAAGCATCGCTTCAGGTACCCTTCCAATGACTTCCCAGTGGTATTTACACTACTCTACAACAGTCTATACAGTCTACAGACTGAATTATAGTGTGATGAGAGGTTATATGTCATAATGGATTATATTCATATTTTGCCAGAATTAAACAAATGGCAAGCAACACTCAACAAAATTTGGCAACCAAAGTAATTGTGCACCCCTCCAAAAAGGTGCAACCCACACATTATATGTTTGATCAATTTTTATGTTTATTTTAATGTTTATATGAAGTGATAAATTCCAATGGTAGTCCGATGTATCATTTTCTTTGGGGTAATAGCACTCCAAGATAGTGGAAAATCTATAGCACTTATTACAACTGATACTTTCTCCTCATATCACTCGTGTGTGTGTACTACACCACCACCTGCATGAATACCTCTCACTCCCTAGCATGGAAACTATTAATTGACAAAGAATAGAAAAATATATTTTCTCCTATACAGCTTCTGGTGGTGAGATAGAGTCGTATGATGGAAATATAACTCGGGCTGAACTGTTCTTCAGAACTCTCACTGCCATGTAAGTTATTGATATTGTTATTATGTTGCGCATTCACATGTGCAGTGAAATATTATGCACCATCTTATCCATTTTAAATGTTGCGTTATTTCATCGTTATAGGAGATTTCACCAAACGTTGAACGGCAAGATACAATTTAAAAGCGTGGACAGGAACATGATCATTTTCAGAAGTTTGCTAATGAGAAAGACTTACCTTCAAATGTTTACAATCACTGAAATTGACGCTTAGCTTTAGGCTAGTTTCACCTTCATCTTTTATTATGTCCTATCTATCTGATGACCTACTTTTCAATTGAGGACAACTAGATAGCGACTATAATATCAGTGTACCTCTGAACATGACTTTTAAAATAATGCGAATAAAGCAGAAAGGTTCTTGAAAAAATCTACTTGATATTTCTAATAGCACACATTCGGAGAGCCTATTTCAAATTATTATTTACGTACATTTTCGCATAAACATTTTGCGCCTCGCCAATCTGTCCTTCTTTTTTAGGGAGAAAAGGCGGGAAATTCAGTATTCAAAGCTCGTCCAAGAAGGTCATCCATATCCCTGGTGTCTTTGCACATCCGAGGGCGTTGTGACTGCAACAGATGGTGTGACATGTTCAGACGGAACAAACAGACTGACTGGGAACAACTCGGTGGGCACATACTTTACCCCCGAGGGTCTATATGATGGAATTATAGATCCTGCCCATTGGTATGGTTACTGGCTTCCTCCGTCCAGTGAGACTATCATGGTGACACTAGACAGACCATCACTTGTAAGTATATTTGTGATCCGTTTTAATGATTCACTTAATAACAAATCTGTCAGGAAAGTGAAGCGCCTCTGGCTTGGGGCCACTGCATGTACATGTTTCACCATTATTATAGGGACATTGGATTGGAATTGGTGGCTAAGTGGTCCAATGTCCATAGTTATAGGATTGTGTGCTTAAAACAAATTGTCTTGTCTGAGCTAATTTAGTCCTGTAATACAATGTGCAGAACTAAAAGAAAGAATGGTAGAAGTATCTAAGGGATGGACAGTTGTAGCGCGGTGTGTGTCCACTGCTTTATGTATTCGGACTTTGGTGATGATCTGCCTTTGGTCCATCAATATTATTAGGCTCTACCTTGAACGGCCCAGGGACTATAAATACGTTTAGCAAAGATAATAACGGACATTATATATATATCTGACCTGCAGGTGTACTAATATTTGAAATATCTATTTGATATTCTCAGATGTAAAATGTTTAGGTGACGTTAAGTACATGCGACAGCTTTGCCTCTGGATTATGCACCTTCAGTGCACCAGCAGGCCAGAAAGGTCGGTAATTAATCCTGACATATCAAGGAATATATGGGTCAGATTTTCAGAAAATGTACAATGCACCTTCACCAATCCTCTCAAATAACCCACATTTAAGGCAAAAATGAGCTTCAAAATGCAGTGTAACATAACAGAACTGATACTTTAAATCAATGCGATACCAAATATACTCAGATGTACCTGGTATTCTTCATTTTTCGGTCTAATTTAGGAGAATTTCCTAAATGTGAGGAGCTGCCAATTGTACATTTTCTGAAGATCTGCCCATATATGATATATCCTATAAAGCTACCGCACCTTATTTCATTTTAATGTACAGGAAGGGAAACCTTCTCCCTATCTCCTCTTTGATGATGTTCAAATATTGTAAGGATCCAACTAATAATTTGTTTGATATTCTCATTACCCAGGTGGAAGCTATCACCATATATTCGACGAAATCTGCACTGTCATTATACCATTGGGTCTGCAATCAATCAATAGGGTTGGTTACCATTCCCCAAACAAGCTCATTATGGTGAGAGAATAGCAATTTCTTTTTATAAGCTTTCATTTACCAAAGATGACAACCAAATAATTAAGTATTCCATTTTGGAGCAAACGGTGCACCATCAATGGTGCAGCATACATTTGCTTGAGGTTGTGAAAAGAAGAAATAAATAAACTTCAATCTTTGATTTTATCATATAACTAGCAAAGTACCCGTCCTCTGGACGGTCACCCTCTCTCCCCACACTTCCCCCTCTCCCTCTTTTCCCTCCCCCTCTTGTATGAGGCGCCAAGTGTTACCTACATAATTCAGTGTTTTTCTGGTAGTCAGACAGACCGAATTTTAAAATACAACCACAAAACATTTTTAAAAATGATACCAAATAAATAAATGCTGGGACAGAATAAATAAATGCAGTGGACAGAATTAAAAGGTATACGTAACCCAACCCCATCTCCGATCCCCACCCCCTCTCCCTCCCCTCTTCCTCATGCTTCCTCTCCCCGCTTTCTCTCCCTCCCCTCTTTCCCTTCCCCTACATCCTCTCCCTCCTCTCTTTCCCCCCTCTTCTTCTCCCCCCTCTCCTATTCCTACACCCTCTTCTTCACTCTCCCACTCCGCTGCATGAAGTTAGGTCCCCCCTGGACGTAGGTTGTGGGAAATGCATCTTATAATTATTAAGTTATTTAAATCAATATCAATGGAATGGAGACAAGGAAATAATTAATTTCTAATCAAGTTTGAGGGTGTATGAGTTGGTTCATGAGAAGGAATTCTCCAGGGATTATATATATGGTCTCTTGCAATACCGTTTTCAGCAACCACAGTGATAGATTCACAAAGAAGTTATTCCCATTATATGTAAGCAAGGGAAATGCTGCACATGGAAAATGGTAAAGATTTGTACCAAGAGCTTCAATGTAGGATTGACAAAGAATCGACGTCCATCCCCTGAAAATTAAATATATTTCGAACTATATCTATTGTGTTTGCAGGAAGGTGCCTGCCAACAACGGCACGTACCATATGTTACATAAAAGGTTTGCAAGTCCGTTGGTGATGGGAGTGTTTGAGATACAGATTAGTGCACAAAGGCAAACTAATGAGAAGATATACGAACTACAACTTCATGGAAGGTAAGCAAGGATTACATGGGGAGAAATGTGTGTTCATTCATAAAGTCATTTCATTAGTTGTGTAGAAGTGACTCTAAGTATTTGAATAAATGAATTATGTATTTTGTATGTGTGTGATTGTGTGTGTGTGTATTGATATGAACGGAACAGGAACATTTAAAATGGCTCCTGATGGGAGGTGGGGGAGGGGGGGGGGTCCTGTGTCGATTTGTCCCGCTAAGGATGATCATTTGTCCCTTGTCCCAAGAATCCCAATGTCGATTTGTTGCTCTAAGAAAGGGTCGTATGCCAATCATAAGAAATGGCTATGTCAGTTTGTCGATTTAGGCATCAGGGCCCCTTTTAAATTAACTACTGGTTTTTTCATGTCTCCAACCAGATTTAACCATTCAACCAGATTTAACCATTCAAATGGTTAAAACTGAGGCTCATTTCCTACCAATTATACACATGTCACTGTACTCTGCAAGAATAGATTGTATATTGTCATATTATTTGGTGTATCGATTAATAAACGTTTCTAAAAAAAAGAAAAAAGAAAAAAGGGGGACCTGTTCAACTAAAAAAAACAAAAAAAAACAAAAAACCCATGTGACATACAACACCACTTCATGATCAATTTCTGAAAACCAGTAAATGAAATAACGACCTTGCTGTATAATACTCTATTTGTACCTAGTGTGTAATAAATCTTATTTTCGGTTTTACAGACCAGTTGACTACCTGTCACCTGAGTGTAATTGCCTACCTGCAACTAGTGAGGGATGTGGACATTGTGGACACTGTAGATGCAAGGATGAGGGAGCGAGTGGTAGGGGTGGGAGAAACTGTGTAAGCTTACCTTAATAGTTGTGTACATCATTACAAATTCAATTCTTTATTAATGATTATGCATTTTCCCCCTCACTTCCCTTAACCAATATCTGATAGACTGATGTATGGGGGACCGAGAGAGTTATAATTTAGAGGAATAAATGTGATAATAGATTAATTGACATAACATGAATAATGACAGAGAGGGGACGTTGGGCGAAACACATAGTTTCACCCTCACCTACAATCCAAGGTTCATTCTTCGAAATTAAACCTTAGTATATACATCCCAATGTAAACATCATTTTCAATAACGATCATGCAATCAATCCAACCAAACTTTCCTAAATTTCCTCAGTATTTTCCAATATTTAATACAGCTGCCATATATCAACACCATGGTGCCAACATATGGACCAGCTGAAGGAGGTACAGTGATTACCATGAATGGAGACTTTCTCGCATTGAGGACCAAACATTCTTGTATGGACACGCAGATTAAGATAGGTGATGCAGACTTATGCCAGGAGATAACAAGGTGAGGGATACTCACACATTGACCACGTCAGGTCATTTATATCCAATTTTATCCTCCTTTATATTTTCCGCCATTAAATTACAATGTTAACACGAATACCCACTGCACATGTATACGTCCGAAAACAACTCTATACCACAGCTCCCTCAACTGGATATTCTCTACACTATTCAGCGTTGACTCATATAGTATTATAGGTAGTAGTATATATAAACTGAGATTACGAAGGTACAGTCGATTTGGGCGTTGTATTGCATGAGCGCTGAGATCGTGCCATTTCATCGGTATAGGTAGTACATTTATGTACTAATACTTGCCAATCAAGAATATCAATAATAGACCGCTTTGTATGTTTTATAACAACTATGTTCAGTTGCTGGGCCAATACAGAAGTTTAAACCAATGGTATCACTGTAGTTTCTGTAGTTTGATTGAACAATACTATACATTGGATAACCATTTCTATAAATGTCTATGACAAATGTAACTGTTTCCATTATTATATGTTTATAAGATTTTGGAAAATGGAATATTAAGGTTAGAAAATAGAGGCGGGCGAGCAGATTGGCTGCTTTACAAAATGACTTTTATAAATTTCAGAAATAATCACACAATCACGTGTAGAACCAGACGTTTGGCGGCTCAGCACCTGACAGGAGTTGTTCAATTTGTGACAGTTCTTCTACCTCTGGGTGATGTGGAATATGTTGTAAAGGCAGATCTTAACTACCAGTATCGACCCAATCCGGTATTGACAGACATTCATCCTAAATTTGCATTTAGAAGGTAATCACCCTCACAAAAATGCATTTATGTCTGTCTAAAATGTCTATCTGTACTTGTATTATATTATTTACATGTATTTCTAAATATTCATTGTAAACTTTAATGAGTTTAGAATATATTGAGCTAGGATAGGCCTTGGGCTATCCATGTTTAGAAAACAGGGAGACAGCAGCGCTGACCCCTAACGCCTGGAGTAGGTAGGGTCACTTCTTCTCCTGCGCTCGGAGAGAGTGGACGCGCTGCAGCTACCGCAATATGACTGAGAAAGATATACCTGAACCGTTTGAGTTGGTGGCCTGGGGCAATGCCTTCCATCTGAAGCGGACCACCACCACCCCTTTGAAGGATGCCGAATTTGACGATAGAGCAGCTCTAGAGAAAATGCAGGCTGGTGACGTAGCAGCTTTGGGTCTGTCACCCGCTCAAGCTAGGCTGCTAAAAGTGGCTCTGGGAGTTCTAGGCAATGCTCATTACCGAGCGGAGAAGGAGGAATCTGAAAGAGAAGCCAAGGAGAGGGCCGAGGAAGCGGCCAAGAAAGCTCAGGAAGCTCAAGAGGTGAAAGACAAAGCAGCTAAGGCTCAGGCCCTAGCCGACCTCGATCGCCAGAAGAAAGCTACGGAGGCGAAAGCCCAGGAGGAGAAAGATGCCATTCTCAATGCAGGGGATCGCTTCGACGCAATGATGAAGGGCTTAGGCCTCATTGGTGAAACCAACGACAGCCAGACGGGGGAGAAGGCTGTGGGGGCTACGGGCTATACCCCCAATCCCGGAGGTATCAAACTGGAGACCTATGACCCCCGCCTCAGGCTGACATTGAAGTCCAGCAACAAGAAAGCCCAGCATATTCAGCAGTTCCTGCCTGAGAATGTCAAGCAGCGCATGAATAAGAAGAAACGAGAAGTTATGCGCTGGAGCGATACTGGTGAAGGGACAGTCATGTTAAAGGCAGAAGAGACACCCAAGCTGCTCATCTCCCAGGCTGAGTGGGGAGCAGCCAATATGCGAATCATGTTCCATTTAATGGAATCAGGGGACATTAAGAAAGAGCATACAGCCGACTACATGAGCTTTACGCTCATGATGCACGAATTTGCGAGTTACTATGAGTGGCAAAGCGTGCTGGATCTGGATGTCCGATATCGTGAGATCCAGGCCCAGTATGACTTCAGATGGGGGTCACCCTGCCGTCATCTGGAGGATACCATACTTGTCAGACGCCCCCCTGCCCCTTTCAATGGATATACAAAGCCCAGCGGACAGGGATCCAAGAAACCATCGGAGAAATCCAAGGATTACGATAGTGAGGAGAAGTGTAAGCTGTTCATCCAGGGCCACTGCCCCTACGGGGAGAAGTGTCGTTACAAACATTCTAAAGAATAACAACTAAAGTTTGAGAGAGTCCTCGGAGCACTAGACCCCAATGCCTGGGACAAATATCTGGAACCAGGTGACCCTGACCGTCAGTTTATCATGGATGGTGTTATTAATGGTTTTAGAGTGACTAATTTAGATACATCGAGTGCAGGAGCTTATCACCGGAACCACCGCTCTGCCACTCAAGCTTCCAACAGGAATTTTGTTGAGGAGCAAATTAATAAAGAAATTGCTAACGGCCGTTATGTGGTGTCTGACACCAAACCTAGGATTGTGTCTGGGTTGGCTGCAATCCCCAAAGGAGGAGGAAAAGGTGTCAGACTTATTCATGATGCTTCACGCCCGCATGGGCAGGCGCTTAATGACTTTGCTATTAACTATCCTTTCAAGTATGGAACCATTCAGGAGGCAGGGGAAGAGATTAATCGAGGGGACTGGTTAGCGAAAGTTGACCTTGAAAGTGCGTATAGGAGTGTGAGGCTCCACCCGGAGGACAGACAGCTTGCAAGACTAAGCTGGACATTTGCTGATGGTTCCACCAAATATTTGGTGGACCACCGTTTGATGTTTGGTGGCCGCCTGGCGGCCACAATTTTCAACACCTTATCTCAAGCGGTCTGCCGCATCATGAAGGAGCTTGGACATGCTCATGTGTGGTCGTACCTGGACGACTACCTAATTAGGGAACCGACAAGAGAGGCATGCATGGACACTTTAAATGCTCTGATGAAACTTCTGAGGGAGCTGGGTTTCGCCTTATCTTACCCCAAGGTGGTAGGACCGACTCAGAGGTTAACTTATCTGGGGATAGAAATAGACTCTCCTAATCATGTGTACCGATTACCCCGAGATAAGACCAACGAACTCCAGGAGTTAATTAAAGTGGCTACAGGGAAGCAATCAATTACTAAGCGTTGTTTGCAGTCCCTAGCAGGCAAGATGAACTGGGCATCTAGGGTCATCTATGGTGCCCGGACCTTTACTAGGAGACTGATTGATAGGATAAGATTGCTGAATGGCCCCACTCACAGGACAAGAGTGACCCTGGGTATGAAAGCTGATTTCCAGTGGTGGTTGGATTACTTGAGCGTGTTCAACGGCTGCATTCCCCTGCTGGAACAGAGGCGCTATACCCCAGTGTCGATTGACGCCTGTAGAAGTGGGGCGGGAGGTTTCTATTTGGGGCAGTGGTTTCACCTCAACTGGGGTCACTGCCCAGACGTTGCCGATCTACACATCAACCATCTAGAGGTGCTAGCCCTGGAACCGGCGGCCCGCCTCTGGGGGGAGGAGTGGAGAGATCGCCATGTCATATGCTATACAGATAACCAATGCGCCGCGGCAGTGATAAATAAGGCCAGCTGCCGAGAACCTCAGGTCATGCACTCGCTGAGGAATGTCTTTTGGTTGTCGGCAATTTACAACTTTAAGCTTAAGGCTGTTTATTATGAAGGTAGCCGAAATGTACTGGCTGACCGGGCCTCCCGCTTAAGTGAGGCTGGGGGTTGGAGTAAACTTCAGAGTGCTATAGCAGCATCTTGTGTGGAGTGAGATGGATGTGTCAGAGCTGGACCGGCAGGTAGCCTACTTCCAGGGGCAAGCATACTCGGTAAATACCTTGAAGTCTTATAGCACACAGAGGAAATCATATCTAAGGTTTTGCCAGTGGTTGGGTGTGCCTCCTATCCCTGCGTCCAGCTCTTTAATCTGTCGTTATGCTGCTCACCTGGCCAAGCGTTTAAAATATAACTCTATTAAGCAGTACTTTGCAGTGGTGTCACTTATGCATAAGGAGTAGGGGTTATTCAACCCTTGTGTTTCTAATTTCCCTTTTCGTCAGACCTTGAGGGGGATTCGGAGAGTGCTTGGAGATAGGGTGAACAGAAAAGAACCCATCACTCCGGATCACCTATGGGTTTTGAAGAAAATGCTAAATTTAAGACAAGCAAAGGATGCTATGGTCTGGGCCGCCACATTACTCATGTTTTATGGGTTGCTCAGGCGCTCCAATGTACTTCCTCCAGTGGGAGGTTTTGATAAAGACAGGCACCTCAGGAGGCAAGACATCTCATTCAATCTTAAAGGAATTCAAGTAGTGATTCGTTGGTCTAAGACAGATCAATTCAGAACGAAGGTGAGAATTCTACCATTCCCGAGGATGAGGGGTCATGCCCTGTGTCCAACAGCAGCTGTATTCCATGCTTGGGAACTGACTGGGACTCCTAACCCAGACGGGCCGGCCTTTCCCGGCCTCTCCCCACAGGCCTATTCCTCTATAATGTTGGGAGCTCTTAAGAGAGGAGGTGTGAATGTAAAAGGAATGGGCAGCCACAGCTGCAGAAGAGGCGGCGCCTCCTTCTTGTGGTCAAAAGTTGGGATGGAGGAAGGGAGAATTCGCTCTCTGGGGGACTGGGCAAGTAATGCCTCAGTCTTGTACACCATTTCATCGAGTGATGCCCTAGGTCAGACTATAAGCAGTATGGCCAATGCCATCAGGGATACTCCCGAGCCCGTTTGACTACTCTCTACTGGACCCATTGGGTTTTGGGTATCAACAACTTGGGACTAAGCAAGGACAGCTTTATCTCTTTATCTTGAACAATTGAACATTGGATTTATGTGACTTTGACTTTACCCTATTATCTTTACAAGCAGGCGCTTGTTTCTTTAATTGCATTGATATTATATGATTAACTTGCTGCATCATTACCTTTACTGTCATGTTCCATAAAAGCTATGTAACATGTGCGCGCAGCGCAGTAGTGTCAATAAATGACTTTAAATCCAACTCCCTTGTTTTTTAAATACACATAAGTCTGCTCTAGACATGGGGTTGTATTAAGGAGACATTTGATTTTAAAAGATATAGTCTATAAAGTGTATGTTCTTACTGGATATATTATAGTCATTATTACAGCTCCTGAGGGTCTGGGGGTCGGGGTGTGGGTAGGGCCTTTTGACTCGCTGGAGGAGCACTCTATTGTGGTGAGGTTGGAAGAGTGACAAGTGATAGCGGCCATTCAGTTTTCTAACGCATCTTCCATCAGGATCCTTAAGTAAAGACTTATTAATTAGGCCCTCGTCTTTTTTTTCAGTGGTAGTCATCAAATTACAATTAGTGGAAGACATCTAGATTCGATTCACTACAAAAGTCAGAAGGATGCACTCAAGATTATGGCTAGAGATATTGTGAGTATTGATACATATATTCTCTGGATTCCTTTAAGAATATAACATCTGTGGAGGACTGTAAACGTATTTATTTTCGCGCAGATAAATTTTCGCACACTAAGTTCCATCTGTATAGCAAGGAAGTCTCACACCTTGTTTATGCAATAATTATACCTTTTGCGCAGGATTTAATTTCGCGCAGAAGGGTGGGTGCGCGAAAATAGCGAAAATAAACTGCATGAACATTAATTAATACGTTTACAGTATTTCACTTTTCCCGCCATCCCCTTCGTCCCTTGAGTGCGTTCCCATTGCGTTCGGAGTGCGTTCGAAGACTCACAGTTAATAGCTATTGTATCAGGAATAATATTATAGTGTTGTATGGAAATGCATACATATTTTACGTTCACATTCAATAGATTCTATTCTATTCAAAGATTTCTATTCAGTCACAAGCATTGTGTAACAGTTACATTATTCTCAGAATTTGCTGACTCTAAATTTAACAAGTGTTTATACAAAATATTTTTGTCAATATGTTGGTCACAAAAAAGGATTATTTATCAGTAAAGATGGAAAATAAAATAAAAATAACATACATCGAAGTACAAAACCCAACATCAGCGCGTTGTTCAACATCATATAACTATTTTATATTTCATCTAATTCTTTCTGTATAATGGAAAATAATACAAACCTGCAACGGATATTTCCTCATAACAGACCCGAAAAATAGGAAAAATTAGTGATTAATCAGAAATTTAGCATTGCTTCCCACATTGCTTCCCGCTGTTATTCGTACTGTCAATGTGATCCCCTTTTAATAATGCATTAATACTAATCTTAATGATCATCTTCTTGTTAACAGACCTGTAGCAACGTAACCAGTTCCCAGGTAATGTGTACGCTACCAGATCTTCCTCCTGTCCATGGGGCCGCTCTATCATTGACTCATTCCTATACCGACACATCAGGAATTTATGTACGCATCTGTGAAACTCCAGAGTTCATTGAGGCTGCTCTCCCAATCGCCAAGACGGGTCAACTAGTTATCAAGGTATCCATTCCATGTATATTTAGTCTTTCCATATCCCTTCCATTCAAACACACACACATCAGACATTGAAGCACGTTTCAGAAACATGGGAATACTATTTATTCGCTTTCATGAAAAAATGAACAGCTATCATAGACACTATTTATTACAGGGGTTGTATGGCTTAATTTGAACTAAAAGTACATTTAAATCCTGTTGGTGAATTATTCATGATAATAAATACATGCATAAACTTAAAAAGCCTGATAGAATGCTTGACGTTAATGTTGGCTCGTGTACCAATCCTTGTATGGGTTCATGAAAGTGAGCTGTGTAATTGGGGATTTAAGGAAAGATATAGGATTAATGACCGATGTTGAAGGCAGGGCCGAAATGTGTACTACTTTGTGCAATTTGTTTGACAACTTTTATGGTCTTAACCATGGCAATTCTTAAATGAATTAAACCCGTGAGCCTATGTCACAATTATGTTTCACTGTATTGTTTGACTTGCTGTATAAACATCCTAAATAAAAAAAAAAAAATGGTCTTAATACAGGATTACCTCCACAATCACATCATTTTCAACACCACGATTGCTAATTATAATGATTTTATTTTATTCCTAATTACAATCAATATCTGATGGGCCAACTGAAGCAGCTGAAATTTAATCATTCCTGCGTAAGATGAATAAAGGGTACGTGTGATTAAAGGAAAACATACAATAATTAGTATCAATCATTATGCATGAAAACGCGATGAAATCCCATAGATATTATGATATCCTGATTAAAAATAAAATCTAGGAAACGAATTGAATAATGATGCCACCTAACATAAGTTATTTTATTCAAAGTTTGGTATGGAATACGAGAGAAAACTATGACAACCAGGCCTACTAATGATTTTAGCAAATTAAATTTTTATCCCATATATCTCTATCTATATAGTTATGTCTATTTGGTTATGGAAATTCCCTTCTGACGGAAAAATCACTCTTCGGAGTTCCAGCTGACAAATGATAACAAAGCTGCAGGGAGTTGATTTGAATATTACATTCTGCTAAATCCTTCCAATAAGAAAGGCTTTAAGGATAATCATAGTACTTATTAATGTTGGGATATATTATAGCTCAGTCATTTTCAAACTTATATTAATCTCGCATGAAAAATATCTGTATACTATTGAGCATTGGTAATAATGACGCCGGTTATAATAGCAATCTATTGATAATATCAGGGGAAGCATTTGAATTCGTGTGAAGTGAAAGCTGATGATTTTCGTGTAATGGTCGGGGGTGTGGCATGGCCAGTGAGACAAGTGAATTCTGACAGCATCACTTGCAGTCAACCTCTCACGAGTAGTACAGCAGAAGCATCGCCCCGTTCTGTACGGGTAAGTTGTTAAGTTTCAAACACATTGAATGGTGAAACATGTGAATGTGTTGAGTCAGAGGTGTTTTACTGTCCTGACGGATTTTTAATTATGTGTATGATTTCAAATCCATTATATTATTATGGTTTCCTGTTGTGGAAATTCGTTTATCTATTTTTACTCATTATGATTATTTGGTAATGTTTTTTCGTGTTCTGTACATGATTCCATGCAATTTCATTGTATAGAGTGGTTATTTTTTGACCTATTATTGCACAATTGTGGAAATTATATGAAAAAATAGGGGTGGTATCAATTCAATCAATGATCTCTCCTTGTTACAAATCGCGGCAGTTACAACTGAGCTACAGCAAGTGCCTTGTCTGACAATGTCACGGAAACCCCAGTGGCTCTTTGGCTGGCATGTCTGATGCATGTCAGGCAACGCAATAAGACACCAACATGGTCAACATGCGTATTTTGTATAATTATAAATCTATTGGCCTTTATTTGCAATAATGAAAAAAAAATGTTGGTGCGATGGTCTTCGGGATGAGATATAAGTACCCTCAAGTGATTTTTACTTCCTTCCTTCAATACCACAGTCAATATGTCAATATAACAGCCCATCTTTGTTACAGATCTATCTCTTTAATCGAATATATACACCAACACATGAGGTCTATCAAAGCAGTTCTCCCATCTCCTCTGCGAACCAGCTGGTTATCCCAGTGGTAGTAACAATATCAGTAATACTGGTACTGATACTGGCAGCTCTGGGTATTTACTGCTCCTTCAGGAACATCACACAGCCACAAGTCCTTCCCCCAGCACCAACGATAGAGGAGCTCACGGTTATTGAAAGGGGTGAGGACAACTATATCCATGGGTCAGATTTTCAGAAAATGTACAATTGGCAGCTGTACACTTTTAGTAAATTCTGCTAAATTAGACTACAATTTGGTCAATACTTGGTAAATTCGAGTATATTTGTATTAGTATATATACTGTGTTTTGAACTTTTTTTTCGTCTGAAATATGGATTATTTGAGAAGATTGGTGAAGGTGAATTGTACATTTTCTGAAAATCTAACCCATATAACTACTAAAACTTTTTGTGGTCAGTCTGATAGCGCAGCTGCGTGTCTGCCATGTTACTACTGTTTTTATACCAATGAGCATGTTCCACCAAACGGAATGAGTCTTATGATTAGCTTTGGACATTTTTAAAAAGAATGATGAAAACCGGTCAATTTGTTTTGCTGAGTTCCTCAGTGAGTTTGGCTGGAGTGATTGGTATTGATAGGTTTGGCATATATTGCTGTTGGTCCTTACCCATAATACATGAAAATCAAAGAATATAAATTGTTCAATTCATCATGATATAAAATATCAGTGCCATCGAACCACAAGGTGTCATGACGCAACTGTGTTTCAAATTTATAATAATAATTCTTTAATTGCCATAGATGTGACAAAAAGTTAGTGAACTTCTCACATTTGAGTTGTTCCAGTTTGGGCCTCACTTGCTGATCTTAACTTGGTTATATTCTGTTTTCTAAATCTAATTCCGAAGTACTACATTTCTACTGCAAACAATGAGACATATACTGTGTTTTAGCTATCCTGGTGGCTGTAGTAAATGTGTATAGTAAATTAATTACAGGAGAGCCTACTGCACTGGATATGCTAGAAGGGGACCTTCACCATGTAGTGGTAGAGCGACTTATAGACAAGGCAAGGCTGGACATTCTAGAGCTGGTTGGCAGAGGTGAGTGAGGGTAGACTAGTACTTACACTTCTGCATTCTGTGGGGCAATCAGCATATATATAGAAGTGCATATTGATACCCGTAGACGGAGATTTGCAAGGATAAATAATGTGTTCTACTGATTGATTAGTGAACATTGTCCTTTCAAATAGTCTAAGATACTTGTAGAATTTACCTGTGATTGTTTTGTCATTCTGATTAATGTAAGTATTGTAAATTGGTAATATCTCAAATGGATATTTCCATTTAAGGAGGAAAGGACATAATTACATATAATAAACATTAGATGTATAATAATATTAATTTTGTAGCACAATCAGTATTACTGGGCACTAAATGTAGCCTGGTACATAGTCATAACCTAATGTAGAAGTGTCAAAACCTGGCTGGATGTATTCATCATTTGTGTTGTAGTTGCCATTATCAATTTGACAGCGTTAAAAAGTTCAAATTAGCAATAAAGAGTAATTTGCTTGGATTCATAGGCAATTTTGGCAAGGTATACCGAGGAATACTGGATGGAAGCACAGAAAGAACTGAAGTGGCGATGAAAACAATATCAGGTATTTGCTATAGCTTTTAACATTTGTTGTGTATGTTTTGAATATGAACAGAATGAAGTCTGAATATCGCAAAACCCGATGCAATTTAGAATAGATGTAAACCTTGTTATACCATGGTGTGTATGATATACCTTAAATAAATGTACTATTCCCTAGAGAATAATATCTACTCTATATTAAATGAAAATCGTTGGAGCTCTCTATAAATGATGTGAAGAGTAAGACATTTAGTTGGTAAGTGAGTTTACTACTATAAGAAGGTATACATTATAATGTGTATCCACAGGCTGTTGTCCAGCCTGTACATCCTATGTCTGGTATGTGGAAATGACATGTGTTGTAACATACCATTCACAATGGTCTTGTTCATATGACGGTGTACATCGGGTCATAACAACCTGTATACTATCACCACTACACACACTTTATTTTCTTGCATGGTTTTAGACACAGGAAATATTGGTCCAGAAGCACTCGGGCATTTTCTGGAGGAGGCGACCATCATGAGGGATTTCCAGCACCCTAATGTCCTGTCCCTCCTTGGTGTAATGGTGGATGGCCTCAAGTGTTACGTCATCATGCCATTCATGTCCAATGGGGACCTCAGGTCATTTGTCATTGAAAAGGTTAGTTTAGCATCAGTTGCTCTGACAAATCATGCCTGTTTTGTTTTTTTCTTAGATGATACTGTACATGGTTGTATTAGCTATATGTGAATAAAGAAAAAAGCTTGGCTGGTCTAATCGATATAGAAGTCACTACTTAGAACTTTTCAACACTCTCGTCTTCTGAGGCTAATAATGACACATAATATATTGTCTTCAATTTAGATGGTAACAACAGATACAACTATAAGATCAAACATTTTTGAGTGAGAACAGAGCAACAGTCCGTTTAGGTTTGCAATTGAATTACTGTTTATGCCGTTTTCCATTGGTAAAACGCCGTGTGGTTGGTCAATACCGAAGCTGTGTTTTTAAAACCTTCTGGCATGTTAAATTCGTTGACGCCAATTTTCTTATCTGTCTATATCTCTAGACAGGACAATAAGCAAGTTATATTTCCGAGCACTTTCTACATTAACAGGAATTCGATGAAGAAGTCTTTGCTGGCCTTGTACTTGATGTCGCAAAAGGGATGCAATATCTGGGAAAACAAAAGTTTGTGCATCGAGACCTTGCAGCCAGAAACTGTTTGTAAGTTGCTCATGATTTAAAGCATTGATATTTTCGACAGCCACTTTGTGCGGACAAGCACTCTTGATGTATTTGATTAGTGAAGCATGGGCTACAGATGAAAACCTGTACGTAAAAATATAAACGTTCAAACAAAAGAAAAGCATAATCAATGTTTTCTAAACCAGCAATTAGAAACGAAGTACTTTTTAATTTCTCCATATTAGTGTTGTAAAAGGAAGGCTAGTTGATTTGTAAATGAAGGTATAGTCCTAGACCTATAACCAAGAAAATATCAACCCCAATGAAATATTATATGGCCCATATGTTTATGATGTGTTTTATTAGACGTATCAGAGTTTGTGTTGATATAGGCCTGATGCAGTTTATTAAGGCAATTAAATAGAATTTACCACACATAACCTTACAAATAGGCTTAAAAGCACATATTCCTCTCCCAGAGTTGATGTAAATGAGAAAGTTGTGGTTGGAGACTTTGGGCTGGCGCGGGATATTTACCACAAGGATTACTACAAGGCAAAGGACAAGAAGGCGCTGCCATATAAATGGATGGCACTGGAAGTATTGGAGGACCTGGCATTCTCTATATTCTCTGATGTGGTAAGTGGATAATCTATCAGGCAGTGGTTTATATCTTCATACTATACTAAAATACATGTGTGTGTGTTTCATTTTCAAAAGGTAGTCAACTTGTCCAATTTGTGTCCATTCCAATATGACCTAGACATAATTTCAGATGAAGAAAGTTCTTTTACTTCACGTTGATGTATGTACCACATGCTATTTGTATGGGCGGGAGTAGTACCAATTTGTACCAGTTCAATGCGTGTGGTATGACTTCCTGTCCCCAGTAAACATGGCCATATAAAGTAAGCATAGCAATGTGGGGGTAAATATAGAACATAAATTGGAATGTGGTACTCGGGACACTATTCACTGTCCTCGATGTTTTGTTTTTTTTCGTAACCCACTCGCCTATTGGCTCAGGGGCCACGAAAAACAAACATCTCAGACAGTGCAATAGTGTCCTGAGTACCACTTTCTCATCAGAATACTTAAGCATACTTAAGCATACTTAAGGAAAGTGGCTGTTAAAGATAGTCGTACAACATGAAGTATAATCATGGTCAAGCACTTATGCCCTTTCTGTTCATTCCAGTGGGCATTTGGTGTGTTGATGTGGGAGGTTTTCAAGAAAGGAGGCAGACCTTATGCCTTGATACCAAACCAGGAACTCAAGGCTTATCTACAGAAGGGCAACCGCCTGGATAAACCTCCCCTGTGTGCCATAGAACTGTGAGTGCCTCAACTATCCATATCTCATAATAGTTGATGAAAATATATAAAGAAACATGGAAATAGTCCGGCCACTTGACGATCCTCCCCAATATCTTAAAGGAAACCTTCATCACAATCTCAATTATTGTTCCCCCGTTTTAACAGCATGTCTACAGTATCTAGTAGGCTTGATTGAGCTGTGAATGCATACTTATTCTGGAAAATATTTCGGAGATCAAAAAGCTAATAATGGAATACCAGTCAAGTCAAATTATCAAGTATAGTAACGTGGGCAGGATAAACGAAATAAAATCATTTTTACAAAAAAAAAGAAAAAAAAGGTATAGTAGCACTCTGCCTCTTGGCCTAATAGTATTGATAAAGCAGAAGAACATGTTCCATAACCGTTTATGAACGTACTGAGCAGGGACCTTGCTTGTTTCCCCTGTTATTTAAAGCATCCCCTCTACCAACACATTATTATGCATTCATCACCTGAGTGAGTGATATTTTCTTCTTTTACAGATATAGTTTGATGGAAGACTGCTGGAAAGCTAACCCAGGCAAGAGGCCACCGTTTTTCATTATTGTAAAAACCCTGGAGGAGTTTTTGAACAGTTTCCAGTATTCTAGCTCTGATGATAGCAGTGACCTCACAAGTTTATCCTCCGTCAGCTCTGCTGGCACTATAACTACAACACAAACGATATGTATACCACATGTGATGAATTGTCAGAGTAAAAAGATTGAATCTGAATATCTCCTACCAACAAAACCGATGCCTCCTGTTCCCTTGCCAAGAAGGTCTTTATGCCGGGAATGAAGCAACTGAAATTAACGTGGCCTGCCAGACATAATTGTAAATGACTGTTGGGTTCTGTAATTGAGTAAATAAAAAAACACTATATTTAGACCACATTGCGAGCGTCCAAAATTGTTTTATTTCTCTATGTGAGGTATATGTTTATAAGATGCTTTAGATAATGTATTGTCCTCCATACAATCTGACATGTCAGCTACAAGACCATTTCTTCTGCCAGAGCTACAAGGGATTAAATTAAGTTAATTCATATTGATACAAGTAAGAGGAAAGTTTTTTCTCAAACGTCTATGTAGTGCGATGACCAGTTCAGTTTTGTAGCGGTTGGCCTGTCGCCAAGCAACGTAAACACTCATTCAGGTGTTGGTGTAGTATATTCATGAATACATTTATTTAGCAATAAATATCTCCCATAAAAAGCTTTGTACTTTGTCGTTCAGTCAACCAAGTAATAAGTGCCCTGAAACCTGACAAATAACAAACGTTCATGGAGAGGAATAATGTTATTCTGATTCTGAATATTTCTGGAATACTGTGCGTAATGTACTGGGTGATAATATCAATGTAAAGGAAAAATACAGGGAGTGATTATTGGCACTATTGATCATGCATATTTCCTCCCTAAAGCATACTTGAGACCAAGAGAATAAACTTTAAACCATTTTGTTGTAATCATAATTTAACAATTCATATTCATATCAATAGAGTTATACTATATACAAAAACAGACGTCCTTACTCGACTGCAGAATGAGTAATAGATGGCTATGGCTGAATTAGTGATAAATCCACCATTACCATTATTGTATATGTGATATTGTAGTATCACAGAACTAGAATCTTTATGCTAGTTCAGTGGTAGTATAGATTAATAAAAGGCAGCCAGGAGGCTCTATTGAAATAGCTATACATTTTATACAAACTTCATCTAAAAGGACACACTCACCGGGATAATCAGATATGACAAAAACATCAGCTTACCAAGGATAACATGTGAATTAGCGTGATAGACTAGAAAATATGTTATTCTACCCAGGTTATATATTTAGCGTTTACTACTAAAAAAAAAGAGTATTATGGTGTTTATTCATCTGTGAAAGTAGACTTGCTTAAGTCTTTGATTTGATTGTTTTTTTTAAACGAAATTTCAGAAATTCATATTAGAATCAAAACATAATTTATTAAAGTCACCCACTCCCACCCCCACCCCACCTCGACTGTGGAATATCATCAATGGGGAGTACTGGACCTGTACTAGGGGCCTACAAACAACACTGTCTTGGAGACAAGCGCTAGTCTACCTTGCAGGATGGATATTCAGTTTATTCTCATTGTATTACAAATTTAATTATGTAACCGCCTGATTGAACAAATCCATGGCATTCTTTTTCCATATAGATGTATGAAGGTGATATTGCTAGTCAGCCATTAGTTATAACATTATAGGGGCCTTAGTAATATAAATATATATAAAGTGAACGTGCTACTGATTCACTGAATCACTTATCTCAGATCTATTTCTTCAAACCAAAAAGCGGAAGCGGATCACGGTCTTGTGTGATTATCAGAAAGGCATCTATGTAGATAGACTTGTTTATTTGGAACTTTAGCACATACTGTTATCACGATCTTGCTACTTAGGCATACTCTTTCTCTCAACTACAAGACCTAAAAATGTGTTATCTAAACTGTGTATAAATTGGTCTTAAATTATTTGGATATTTATATCTAAAACCTTTTAGGGGAGAACATTCTTGAATTCATGTAGCTATTGATATTTCAAACAGCAAAGTGGAAATTTAAACAATTTACAAAAAGAGATTTATCTTGCATTAGTCATTCTATGCTTCGCTCATTTGTGAAAATCTGTTTATAATTATATTCATTTCAAATACATTTCTACATTTTGCGTCAATATTTTGCCTTTCCATCAGCTAGGATATAATACCATCTATGTCCAGTTCCAAAATAAGTTATTTATTTTCAGGTAATCACTAACTTTACATCTAAATTATTGAACACCTCGTTCTCTAAACTTCTCCCAAATTGCATCATCTTAGAACATTTAAATGCTTTTAATATAATTTTTATATATATGTTTTCTTAAGTCTATTGAAAATAGTCAATCATTATTTAATGTTAATTCCAATATTCAATAATTATCATTCGATAATACTTAATTTTATTTTCTTAAAATTGTTATTGCCCATCATCATTTAATACAAATTAAATAAATCCTCATATCTTCAAGACTCTGAGTGGCATATCTCTTTCATGGTAATTTTCATTTCTGTTCATCTTCAGAAATCATAGATCTATACATCTTGCAAAAAACAATCATTGAATATGTTACTTAGAGGCCTGATCTTTTACCGTTTATATCATTACTATTTCTGCACCGCCAGCCACTTACCTGTATGGGCTTAATTAGCCTTGGCAAAACAATGTTAAAAATTGTTTCTGGACATAATCAAAGGAAATGGTAACACATAAGTAATTTATAGATTTAAACTATAATGAATGCCAGCATTTCATTTCTAGAGGTCAAAACATAAACATAGTTACATAAATACGCAGTATGTTTATTTGATTGCTTTTGACTGAAGGCCTTATTATGTTCAGATCTTCACGCTCACACTGAGACACTTGACGTTGTGCATATCTATTAGTCACTATTTCACCACCTCTTGTGTCAGGACAAGGGGGAAAAGTTGAGCTTGAGTGCTCTACACATTTGATAAAGTAATGCTAATTTCGGCTGGAAATGATGAACACTAGAATATAATAAGTGGTAATACGTTGATAAACAATCCCTTCAGCTATGTTCTACTGTATTATGAACCTCAGTTTTATCCTGAAAATGATAGGGTTGTTCAGATAATTGTACATTTTCTGATGCATGAATGCATTCTTAGCGAATCTTGAGATAATATTACAGTTCAAGGAGGAGCAAAAGTGTCCATATCACTGTGCAACGTACAAGTGTTTGATGATTCTGTTGTCTTTCTAGACTCTCCCGCGACCTACCGCTTTTTTAAAAATCCTCTCTAAAATTGGAACAGTCGTACCCGTTATCACGGTCTCACGTACAAAGTAGAAGAAAAGGGAATTGCTGCTGTCTCTGCCAACGAAATAAATCCTCATTCAGCTTTGTGTCAGGTGTGAGAACTACCGTATATTAGTAAGCAACGATATTAGCTAGTGATTACTGGAACAATATTGTCTATATACAATGCTAGAGTCAGGTATAGCTCGATAGGTCCCGTCGGGAAGATTCGAATGGACGGCCATTGCCGCGAAATATATCAACAAGCGCCGAAAATGGTGTCTCCCAATGCCGCCGCTGGCGCCACTGCATAGGCCGCTGCTCCATAGGCCGCTGCTCCGTGCCTACGCACGGAGCAGCGTTATACTATAGGGGTGGGGGTGGGGTGGAGGTGGAGCGTGGACGGGACCTCGTCGGCAACTGTTTTTCTTTATTTATACAAGCAACTAGCCTAAAAGCCAGATCACAACACAACCCAATCCAGCGGTATGCTTTCTGGACCAAGCGCAACCAACCCCGCCCCCTATAGGGCGGATTTAGACCACCTTTAAACCTCCTTTTGTTGCTCCATTACCCCTGGTATTCTCAGTTAGACAGAACTCACACCCATCGACCTGTTTTTTATGTTTTCCCATCTAAATGGGTACCATTACATCATCTGAATGGCAAGTTTTGTTCCTCTTCATGCCTTTTTAGGGGACGACTTATGTATAATCTGGTACAGGAAAGTTGCAATTTTAAATATAAAGATTGGTTTAGAATCCCACCCCTGTCGGAGCTCTCATACATACTGCACCTTCACTCACACACTACACTCACTCACCAGCCACTGCCCCTCCCGCTGCCTGCCACTGCCTACCACTGCCTGCCACTAGTGTGTGTGTAGCCTTGCCTCAAGGCTACACACACACTAGGCAGGTAGGCAGTCAGGTATCAAACACTAACACATGGGAGGAGTGAAGGATGGGTGGTTGGTGGGCATGCAGTGTCATTCAAGGTGAGAAAAATGACAACTATAAGAACAAAAACAGACAATAAAATAAGTAGAGCAAGCAAAAGTACTAGCGGGTAGAATTTCTGGATTCTACTACAAGGGCCCGTTGCTCCGTTTCTCGCTAACTATTTTCCCAATACACTTTCAATGGGAAGATAGTTAGCGAGAAACGGAGCAACGGGCCCCTGTTATTCCAAGAGTGCATACATTCATGAGATACAGTGCACTTAGACCTAAATGTATTGCGCAAATAATACCCAGGCAAGGGCAAGTTATTTTTTGTTTCCTATTTGTATTGATATCCAGTCATCATCAGCCCCATACATATAATCATAGCTATGTAAATAACGAAGTTGTCATAGTTCCATATTTATCAAATGAATCAACAGGTCGTGTTGATATAGATATGGTTAGAGAATCTGTGAAATCTACCTACCTGCTATGGCGTGCTTGGCTATATAGCTCTGATATTACAGATATATAGAAGCGACCCCTCATTACATAACTTACCTATAGAGCAGGTGAAAGTAAGAAAAGTCCTCCATCTGATAGTACTGTCTCCTGTTTGGAGGAAATCATATAATGCTTTGAAGCAATCGAATAGGGTGAATTTCATGCGAGGTACATTTCTTGCGAGGTACATTGTGAGGCCCCTTGTTACCCTACTAATTCAGAATAACATGTTTCCCTTGCCTTATTGCTACATATAAACACCTAGTCTTTCTAAGGAGCCGATTGCTTAAATAGGTGCACTTCGAATTTTCCAAGTTTAAAGGCAAATCAATGACAAATCTAACATGAACATTTTCACATTTTAACTATTGAAGTGATCCTCGTATAGTGCTCAACATGCTTTCATGATCATGTCCACATGTTGCTGGGATATCAGATTTACTGATGCCGGTATTTGTTGTGCACAGACTTCAGATTGTTTATATTTGTATGTGACGATAACTAACAAAGAGACCATTGGTGTTTCGCTCAAATTGGAAAATAAAAACATCAGAAATCTGATCATTGATTTCTATAATTATAAAGGCATGCGCTATATGTGTCTACTGCTGTGTGTACCGCAGATATAAATCTATCTATATGCAAGTAGTTGGTGGAATATCGGAAGTAATCAAAAGTAAGGCTGATTTCAGAATGAATATATCTTTATATATATTAGTGGTCTACTCCTTTATATATGTTATCATTAATATTGTTCGCCGGCGGATAAGACTGTTATATAAAAGTTGGTTTCATAATGTTAACTGTTTTGATTACCCATGCTCTTATTTTACAATTGTCAATGTTTAGATTCAGAAAAAAAACAAGAAAGTGCGTGTTATCTCTTCAGTCATATGACTCGGGGATCCCCACCCCCGATAGATTTAAATCGAAATCTGGAGAAATACGCCCACAATATCATGAAATAGGCCTACTTGTTTGTGGGTCAGTGTATAAGCACGTAATAAGCATTGGAAATCGAAACAGTGAGACATTGATAAACTGCATTTTATTGACACAATTTCGCAATGGAGGTCATGGCGTTTCATTGCCATGAAATTTTACATGAGGATATATCCTTCAACTTTACCTCGAGATACTTTACAGATACCATTTAATAGATTGAAATCCCAATTATCATTGGGAGATGGTCTTCAGTCATATTTCATAATACCATTACTACTTTCTTGTATAAACTAAAATACAACACATACAACTAAGTAGCAACCGCTGTAAAACATGATAAACACATTCTCATGTGAATTGCAAAACGCCTATATATGTTACATAATCCCTCTGTCTTATTCTGTCCTAACTAACAATTTATTTTCATAAGATGGACACTATAATCATAGCATCCTAAACAGAGATAGCCTCCCAAAATGGCCGTCCAAAGCATGATAGTTCCATTGTGTATGCCCAGATCGGAAATAGAAATGGGCACTGGTCAGAAAGTGACATTATCATGCGTAAGAACATCATAATGTGTAAGAATAGAATTACGCATACATTCAAATATGCCTTTTTATCCATTTGGCCAAAAACATGTGAAAGTTAAGTTATTTCGTGAGAATCGACCATATATGTAAACATATATTATATAAAAATGTTAGTTTTTAATATCATGTTATTCTTCTGTGGAAATGGCCAACTAATGTAATATAAGCTATATACATTTTCATTTTAAAAGATAGGGTACAGGGAAAAGGAAAACAGAACAATCATTGCCAACCATTTCTAATTCATTAGGAGGAGACATCAACATATTACACATATAAATGGCCTGGCACTTTTAATTAATCATTTTATATACCTGACAGCTGCGATTCAATGTTTAGAGGATCATTTTATTGCATCTTATGAATGGATCATATTTAATGAATCATAATACATGCATAATATTGTGCAATATTACATAACCAATTAAAGGCGGAACCTGACAGTGTGGAGGTATTTATGTGATGGCAAATGTTAACCTGTTTGCGATAGAAATGTGATGGCACTGTCAAGCCGTCAATGTGAATAAATTAGATCAGTTTTGATTTAGTTTCGACCAGGATGTAAGATAAAAACTAATGTTCGTAGGTTATTTAGAATTATTAAAGATTATAACAAGTTAAAGAATAATTTAATGTCCCTAAAAAATGATAAGAAATACGAAATCCATGAGACGACAGGTATTGGTGGATTCTGTCAATATAATCCTTGTATAGGGTGGCACCACTCTTTGATATACCAAGATTATCCAAATTAAGAAAATCCCTTATATATACAAGATTTGTAATGAATGCATGGAATGATTCGCCAACAGATAAGAGACACTTTCTTGGATAGAACACTTACAAAGCTATGTATTATAAACGCAAGGAAATGTATATGTTTATACTCTTATCACTGTAATGTTACAGCTATCATACATGTATATTATGTCTGTCTCTATAGACTAGGCTAAGAAGCTCCACAATACATACCTACACTGTAAATAGTGGCAAGCATTGTTCATTGTTGTCATTACTCCATTAATAAGTATATCAATAGCTACACTATGTATAACATAACTTCAACACACTTTATTTTTAACTGTTAAAGATTAAGCGAAAATTCAGGGTTAGGCGGAATATCGGACTACCCGAGCCTTACATCGTATTGCTTTGGCATATGCCAGCACTTATTTACCTGAATAAAGATATGTTTAAAAAAAAAAAATAATGGCTATCATTGCAATCAACAACAATGTGAAGTATCTACCATAGATAGAGCATTATACTAGTCCATGTATTTACGTATATAAATATTTTTATTCCTAGAGTTGGTGGAAACAACAATTAACATAGTGAGGTTGCTAACATGAACTACTTATCAATTTCAGACAATTAATACTTCAGGTAGTTAATAGTGGGTCAAAGGTCGAGTGGTAGGACTTTTTCAGGTATTCTCTGAAATCCTTCCTGGTCTTATACAGTTGTTGTTTATCAGGAAGATCATTCTGTAACATTAACATGGTATACACACACGATTTCCTGAACATTTAGTTTTACCACCCTTCAAGGCCGATCTTCCTTCAACAACAGCAAATCGATCAACAAACAAACATATATCATAACCTATATCAATGCCTACACAGCCCATATTGGCTAGCATATTGGCTAGCATATTAGCTTGCACTGTGTCTCTTCTTTTTATGTCCGTTCCTCAAACATCAAGTACCAGGGAAGACAACCTAATGGTGACCTGGAAGCTGTTGATTAAATGAATGAATAATTCGAATGATGTACCTCATGTAACACACGACCGTTACTTGAATACAGATTTGATTTCTTTAAAAACTAAATTGTCAAAGTACCCAAATAATCTCCTTTTTTAAAATAAATGCCTTTATCTACGTCCAAGTTCAAATTAGGCTCCTGCTTACTGGAATTACTCCACAATATAGCCTCCCACTTTAGCCCTTGGTCTGAATATATTTATACTGTTAGTTGCTTTTTAGTCCCACCCGCCAAAGTATTTTGCGTAAAAATGAAAATGGTAAACGGTTTGGCTTTTTCTTCCTAGGATTCTTCTGAAACCATTCAGTAGATGGATCCCTTTCAAATTTTTCATGGGGGAAATTTGAATTCGCCTCTATAAGTCCACAGTTAGTAATATTTACTCTTTGCAGCACAGGGTGAGTGGCTAGGCCCTCATAGAATGTCTTGATGTGTTTCACCTGGTCCCTGCGTGAGGAATTGCTGTGTACATTGAGAATCAAAAGGGTCTTATTTCTCCTGAGAGCTTTACCAAGGTGTGCAAAGCCCTCCCCACATATGTCATTCATAGATATATCAAGTTCTGAAAGAACCCGATTTCTCTCAAGCATGGAAGCTATTTCTTGCATTCCGCTATCACCGATTGCATTGTCCCCCATATGAAGAACTTGCAAATGTGTGTCATCTCTCAGGGCTGCTGCTATATAAACACAGCCCTCAGCACCAATTTTAGAACTACTGATGTTAAGATGTGACAAAGACTCCCAACACAGGAGAAGGTTGAAAATGTGCAAGGGACCGGTTGTTACAAAATGATTGTCATTCAAATAGAGAGTCTGTATTTCTGAAAAAGCCCACTGTTTCTTCCCATGTGAATGATGGAAGAAACCGGCACCAAAATCTGTAATTTCTGTGTTAGATACCAGCAGTTCTGTCACTGCTTTTTCGGATTTATTGATGAAGTCAAGGAGTTTTTCCACTCCATGATCACCTATTGGGCACCCAGTAAAGTCCAGCTTCAGATTCCTCTCCCCATAAATCTGTATGTACTTGAAGCAAAGGTCCATCTCCATAGATTTCACTTCCGTCAACTTAATCTGATCATACGGCATTGGCAACGATTGGCATGTTGTAAATATGCCAGTACTATAGTTGATTTGTTGTACTTGTCCATGTTCTGGCATGATCAACTGAACAGTTTCATGCAGATATTCTTCAAATATCCCATGGTCGGCTTTTATTGATTTGAGTTTCACTGCAACATGGAACAGTCGGCAGAAATGGACAAGTGCCTCCTTTGTCAGTTGATTGTCTGTCAGGATGAGTTCCTCAAGGGTGGAGTCATCATTAAGAGACTTTGCTAGTGTGCAGACAGAAGTGTCCACCATCTGAACACCTGACAGATTGATTTTTCTGAACATTTCGTACTTTCGCAGTCGAGAACATATTTGTTGAACCCTGCGTTCACCAATTGCATTATTTGAGATTACTACTGTGTTAGGAAGATAATTTTCCACGTCTGCAATCTGGTTGTCATACAGCTGAAGTGAAATACCAGACTTGTATTCTTCCCATGTTTCCAGTAGATGTCTTGCTCCTCCGTTTCCGATTTGATTTGCACTAAGATTCAGGTTAAAGTAGCTAGTGCTACCCCTGAGAGCATCAGACAGAGTTATAGCTCCTTCATCTGTTATTTGGTTATTTTGAAGCTCCAAATAATGGAGCTGGTGGGGATTGCTAATGAATTGCGATATTATAGAGGCACCGTCGTCATCAATGGAACAGTTTTGCAGGGATAAAAACCATATCCTTCTCAAGGATTTTGTAAACAAAAGTTTGAGGTCGGTATTATCTATTTGAGAGTTCTGAACAGAGATCGCTTTTAGGTCGTCACTAGTTGATGCAAATATACTCAATTCATCCATTTCTGCTGCGCCAAGGGAAGCAAAGGACAGGAATAATCTGGCACATGATCCGTTCCCTTGAAGTCGCTTCCTTAAATCCATTACACCTTTCACGTTTTGAATAACGATGTCCGTTTTGGTTCTATCAAGTGGCCTCTTCAATGGAGATCCATAGCTCTCCATTTCATTTTCGTTTGAACTGCTTTCTACATTGGAAGTATGAGAGCAGGCTTTATCCAGAACATTTCTTAGTGTTATTATTGGTCTTTGAATCGAATTTCGAATGAGGACATTTAGTACTCTCTCTGCCCTTCCTTCCAAAGTGCATGACTGATCAATCCGCTGTACTTCACACAATGGAAGAGCTTCTTTTATTTGGTCCACCAATTCCTTCTCGTGAGATAGACACTCTAGCAAATCACTATAATTCTCCTTTAAAAACGTTTTATCATCCTCGACAATGTCAGTCTTTGTGGAGGCAATCCTGTAACACCTTGAATGTGACACTTCCATTTCCATTTTATATAAGTATTTCACAGCTGTTAGTCCCAACTTTATCTGATCCTTCAGCGAAGACGAGAACTTGTAATCTATTCAGGTCTTGTCAGTGTGTTGAGGGTAGTATCACCTTACACTTGAACATCTGATTAGACTTATCAGCACCTATATACGTCTGTAAATAAACATGTGACAGTGTTGAAGTGAGACACAAATTGAGAAGTAAAACAAGAATCAGTTGCAGTTATACATATATAATATATATAATTCTATTAATGTTTTGACGTTTTAAAGTATTCACAACTTGTGTCGTTTAATTCAATTAATTACCGTTTCCAAGGGAAACCTTTACAGATTTCAGTTACATGTAACTGATGGTCAAGTGACAGATATTGTCATGTATAGTCAATTAAATTTTCAGCCTATAAATAAAAATTTATCATGTTATGTTATTTTATGATTCAAAATTGTTATTTTCCCTTGTACCATTAAAAGTATATACATACATGTTTATCTTATTCTGACAAGTACATGCAGGCGTGAATGCACAATTAGTCACAAAGTAAAAAAAGTCGGAAAAGTAAAAAAAAGTCAGTTGCAAAAGTCAGTCGTTAAGTCAGAAAAGTAAGTAGAGAAGTTGAAAAAGTCAGTGGCAAAGTTGAAGAAGTCAGAATAGTCATTTAAAAAACGGAAAAGGCAGTCAAAATGTCAAAAAAGTCAGTCGAAAAGTTGTAAAAGTGATAAGTTATTGTAAAAGTTGGATGTAAGAGTCACCAAGTCTGTTGAAAAATATCAGTCAGAAAAGTCAAAAGTCAGTTGTAAATATCAAAGTTCCACCTGCCAAACCTTAACTTACACAAGGTTAGTGTTAAGATAATTATATATAGAAATAGGGTTAGAAATGATTCCCTGAAGCAGGATCACCATGAATCCGAAACTTTGGAATCACAACTATATTAACATCTGAACAATTATATCTAACATCTGAATAAAAATCACCTAGTAAGAAATCGTTTAGGTTATAGTTTTGGTGTTTTCTCGACTTTGAATAATTAGAAATAATTTGTACTCTTTCTTTTTTTTGTGTCCATAAATGCACAGTTCAGTCCGAATTCTTATAAAATCAGGTGTAACAGTGTCCATACCACAACTGCTCCTCCAACATCTACACACTCTGAATCTCAGAATATGGGCATCGTCTGGGAGAAGTACATATCCCTAACATCCATGCATTGATGTCCATAACAGGTGTGAAATATTCACGTAACAGGTCTACTAATACAGATATACTATAAGATGAAGTCCAGATATGCCCATTGTGTGTATGCATCATCTCTACAGTCCTCTATGGTCAAATGGTTAGCACCTAGGACTTCCAGTCTGAACATTGTGGGGTCAAATCCCAGATTTAGCAGCTTTTTCACATTTGTCCCAACATTACGTCCCCCAGCAGGCCGCCAATGCCAGTGCGATCAGGCATGACGGGCGGGGCACTGGTGGTGCGTTGGTAAAGTAGTGTCCCTTAGACGTATAAATGGTAGGACGTACATTCAGCCTGTGGCCGGCAGCCAGAAGTCCACCAACTTCTGACCAATGTCATAGGCATAGCAGTGCACCACCATGCCTTCAACCAACCTTCAAATTCAGTACATACCACAACTGCTCCTCCTCCACCAAATCCACCTCCATCCCTCGCCCCCCCCCCCTCCCCCAACACACAGAGACACAGGTCTGATATGTACATATGCACATCCTTTTTTGTCTATGAATATCCTTTCAATTCCTTCAAAATGACAAAAATTGTAGCTAATTTTAAAAAATTGTTCAATATACACATTGAACATAACAGTAAATGAAATACAAACATATATCTAGCATTTATTACTTTCAGACCACAGTCACTCGGAGATTTCCTGTCTTTGTTTATAGTTTTAACAAAGTTGGTTTTAGTTTATCGGACACTTACAAGGCAAGTTCACTTCTCAGCTAACATTTAACTCAATAATAGTTGTCAGAAAGTAGGTCGGGAAGTGGCTTTTTAGTGAGTTTTTACTGCCTTTATGATGTGCTACTTTGTTTGTAGCAGATTCTAAGTACATTTCCCATGTTACAACCTCCGCCATTTGGTCTTATTTGAGACTTTCCTCTGAAGATTAAATCACTGATTATCTGGCCAAGAATCTCTGAGTTGGGTAGTGAGGCGACTGTGTTACATAACACATGCATGCTTGTGTAAACAGTCCCATCGCCATTTATACGCTACTGGTTAGAACTATATATTTCATTATAAAGAGTGGGAGTAAGAGAGGGTGGGAGGGTGAGGGAAAGAGAGTGGAGGAGAGGGATACTTGACCATCCTTTATACTTGTAACTGAAATCTTTTTCTGCATTTCCCTGCGTTTCCCTTTACTGGCCACAAATATTTAGCAATCCTTTGCAAAATTGTTTTCAAGTGCCAAGATGCTCCAAAACAAACGTCCAATTTTGAGCAGCAATTTCACTGGATCACACTTTAGGTCTGCTCATGGTTTGCACATGGTTTTTTGCCTGAGTGAAACCATAGTGGTTGTAATGGTATTTGTTAGAGCACTTTCTATAGCGCTTTCTTATAGCTATAGCTTTCTATAGCTTTTAAAATTTGATAAATGCGCTTCTTTATCAGCTGTCTGGACAAAATTACGTCCCTATGTGCATATTCATATGCATAGGTATATCACTCAAGCTTTAGACCACACCACCCTTCCATATGGAACAGCCATATAAGAGCAGATCCCTCCGATTTTGTCTGCAGCAAACATTTTGCCATTCCAATGGGTCCAGAAACTGATGCTTTGTCTTTCTTACAACCTTTCCTTTCCAAAACGTCCTGGTAGTTATGATCTTATGTGTCCCCCAACTGCACATTAGCCCTTTTGAAACATCCCATTAACAAAGTCTTCCACTCACCATTACCATAATAATAACAGATAGAGCTACATACACATTTTTTTTCATCCACTGCTTGTCAGTGCCGGGTAGATGTTGTGTCTATTTGCGCTCATGGTTCACTATTGTTTCACTCCTTCATAGTATGCTTTTCATTCCCTTTTCTTCCACTTATTTTTAGCGCAGTAAGACCATACATCAATTCTACTGGTTTGCATTTTTAATAAAAAAATGAATAATAATTCCATTCATTTGCTAAATCAGACATGTCAGATATTAGTGCAATGTCCTAAATAAGCGCCAACATCAGATTTTAAGAGCGTATAAAAAGCGCATTCACCAATTCCATTGGAACACTTTAGCATCACTGTTTGTTTGCTTGTAGGACGCTAAAGAGGAGGTCTAGTGGAATCTCAGGCCTAATCTAAGGACCATTTTAATGAATCTCTTTGACTTTCTCATCTCTAAAGTATTAAAGACCGTAGTAAATACAGCTCTCTTATCTCCTACAATGACTGAATCATGAATTTTAGTTTCAATCACGCCATTTATAACAGAAACACTCACCTGAAAGCAATATCTGTAGTTTCACCCAGGACGTTCTCATTTTCTTTCAGCCTGTTTTGATTGACCCTAAATTAAACGGAAACAATTATATTTAGTGCTTTCTTTGTTACTAAAGACATAAAACATTTAAATCATGTTCTTGACGTTTTATATGATTGTACAAGGTACACATTTGCTATGTGATCCAGAAACAATATATGTGTAGTTGATGGATCCAGTTCTCATATTGGTTCTCATATTGGAGGCCACATAATAAAATAATGGGCTGTATTCTTTTGGAAAAGATCGATGTAACAATAGGGGGAGGGGGAGGGGTCCAAATCCCGACTAGTACATGCAAAATGTTATTATGAATTCTTGTTACTAGATAACCTTGTCCATTTCCATTTATTGTATGGAACATTGTGAGCTTTTGACCAATACAGGTTTAATTCCGATCTTTTATACCAACATTCGACTCAAATAATGAGAAAAGCTAAGTTGTAGATAAATCATTTTAAAGTCTTTTCAGTGATACTACAGAATACAGAATAATGAATGGCGACACACAATATAATCATGATATTATAAGATGGAAAAGCATTGAATAGTTTCAATTCTTCATTTTCAAATACTCAATCAAAATATTTATCCATGGCTATCAAACTTCGATCGCAATTTCCCAACTTATGCCCATGATTCAGGACTGTCACCCTCGATTTTATTTCATCCCAAGATATCCTCTAAACGATTCTGGAGAGAAACTTAGTACATTCAGACTTGCACATAGAATCACCCCCAGCCACTGTACTGCCTGGAAACATACAAGGGTGGAAGACACTATATAATCGAAAAAGCGCATGACATTTCATAGGACAATAGAAATCCTACACAGACTTTAAACAACTATGATCTGACATTTAATACCATTACTAGCTGCCCCCGTTCATCACCGTTCCCTCGATCCCTCTCCCTTTCCCACGCTCCCCTGTTCACATTTACATATTTTACCCCATAAATAAATAAAGTAAGAAATTCGAATAAATAATGCCCAACTATAGCGTGCAGGAAATCACTGGACAAACTCCCCCTTCCCCATCTCCCCCATCTCCCCCCCCCCCCGCCACCCCCCACTATATTATTTTAAATCGAGTGGCACAGCATCATCCTATGATGTGTGCTTACTGTGTGGCATGTTGCTAGGGAGCGTTTCTACGCCGACGACGTTGCGTCGCCAAATAGGCGGGCGCAACTGAAGTTGCGTCATCAAATTAAAAGTTGCGTTGCCAACGTAAGTCGGTTGAAGCTCAGGGAGCAGGCGGAATATCAACCTTTAGACCAAGTTTGGGTGTATTTTTGTCACAATAGACCACGGCAATCACTTCTGGCAACTTCCGGGGGTTATAGGCCTTGAAAGAACTGGTAAATAAAAGGTCGGCGAATCTTTTTTTCTTAATAGCCCTCAGTCGAATCTGACCAAACCGTGTCTAAAAGCACTAATACCCGAGGTTTTCTTAGACCATCCAAAACCTCGGGTATTAATGCTATATATACCCAAAGCAGGGCAGATTCTACTAACGTATGACTGAGAAAACGAAAGGAGTAAAGCTCTGTAGGCCTACTGGAGGATGGCGGAATATGGGTAATGGCTGGAAGAGCTGGGACTCTCCCAGAGGCCTGTCGACCTATTTGTCTGCACCTCCGGTATTATTGGCCAAATAGAAAAATATTCTATTCTATTCTATATGGCAATTTCTACCTCCCTTGAAAAAATTATTCCGGAAAAACGAAGGCCTCACCTGAAGCAAAAGTAGGCCTAAGCTGCGTGGAAAGTTAGGGAATCCCATCTATCAAAATTTTGCAAATGCAACATTATTTTGTTTTATTAAAACCGGAAGACCTGCTTTCAGAAATTTACTGTCCTTTTCATGTAGGCCTACAATTATCATGTGAATAAAAATCATTGTATATAATATACATCACGGCATCTGATGGCTGTCAACACAGCTCCTTGCCATAAAATCAGACTTATATTTTGTATATGCTTGATCAAATGAGATAATACTTACACTACTGTCAAGGCATTATTTCGTTTGTTATTCCCGAAAGCTGATGAGAATTTATGAAGACCATCAGACGTATAATTATTATATGTAATGCTGAAAGAAAGTTCAATTTATCGCTAAATATCATTCTAGTATTGACAAATGTACATGGACATTAATTCAGAACACTACTCTAAGATTAAAAGGGAGACAGGTGAATAGTTTGTAGAAAATTCAAATGTTCATATGGTGATCAATGACGCCACCTGGAGGGATTTGGACTTTCAAAATAAGAGTTGAAATTGGAATTTGATGCATGTATAATCTAGTAATACTTACTCAAAAGTCAGTATTGATTTGTTTTTAGCGACATGAGGTCCTAGTTCTTCCAGCCCAGCATCATCTAGGTCTATGTTGGAAAGTCTAAGGGGAAACCAAGTCAAAGGACGATCATAAGAAACTTTTAACTGCTTATTTTTGTTTAAATGCGTACCATAACTTCATCCATCCCATTGTAATTAACATGTTTCTCATCCCCGGACAATACTCACGTGAAATGTGAAAGGAATTCATTATGATCAATATCTCTCCCCAACATTTTGATATCCTCAAGATTCAAGGGAGAGCCTTCAATGCTGGAAATTTTGAGGAAATAACATAGAGTTAAATAAAATAGAGTTAACTGAGTACAACACAAATTGTAGAATAGTATAATGATTGCAAATGGCCTGGTTTTAAACTCATTGAGACAGCCAGAAAACCATGACATAGCTGAAGCGGTGAGTCTGGTATTTTGACTTGTCATAATCAGTTTGAAACCATTCAGAGAGCCATTTGCAAGAGAGCCATCTCCTATTTATTACACGTTTTCTCTCATAGACCCGCCATTTTGAGAATAACTAAATAATAACAGAAAATTATTTAACAGCTATTTTGGGTAAATAATCTGCCGACCTAACATGCTCACTATGGCCCTTAATAATTTCTATTCTTCTCTTATTAGACTTTTAAGAGAAAGAAAAACTAAGGCTATATTCTAAAAATATTCTAAAATATTCTAAAAAGCTAATGTTTACACTATTTACACTACAAAACTTTGTTTACAATAAACAGTGAAGTGCCTCCATGCATACACTAGCCATGGAGATGTTGCCAATAAGATCACCTGTAACAAGTGTTCAGTCATGTCACACCCGGTATGAGGTCATGCATTAGAGGGTTTCGACTCATTAAGTAGCTATTAAGTGGTAGCACAGGAGAGCGAGCAACTTGTTGTACAGTTATTACACACTGATTATTAAGTCATATTTATTCAACATAAAGAAGCACTAGCATGACTGCTAAGTTACTGTGTGAGGATTGCACGGCTTAAGCACTAATCAGATTGCGTCATTTAGATCAAGTAGTAACCATGCAACCTCAACCTGAAATTGTAGAGAATTTAGCCAAGAGTCTACAGTATGTACATACTGGACATTCCATTGTACATTCCTAGAAAAAAATCATATCCAAACATAGTAAATTAGAAAATGAATAGCTCACCTGAGTTTGGTTAGATGTTTGTGATTTTCTGTAATGATGCTTGACAGGACCATCACACCAGGTTCATCTAGGAAGAGCTGGTACAACCTAGGACATGGACGTCAGTTACTCAGGTAAGTATCTTTGTTGATGGAACACATTTTTAATGCTCACATATGATCAGGTAATACTCACATTTATCTATGTCTAGGTATAAAATTTAGTGTCCAATATCTGTTACTTGTCCAAATTATATGAACAACCCAATAATAGTGTATATCAGAATAAATAGAACTAACATATTTAGCAATATGTATATCCTACTTTAAATGTGAAATGCATGACGTGCATCGTAGAAGAAATGCTACTCCTTCCAATTCAAGCGCTGTCACTGACATATCACACAATTCCAGAATGCCTTCTGCTGTCACTATTGGTGCCAATTCCTCACAAAACTCTTCCTTTTGACTTTCGTACACACATTGAATTGCACGAACCTTTTCATACATGTCCACTTGTTCCTCCTTATTATGCCATAGAATATAAATTGTATGGTTTTAAAGAGAGCATTGGTTCCGTTTGAGCATATATGAAAGTCCTCTTCTTTACCTTTTTTGATCGAGAGTAAAGTCAATGATATAGGTTTTCCACACTGCTTGCAAAACTACTTGATGTAGTCACCGACTACATCAGGTAGTGTCAAAAACAACAAATTTACATGTTTATTCACTCAATGAAAGTTACTGCATACATGCATACATACATATTTAAGCGTGCAGATTAAGACCTGTTGCAAGTCAGTCACCAACTGACTGAGTAGTCACCGACAAGTAGTCATCTGTAACTACTCAACATTTGGTGAGTGTTTTGAACAAAAGTGACAACTTTTATTCAAATTCTATTTAGAATTGTTGAGCAAACTAGAAGTGGAATATTCAGTCAAATGGGAACTGATTAAACATCACAAAGTCCACTTGTATAAACATAACAGCTGAAACATAAGATTTAGAGGTGACTGGGTCAGGTTTTAAGAATGGCAGAGTATATACCATCACAAAATCAACCCTTAGACTGATGCCAAAGGGCAAATGACTCAGAGGCAGACCTAAAACCACCCGGAGAAGAATGGTAGAAAGGGAGCATTGGGAGATGGAGGTTGCCGGCCAGGGCCAGGGACCAAGAAGGATGAAGGTCAATTATTGTGACCTCATGGTCCGGTCAGGTTAAGGGTCATACAAATTTAAAAACATATATCATTATCTTACCTTGGTAAGTCTCTCCATAAGAGATTGAAACACATGATTATTCTGTACCTCTGCTCGGCCTTCAGTATGGCCTATGATTCTATCAAGTCTTGTAGAGCATGCCAGGTCATAATTTAATCCAAATATGAAGAGTTGTGCCATGTGGTATTTTTTTGAACAAAGCATTTGCATGTGGTCCCGGGAATTCTTTACCTTCACAAGATGCAACATCGCCATCATTTCTTGCAGTGAGAGGTGCACAAATTGGTAAATACTGCTTTTGCTTCCAGTTGTTGGCTCAGTATTGAAAAGACCAAGACGTAGGGCCAGATTCCTATCTAAAAGTAATAGACTTTTCATTAGCAATAACTTCTTAATGTGTCAATCTCAGAACCCAACGGTTAAATTAAATTTAAATTTACTCATAAAAATGTATACTGCATTCATGACAAAAGAATACCGCCTTTGAAAAGATTGTGTTGGGTGTTACTATTTATCTTGGCTGTAAGTAAGTCTGGACCCAGCTTTTATGCACTCTACCTCTCAGGTGAGTGAGTGGTTGCTTTACGCCCTTATCAACACATTTAAGATGGTTATATCAAGGAAATAGAGATAGAGAAGAAGGTAGAAAGAGACAGAGAAAAGAGACAGAAAGGCAATTTATGATCATACCCAGGAAATCGAGCTAGAGAAGAAGGGAGATAGAGACAGAGAAAGAGACAGAGAAAGAGACAGAAAGGCACTTTAAGGTCTTACACAGGACCAACTCTAGCTCTCATGGCAAATATATCAATTTATTGCCTTACACTTTAGGATTGGAGCCAATGAAATGTTTATGACCATTGGCCCTTGCTATGTGCACAACAACCAATATTTTCATTACAGGTTGTTGCATCGAACAGTAGAAATGTGTTCCAATGTGGAAATTGGTACAGATTTTTGATCTGTGGTACAAGCTATTTCACATACCACAAATTCTTTTCCAACTCCTTACTTCCTATTCCCCGGCAAATCTGACTATTTCCTCAAAAAATGTTTCATTTCTGCGGTGATTTATCTATTTCAGTCTCCTTTTCCACTATTTCCCTGAGCTATCCACCACAGAAAACTATCCTAACGCCTGTTTCCTATTTCTTTCATGGTGTTTCCTAGCAACTCCCCCCCCCCCCGCCCTGCACCCTGAAAAGCCATGTCCTAATGCAGAGACCTCTATATCCCGATCGGGTCACCTATCCAACTATTTCGACTTGGGGGCACTCCTTATATCTACATACCAAAGAGTAAATCACTAGACTTGTACAGCATGTTTATTTTTTGTTAATTCAAAATATATCAATTAATATGATGAAATGGAATTTATCTAAGGGCAACTTGGAAGACCTGAACTGCAGCAGGAACTGTCGCATTGTGTAACTTTTATTGCTAAAAAAAGGTGAATATAACAAAAACATATGTTTTAGTTATGGCTTAAATTACAAACCTTCTGATGAAACGTCAGATTCTCCTAACTGTTCCTCTGTAAATACAAGCTGTGGTATGTCATTATCTCCTTCAACAAGTCCATCGTATGCAAGCTTAGCCAGACGTCGGACCATTCCTTTAAGGTTCTGGTCAGTGCCAACATGTCCCTGGTAAAAAGATAACAAGGGTGTTTATGCCGATACTATGTTATGATGCCAAACATGTACAATTAAGCGAGTCCCAATGTTATTTTAAAGCCAGTCAAGGGCTCATTTCGAACCAAGGTGAATAATTGTTTCGACTGTCTATTATTCCATTGATAGGACTGTGAGAGCGGTTTTGATACTGTCATATAGACAACGCAATACAAATGAAAAGAACTATACCATTTCTATACTGATTTCGCCCAACAAAGAAAAGCTTTCTCCAGCATCAATTTCTGGTAGATGTTCATCCGCATTCCCAGGGGTTTTATACCTGCCCACATATTTCTTGAGAGAGGAAAATGCCAGCCAACATTATTAAGATAATAAGATCTACTGAAGATGATAACAAACGTGTCACATGAATAAAAATAGAGACCACTCATTCAAGGTCTATTAGAATTAATTGTTATCTTACAAAACTTGTGAAAAGAAATAACATACAAATTACACACCTCCAGAATATAAAGCATCATTCGGGTGTAAGTCTTGAGATCATTCAGCTCGTCCAATCCATCCTCATTTCCGCATCTCTGCTGGAGTACATTGCATAACACCATGCAGAAGAATGTTATACTCGACACAGAAAGTAGGAGGGGGTTTTGCAGAAGGATGTCCTTCACATATGTTACCCGATCAAAGTCCACATGTTTAGCAACATATTCAAAGATTCCTTCTCGTGTGAGACCTACAATTTCCAACTGTCTGGCAAAGGGCAGCCGTCGTAATGAATTGAAGCCCCTGTGGATGCAAATATCCTCTATAAAGCTCAAACAATGTAAGCCTGCACCATATTAATCGTATTGATTTTTTCTCTTTTCCCCCATCATTTTAGTATTATACTTAGACAATAAACAACAATTGATTTTGTGGAGGCTTTTTTTATTTTTGAGTGAGAAATTTTATATATTTCCTTTGAAGACTTCACCCGGGGTACTATCATGATACAGATAGAGCAAACTTTTAAAAAAGGAAATACCAATTGAGCAATAAATCCATCATACCTGGATGTTGCAACTATCGTTGCTTTCTGCAGGATATTCCTTTTAAGTATAAATACACACCATTGTTGAGGTGTGTACAAACTGGCATGATAGTCAGAGTCATGCTGCTCCCCCTCTTCTTCCTCAAACAGTTCATTTATGTTTGGAATCTCATCAATACCATCTGGAGATGGAGAGTGATAATGAGAAAATTGCCTTTACATGGGTTCTATTGTGGACCAAATTAGGGGATCCATGACAATTTTTGATAGTTAGGGTCCAATACATTAGGATAGCTGTTGATTAAATTTTCATCAAAATATGTTTCTTTATGTTTTCTACAATTATTGGATGACGATAATATGGAAATAAATTCATCAAATACACTTACCCAAAAATAAAAATAATTTCTCCTTCAATTTAGTTGGGTTCTTTCTCATTTCATTCTTTATGTGGACGATTTGATTAACAAAGTCATTTAGGAAACTCTCCAATGACATCTCTTTGGAACCGCCTTTTGTACTATTAAGCCTGGGGTTATGGAGTAGTATTGCATCATATTCAAGTCCCCATTCTCTTCTAGTCCAGCGTCGAATTTGTTTCTGCACGAACGTCGTCTTACCAACGCCAGCCTTTCCATGAATCAAAATAAGTTGACCTTTGATTGGCACCGTTTGTGATTCTGTACCTAATATACCATCGATGGAAACTGCTGAGGAGAGACTGAATGGATCATCGGCAGGAAAGCTATAATCCTGGGTCTTTTTAGAGAAGTCGGTATGATGACTAGTGCGACTATGTCTACTGTGTATACATGATTCTATGATTTTAGGATTGATGTAGTCTTTGTCCAAATCAATGCCTTTGTCATATAAACGATCAGGTCTGTGATCCCAGACAAATGGCTGTTTTTTTCTTGAAATAAAATCAACAAATCGATCATAAATGTAATCACATCTCATTCAAATTTGTGCCTGTTTCCCCAAACAAACTATTTGTGTAATGTTCCCGGTTAAATGTATAGACAAAATTGACTTCTGGCCGTGTGAGAGGTGGTTATCTCCTGCGGGCGTAGCAATTTCATAGGGTGCGTAGCACCCGACGAAATCGTGTAGCCCAAGGGGGATAACCACGTCTCACTCAGCCAGAGGTCTATTTTGCAATTATCATACCTCTCCCCGAAGTTTTTATGTGAAAAAATAGTGAAAATTCTATGAAAATTTGGGTCGGACAACGAGCTCTGTTCACTACACTCTTTTGTTTACTTTTTTAAAGTTTCTCACTTCTCGTCTTCCTCACTCATTTTTGTGTCTATTTATCTATTCAAATACGCAATAAATTCGCAATTTCACAGTTGCTTATCATTATAATTATTATTATATCATTACGTACAGTGTATAACAAGTCTTTTTTCTACAGAAATAATTTAAATACCGAAAATAAGGACGCAAACATGTGGGCCTATTTTTTAACAAAGATTCCGCCAACAGTAAATATGATATGCAAATATTGCCCAGCGGGTGATATGGTTTTCATGGCTGTAGCTTATGGATTACCATACCATCCCAAGAGGTATAATAAAAACCCACATTAAAAGCGGTACTCTTTTGGAGAACAGTTACTACACTCTAAGAAAAAAGGGTTCTTTAGCCCATAGAGGTTCTCCAAAGAATCTTATTTGTTCCCTTGGAAAGAAATAAGGTTCTTTGGAGAACCCGAAAAAAACCTTCATAGGGTGGCATACTCATGGCACATCCTCTTTAATGCCATAATCATTCAAAATTAGTAATTATTTAAATCAATTGTAATGCAATGAGTCAGTTTAGAAAGTTTCTTGTAAGTGCCCAGTTCAAATATCACTCTTATAAGCTTCACATATGTTTCCAACCAAAATATCTATCCCATACTGTTATAAACAAAACAACTGTTACCTAACCTAGATTAAACTTGTTTTTCTCATATGTTATACCGTGCGTATGACTTAGGCTAAGAGTAGATAAAGTATCAAAATCCTCTGTAGATTTCCTCCGAACGTTTACAGTGTATGATAGATACTCTCAACTACAAAAACAGCAGGTAAATAAGTATTAATGATTGCTAACGTAACTTAGATAAGCACAACTATGAAATATACACGTGATAGAATAATTTCCACAAAAAACGCCCAGATTTCGAATCCACCATTACCTTTTAAACATAATTCAATCGAAACATCTGTAAGTTTGAGACAAATAAATATATATTTATCATATCATGAACACAGAAATCGTGATAGATATTGACATATTGGATGGAAGGATGTATCGACTGGAATACCTACTGAAGAATAAGAATAAGGGAAAATACTATCCACATCATGAAATGGAATATATTGAATTAATTGATGAAAAGTGATGTTACTTCAGCAATAAAAGCAATACTAAAATCAACAAGGTTTTGAAGAACCTAACTGCATTGTTAAGAACTGTATTCAGGGGTTACAACTAGAACCCTGTGGTTCTAAAAGGAACCCTTGACAAATCAAGCTATGGTTCCCAAAAGAACCTTATCTCTGAGTAAAGAACCCCATTAAAGGAGTTTCATCTAGAACCCTATGGTTAGAAGAACCCTTGATTGATAAAAAGCAGGGATTCTTCAAGGAACCAATGGACAAGGTTCTTTAAAGAACCCCTGATATTTCCCGATTGAGGGTTCTTCAAAGAACCTCCCCAAAAGAGAACCCCAGAGGGTTCGCCCTGGTGGACAGCCTAAAGATATGTGTTCAAGATCAGATAATGCTATTACAATCTGTTGTTCTTAGTCGGGAAGCAAAAGAAAGGGGAGCAAAAGTAGGGGAGCAAAAGAAATAACCATTTCTCTAGCAACTATTGTATTGAGTGCTTGCGTAAGTAAGGGAACAGAAATATTCTGGTATGGATTCAATGTCTGGAGTGTTTGTTAAAGTTTTTATATTCGATAAAATGCAATTCTATGGTAAGAGATCTGCCATTCCCATATAGATTCCAGCCAAGAAATTTAAATATGTTTAAATTGACGCCCATGAGATCACTGGTTAAAGTATCACACATGCTTATTGCTCAACGTTATCCCAAATATGATTACGTACGATTACGTAATAATTATGATATTAATTAATATGATTATTAACATTGCATATATAAATGATTACGGTAAAATCATAGTTTCGTTGATTACATAAGATATATACATATTCCATAACATAATGACGTCATCACACGCAAGCTAGCCTGCAGTAGTAGCCACGGTCAGATATGCTGACACGCTGACCTTATGAATATCAATCACAATGCCCTGGATACTACGTGGATTCTTGGCTTAAATGCGTTGCACCTGTTTACATGTCAAGTTAACGACAATTGCAATTATCGTTAACTTGACATGTAAACAGGTGTAAATTGTCCTAACATGTAATTTAAGGATTATATTCGATACCAATGTCTCTTCCCCCTCCCCAGATCATCCATATTGACCCAGGGGAAGGGGGATGGCCCTCCCCTTCGGCCTCTTCCCTTTCCCATCTTTACAATATAACTTATGAGAGAAAACTATATCTTATTTCTCACCTCCACACGGACACAGCCTTGGCCACAACTAGACACGTCAGCATACATAGCACTGCTATGATGATTATTTTGGCCCAGGTATTACCAAAACCTGAAAATATTTGATCTAAAAAACGTTGTGAGCATATTTTAGCTAACACAACACGTATGCAATATGACCAAAACAACACTTAAATCAAAAAGCTTGCTTGATGATCTAGGTAAACCCCATTTAACATCGGATTATATAGATTTGTAAAAACGCCGAGAGTAGGCTAAGAGAAATACAGATTTATGTTTAAAAAAGGCTTGCTTGATCATTTATATTCAAAGTAAAAAATAATGAAGATATCACAACATACTGTCTTCTTGGTGTACACAATTGGGAAGTTTAGACCAGGTGTTGTTATCAAGACACCAGACAATTCCAGATCCATCCATTGCATAGGTATTCTCACATATGTATTCAAGAAGCGAGCCCACTTCTATGACTTTCACTTGGGTATTGTTAATATGCAGAGGAATTCCACATATTCCTGTAACAAATGTACAAATTATAAAGGATGTTGTTCACCTAGAGCTACATAACCAACAAGCACTCATTCCTCACATGTCTACCCAACATTCCATTTTACAACTCTCAATTCATGGATCATTTCTAATAATGTCTCTACAGTCTCCAAACTTTCAACAAAATATTTGATCATAAAACCAACTAAGCTCCTTTATTTATTGGATAAAGCGATGGGTAATGGTGTTGTTCATGACGTGAACCTACTGATAAATAAAAAGTGATATATTTCTCAAGTGTTTATGATATTACATTGAACAAATATAATTATCATATGATATACAGCACCTATGCATTTGTCAGATAATGTTGAATTCCAAATCCCGTTGTAGTCACAAAGCACTGGGGTACCTGAATACATGTAACCCTCATTGCAAGTTATGTTGAGGACATGTCCAGCATAACATGGGTTGCATTTGGTTATTTGGCCATTTTCCATATCATTGGTCATACTGGTACACGTTGTTCCTGAAATATCACACATCAGCATTCATATCAATTACAACAAAGGTCGCACAAATGGGTAGACAAACCCTCGGCTCCAATGGAACTAGTTTGTCTCGTCGAGGCCCAATCATTCCTTATTAGGTATTATAGATCAACTGCTTTGAGCAGGAGTTATATGAAAGTACATGTTGGCTTTATTGCACGGGCAATTATGGTGTCAAGAAAGACATCATTAACAATACAAGAAGAGGATAACTTAACAAAAACATTGAATACTCATCCAGGAATTAACAACCTAGAATACTTACTGATGCATTGCCCCACTTTAGGATACCATTGCGATGTAGCATTGCATGTTATAGAGTGTCCCCTTTTACCGTAAGAATATTTATATCCTTTTTTGCAAGTAATCCATAAGATAGATCGGTAATTATGAATTGTTTCCTTGGACCAATCATCAATGGATTTGCTTTGATCACCTCTATCAAAGATCATATGTTCGCGCTGTGGATGGTTACAGTTTATTGAAGTTATATCTGTTGATTAAAAAGGCCGTTATAGGAATCGGGAATGCCAAGTCATGTGCAGCTTTTGCTTTTAAGATTAGAGTAGGATGTTTAGCCAGAGCATTATTGGAGATAACTGATGGGGTATTTCTTATTTCATACCAAAATCCTGCCACAGTGGTTACAGCTGAATTCTCAGCTATAATGATAAAGAGCCAATCTTACCAGATGTACTTACGTTAGAACTTATATGACTGAATTCATCAATATTCTACGATTATATGTGCATACAAGGATTTGAATTAGAAAAGGTCAAGATAAAACGGCCCCCGGTGAGCTATAATAAGTAAAGTCATCATAGGAAAGGACTTGGCTGTGTCCTCCAATCCCAAATAAGGACGTTTTATAAGCTCTGTACCCAAAACAACTCGACAGAATCCTCCCAAATTTCGTTCAAATGACTTTAGGTGGGTTGGGTATTAAGAATGGAAGAAAATGTAGAAAATATTTTGATTTTTACCGACGTTAACTGAGACTGCAGCTTTATAATTGGTGTATATAACCCCTCAGCTTTGGCTTCTCCCTCGGCAAACCCTCCATTGCCACAGCTATAGGTTATCAATCCTTTAATAATGCGTTGTGTTCAAGCGAATAATTCGTTCTATGTGTATTGTATGCGGATGTATAAATTTACATACCTTTACAGATGCCTAAGGGAGATGTCCATTTGTTTCCCTTCCGACATCGTGATTGTACATCTCCTGTGTATGCACAGGCTTTATCACATTGTACAGGTAAAACGTCATCATATAAAACATGGGTCTTCAGAAATTTCCCATTCGCGATTTTCCCCAAAGTACATTGTATGCCTGAAATAGATTGAACATGAAATTGTGTCTTGTAATAGTTTGGTTTTTTTTTTTTGTTTTTGCGACAACTTCTTTTTATTCAATATGTCAACAAATCTCATCTCTCTCCAGGACCAGTCTACATCGAAAAATACATAAGTCCATCTCACGTTTTCATTTGACGAGCAATTAAAAAGTAGAAACACATCAACATATTAATTTTTGCCTTTGTTTATACACTTTATCTTATTAACAGCTTAACTTATACTTTCTATTATGTTCACAAATTTATTTATTTCGATCTATTATATCTGTTATGTCCGCAAAGAGACTTCTCCACCTTTTCTTTTCATCTTTGTCAATTTCTGTGAAGCTGTTCTGGTATAAAATAATTGATATTTTCGACCTCAGCTCATAACTGAAAAACAACCATCCTATCATTCCTTCATGGAATAATTTTTGGCGGTGGATGAAAGCTTTTGTTGCTAGTACAATCCAATTGATGATTTTATTGTTAATACCTTTCTTGTCAAAACCGAACATTATATTTATTTTCCTGAGATCGAAGGATCCATCCTCCTTTCTTTTGACTATACTCCTACCACCTATGTCTTCATTCAAGTAGCCAATAGAGACTACGAAGCTGAACACATCCTGCCATAGGGTTTTTGTATTTCTACATGTCATAAAAAAATGTACAATATTGTCCCTTTCGGTACAGAACGAACATACTGGGAGGTCTTTAATTGCAGCGTTTTTCAGGTAATAATTACAGGTAATGGTCTTCCTATATCCTATATTGCAACACTTGTAATCTTGTTTTGCTTGTGACTTTATAACGATTTAGAAAGATCTTCTTCCAATTAAGCTGTTTAAATTCGTCTTCACTCAATTCCAATAACTTCTGCCAAGAATTAAGTTTTTCCCTTTTCGCAGGCATTTTTTCTATGAGCGCATTATACAATATTTTGCTAGAACATACTAGGATATTAACACATTTGCTGTTAATTTTTATGTCGATATTCCCTTTATCCTCACACGGATGTCTTGTAATAGTTAAAATATGACGAGAAAACATTAATCTTTCACAATGAGTCCTAGATAAACGATAATAGGCCATCACCTGTACCCCAAAAGAGTGATTTTCGTTCCGAATCGTGGGCACTACTTTTTGTCAACATATTTCAATTGCTAATACGCTATATCATAATATGCCAATAGTTCTCCATGGTATTGATTCTGACTGTACAAAGCCTATGGGACCGACGGCCTGTTTCTTGAAAACAGCATGGTGGTATTGGTGCTGCACCACTGACGTCCGAGGCCGAGGTCACCCGTCATTGAGTGTTGACCCCATACTCGGTACACTCTCAAGATGGGGTGGGGTGGGGGGCTGATTTTTCATGCCTGGATGACAAAAGAAAGCTCACATGTTTTCCAATAATTGAGCTGGAGAAGATACTTATTGTTTAAAAAAATACATTCTAGCAATATAATTACTGTAAATCCACCGATCACAAATACTACCACCTACCTCTGCTGCTAATAAGAACAACCACCATAGAGTATATCACCAAATTAAAAACTTGGAAAGGTGTTCGCCTTCCTCCAGAGAACCTGGGATGCAAGTTCAGATAGATATATAGTTCAGATTGATATGTCTTTTTTTGCATTATTTCAGGTATCACAATATGACTTACCATGATTAAAAACATTTGCATTACAGTTTGGACTGCAGAAATATGTTTTCTAATGTCATTGATCATGAATGCCTTCATAAATCCGATTTAGATTTAGATATTTTACTTTATTTCACAGTATTTTTTTATTTTTTTTGTCAGTATTAGTAGAATAGTTTCCTAAATATTGTCCATATTGAATTTATTCATATTCCAATGGATTCCCCGTCCCTTAAAACGTAGAAAAAGTGCATTCACACTTGATTACTTGTTTAATCTACCCCAAGTTATTGAGTACGGTATAGATTTCCTACTTCATTTTGGAGGATTTTGTTAGTGTCTTTTGTGCATTTTCCCCCTGTATCAGTATCTTAACTTGCTAAATATTGTTTGCATCGACTTCTTTCATGTTCCAATGGATTCCTCATGCCTTACAACATAGAAAAAGTGTATTCACACTTGATAACATGTTTATTCTACCCCATGTTATGGAGTTTCAGAGTTTTAGTGGCGACCATTTTTTGTTTTCAGCTGTCAGGGAGTTGAATTTAAATGTTTTGAAATATGTTAGTAGACACATTAGTGAAGAAATGTCTTGGTAAAGAATTTGTTCACAAATTTTTATGATATTCCCTGACTATATAATAGGCTTTGCACTGCCAGAATCAATGCGAATTTTATCAGAAACTGGCAGTAATTACTTTTGGGATATTATAATATATAATACTAGTAAAGTACCCGTCCTCCGGACGATCACCCTCTCTCCCCACACTTCCCCCTATCCCTCCCCGTTTTTCTCTCCCAACCCCATCTCCGATTCCCCCCTCTCCCTCCCCTCTTTTTCATGCTCCCCCTCCCCGCTTTCTCTCCTTCCCCTCTCTCCCTTCCCCTACATCCTCTTCCTCCCCTCTTTTCCCTCCCCTCTTCTCAAATGACAGTATCTTTTCGTTCCTAACAGGGGCTTTCCCGTGCTAAAAATAGTTGTACAGAATTCAACGGGCCACCCCAGATACCTTCACAAACCACATACAACGTCCTCCAGAGAGGGTGGACAGAACTCTACAGATGAGTAAAACGGTTTGTAAAACAACAAATTCCGAGAACATGTGAGACAAAGAAACCCCTCTTTTCTACCTCTTTTCGTAGAAATCTCTCTTCCCGTATATTATATGGATTAGCAATTGGAAACTGCTGTCAAAAAGTAGTGCCTCCGATCCGGAACAAAATCATTTTCTAGCTATATTTTGAGGCATTACATATTATTTTAAGATTACAGTATGGAACTTGTTTAGGCCTATATGAATTTCAAAACATTTGAAGTAAGATTAATTAAAATAATACATTAATACTTACGCTGACAAACACCAGGCTCGCCAGACCAAAGCCCACTCCTTAAACACACTCTCCCAGGTGAGCCATTATAAGTGTATCCTTCATCACACTGAATCTGTATGAATGTGTTCACAACATTCTGTTGGCTAGATGAGGTAAGTGTCCCATGCTTAGGTTCCTCTACTGTTGCACAGACAACCCCTAGTATTCAATACTCAATTAAGTTTAGTTATTGTCGGATAGAATGGCATAGGGGACTTATATCTATTATTTCACCTTGGAATGTGGTTAATACGCATGGCCCATTGAGTTAACACTGGGGTGTATTTTTGTAACAATAGACCACGGCAATCACTTCCGGCAATCACTTCCGGCAATCACTTCCGGTAAGGAATGGGGGTTATAGACGTCAAAAGAACTGGTAAATAAAAGGTCTAGAGGTTGGTGAATCTTTTTTTCTTAATAGCCCTCAGTCGAATCTGACCAAACTGCGTCTAAAAGTACTAATACCCTCGGTTTTGAATGGACTAATGGGTCTATTGCCTGGTGAAAATTCTCGGGGCTAATGCCCTTCAAATTGTCCACCAGGCAACAGACCCTTTAGACCATCCAAAACCTCGGGTATTAATGCTATAATAGGCGTGGATGCGTTTTATGTACAGCTAGGAGAATGGTCTACTTAAAATTATTCAACCAAGGGTGCAACCCACACTATAGTGATGCCACATCTGCCCACAGACCCCATTTCTCACCTTTTTGTTGTAGTTGTGGTTAGAATTGTAGTTAACATAATGGTAAATTTTACCGTCGGGGAGAATTTTACATAATGAGCAATGTCTTTTGATACAATTCTTTTACAATATTTTAACCATAAGAAAATGGTTTCCATGGTTCAAATGAAGCCAAGGATTCCCCCATTGCATGCATCTGCAATGGTTCGTTAGAGAGTTATGACCCCCAAAAGCCCAAGACTTTAGGTATCAAATGATGAATACAAATTTATTCATTTATATATTAAGTCTGATTATGTGATAAAATGTGTTGGTTTAGTAGAAGGTCGCCGTTTGATATATTCATACTGTGCTGAGGCCAAGAAATAAACTAATAAACTCAATGTAAATAGTTGACATTATACGTGTAAATATTCGTCATTATAATCAATCAAAATGGTGTTTATCCCATAAAACAAAGAAACCCATTCAACTGTCTTAATTTATGTAATGCTAAATTGATAATGATAGTTGGTATCTAGGTTATAACTGTCATGAACCCTACTACGAACTGAAATATGATTTGTGTACTATGGAAGATGGCTTTGCTATGACTAGAAATAAGATGAGGCAAAAAGTCGCCATTCATGATATTTTTGCCATTCGACATATTTCAATGTGTTTTAAATGATTAACAAATTGCACCATAATAATGGAAAAATTAGATGAAATTAGTTTTCTCAAAATTGTCATATGAACTGAACATCCAAATTATAACTACCATGAGATTCGTTCTGCTAAATCCATTCTTCCTAAATACGTGATATTTTAAAATAATATTTGATATCACAATATTAATCATTGTTGTTCCTATGGTGATTCTAGTTTTAATATTTAGGTCCTTTTTATTATTTATTATTTGTGTGTGGGCGTGGAGGGGGGGGGGGGGGGGGCGTTGGCGGGGCGTCGCACTGTCGCCTACTCCCGCTCTTTGCATCATTCTCCTTACTACATAATTTTATTAGTTGAGTCTATAATCCTTTTTATTCTTTATATAATTTTCTTGGGGGGGGGGGGTATTTTTGGGTGTATGACCTATTTTTTACTTAGCACTGACCTACTACCACCTATTTTTGGAAAGATAGATGGGAGACGAGATGTGACATGTCACCCCTGGGCCACCATACTATGTAGTCCTCCCGCTCATGTGCTTGCATGGCAGGATCGCACGTAGAACGCATTGTTGTTGCCTATATCCCACACCCTCGTCACCTACGACCTAAACTGCAGTTACCAGCATTCAAAATGGTGGAAGGTGGGTTCCCATTAGAACAAACAATGTTGGTTTTTAACTATCAAAAGCCGTTTTCAGTAGCTGTCATGTTTTGTGGGTGTTTACTATAGTTGCATTTAGGTTTGAGTGTTATCAGATACATGTATCTGGCTTATACTACAGTGTAATCTAGGTTAAAAACATTGAGTGGCATACCCGTAACTGCATTGAAGTAAACACAAGGTATGACCTTAACTTTTTCTTGATATGACCGTAACTACAAAGCTATTTGCATCTATGAATATGGTTGAAAACATGTGTTCTGCTACATAATCCATGATATTTGTAGGTTACATGCATATGTAACTTAAAATCAGAGTGATTCCAATGACAGGTCTCCCTGAATTAGGCCGATTTTCTCAAAGGTGACCTAGTTCAGTACTCTAGGCTAGTGTAGGCTCTAGGGATCACTGTAACTGCACCTACCACCACAACTGCACCCCAGCTCCTTATTAGTATAGCTGCCACCATTTGTATTTCAGTGTTAAGTTCTGACTAAGTTCTACACAACACATGTTGCAGTCATAAGGCCAAAAAAAATAATAGGTGTGTTTTCGATTTATCTGGCTGAAAACTAGGTAGGGGGGGGTGGTAACTTTTTTTTTTGTTTTTTTTTGTTTTTTTTTTTGAAACCACCTCCAGGGAACTGAAAAAAATGTCTTTTTCATAACAATAGTTGTTTTGAACATGGGAAATGTGCTTTTTGACAGTTTTGGGGTAGGAAAACCCGTTTTCCTGCTACAAATGACACACTTGCAGTGATACTTTTTGCACCAGTTGGGGTCATACTTTTTGCACCAGTTAAGGTGATACCAGTGAAATTCAGTTATACAGTTACGGTCATAGTGGAAATCAGTTGGGGTCATACTGTGTGCTATTCCAAGTACAAAATACAAGTAAACTTCAACCCTGGTACATGATTTGAACCCATCACAATGGTGTCATACCTAAAAGGAAGGAATCTATCGATTCAGTTTGTTATATAAAGTATTTTTAAGCAAGATTTCAAAGAAAATCAAGAGTATCAACAATTTACCTTCCGCCATTTTGAATGCTGGTAACTGCAGTTTAGGTCGCAGGTGCCGAGGGTGTGATATCCGCGCTACACTATCTATGGGCACCGATGATACGTACATTTACATTCCAAGCTTGTCAGCTGCTTTTTCGGAACAACAACGAGTTTGAATTCCATTTTCATATCACAACTATATCACAACCACCATGTTTAAATGGAGAAATAACCTTGTGTGATCGTCCCCGACATTAATTAGGCTTACATAAAACTAAAAATCAGCAACGCCTTCACGTCTCCGTGAAGCTCATCTGTGATGTCACTCCAAAACAGCACGCACAGTGCAGATCAGTTAGTTGCAGAGTTAAAGGGGGTCTCCTTAAAGTTTTAACTAAAGGGTGGTCTCCACTGGCTGCAGTAAGCTCTGCGATAAGCTCTGCAGTAAGCCTTGTGATGGTGTTGTGATGGCGAGAAGTGCCTACATGGCCAGTAAACCATGTAGGCATAACCTCGTCATTCCTCTCCACCTACAGAACCAGCACAAACTATCGCAAGGCTTACCGCAGAGCTTACCGCAGCCAGTGGAGACCACCCTTTAACAACAAGCTAAGTTGTGATATAATACATAACAACCTATCAAAGCATAATATATATATTGCTAATTTAATGCAATATTTATAACATTTCTAACAAATAAACATGATGCACGTTTGATATTTATATCATAATACTTGATTGCTAGGGTAAATCTGGATATTTTTACTATCTTTCATCACGGTCATCATCTCCAAAACACCCTACACTTATCTTATCTTTTACAAAAGTCGTGTCTTCATGTTCAGTCAAGAATATTACTGACAAAAGGAAATATCCTACTTTTACACCATGGGTCAGAATATAAGTATTCATTTCTTCCTGCACACAGCATGAACATGCCTTTGTAGTTGTAGAACTCTGGTTTACAACGCACATACACCTTCTGATTGAGCTGTAGAACACTTTCCGTAGGTGGCCTTAGGACTGTAATCTGTCTATATTTCGGAGCATATCGCGGCGGGAAATTACATTCTGAAATGGAAAAGAAATAGTTTTATCAGCTGATACATTCATGCAATCAATAACTCACATGTTTCGCTTAGGCGTTTTTTTCTATACCTCAATCAAAGCCACCCATGCACCTTTCAATTAAAAAGGGTTCTCGTTCTTTTTCTACCATACCACAAAACATGTTTTTCTGAGATTACGCTGGACTAATATAAAGTGATTGCAATCTATGAACAATACGTGACATATCCATGTAATATCATCGAGATCATCCTATGTCGCAGGATTTCCCACAGCATGGGACGGTGGTAAGTAGCAGTGATTTCTGCATATCTACGTTAATTGGCCCTAAGGTTCGTATTGCAACTCTAAGTATAGATGGTACTGCTGGTGTGCAGCATAGTATTGGTAATAGTATATTAGGAGGTTCAAAGATGAAAAGTGAGCTAGAGTGCTCCCGTTTAAACATACCATAATGAGACACACCATATACAAACAGTTATAAATACATTAGATTATACACTCTTCATCAACCCATCACAAGTATGAGGAACCTTTGTAAATTATTAGTTTCGAGGGGTAAAGCAATACACGGATCAATTATTACCTGTGACAGATGGTTCTTCATTAAATCCATAGTTAAGGGTTGTTGTACAGAACAAAAGGAAGACGATCCTCGTGTCCATTATGGGAATCAGTAGACAGGTGAAATGTACAGGGTCTGTGCCCCTTTCCAAATGGGTCATCCAAATGGGTCATCCTTTCCAAATGGGTCATCGCTAACTACCACTTTCCTTAGATCAGTGTAGGTATGACTACATCGTGCAAATTGGCAGATAACTAAACTAGGATGAGGTTCCTTATCAATAGATAATGAAATAAAAAGCTAAACAAGATTCACTAAACCTTTATCATAGTTCAATCTAATTTTACTCTTGTTGTTTGTCTTTCTGAAAACTCAAAAGTGTACGTATATAGCGTTTTATTATATTACCGAGATAAAGCAATTATATGATGAAAGAGCACCTGGCAATTTATGTTGTGTAATGGAATAGGCATTACTGGTATAAATGTAAGGAGAGTGTCTCCACCTGGTGGCTCCCGTTTCAACTGCGCTGGTTGTACGAGGCAGCACACACACATATCACTCTACTCTTCGCTTCCCAAGAGAGAAATCATGGGATTTTTTCCTGTCGATAGAGTAGTGTGATTGGCCTTTTCACTATATGGAAAAGCTCTGCTCTTCTTGTAAAACATATCACAAGGCTCCCTTCGGCAGTTATTGTACCATTATGACTGACAAAGCTAAAATCAAGGACTTGGAGCAGAAATTGGAGCTCGTGAAAGGGCAACTTCTCGATAGGGAGAATGAGGTGACCGCTTTGAAGAATGCTCGGGCCGACAAAACTGTCAAGCTCGAACCGCCGAAGAACATAGCCGGTGGAGATGGTTCTGATTCCAAACAACAGCCAGGAACTACTGATCAAGCTGTGTTAGACGCCTTAAATGCACTTACCGATCGAATCTCTGCCTTAGAAGTCAAACCTCCGACCGGATCGGGTGTCCAACAGCCGGTGGTGATTCCCGCCATTGAAATTTGCCACCGAGCTGATTCAAAGCAGAAAGTTCTACGATATTTCGGTAGTAGAGTACGATCGTTTCATTATTGATAGAGTTATTGCTGGTCAATCATCCACCTTTGATCCGGATCCCATTGGTTCGTCTCTCCATTTCTCCCCACACGTAATCCCCGATAGTGTCAATTCGAAACATGGTTCTTCTCTCCACAAGAACTATTTGGACGCCATTGGCAAACAACTTCCGGCAAGCCAGCGGAAGTCGGGTGCTAGGGCCAACAGTAACAATGCGAACAGTGAGAACAAGTTGGCGAATACTAGTGTTTCTGAATATTGCCTTTTTTATAATTATGGAAATTGTACCAAGACCAGATGTGATAAATTGCACTCCTGTAAGAAATGTAAAGGTGATCATAAGGCAGACAATTGTACTGCTCCGAAGAAATGATGTGTTTCCCGGCGCCCTGTTGTTCTTTCTGATGTGTGTAGCGGCCAGGCCGCAAAGTGTCATGGCGTCGGTGTCATTACCGGGCCTGAATTTGGTGTTCCTGACATTGAATTTTCTACAATTACTGATGTTTCTTCTCATGATGTTGTACGTGATGTCCATGATAGGTATGATACTAGCTTTTTGCACGATTGTATTGATTTTGTTGCCTGTGATGAGTATATTACTCCTGTTACAGATGATTATGTTGCCAATTGCAACCTTACCGCGTCTATCGATTCCATTGTTTTGCCTGTGCGCGTGGCACCTGCTACCCCGTATGATTTTCATAAAGATTATTGTGCTGATTCCTTTACTGGTAACGAATCGGATATTATATTCGACTGTATGTCTGGTTTTGGTCGCTATAATCGCTATGACCCCATTATCCCATGTATTGGTATGCCTATTTGTCCCACCCGTGTGTATGACCATTATATTGGTGGACTTAGATCCGCATGGAATATTGATGCCTGGAAGTTCGAGCTTGAGAAAGAAAACGACTCACATCTCGGTGGCTATATACTATATGGTGTTCAGAATGGTTTTTTCATTGTGGATGATGGGACGATTCCCTCATATGATAGATATAATTACTTGTCTGCTACCCAAGGTCCTGCTCACGAATATATTTCTAATTTGTTTGAGAAAGAATTATGTGAAGCCAAATTCGCCAGAATTTCGATTTTAGGTTATTTATTCAGGCTCATATGACGTATATTTATATGATACATTAGCAAATAACATTTGTGTATGACGTCAGATGATAATTCTTAAAGTTAGTTAATATGGTAAATTACTATGACCAATCGGGTCTCCTTCTGATATGGTAATGACTAGATGTCTAACTGCTGTGCAACCTGTGTGAGCTATGGTAAATACTCATTCTGCTCTGTTAGGTCCAACCGGAAGTCTTGCTGCCATAGAATGGCCAGTTGGCGTGTGCTGGACCACTCTATGCGTTTATAATGGGCCAGCGCAGACCAACCAACGGGGACTAATAGGCGGTTAGATCCTGAGTTTATGGTCGTGAGTTTTCTCTAAGCCTCCCGGGAACCAACCCGAGGCGAAGCTGAGTCTTGGTTCAAAGCTTAGAGAAAATGAAGGACCATACATGAAGGATCTAATTGCTTAAGTCCCCTTTTGTTGGGCTGTTACTATCATTAACAACAATATTTAGAAATGATTTCAAAGCAAAATGAACCAGTGGAAAGCCATGATCTTGCCGTTTTGAGCAGTTAATATTATTTTGTATTTTCGTTGATGTAAGCGGTCAGCCGGAAACGGAAGTCCAACACTAGGACCACTTGTCTGTATGTGTATAACTGTCCCGGCCCACCCAACAAACGGGGACTAAAGAGGGGATCATGGAGATGCATATTGCCCGAGGGCATAGCGACTTCAGTGAGTGCATGTAGGGCACAAGCTGAAATCACATAGCCCAAGAACAATATGCATTGGAGGGATCACCCAAGGTCACTCTTGTGTTTATTATACCTTTTTGCCGACATTTAATCGAAAAAAATCCCAGTGAAAATCGACGAAAATTATCATGAATTTTGATCCCTCAGCTGCCCAGTGGCCCCTCCAACCTCACTCTCTGTTTACATCCGCAAACATTACGTCGTGACGTCATGACTTTTTTATGTGATCACTTGTGTACATTTTCTAAGGTACGGCCATTTGTAGATTACAGTAACGATGAATAAAATGTAAGTTAACTGAAGGGAATATTTCTTCCTTTATATCATTGTGACAACTGGTAAAGGCTTCGACTAATATAATTATGAAAGGATTTTAGTTCATTCATTTGATCAATATTTTTACCGCTCTTCGTGCGTTGACATGCATGCCAATCACACTAGGCCTATGCAGGAACATCACCCACGTTTTTAATCAATTTGCTGCCTTTCGCAGCTTTAAATCTTTTTAAAACTCAACTAATTCGTTGGTTACAGGTAGACTTTGATAAATATGAAGTATTTTAGTGTATTTCCTTTATTTTATTGATATTTTACTGCTCGATCTTCACACACCATAGCCTACCGATCATTTTGTTGTCAGTGTAGGTTTCGCTGGGATATTATTATTATTATCATATTACTAGTATAGATATTGGCTTAGTCTGATAGCTTACTCAAACAAATGTCAGACTTTAGGAGACCGATCTATATAGTTCTCCCCTGCAGGTCTTGCATAACATCACTGGAAACTCTCGATTATATCCAGGATGAATTAATATGCCTTTCTCATGCTATTATGTACTCCAAAAGCTCAGCTATCCAACATCATGTGCTTTGGTTTACTTCAGTGGTTTCCGTCATGTTGTTCCCTCACGCTGCTCACCGTGCATAGCGATATGCAGATAGTACCCGGGCGCAGTACCCTGGGGGCACAGGCAAGGCAAGCACAGGCTTCATTTTACATATTGGGCCACTGTGTCGCCATTTCCCAAGCGATTTTGATGATTCAAAATTCACTGTGATGCTGACATGTTTGCAATTCATTTGTTATAAATATATAAGTTTATTACAGGCCTAACCTGCCTAAAGTCGAGTGCCATGCACAGTTGTGATACAGATCTCTTCCAAAGACAAACATTCATCAAACCCCATGGCCGTTTATTAACAAACTATTCCCTCATACAACCACCTACTGACGAAATATACCCCCTGAATCCCAAGAGCCGAACGCACTTGTTACTAGGAAATACCTAGTTTTGGGACGGTCTGGCCCTCATCTTCTTCTCTCCTCCTTCCCTCTCCGACCATCTTTCTCTTTCAACTTCTCTCTGTAATAAGTACTCGTATTAACAATCATACCTCGAATGGGACCCTTTTAAGATGCTTCTTTTGGTCATTGTTGTGCACCAGATACAGATCCAGGGAGAATTTGAGATGGATACAGGGTGCTTGAGACCAAGGCAAGAAACAGAGAGATTAATTGTAGGCTATGTATTGAAATAATGGGAATGAAACTCTGCACAAATGTATAGAAAGGGATGTATACTTGAGTGTTTCACAATAGTAAAAGAAACCTGTCAAGAAAAGTTAGAAATTAAATTAGACACACCTGTTAACAGTAAACTACTGTAAGCATTGATTAATTAATCTGAAATAATGTTACCTGTAACAGCCACTGATACTTGTTATTTAAGCTCTTAAACTCCATACTAAAATTCGTTATACATAGAATATAATAATAATGTATGAGGAGGAGAAAGGAGGAGGAGGGAGTGGAGGAGAGGGAGATAGAAATAGGGAACAAGGGCGGGGGGATCGGGGGTTCCCCACTACTAATGAAGGAGGTACAACACTATTTTACCATAATTGCTAGAAGTAAAAAAGATTTTATTAAACAATTTTCAATGAATATCTCAAGGCATTCCCCCAGTACTCAGCACTGCCCCAAACACATTCTCTGTGGATGGAGGGCGGAGGAGGAGGGAGGAGGAGGGAGGAGGAGGGAGGAAGAGGGAGACAACATGACAACACATTCTTATGACGCAGCGTTGAACCTACACTCTAAGAAGAAAGGGTTCTAACAAGAACCCTTAAGGGTTCTTCGGCTTGTCGACATGGCAGAACCCCTAATGGTTCTTGTTAGAACCCTTTTTTGAGGGTTCTAAGTAGAACCCCCGTTTCGGAAATAGGCAGGGTTCTACATAGAACCCTGGATTTGAAGAACCCTCCAGCTGGAAATGTCCGGGGTTCTTTAAAGAACCCTCATTCTGAAAATGGGGTTCTTCAGAGAACCACATAGGGTTCTATTTGTAACCCCTGATTATGGTTTTTCACAACCTAGTTGATTTTATTATTGCTTTTATTGCTGAAGTAACATCACTTTTCATCAATTTATTCAACATTTTCCTTTTCATGGTGTGGATAGTATTTTTCCTTATTATTCAGTGAGTATTCCAGTCGATACACCCTTTCATCCTTCATTCTCATCTCCTCTAGAAGAATAGAAAATTGACAATGTTAATTAAAGATATGTATTGAATTTAAAAGTATAGTACTTTAATACTTTTAATAGTTTCCTTATGAATTAAGTACATTATGGAACAGGAAAAATATTCTAGGTACCACATTAGAATAATAGACATCACATGAAAGGGCAAACTATAAAATATAACTTCAGAAATAAGACCACACAATTGATATTTTTTGGCTTATATAGGCCGTATATGTAATATATAATAGGTATAAAGGCAAAAATTAGCAGAATCTACTAACCACACTCCTGTTTGGTGATATAGATTCATGATTATTGGAGGAGACAGCCGCTTGTGAGTTCCAACACCTCCAATTAATGTTCCTTACATCTGTTACGAAAAGAAAATGTTAGAATATTAGGTTTATGTGAGGGAAACGTTTTTAGGCCTACTATCATAGGGGCCCTTACATATATATTTTTATGACTCCATGAGAAGATGGTAATCAGTACATAAATAGGAATAAATTATGATATTAGTCTCATTAGAAAATGATCTCACATACTAATTTAAAACATGAGTCATAATGATTAGTTTACAGAATAGTATATTAAGTAATAATGTAGTGTTACAAAGCTTACCTATTGCTTCTTTTTATTTTACTGTCGTCCAACATTCCACAAAGTGTAAAGCGTGTCCCCAGGAGTGTGTACAGTCTATTGACCAGTCTAGTAGGGTCTCTCCTCACCACTGAAAAATAAATCATGATTTCAATACCTAGATTAATGTTTTATGTTTAGCTAGGAAGGATAGCTAGGAATTAATGTTAATCAAATTGCAACGATTGAATTGCCACCCGGCCCCCGCACTCAGATAGGCCTACAAAAAGTAGGACATAGGCTTGTTCCACCTATCAGAAAACATACCCTTTTCCGCGGATTTTGAGCTGAAAAAGTGACCAACCCACATAGTAATTAATAGATGCTCTGAGTTTCCTGTGGTAAGAGCAATTTATAAGATGGGCAAGATCAAATGACCAAGAGTAAAGACCCACACAACAGAGCGAATTTGCTCCTTGGATTATCTCTATCATAACTTTCCCAAGCTTCACCATCTGAATTAACACCACTTTTTTTCCATTTTCGTGAAGTCCTCCAGAAAAGGTGCGTGTCATTTTTGTATCTGAGTGCGGGGGCCGGGAATTGCCACCTCCCCTTGAAGGTAGGGACATACCCCTGCAACCCCTGCCGCTCCCCTTGAAGGGAGGCGGACCCACAAGGGTGGGCGGGACCCTTGTAAGGGTGGGCTGTTGTAGCGGTTTCATTTCTTTCATTTAATGTTAATTTGATGTCATCTCTCGCCTATATCTATATATATCTGTATGAAATAATAGTTATACGATATCAACTACATCACTTAGAACGCATTGACTATAGGGCAGGACGCTTTGACTATAGGGCAGGACGCTTTGACTAGGCACAGGACGCTCTGACTGTCGGACGCTCTGACAGTGGGACACTTTGACCAAACCCTGGCTTGACGCATGAAGCTATGTCCATGGCACATGGCAAAAACTAGCCAAATCCTCCCGGAGATATAGAAAAAGCACTGTGATTCAATACAACACTTCATTTGAACTGAAATCGTGAAACAAAAACATACTCACTACTAGAAATCGGCTAGAAATCCTTGAACGTTTTCCAAAGTCCAGCTAAGGTTTGAAAGATGGCGGTTGTGTTTGACCCATGCGCAGTGATGGTTTAGCCTGGCCCGATGCTTAGCAAACACAAACATAGGTGGCACCACCATGGTCGCCATTATACGCTGTATGCCATTATTATCCATACATTATATAGCCAATTTGTATGGAGAAAATTACATCCATAGGCCCTACAATATATAATTATATTGCCCCAAATTGAAATCACATGGGGCTATCAATAAGTTAATTATTTTATGGGATTTAAGATAATTTTACTGTATACTAAGGGTATAATGCATTATTGATGCAAAAATTAGCAAATTCTTATGGCATTTTGAGCAGGATATTTATATACTACTGATTCCTTATTATTAAGGGGCATGTTATTAGGAATAGGCCTACATACATAGGCCTACCATTTGTATGTTTATATTTTTTTTTTTTTTTTTAAAGAATTTTATTTTCACGTTAACAGAAAAATTTGCAGATGTACATATCGCCTAAAAATTAATTTAGGCGTTTTTCAAAGCAATCTGCATTGTTCTATAGCAGTATAACATATAATTGATGATGTTTAGAAAATTTTAAGAAAAGAACAGATTCTGGCGACAGAGATTGAAAATTATAGAACCGATATAGACCAAAAGAAGGTCTCAGAGCTACTAATCAAACATTATAACAATTATTAGCAGTATTTCGCATATTAAACAGTAAGAAGAAAAAATAAATTTTAAAAATAATGATAAATGAAAAAAATAAAAAATAAAAAAGAATTGTTTCCTTACTCTTGTTACATTATATTTCTGAGGCTAAACGGACACATGTGAGAGACCGAGCAATCAGATTTTATTGAATTTTTAGTAGGTGATATCTTTTGATTTCATTTTTAAAGTGCTCTTTATCTTGTATATTTCTAATATTAATGGGTAAATTGTTCCAGGTATTTGCTACTTGGTAATGTAGGGATGATCTATTTTTTTCTTTAATGGGTCTAAAAATAGGGAGGATTGGGGCATCATATAATCTGGTTGCTCTTACAACGATCGGTATAGTACCATTGTTCTGAAGTTTTGTTTTTTTAATATATCCCATCTTGGACAGAAGAAAAGATATTCTCTCAGCAATTCTCATAGTATTGGTTTGTTGGTGAATAAGATTCGTTGATGTTAATGGTGGGCAATTAAGGGCTATTCTTAGGGCTTTATTCTGTATTTTTTGGATTTTATCTAGGACTTTCATTGGTGAACCACTCAGATAGGGAAGAGAGTAGTCAATGATCGACAGTATATTTGCCTTAACTAATTGTATTGCACTTTTTTGTGTCATATTTTTCCTAATTAATGACAGCTGATAAATCCTGTATTGAAGTGATTTTATCATGATATCATTTTGGTTTCTGAAATCTAAATGGCGATCTATATTGATCCCAAGATAAACATAATCATTAACTTGATCAATTTTGACATCATTAATTTTTATATTTACTATGCTATTATATCTTTTCTTCTCCCCGAATAACATCAGCTTGGTTTTTGATAAATTAATCAAAATCTTATTTCTCCTTGACCATTTAAAAAATGTGTCCAGGTCCTGATTCATTTTTTTCTCTAGATCTTTTAGGCAACTGCCTGAGTAGTATAACACCGTATCGTCCGCATAGAGAATATACTTGGACTCAAGTTCTAGATTTTTGATGTCATTGGAAAAAATAAGGTACATTATTGGCCCCAAGATTGACCCTTGGGGCACACCACATTCAACTACATGACTATTAGAATAATTATTCTTAATTTTCACCACTTGGGTTCTATCAGAAAGATATGATTCACACCATTTTAGAGATAATTTATCCAGACCTATAGCTTTAAGTTTTTCTAGTAATATTTGGTGATTTACACTATCGAAAGCTTTGGAAAAATCTATGTAGGTCGCAATGGAATAATTATTATTATTATTATTAATATCAATATCATTTATAAACTCATACAGTGCTTCATGCGTACTTCTCTCTTTTCGGAAGCCATATTGGTTATCAGTTAATATACAATTTTCATTCAAATGTTCCCAAATTCGCTTAGCAACAATTTTTTCTGTTAATTTTCCAGCTATATGTGTTAGGGCTATAGGTCTTGAGTCACCTGGATATATCACTCTAGTTTTTTTCGGAATTGGCTTAACAATTGCCTTCTTCCAAGATAAAGGGAAGATTCCTTGCTTCAACGATAAATTGATAATATACAATAATTGTTCAGGTAACGCCATAAAAAATTGCTTGTAAAGTCTGATATTGATATTGGTGCAACCAGATGATTTGGAAGTATTTATTTCTCTTATTAAATTTAACAAATCTCCAATATTTATTTCCTGAAGGCTCATAGTATGATGGATCTCTTCCACTTTAATATCATTTTGTAAATCCTGCATTTCATTTTGTATCTTACGTCCAATAGAACAGAAATATTCATTGATATAATTAGCAGAATCCTTTGTTGAAAGTATTTTACCATCTTGATCACATATATTCACTATCTCTTTTTCTTTTTTAGAGAGGAGTTCATCAATAACTCTCCAAAATTTCTTTCCATCATTTTTGTGAGTTTCAAGTAATGTTATGTAGTACCTAGATTTAGCTCGTCTTATCATTGTATTTACAAAATTTCTCTGGTTTCTGGCTGCACGTATATCCATGTCATCTTTGGTAATATTGGCTTTTTTATACATTTTTTTCCTATTAATACAGGCATTTAATATATCCTTGGTATACCATTGGGGTCTTTTTGTGGGTGAGTTTAATATTTTCCAGGGAGCAACCTTATTACTAATTTTGTGTATGATATCATAAAAAAAGTTCCAGGCTGAGTCAACCGTTTCTTTTTTATATAATTCCTCCCAATTTTCTTCTTCCAAGAGGGCATTGAATGTTTCTAGATTAAAGTTTTTGAAAGATCTGGTAAACTTAGTTGAGTTAGGAACTTTAATGATCTTATGCTTTAGTTTTAAATATATTCCCTGATGATCAGAGATATCATACTCAATAATACCGACTGTCGCCGATTTGTTACTTTTAAATAGAAAGTAATCTAATATACTATCTTTGGTTAGCCCAAATCGAGTAGTATATTTCATTTCATATTCTAAGTTATAATCAGTGGTAAAATCTTTTATCTTATTGAATGCCTGGCTGTGTGGTACCGAAGAGTCTATATTAAAGTCACCCATAAAGACTACAGATCCTAATTTTTTGTTTTCTTCTATAATGGTCATAATACTATTAAACTTTTCTAAACACAAATTCAAATCGCCCTGAGGAGGCCTATATACGAGATTAATACATATTGGTTTCATATAATCTTTCTTAATTGTGACCGACAGGAGTTCTAGATCAGCATCACTATAACAAAGGTTCTCGTTAACTTCCGATAGATACGATTCTTTTATGTATAAACCAAGTCCTCCTCCATGCTTATTTGTTTGTCTATTCTTAAGTATTAAATTGTAATTATCAAATTCCAGTGAGGAGGGATCAACATTATCTTTAATCCAAGTTTCTGAGAAACCAATGATATCAAAGTTATGACTTAAGATATCCATTTTAATTTGATCTATTTTGGATAAAAGCGATCTAACATTAAGATGTACAATCTTTAAACCTTTGAGGTTAGCTAGGTGATCCCAGTCAGGTAGTTTGAGTTGGATCGTTTGTAAAGGCATTTCACAAAAATGATTTAGAGTCAAAACATAAACACTTTCTTCAATTGCAACGATTCTCGTTGGCTATCTTGATTCAGTATTTTTTCAGAGTTTTGGCAACTAAATTTTCATCTGTGCATTATCAGTCAAACAATTGACATACAGACCCACAACATTACTGAGATATACCCAAACACCGTCCTCAAATGCAACGATTCTCGTTGGCTGTTTTGATTCAGTGAGCTCATAATTGTGAGTAGGTAGAAATCATCTAAATAGCATTGGTACAACCGTGTTGTTTTACTTTTAGAGTCAAAGATATAAATTACCTCAGAGATCCCAATTATAAGACATATAAACAAACAAAAGATTTACCATTGGTTGCATTAGAGCGTAGGTTGTAACGATTCTCGTTAGCTTTCCCTATTATCATTGGGTAAACGAACTCTGTTCAACATAACAACAACATAATTAGTAATGATAAGATATATGTGACTCACGAAACCGATGCAGTACGAATACAAGGCAGGAGTTCAAGATATAGGATTGTTTACTTTCCCTCAGCAAGGCTCTCGACAGATGTATGGTAAGGTAGATGGTTATCATTCATTCCTGGCTTTCTGTTACACAGTCTTTAAATAATAAATGTACAGGCAATTAATATAGGGACAAGTTCAACTGAAAATATCATAGTAATTAAAGCATTATTCTAGGCACAGCAATCTATCAACACTAGTGATTATATTATAACCGCAACGATTATCGTTGGCTGGTATCTTAGTAATTATATACATTTACTTATTGATCAGATATTAAATCAAACCATTTTTAATACTGAAGAGTAGGATTATTGTGGAAATTATTAATTTGCTTGGCCCAGTTTGTTCTTGTTATTTCATCAAAGTGTATCCCATCGAGTAATCTGCCGTATGTATGTTTGGGTTTGTGCCTATGGTAAGAGTGGACTTTAGTAATCAGGTGGGGATGAGATAGATTCCTGTTCGTGTTCAGCATACGAATATCCTGGTTTATTGTTAGTATTGCATTTGATAGCATATCTTGAATTGGAGCGAACCCTTCCATTCTGTTTGCCTTATTAATCTGTACACCTATAAGACCGCCGAGAGCTATGTTGCAATATTCTTGCTCCGTTGTCAGAATCTCTAGTGATTTTTCGTATAATGAGAGCATATGTCTCACTAATTTGCCTTCATGATGTGAATATATTGAAATTTCTCCTGTAGCTTTGTCTTTGTGACAAAAGTCACAGATACCTCCTGCGATTATCACATTATTGGGACGGTGGAGTTGTATTAGATATTTGGTTTCGTAAGCAAGTCTAATCAGGCCAGCTCCACTGTGCACAAAAACTAGTATTTTCGAGTTGTCAAGTAGAGGCATCAATCCTTTCCCCCTTGAGTCAGATACAACAATGGTTAGGTCGTTCATTTCTGGAAATATATGAGCAGTTTTGTATTTAGATTATAATTTATCATATTTTAATGGCCAAGTAAGATTATTGTTGGTATTATTCAAGTTTCAGGCACCGGTGGTCCTTCACATATTCCTCGAATGGACAAGCTGCACATTTCACCTAACGAATTTGGGCTTGCATCTCTAGGTGGATTAAATTTCGAATTATGTGATATTTGGGCTATATCTGAGTCTTGATTTACCTTGTGCTTCTGGTCCTTTTGGGAGCTATTATTACGAGAATGAGCCGGCTTGTTCACTGATCTGGAGCGAAGTAAAGTGGGAGAAGCTTTCTCGGCATATGTAAGATATATATATATATATAGAATTTTTATTCAATGTCGTCATTTACATGAAAAGGACATATAAGTCTAAAATTAGTCGTGCTAACTTTAGGTCTTCCACTTGGCCCTAGACCGTTCCTGACTAAATAATATACAATAATCGCATAACAATATTTTAAGAATACAATTTACAATTCAAGCGGATCAGATTTATGATCCGATCACGCTTTTACATGTTCCAATAATTTTTGCTGTTGTACAATACTTTAAGCTAGATGAAAGAGACTTAACACTAAGACTTATTTCTAACATCTAAATTCAGTTTTACAAGTTCCTGTAGTGATGACTCAACTCTACATTCGTCGAAAGTCAATCAGCTAATTAATTAATTAGTTAATTACCTTTAATACACAATGATTTGAGGATTGGATATACTTCCGTGGTATATTATTTACAATAGATATACCTCTTAGGTATAATAAACACTACATAGGTAAACAGCGATGCATTGGACAAAATACTCTTAAAGAAGAGTCCCCTACCTCCCCTCCATTCCCCCATAGTAATAATAATTACCCATTGATGCCTCAATCTTTACTTAGGTATTATACACCTGTAATTAAATACATGAATACTGATTCTGATATGTGTTAGTTTCTAGTCAGTTTCTAGTATACAAACTACTCAAATATTTTTACAATCTATCGTCCGATTTGTCAGTTTTAAGATCTGACTGGTTGGCTATTGTCAACTGGTTCGCTAAGATATTGATCGAACTCAGAACAATACACTTGTCTCATATATTTCTGAAAATCTTTCTTATTACCTATTAGTTGAGTCTTATCCGGTAGGTTATTCCATAATGTAGGCATTTCATAGAGGTATGACTTTTTATACAATTCATTTCGGGGTAGTGGTACAATCATTTTCTTTCCTTGTGTTAGACTCCGTAGACATACTTTTCTTTCATCAATATTTCTACCTTCTGCCACTCTGGTAAAAGCCCTTCCCAAGATATGCATATTTCTCCTTGTTTTCAGAGTTGGCATGTTTAACTTAACATGGATTTGCTTGGTGCTAGTCAACCGTGGTAACTTAAGTATAATTTTAAAGGCAGAGTTTTGTAGCGACTGTAATCTTTTCAAATAATTCTGTGCAGCTGCACTATAAAACACATCCCCGTAATCTATGTGGGGCAAAATTGTTGTTTTGTATAATAACATTAATGTGTCCCTTTGACAGACGCCATAAAGTTTTGATAACGCGCCAACTTTACTCCTCACCATGGCACATTTTCTGTCAAGGAATTTTTTATAATTTAGCTGCCGATCTAGTTCAATACCTAAATATTTGTATTCATTAACAGACTCTAGCGGCTGATCATTTATATAATAGTGTGCCTTGTTTCTCTCTGATGGTTTAGTACAAATAGTGACTGTTTTACATTTACTGATATTCAAAGATATTTTGTTTACCCTGCACCATTCGGTAATACAATTCAAGTCTTTTTGTAACCCCTCAATACTCCCTGAGTTTACAGGCCTATCCCCATACAATACAGTATCATCTGCGAAGAGTTGTATATTGCTATCTTCCATTTTATCAATTAAATCGTTTATGTAAATAATGAATAATATCGGGCCTAACGAGGTCCCTTGGGGTACTTCACAGGTTACCAGACCTTCTTCGGAAAGTACCCCATTTGTCATTACTTTTTGTTTCCTCCCACTCAAATAATCCTGGAACCACTCTAATTCGGCACCCTTTACCCCATATTGTGACATTTTTTGTAATAGAATTTTGTGGTTGACGGTGTCGAACGCCTTGCGGAAGTCCAAAAATATTAAGTCTGTAATTCTTTTATTGTTTATACTGTTATATACCTTTTCCAATAAATAATCATGAGCATCTACTATTGATTTTCCTGCCCTAAATCCAAATTGTTTTTCATGTAATATAAGATTTTCGTTAAAGTAAGAAGATATTTGTTTTTGTATACAACTTTCTAATATTTTCGCTGGTAATGAAATACAGGAGATAGGCCTGTAATTCCCCGGATCCCCCCTTCCCCCCTCTTTAAACAACGGTGTAACAATCGCGTTCTTAAATGCTTCAGGTACCTTTCTATATTCAATCGATAAATTATACAAGTGTGCAAATTGTTTGCTTAATGCTAACATGCATGGTTTTAATATTCTAGTAGGTAACATCTGAATTCCTGACGCTTTGTAATTCCCCACCTTCATTAGAGCCATTTCAACCATAATGTCTGTTATTGGATTGAATTTAAATTCTTTCCCGTTCAATCTTTCCTCAATTCCCTCAATTTTTACCTTACAATCATCCCCTGCCTTATTTACTAATTTCTCGGCCAGCTTAGGACCAATCTCCACGAAAAACTCGTTTAATTTATTAGAGGCGTCTTTACCTGTATGTACTTCCCCTGCTGGATCTGTAATCTTTATCTCTCTCGATCCATCTTTTACTTTATTCTCAGACATTATGGGTTTCAACAGCTCCCAGAATTTGTGAGGGTCCCCTTTGTTTTCTATTAGCTTTTCTCTTAGATATTTGTTTTTAGCTTTCTTTATGGCTTTGTTAATTTCCCTCCTGGCTTTAGTCGCAACTTGCCAGTCATCCACCTGCCCCGTTTTCTTTGCCCTCTTAAACGCTTTATCCCTAATCTTGCCCATCATTACAATTTCCCTATCATACCATTCTGGCAACTGCTTGACATTTTTAAAACATTTTACCGGACACATCCTGTCCACATATTTATTAATACCATTGAACAGTAGGTCCCAGGCCTCATCAACGCATTTTTTTGAGTAAAATTCAGTCCAGTCTAATGTTACCAGAATTTCCTTTAAGATTTTTATATCAAGGTATTTGGTGTTTCGAGCTGAAAATGTCGCATAAGTGTACCTGTTTCTAATCTTCTTCAGCTGAATATATATCGGAAGATGGTCGCTGAGGTTTAGATTCAGTGTTCCACTCTTGTTTGCTATCTTACTGTTAGTATATATATGGTCGATCGCTGAGGCCGATGACCTACTTATTCTGGTATTTTCTTTAATGGTTTGTTGAAGATTGTGCCCGTGAAGCATCACCCTAAATCTCTCTGCCCCTTCAGAGTTACTGTCTGAGATATGCTTTGTATCATAATTAAAATCTCCTAACATAATAATATCGAGTGAGGAGTGTATTTTACTAAGGACTTTTTCTATTTCTTCAATGGCTCCCACAATTTCGCCCTGGGGCGGTCTGTAAATGTTCAATACCACTTTACTCTTCATAAATTTTTTTGAAATTTCAAAAATTTGAATTTCGATATTTTTATTTGATACAAGACGAGGAGTAGTTTGAAGCGAAGCAATTTTCTTTTTCTCCTTCTTAGACAATTGCTCAGTATTGGGTCGTATTGGAGCGCTATTACTGTCGTCATTGCCATTGGTAGATGGTGGAAGTCGATTTGGTCGTGCCTGGCCGTTCGGTCCAAATATGGGTTGGCTCGAGGGAGGTGGCAATACGTCTATCTCAGCCATATCCAGTTGATGATTGTTTTCCCAGTTTGTATGGGTCAAACCGTTTGCTGTTTCACTCGAATCACTTCCATCCATTTCCGGTCTTACATAAGCTGGAATTGGTTGAATGTAATTTAGGCCTTGATCTTTAATTTCTGGTTTCTTGTCCTTTCTAGTTGGCGATTTGCTTTTCTCTGGATTTGGGGGTTGATCATTATAACCAGTAAATTTCTTCTTCAATCTTTCTTCATTATCCGTCATTTGCATGAAACTATTTCGGTATTCTTCAAGGATCTGACCAAGCATGTTATCCCCTTCATGGTTTTCATTTCCCAGTTTATCAGAAGTAAGGCTACAGCCTATGGCCCAATATTTGTCTTGGGTCGCCTCATGTAGCGATTTGGGGTGGGTTGCTAATAGGTAATTATGGAGAAATTTGTTTTGCTCAAACTTTTCCTCTACCACTGCACGCATTACTTTATGCTTCATTTTATTCCATTTCTCTGTAGAGGGGATCCACATTGCAATAGATTTGATCTTTCGTGGGTTGTTTTCCATGTAAATCCTAGTTGCTTCATCACTTTTCCCAAGCATATTAGCTCGGGCATAGTGGTAAGCCTGCTCTGCACTTGAGAATTTTAATTCATCGATTTTAATCTGAGTCGGATAGAAATTGCTAAGCGGTGAGTGTTCAGATTGAAAATAAATCGCATCTCCCTTCCATTTGGTTTTAGCATCACTCAACCTTTCCCCCTCGTCCAACAATTCTAGCTCATCAAATCGATACCAATTACCTCCGATATCAATCCTGTCTTTGATGATTTTACCAACCTGCTTTTCACTATTATCAGTTATGTGCCTTTTAATTATCCTGAGCCTAGCTTTACGATCGAGAATTTCGTCAGGCAGGTCCGGATTTATGAATACTTTCTCATAGCCTTGATATTTCTTGAGTTCTGCTCGCTTATCATATATACAGTTTCTTTGAGATTCATTACTTAGCTTGACAAGAATTACTTTTGAGCCCATTTGGTAACGATTTAGCCTTCGTGCATGTTGTATATCGCTAGATTTAATCCTGGGTTCAATCAGTGCAAGCAATTGGTGAACAACTCTATATATATCTTCTGTACGCTTGTGCTCAACCCCAACTATTACTAGATTCGGTCTTCTAATATCAGTTTCTAGCTGAAGAATTTTTTCATGTAGGGCTTCTTTATCAGATTGGGCTTTAGTTAATTCACTAGATAATGAAGTTACTTCTGTTTTAAGATTGTTTTCACTCAAAACAAGCTCCTCAACTTTAGTGTGCAGCATTTCATGGTTTCTGTGTGCCATGTCAAGCGAAATCCGCAAGTTTTCAAGAGAGAGATCTTCCGGTTTTACCTGATATTGATCTAAACCTATCACATCTGTATCAGGAATAAGATTAACTGGAGGCAAAAGAGTTTTCTCTTTAGAGGGTTTGAGTTGTATCAATGGTACCTTAAAACCTTTCTTATGCTGTTGGTCAGTCAGAAACTTGGGTTTACCGTCCTCCATTTTCGCTCACTTAGGTATCCACAATGAGTCGACGATTTTTTTTCACAGAAAATCACCAGAAAATAAGTAAAAGTCCACAACAAATTGGTATAACACAGTCCCTCACAGTGTCCGAATAGGTATATGTCCTTATACATTCAAATATGCGAAGTATATCCCTGCAGTAACAGGAATATAATCAGAGTATATCGGAGCTAGTGGTCAATGCGTCCGTCGCCTCTGGCGTCTCTCTTTATCTCTATATGATCGATATGAGATAACAAATAATGTGAAAAACGTCGAAATTGCAATTAAACTTCTGGAACCAACCACATATAGTGTAGACTGGTATCATACAGTAGACAGGTTTTGTAAAAAAAAAAAAAAAAAAAAAAAAAACTGTTTTCAAAAAAAAAAAAAAATAATAAAAAAAATATTCGTCTGTTTTTGTACAACAATTTTTTATATGCTTTTATGATGCACCGATGTATGCAGCTGAAATTTTTTTTGAAAAAAATAAAAAAAATACAAATATTCGTCTGTTTTTACATGGATCCTGATGAATATTCAGCTGATTTCTTATCAAAAAGCAGGGTGAAGACCCATGCTTCTGGGTTCTCGAAAGAACCTCATTCTCTTTCCTAAGGAGAAAAGGAGATTCTTTGTAGAACTGCTTTGAGCTAAAGAACCCTTCAAGTTTAGGAAGAACCCTAAAATCAGGCAAAAGCCCCTATGGTTCTAGGCAGAACCCCTAAGGAGAAAAAGGGGGTTCTTTGTAGAACCGCTTTGAGTTAAAGAACCCTTCAAGTGCACGAAGAACCCTTAAATCGCTGAAGAACCCCTATGGTGGTCCTGAAGAACCCTTTTAGGTGTCGAAGAACCCTAGGGTTCTTCTAGAACCCAAAAGAACCCTTTTTTCTTAGAGTGTATTTGACTCACGTTTGCTGGTTGTCCAGCTACTATGTTACTATCGAAAGTCAAACGTAAACAGGTGGGCGTAAGAGAGGTGGGTGTAAATTGAATTTGAAGCCCTGATTAAACCCTTGCCTCTTATTTTCTAGGAAATCACTCATAAAACATAGTAGAATGGGTTCCCACCATGCCAAAGCATGTCCACCGCGAAATTGCGGCAATCCCTCCAGAGGAGATGTGGAGAGTTTCATAGGAGATGTGGAGAATTACACTTTCCTCTTATAGAACTAATATCATAGATACTTATATCAATAGGATATGATTACTATATGCAAAAATGAGTTATATTAAATATTAATTTATATTAAATATTAGATTCCCCTGAAGAAGGTCACCGCTTAGACCGAAACGCGTAGGGATACAGCCCTATTTCATCTAGCAACAATAAAACAACATTATACAGAAACTACAGGAGTCCTTGTTTATACGGAGATTTTCAACATAACTACATCTTAAATATTAATAATTATAACGTCTGACGACGTAAACTTATGTAGGCCCTAATCATAAAGCAAGAGCAATGGTAAAAGTTTGTATAACATAATGTAGAGTAAGAAATGGTATGTATATACAAAGAAAGGGGGAAGATAATGAAAGGAGGGGAGAAAAGGGAATATAGATAATGTAGAAAGAAACCGTTCCAAACTTTAAATCTTGGATCATAGTTGAGGCACTCATTATATCTATTAATTGTTAACTTCTTTTACCAAATGCACTTTACAGACAATTTCCTCGATATAACAAAATAAGATATGTAATATAAAGCTAAAGGAAATATCTATTCTTCCTTCATTTTCTTTTTGCAGCTTTTTCTTCTTCTTCTTCTTCTTCTTCTTCTTCTTCTTCTTCTTCTTCTTTGTCTCTGTCATGTATACTCTATGCTATGTACACGTTCTGACGCCTGAAGTGCAAATCAAGCAACTGCCAACCCGCACATAAGGGAAATGGTGGAACAAATATTACTCACATTTACTGTGTTACTACCATCGATTAATTTCAGTGGCATTCATTTGACGCAAAACCGGCATTCAGCATGGAGAAACCTTCCTATGGAATCATATTATTGTATTTTATACTGATACCAACATGGGGGTTGAATTTACAATACACCATCACTATATATAGAAATGGTCATAAGCAAAGCATGGAAGGGGAGAGATGTCCACACCGTCGACCAAAGCCCAATCAAAAATTACTACATGAAGAGGTTTCTTTTGATGCGTTATGTATGGATGACCAGAACAGAAGCTATGATCAATGCAGCAAGGAAAATATGTTCTGCCATCAGGATTTTTACGTTAGGGGCAATGTTGGTTTGAAAGAATTTAGTCTATCTATACTCGGTACCTATAAATGTACCAAAGAGGGAGTTCATCACTTTCTTACCTGGGATGAATTGAACGTTGAGTTTATTTGTAATAACAGCCAAGATACAAGACTTCGGATCAACGCCTTTGTTACCCCTCTGAAGAAATCCACTTTTCATATCATTGTTCTGGTAGGTACCTTTCATTATCAGTATATAGAGTGCGTCATAAATTCAAATAGAAAGTTTCAAATATGATGACTCAGTAACCTGTTTAAAGAACCTAAATAGATCTAACTCCCCCATTTCTATCAGGAATCAATTTTCTACTTACATTTAGAACTGATATGTACCACCTAAAATAAAAGGTCTACACGTTTATAACGCATTATGTGTGTCCTTCAGAAAAAGGAACACATCAGTATCATTGTGAATGGTTTGGCTCCGGTCACCATTTTGACCATGAGAAATCTTCATTTTGGGCGTATGATGAGGATTGGATACTTTTCAAAGAACGGTAAACACTCTTAGTTATTATCCTACTATATTATATTGAATTGTTATTCTTCATCAATAATGATACAGAAAAGGGCTCACGCATCTACAAGTAGGTCTTCCAGACAGTCCTAAATAATATTTATAACATAAAATGTAAGAACAATCAGAGACATGAATACATTACTATTGGTTACGGTTAAACGGATAGTACTCGTTTTTGTGCCACTCACACTTGTGGTCTTATCACATGACTATTATCAGATTATGTACTATGTATTGTTATTGTTTTGTATCAACAATAATAAAGATGATGACAATGATTAGGTCCTGTTTAGCTTGATATGGAATATTAATAATCTAAATATTACACAATCTCGCGGATCTGTCCGACGAGAAATTGGTGACTTGGGAATTACTGTCACCACAAATACAACTATACTGCTGTATTTGCCTCTTCATTCATATACAAAATCACATTACAAGCATCTTTGAATTTATACAATTTATAGTAATTCGATTGGATAATTATATCGTAATATCATAATTTTTACCGTTCTATACGTTACAACTAGCTTAGATTTTGTTATATATGCTTCAGCTAGTTAAGTTTAGTTTAGTAATTCCTGCCTTCAAATGAGATCCAGGTTCAATATCTTAGAACAAAACAGTTCCAAGTTGACTTAGATTGAACAATTGCCAATACAATACAGTAATGACATAATAAAGAGTTTGAACAATACTATAATCTATACAGTAGATATATAAGACTTTTGAAGAAATACGGATACAGTTACTTGATGGCAATGCCTTTAGTATCTATCAAATACTCCCATTTGTATCTGAAAGGTGAAATGGATCTGTGTATTGCCATCTGAAACATTTTTAACTTTTGTTTTCTCAGAAAAGGATGACGTCCAAACATTTTCTGGTAGTATCATTAAGATGGATCTATTTTTGTGGATACTTAGTAATACGTGAGTAAGATGTTTAAATCTTAACATGCATTGCATCATGCATGCCGCAAAGAGGCATACAGATAGTACTGGGTTTGAGAACTCTTATGGCTTGCTAGATAATCATTGCACCTCCCGCCCAGTCATATCTCTGCCTATAGTTATATATGCATGCTAAGGACCACTATGTGAAGAGTATTGTCTGTTCCATACTATAAAGGAGGAGAGCAAACAACATCATACCATATAAGGCGGCGACCATGACGTTTATATTCATGCCCATACTTGCTAAGATAGGCCGGCTTTGGTTCACAACAAAACAGACTGTCTTCAAAGATAAGAGTTCATTTTGATAATCAGATAAACATATGATTAATTGTTTCACTTATATGGGTTAAATCGCATAGACATCATAAATAATCAGCCTATCAAACATTATGCAGGAAGTGGTTCAGGCACACTATGATGCTATATCATATTTATCTTTCTTAAATATTATTCTATATAAAAGGCACCGTGCGCCCCCTTTCCTTATTCCCATCATACCTTTTCTCTACCTCGAATGTTGAAACCATACAATGTTAACTTGTTGAGGTACATCCTACCTCATAGGATTGTTGTCTCCAATTTGTTTGCTATGTATTTACGTTATGCTACTTATATACCTACGCCAACAGTACACTTGGCAGTCCTGTCTGGTATGTGTAGGATAGAGTACAAGAAGGTGTACCCTTAGTGAATAGGAAAGGTCCAAGGCCGTCAGGCCGCGGACATTTCCTATTCACTAAGAGTACACCTTCGAGTACTCTAGCATGCTTATCTTACAACTTCGATTGTTTGTTATGATTGTGGTTACCAAATCCCCCCTACCACCCAACCACCCTACCACAACTACCCGATCCATGATCAGTATTAATTGCTTTGAGATGTATGGTCCTATATAATATTGTACATTTCCTCACTTTCACTGATACATGGCTCATAGTGAACCTCTCACAATATAGCCAATATTTCGAAACAAATGCAAGGTCTGTAGAGTTACAGGTGAACGTGACAGGTGTATACAGTTGAACTCCCTTGTTACATTGGTAACATTTCGGGAATCATATGATGCTAACAAATTCCAACTGGTTAAATAAGATATATTAGGATTGTTTGAATATGACACAATGCTGGGGTTGAATTTTAGAGATTCTTGATTATTCTTATTATTTTTTGTTAAATAATGCCTAATGTGAGAGGCTCTTACAAAGGTTATTGTTCTCTAGTAATTATATCAAGATCGAAGGAATATATAAAATGACTTTGTTATCTGATTGATATAATTATCACAACATTCTGTTACCTTTTGTAAGTAAAATCAGCACGTCCTGAGAATAGTGTAATTGTTACATAATGTTCTATTGCTGAATAAAAATCTTTAAATACAATATACTTCTCCCCACTGTTTACCATCATTGGACTCCGCTTGACCCATTTTCCTGTGACACATCACATTTTCTATTTCAGGAATCATACAATGCTATATACAGCAGATCCTATGTGAGCCTCTGTGGCCGAGTGGGTAGAGCCTTCAACTCTACTTGCCAGCCTATACTTATGTGAGAGGTCCTGGGTTCGAATCCAGGCCAATCATAGTTCAAAATTATTTGCAACATATACCTGAGCGGACTCTTTAATGAAAGAGTCCGCCCAGGCATCTGAGAGGACTCTTAGGAGTGGACTCTTTCATTAAAGAGTCCGCTCAGAATGCTTAAAGAATGCACCTGGAATTCAGGACTGTACTCTTCAAGCATGGGAGTCCGCCCAAGCCAATGCTGGGGAATAGGGACTCCACACCAACTGTAGGATAAGTGTAGGATAGAGGACTCGATGCTGTACTCTTAGTGAATAGGACGTGGCCTCGGCTGCGCCTCAGCCACGTCCTATTCACTAAGAGTACAGCATCAAGTCTTCTAGCATGCTTATCCTACAACTTCAATTGTTTGTTTTGATTGTGGTTACCAAATCCCCCATACCACCCAACCACCCTACCACAACTACCCCATCCATGATCAGTATTGCTTTGAGATATATGGTCCTATATATTGTACATTTCCTCACTTTCACTGTTACATGGCTTATAGTGAACTTCACACAATATAGCCAACATTTCTAAACAAATGCAAGCAGGTCTGTAGAGTTATAGGTGAATGTGACAGGTGTATACAGTTGAGCTCCCTTGGTACAGCCAGATAGTTTCAAACATATTATAACCTAGCTCTGTACTGGTCATGGTTTCTAACTAACTCCCTTCCCCTTGTATTACTGGGTATATAATAGTTCTGCAACCTATCATCTAGCATAATCCAAACTATTGTCTCACTTAAAAATTATTTCCCTCAATAAACCCAACGTCCAAGCTGCATTAATAATTAGAGTAGATATATAGGTCTATATTGAATCTGGCTTTGGTGTCTAAGAAATAGCATATTTACCAATATGATAGCATTAAATCTCACAAACTCGATGAATTAATATAAAAGACATAAATAAAGTGGCTCATTTTCCTGTGACACATCACATTTTCTATTTCAGGAATCATACTATACTATATACAACAGATCCTATCTGAGCCTCTGTGGCTGAGTGGGTAGACCCTTCAACTCTACTTGCCAGCCTATACTTATGTGAGAGGTCCTGGGTTCGAATTCAGGCCAATCCTAGTTCAAAATTATTTGCAACAGATACCTGAGCGGACTCTTTAATGAAAGAGTCCGCTCAGGCATCTGAGAGGACTCTTAGGAGCGGACTCTTTCATTAAAGAGTCCGCTCAGAATGCCCAAAGAGTACACTTGGAATTCAGGACTGTACTCTTCAGGGATGGGAGTCCGCCCAAGCCAATGCTGGGGAATAGGGACTCAACAGCAAGTGTAGGATAAGGTACTGTAAACTATCCAATAATTCCCGATGTAGTACAATATCGGCTGCATAATTCACTTACCCAGTAGAACAACTGGACAAACTATCCTTAATTCATCATTAACTGTATTATACCCACTAATTTGTTGCTAACCTGTATTGTTATTTATATGTCTGATTACTTATTGTACATGTGATTAGTCAGTTTTTTCATCTGTTAAACTGTAGACTGCAGCAGCAGGTAGAAGGCCACAAATGTACTCGTGTTACCTGTTCTCGACTATTTTCATTGTGAACCATGTCTTGAGATGCTGGATGAATAAAATCTTTAAAAAAAAATAACAAGCAGGTGTGGCAATTCAAAGTTATGATAGTGACATTGACCCACACAAAGGTTAATAAATGGAGGTTGAATGTACATACCTCCAAATTGTAAAGCATACAAAAAGTATAATGCCCCCCACCTTGTCCTGTCAGAGGGACACCGTGCATCATGCAGGTAAAATTGATATGAAATAGCTACTCGCAACATCTGACTAGGACTAGGACAAAAGATTTGAGTATTTTACCCTTGGCCACCATGGCAACTCATATTCCATAGACACCTGATTTGGTATTACTATCCTTTGTAACTACAAGAGACATGAAAGAGAATAAGAAGGCATTAATGTAATTATGTAATTATGTAATTATGGCTATAACTTAACTTATGCTGGCTGTGGCAGTAAAGACAGCCGTTCTCAGGGATGATTTTGTTATATATTGATACTGTATTTATATTATGTCTGAATTATTTTTTATATGTTTGGGAGTATACCCCCACCCCCTATGTCTATAGCTGGTAGTATAGCCCCATGTATTACCAACGCTGCCCTAGCTATCTATGTAACCATGGGAGCGTTGGCTTGGCGTGCCTACAAGCCCCCCCCCCCCCCCTACAACATAAATAAACGATTATTAAAAACTAGGACTCTGTTGTGGACAGTCGTCATCTATATTCCCCTTTAATTGATAGACAATTGTATAACAATTTGTAACTGCAAATGACAACATTTTTCACGTCCATGTGTTTAATCATTAGCTGTCCAATTTCAACAATGCCCGTCGCAACTTTTAGATTTGGGCACCAATGATATTGCCGCGGGAGTGCAGTAATGCACTTGTCAATGCAACCCCCACCCCCTCCCCCACCCCCTGGGATGTGGTGGAATGTCCTTGGCCTTTTGGGAAATTTGATGAAATCCCCGACCCCCCAGGGCAGGAAATTCTTGTAAATGCCCCACCCCTCTGGGGTACATTTTTTAGTGGACATTTTTTCACTGAATTCTCACTGAACTAAGCCTAAATATCTTGCTCATCAAATTTATGTCACAATAAGACACAACAGTCTTCAGGGCACCTATGCTTCATATTTAATTATAATTATGTATTCATAATAAATATGGAATATAATTGCATTCACATCACTGTATTCATATGATCATATAAAATTATTGTCCTTGTATCATCATAGGACATGTGGGGCTTGCGGGTGGGTCATAAATACAGATTTTTTAAGCATGTCACAATAGGACACAGCCCTCCAAGGTGTATTACTGAATATGGAGGATTTGTAGGCCTATCAAGCCAAAACAATGTCAAAACAAGAACCCATTAAACCCTTGGATACTAACTCCTATGGAGTTAGTAAGGAAGCACATAGATGAATTTTAGCTAGAAATATATCTACAGGAGACTTTTGACATATACCCCAGCCCCCCCCCCCCTCATAACTACCCCCCCAACCCCAACCCCATACCCTAACCCCTACCCTAACCCCAACACTAAAGGATCTTGACATTTCTAGTATAGAGCAGTGGAATTAGAGTACCCCATCTAGTTCAGCAAGTCACATTCAGGCCTGATACTATTGAAACACTATATAGGAGGTGGTTGCAGCCTGTATAGTTCAGACATGACACTCAGTTGAATTACAGTAGGGCTGCCCCATTTAGTTCAGCAAGTTGTGTTCAGACTTGACACTGTTGAAACACTATATAGGAGGTTTTTGCTGTCCAAACACTGTACAGATAGTGGTTGCAGTTTGTATAGAGTATGCCCCTCTAGCTGCTGTCCAGAACACTGTTAGGGGTTGGGTGAAGCCAGTTGGAGGATGACTGAACTGTGCATCTTACCATCTATTCTAGCTGTATATGCTGTCAGAAATGACTGTACAGGGTGGACAGTCACATGGGAAGGCATTTAACCCGACCTTCCCCCCTCCCCCCCCCCCCCCCCCCACACACACCTAAACCTCCCCATGACCCCACCCCAATAACGCCCTCTAACCTAGCCCCAACATTAGAGAGACAGATAGAGATCAAGAGAGTAGGCCTAATTGCCTACACCAAAAATATTGCAAAACTGTAGAACTTTGAATGGTCCAGATCCGTGAAGATCTTGCAAGGATATATGGCATTTTAACTAAAGCCATATTTATCATTATCTCATATCTATTTGTGATATTTTTTATGCAATGGTATTCCTCTCTTGGGAACTAAGGTATAGTGTGGGCACTGGAGGACATTCCCCCACCCCTCCAGTTGATAGTGCTGTAAACTAAGGGAAATATCCCCCTGGGTGGGGGGACGTTTTATCAGACATTCTCCTACTATTCCCCCCTTCCCCGGGGGTGGGGGTAGGGGGTGGGGGTTTCAATTGACAAGTGCATAAAACTAGCTTGGCTTTGTCCAGGGTTCATCCATAGCATTCACTTCCCTAAGGCTAGATACTGATGTTATATGTTTGTACCTGAGTACTGTAAACGTATTTATTTTCGCGCGGATAAAATTTCCGCACTAAGTAGTTTGACACCTTTTTCGCGCGGATTTAAATTCGCGCAGCAAGGAAGCCTCACACTTTGTTTATGTAATAATTATACCTTTCGCGCAGGATTTATTTTCGCGCACAAAGGGGGTTGTGCGAAAATAGCGAAAATAAATACTGCGCGAACATTAATACGTTTACAGTATATGAAGTCTATTTGGACTGTAGTTGAACCTGTTGATATTATAGCATGGGAAAAAAGGCTGAATAGAATGGACACATTTAGAACGGCGCAGCAATGTTGTTGGTGTGAGTTTGGGAAAAGGAGCAGGCAGTGGGCATGAATGCGCAGTGGAGGGAAAAGGTGCACATGCACAAGGGGAATTAATTTTGCTGCTGGCATTCCACACAAAGTTCATCTCGCATTGCTAGAAACTGCTACTTGTAAGTTTGCAAGCTTACCACAAACTTACAACCTGACTGTGGTAATAATAACTTGCCAACGCCAACGTGCCAACGGGCAAGCAAAAGGCTGGAAATGGACGAGGAGCTCAACAGGGAGTTTGATCATTCCTTCGGTGCGATGGCGAGCGGCTCCATTCATAGGCCTTCAGCTTCAACGGCGAAGAAGACGCCTAGCTTTCAGTCTCCTGATGAACCACGATCCTCCATGTCTGATCGACTGGACTCTATGGAGGCGATGGTGTCTCAATTGTCTGACCTGATGATAAAATCGAAGAAAGTAAAGGTTAGAGCTCATTCTTCAAGTGATAGTTCGTCAGACAGCTCTGACACCTCATCTGATTCAGATTCATCAGATGCTGAGGCGTCGAGGAGGCGCAAGAAAGACATGAAGAGAAAAAGCAAGAAGCCTTATGCCCAAGATAAACATCTGGATGAGGGTAAGGTAGATAATTTTGAGAAACTGATGCTCGTTACCTTCAAAACTATCGAACAATTCCTTGATGAGGGAATTCTGATGGCAGGCATAGTTAAGCACGGTAGAATTCTCGCGACTAAGGCTGCTACTGGGTCGTATCTAGACAGGGCCTTTCTCGACTATGACCGGTCGGTCAGGAGTAGGGCAAACAATAAAGGCCCAAAAGCCTTTGCCAGAGCTGATGAGGAAGATCGCTTAACATTCTTTTGCTACGACACTTCCAAGAAAGCTGGTGGCCTACCTAGAACCCCGTCAGCGAGAAAACAGAAAGGCTACTGCTTCCGATACAACAGGGAAGCCGGCTGCCACACAAAGTCATGTGTCTTCGCTCATCATTGCTCAACTTGTGACAAAGCGGGCCACCCAGCTAAGGAGTGTAAATCTGCAGCTTCTTCAACCAAATAGGATGTAGCTGGAGGGGGTGAGTCTGTTTCGAAGTATTCAAGCAGCAATTTGGTCGAGTTGTCGGTTCCCCTGGTTACGGGTTGCACCGACTATGTTTCCGGTAGTGAACTTTCTCCATTTCTTCAAGATGGCGACACTTCCGCTTTGCCTGTGGACCCGGGCTTCACAGGTATTTCGACAGACCCCCCTCCATCCTGTCCTCTTCTCCAGGACTTCATGTATATTGACATGGAAGAGAATTGTAAAATGTTGTTTAGGAAGGAGTTTGATGCCTCTCCTCCTCGTGTTAGCCGCAATTCGGCCATCGTTAGGGCGCTGCCCTCCTCCCCGCTGGGAGCTAATGTTATTGTTTAGACTGACTGCGAATGGGGGGCGTGTGCTTGTCGCCACATTATAGGCGAGTCCCCCGTTCAGCTCTACCCATGCAGATTTGGCCACTATATCTGTAATGAGAAATGGCCTCATGTCAAGGAATTTAGTGATGTGTTGTATGGGATCACGGATGGGTTTCCCATTGTTGATGAAGAGATCCCACATTATGAGTGTTCGAACTACTCTTCGGCCCTACAGGACGACACCCGGGCTCTACTGTCAGCTCAGATTAGGGCGGAACTGGATGAGGGCATGGTTGAAGTCTCCCATGTTAAGCCCCACTGTGTCCATGCCCTCGGGGCAGTCCCGAAATCCCAGGGAGGGATCCGGGTAATCACGGATTGCTCCAGACCTGTGAGTACCTCAATTAACAATCACTGCTCCACTCTTGTCCATAGTTTTTCCTATAGAGGTCTCGACGGAGTATCTCGGCTTGTGTACCCAGGGGCCGTGATGACTGTAGTGGACATACGGAGTGCTTACAGGGCGGTGCCCGTCCGTAAGGCCCACAGAAAATACCTGGGCTTCAGGTGGGACCTAGATGGCAAGGATACCTACTTCATGGATAGTCGAGTGTGTTTCGGCCTGACATTGGGCCCGTATTACTTCGATAGAATATCTACTTTTGTTTCTACAGTGCTTACCACCGTTTTCTCCTTAAAAGTGATGCATTATCTGGATGACTTCATATGTATATCTGAATCAAACAACGACGCCTTGGAAGCCCAGCTTACCATCGTTAAGCTTCTACGTTTTCTGGGTTTCCACGTCTTGTGGAAAAAGATCTCTCCCCCTTCTACCACCACAGTGTACTTAGGCATAAGTGTGGATTCGGTAAAGATGGAGATGAGGCTCCCTGCAGTGAAATTGGCCAAGCTGGTGTGCCACCTCAAGAAATATGTAACGATGAAGTCCATCAATTAAAAACAGTTGGAAAGATTGAACGGCTACCTATCGCATTGTGCACATGTTGTGCGGGGTGGTCGGATTTTTTCAAGGAGATGTTACGCCTTATACAAAATTATGGTGTTGAAGTCGGCAAAGTTCCTCCCCATCTCTGCAGGGATGCAGGAGGACCTGAGGTGGTGGTTGGAGTTCTGTAGAGATTTTAACGGTAGATCTCTCATCGTGTCAGAAAGTAACCCTATCCATTTGGTCACCGATGCCTCACAGAAAGGTTTTGGCTCTTACTTTGGTTCTGATTGGATAGTTGGTGACTGGGATGGACAGGGCCCCTTTCAACTCAACTCAAAATGTCCAGCCTTGCCCAGATATACCAGCACACGACACTACAAACATCAACATACTAGAACTGTGGGCTGTCGTTGCAGCCATGGAGCGCTGGGTGGAGGATATGAAGGACTCAGCAGTGCTAATTTTTACGGACAATATGCAGGTTTTTTATATGCTAAGCAACGGAGCTAGCATGAACGAAACATGCATGAAGTGGATCCGTCAGTTATTCTGGTTGTCCATGAAATTTAACATAACCTTTCTCCCCAGGTATATTAATACTAAATCCAACCTGGTTGCGGACACACTCTGCCGCTTGGGGTATAAATCTTCATGGCCCTCGGCTATCCCCACCTTATATAATGCTAATCTTTGTTGTAGAAATGAGATTGTGAAAATTTTGTCTTCTAGGCCTGCGCCAGTTGTTGGCCAAGGCGCGAGGATATAGAGAGGACTCTGTTTCTATGACAACCAAGAAGCTCCGTCTTCATCAGTGGAAGTGCTACTTGAAATTCTGTCGCCAATATGGTCTAGAGCCTTTTCCATGTGGCCCGGAGCAGGCAGTTTGTTATATGTCCTTCTTGGCCCAGTATATGAAGCCATCTTCAATCCAGGGCTACTATCAAACAGTGATTTTTTACCATGTAGTCGAGGGGTTGGAGCCAGTCAGGTTCTCTCACCCTCGTCTCAAAGCCACCTTCGCTGGAATGCAGCAGGTGGTTGGAGCACCGAGGTCGCAGAAGTCCCCTCTGCTCCCTCATCATCTGAGATCCATAGCCAGGATTGTGAATTCTTCTCAGGACCTGGAGAGACTTACATTCATCGCCTCCTTATTCATGTTTAGGACACTCCTTAGGGTGTCCCACATCGTCTTTTCCCCCCACACCCTCGCCAGGGGTGATGTTAAGTTCTTCAGTTGGGGGATGTTGGTGTGTGTGCGTTCCTCAAAAACGACTGTTGCTTCTTCAAAGCCCAAATATATACCAGTGTGTCATCTTCTAGACAAGGAAATCTGCCCTGTGTACCACCTTAGAAAGCGGTTTGATCGCTGGCCTTCTGCCCCCGATGCTCAGTTATTCTCTTCCAAGGAAGTAAAAAATCTATCTTATATTCAATTCTCTAAATCCTTTTCAGCCTTGCTTATGAGGGCTGGGATTAGAGGTAACTATGCATCCCACTCGCTCCGCAGGGGTGGAGCAACCTTCGTGGCACAGCAAGGGTGCTCCTTAACGGAAATCAAAGGTTGTGGCCTCTGGAAATCGGCGTGTGTGGAGGAATATTTATAGCCAACCTTGTCCCATAAGCTTATCCAAGACAAGAGGTGTGCCGGGCTGATGTGAGTTCTTGGCGGTTTGGATCAATAAACCCCCTGGGGTCTTAGCCCCGAACTGCCCATCTGCCTTGACTTGTCTATATATGTGTTATTGATGTGTTATTATTATTAGGGACTAGACACAACTAGGATATGTGCCAGCGACCTCCAAGGAGCGTCGCTAGATATATCTAGGAGACTGTAGTCCAGGGAGACATTGTGACGTCACCGCCGTTCGGGCGTATGACGTAACTGTGCGTCCACCGTCTGGTCAGTCGCCAACGGTCATCAGAACCTCACCGAAGGAGAACAATTTTTTTCTCAAGTGACATTAACTTTGACTTTGACAGTTTACATTGGATTAATCTATATAATCAATGTTGGTTTGGATCAATAAACCCCCTGGGGTCTTAGCCCCGAACTGCCCATCTGCCTTGACTTGTCTATATATGTGTTATTGATGTGTTATTATTATTAGGGACTAGACACAACTAGGATATATAACACCATAATATGTCATATTTTCCAATATTATCAAATTATGAATGTATACAGAGAACAGGACGATGAGTTGCAGTACTCCAGGCAGCTGTTGGAGGGAAGGCCTCATCCTTGGTGTCTTTGTCCCAATGGTAAACTGCCCAGTGTGGAGGATGATGTTCTCTGTGAGGATGGCAGTAACCGTCTCACTGGTACAATGTCTGCAGACACATCCTACACCCCTCCTGAGTCTGTTCATGATGGCATCAAAAACTCTTCTCTGAAATATGGATTCTGGAAGTCAACACCAGGTGATAAGTTGATAATAGCTTTAGACAGACTATCCAAGGTATGTAATGACATAATACTTAATAGACCTCGTTGTAATTAGGGGGAATGAATTTGACCTTTTGACTTTTGTCTAAAAAGGTATACTTTTTGAACTTCAATTACTTTATATCATTCAACAAAAATTACAAAGTGAATATATCAAGTTGATAGATGTTTTCATCATGAGGATTTAATGTTATGGTTTACCTATTTGATTACTTTAAAACATAATGTGGAATGTACACCGATTAATTTTCATTTCAAGAGATGGGGATATGAGAGACAACGCTATACAGATCTGTCATAACTTTCCTAATTCGTTTATACTTAGGTCTATTCTATTGCAATATATGCAATAGAATTTATACCATCCCTGGAATTGAGCATTGGCTGCAGTATGTCAAAGCCATTTTACCAGAATTCTGGTGAAGATCAAAGTTACGAAGCAAGGTAATTACTGCATATTGGCTGTATAAGTTTCCCCAGGTTTCCTTTGCAGAATTATTTCACCATGTACCACACCTTGGCTATTTCAGATGGCAATCAGTGCCAGGAGAGTTGTTTTCACTGTTGCGATGGGACTCTATTACACCAGTAGTTGTCAATGAACTTGTTATACATCATTTATCTCAAGGACAAGACAGCCATTTTTATGAGATCGAAATTCTTGGAAGGTGAGAGAGCTTTAGGAATATTGTTGGAAAGTATTACACTGCTGCTATTCGCTGCTTACATCTATCTATTTTCTCTTTAATGAAGTATATTATCCGTTCTTGCAAATGTTGTGACTTACATTCACAGTATTACGTATAGCAATATATGACTTGTTCTGTACTACTTACTTAAAAATCTGAATACCTGTGTGTGAACCATGAGAAAATCTCATGAATAATCTTTGTGTTGCAAATAAACATTTTATTTCCAGGCCAATCGACTACCAGAGTACAATGTGCAATTGCATGTCACCCGTGTCAGATGCTTGTGGGAAATGTGGATGGTGCAAATGTCAGAATCCATTAGCTGGCCGGAATTGTGTAAGTGGACTATTTACTTGTTTTGAATGTACTGGCATGTCTTTTGAATATTGTACAAAGAGCCCGGGAAAAATATCATAACATTGTCTCCCATACAGAAACAAATTTATATATATGCAATTCAATCCTGCATTTTATGCCATGATAGGTTTGCATATCCACAAAAAGAGAGGCAAATTAGCCCATGGGACATTCATGCGTAGATTTCACTAGCAAAATCAGCTTTTTGAATGCACCCAATTTACTAAGCTATTTTGATTGGTTGCCTAAATCTAGTTGTGCCAATCAATGACTTATGACAATGACAATGCTTATTCATGAAGCAAAGTTGTAGGTGCCTGCTTTCGCTTGTGTCTTTTCGTGCATGTCTTTCACAGGTGCCTTTGGTGCAATGATAGGCTACATAGTTTAAAATTAAACCTAAACAATCCATCATAGTGGACTAGCTCCACATCTTAACAAAATGCACAGATCCTGCAGGGACCATGCCTATGCTAGCAAGTCACCTCAAGTTGGATCACAATGGGGCCCTGAAGTTACACATGCCTTCTGCCTGCATTACAAAGGAAAGAGGTGTCCCTTGATGTGTTATAGGGACAAAGACCAGACACCTTATTTCTATTGCACAGGTATTATTCCCTGGTTCAGTCACTACCAGGCTGCCAGTGTGGTGACTGTTGAACATGGCCACATGATCCTTTGATTATATAGAATATAGAGGGATTTCTCTGTCTCTAAGGGGAATCCTACTCGCTGGTATATAAGGCCAGGGCATCGGCAGGTAGATAGGCAGGTAGCCGCCATCTTGAATCCTGATTTGCATGGGCTTATACTAGTTATGGGACTTTTATGTCAGTGTACAAGTTATAGAAAAGATGTTATGTTCAGCATGGAATATTTAACAAAAACTTCATGTAAATAGCCATGTGTTTACATGTTATGTTCAGCATGGAATATCTAACAGTGATCTCGTGTAAATAGCCACATGTTTCCATGAAATGTGAATCCATCTTTCCCATCACGCATTTGGTTTTTTATTGATCTTTTAGTCAAGCTATGATATTGGTGAAAATATCCTTTGATAAAAATGTTGCTAAATATTTGTGTGTCAGATTTGAACTGAATCCATCCGTGCATGCACTGTAATAGATATGCGCAGTAACACATGCAAATTCCCTATTAGGCCTAAGTGAAAACCAGATGCTAATTCAGCTGAGAGTACATTTATGGGTACGAGATGAAAAACGCAGTTGCATTATTGTCAGTTTTATTGATGAGGTTCCGATATAAAGTAATAATTCTTGCAAGAAAAGGACCCAACTTCAATCAATATTAGCCTATAGATACTGGGCTAAGGGTGAAAAGACAACCCTACTCATTTAAGTATTGATCTTTGCACGGATACGCTTGTAATAATATTAATGACATTTATTTGCAATTGACAACATTAATGTATGTTCACAGGTGCCATTCCTAAAACATATAATTCCTGCCTATGGACCTGCTGTGGGTGAAAATACAATTACAATGACTGGTGGGCTACTTACGTCAAGGGACAAAGCATTTTGCAACAAAACACACATCCTTATTGGTGATGACTCTAAACTTTGTCAGTTCATAGAAAGGTAAAGATCAGGGATGAGATAGGACATGCGACAACTAGATACAATGTTTGCAACCTTTTCTTACTTATGTCTAAACCCTTCTTTTTAAATGCAAGTCTTATTTTGTATTATAAATGTTCATTAAGACTGTTTAATGTGGTATCTGAGAAATATTTCCTTACAATTTGCCCATAGATTCGATTCATACATCTTATGCAAGATCAGAGGATTGCCAGAGAACTCGAGTCATCTAATCGGTGTGAAACAAGATATAACAGTCATTATCATGTTGGAGGGCATTGCCTACACTGTTCCAGCTGACCTCCAGTATGAGTACAGGCCCAACCCAGTCCTTTACTCAGTTCAGCCTAAATATACTTTCTCAAAGTAAGCTAATTATATTTCCCAAATATTATATATATTCAATCCTGCATTCTACGCAGTGAATAACTGGTTACTGATCAACAACTTGAAATGATATTTATAGTGATGCTAGCAATAAATCTCTTTATTATTTTTTCATTTAATATCAATCTGCAGATCTGTATATCTCTGATCTACTTATCTGTCTTTACAGAGGAGAGAAAGAAATCACTATTAAAGGGAAGCATCTCAATAGTATAGACTTTAGTATCAACCATGGAATATTGCTACTCGAAGTGCAGTTAAAGCAACGTATTAGCATGGTGAGCTACCCTATTACTTGTTCAACCTTTTATGAAGATGTTTTTTATCCATATGTGACCATACTTTAGTTAGAAACATCGACGAACTTAAAAAGCCTAACCATAAAACAATGGCATGCAAACAAATTGGCTTGTTTTTCTTTCTTTCGCGCCTTGTCTGGTCCCATACAAGTTTGCAGTAAAATACATTGTTGCCAGTGGGACCCAAAGCCTTGCAAAACTGGTATTAAGTGCACATATGAACCGGATGTTTACCCTCTGACCTGATGGAGTTTTAACACTGCCGTTCAGACCACCCCGTATAGACGCTACTTACGTTGATAAAAGGTGGTCTATGGGTAAGAAAAACCATCTCAGAATCTGATCAAATCGCGTCTAATTGTCAATAGTGTCGTAACATGTACAATTAAAATGACAAATTGGTCTACAGACTTCTGGGATAGTCCCAGTTCTTCCAGTCGTTATCATTATTTTTGGCAGAACAATAAAGGATAACTAAGCTAGAGGTTACTAAATGGTAAGTTTGCGTATAGAACATCAGTAGTAGGTTATAAGTCCACATTAATTAAATACATAATTATGTGTTAACAGTTAGACTTAATTATAATAGTAATATGACTACATTGTCTGCTATGTCTTATCGTATGGTGCAATACGATCAGTTACACAGTATGGCAGTAAATGAGATTCTGATATAGTACAATATCATGTTAGAAGGAATAATGAGATTTGATGACTGTTTTTCTACATAATATATCGTTTCAGCAGGTGTTATTACATTTCCCTCGATATAGGCGATCTTTTATAGATCAGAGCTGGTTATATCTACTTTAATCAGATAATAAATTCACATTAGCATTTGTCAAAATGATAGGATAATATAGCTTGTCGGATATACTTCCTTGAGGCTTTACATTTTGTATGTAGTAGTTTTCCTTTTACTGGAAACTAGTGAAATAGAAATCTAACACAATACAACAAAATAAAGTGAGATTCAAGTCGATACAAGTTTAAATAGATGTACACATTGAAATGTGTATTTTGGGAAGGCCCATACTCTTGATATTATCATTCTTTATTTTTGTATAATAGTTCTATTTGCTTTCTAAAATGTTTTTTCGAATCAATGGATTGGATCTCTGTTTGAAGAGAGTTCCAAGCTTGTTTTGCTCTATATGAGAAGCTATTTTGATATAGGGTTGATTTTGGGTGTTTTATTATGATTTTTTTTCTTTTTTTAGCATGGCTTCTGGTAGGTAAATTTCGAAGATCTAATTTTGAGTTGGTTTGGGCCCGGTAAGGTTTGGGCCAGGTGTGCATTAATGATGCGTCGATTTCAGACGAATTTGAGAGGAAAATGTCTTAAGATGAGATTGAAGTGGATTTAATTGCCGATTTCTATACAGTGATGTTGACAACCTGGCAATACATAGCGATCTGTTTGTATTTGCGTTGAATCAATGTATCGGGTATGACGTTTTTGGTCTTTCGGTATTGGCTAATGGCGGCGCTTCTTTCAATGCGGATTAGTCATATCTCGTCTAGCATATTACTAATATAATTATTTGTCTGACATTGAGAGCCTGCTGGTGCCCTGTTTGGTGCATAATCCCGAGGTGGAACACACAGGCCCAGAATGCAACTTATTAATCACTTTAATCTCTGCCTTAAATTATTGTTCTCCATATTCGTTTCAGGTGTGTAAGAATGCAACATATTCTGAGGTTGTGTGCACAATGCCTCCAGTGCCAGATGATATTGAGTTGGTGACAATCCTCCTGTTTGGCGATGATGTTAACCACAGGATCACAATGGGGATCTGCCAGACACCGCAAATACTAAAAGTTACAATCCCTGTATCTAGAACCGAGCCCTTGATATTGGAGGTATAACAACATCTAATAAAGAAATTGGTCAACTGCGTCTAGGACTCTGAACCCTGAAGTTGTGTCATACAGTTTGCCCAAAGCCAATGATCGGGGTACATTTAAACAAAATACAAACTCAAGGACGATCCACTTGAGGTGATCAGACACACTTGGGGTGAATAGCTCCAGATCATCGCAGGTTTCGTGTTTGTTGCAATTGGGCATAGAACATTATAAAACCAAAAGAAATAAAATCTGGGTGGTCCTATTACCATCTTGATATTACTTTTGTCATTGAATCTTATACTTATAGGAGTTTATCTAAATGGTCCAGTAAAATTTCAATATGTATCTACTTTAATTCCTTTTAGGATTGACGTCACTAACCTGTCAATACATTTCACATTCCAGGGAACGCACTTAAATGCCTGTGGTGGTCCATCAGGCTACCATGTCACGATTGATGGCATTACCTGGCCTGTGCAATACTTGGAGGAAAGAAAGATTGTTTGCCAACATCCTTTCAAGTCAAGGATGAAGCCAACTCATGGAAAATATCGTATCAAGGTGATGCTTTTTTTAGGGCCAATGTTTCGCTTAGATAAACGCCTTCTGATTTAATATCTGGTAAAGTATCTGGTATAGTATTAGAATGAAAATATAAAGAGAACAACGGATATGACCATAATTATGTTAATCAGGGATTGTCAGACTAGTGATGTGGAGATAAATCTGTCATTCTTTCTGATTTTATGGAAACGCATTGTATATTCTTTTAACAGTGTCTTAATATTGTCATTTATGGAAGATTGGCTGTATAAAACTCTAAACAAATTCTTTCTCAGATTACACTTTTAAATTATACAATGGAGCCGGGGGAAGTAGTATATGATGGACAGACCGAACCACTAGCTACGTACCATAATCCTACAACACTACTGTCTGTTGGCATATCTGTAGGATGTTTGCTCATAATCATAGGGGTGGTAAGCATAAAATTGTGCTTGAAAGTCATCCAGAAAAGAAGAGAGGAACAGGACGTTGTTTCCCCGCCCACTTTAGATGAGATCATACTTTGTGAACGAGGTGAGCTTCGTTCATCATATTTGCTAGTTGATGTGGTGAATGTCCCATGTGGTGAAACATAAATGGGAAGCATCCACATACTTAAAGTACTTCCAGTACTTAAAGATAAAACTCTCTTGATTTCCACATATTGTAAGATGGTCAATTATAGAAGCATTATATTGTGATAATATATTTAAACTAGCAGCTGTAATATACAATATAAAATATGTCCTTATTTCTTACAGACTTAAACATAAATATGTATAGATTCTCCATTATAGCTTCATAAGAAATGCTCTCTGTTAGCAAGTTTACAGTTGATGGACTTGTTATTATTGTTCTCCAGCGGCACCAACCGTGTTTGATATGCTTGATGGAGACCTGTGTCAGGTTCTTTCCGAGAAGCTCATTGACAAGAGCAGATTAGACATCAGGGAAGTCATTGGCCGAGGTAAAAGTTGAACATAATCAGTTAAGCCCCGCCAATTATCAACATGTTATTAATTTTAGTCAATCCAAACTAGACGAGTTAAGTATATCTTAAATCAGCAATCTATTTCTATAATATGCAAATGCAGGACATCTATCACTGTAAGCTTTCTGGGCGGCGCTTCATAAGAAAAAATAGCGCGCGCGCTATGGCACCTAACGACAGTTGTTACCAAATAGCGAACGATATATTTTGACAGCGCGCGCTGAGGACCAACATTGACACAACTAAATTACGTTGCGTTACTATAACTAAATGCATGCTAAATTCATCGCAATAGATCTGACCAATAGTTGCGATACCATAACGAACGCGCAATATTTTTTTTATGAAACAGCCTCCAGGCCTACTTTAGTCATGACATTATTCATGTACAACAACCACAACCAAATGGCAGGCATAACAAACGAGCGAGTCATTGCTTTAAAACATTTGGCAACATAGGAACTTTTACACACACCAAATAGGTACAACTCACACGTTAACAATGCCAGAAAACAGCGATATTAGCTCACGCATACCCAGTATTCCCCACTGATAAAAACTTATGCGTTGTCGTTAAATAAATCTATAAAATTGGTTGTAAAATATTATGCACGACCCTCATGTCTAATAGATAATACCTGCCCAAGCCTAACTAGATCTTACTTTTATAAGTCTATAAGTTAATCTATAAACCTGTAAACCTGTAATCTAATGGAATACGTTTTCCCCTTCACGCTTTTTAAGTTCTTTTTAAGATTATTTTTATTTGGCTGTAGTGATACATACATAGCATAGTTCTTCCCGCTACCTGCCCTTTCTTATTATCTGTATAGGAGATATTATTGAATAATAATGTTAGTTCATAAACACATGTTTATACTTCCACATGTCGATGGGGGTGGGGGCGGGTTTACATGAACTTTGTGTCACTATCTATGTATCATACAATTCCATATTGTTGTCGGTTGAAGAGTAAAGTTGTCAATGATTTTTCAATCTAATAAATCCAAGTTTCTAATAATCACATCAAGGTTATTCAACTTATGGTAGGCTAATGACTTTCTGTCACTTTCCGTCCATGGTAGGAATTCAGCCTCCACCTCCAAACTCATTCTTCATTCAAACCTCGTGTCATAAGTGGTTGATCAGAGAAAAAACTGTGCCAAGTATTATGGCCATGTAATTCCATTTATTTCTCTGCGTAAGTGATGATATACTTCAGAGAACACTGGATAATAACTACTGCAGTCAGAAAGAGTTCAATCCTTAGGTCAGTTTTAAAGCCTAATTGAGATCTCAGCACTTTATTTCAGGAAATTTTGGGAAGGTATATCGGGGTGTTCTGGACAATGATACCACCGTGGCAATGAAGACTTTTGCTGGTAAGAAAAAAAATCACTGTTCAGGTAATTCTTAAAAACTATAAAATACTGTCTCAACCGTAAAGAATCCCTTGTTATGAACCGACTACGAAATGATATTGCCCCAAATCTCCTATTACTCAGACCGAAGACCGAAGGATTTAAAAGATCTATTGTTTACATTGGCAAGCGAGATTGGAATGAAATGGCACCCGAATTCAATATATAGAGAATCGCTTGTTGTACTAAATGGTAATTGATATGTTTTCTGTTAACCTTGCCCAGATTTTATCCTCGCGGCGAGATAGCGAAATGTTTTGTACACCGAAATTAGACCCACTAGCTATATATATTCGTGGATATGACTACTTGTAATGACTTGGTTATCAAGAAAGTATTGAGAGTTTTGAATGGTTAAAGAGATTGTACCAACTAGTGTAGTAATGGAGATATTTTCAACCTTAATTTGATGAGTCTGTACCAACATATTATTATGTATTCAACAACAGGACACAATATGTACCATCGATCAGTGATCCTTACCTTATGTGTTTATCTAATACAAGGGCAACGCATGAAAAATAACTGCGCTGTCAGTTATGCGTATTTTTTCATCACTTTAATCTTTATTATTTGTTAAATATGTAAGGCCAATAAAAATATTTAAAAAAAAACAAAACTGTTTGGCATATGAAAACATTTTTCATCAGTAATTTATTCTATTGCAATACATAAAGCTCTATAGATGCCTATTTCTTTTTTTAAACTTATTTTTCTTTGATTCAGATAATGCCAGCAATGATGAGATTTGTGAATTCCTGGAGGAGGCGACCATCATGAGGGATTTCCAGCACCCTAACATCCTGTCCCTCCTTGGTGTAATGGTGGATGGCCTCAAGTGTTACGTCATCATGCCATTCATGTCCAATGGGGACCTCAGGTCATTTGTCTCTAAGCAGGTCAGCAAACAATTTTGCCCTTCGAACTTTGTCAATCCATCATTCATTATATATTCAATGGAAGGGAGTTCAATCCAAAACAAGGCGAGAACAGAACATTTGAATTTGGTTTGGTTTATTGGGGTTCCGACGTTTCGGTCAACATACAACCTTTATCAAGGAGGGTTTGTATACAGTCCTATTGCAGTAGACATATGTACAGGGTAAAAGCTGAGTAATTTCGGTTCCATTCACATTGCTTATTAACTCCATAAGGACAGAAAGGGCAAATCAGGTGGTAGAGCAGGGGATTCTATAGGTATAAACAGGGGGCTTATCACAGCCAGCCCTTTACCCAGGGTGGGTTTGTCTGTAGAGCTAATGGGGAGGCTGACCATGGAGAGGCTGACCACACGGTTGGATGTCACTCACTTACAAATGCAACTATCGATAACTATTATCAAAGTAGTCATAGCTTGTAAATGTTCTTTGTTACTGAGTCCTGCTAACCTGGGAAAAGATTAGTACTGCTAGCTGGCTGGTTGTGCTAGAATGTGATAGCAAGCAGTAGGCTGCCTCTGTCATGTAGTCCCATACCGAAACATTGACCCCTACAGACAAATATACCAAAAGCAGGGATTCTTACAAGACCAAAGAGAGGGATATCTGGGAAAAAAATAGGGCAAACACACAGGATCCAGGGCTCTGTGATTAATGCAGGTGGTAACCACATCGTGTTTTCATTGGTAGGAGTTCAATTTGAAGAAGTTCACTGGACTGGCACTGGACGTTGCTAGAGGAATGGCATACCTGAGCAAGCATAAGTTCATCCACAGAGACCTTGCTGCTAGGAACTGCTTGTAAGTCTCCTTACCTTTGTTCTACCTGAGTCTCAGATAATCTAATGGCTGGACTACATGAATGATTTATATGTTTTCCATTTAAGAGTTAGTGCCGAGGAGAATGCAGTTATAGGAGACTTTGGGCTGGCTCGGGATATTTACCACAAGGATTACTACAAAGCAGCAGACAACAATGCAATGCCATACAAGTGGATGGCTCTGGAGACGCTGGTCGAACTAGCCTTCTCCATCAAATCTGATGTGGTAAGTACAATGAAGTATTTTGGTCATTTGTAACTTATTTAGTAGTATAATCATTTAGAAGTTGATTTCATCAAATATGTCTATGAATAATGTATATAGAACGGACTAGAGTATGGCTAATCAAAATACTATTTCGTTGCACAATTTACTATTCATATTATTCTGCTCCCGGTGATTGTAGACAATAGACAAAATATATGCTAACCATTTGGTAATACAAAACGTAAGTAAGAATGACCCTCACACGATGGTAGTATTTGAATGAGTGTTTAATGGAACAAAGGCTTGGACGCTTCATGTAGTATGTACATATAAACGATCGTGGGTAAACCTACACCTCAATGGGAGCTATGGGAAGGCTATATGCCTATATAACAGATTGAGACGAGATTGTTTCTCTGAAATACCCTACGAGTTTCAGTCCTTGTATTTCCATCCTCTGGGGTAAAAATGAGCTTGGTATACTGTAGGTTTGTCTTTTATGCTTCTATTTATTCCAGTGGGCATTTGGAGTGGTAACATGGGAGATCTTCACCAACGGAGGCAAGCCGTACCCCTTGATAGCAAACCCCAGGATGAAAAGTCACCTCAAACGTGGCCACCGTCTGGAGAAACCTGACAACTGTCCTATTGAATTGTAAGTGTCTATCACTGTCATATTTACAGAGCTTTAAAGGTATGAACCAGCGATCAATAAAACTAGAAGAGAATACATCTCCAGATTAGTTTTTATTTCAGGGACCACTGAACTTTATTAACATTCAATATAGAAGTCTAAAGGAAAAAAGAGTATTTCTCCATTTTTCCCACATTTCAGACAACGGATTCATGTACACATAGATATATGCATAGCTGACATTATGTATTACATGCAGAAATAGTTAAAAAAAAATAGGGGGGGGGGAGGGGTCTCAGGATTCTGAAAAAAGTTATTCACCTGAATTTCTATTCTGAAGAGTTAAAAAAAATGGGTACATTAAGCAATTTCCAAATCAAATAATGATTTTCACATTACGCCGATGTAGCATATATCCTTGCAAGACCCAGTTCTATATCGACTTATCAAAATAAAAGCACTCAACACAGGCAAATTACCTAATTCTTTCTTTATTGACTATCTGACAAGCACCAAAAGAAGTCTGAGACTCCCACAGCTCTGTTTTGTCCGAGCTACCTTTAGTCTGATGCGAGAATCATATACAAAGGGTGTTTCACTATTACACAGCATATGATAGAGTCAGTGAATGTTAACATTAGAACAGAATAGAGTGAATAATTCGGGGTCTTTCTTCGTAAATAAGATTAGGTAAAGATTCTAGTTGACCATAAAAAGGTCTGTGGTAAAACATCAAGGTGAAATATGAGATTCTTAATAAAAGCACAGATGTCTCATTACAAGTGAGTGATAAAAGCAATGTTGCATAGTCCACACATACGGTGCCTATAGCCATGCTAACCATGTCTGAAGTAGACTGACACTTTTTAATTTGTCAGATACGTTTGGAGAGATTTACAAAAAAGAAATAGGATTTATTCGTCAGAAATATTAATAAAATGGAGATAACCATTTTGCCCATTGACTTAACCATAAACAAATTATTGTTTTTCTCAAGACAAAGTTTGAAACAATTATTATGCCTTCTTCTTTCATGCATTAGTTCATTAAACACCCGCCAGCACCAGTGCATATATATGACACTGGTTAATACATTTGATGGAAGATTTGATGTAGATTACTCAACACTACCTATATTGTGAATTTTTGCATACTGAAAATACTTTACACCCATCAACCCACCCAAATCTTCCTATTGTATACAGGCAAGATTCAATATTACTCATCTTGAATCATTTTTTATTTTAGATTTTCCCTTCTGGAAGACTGTTGGCTAGCTAACCCAGCAAAGCGCCCATCATTTCCTACCCTAGTCACAGACCTGGAAAGGTTGTTGGTGAATATAACCACCGTTGGGTGTTCTCAGCACAGTTCTAGTAGTTCATCAGTCACGTCAGGTTCATCATGCAGCAGCTCTTCTACTGGTACCGCAGCCCAAGCACAGAATATCTATTTACAACCTACCAAGCCCATGCCTCCTGTGCCTCTACCAAGATTATCCAAGACTCCAAAGGTGTAAGAACCGGACTGTTACCTTTTATACATTATTTTAAATCTCAAACAAAGAATGAAAGACACAGACACAAGTTACAACCTTAATTGATACCTATGAAGCTGGTCAAATAATTGGCAATTTTATCAGATTAAATGTTTACAAATGAATTTGCTTCAGTTTCTGATTTCAAAGGTATGAAATCTTGTAATACAGAATCATTATATCTGTTATATCAATATTTTTGTGCATACTATGTTAATCTAAATGAAAATAAACTGTATAAATACATAAAATAAAATATATAAAATTTGAAAATGAAAGATTGCGATTGCGATATGAATTAAAAGATAATTAGATTCAAGTATGTTATCATCATTGGAACTATGTCAGCAATTTCTTCATCCGTTATTTGTTTAGAAATAAATTGGTTGCTTAACATAATTCTATGTAAGTTGGAATTTATTTATGACATTGGGCATCATTGTCATAGAAGTTAATAATTTAGTTTGCAATCAATTCTATTTCCCTGATTATCTCATCACATATTATGATAACCACTGCAAATCTCAAGAATTATAACGAATCGAAAAGGTAAATATTACATATGTTGGCCTCTAATGTATACATATTATAAACACTTCTGAATGTAGTTTTCTGGAGGTGTGTTTTTCCCCACTTCAGTACTTCTTTTACTGTGGATTTCCTATTTTAATAAACCTCAAATTCAGTGTACACAATGTTTTCGCCCTTATTTGTCCAGTAACCAAATCCTTAGAAAACATGAGTAGCTGTACTTATGTAAAGATAATAGTAAGGAATTTTTGAATTTTGTATATAATGCATATTATATATAATATATTCTTACAGAATGTAATTGTTGTACAAGGTCATGTTCATGAGTGCAAGATTTGAATCTTTGTAAACGATGTCACATACATGTGACACAACATCATGTAGCCTAGTTTATATGGTCTATATATATATATAGAATTTTTATTCAGTAAAACAATTTACAGAAATGGACATATACATCTACTGATAGCTCTTCCAGTAAGCCCTTAATAAAGAAAATAAATACATAATGGTCTGTCATAAGATAGACATATTAATCAATAATATTACAACATGTTGCTCTATTTTTCCGTGGATAACTCTACAGTGTGTAGTTACATATTCGGTTGATCAATTATTTTGAATTTCCTGAACAGTACTCTGGGTCATTTACAAGTATTGTTCAAGATTTGTTATTGAGCTTATGTGCATAAAACAGGGTTACAGTGTGTACTGTTTTGTTTTGCATAGAATACACTATGCAGTTACAATTTTACTATTCGTAAATTTTACTATTCGTTTCTAGATTTCTAGATTTCGACAACTAACATATTTTAAGGTATGAAGAGTCGGAAAAATCCCCCCCACCCCTTGAACGATAATGGAGTGACATAGCAATATTTTATAAAACCCTATTCACATCATCACCATTGAACAGAACTTTTTCCCCCCATCGCTATATCGATTTTACATTCCAGGACTACATACCTGTGAGTTGACATTTATGAAGTAGAAAATTAGCTCTACTGATATTATTACAGCAAAACTATCATCTTACTCTTTTCCCTCTTCTTGATTCGCTCTCAAGTAGGGGTCAAAATCTAAAAAGTATTTGTTTTTTAGATATCCTCTAAATTCTTTCAAGGTAGGGATAACTTGAATTTTCTCCGGTAGGTTATTCCAAAGGGAAGTTAATTGATATACATAAGATTTTTTAAAAGTCTCCACCCTTGGGTGTGGTACTCTTAGTATTTTCCCTGACTTTAGCCTCCGAAGGTTCAAGTTCATCTCTCTGTGATGCAGGCCTAGGTCCTATGTAAAACATCAGTCTGTTGATATTGCCACTCCCTATGCTTTTCTATATCCGGATATTGTTTCTTTGAAGGTGTTCCATCAATATCCGCATTTATTGTGCTATCAGGGCTAGACCCCGCCGCCGGCGCTGCCTCAGCCGCTTGGGTTGATCTAGACAGGCATAGAACAACTTCCCTTTTCTCTGGCACTTCTACTTCAGTGTAGTACTCCATTGCATTCCTAAGCCTTTTCCACATCCCCTGGAATGTATAATCAGGCTTAGGCTTCTTTGGGGACTTATGTTTCCTACGTCCCATTGTCCATCATTATCATAGACCCAGGATATACACGATCTATATAATAATGGGAGAAGTCCACACTGATGTAAAAAGAGTCCCAATCACATATGGGAGTTTATAGTAAGAAACTCTTACTTTCCACTTTCTTGATGGTGCTCTAAGTGTCTGAGGGACAACGATGTTAATCCCTTCTAATGTCCAGTGAGTGTGTGCCCGCCAGAGTAGAGGTTCCTGCAGGGGAAGTCTTTGGCTATTTACTTATAAACGTATGGATTCTTTTTCTCATTTTCAATGACATTAATGCCCCCCTCCCCGCCCCCGCCGCCTCCTCTCCATCCCTCCTTCCTACCTAGTGTCTAATGCCAAACTCACCACTGCATAACTATAGCTATGCAGTGGCTCCATAATAGCAGCGGTTTTGGGAGAAACTATAAGCGGTCGCCTGGTGTTATGAGCATGAACTATTGGTCTATGTGGACGATCATCATGGCGGAGTCAAACATGCCGAGTGAAGCTGATGAATTTACAGACACTATTTTTCGGGTGAGAACAGTTTGCTAAATCCGCCTGAACAAAAGTGTACAGAAATGGTACCTAGGACGATTTTACTAAATGAAAAGTTTTTTCACCGGGAAAAATAAGGAGAACAAGTCAATAATGATACCGATAACTAATCTACCAAGCGTATAACAGATATGGCTGTTGCAACGGTTTTGGGGGTCGATAGAAGTCATTTTTGACTTTTTCCTGGGAAGAAGCGGAAGTGTTGCCGACGGTCTAGGTATATAATATATGAGGGCTGGTGATGCTTCCCTCATGCCTCATCCATACTGGGACCCAGGCTTGGGCACCCAGGGCTGAGCGCCCAACTCCCAAAAGGAGGGGATGGTTGTTCCTCCTTTGTTTAAGTCCCGCGTCCTTTGTAGACTCCTCAGGCTTGTCTCCACTTTACTTACTGATCTAGCTAAGTGGCCAGACAACTCAGAGAAAAGTGCCCCCTCCCTTTCAGGCCAGGAGTATGGTGGTCAGTCACCTGAATTGTTGACCAGTGAACACCTTCTACAACAATAATGGCTACTAAAGCGGACAAGTAGAGAACGTGCTGTGCAGGATGTCAAATGCACCATGCTGCACTTTGGTGGCTGCAAAGGCTAGAGATGTGGCAAGTTGTGTAAAGTGCTACAAGAGTTGAAATTTTTCCATGCATTAATGTACACATGGACATAATCTTAAGTGAAGTCGTTGGCTTAGAGATTTATAATTGTATTGAGTTGAATTATGTAATGATTTGAAGAAGTATAATTAACAATAACAATTTTAATTAATATAATAAAGTTTAATGAAATACATAATTAATAAAATGAAATAAGAGAAATAGAAATTGTGGGTGGGAGGGAGGAGTAATGAATATGAAATATTGATATATCCTGGGTGAAAATGGTCGCCGTTGAAGTTGGTATTTTAACATATAATCACAGACTTGTAATGATCATTCTCAGATAATATTTTGCTGAAAGTACAACGTAACACAAGGACATTGGGTTTTTCGTTTTTATTTATTTAAGTTAGTGCAGCTCTTAGTACATAAGCCGTTGGGCATGGCTTTAACGATGACGCCGGTTATTTTAGGAACAAGAAACAGTAAGGAGAAGGGCAGATCTGCAAGTTTCGTTCCATACAGTCATCATAAATATGGTTTCGGAACATTATATATGGGATACAATTTTAATTTTGGCATTTTCGTGGAAGCGTTTATAGATCATATTTGTGAGGGCAACAGATCCGTTTATTTTATATGTAGGCCTACACAGATACAAATGCAAGGAACGCAGATTCTGACCTCTTTAAGATCATTAACCACAGGAATGGTTGCCCATGCCTTATGAGAGGTGGCTGTGGGATTTGGGATATCCAAATTCTATTAAACTAGTTTCAATACTTGTGTTTTTGTAAAGTCTCTATTACTTAGCACTTATTGGACGAGTTGACACACGACACATGAATAAAGGACGAGATCGGAGATCGAGTTTTTTATTTACGCCTCCATGCAGAAACGAGTCCTATAAGTTGATTATTATACATGGCTAATTTTGCATGTAAAACAGGCGTAATTAAAAAGATAATAATATAATTTACCATATCTGGTTTTCTTAAAAGAGGAATATAACTAGAAACGGGTGAAACGATCAAGGAAGAAAGCACTCGCACCAACGATCCTATAGCTACACAGCTATAGGATCGTTGCTCGCACTGGCAAACCTGCGTCAGCATGACAACGCGCTGGCAATGTACTAGTCCATTACCATGTTACAAGTAATGAACGGCCGTCGGCGCCTCAATATTGAATACATGTAAAATAATTTAATATAATATATGTGTATACAATGTATATATATTCTACTGAGGACATGCCTGCAAAGAACACACAAAGTTGGTGCCGGTGACATTGGCTATAACTCAGAATACACGTGTACCCAATGTGTTCATCATACTCTTGAATAGTTCAGTACTTTAGAATTGCTTCATAGAAGATATAATCTATCGGCATATTTGTTTAGAACCTGAACTACTTATTCATTTGAGTGATTTTTAATGTGCACCTCATTATTAAGGATTGCAGACATTATTTTGTATATGAATTTGGTAAAATGCTTGAACAAAAGCTTTAAATGAAATAGTATTAGGTTACCAACAAGATATAAAAAAGACAAAACATACTACCGTCGCTTCAGGAGAAAATGCATATTCAAAGTAAATTGAGTTTGAATATAGGCGTAAAAAGGAATATGATCAACAAAAACTTTAGCATAGCTATTAACAGATCTTAGTATATATATACAAAAAAGCTCACAAATACAGTATCATAGAAAGATCTATTTATAGTTGGGCTTGAGCATGCTTCATTATTAAAAAAGAAAATTAATGTAAGGCAAAACAAAAATAATAGGTGTGTTTTCGATTTAACTGGCTGAAAACTAGGTAGGGGGGGGGGGGCTGCTAACTTTTTTTCCTTTTCTTGAGAAACCATGAAGTGAAAACATGTCTATTTCATAACAATAGTTGTTTTAAACATAGGAAATGTGCTTTTTGACAGTTTCGGGTCAGGAAAACCTGTTTTCCTGCTTTTAAAAGCTTTTTTTGACAAAAAATAAAAAAAAATAAGATTTGGTAAAAAAACAAATCAGGTATGGTCAAACATTTCAGTTTTTTTAAGTAGGGGGGAGGGGTTAATCGGAAACACACCTATTTTTTTCTTGGCCTAAGAACATAACATTTTCGCAGCAAAGTATAAAAATAAAGATTCATTCTTTCACAAATAGCTCAAAATATCTTGAATAACAAATAATAAATGATAATAATACATATCAATGATAATTGATATCTAAGAAGCAGAAAATGTATGGTCAATATATTTGTAGCGTCTACCCTATAGTTGTCTGAGTTACCAGGACCACTTTGTCCAACTACATATATATATGTTACCCCAAAGGACTATATATACTTATCTTCTATTCATTGTGAATCATGATTCACTGACTCAAATAATATATTCACGCTATATGAGAAACGCAATAACGGGGTACACCTATACACATAATACACATAATACCACAAGAAACCGATTTTCTTTCTTTTGCGGTTCAAAATAATTTTCGTCCTCTCTGCTCAGGGCACATAAAGGCCCATTCACATTACAACGGCCGATTGGTGTACGGCCGCCGCACGACAAAAAACACAATGTTAAAGTATTACAGCCTGTATCGGTCGGCTGGTTGTGTTAATGTGAATGGGCCTTTACTGTAGCTCCGCGCGGGTGGTTGAAGCAATATCTCAATATTGATTTAAAGACTCTCTGTGTTTGATGTTGATTTAAATACTCTCTCTCTGTACCTCATAATACTGATGGATAGATATTGTTCGAAACCAAATCCAGAGATAATCTTGTTTTTTCTTGGCACAATTATAATCTTGGCATATATATATGATTGTACACAATTGCTATAAAATACGAAGAGTAAAGATCCTAGGTATCCATTCGACATAGAAAGATATGTGGTATACCGGTGGTTTCTATCCTGCTGTATCTAGCCTACTTCTCCTTTGGTCTGGTGTCGGGGATGTTATTAGCACTGCACTCGCGTTTGACTCATTATCAAGTGTATTATGTGGATTTACCATCTCTGAATTACCAACCAATGAACTGTAAGTGTGAAAAATAGTCCATTAGTATAATGTGGGTATTTTTGAATTCTTTTCAATTGGCATCTACTCAGAATACAACAAAGAATTATTTAATTGCATTGGATTGAAAAATAAATTATCTTAAATTTAGTATTTTCTGACTAAGATTGGTTGAAATTCGAGTTTTATTAAGATTTGAATTTCTACCAGACTCGCAAGACTAATTTCATATATACACATATGTTACTTATATAATATATAGGGTCAAAACGATCGATATATTTTCATTAAACACATTTCATTGACCAGCAACCTGTATCATTGGTAAAGAACTAATATGCGACTCAAATCCACCAGTAGGAAGAAAATAATAAATTGGAAGTTGAATAAAATATCCGTTCGCCAAGTTAAGCTGTGGACACACACAGCCGATTTGGCTCCCGATTGTCCCCCGATTTTGGTCTTCCAATGAATCCTAGGATTTCATTTCCAATCCTGGTTGATGTTATTTCAAAAACATAAACCCAGACTCGAAATTAAATCATAGGATTCATCGGAAGACCCGCATCGGCGGGCAATCGGGAGCTAAATCGGCTGTGTGTGTCCACGAGCTGTCCGAAGGAACATACCTGGTATTCGTATTGCGCCTACAGTTTAGCCACCGCCAGAGGATTAATGCTATCCCGATTGCTATCATGCCAGGTATCGCAAAGCCAAACAGGAGGTCACTGGTTGCTATATGATGCCCTGAAAATACGTGATATCGACACGTGAGGGACATGCTGTTGATTTCAGGCATAAAATAATCTGATAATAATTTAGTCTTCTAGGTTTGACATTTTACCACATGTTTACAATGCAATACACAGGTGATGTCAAAGGCGATTTGATAATCAGAATTCCACAATATGAAAATATGATATTATGAATGGTCAATAACAGCTCTGTCTGATATGTCAGATAATTCTTTTTTATAATTCAGGATGTTTATACAGCAAGGTCAAAGATAAGAGTGATCAAGTATGAAATGCAAGACATCGTACAGTGATATAATATAATGACTTGGGCTCACGGGGTTTATTCAACTGGGAATAACCATGGTTTTCAGCCCACTGCTGTGTCTAACTAAGTCTACACATACCGTATATACCCGTGTATAAGCCCCGGCTTATATTACCGTATATACCCGTGTATAAGCCCCGGCTTATATTAATTTCAAATGGTGAATTGACCCGGCTTATATTCGGGGTGGGCTTATATTCGGGGCCCGGCTTATATTACAATTATGGAAAACAAGTATATATAACTGAAACTCATGTTAATTATTATCTTCATTCATTACTCTGGTTTCCGTTTTAAGCTCAAATTTAACAAAGAAAACTCTTCCAGAATTGTTGTGAAGTTACAATCAACCAACAACAACTGAATTCTGAATTTAAACTATCATTCATGATCCACTAAAAGCCCGTTATATAGTCAGATCTTACATTAATTAGGACTATTATAAGTCTATGGTTGTACAGCACCCGGCTTATAAACGGGGCCCGGCTTATATTAACGTTATGAAGTGCTGAACCCCCGGCTTATAAACGAGGTGGGCTTATAAACGGGGTCCGGCTTATACACGGGTATATACGGTAATTTCAAATGGTGAATTGACCCGGCTTATATTCGGGGTGGGCTTATATTCGGGGCCCGGCTTATATTACAATTATGGAAAACAAGTATATATAACTGAAACTCATGTTAATTATTATCTTCATTCATTACTCTGGTTTCCGTTTTAAGCTCAAATTTAACAAAGAAAACTCTTCCAGAATTGTTGTGAAGTTACAATCAACCAACAACAACTGAATTCTGAATTTAAACTATCATTCATGATCCACTAAAAGCCCGTTATATAGTCAGATCTTACATTAATTAGGACTATTATAAGTCTATGGTTGTACAGCACCCGGCTTATAAACGGGGCCCGGCTTATATTAACGTTATGAAGTGCTGAACCCCCGGCTTATAAACGAGGTGGGCTTATAAACGGGGTCCGGCTTATACACGGGTATATACGGTATATAATATGTGATGTGTTTCAAGAAAATGAGTCATAAGTCGCAAAATTGATATTTTTCAAAGTGTTTTTTTCACAAGATTACATTATTGGAATATTCTGATTTTTAGGGAGTGTATCACTCATAGTTATATCAATCAATGTCTCAAATTTCAGGACAATCAATGTAATATATCCCTTCGTTTTAAAGGTCTTCATATTGACTACAGTTAGTTACTTTACTGCTTATTGACACCCAGAAATATTGGAAACTGTTTTTTTTCAAAAACGAAAATATCAAACTTAAAATCTAGAAATACTTATGAGATTATTAGACTGTTTACTATCATTGGAATCGGCTTGATCTCATCTTTTCAAATATAATGGTATCTCAAAATCTATTTTTTGCGACTTATGACTCATTTTCCTGAAACACCTCACATATAATTATGTCTGATGCTATATTATGAAGTATTTGGTTTCTAAAGTAAAACAGAATGATTTGGAATACTCCTGGACGCATTGCCATGGCAGTGTTAATTTGTCCTCACCTTCCGATATTGGATGGATATGTTCGCAAGTAGGCATCGTCGACCATGTACCGTTTTCAGCACAACGTACTGTGTCAGGACCCTGAAGTTTAAAGTAAGTACTCTCCAGGCAGGAAACATTTGCTGATGAAGCATTCACTCTTCTTACAAACCCATATTTTATGTATGGTAGGTTGGCACAATCGACAGCTGTAATAAATATAAAACAGTTGCAATTTACTATGAATATTCAACGGATAGACATATTAACTTACTTAACTAAGATAAGAGATTAATTATATTAATGTATATTAATAAAGAACAAAATATGTATAACTAGGACTCTGATAGAGATAAGTTTGATTTTGTTTGGTTTGATTTTGTTTGGTTTAAGTTTAATTTGTGATCCGATTTAGGATCGCAAACTATGGATTTTGAGTTATCACCATATTTGAAAAAAGGAGATCAAGGTGAGTCCAATGATAGTAAACACTAGGACACCTATAAGTACACAAAAAGTATTTCTATATTTTAAATTTGATAATTTTATTTTGAAAAAAAAAAGTTTGAAATGTTTCTGGATGTGTAATTACCACTAAAGTAACTAAATGTACTCCATACGAAGGCCTTTAAAAAGCAAGGATATACTTGATACAATATCCTGAAATTTGTTACATGGACATTGCAATAAAGAGATCCTGTGAAAAAATCCCTTTGAAAAATATCAATTTTGCGACTTGTGACTCATTTTCCTGAAACACATCACATTTGTTCTCTTGGCCTATATTTATTGTTTCCTAGAGACACAAGGGGATACGTTAATCACCATGCCCCTTCTGATGACCTTTGTAAGTAGGTTGTGTAAATGGACACTCACGTTGACAAGATCCAATCCTGGTGATATTCCAGAAGCCATCCTGACCACACATAATGGGAGGGTCTGTGTACTTGTATCCTTCATCACAGCTGATCTGTAGCTGGTCTCTGTAGTGGCAGGGTCGACACTTGTGTATGTAACCGTTGTCAATGCTTATATGTGGCCATGTGCATGTCACTCCTACAAAACATTGTCAATGTGGCAGAACATGACATTACAAAATAAATCTAAATCTAGTTTTGTTGAGCCTCCATAATAATCTAAATCATTTATTAGAATATAGTCTTTGTTTTGGTTCTACATGTATTGGATTTTCTGCACTTTTTCACATTATCATTTCAAAGTAAACTAGTAAGTATTTTTATTTCTTGTTATCATACAGTTACAAATTGCATAAAAAGAGAAAACGGTCCTACTATCAACATGGTTGTTCTTTCCAGAAGTCGTATATCATTTTATATTGACAGAATAGACCATGGGTGAAACATTAGATTAGACAGTTGTATCCTCTGTTGAGATCTAATCTAGGTCAGGAAAGGCTTATCTATTCGACATAAATAATTTGATATAAATAATTGAAATAGTCTGTTCTTGGTTATTGGGTCAACTTTGATTGAAGACATTGACAAAACATGGATGCTGATTATTTACATCTGTAATATGTGATCCGTTTTAGGAAAATATGTCATAAGTTGCAAAATATGGATTTTGAGATATCACCATATTTGAAAAGAGGAGATCAAGGTGATTCCAATGATAGCAAACACTAGGACACCTAATAATTATGTATTTCAATATTTTAAGTCTGATATTTTTATTTTTGAAAAAAAAGTTTGCAATGTTTCTGGAGCGGTAACTATCAGTAAAGTAACTAAATATACTCCATACGAAGGCCTTCAAAACACAAAGATATATTTAATACAATGTCCCGAAATTTGGTACATGGATTTATATGACTATAGTTATTAAACCCTCTAGAAATCAAAACATTCTAATGAAGAAATCTTGTGGAAAAAGACACTTTGAAAAATATCAATTTTGCGACTTGTGACTCATTTTCCTGGAACACATCACATTTACTCACTTTTACAGAATCCAATAGGCCTCGTCCACTGACTGTCATGTCCACATGTAGCTGACTCATCCCCCGTGTAATAATGTCCTTCCTTACATCGCACTGGGAGTGAAGCATTGTAGTAATAGGGCGGCTGAGTCTGCAGTGTGGAGTGGGGTCGTCTAACGGCTGGACATTCTATCTCTGTAACAAATTAAGAGACCTTTCGTCAACTTGACCATAGTAACAATGATTCAATCAACATGAGTTAATGATTTATCAGTGCTAACAGCATAAATATTCCCATGCCTTTTTCTTTACTTATGGTACGTTTAAGCAGTGTTTGAATTCAATAATAAAATAAACATGGGCTTTTTTATGAAGGAGATTCAATATAAGTAACTTTAATTGAATATATTCAAAATCAAATAAACTTTGTACAATGTAGATGTTAAATATGAATCCATGTAGATGAGAGAAGATATTGGTATCTCTATTAGGACAAACCAATCGGCATAACATCAATGATAATAATACGCACTTAGGAGCAAGTTATTCCAATGCCACAAACAAAATTATTAATTTTAATCAAAATTTGTTAATTCATTTTAAATAACACAACTAGAGCCATGCCATTCGGTGTTCATGTCTTTGAATCCCAAAAGGTCCCTAGTAGAATAAAAAGAACCCCAAATCTCCCAAGTCCTACAGTTAATATTAAATTCATCAAACATACTTATGCATGTCCCAACAACCTCGTCCCATTCTCTGTTTCTTTGACAGGTGATGGTAGGGTTTCCACTGTATCTGTAGCCCTCATCACAGGTGATGTTTACCTGTGCCTTTGCTGGGTAGGACATAGCAGGGGGGGAAATTTGTCCATGCGATGGTGCTTCAGGGGAAGGACAATAGGCTTCTGAAAGTAGAATGGGATAGAAATGCAATTTGATAATATATTAAAGAATTAATGGCCGATATTTAGGAGGCTATACTAGTGCACAGTTTGGTGTGTAATCATTGTACGAACACTGCACCAGTAGGCCTAAATGGAGGTTATTAATCATTTTAGTATCTACCTTAAGTGGTTATAGCCGCAATATCATTCAAGGCAGTGGCTACAGTAAAGTATGAGCTGTTATTTAAACTCACATATACATTCCCAGTAGTAATATTTCAAGATACCACGATAACTAATGATAAGGCAAAAACAGGTGATAATAGGTCTGTTTCCAATTTATCTGGCTGAAAACTACCTAGGGGGTAATTGCTTTTTTTAAAGGAAAACTTAGGACTTTAGGAAAACTTTCCAGGAACTGAAATTTAAAAAAAAATGTATAACAAAAATTGTTTTAAACAAGGGAAATGTGCTTTTGACAGTTCCTGGTTAGGAAAACCGGTTTCCCTGCTTTTATCAGTTTTTTTTTGTTAAAAAATCAAAAAGAAATCTGGCATGGTCAAAACAAATTTGGTAGGGGAAGGTTTAAATCGGAAACACACCTATTTTCTTTTGGTCTAAGGGAAATGCATCAAATCTTTGACTTTTTAAAAATTTCATTCTGGTGTTTACTTAATTGTGTACAACACAAAGGTTCCCTTACCTCTACACCATCTCTGAGGATAGCGGTAAGTATTTTGACCGTCACATGCAAAGGAAATTTCCCCTATGTCATAGTAGGTATCCTTGCAGATAGCATGTACCTTATCGTTGTACTGGAGTACTGACTTAACATCCTTACTGACGACATCCACCATGTTAAACATTGCATCATGTGGAGGGTAGAAGCACTCTGGCAAATATGAGAAAGAACATTCTAGATGATGCACAATAGGGGATTTGCATAGCCGCCATTTTGAATCTTTATTCGCATGGAATTATGGGACTAATGGTACAGTCTAAAATCTATAGAAATCACATCATGTTCAGCATGGATTATGTATCAATGCTCTATTATTAATATCCATTTATTCCATGACAAAAGTCTCCATCTTTCCCATCATGCATTTGGTTTACATAGATCATTTATACAAGCTATGACATTGATGAAAACATACTTGAAATCTTCGATAAAAAATGTTGCCAAACATTTGTATGTCAGATTTCAACAGAATCCATCCCAACATCCATCCATCCATCCATCCCAACATCCATCCCAACATGCACTGAAGACATACGCAGTGAGACATGCAACTCCCCTATTTGCATACTATCGTGAGATCACAATATTATTCTAACATCGTTGCACAGTAATTTGCAAGTCATCGGTGTTGTGTTGTTGGGGATCGATGGGAAGGCGCCAATGAATTTAAATGTACAAAGACAATTAAACTATTTTTTTTAAAAAATTGTGTCACAACTATTTATTTTGGACTTTATTCAAAAGCAACACATTTTAGCACAATGCCGATATGTCTTTCTGACGATGAATACGTTCTACGTTGACATAACTTTCAGACATGACCTGAACGTATGAGGGATATGATATACATATTTCAATATGTCGTGTTTCTTTATCATTTTAAGCAAATCGTTTGCTTACCTGTCGAGCTTCCGGAGTATATTGGTGTCAAAATGGCAATTGACAAAATAAATAATTGGATCAGGGCTTTGTTCCTTTTCCTGATTCTTTTGTAACGCCATCTTCCATACCAGGAGCTTCCATCCCGCAATTCTTGCTCTGTGGTATCGATTTCAATTAAGTGGAATAAAGGGGACGCCATGTCTTATTTTCTGATGGTTTAATAATGTGTCCGTGCCTGAGGGTACAAGATATACGTGTGTGCTATATTAGATACGATTATGGTTTTCTCCTTATCTCTCAAGAGTAAGATCACATGAGCAGAGATCACGCCACTGTGTCATACCATCCTGACGTCTCGTCTCGTCTCGTCTCCGGGGTCAGCTGAGGGAGCCAATCCCTCTGCTCATTAGCCTTTCTAGATACGTAAAGGCATCTCTGTATATGTAATATATTCATGACGCCTTAGCTGAGAGGGACTGCATGAATCATCAAGATATACGTCACTGCTATGCATGGAATGTTGAATAGTAGCATTTCTCCAGATGGTTGAATCTTAACTCACATGAGGCCAAAAAAAATATAGGCGTGTTTCCGATTTATCTAGCTGAAAACTAGGTAGGAGGGTGGTGGTAATTTTTTTTTCATTTTTTTTTTTTTAGGAAACCACCTCCCAGGAACTGAAAAAAATGTCAATTTCTAACAATAGTTGTTTTAAGTATGGGGAATGTGCTTTTTGACAGTTTCGGGTTAGGAAAACTCGTTTCCCTGCTTTTTTTGTCAACAAATCCAAAAAAGTAAGATATGGTAAAAAAGGTAAAATCAGGTATGGTCATAACAATTTTAGGATGGGGAAGGTTTTTCTAGGTAGGGGGGGGGGGGGGGGTTATATCGGAAACACGACTATTTCTTTTTGGCCTGATCTATTGGAAAGCCATGCTGTACTGTTTTTCCCAACGTCCTGTAACTTGTAAGGCGGAATAGAATACACGGATTGATACCAATACTAACCCTATAACCCTAACCCTAAATTGTTGGTTCTAAGTCAATTCAATGAGTTGATATATCAAGGTAGTAGCCTGGTGCCTAGTATTTAGTCGGTTCTCTGGTTAACATTTTGGGACTTATCCATAGTGGAGCTTCTCGCAGTTGTTCAAGTGACAAAATAATATTTTGCACACGATCCTCAACGTTTTATTCGTTTTTGTATTAATTAGTTGTTAATTTGGGATTGGCTGTACAATATATATGTTTGCTCTACCCTACCTTGATATATAAAACATATATGCGATGTGATATATATAATATATATGGTTAATTATATTTTTTTGGCGACCAGGTGGTTGAAAATTAGTTGTTAATTTGGAAGGGGCTATACAATGTATGTTTGCCCTATCCTATCCTGCATGATATATAAATATATGCGACGATGCGATAATACACATTCAACACCTCCCGAGGGCAGTTTTGAAGTTTAAAAATATATGTATTTATGGAGGAATATATATACGAGATCAACCCAATCCTGGTTCTCCTTCCGAGTCAGTGTTTATCAAAATAATATATAATACCTATATAATTCCTCATATTATAGGAAATAGAACACAGAAATAACACAGAAACAATGGTATCCATTTGTCAGCCCTTTATTCAATATACACACTATATTTCCTGGGGTAGGGGGTTTTCAATCCGAATTTTCTAGAAGAAATCAGGGTAATCGTGAGTGTATGATTGCTTCAGACAGAATGAGATAGTGGTTACCAATAAATAGATGTTATAAATGCATTCACCAACTATATTATTGGTGCAGTAGATAGCAGATACACATATAATAAAACGCCTGTGTAACAACTAACATTTTTTTTAAAAAAAACCTTTAAAAGACCCATTACAAATTAACCAAAACTAGAACGTTTTAGCAAATAAATATGTTATACAGTTCTGCCCTTTGTGGAGAGCACCGAGATTTAACGTTAGGCTGATGCTCTCAAACCTCTTGCAATCCCAAAAAATGCAATTCTTTCTAAACCATGCATTTGTTATACATGTCATCGATACTTCTGAACTATTAAGGACAGAGCTTCTTTCTGGCATGTGGCATGTGAGCCCTATGCAAATTAGTTGCTGTTGGGGCCAGTGGTATGTCCTATTTTCTTCTTCCCACTTTGTAGGAGAGGGGAATTGGGGATTTGGGGTTGGAAAGGGCAATGTGGGGTTGAATGTGAGATGTGAGAAGATGTGAGAATTATTTAGGGAGGTTTCATCAAGTTTTGTTGTGAGAGTGGTGGGTAGGGGGCTGTGGGCGGGAAAGGTGTCCTTTGAGGCGGGGGTAAAATGTTGAGTTGAGCACTGTTGTTGTGCTGAAGGGATGTGGGGTAAGGACGTCCCTACATGATTTACTGGCCTATTGATTTGGTTAGAACCTGAAAGTCTCATACTAATTGGGTCAATAATCAGTAGTTCGTTGTAACCGAAGAAATAGATTCGTGTTGGCTTTTACTAGTATTAATACAATATTGTGATTTGATGTACTGTTTAATAAAATAGATAAAAAACAAAATGAAAAGTAAGTGTATGCTTTCAATATTGACAGAAGTTGTAAGAGAAAAAGTCATCAACCACATAAAGCTTTTGCCCAAATTCATTTATAAATAATTTTCTTATCAAAAATGGAAAACGAAAATCTTCTTAATATACCTTTGATTTGGATCAATCGTCTTAAAGTGTACATTCAGTCCATGTAAATCAATGAACTAATTGCATGACAACGGCAAAAGTATTGTCATTATATCCTTACAATAGTGTAGTATGAATAAAGCATTACGATTCGCACTCCTTTGAAATTCTGCATTGTATCCTAAATACATAAGCCTTCATATGGAGCATCTTTAGTTGTGCGACACAGGGATACAATCTGTATCAAAGCTATATACATTGAGCAACAATTGCACTCTTGTAATATGTATAGAAACGTAAAAAATAATATCATTATTTCTGTTAAATTAATTCATCATTTTTGCAATATTCAATGTCCCCAACAAGCCATAACGCATATATATATTATCATGAATTATTGAAGTCTTCCTACTAGAATAACTTAATGGATGGATATAAAGGTAATTAAAGTTAATTAGTAAAGGTAATTACTAAGTTAATTAGTAAAGATGATTAAGATTAATTAAGCACAATTCCCATACAATACATGGGGCATAATATTCATGTGATCTATTACATAGTACTAAGTGCCCTGGAGTCTATATACCAAAGCAGCTCAACATCTGATCAAATCTGGTCAAATATGCATAGTTTCTGCAGTAAAATCTGCAACCAATAAAATCATCTGCCAAAATATCAGGCCTCATTGAAACAACGAATCCGAGAGAGTAAATCATCTACTCTCACCCATTGTGTTGTGTATAAGATATGTTTAAAAATAGCCAGTAACCTTCATTATTTCGTTTACTGCATCCACATCATCACCTTTCATACATCACTTTTATCTATATCTAAATTATATAAGTATAAATTAACTATATTTGATTGATTGTACAACTTATATCACCCTTCACCTTTGTTTAAATGATCGTTTCTCAGGGCATGATGAAAAACATCCATCTGGATGAGATTGCTTATATAATAACCTGAATAAAGAATTCTGAACAAAATAAATAATACCCAACTTGCAAGTTAGTGGGTATATATTTATAGATATAAACCCTGCTAAATTGTGAGATTCAGAGATTGTATTGATGGAATAACATCATTAAACCTTAGCAACCTTGGATAATCTAGGTAGAGGCACAGGAGGCATGGGCTTGGTAGGTAGTAAATAGATGCTGCTACTGTGTGCTTGGGCTGCGGTACCAGTAGAAGAGCTGCTGCATGATGACACAGATGTAACTGAGGAGCTACTAGAGTTACTAGAACTCTGCTGTGAACATCCCACGGTGGTTATGTTCACTAACAACCTCTCCAGCTCTGTGACTAGGGTAGAGAACGATGGACGCTTTGCTGGGTTAGCTAGCCAACAGTCTTCCAGAAGGGAAAATCTGGAAATCACAAGTTCTAAATTGAACAAAATTTGTTTTCTTAGCTTATACAACAGGCCCCAGGATATCCCCTCTCAAAACACCTTATGAATGAGTGTTCTGATTGGTTGATTTTAGAGCCTGAGTAATTCCAGGATTCCCCTCTCCGGCGCTATCTTGCAGCATGAGGAGGACCAAAATCACAGGCGCCTGGATATTTGGAAGAGTGAATTTGTTGGGGCACATGATTAAAAAGGTGGGAAAGGGAGGCACTGACAGAGCATTTGCAATTGTTCTATACATCTGCAGGAGTTGAAGAAGCACATGTTGTGACTTACACATGATAATGGTATTAAAAATGATATTAACAATGGTGTGGTGATAGGTGAAAGGTTGTTAAATTAGTTGAAATTAGTGAAATTTTTAATATTTGAATGAAATGTCAAACCTGTTTGATTATTCTATGATTGCTTCAGACTATTATCATATATTTCAGGTTAGTTAAGCTGAAAGTGTGTAAATTGTATTGCATTTGTGCCTAGGATACATGCAGAGTTACATTGACAAAGTGTGGATGTGTTAGGAGGCAAGAGTATTATAGTGTTCATGGAAAGCAGAAATTGCATCTAGCTCTTCAATATACCATAAACGACCTTCCCTGAAAAATAACTTACAATTCAATAGGACAGTTGTCAGGTTTATCCAGACGGTGGCCACGTTTGAGGTGACTTTTCATCCTAGGGTTTGCAATCAAGGGGTAGGGCTTGCCTCCTTTGGTGAAGATCTCCCATATTAACACTCCAAACGCCCACTGGATTTTCATGAATATATATCATAGAGTATATAACATTGGAAATCAGGTGATGCGGTGAGATATAATGGTAATAGTCATAACTTTGCAATGTTTTTTTTCTGTGAATATGCTATGGTGCATCAGAAATGAAGTTTTTAGTATATTAGCAACTCAAACAATGACCCAAATCATGGATTATAGAAAATTTAACCAATGACTTACTACATCAGATTTTATGGAGAAGGCTAGTTCTGCAAGTGTTTCTAGTGCCATCCATTTATAGGGCAGACCTTTGTCGTCTGATGCTTTGTAATAATCCTTGTGATAGATATCCCGTGCAAGACCAAAATCCCCAACAACAGCATTCTCTGAGGCATTTACTCTAAGGATGGAACATAATACAGATCACCAATTAGTCATTAAAGTCACACAATAACTATTTTGCTAAATTATAAACGTATCAAGCAAAAATGGATCAACTTACAAGCAGTTCCTTGCAGCAAGGTCTCTGTGGATGAACTTCTGCTTGCTCAGGTATGCCATTCCTCTAGCAACATCCAATGCAAGTCCAGTGAACTTCTTCAAATTGAATTCCTTCAAATGAATATGCAAAACTTTTTTTTGTTTACCATTTCCTCAAACATGGGGACTCATCCATTAAACATACCAATATGATTTGTATGAAATATTTTTACTGAATCTTTAGCTATCTAAGTATTCTGGATGGATAAGATTTTTTTTTAAAACATATTTTATTTCGAAAACAATTCCACACATGTATGGTATGTTTCATGTCATCTAACATTGATATGTCATAAAGGCAAAGAAATATAATACAGACATTACATTTGATATGATACAGTACAACTTACACAGTTTGATGATTACCCCAAGATTATATATCTGATCTACGATTTAGATTATTAGAAATTTTAATCTATAATAGGCATTACTTTGTATTCTTACATGCATATAATTTGTTACATTGAAATAGACTGGAATAGATTTTTTTTAAAAACCAAAATAAATCAGACCTGCTTAGAGACAAATGACCTGAGGTCGCCATTGGACATGAATGGCATGATGACGTAACACTTGAGGCCATCCACCATTACACCAAGGAGGGACAGGATGTTAGGGTGCTGGAAATCCCTCATGATGGTCGCCTCCTCCAGAAACTCACAAATCTCATCACCACTGGCATTATCTGAATCAGGAGGTCGGAGCTCATGTTTTTATTCATACACTGTAATCATCATTTGACTTAAGACTGGGTTCCACTGACCGGCTGTTACTCTCGCTACTCCTCTTGCTACTTTGACCCTTATTGCTCCCAATTCTTTAGAAGAGGAAGCAAGCAACTGAAGGTTACCAGATTAAGTGCTATTGCCCCGTTACTTCCACTGCTACTTCTATCGCTGCTCAGAAATGTGAGCTGACAACATTTTATTTTCACATGGAAATGAACGCATCAAGTAACGTGAGGGATAATGCTCACACTTATTTAATCAAGAAGCAGGAGAAATGGCGGGAGAAGTAGCGGAGCAGTGGAACCCGGGATTTAGTTTCCTGATTGGATATGCTTCATTTGATTTCTTGGCCATTATACATAGACTTCATAAGGACTTTTATATCACAACTTAGCTTGTTATAAAACCTGCAATTAATAACTGTTCCGCAATATGCTTATTCTTTTGGAAAACCACATAATATTATGATGTCTGCTTAGTGACGTCACTGACGTGCTTTCATAGAGTGTTTCATGTTGAGGACAATCGCACAAGGTAATTTCCCCATTTAAACTTCATTGTTGTAGTGATATAAATATGGAATGTAACTAGTTGTTATTCTAAAATAGCATATATCAGACACACTTGTTCACCACTCTGGATGATACATGAGTTTTCACTTCTTGTGTGTCTTGTTGTGTTGTGTTTTTTTAAAACTGATTATAACAATTAACGCATATATATGTAAAATACCACACTTTAAATGTGTATGCTGGAACTGGAATGAGCTTATGATGGTAGCTTCCTTAGTTTTGACACGATCCTTACCTGAAAATGTCTTTAATGCTACTACAGTGCTGTCTGTATCTGTGTCAAGTATGCCACGGTATACCTTCCCGAAATTACCTACAATAGTGATGATGAACATCTTTTGGTAACTGTGAGACACATATTATTCATAGAATAGTTATTCATAGAATAGGTCTACATTTTTAGGCAAAAAAGCGTTACGTAATTAATGGACAGCCCCTGATAATAGAAGCACTTCTATGATTGGCCAATATTGCCGTGATTATTGCCGTCAGACCAATAAGAGACGATCTTGCTCCACCGAAACGTTAGTAGTTCAATTTTATCATAGCATCTCACTTTAAACAAAAGTCCTGACTCGGAGAACCGAAAAGAAGAATGGTCTGCATTGGGAGAGGTTTCACGGGGGATTCCTCTTACCAGCCACAAATAAGTCATAAACGAAATTGCTCAATAATTGACATTACCTCTACCAATGACCTCCCTCATGTCCAGTCTGCTCTTGTCTATGAGTTTTTCAGCAACCACCTGACGAAGGTCTCCGTCTAGCAAATCAAGCACCGTCGGTTCACCTGAAATGAAGTCATAAAGTCACATAAACTTCCCATTTTTTTAAGCACAAGTCCATTAGTTATATGTTCTATTCCTGTTTGACATTTATATAATACTGCTATGCTAACAATACGATAAGTGCATGGGCAGAGATATTAGATGTCTGGCATAAAAAGCACCGTTCGTCGCTTTGCATAAAGTAGTATAAGTCATATAAACTTCCCATTTTCTTAACAAAAGTTATACGATACTTTGGCAGAAATGTAGGATGTCCTGATATTGAATAGCCTTTTAGAAAAAGCATCTCTAGACATGTTGTTGGCATCTCGATCTTGAAATATTTTATATGAAGGATTTGTGATTCAAGTGTAGCTAAGCAGTATACATGTGTATTGTCTCATAGTGAGACACAGACGCTGGCTCTCCTCTGATATTATATAGTCCATATATGGATTATATAATATATATAATCATAGCATGGTGTTTATGAATAAGTGTTGGGTTAATGGAACATCAAAATCTACAACCTTACTTTTTCTTAAATTGTCATGGCTTCGAAGAATAATGTCTAAATCTAAAGCAATGATTGTAAACAACTGTGTCAGCTATTTTATTAGGGGTATAAACAGTATTTAACCCTCACAAATTTAATCTGTTATAAGGAGGTTACCTCTTTTTTAAAGATAATTTTTTTATTTAAAAATCTTTTTTTTATTTAAAAAGAACAACTTTATTTAAGATCAAAATATTTGTAAGAAATGCATCTCTCAGGAAGACCTGCTTAGGCAGAGAGTAGTATCCAATTTCGGAATGTTATTGTCTGTTCTGAATAAAAATGCAATATACCTCGTTCACTGAGTGTTATCTCTTCCAGGGTTGGAGCGACAACAACTTCACGTGGCTGTTTGTTGAAGTACTTGGGCCATATTTTGAAGGACATCACGCCTATGAAAACGACCACCGAGGTGACGAACAATCCAATGAACACTAACGTTACAGGACCCATACTTTGACTTCCTTTGTCAGGGCCATTTACTATAACGCTCGGCGTGAATTCATAGTTGAAAACCTTGATCTGAGGGACAAATTTGAGAAAATATTTTAGAAAGAAATTCGGAAGAGATAATCTTATCGTGAGAAATTTTAAGATTCCTATGAATAGGACCCTTCGTAATTTATAATTCACTGTATTTATTAGAATTGAACTCAAAAGCATTGTATAATCTCAATCCTTGAGCCTAATGAAATGAAATGGTGAATGACACCGTTATGGTATTCAGGGATTATTAATGTATTACCAATATAGGGTGTTTTGATGCTTCGGCTGTGTAATTACGCCATGCAGGCTGGTCACAGATGATCGTTGTGTCACCCCGAGACTGTACAGGCCAAATAACACCTCCAAATGTAACCTTGTAGTCATATTGTAGTCCACAGGAGGAATCTAACTGGCTTCCCTGGAAATAATGAATGAATACTGGAAGCTACAGATTTACTGTTCAAATAAAGACAGAAATGCTATACTTATACATTATATCAAATAGTATAGCAGAGATATTTTATGAATTTATCTCAGTATGATCTCACATGTGGGACAGAACATGAGAAACTGAGAAAGAAACATTTAGCATTATTTAAATTGCTCATTTGGTTATCTAAAATTATTTATCTCTGATAAGTGTCAGTATTGGCAACATTAATTAAATTAGGCTGGTGATTCCAACGATTCATTCCCAGCATGTTTGATGAATAGACTGCAAGGTGTACGTGGGTTAGATTTTCCGAAAATGTACAATTCTCCAATCTCTGAAATAACCCCCATTTAAGACAAAGATTAACTTCAGACTGCAGTTTAACACAACAGAATTGATACTTTAAATCAATGCGATACTAAATATACTCAGATATACCCGCTATTCATCATTTTCTAGCCAAATTTAACAGAATTTCCTAAATGAGTAGACCTGCCAATTGTACATTTTTAGAAAATCTGACCCATGTATCCTACTTGTATTTGCAATGGATCCCCTGGGGATATCGGAACTATGGCTTTTTCTATGTGAGGTGTGGGGCATATTTGGATCGTGAAGTTCTTGGAGTCAGGGACCAGCAGGCGGATTGAGGCAGATGTAACATGTTCCTCAAGCTCTGGCATTCTATAAATGGCTTCAGTGGTGGTGGCATTGTGGCAGATCTGGTAACAATATGAAACACATCAAAATATGACAGTGTCTGAAGCTATTACACCAAATAATATGTCAAATGTGCACTTCACCTGCCATTTGGATTTGACCTATGTATGGAGCGTTACACATTAATTAACCATTTAAATAGTCCTTTGATTGAATTATAATGGGAATCTGCGAATAAATTAAGATTAATATAGCACCGAATTAAAAGTCTTACACCGGCAACTAATAACATTAAACAATTACATTTAAATGTTAAAAAAGAAGATCAATGTCAGCAATGAAACCCCATTAAGGAGAACTAAGGGGCCAGCAGAAGCACTAAAACTATTTAAAATATAGAAATGCTGATGGTGATATTTTTTTCTTTATTTCATTTAAGGCCTAATACATTCGAAGCTATAAGTATACCGGAAAATAAGAAAAAAAGACGCATTGTACCCTACCTGGGTGTCTTCGTGCGTTGCCTGTGGCTACCTTTCTCATTTTATGTTATAAATTATAGAATAAAAAACTAAAACAAGGACCATGTAATATGCAAAACAGAAAATATCTAAAAGAAAATATAATATGATAGTTTAAGATAGTTATGAGCTTCGAAATAAATTGCCTATAAAATAGAACAAAGAAAATAGGTGGGGAAGAGAAAGGAAGGGAAAGCTTAGTAGTAATTCATGTGATGACCACCAGGTGTCAGCCATGGTCACCGTGTTTAAATGATGTTTCTAGATTAAACTTCCAATTTCAAGAAAACTCACCAAACTTTTTTGCGGGCCTCCATGGATCTGGACGACTAGAAAACTTTGATTGGTGCCACAGGGAATGGAATCAAGGTGGTGTCCATATATCTTTATATTTCGTCCTCCCCTGGAAGGAGAATAAAAATGTGAGCAAACTTTAGTTATGCCTAGATTCGTCTGGAGCTTCTAGATAATGGTAGTGCTGGAAACAACCGAGAATATATACTTTCTGTTATCTATATCTCTGTTATTACTTGTATGAATGTTCAGGATTTAAATTAATTGAAGCAAATATAAAATAAAAGTGTGAATCTTGATTATAATATCTCACTGGTGAACAGCTACTTATGGACGATTGCAAGCAATATTATTTCATCCATCACTGGTTTCAAAGTTTGAAAATATGCATACTAGCTGGAAGAGTTTTAACAAAACAATGCCCATTATAATTGACATAACGAAAGTATGTGAGATTTGGTATGATAGTAGGCTTTAGTTCTTATCTTAGGTGTTCGGCACTGACGCTTGCACAGACAACCAGAACATTTAAGGTCAATTATGCACGACCTTAAATGAATAAACATATATATATGTGATGTGTTTCAGGAAAATGAGTCATAAGTCGCAAAAAATAGATTTTGAGATACCATTATATTTGAAAAGATGAGATCAACCCGATTCCAATGATAGTAAACAGTCTAATAATCATATAAGTATTTTTAGATATTTTCATTTTGCGAAAAAAGGTTTCCAATATTTCTAGGGGGCAATAAACAGTGAAGTAACTAAATATAGTCCATATGAGGATCTTTAAAACGAAAGGATATAATACATACATTGTCCTGAAGTTTGATCCATCGGTCGATATTGTCACAGCGATTATTCCGCATGTTACATGAGTACATTATGACGTAACAACGCATAATAATTATGAATATGATTAGGAATATTAATGTTAGAATATTAGAGTATGACCTAAGGTAAACCTCACAGGTTTAGACTTATGAATTGACATGTATATATCAGGTGTGCCAGATGTTAGGTAACACCCTAACAGCACAAGCTGGCAGGTAACACCTTACCTAAGCCAGCACTTGACAATAGGCTTGGCCCAGCCCACCTGGACAAGCAGGTGTAATGTAACTCACATTTCTATTGGTTAATACAATCTACACTCCTATTGGTCAAGGTAACCTACACCCTTATTGGTGCATGTGACCTTAATGCATCTCATTGGTTTAATGTAACACACTCTCCTATTGACACATGTGATCCATGTAACCTTGTATAACATTGGGTAAGGGTCACGTGATCAACCTGACCTTACATCATTGGTCATCCAATATGGCACACCTGTAACCTTCACCTACTTAAGATCATGTTCCATGAATAAAGTTTAGTTCCAAATATATTCCTGCAGACTCTGTTCCAGTACTTACTCAACATTAATATTACTTGATAATATACGCTAGCTCTACCATCACCGAAGTTCAAGTATATTAATATGACTATAAGCGATGAACCCCCCAAAGATCAGAACGTTCCAATAAAGTGATCTTGTAAAATAAACACTTTAAAAAATATCATTTTTGCGACTTGTGACTCATTTCCCAGAAACACATCTATATTCTCATGATGTCCATGAGAAGCTCACCTTGCAAATGCGAATCTAGGTTGTACATCAGTGATGATGGGGTCTGGGCGATACTGATACCACAGGTCTGCTGGTATTGTGTAGGCGATATCTTCCACCATGATGCTCACTGATACTGACTGTCGCTGTCCTAGCATGTGATGCGCCTTGTCTGGCAATCCTTTGGTAGTACACAGGATTTTAGATGGAAGTCTAAAAAAAATAAAAATCACTTGAGAAATATTTTATCATTATTTCCGATGAGTAACAGGACAGGACAATCTAAAAAAATGTATGTGCAGTTTCTCACAGATACTTGTGAACCACATTTGATGACATGAGAGATGCTTCCTGCCATATGAAACTAACTACTTTGGTCGGTCCTGGGGCTATAACAACCATAGGCAGAAACTAAAAGGATTAATAACCTAAATTTCTGGCCTGTCAGTGCCCAGTTTGAGCATGATCCCTTGACTGCCACCATCCCTTCAATGTTGGTCATTAAAGTCTCAGTTACCTGCGTCGGGATTCAGCAATATATTTCGACCAATCCCAAAAGCACAAAAGATTCTTTAGTAATGAGTCTGGTTTTCATATGAACAGAAATGAATATGTCTGGTATGTTCGGTTAAGTTGTTATACTTGGTTCAGACCAGGTAGAGATACAAACTTATTATGGCTTTTTTGTTGACGAAAACCATGAAGTTCTTTTTACATATACCTGTAGTTGATATACTACATTCTGTCAGAAATCATATTAGAAGTCACAAATACCTGTCAATAATTGAACACAACTGCAAGTCTGCGATGGTTATGTCTGTCTCACAAACCGATGTTTTGTTAGTCGCGAGCATCCCTCCCATCATAGTGATGATATTCCCACCTCGAGCTGGTCCATAACTTGGGAAGATCTTAGTTATATACGGAAGCTGAAATGGACCAAAAGTTGATAGATCAACGGCATAGATCAATATACATCATCAGCACTAGGTGAGAAATACGAATGTGAAAATAACAGCAAAATTAATTGTGTCTAACAGACTATATATACTAGTCGGTGAACCAATGAATTGTGAATTTAGTATGGACTTAGAAGGTTGTGGTTAGGAGGGAAGAGTTGTACATGGCATGTGATAGAGGACGAGCGATAGTGAGTTCTCTATCACATGACCATAGGGCTATTCCCTCCTCACCTAAACATTCCAAGTCCTTTAGGGGTTGACCACAGACTCTATCCGCTGGTAGGATTGTCCATTACAAGGAGTAAAATTATATTGGAAATCTAAAATACTATCAAAACCGGACCGGAGACCCCTAACAATACTGAGAGTATTTTAGATTTCCAATATAATTTTACTCTTATTGTGGAAATGTCAGGACTAATTCACTTATAATTATGTTTAACGGCAAGAGGTCAATAATTGCCAGGTCATGGCCCACAACCATTGTTGACCCGGTTCCCAAATCGCTTTCAGAAATCAAGGTGATTTATCCGATTAGTCAATTTCGGAATGGGAAAGAGTCATGTCATCTTCATCTGAATATATATGCATGAGGTCGAAATGAAAGTGAGAACTGAGGTAGGGAGTCATGCAGGCATTTCTTGGAAATGAAAAGGGTGTCTGTTGAGGGGGGTGGGGGCGGCATTCTACCCAGGTGGTGATACAGAGTGAGTAGTATAGAGAAACAGCCCTTTCAGGATACATTAAATGTTTAAGAAGGGGCTTTCTGTATAGGCTTCACCGCATATCACCATGAACTGTCTTTGGTGTTTTAGCGTTGAAGTTGTAGCTAATTTCAGCTCTCCTGGGGAAAGAGGTGGTTCACAGACGGTTCATGGTGATGATTGTGTGTGTGTGTGTGGGGGGGGGGGGGCATATGCAGGGAAGCCTATACACAGCCCCTTTACCGTACCCCTGAAAGGCCTGTTTCCTTATACTACTAGAGTTGGAAAGCCAAAGCTTAGACTACTTACACAGTTTGCACCAGCACCGGTGTCATTGCACCTGGACCTTCCACACTGTTTTTGTTGGTTGTCTTGCCGTGTCAAACCACTGCATTCTGAACTTGGATAACCAATGGGCCTGCAGCAAATGATATATCTGTAGGTTAGGGCTTTAGTTTACATTCTGTTTAATATAGATCAATATAATTGAGTGAAACATTTGCATTATCTAAAATATTACATTATCCCTACTGATGCGCTTTCACAGCCTAATTGTTTAGTACTAGCTAAGGAGAGAACATTACAATAATATAAAAAGGTGATTTATCTGAATGGATTGAGATGTTTCCTTATCAAAACAATTGAATACGTATACCTTAGTGAAGGTTAATTTAATTGTTATATTTTATCTATACACTAGCATAGTATACCCGTCCTCTGGACGGTTAAGAACAGGTAGGTTCTCTAGGGGAGGTATGGTCAAGAATCGGCCGGAACTGTAAGAAATCTTTCACCTCCTTCCTCTCTCACTCACTCTCCCCCTGTCGTCCCCGTGTTCTCTCTCTCTTCCTCTTCCTCTCCTCCCCCGTCCTCTCCCCATGTTCCTCTTCTCTTTCACTCTCTTTGTCTTATTTCTCATCCCCACACCCTCCCTCCCCACTTCTTCTCCCCCCAATCTCCCATGGTCACCTTGTTCCTCACTCTATCCGATTTCTCTCACCCTGTCTGTCTGCTTCTTTCATTCTCTCCTTCCCTCTCCCACCCTTTCCCTCTCTCTGTATCCTATTCTCCCTGTCCCTATCTGATTTCTCCCACTCCCTCTGCATATTTGTCTATCTTTGTAACTTCATAATTAAACCCCTTCTTCTTAACTCTCCCACTCCTCTGCATGTAGTTAGGTTGCCCCTGGACATAGGTTGTGGGAAATGACGTAGTATCTCACAGGGGGTTTCCCAGGCTCTCTCCTCATACTTCTTTCATTCAGTAATCAAGTAATGATACAAAATGAGAGTAATAGCTTGTGGGCCAGATTTTCATAAAATGTACAATTCACATTCACCAATGCTCTCAAATAACCCAAATTTCAGACGATTTCTGCTGGCAATTGTGCATTTTCTGAAAATATGACCCATCTATTTAGGTCCCCCTGGACGTAGGTTGTGGGAAATGACGTAGTATCTGACAGGGGCTTTCCCGGGCTATAAATAGAGTGTAGAGATCGCAATTTAAAAAAGGCTTCAAAATCACATTTTCACCTCAGTTACCCTCACAAACCACATATGACGACATCCAGAGAGGGGGGATTGACACCTACAGATGAGTAAAGTAGTTTGTAATTCAACAAGTTCTGAGAACATTCCGGACAAAGAAAACCTTCTTTCTACCATTTCTTTTCTACCTCCTTTCCTAGAAATCGCTCTAGCTGTATATTATATGGATAACTAATTTTTTTTTGTTTTTTTTAAAAATTTTATTGGACAAAGTTTCATTCAATGATAATTCTCATTCGCCAATTTCAAACAAAATCATTTAAATTACTATTTCTAACTCATAACTTTTCATAATACTTTGATAATCATTAGGACCTTAGTTGGTCGTACATTCATTATTATTACCATTTTAACTTGATTAATCACTACAATCTACATTTTAAGCAGTCATCCATCTTCTGCTGAATAGTTCATATTACACCGAGTCATTTCAACTAATACATCAGCTCAATATGTTATTCTAAGACATGCTTATGTTACAAATACATCATATCACAATCACAATCACGATCACTAATTTTTGTAATTTTTGCGAAGTTTACAATAACATTTGAACCTACCTTCCCTGAACGTTTATTTCGTAGATCCGATTGTCCGTAGTGTAAGTTGCTCCAATGCGCACTACAAGTTTGTTGAGCAGGACTGGACACTCTGGCTTCCACCTCATCATGTAGAACGACTCTCCATCCACACGTGTCCATTGTCTGCTGGAGTTATAACAAGTACATCGCTATTATATGGGATAATTGTCCTAAGAGAACGTTTCATATTGTTATTCCCCGCGTTATCTTTACATAGAGGTAAAAGTGTATAGGTAAACTCGTCAAAAAATGTACAATTGGTCTTTACCAATTCTCTCAACAAAGCCATATTTAAGACAGAAATGCGGTTCATAATACAGTTCAAAATAGTCGAACACATTTTCTGAATCAACGTCTTACCAAATATGCTCAGATGTACGTAGTATAGATCAGTTTAGAGCCTAATTTAGCAGAATTTACTAAAAGTGTAGAGCTGCAAATTGGGCATTTTCTTACGATCTGACCTATATTGTTATATGAATATTCTTGGTGCTTATATTAAATATTGAAGAGCTATTGAAAGCTGTAAATTGCAAAACAATGGGTCTAACGGCTGAGATCTCGGGATTCCTGTAACAATATGTTATAATCATAGAAACATATAAATGATAAATAGGAACTAATGATATTGTCTTAGAAATAGATCTGATATAATCTAACGATAATGCTTCCCATGTAGATTTAGATGAACCCATTCCCTAAATTATCACCAATTATAACTTTTACTGCTAAAACACAATTCTTACTTCTCATGAGACGAGTTGTTATGCAAGATGGTGGAGTAGTTATAGCAGTCAATATCTCTCAGCAAAACCAATTCCATTTTTGAGGCAATTATTTCCACTTGATAAACCTATAGGTAATATTGGATTCATTGTATATATAGGACGGCGATATATAGCTATCATTGATAATGTATTGGGATAAAGAAATCGGATGCAATCTAATACATTGAATTTATTTTATATCTTATGTTCTTTTATTATTTGTGTTTAGACCAATTCAACACTGACCACATCATGAATTCCTTATTTGAATATAATATCCCTTCAATTACAACAAATATTATCATTTCATACATACACTTTTCTGTGGTTTATTCCTCTAATGGCTAGGCCACAATACAAGATAAGTTTCAATATAATAGATATTATTTACTATTAGGTTTACCTTTGACGGTTGTCTAAGTTTAATCCTGAGCAAATCCCCTGGGTGGGCAATCCAGAAGCCATAGCCAAGTGAAGAGTTGTTGATACCATCATGAAGAGACTCAGGAGGGGTGTAGGATATGTCTGCAGACATTGCACCAGTGAGGCGGTTAGTGCCATCCTCACAGAGAACCTCTTCCTCCACACTGGGCAGTTTACCATTGGGACAAAGACACCAAGGGTGAGGCCTTCCCTTCAACACCAGCCTGGAGTACTGCAACTCATTGTCCTGTTCTCTGTAAATTGACAAATATTTTAAAAGACTCAATAAAGACGACCCCAAACTTATCCCCCACCTCCTGGCCATTCTGTCTTTGGTTATTAATACCCTCACAAATATATTAAAGATTATGTTATTAAAACCAGATATATTAAAGGTTATGTTATTAAAACCAAATATATTAAAGACTATGTTATTAAGACCAAATATATTAAAGATTATGTTATTAAAACCAAATGTATCAAAGATTATGTTATCTAAACCAAATATATTAAAGATTATTGGTAGTACCATTTAATAAACGGTGTATCTATACATGTTTTTATGATGAGATACTGCAAAACAATATTTGACTGTAGCAATAGAAGTATTTCCATGAGATGACAATAATTAAAATGCGGATATGTAGAGCAATATCAAAATTACAAACCCAAATTGTGTTTGTGAGAAGGAGGGAAGGGCCACTATTATCCAGCCAATCTACGAACAATTTAGTAGGTTCTAGGCTGCTACAGTTCGTCATCTATGAACAATCTCCAGTTCATTGTCGATTAAAAAATATTTTTGTAAAAAATCTTAATTTCAATGGCATCATATCTCAGCGACTATTAGAGGCAAAGACCCAAGTTATATTACATGAAACGAAACAGTATTAAGTCCTCTAAAGATGGTATAATCGGACCTAAGCTCTAAAACTTGTTTTCCCAGAGTTATTAAATAAAAGGTGAAAGAGTTTCCCCGAGCGGCGATTTGGGTAACTTAGGCAGCGGCCGACTGCACAGGACCTTTTTCGGTAAATGACGTCCACCATCCCTACCTGATCCAGTAATAAAATGATTTCCTGCAATGTGTTCCTTGGAAAACTTTAGTTGGACTGGACTATATAAAATGCCCTACAAGGCGACATCATAAAGAGGAGGGGTGGGTTATAAACTCATGCTTGTTATAAACTCATACATTCTCTCCCTTTGATTACCAAATTATTTTAATTATACCGATTTGTATATGCTAAGAACTAAAATGAAACGATACTTACATATTGGTTAGTCTTCTTAAGAAGAGATCTGCCCGGATGACCTTACCAGAAAATGTAGCCGTGCCATTATACCCTATGACAATGAAGACGGCTCGATGATCATTTCATAGTAACAAGTGATATTAGATCACACGATCACCAAGGTATTAATATGGATGGTTCCACTTCCATGAACCCCATTAATTAATGAATACACAGAACTATTGAATCCATGTATAAATCCATTAAAACTTGCAATTAGCATTTCCAAAACCTATATGTGTGACAATATAGATGGTTGATACATTAGGACGTGTCCTGAGGAAACTTCCAATTATCAATAATCGTTGCACTCTATTTGAATTTCCTTTTGGGGCCAACACTGTTTACATCAGTAAGATAAGCCAAAGATAGTGATTTAGATAAGGTACATCGTACTGAAGTCCCACATCCCAGTAGCAAGTGATATTCGCATTGGAGATTTAAAAATAATAGTGACAATAATACATAAGTTTTTACTTCCATAAACGTTTACAATGTATAGTGGTCCGGCCACTGTCGACAAAACCGTTGGCGATGCGTTGGCGATGAGGTAGTCAATGAGGTAGTCGATGAGATTCTTGTGAAATTTATTGCATCGCCTTAGCATCGACTTTTCATCGCTATGCCTTTGGCAATAGCCAGTGATGACTGGCAATGAGTGGGCAATGTAAAAATAGCATCGGTAAGGGTAGCGATGAACGTCAAACATGTTTGATAATTCCCGTTGATGTGATTTTGCATTGGTGCATTGTCAATGGAGGTAACAGCTGTGGTGATGCGTTCGCGATGTGTTGGTGATGTCTAGTCGATGAAATTCCATACGTAAAAGCATGAAAATGAATTGAATAGTTGTCAAACTTTTTTCTATTGTCGATGCAAAGACAATGCAGCCACCGATAACCCTCCTCATTGATGTGCATCGCTGGCAATTACATCATTTTTCTATCGTCTATACATCGACTATGTTTTGTTGACAGTGGCCAGACCACTTATAATACTAAGTGTGGACTAGAACATGGAAAAGGGAGTATTATCTGTAATATAATACAGGTCGTCCTCCTACACCTGAATTTGGGAATATGATCTATACTAGTTGACAATATAACAATAATGTAATGAGATCGCTAGTATCTGAGCAGTACTGGCTGTATCTACCAGTCTATAAACAAAGGTAATATTATGGGTTCTTCCCCTATAGGTCGTAAGGACAAGTGAAAGTACATTCGGAGCATGCAACTGGACTATTGTTCACAACACCTTGCGATTAAATGTCATAACATGTAGATACAATTAATTAAAATGATTAATAAACTACATAGCATTAAACTTGATAGTGTAGGTAGTAGGTATGTACTTAGAATCTGGTTTAACCTCTCTACTTCCTTGAGAGCAGTTTTTACAGTTATATACATTTTCATTCAATTATCTGTTATAATGAGATACTGAAAAGGAATGGTCCCTCTCAATGTACTGTCTACGCTGAGATCTTCCTGGTATTCCTTTTAAATAATATTATAATATATGAGAAAGACATAATATAATGACAGTGTAGTTACATATTCAAAATCAGTCAGTAGGTAAAGTTTGAATTTACATTTACTTGAATTCCGAAAGATATATCTTTTGTTAACTATTTTTTATATAATCATGCATAGATTATTATTATTATTATCGAAGTTTTAATTGTCTTCATTTTCCATAACTATTAAACAAACTGTTCTCAAGGACAATAGAACTTTTAAAGAAAAGTCTTCCCACAACCAACCCTTGGATGACAACCCATCAATATCTCGATCTTTTTGTAAGGTATTACACACCTTATTTATCAGTTCCAGTACAGTCTGGACTTCTCACTAGTTTGATATCACCACTATAAATGACTCATAAAATATATTTGTTACATACTGAACTCTTTCCCTTTCATTATTGTTATCAGGTCTCTGACAAGTACCTGAGTCACAGAATAGTCGTGTGACAATCCACACATTATGATCATCTCATTGTGGATTTACTTAGATATAGGCCAATTCCATTGGGTACTCGTGTTTAAGATATCTATGAAATTCTTTGTACGTTTTTAGCAACTGGGTTTCTTTCGGTAGTTTGTTCCACAGTATTGTCATGATGTAAATGTGCGAATTTTTATAAATTTCATTTCTTGGGTGTGGTAAAATCATGTTCCTACCTGTAGTTAGACTCCTTGAGCCTAATACTCTGGTGTCAATATTTCTACCTCTATTCAATAAATGTATTTCTCTTCTCATTTTAAAAATGGCATTTTTAGATTTTATGAATCTGTTCGGTACTCGTCAGTTTGGGCAGTCCCAAAATAATTTTGAAAGATGCGTTTTGTAATGATTGTAGTTTTTGTAACTGTTTTCCCGGAGCCACATTATAAAAAACGTCACCATGATCGATGAGGCAGAATTGTTGCTTTATATAATAACAACAAGCAACAATTCTTACCATAATCAGTTATGATCAGTTAGTTAAACTATGAACACAAATGTAAATACCAAATTGTTTCAGATCAATCTGTACAGTATCAAAAATACACTTCACAAAATGAAACATTAATAACCCAACACATCTCAAAATCATGATATATTGCCTTCTCGCATGATAGTAATTGGACTACAGAACCAGTTACCTTTCCTGTCATTTGTTTTGAAATGATGACCCACGGTTATCCTACGTCCACCATTAAAATCATTCATTTTCAGGATATTATTATGCTGCTTTCCGTTCAGATTCAGGTCAATTGCTTCATCTCTCTAAAAGAGAAGATTATACAGACTACAAACAGTCCAAAAAACAGCTTTGAGGATATCTGAGGGTCTAGATAAAAGAAGTATTATACAAAAATTACATAAAGATCTGCAAATACCATTACTACATAAGAAAAGAGAGGCACATTTATTAGAATACGCTTTCAAATTATGTCAAAATGAAGCAAGTATTGATAACAGGAAAATTAACCTATGAAATCTTGCTTCAGGAAAATCACTGCTAGTACCAAACCCCAAAAATGAAAAAATAAAAAGATCCCTCATATACCAAGCACCTGTTCTTTGGAACAGCATCCCAGACCATGCTAAGAAGTATGACCTTAGAGAGTTTAGAACATTCCTCAAAGACTATATGTTAAGGGAGTAAAGAGGACAAATCCCCTGAGTCACGAGATGTTGATGTTAATGTAAAGGATAAGCACTTATACTGATGTAAGCATGTAAGACTTACTCCAACCCTTATTTGACCGTTCTGCAAGGCTAACTAGCCAAGTGTACTTTATGTTATTTTATCTTGCTTTATTCTATTGTAAACTATGTGTAAATGATTATTTACTATTTAGATGTAGAAGGGCCCGTCGGAAGAACTATCTTTGACAGAGACAAGAGTCCCATTTTCATTCATTTATAGACATTATGTACGACGAAATGAAAATAAAGTTTCAATAATAATAATAATTAATGTTCGGTGAATTGAAAACGTCCGTACAGCTTTCTTGGTTCTTTCTTTTATATATGTTGTCTCATGTATGGACAATTGACATTATTTGAGGACATTTTATGTTACATAGCAATTCATCTTACATTATAATTGAGTAAGTGCAATTTTACCAGAGCTTACCAAAAGAATAATATGAAATGTCTTTCCAGTCAGCGATTCACTAATCCCATTTATCTGCAATTTGTTCCTTGTGTCAGGCCTACAAACAAAGTCAATATGTAAGTTGTTCCAGCTCAGAAGATGAAACTTTTCATTGAAATCACAGACCAGCTCTCCTATCATAGATAAAGTAAATTCTCCCAGTCCAACAGTTTGGGGAAGAAGGAAATCTTGATGACAGAACAGATCTTCTTTCCTGCATTGATTATAGCTTCCAGGTTGTTCCATCCAACATCTTCCATCCAACGCAAGTTCTGCTGGAAGTATTGTTGTGTCAGGGTTTGGTCGTCTCCATGGGCATCTCCCCATTTCAGTACTTCCCATATTACGATCTGAATCAACTATATAATGTAAATTAATTGCTGATACAGACACAAAAATTAGATTCCAAAGTAATATTGTTTTGAAATGAAAGCTCTCCATCTTCCTCAAGTCTTATGTGGAGGATAAATAACTGGTTCATCCAGAGGATGACTGTATTTGTTCAATTCCAAATGATGTGGGTTGGTAAATGTGGCCATAATGTTCTATGTACTTACTCCCGCTGAAAATAGTTTCAGAGGTCAATACCCTCATCTTATTGACAACATTGACTGATTGGTAATATATGTCTTTCCCTTCAAGCCAACCTTAGGACATTTACTTCATTTTGAATCTCCAATATGTGTTCTGAGTATTCCTTCATATATTTATAAGATAGAATTGGATATCCTAATATTGATATTTTATCAGGCTAGCCAACTCCTGGGTAGAATAATGCCATCTTTTCCCTAGAGAAAACACAAGTAATAGGGTGTGCAATACTAAGATAAAAATGACCAAGGGACATAGCAGGAAGCTGTATCGTCCCATGGCGGAGGTATCCTACCAAGGGTGCATAGCACCCGCAGACGGATACCAAAGCCAAGGGAAGATACAGATTTCCGGCTATGTCCCGCAGGCTTTTTTTTTATTTATTTTGCCGTTTCTTATTAAAATGCACTCATATCAAGCATGATAGATTTTGTTTACATCAATGTCTTTGTTTACATCATGACGCATGTCATGACTCTTGTCGTGACGCATCTGCGTATTTCTACACGCCGTTTTTTCCGACCCACATGGGTCAGGACTATATTTTTAGAATGCAAAATTATTTCCTTCAGCATTGTCATGTACATTTGCAGCAAATTACTCTAATGAATGTATTCAATTATTTTTTTTAATTTTGCAACTCATTTATATGCGCTGATACTATTATCAGAGAACTATTATTATTATTACTATTATTGGAGAACTATTATTCATTCCATATCAGCCTGAGGCCTGATACGGCTGTCGTATCGGCCTCAGGACTAAGTTGCGCTCTCAGTGTTAACTCAATGGGCCATATGTATTGACCACATTCAAAGGTGAAATAAAGTGACTCTTTTTTAACATTAGCATTAGACCTGTAACCTGTATAGTACCACAGATATAAAAAGTGTGTGTTTAGGTTTAAACCTCTTATTGATAAAGTAAATATATAATTGGAAATATTGTATATGAGCTCATATATAAATGGAAGTACTTGTCTCATTTAAAGTAGATTACACTATTCATCTAAAGTTCATCACCTCGTATTGTCAATATAATATTATTAGCCCATTCAAACCTGGACTGTCTAATTAGTTAACATTTTGGTATTAAGGCGATGCCGCTACTTTTATATTGTTTACAACTTTTGCTATTGTGATGTGGTATTTATTCGTTTATATTATTATTTATTATTTCATTTATTATTGTATTTATTTATTTTATTATTTATTTGGTACAACTAATTTTCTTCATATGTACATATATATAGTTTATGACAGGATAATTAAACAACAGTGATTTCTCTCTAGATCGGATGTCGATGTGTGGAAGAAGGAATACTATTGCTCCCTGTTCATCAGTTAACATTCTCATAAAAAAACAGCTGGGCCATTGGGTCAGCTCGGCTCCCTCGACCCAATTTGGGGTAAAGTTCCTCCTGTCTTGGCTTTATCCTCTCCACTCAATATCACATAGCCGACGTTTAATGACACTTACATATCACGTAGCCGTAGCCGACGTTTATGACACTTAAATGACCAAAGTATCTGGCTTTTCCCCCCTTCCCTCTTCCAGCGCTAAACTCTAGTTGGACATGTTCCTTGTATTGTGGTGCTTTTTGTATCGCTGCTACCATTATATACGTTATAATACGTTATGATACCAGAATATACGTTATAAGGAAATATAGTAATAGTAAACAAATAGAAATGAAATTTCAAGGCATTTACACAGCAGTGCATACACCACATTAGTTGTGTAAAAGCATTGCCGGATAAAAAAAAAGAGTTTGAGCGCTAAGAACGGGATAGCTAGCATTTCACTAACTGGAATGTTAGCCTTTTATGGACACATATTTAACACAAGAGGTTTACAACTTTTTATGAACGCCAGCCCAGAAGATGTACCCGCTAATGGCTTGATACCGGAGTTTACAATGCTGCAAACAGTTTGGTACAACTGTCACTAAGAAATTAGGTTCGTAGGTCAAGTTTCATTGTAACTGTTTCTAAGAAATTTTGAAATTGTGAAAAAGTAAGGACCCTGTGGCAATCAAATGTCTCCCATTGTATGACAACTTGAAGAAAACTAATTTTATCTCTTCACGTTATAGTAAACAGAGTTCCACATCTGTTGATATATAACATGTGTGATTTCAACTTTGTCACAATGAATAAACACAGAATGAGTCCAGGGTCAAAATGGAAAAAAATACCAATGGCATAATTTTGGAAGACATCTGGGATGAGGAAACACCCAAATTATTTTATATTTGAAACTTGGAACATCCAATCTTATGAAAGTAACCGAATACAAATATTTAGGCTTCTTATTGGATCACTCACTCTCCTGCAAACCTCACTTGCAAAACCTAATTAAAAAAGTTTCCCTGAAAATTAGACTACTTTATAAAGCAAAAAACTCTCTGACCAGAAAGGCACGCCAAGACCTATACAAGATGGCTATTTTACCACACTTTGATTACTGCGACTTTGTCTATGACTCGGGACCTCAATACCTCCTACAAAAATTACAAGTATTACAAAATTCGGCATTACGTATTATCTTTGATAAAAATAAACTTGACAATGTTAGAAATGAACATAATCTCTTAAACATTCTGCCCCTCAGCGACAGAAGGGAAAGACATATCATTGAAATAGCTCACCATTTAGCAAAAAACCAGGACAACATAGACAACAGAAAACTTGGGACCAGTAGTCATGCAAAGGGTCGCAGAAATTTAAAAACCATTACCCCCAGAACAACAAAAATTCAAAATTCTGTTATATACAAATGTCAGATTGGGTGGAACAACCTCAAGACTGAGTCACACAAAATCGAAGACAGGTTCGCCTTCATTAAACATGTTAACCGTACCTTTGATTCAAGGTGACAGCCTTAAGGGACGTATTTTTCTGTATTTTGTTCTGTATTTTTTTTTCTGTATTTTCCTCACGTTTTATCTGTTTACACTGATGTTCAGTAATTGGCCAATTCCACCAATTTGACAACATTTGGCCCCCAACCGTGGAAAGTGATAAAATGGACTTAAATCAAATTAATTACCATTAATTTGATATTTTGTTTTGATTGGATGGTTCTACACACCTGTGGAACAACATTTTTGGCATTTTTAGCCCATTTTTTTTTTTTTTTTAATTTCAAAATCCCATTTTGGGGGCAAAATTTTTTCGTTTTTTAAAACTGCCATTAGTCTGTGGAATTGCTAAATTTCTAAATAATCTTCAAAATTGAACATTTTTTTTAATATGTTGTGATAGTAGGTTACGTAAACATGATCTGTGTAAAAAAAAAATTGCAAAAAAGTTATTTTTTGGCTAAAAGCCATAAAAAAATCAGAATTTTTTTTTGTGGGTACCCCCCATGTCGTCTTCGTCACGCTGTGTGCCTAATGTGGAATAAATTTTTTAAAAAAAATAAATATATCAAATTTTGATGAATAATGGATAGAATGCATGGGTTTATATAGATATAGAACATCAAATGTATTGATTTGAGTTTTTTTTTAATTATAGCAAAGAAATAACATGGCAGCATAAGGGGGTGGGTACTGTACCTCATGTCATGTCGTCTTCGTCACACCTATTTTAGGGGTTTTTAAAGCCTTAAAAGGCATAAATTTAATAATAAACTTTAAATTTGACATTTATTATTTACTTTGCTTAATAGCAATCTATGTAGACTGAAATTAATAATTTCCGAGTCGTTTTTACATGATTCTCATGCCAAAATGCTTAAAAAATCTTCGTCACGCTTTTGTCGTCTTCGTCACGTTGTCTGCGTCACGTCTGCCATCACATAATGTCAGAAATTCTATCTCTAACATGTATATATAATATCAGAACTTTTATCCTAAAAAAGTTTGCCTCTAAATACTGGAACAAGAACAGGAACAGGAACAATCAATTCAAGTATTCAAGTCAACTTAAAACAGTAAAGGAGGGTAATGAATGTTATATAATTATATTCTAAATATAATGAGTTATATAATGTGAGTACATATATGGGAAGAGGGTCAATGAACTGTCACCCTTGCCGCTGCCATTATGATTGCCATTACAGAATGGTTATTTGGCTATAACTTTTCTTCTAGTCACAATATTTTCACAAACTAAATGGTATTATCACCCTTATATCGAGACCTATCAAATACAAAATAGTTCAATACATTATGTGCATATTTGTTTTATTTATTTCTAATCTAAATTCTGATTCATGTAGAGATATGAACCATTATTTGACATGCTATATTTGGCATTTTTGCCATATTTGGGATCTATTTTTCGACCCCCCTGTAAAAAATTACTAATAATCAGACTTGGTAGTTCAATGCACATATATGTAAGGTTGATAAAAAATAAAAAATAAACTGATTAATGTAAAATCTATTTTTTGGTACCCATGGGGGGTCTAGGCGGCCAAATGTTGTCAAATTGATGGAATTGGCCAATTATGGATATCCCATGATTATACCACTATTATCATTATTATTATTACCAGCACTAGCACATGCAGCATTTATAATTATACTTCTTTGTGAGATGTTCACATGGAAATTGAAGTTGAATGATTGATTAATTCCTGATTGAGTAATTAATCAGTTTCTTGTTTTCTGATCAACGTCTTTTAATATTCATAGTGTCTAATATAAATGTAGCTTAGTCAAATGTAACCAAGAAAAAAGGAATCAAGAAAGGCATGTTAGGGAAGACCTCCTCTCGAGAAGAACCTAACCTCTTTGTCAAACATCTTATGGCAAATAAAGAATTATCTTATCTTATCTTATATGATTGATATCCAAATTCCTTTGATAACATGAGAAGATGTATTGTAAATATTGAATTCCCAAATAATTGGTTCTAGGAAGAAATGAAAGCAAATTAGACTAATGTAAACTTAATTGGAATACTAGTAAAATGGCCAATATCGGCCAAAATATGGCCAAAGTGATGACATTACCAAAGAATGGGGCATCGGAATGCTTAGTTGGTTGCCATGGTTACAACAGTAATTTAAATTAAAAAATAGCAAATTAAATATCAAGTTTGGCTCTAAAGTCTTAGGTATACCCAATTATAACTTACACGTTTGGTATTAAAAGGTAGATTCTCTCTCTCTCTTCCTTTTCAAAAAAAGGGTAGATTCTTATTTTTATGATTGTCCATGTCATGGGCCTTATTTCGTGCAATTACCTATATATTTTTGTGCACCTCCGTGAAGTCGGATAGGATAGATTATAGTAACAAATGTGTTTAATTGTAGAGTAGACTTTCTTCTCTATAACTATGATGACAGTGACACCCTTGTGTACTTGCATAGGAAGTAGGAAGTAGTTGAAATAATTAATCTTTAATATTTGAAGAGTCCAGTTTCAATATACAGGTTCAATGTACAGCAGTAGAAAGTACAAGAAGCCCATTACATTATTTATTTGATAATGAATTTTACTTCCTTACATAGAATGATCAAATTAGTCAGTTGTGTTAACCTTTCCTCCATGATTACCGTATTGAACTGTCTTGTACTATCTCATATTGTCTTATATTGATTTGTAAAATAATTTAGTATTCTACGATTTATCAAGTAGTTGAATGTATAAACAAATCCTAGAGTGAATCCTCTTGTTAAAAATATTGCGCCATCCTATGATTGTTCATTCTTAAATCCATTATTGCACTTATGTAGAGAATCATCGGCAGTCAATGACTGAGATTACATCGTTACTCTACCACAGAAGATTGTAAAATATGTCTGAAGGGGAATTGAAATCTCTTGAGATCCCCTTTGATTGGCAGCGAAAGTATGCAATAAAATGTTTTCCAAATTCAAATTCAAATTCAAAATTATGTCTGGTAAATGGCTGGGTGTTTATTTAGGATCATTGCACATACGATTACTATCGTAAAACATGCATGGAGGTTCATGGGTTTTAACTGTTGTTACACCGGGTTCAAGCATTATATTCTCTATGACATTTCTCAATTAAACCTAGGAATGGATATAAATAAACGAAATATGAATAGCTGTCACTGGTCGAATATCGAATCGAATCGAATATAGCTAGTCTATATAGTTATCGTATAAATGGTGGTACTAAATACCTCCGAAATTAATATTGAAGGAATGTGTACCTACTGAACTACCCCCAATGTGTCATTATGTTTGCCTACATCAGCCCAGGGGCGGAAGCCGATAATAATTATAGTGAATAAGATAATAAGGCAAAATTCAATATTCTAGATCCACGACTCTCTTTCTAATCAGTGGTGGGAGTAGCATGTGATGGTACATGTATATCATACGGTGAATCAGAAATGGTCGACTATGACGAATTATTGCTAATCTCTCTCTATATATATGTATCTTTATATGTTTCCTAATATATAACATATATATATTCATCGTGCTAACACCTGATTGTATTGTTACCTAGCAACCTCAGTTCGCGTTCCCGGCAACCAGGCACTCTCTCACCTGGCGCCGAACGCTACGGTCCAGGAAAAATTATTATTGAATATTACAGAATATTATTGTAAAATACAACAGAAAGCTTGCAAACCTTCCTTAGATGAAGAAATGCTTTCTGACAGCGATGAGATGGAAAATAAAAAGTTTCTAAATCTAAATCTGCGTAGGTGTTAGAGTGAGTAGGTATTAGAGATATATAACTATGTTGCCTATCAACATACATTGAATTGTTCGTCGCTCCTCGATGTTGAAGGGTTGAAGTAAACAATTGTATGAAAGATAACTAAGCAGATAAAGTTCAAATTACTGCCCTGGGCATCCCAGTTTGTGGCATATGCCCCACAGGTCATGTTGAGGTGTACTGCTATTTGTTGTCCTTAAGTATTAAAGGAAAAAGAATTAGGATAAAGACTCTGAGCTGTTGGATGCCAATCCCTGAAGTGTCTTGGAGATACTGTTGTGCATTTGCTGGATGTAAGGTTTCACTATAGCTACACCTAACTAAATCTGTAAAAATTGCGCTGTGTTTTGTGCGGAAATGAGAAGAATTTGATCCCTGTCATCCATAGAAACTTGTCAATTTACCCGCCAATTTATCATTTTTGCTGGAGCGGGCAAAATATCTCATAACAATACAATTATTGTGCGTGATGTTGTCTCATATATCCCCAGGTTACCTGATTTGGTGGTGACATTAGGTGTTTGTCTGTCATTAGAATGACTTCAATAGAGCCTCTCGAGTATCTACTGCACACAATGTAAATAAACAAAAGTGACCAAGGCGCTGCTTCTAGTTGCAATTATTGATTGGAAGGTGTAGCCTAATTTCTACAACTGTTGTCGGGCCAGGCGGTGGGGGCCTTTGCACGGTGGGGCCCTTTGCACTATCCCTTCCTCAGTAGTTTACCTCAGACTGTCTGTGTCAAACGCTGCACATCGGATCGAGTTAAAAACTATAATGCCTAATGTCGGAGAAATACTTGTACGGGGAAAGGCAAAACACATCGGAGGTAGAACCTCGAGAAGACCCGTGGCAGGAAGAAGAGGTTGATGAAATTAACGACGAACCCAGAATGATAACTCGGTTGACAATGGGCATGTCAACTGCCTGTAGATCTCGGAGAATTAGGCAGGCATGGAGTATCTGAATACAAAGGGAGATTCTGGATCTATGCGACATTGATTTAGCAAGCTGATCAAATCAGATTGACTGAGAGTTACCCAGTTTTGCATTTTTGCCACAATACATTTGATATTCCAATCCAGTTGAATAAGCTAATAGCAAAGGTTCATCTGGAAAACCCATGAGGCCCATACCTCTATATATACACAAACTCAGTATCCATTATCTTCTATATTTTCTATCGTATCCCAGACTGACATTTAAAGTGAACCATCTTATTATTTCCCACTTTAAGTGACCATTGGCAAGCCCTATATATTCCATAGAGCTTTGAGGTGATAACAGAACTTTAAGCCACCTTTTTAATGTACCTTGCCCTACTAAAGATGGCAAAGTAATGGCATGAGAGATGATACTGTGTATCTCCATTGTCCCCCTTGTTGGGTTCTAGCCCTTTTTGGCAGACAGTTCTAATTTACTTTATCGCAATTAATGACGGTCTTCCTGCCGTCTGCCTAGACGTGGTGAATATGAAGTATGATTAAAATAGAATGATGGGGCAATTGTTATATTAGTATGGACGGGATGGGTATGTGCGTGGGGTGCGATTATCTCCCTCATAGATTTTATCCATATTACAATGACAGGTGTAATCAGTCTCGATTGTACTTATGCACTTGTCAATTGCAACACCCCCACCCCCCACCCCGGGGGTATAGGTGAATGGTATTGTTACCAATGAGAGGTATTTTGGAAGAACCGTCGAATATAGAATGGGTCATTTTCTGTATGAATAATTATTCAAATTACAGGTACCAGTTCCGTTTCCAGGAAATGTAGATGAATTGATTTTAGATTATCACAACTTGATCTATAGGAACAATATCTACTTCTAAGTCTCAATATGATGTGCAGGAAAGGTACTTTCTCTCTTCCTATCAAACAAAGGAATATTTGCTTGGTTTTAATCGATCATTGAAAATTAACAATAGTCGCTTTAACTGATATAGGGAGACTTGATGTATCGATCAAGGCGGGAGTGAGGCCGCGGGGGGTAGGGGTTGAGTAGATACAATCTTCGGATCGTCCATTTATCACTCACCCACTCACTCACCGCAAATGTGATTTCTGTATCAGATGGGTCATGACTTGGGTCATGGGTCATATCTCATCTACTTGCATCGATTTTCCACAACCTGTTCAACAGACTTTGAGTGGATTCAATTAAAATGAATCAATGTGCCTTCTTTGATGAATATCATACGGAGTTTTTACTGATTTAAAATAGATAATAACCATGGCTATTATCTATTTTAATCAGTTAAAGTGCACGCACTGTGAGGTATGGTTATTGTTATGACACTTGGTCCAATATCCAATATCTTGTTTTTTCTCAACTATTTCTGAAGGACCCTCGTCCTTGTCATCTTTCATTTCAAGTTATGAACAGCTATAGTCTGTCTAGAAAGTAGTTGACACGTGATTCCTTTGTCCCTTTAAGGGGAGGGAAAAGTGGGGGAGTTTTGACTTCAAACCTTTGCTCCTTGAATCGCCGTTTGCAACTGACCATGACCGTTTGTGACAGCTGCATTGTATTGCCCTGTCTCTGTTCTATGTGGAGCAGCTGTTGTTTTGCTTAGGTGGAAGGAAGAGCTGATTATACTGGCCCTGTTTCCCCATGGTTGATTGCAATGGGCGACTAGCTGGGCAAAGGGTTGACAAGTCCTTGTCATAAATAGAAATACAAAATCTCCCACTTTTCCCTCCCCTTAAGGACTAAGGAATCACATGTCAACTACTTTCTACACAGACTATAGACTGTTTAATTCTGTACACCTCATTATTTATATCTCATCTCATTAATTTGTATTTGCGTGATTATTACCTGGTTGTCAGACATGGCACTAAACTACAAGGCACTATTGCTTATTCACTCACTCACTAAATCACTCACTCACTCACTCACTCACTCACTCACCCACTCACTCACTCATTCACCCACTTACTCACTCATTCACCCACTCACTCACCCACTCGCTCACTCACTCACTCACTCACTCAATCAATCACACAATCAGTCACTCACTCACTCACCCACTCACTCACTCACCCACTCACTCACCCACTCACCCACTCACTCACTAAATCACTCACTCACTCACTCACTCACCCACTCACTCACTCATTCACCCACTTACTCACCCACTCAGTCACTCACCCACTTACTCAGCCACCCACCCGTCCACTCATTCACTCACCCACTCACCCACTCACTCTCTCAACCACTCACTCACCCACTCACTCACTCACTCATTCACTCACTCACTCACTCATTCACTCACTCACTCACTCACCCACTCACTCACTCACTCACTCATTCACCCACTCACTCACCCACTCACTCACTCACTCACTCACCCACTCACTCACTCACTCACTCACTCATTCACTGAATCAATCACACAATCAGTCACTCACTCACCCACTCACTCACTCACTCACTCACTCACTCACCCACTCACTCACCCACTCACTCACTCACTCAACCACTCACTCACTCACTCATTCACCCACTCACTCACCCACTCGCTCACTCACTCACTCACTCACTCACTCACTCACCCACTCACTCACTCACCCTCTTACTCACTCATTCACTCACTTACTCACCCACTCACTCACTCACCCACTCACCCACTCACTCACTCATTCACTCACTTACTCACCCACTCACTCACTCAGCCACCCACCGGTCCAATCATTCACTCCCCCACTCACTCCCTCAACCACTCACTCACCCACTCACTCACCAACTTACCCATTCACTCACACACTCATTCACTCATCCACCCACCCGCCCACTCATTCACTCACTCACTCACCCTCTCACTCACTCACTTACCCACTCACTCACTCACCCATCCGCCCACTCACTCACCCACTCACTCACCCACTCACTCACTCACTATTGCTCATTCACTCACTCACTCACCCACTCACTCACCCACTCACTCACGCAATCACTCACTCACTCACTCACCCACTGACTCACTCACTCACTCACTCACTCAATCACTCATCCACTGACTCACACACTCATTCACTCACCCACCCACCCGCCCACTCATTCACACACTCACTCACCCTCTCACTCACTCACTTACCCACTCACTCACTCACCCATCCGCCCACTCACTCACCCACTCACTCACTCACTATTGCTCATTTACTCACTCAATCACTCACTCACTCACTCACCCACTGACTCACTCAATCAATCACTCACTCACTCACCCACTGACTCACTCACTCACTCACTCACTCACTCAATCACTCATCCACTGACTCACACACTCATTCACTCACCCACCCACCCGCCCACTCATTCACTCACTCACTCACCCACTGACTCACTCACTCATTCACCCATTCACTCACCCACTCGCTCACTCACTCACTCACTCAATCAATCACACAATCAGTCACTCACTCACTCACTCACTCACTCACCCACCCACTCACTCACTCACCCACTCACTCACTCATTCACTCACTCACTCACTCACCCACTCACTCACTCACTCACTCACCCACTCACTCACTCACTCACTCACTCACTCACCCACCCACCCACCCACTCACTCACTCACTCACTCACCCACTCACTCACTCACTCACCCACCCACTCACTCACTCACTCACCCACTCAATCACTCACCCACTCACTCACTCACTCACTCACTCACCCACCCACCCACCCACTCACTCACTCACCCACTCACTCACCCACCCACTCACTCACTCACCCACTCAATCACTCACCCACTCACTCACTCACCCACCCACCCACCCACCTACTCACTCACTCACCCACTCACCCAACCCACTCACTCACTCACTCACCCACTCACTCACCCACCCACTCACTCACTCACCCACTCAATCACTCACTCAATCACTCACCCACTCACTCACTCACTCACCCACTCACTCACCCACCCACCCACTGACTGACTCACCCACTCAATCACTCACCCACTCACTCAATAATGTCACAGGGATATGCGGACATTAAACATTAACCACATACAATCGCATTTAAAGAAAATTAATCGATTCAGTAACTCAATCACTCACTCACCCACCCACCCACTCACCTACTCACTCACTCACCCACTCACCCAACCCACTCACTCACTCACTCACCCACTCACTCACCCACCCACTCACTCACTCACCCACTCACTCACCCACCCACCCACTGACTGACTCACCCACTCAATCACTCACCCACTCACTCACTCACTCACCCACTCACTCACCCACCCACCCACTGACTGACTCACCCACTCAATCACTCACCCACTCACTCAATAATGTCACAGGGATATGCGGACATTAAACATTAACCACATACAATCTCATTTAAAGAAAATTAATCGATTCAGTAATTACTACTTGCACCATTCCCCTTACTTTATTATTATATAACTTGAGTTGATAATCCTTTTATTTTAGTTTAATATAATTCTTGGGGTCAAGGGTCGGGTGGGGGCGGGGGACGTCACACTCTAATCCCTTCTTTTTGCCTTATTCTCCTTAAATATTACATTATATTGCTTGAATCTATAATCCTTTTTTATTTGGCTATATATATTTGAGCCTTTCTTAATTATCATTTAAGTATTATAACTTGATATTATGATTCGGGAACAAGTTCAAGCATTTTAACAATGTCTTGAGATTATATGGTAGAAATGTCAGTATCAATAAAGGTTCTTCTCTGAGAAATTTGGTTCATAACTTTGTATGCAAGGTTTTTTAGATGTATTCCTCCCATAGATTAAGCCTGAAGCTATATTAATGCTGACTATCAAAACGATATACCTTTATTATTTAATGATGAAATGAGGATATTCTATGAGTTAAAGGACCCTAACCGGTATGACTTAAAGACGCACAGCACCGAAAACCAACACAGCACCCGCACAGCACCATTGCTACTTGCGCAACTAATATTAGACGTACCTCTACACAATTTTTCACAGGAGATATTCGATTTATAACCGAGAAAATTGGGGATATTAATGATGAAGGGTGGAACTCAAAAGCCCGAAAATATAGGATTGAATAGTTAAATAGTGTACTGTAATTAACTGTCGAAATTGCAAACACTTCCCGTGATGTTTAAATTAATTTTCATATAGATACCAGAAAACAAGAACCCGTTTTTAATACATTTATAAAAGAAAAAAAAGACAACATATGGGCACTTCTCGTGAAACGTCGACAAGGGCCCTATTTACATGTGGAAACAACATATCTAAGTCTAAGCGTCATATTTCTATTGATGGATAGAATAGTTGTATAAGCATACAATTTTAGGAAAGTCAGGTAGACATGTCAGGGTATTGAATGTTTTTTACCTTTTAATTCAGCATACAAAAAACCTGAACCACTTGGACTATTGTAGTATAATTTATATTAACTTAAACTGGTGATGTACTCAATGGAATAAGATCAGATAACATGTTAATTTACCAATGTTTTAAATTTGCCATTCTGAGAGCAACTGTACATTTCTGGGCAACCTGACACATGTATTACATAATAGACTTTTACTGTTTACATTATGTATCATGTACTACACCATTGAGTACAAGGGAAGGTATTTGTTATTATTTCACCTCTGGAACAGAGTCTCCATAGACTTAGTATAGGCTTGTTATATGCAAGTGAGCGGGAAGAAATATGTTTCATTCCTCCCTAGGGAAGAAACAGATGACCCAGTTTATCATTCTGAGTTTTCATTGGTCATTGGAAAAGTAGGCCAGCGTTGTGATAGAGACACGCCATGCCATGACGTTACGTCGTCCGCTAAGCATTGAAAGTGCGGCAGCCGTCGTCAACGTCACAACGGCCGTCATAAACTCAAGCGTTAATGGAACCCTTGCCGTATTTCTCTCGCATCAATTTACCGTAATTAAAAGCAATCTAATATGTTTAAAATCGTTTGTAAGAGGTCAAATAAATCTCGAACTGACCTTAGTGCATGTCTGTGGGATCATTCTTCACCTCGTTTTCCGGCAGGGGGAAACCCTTGGTGCTACGCTTCGCTCTGCACCTTGGGTTTCCCCCGCCTCCAACTCGGTGAAGAATGATCCCACAGACAGCACTGCGGTCAGTTCTACCTATTTATGCCCTTTGCATAGAGCGTAACTCGAGGTCTGACCTTGCACCCCAGTCAGAAATGCTGAGAGTGAATACAACTATGCACACACATCTCTATGTCTACTTTTACTTTCCCTTTGTCGAAAAGCTGTGACCAAACCTGGGTTATCTTTACGATATTTTCCAAAAAGATTCCAATATTTCTAGGCCTGAAAATGCATATATAAATTATAACAATATGGTGGACTATGCTTAACTGGAGTTCATGATAATTGGAGAGATGGGTGGCGGAATGTGGACTTTAGCTTGAGGAATTTCCCTTTACCTCTTATCTAGTTGTCTTGCACATTCGCTCCTACACTCAATCCTTCACTCCTACACACGTGATCTGTAGGATACGTTTATCAGCATGTTGTGTGTATACATAACGCCATAAACATGCTATCCTTGGTTGTTACCACTTACAAGACAATTTGGATTTACCATGAAAGTGCCAAATGAAGATAACCGGATAATCAATATCAGTTTGATATTTCAAATAATTCTGTTAGTGGGGATAAGTGCTTTAGAATCATCTTTACGCCCAACTGGTGAGGAAATAACTTGATATAATGCGACCTAGATCTATATGCAAAAGGATTGGTGAAGATTTAAAGAGGGATTTGGGCGTTAGATAACAAGGCCATGTCCTCAGTGAGGCGACATACTGCATGCTATATTTGTATATCTGAGAAAGTCTAGTACGTGGGAATTGTATTTAAACGGACTCAGAAACATCAAAGACCATCTTATATGGTCTCTGACCACATGTATGGAGTCAGGTTTTCCCAACCACCTGAAGTGGTGGACAGTCAAGGCCCCACATTACGACGGCCGATTGCCGGGCCGGTTACTGGCTATCGTGGCCGACGTACGTCAAACGCTGGACGGCGGGAATGTAAAATCGTGCCACGATTTCACGTGCCCACTACCACGGTGAATATACGATGGCCGTACGTCTTAAAATGTGGGCATCCCAGTGAATTGTTTTGTTGATGTAATGAGAAAGGCTGTTCAAACTGTAATGATCAATCAATTGTTATTGTTGTGTGGCCTGTCAATCAAACCCATGTTGGGTGTCCCCTACGCTGAACCTGAGCATTTCAAAACAAACAATCAATGTATAACCAAGGCAATCTAAAAGGTAACAAAGTAGGTGGAAATATATATCCCCTCTGCATTACATCACTCCTTGGATTACCCGCCATTTGACTGGGTGCATACATCATTGAATTGATCTATTTCTATGGAATGGTGTATTCGTTGGAAACACTTATGGGGTTTTATATAAAAGTGCTAATACTTGATTCAGGTTATGGCAAATTGACAGTCATATATATAGCCCGGTGTAAGTACTTCCTTCCTAATAAGTATCAAAACAATCAAAGTATTTAGGTTTTTTTTTACCCAAAATATCAAAGTCGCACTAAAATTTCTGGAATTGACTATTCATACAATGTAGGGCGCTAAACCCTGCAGAAATTAAAACATCCCATTAAAGAAATCCTGTGAATATCACTTTGTTAAATATGATTTCTTTTGATGCATTATCAGCTGTGGAAGATCCTGAAATGCAATGGCTATCCTTGAGATAAACACTCTAAAGCTATCATATGTCCAGGGGAAACGTTTTAAATGAAGAAAAACTGAATGAATAGTGATATGTGTGACTTTGCAATCAACGCTGTTTAGCCATAGCTAGCCATATTTAAAATTACACCACTGTAAGAACTTAGCCTCAGTGAAGTCCATACAGAATTCCGAATACAACCAATTATAGCCTGGACAACACATTGAACCGAAAACTAGCAGAAGTCTTTAGTTTGAGGTACAGTCATCCAAAGCTGTGAAATCTTTGGTTGGGAGACGATCCAATGGACGTCCATTCGGTGTGCACCAAATGGATAATGCACCACTTCTTTGGCTATTTACATGCTTTTAATGGGTTCGGAATTCTTAGATATTCAGGGACATGTTTGGGTTTGTCATATATTTGGTGTATGAGGCAAAAAGAAACAATGCGCAGTTTTGCGCATGCATAGCTGAGAGTGCATTTTTAATACAAAATGTGTATATTGACATCCAACAAAATCGAACATGTTCAATCCAGAAGTAAATCGGCAAGGTGGTGTACCGTGTAACTATTTGGCTGGTTAGTATAGTAAGATTATTGTACTCAGGATCTATAGCCTCCCCACCCCCCACCCACCCTCTCGCACAAAGCTGTTGATTGTTTGTTGACAAGGGTTGTTCAGGCTCTGATGAGCCTGATCAACTACACAAGTATTTATTCGGTACCATTCGGAATACACCATGAGAAGGTACTGGTAAACACCTTTTTGGTTCTTTTTTAAATAAGGCCGTATGAAACATTTCATTCTGTCCAAGTTGCAGAGCGATATCGTTTATGTACAGAGACAGTGATAATAGCATAGTTTTACGGGGAAAATACATCAGAAAACGCAGATCCCCTTGATGCGTCTTTGTATTATACGAGAGACCCGATTTACGGGCATCATTCGAAATGTTCTGTCTAATAGCTACGCTATGTAAACATAGGCGATTCGATGCCGGCCGTCGAGATCTACGGTCACCATATTGCCGTGGAAAGACGTGGAGAGCCATGTATATTTCAGGTACATTTCTCTTAAACTACTTTAGCAAATGCCAAGATGAGTTCATTTCACCGTACGTTGATTATAAACAATGTACGGTAGGTGTACGACGTAATACGATTGTGCGTTCATACTACCACGATCTTCCACGTTGGTTTTTCTTATCGTGCGATTGCCGTACACCACGTCGGCCGTCGTATTAAATGTGAATGGGCCTTCAGACTGACTGCCCCTCGCCACTGTCAGAGTATACATGTTGGACGATTAGATCATGAGGTTGTGCTGGTGAGGCCATTTGTCGGGATGTTACTGTCACTAACAATACATTTTAAATGATTTTGAAGCAAAATGAACCAGTGGAAAACCATGAACTTGCAGTTTTGGGCAGTAGATATTGTGTTTTTATTTCACCCTAGATATGCTCAGCCCATAGAGATAACAAAGGCTCTATATTGTTTAGCTGGTCAGTAACTAAAGCAAAATATTGCTCGTGGGCAATAAACCTAGTTTCTGGTACTCTGTGAGCATGCATGCTCTCTCATCTTCCGCAGTTCCAGTTCTTCTTTGGGGCTATGTTTTTCGGAGCAAATCAAGCTAAAGAAATAATTATTTAATATTCATTCCTCAAAATTGCTGTAGATAATGTTAATCTTACATAAATTATGTGCGTGGGATGAAATAAACACAGAACAACCCTTGGATTCTCAGCGTTGTGAATATTCACCCATGACGGTCATTGGGTTACCATTGACCCCTTGGCTGGAACACTGGATCATAATAACAGTGACCATGAAGCTACTTTTCTAATACGAAAAAAATTATTAAACAATTCACTAAGAAACGCAGCAGAAGCTACCACAATTTTAATCCAAACCTATTCCATCAAAAGCTTCGTCAAGATATTAATTGGCATGAATTTAGAAGTATCATAGATCCTAATGACTCTTGGAAATTTATTCTAAAAGCAATTAGTGCTACTTTTGACAACATGTGTCCCATGAAAATATACTTATAAGAGAGAATAGCGATCTATGGATTTCAAGAATTATCCTGGATACTATCAGAAGTAAGAATATAGATCGTACCAGAGTCAAACGCACGCTATGGAAGCCAAACGTTTAAAAGAAGAGGCTAATGGAATGCTTTTCAAATGCTAAAAAAGAAAATACTGGAAAACTATTAATAAGCTTCTCCCATCAAAATCTGGCAACATTTTGCAATTCTGCTCCCTGAACTAACTCATTGTATTAATCTATCCTCTTCCAGTCAAATTTCCCCCCAATCCTGGAAAATGGCCACAGTAGTACCTCTCCTTAAAGGAAGAGTATCTACCCAAGTGAATAATTTTCGCCTAATCTCTCTACTTCCAACACCTAGCAAACACATTGAGAACATTGTACACACTAGAGTCCTTACATACAAAATACAAATAATATTTTAGATCCGAACCAAGCTGGTTTTCTCCCGGGTAAATCTACTATGACCAACGTATCAACATAATTATCAGTAGGTGTATACATGCAATTAAATTGCATGTGGGTCAGTTTTTTCAAGTATGCTCTTTTGCCTAAATATCATATTTGCTGCTCTATCATCGTCAATATGCGTTGGACCTTAAAGATATTAGCTCCATATTATTCCTATGAACAAGGGCTTTCATTCCATGTATACTTTTCTCAGGCTGTTCCTATATTTAGTGTCTTAAAATTCTGAAAACTGTTTTTTTTGCATCTTTTTTCAACAGAAAAAAACAATGAAGTAGAATAAAAAAGATCTGTACAATGCCTAGAACATTTTTCTGCATGTTTCTTTTCATTTCTCCAATACATCTAGGACTAAATTAGTTATAATTTACTTTTTGAGCATATGAACATGGTAACAATTTCTACAGTGGTCTTCAATAATTTCCAACATCAAAATAACGCATGAAATCCCTTTTATTACATGAATGGTTAAAAATATATATTTTTGTCATATCTATCTAAAACTGTATATTGAAGATGGTATACATGTATTGTTTACTGTATAAAAAATTGCATCTGATATTTTCATAACTTTTGGGTGACTGAGAGGTTATTGTCTGCAACCCTTATTTTCCAACCAGAAGGGATTCCAAGAAAAAAAATCATATAACCATTTTCTAGTCCCATTTCAATCTCCCTAACAGGTTAATAACTCTTAAAATGTCCCTTAGTAACGCATGAAAGCCCGTTATAAACTGTCAGTAACACATCTGCAGATATAGTAGAAAAGGTAGCCCAATATATTTATTTGGCTGTATTTCTGGTTAGAAAATGATTATAAATTAGTTGAGATTCTATTTGAAATGATTCAAAGCATATTATTTGTTCAATGGATGTATTATTGTGTCTGTTTAAGCATAACGCATGAAGGCCCTTCAATTATCATGACATAGGGTGGCTCAAAAGATATGTCAATGTATCTCTCTCTGAATTGAAATTAATTACATATTAGTTGCAATTGCATTTGTAATTAATTAAGGCAAGGTGAAGCACATATTTATTTTATAAAACCTGTTCAACTAGATTATTGTTCTGTTGATTTACATGCTAACGCATGAAATCTCATCCATAACCATGACATAGGGTGGCCCAAAATGTATATCTCAGACTCTCTCTTTAGGATAAATATAATTATGCATTAATTTTGATCTCATTTCGAATTATCTATAGCAAAGTAATGATGAATTTAATTTCATATAGACTGTTTGCCTAAATTATTATTGTATTGATTTACACAATAACGCATGAAATCCCTTCAATGATTTCAATATAGGGTGACCTAATATATATTTTCAGCTCTTTTATTGGATTGAAAGTTATTATCAATTAATTTTTGATTTCATTTGATATGATTTAAAGCAAGTTGATATTGTTTCTACTTCATGAAGCCTGTTCAACTAAATTGCTATTGGGTTTTCCAACATAGTAACGCATGAAATCCCTTCAATGATCATGATAAATGGTGGCCCAAAATATATATCTTGGGCTCTCTCGTTGGGTAGAAAGTAATTATAGATCAGTTTAGATCCTGTTTCAAATTATTTAAAGGAAGGTGATGCTTTTTTTATTTCATATAGGCTGTTCAGCTAAATTATTATCATGTGGGTTTACACAATAACGCATGAAATCCCTTCAATGATTTCAATATAGGGTGACCTAATATATATTTTCGGCTGTTTCTATGGATTGAAAGTCAATATGAATTAGTTGTTATTCCATTTGAAATAACTTAAAGTAAGTTGATGCTATTTTCACTTCATGAGGCCTGTTCAACTAAATTAGTATTGTGTTTTCCAACATGATAACGCATGAAATCCCTTCAATAATCATGACAGAGTTTGGCCCAAATTATATAACTTGGGCTCTCTCTTTGGGATGAAAGGAATTGTTCATTGATCTTGATGCCATTAGTAATTATTTAAAGCAATGGGATGATACCTTTTATTTCATGAAGGTTGTTCAACTAAATTAATATTGTGTGGGTTTATAGAATAACGCATGAAATCCCATCAATGGTCTTGACATAGGGTGGCCCAAAATATATTTTTAGCTATTTCTTTGGGTTAAAAGTCATTATAAACTAGTTGCTTTTCCATTTTATATGATATAAAGCAAGTTGATGCCAATCTTATTTCAGAAAGACACTTAAACTGAATTAGTATTGTGTTTTCCAACATAGTAACGCATGAAATCCCTTTATAATCATGACAGAGGGTGGCCCAAAATATATATCTTGGGCTCTCTCTTTAGGTTGAAAGCACTTATAAATTAAATTTGGTTCCATTTGTAATGATTTAACTTCAATTTAAAGCTAGATGAAGGTATTTTTATTCCATAAAGGTTGTTCAACTGATGTATTACTGTGTTTCATGCATGAAATCCCTTCACTAGGCACATCATAAGGAGCCAAAATAAATATCTTCAGCTGTAATTTTGGATTGAAAATAATAATAAATGCTAATTTATGCTCATATGAGCATCAAAAATACAGATTATAGGTTTTACAAGTCATTCCCTTCAGTTTAATTAAATGGTTTCAATATTTTCCAACAAAATTGGGATTTCACGTGTGACTGTATCAAAGAGGAAATTAAAAATGGAAATAATTGGACAACCACAGGTCCGAATTTGTTGGAATAAAATCTTTTTGGAATGTCAAGACCAGTACATTATGATCCAATGCCGAAAAATTATATTCAGAGTATTCTATATTTTCCCCCTTTCCCAGATCCCAAAATAGCAAAACAGCACACTTGAAAAATCCGACCCATGTATACATATGCTTGCTTAGAGAAGGTGGTCGGAAGTCTGATGAATCAACCATACTATTACATACTACATATATGCATACACATAACTATAGTATCTTTGTTACAAGCATACATGCACGCACATACATAAATATACCCACATACGTTCATACATACACATACATTTGGTAAACTACCTTACACTGGTCGTATGAAGTATCAAATTCAAGCGCTGCTGTACTTCGGATGGGATATTGCTCTCAAACATACATACATACATACATACATAGAAAGATTAAGCAAAAAAGGAAAATATACCAGTAGTTTGTTATTAATACAACGGCACATTTACAATATGTAATCACATTGAGGAATAAAAGCAAAAAGAAAAGCGGGTATAACACAAGCATTAACTGTTATATAGTTACTTCCTAAGAGACATATAATAGCTTCAAGTATTGCGCTAAAGAAATTAAATGGTGGTTACACGATTCTCGCTCTGTCATCTGGGACATGGTTTTGATTTGAAACTAGACTCCCTGTTTTCTCTTTGAGTTCTTATAAATATTTAAATTATGATGTCCCGTCATTATTATAATGAATTCGTCTTCGATTATTCATATGTCGATACGTCTATACACCTTCCAGAGTACACATGAATTTGGTACTTTTTCACTCTATAATGTAATCTAAGTTCTAATAGTAACAATAAACAGTTGTACATGTGTATTTGTGGACACGGTCCACTGACTCTTATTCATATATTTATTTATTTATTAATTTATGTATTCATTTATCTATTGACTAATTAAATCGATCGTCTTCTTTGAGAAAGAGTTAGAAGTGTTTAATATTTTAGTAGAAAGTAGTAGAAAGCATGGTGGGAAACCAAACCAAATCATTAATTGAATCACTCCTCTAAATCATACAGACAAGTCTCTGTAAGATTTGCATATCACACACTATTCATTACCCTGTCATTGGTTATTTAGTCTCTTGGATAAATTTAAAGGGGAATGTATCCTATACTGGTGCTATGAAGTATTAAATTCTAGTCGTGCTGTACTTCAATACACAAAAACAGAAAAGATATGCTCACATACACACATGAACATATAACTCATATATCCCTTTGGATGTGACAGAATGCAATTCTACATAAACATGGCCTGGTCACCACTGAGGCCCTTCTGCTGGTGGTCACCTCTCTACCCCTCTAGCTGCCTAGCTAATCATTTTTTTGTCTATAAACGATATTGTCTGTTTTGGGTTCTATAAGAGATAACCACCGCCGACGGTCCCAACACAGCAGGTTTTTAGTCCGTTGCATCTATACACCACGTCTGTGTCTATAACTCTGACCAATACCTCTGTGTTGGGACGTCTATGAGTGTTCAAGATTATAATTTGGTTATTTTACGTGGTTGATTCCAGAAATTGAATTGCAATTTTGAAGTTGTTCAACGTTTTTGTATCTTTGTCAATTCTGATTGTATAAACCTACAAATGGTTAAATCAAGATCAAATCATCAAACTCATGCCAAATATGAATTCCCTGACGCCCAAAATCCCAATAACTATGTTTTGCCCATTATTGTAGGTCTTGTTCCTAGACCGGTAGACCCAGTCGAAGCAACACAGCCTGATGACCTAATCGCTCATGAGCAACACAATTGTGTTGATGTGGTAACAGTGACCAGAGCTTGGCTGGTTCTGTGGCTCTTGGCTGGTTCTGTTGCACCAGAAATGCTTGATATCGTAAGGATATCGTTAACTTAATGGAGCCAGAGCAGGGCCCGGACGATATAATTTTTCTAGTGTTGCATGAGGCTTGTCATCGTCGGATCATTAATATCTTAGCAGAGCAATCCGATGACAAATGTATTTGTGAAACATGAAAAATGAAACATTAATTTCTTTTTCTATAAACAGTAAATCACGTTATTAATAATAATGAACATTTTCAGACACTTAATCAAGCATAATTGATGAGTTAGTTAATGTTAATTCTATTATCGTATCGCTGTGATTAGCAGTCATGTTAGAAAGCAGTGGAGAATAGTTTTTTTTTCTGTATGAAAAAACATTACCGAAATGATAAATTTCTACCGAAAACTAAAACCTATATAACTCATGCCCTATTAACAGTACAATAATGTGTTTTATTATATGCGCATGCTATATGAGAGGTGCTATAAGTGGGGTGTTATAAAAATATCCCGCGGAGATCCCCGCGATTGGTATTCCACCCGTGATTCTGGTATTATAATTATAAAGATACATAATAAAAACCACACCATTAAATAGACAATTAAATTATCTATCAAATGATATTATTGTAGCTCAAGAAATGGCCGCGATATGAACGTTTTAGTTCGACAATGTCAGTAAGTAAATACTTACCTGACCTGATGTAAACACAGGCCTGACAATTAAGGCAGCGGTGATCTCAGCGGAGCAGCGGGGCTCTCTGAGAGTTCTTTAATACTTTTTCAGTGATATCTGATGATATCTGATCAAATTTTATGCACATATAATAAATATAGAATGGGACGAGCCGGTAATAATCGAAAATTTATAGGACTTGATTCGTCCACATAAGCACTCTGCCTATGGCATCGTGCTTATGTGGACGAATCTCGTCCTAAAAATTTGTTTTTATTGCCGGCTCGTCCCATTCTCTCTCTATATATATCAAACGAAAGGTAAAGTTATTGCCTACAAATAATTTCTATACACGAAGCTGTTCAATTTGTATTTTGGCCGGTACTCTGTGAAATGTGAAATGTTCGATCCCCCCTTAACGATATGGGGTGCCTTGGAGTACGCCGCTAAATACCCTGGTTTTAGCGATATGGAGGCCTACTTAACGAAACGATATTCGCTCATGCAACAGTAGACCCTTAACGACGTTGTAATGATACAGATTTCAGTTAGCGATACCTCATGCAACAGGCTTAACCACAAACAAAAGTATGGAGCGTGAGGCTTTCTATGAGGGACGAGACAGGCAACATATTCAATTTTAATAAAATGCTGCACATACTGTTCTGGTATTGACATAAAACTTCACTTATGATTTGAATATTCCTTGTAGTACTGCATTTTAATTATACATGACAGACATATATTGGCCATGGTAGTAATAGTAATAGAAATACTAATAATAATGATGATACAGATATGCTTTCTAGCATAATTAGTTCTAAATAATGCATCAATGGGGGCAGGGAAATATCGATCATGGTTTATATTTCTATTCATGACAAACATTCGCATTGAAATTATAAATAGCCCATACTGAGGTTTAACTATAATATCAATTGTTTGCAATTTTTAGAATCATTTTATCATACTTTTTGAAATTTTTGTTCTCATCATTCTAGTCTAGGGCCATTTAAATGCTCCAAACTGCAAATGCCATAAGAATCCCATTACAACGGATTTTTTTTCAATTTTGTTTTTCATCATTCTAGTCTAGGGTCTTGCTCCAAACTGCAAAATGTCATTTAAATGCTCCAAACCGCAAATGCCATAAAAATCCCATTAGGACGGATTTTTGTTTCAATTTTTGTTCTCATCATTCTAGTATCACATTGGGTGCAAAGAATGAACATATTGATATATCATCATCTTGATTACGATTAGTTTTGAGGCAGGGTTTACTTAATTTATTGCTTCCAAGTTCTTATGCGTATAGAACTTTTATGGACACACTTTCATATAAGTTCCCCATCTCTCAGATTAAGTAGTTCTTGTTGGTACTGGTTTCCAACTCATATAAAACGATAGGATAGAGACCAGGGAACAAAGTGTGGCAACTGCGCGCCTCTCACTCAATGTACGCATTGGTGCAAGATTGATGCAGGTGCAAGCTTATCACTCAGTGTACTTTCAGAGACCATTTAACAATGGGCCATCTTTTAAGACCATCTTTTAAACTAGAGAACGTTTCGTAAATTTATAGACCCTCCTTTCTTTCCTCCATTAAAAAAATATTTCGTTATGTTACTGTAGCCAGTGCTGTCGATTTCCGTCAGCATTCAGCACATTTAATCAAGCCTCTGTGGTTGCATTCGGGAAGCTAATGTTTGGTATACCAGAAATCTATATATTAAATAAGAGTTCGACAGCCCGGAGTGCACAGGGATAGCTCGGCTCAAACAGACTACTAGTGTGATCTACATGTATTCTTATTAATGATAATCAACGAGAGGTATTAATATTTACCTTAGTATGGCCTTCAGTAATAACAAAAAATGTCCACAATTACAAAATTAATGGTCAGGAGAAACGCTCAGCAAACAGCACAGAATAATTATATAAAATTCACACAATATGTCCAATATTTCGAAACTAATGCAAGGGCTGTAGATGTACAGGTGAGCGTGGCAAGTGTGTACAGTAGAACTCCATTCTTACTGCCAACGTTCCTTCTATTCAGTACAGAAATTGTTATCTTATTTTATCTATATTTCGTCTATGTTAAGCAAGATCATCATACACTATAACAATTACAAATATATACTTGAATATACTGAATCACTCAAACACATCACAATGGACGTTAATTCCTAATCTTTCTGTCTATCTTTCTCCTTATTATACTATTGGCTTTATATGCATATCATAGTTACCCCTATTGGGGGGTTATGTTTTATCATATTTTATATAACAGAGTAATTGAATAAATTGTACCCCAACATAGGCACCTGTAGATTTTTGCAAAATTCACATCTTCTCAAAGGAATTTTTCTACCATGAACAATTAACGGGGGCGGGACCACACAAGTTTGATTTATTTTCCTCCATGATTATTATTGGCTTTATATCATACCTACCACTATTGTGGTAGGTATCATATAATAACTAAACTTTACTTCGGTCGGATTTCTGGTCTATGAGAATAGCCTAAGGCTGCGTTTCCACTGGCTCGCTCTTTAGGTCTGCTCATGGCCCGCTCCTTTTTATTGTCTTGAGTGCATAACAAGCGAAGATTGAGCGAAACCAGAGCGGTCTAATGGAATCGGTTACTGCGCTCTATGTACGCTCTAAAAAGTGGCTATGTGCGCTTCTTTAGAAGAGCGCAGGACGTTGCGCTCATATCTGTTGTGTTTGATATGAGCGCAGCAACACAACGCTCTTTCTGCCTGTTGAACAAGCGGACAAAGAGCGCAGTGAGAGCGCACCAAGGGATTTACCATTGATTTCATAAGGAAAGAAGCAAACCAGTAGAATCGCTCTGCGCTTGTATTGCGCTAAAAATTAAAGCGGACCTAGAGCGAATGACAAGCGCACTAAAAACAAGCGCAGCAAGAGCGAGCCATGAGCACATATACAAGCGAGCCAGTGGAATCATACCTATAGGGACACGATTCACTAGTGAAACACCACACAGTAGTATATGAAAATGAGCAACTGACTCTGGCATAAGAAAGATGGCTATGTGTATATTTCTGTGAGAGAAAGAAAGAAAGTATCTCTTTGGATATTAGGATATCCATAAGTCATGTTGATTATGTGTTGGAATATCTTAGAAGGAAAATGATATTTGTAAAAGAAAAATGTTGGATATGTTGGATTTTTACTATGACACATTTTTATCCTGACAGTTTGGGGACAAAACAGAGTCATACCATTTGAGCCAGTGTCTCCTGTCTCAGTGGGAGGTGCGGGATTACCCTATACCATATCAGCTGCCTGACTACCACCCCTTAGTCCCAGCCCCTGAGTTGTAGTGACCTCAGCATCCACTAGAGAACCAGAGTTGAGTAGTATGACAACATGTACACCCTCATTCACAGATTTAAAAGATACACTCTGAGCACACAGAGAGAAGAACAGTCACATGCACTTGTAAACATCCACACACACACATGCCTGTAGCTAAGAGAGAGGCGGTGAGGGAGAGAGAAGGGGAGAGAGAGGGGGAGACAGACAGACAGACCCAAACCCTAATGGCTAATCAATAATCAATAAATGAATAAAATGTGAATGTGATATTCATTGTATTCATATGCATAATATAATACTCATTCTCAGAACTATACATATAAAGTTGCCCTGGATCTGAATTCAAGTTCCAGTGAGAACTTCAGAAAATTCTTGTGCAGATCGCTGTATATATACAACTAATTGAAGAGTCTTTTTATTCCCTAAATATACAAAAATGTGTTCTATTCTTGTGTGAATATGGAACATATAATTGCAATAACAGATATAAGGAATGCTTAACATGTATAGACACAGCACTAACTAAGGTCTTTCTTATGCCTGTCATTTTGTAATCCTCCCAAATGCTCAGTTAGTATAGTGCAACTTCAAGAGCCCCAGTCTCCGTAACCCTACATCCTTCTGATAACAGCCTAATAGATGTTATGGGTAACGCGCCGATCAAGCGCGCAGGGATATGGGAGACGTTATCTGGACCCTAGTCCAGATAGTCTATCTCTCAATTAACATCTATAATAGTGGTATTAATTAGTTAAAGGGCTCACTGAAGAAATAAATGCATTTTGAACACACTATTTAAGCCTACAAAGGTACAACGCTAAATATGGCATATTATAATGGGTCCCAATCAAAAGCCTGCAATCCCCACGAACTGAATGGTCCTGGGTAAGACCTTAAAGTGCCTTTCTCTGTCTCTCTCTCTCCCTTCTTCTCTATCTCTATTTCATGGGTAAGATCATAAACTGCCTCCCTCTAAGCTCTCCCGCCCTTGGTATAACCATCTTAAATGTGTTGATAAGGGCGTAAAGCAACCAATCTCACTTTCTCACTCCCACAAACTGAATTATTAATATCCAAATTTACCTTCTGCTAAATAATTAAATACAATAGTTTACAGTGAATGATGTCTAAATAAATTTAGGGTGTTAGAATACTCAATAATTTTCATCACATAAAAACATATATATATTTACAGACTGGTAAAACTGGTTTATGTAGTTATATTATATATATCTTAGTATACATGTTCTCTCTATATGAAAATAGGATTGTTTAATGGAAATAGTGTTCCCAATCGATTATAGACTTGTTGACTAGGGAAAGAGGGGGGAAGGAAACTAGATATCAAGGAGTGTAAATCCTTTTTTGCAACAAGATCGATATAGCGATATTCTCAAGGGAAAGGGGGATTAAACTTTGTTACACTGTATTGTTGAAAATGTAGTATTACGTTATTACTCCACTAGTACAAGTGCGAAGGGAGGGAGAATTTTAATGTCTCAAATGTCTAGCCCTCTAGTACAAGAGGAACAAAACTGAACTTGTAGTAGTATTTTATATTATTCTATTTTATTCTTCCCTAGATATTGTTACAGGAACCTTATCTCTCGAATAGACTTTATTTTAACATTGTAATAAACAAACTCTGCTGTCCATTACAACACAAACAATGAACACTACAAATTGACACGGACCATATGTGATCCGTTTTAGGAAAATGAGTCATAAGTCGCAAAAAATGGATTTTGAGATATCACCATATTCGAATAGATGAGATCAAGCCGATTCCAATGATAGTCAACAGTCTAATAATCTAATAAGTATTTCTAGATTTTAAGTTTGATATTTTCGTTTTTGAAAAAAAAGTTTCCAATATTTCTTGGGGTCAATAAACAGTTAAGTAACTAAATGTAGTCCATATGAGGACCTATAAAACGAAAGGATATATTACATAGATTGTCCTGAAATTTGATACATCGATTGACATAACTATAAGTGACACACTCTCCAAAAATCAGGAGATTCCAATAGTGTGATCTTGTGAGAAAAATGCTTTGAAAAACACCAATTTTGCGACTTATGACTCATTTTCCGAAACACATCACATATTCAATCACAAACAACATGATTGAACATTGAACAAACCACCTATGTTCACTAACTAAGATTTGCCTGGAAGACCTGCGTGTCATAAGACTTGCAGATGGTGTATTCTTTTCTGATTGTACTGTATGTCTATTCGGAATAAAAATCCTTTATACCACGATCGGGAGTTGTACACACTGCAAATGAGTGAATACATGCCATGGTGTTTTGTTGAAAGGATCCACGCGTGAAAATATGAACTTTTTTGGCCTAAATCTAAGAAGCCTTCTCATTGGGTGACGTTAGGCTTGCTCATGACGTCACGCCTGTTCGTGACGTCATATGCTGTATGTTTCGTTGTGATTAGCCAATCAGTTGTAAGCTTGTCTAGCGCCTTATTATAAAAAAAACCAATATGGCGGGTCATCGAGAGAAGCAAGGTAAATAAATAGTTTGTTTCTTCAATTTATTTTAAAATATAAGATCGTGGTATAAAAATAGGATGTAACTCGGTTAGTTTCTGACTTACTGTACACGATGCCCACTCGTTTTTTTCGACCAGGCATCTCACTTGAAGTTCTGACTTACTGTACACGATGCCCACTCGTTTTTTTCGACCAGGCATCTCACTTGAAGCCTGAGGCTTCTCGTGAGATACCTGGTCGAAAAAAACTTGTGGGCATCGTGTACAGTAAGTCAGAAACCAACCTCGTTACATCCTATCATAATAATATATAAACCCCAAATACCCTTACCGCATCCCTCACCCTAAAACCAGACCCTTTATGGACTTAGGACAACCAATTTACGGACTTAGGACAACCAATTTAAGGTTAGGTTTATGTTTAGGTTTACTTTTAGTATTGTAGTAGCAAGAGGACCCGGGGGTCTCTTCCCCTTGACCCCTTTTGACCTCTCATTAATTGACCCTTCCTTATTATTCTCATTTACTTGATTGTATTAGTTTGAACGTATTGTATGACTGGTATGACCCCTGCCCCTCCCTCCTCGAATGACCCCTCCCCTGTACCCACAGGAGGGTGGGCTGGGGTGAGCGGAGCAGAGTCAGGACAGGGAGAGGAAAGAGAGAGAAACCTGCTGTGTGATTTATGGGGCATTGATGCTGCGGGCAGGTAGGAGGTCCGGATCGGAGTTGGTTAGATGACCTGCTCTGATCGGAGCTGCTTAGATGACCTGTCCAAGCGGGAAATTGCATGTGTGATGAGCTATGATTGTGGCTCTGGCCCTATAAAAGGTGCTGTATTCTCTTGTCTCTGCTTGCTGCTTCATTTCTTCACCCTACCGTCGTACCTTGATGTTCACTTTGTGATTGTACTGCTGATACTCTGTATCTTACCGTGTACAAGACTACTGGAATAAACCTCTACTTGCCAATTTAGTTACTTGTACCTGTTGCACTTGTCCACCCCTAGCTGGGCTTTCACCGTACTCCTCAGATAATCAAGGGAATTGGGGTAATTAAGCAGGATCAACTCGGCATCATGGCTTCTCCAATCTCAGACACTACCACTACGCGGGAGATCCAAGATGGATTCGATCAACGTAACGCTAATAGCTTAACTTTAAAGAGGCCCAATCAGAGAATTGATTACAATGCTAATGATGAAAATGATTACGCTAACAGTATATAGGCATATAGACAGTAAAACATAAACAGTAAACAGACGTAGACAGTAAGACATAAAAATAGACAGTGATGAGTGGGGAATAGGGCACGTCTACCTGGGTGACATCAGCACCCGAATAGGGTTCTGTGCTTTGTGGTTAGGGGAATCCCTGCATATATGCAACCTTATAACATGATGTCGGCTCCTCACGGCAATTTGGCACCCATGTATGGTAACTAAAATTACGCATACCCGGTTGGCATTGAACCAATAAGGGTTCCGCCTCCGTCCCAAGCATTTTTGTCTCAATATCTCCCAATTGAACATAACATTGCAAAAGCAGACAATAAGCTGTTTCATTTCTTTTGAAAAAGAACCCGAGAATGCATTCAGTCGTTCCGCATAATGGATGAATACATGTTGTCATTGATTGAATTTGCATTATATTTCAGAATGCAAGTACCCGCCCAATGGACCTAAGTTTGGAATGGTTGACGTTGTCAGTAAGCATAGTAATAGTGTCCTCCAGTTCAATGGCAGAATAAAGGTGCGATGTAAGGATACTTACACTGACATTGGAGAAATGAGTATCATTTGCGCTGGTGAAAATCTGTACTATTACCGATCACCATGGTGCCAAAGTAAGTTACATTTACATATGATCTTTATAAATATTTACTAGCAATTGCAATAGCAATTGTGTATCTGTAATGTAGAAGATGTTTACAAAACGGTGGCACCAATGAGGGAGGTGTATCTTATAGGGCTAACCTATCTTATCAATGGGGACAGTATCAATGCGCTGGTGAAAATCTGTACTATTATCGAACACCATGGTGTAAAGGTAAAAGTTATAATTACATTATTATTATTTTACTAATATCTGATAATAGCAATTGTGTTTCTGTAATATAGAAGATATTTACAAAATTCTGGCACCAATAAGGAAGGTGTATATTATAAGGTTAAATTATCTTATCAGATACGACGGCCATATCAGGCCTGAGGCGGATAATGCAATAACCTGACCTTCCTCCGTCTTTGCACCTCAGAGTCCTTACTGTGGTTCACAGCAGGAGCAAACAAGCTAGGGTAGCATTTGCCAAAGTGCCTGTTGTATAAGTTACAATGACCATTCACAAATTCTACACAGTCCAATTTGCTTGTATAAGCTCATGAATTGTATGTCCTTCGCGTCCCTATCATCATATTATTATGTTCATGTAAGTGTGTTTTGGCATGCATGAGATAAACTTTGTATCGTTTTCCCAAATATGTGTGAACATCTGTGATCACCTGTAACCTCTTTCCCTTCTCCCTTTTCCCTCCCGCTGTCTCTCTTTCTCTGTCTCTTTCTCTTTCTGAGTCACCCTCTCCCTCTACCCTCTCTCTCCCTCTCCCCGCTCTCTCTCTCTCTCTTGCCTATTCCCCTCTCCCTCTTATTGTAAGAATTGATATCAAATGAATGCCCCGAAATGCAGCTTGCAAGTGCAGCTTTCTGCTGATAAATTACATTTTTCATTGGATAAATTGATATATTTTGAATACAAAAATAAACAAGTTGCAGAGGGAAAAGGAGTGTGCCAGAGGGATGATGGTTGGAAAAAGTGTCCCGATCTGGGATAAGAGGCCCCTGTAGCAGGCCATGGCTATCATATCTTATCATGTTGCGAAAATACTCAACACCAAAGGAGAAATACTCAACACCATAGTAGAAATAGTCAATAGGTGCAGGGATGTAATTTTCTATGGAGGATTACAAAAACAATTTAATTGAAACGTATCACTCTGTGAAATATCTGGAAATAAAAACCTGTTCAAAAAAGGGGAATAGTGGAAAAGGAGGCTGCAATATTATATATAATATTATATGATATTACTTATTTAGTTTGAGTTGGCATGGACCTTGACATGGGCCATAATATGGGTAGAATTTGAAGAGATTAATTACCCGCTTCTTGCACCGGAAAATGTCCGCAAATGGTATAGTTTAAGCTAGTTTAGATCAGGAGACACCACGTTCAGATGTGTTGTCGCTTACAAAGCAGAAACTGCTTTAAAGACCATATATACTAAAAATATAAAATTAATAACCTCCATTTAGGGCTTACTGGTGCACTGTTTGTGCAGTGATTATGTGATTAGACAGCAAACAATGCACCAGCAGCCGGTCAATGTCAGTCATTAATCCTTTAATATATTATCAAATTGCATATCTATTCTATTCTACTTTCAGAAGCCTATTGTCCTTCCCCTGAAGCACCTTCCCATGGACACCTTTTCCCCCCTGCTAAGTTCTACCCAGCAAAGGCACAGGTAAACGTCACCTGTGATGAGGGCTACAGATACAGTGGAAACCCTACCATCACCTGCCAAAGGAACAGAGAATGGGACGATGCTGTTGGAATGTGCATAAGTATGTTTGGTGTAGGAGTGTAGGACTAACTACTGGTAACCCAAAAGTAAAATATTACCAAATAAAAAGATTCATGGCACCGAATATTTCTTCATTACAGGGATCTTTTCACCCATGACAAGGAGTCTTTTTACTATGACGACTCCCCTATTACCCATGACATGTGCCATCTGCTGCTATGGCACATCGCACAAGGAGATGACAGTGATCACAAGGAGATGACAGTGATCACAAGGGGATGGCAGTGATCGGACACTGACTTTTGGGTTCCTTTCCTTTCTGTCATGTCTGTATCTAACTCACTGATCCCACAAGTCTGCAAACTTAGTTCTACACTGACCTAGATTCGAGGTTGAGGGTGCGTCAGGCACACACAGGAGTAGTATGGACCATTCATTTTGTCTGGAATGGGGAGATGCAGTTCTAATGGTTAGATAAGGGGTGGGGATGGGATGGGGTTATGAGGTATGATTTTGTACTCTTTATAATATATTTGTACTCTTTATTTAATATAATATATTTGTTGTAATTAACTAATGCCATCTTTAAGAGGCAAGTAGCCTATGCTATACATAAACTTAGTCCATAATATTAGCCCTCCCCTCCCTATACACAATGGCCAGCATGCAGCAGACCTGGCATAGGAATACATTGAAGTACATTAGGGTGAAAAGGAATGACATCAGATGGTGGCTAAGTGCACATTTCTGTGAGAAAAAGAAAATCCGAAATCCAAGAAAGTTTCTATTCGGATATTAAGATATTCATAAGCCATGTTGATTATGTCTTAGGATATCTTAGAAAAGGAAAATGATATTCAAAAAAGAAAAGTGTTGGATTTGTTGGATATTTACTATGACACGTTTTTATCCTGACAGTTTGGGGACAAAACAAACCCCTATAAATCTGGGGAGTATTTATGTCTTATCATTTTACTGGAGATCGTTGGAGATGGAGGGACATGATCACGTAATGGCATGGGTCTGGTTGATTGATGTTGTGTTATTTAAAGTGCATTCTCACATTTTTATAAGGATTCGTAACGCTCTTGATGGAACTTAAGATTTGTTATTTAGACTAAAATGTGTACTATTATCATTGATATTATCTCTGATTGGTGTGTACTAATCATATCTTTACATTGTATAAAGTTTATTTGATTTTGAATGTACTCGATCAAATTGATATATTATCTCCTTCTTACATGTAAATATATGTAAATTATGTGGAGAGGAGTCGACTGACACCCACCTCGACCTCAGATAACGGTGTCATCTGCAAAAACTTGCAGTTGTGTGTGTTTAATTTGGCACGGCAGATCATTAATGTAAATTGAAAATAGTATCAGGCCCAGTGTTGTCCCCTGGAAGACTCTGCAAATAATTTCCCTTAGGTTTGAGATACACTTGATTAAGGGGAGAGACTACCGTATCATCTGTGGAATAGCCCAGTCTGAACCCAAACTGTCTGCCAAAGAACAGGTTATTCTTTTCAAAATGTGACATCAGCATTCTCCGAACATGTGGCTGATAAGCAAATACTGATAATGGGCCTGTAGTTACCAGGCATGCTATCATCACCCGCTTTTAAATAGGGGTGTAACCTATATTTCACATGCAAACTGGACAAGAAAGTGGAGTGCATTGGGTGTGGGATATAGGGGAGAGGAGAGAATTAAGGAGAAAGAGAAACAAGGAGAGAGAAAATAAAGTAGGCAGTATAGTGTAATTCGCATTCAAGGGTGCAGGAGGACAGGGGAGAAGGAGAAAGAGTGAGAGAGGTAGCAGGAATTGGCGGGGAGGGATTGGGAGAAAGAGATAGAGAGAGTGTCAGGCGAACATGGATCAAGGATCAAAGAAGGGAATGCCACGTTTCCCTTGTAAACGGTCATAGAACGAAAGACAACTGTTTCCCTTGGTAATGGTCATAGATGATATAAGAAAGTCTATGTAACTGTGAACTGGATTCTGGTTTCCCCATCAACATCTTCTAACCTGTTTCAGAAATAGAATGTCCAGCCATTAGACGACCGCACTCCACACTAAAGACTCAGCCGCCCTATTACTACAATGCTTCACTCCCAGTGCGATGTAGGGAAGGATATTATTACACTGGGGATGATTCAGCTACATGTGGATATGACAGTCAGTGGACGAGGCCTATTGGGTTATGTAAAAGTGAGTATTTGCAGGTTTAATTTATTGGCATCAACATTTTGTTAACATCTTCAATTCAGCAGTCATCCTACTCACCCCAAAAGAACAATTTCAATCACCTGTGTTATTTGGGTTGGCTCATTTACCTGACTTATTTGCCCGTTCAGAATTGACATTTTTGTTCAGAATGTCTTTATTAAAGCTATGTGTGGTCAAGCGTGGCATGCTACCAAGGTTGCATCATAGGGTAGCGGGGGTCACTGTATGAGGGGGGTTACTATCCAAATCCAGGTTACATACCAATATATGACATCACTCCCTCCCCTCTTTCTAAATCAAACACAGGTTTGATTTCCTTAAATCTACTTAATGAGAAAACCGATAATTACATATCATGCTGTATATGTTTTAGAGGACAATCATATCTATAAATGAACAGACAACCATAGAAATAGGTAGAAACAAAGGCCAATGGCCGGCGTGGCGTCCAGTTACGTAACCAGCGTCCTTTCCAAGGAGCGCCTAGTGCCGCATGTACATGATATTTTTGCTGAACATTAGGATTTCACATCGCTGCCTATCTAAGGCAGTTCAGACACATATATGATGGAGGGAGAAACAACAAACTTCTTCCCACCCCGGTTCCAACCTACCTTACACCAATTACTAAATTTCTGGACAGTTAAACAAAAGCCGAATCCATGGACGATATATTATAACGGTTAACCTGCAGATCGGATTTGTGGTATGGAAGTCTATGTGAGATCTGGGAATATAATCACAACTTTCATGCCCTCTACTCTATGTTAAATAGACGCATTGCCGCTCATTTTTGTTACATGCATTCGAAAATTCTACTGCTTATAAAATGAAATATATATCTCCAATTCTACAATATGTTGACCAGACCTCTACTAAGAGACATTTTTCTACTTCTATAATCGACTTGTACTTTGCCCTCTCCCAATTACGGACGTTTGGGTGATTCTCTTTGTTACCGTTAATTAGGGCGCAAGCCTCTACATGCAAACACCGCACAGGCAGAAACAAAGGCAGAAGGCCGGCATGGCGTCTATGACGCAATCAGCGTCCCCTCCAACAAGTGGCTAATACCACCATTCATTGCTACTTTTGCCGAACATTTGAAGCATTTTAATTCGGTTAATTCACCTAGAAGAACACTACAAAAATATACATATTATACTTCATTTTCTCTGCCTTCGTGTTGCATATGTGATTTGATTTGTTATGCAAAGTAATTGATGATCAGTGAATTGATAATTAAGGTTATCTGGTTGCATAATAATTGATCATTTAGAAGTCCATTTTTGTGCTGTTTGTGATCTAAATGTAACATCTATCACATTTGTGAATACAACCCTGTTTTATTTCATATTTTACTTGTTAATGTCGGACAACTTATTGAGTTACTCTTCTAGAATTATATTGGGATCATGTACATCTAGATCTTACCACAACACATATACCAGTGATTTGTTTCATTAACTTCTATTACAATCTTTACATTAATTATATTGACTTTATGTGTGAGAGATATATTATATTTGGTGCACCACCTCCAAGATGTTAAGCTCTACAAAATAGCTATAATATAACAAAATGATATTATGATGATGGTTTATTGCATTCTCATTTTAAATACATTTACATAGGGGTGACTTTCATTTTTATACATCCCTCAATGGTTGCCAGTATCTGATATTCAGTATAATTCTATCATCTATAGCTTACCTTTATTATTGGCTTTATTATCTTGATGTGGTAATATAATATATGTTTTAATCTGTTTTAATTATCCACTCTATCAGAGTTCCTCACAGAGTATATAATCAGGGGGAGAACTCACCAGATTAAATATTATAGTCTTTAATTCAGATTATGTCATGATTTAAGCATGTATTTGTTTGATTTAAACAGATGGTTGTTCATTTATAGATATGATTGTCCTCTAAAATATATGCAGCATGATATGTAATTATCGGTTTTCTCATTAAGTAGATTTAAGGAAATCAAACCTGAGTTTGATTTAGAAAGAGGGGAGGGAGTGATGTCATATATCGGTATGTAACCTGGATTTGGATAGTAACCCCCCTCATACAGTGACCCCCGCTACCCTATGATGTAACCTTGGTAGCATGGGATGGTCACGTGGTCAAGCCACGCTTGACCACACATAGCTTTAGTAAAGACATTCTGAACTAAGACTCTGACTGGCGTGCATCTCATTTATGTTAAGCTCTACAAAATAGCTATAATATAACAAAATGATATTATGATGATGGTTTATTGCATTCTCATTTTAAATACATTTACATAGGGGTGACCTGCAATTGGCCACACACAACTATCAAGCATGGCAGCATAAGGGAATGTCGACCGTGCCACTACAGAGACCAGTTACAGATCACTTGTGACGAAGGATACAAGTACACAGATCCTCCCATTGTGTGTGAACAGGATGGCTCCTGGAATACCTCAAGGATGGGCTCCTGTGAACGTGAGTCACTATTACTACCATAAACCTGTATATGCAGGTCAATGCAAATTAAACTTATAAATTGGTTGTCACAAGTGTAGGTGCAAAAGGAATTATCTGACCAGCATCTTACTCAGGTTAAAACTCTGGTAGTTGAGAGCTAGGATAAACTTTTTAAAGACCGATTTAACCTGCATGAAGCTATTCAGCAGCAACTGTTTATCTATACAAAAATAAGATCAGAAAAGAAAAATAGTATAACATATTATCAGAGATATTAATCAGAAAATATATTCATGAATGATATTCTATCAGTTACCATCAATAGAAAACCACCTTTGTCATCAACTGGTAATGTTACTCCTCTTAATAGTTTGTGCTGTACAGTAAAAAATGAAGGAATGGAAACCTCTCCAGTTGGAGTTATAGCGCACTGTATATTATCAGCAATTTGATGAATAAAAGTATCAACTACTGAACTAAGGGTGTAAATTGTTATATTCTTTATTTATAACAGCTTTCGGTTGTGGCAAGCTTCCGTCAGTTCACTTTGTGGATGTAAAAAGAGTGAATGCTTCAGTAGCAACAGTTTCCTGTATGGACAGTACCAATAATGAACTGGAGGGCCATGATACTATATATTGTGATGAAAATGGATCATGGGCAAAGCTACCAACCTGCAAACTTATGAGGAATGGTAAGGACAAACAGTGTTTAAATTGTAAATGATGATGACAAATCAAATATCGAGAACGGGCACTGTGGTAATAGTTCATTGAACTGATTTTATATGACATTTACACAGGGGGTGACCTGCAGTGACTAAGGTGTTTATTGTGATAAAAATGGATCATGGGTAAATGTACCAACTTGCAAACCTGTTCTTCATGGACTCTCCACAAGTTTATTAAATACCTGTTTAATTTGTCCTTTTGAGATGGAATCCCATTGGCTTGATAGACAAGACACATACCCAAATTATTTATTATAAAATATCTTACAACCATTACAGTACAATGTTTCTTATAATATATAGCAATCAGGAATGGAAGCATTAGCATACTTTCAAGAAGTTTTAAATTGAAAAAATGCGTGCTCATTCGTGGCAGAGGTTCATGTACTGATCATCCCCAAATGCCTGATGGGGAACAAATTATTGGAAAGAATCATAATTCATTGTAGTAATCCATAATTTCAAACTTTGAAGAATGAAAGTACACACTCGTATTGAAGGATGGCATTTGTTGTTTGGTAGAACAGAGCATTCATGGATGCATGTACCAAGAGATGTACAGAAAATACAAAATAGGACAGCTAATTTCTATTTTGTGGCCCATTCATTCCCTCTCCATGCAAAGGTCACCAAGATCTCCGATACAAATGACACTGTTATGATGGAACTGTCTAAATATACGAAAAGGCTAGCAATAATTGATTATTCATGATTTTCATTATTTTGCCAAACGTTTACATGTCAATATTGATTTATTTCAGGACCACCACCGATTAACACGAAGTTCTTGGTTACTATAGCCCTTTTAGGAGTGTTATTGTTTATAGCAGGCCTAATTATAATAGTCTTGCGAAAGAGATCCACGTCTTCGCATTAAGGACACAATCCCACTGGTTAGTGAAATTACTATTATGTCGCAAGTTATTCAACCTTTATTACATGTTCTACAGAAGTTTTAAGAGACTTAATTCTCTTCCTACCCATGGTCCGGACTAATGCTATCATTGTTGCTATGGATGATTAGGAAATAATTTAGAGGTCAATTGGCCCCAATTTTACCTCTATATTTTCTTTTCCCACAACTCTCTTCCTGCCGAATTATATATTCATTCTCTTTATTCAATCATTTTCATTCCAATTTTCATTAATTGGTTAATAATAATTGCTTAATTAATTAATTTTGCTCTTATAAATAACATGTTGATGCACATCAACATGTTATTTAATACAGCAAAAAGAGAAATGTCTGATCTTCCCAATAATGAACAAGTTTCATTGGTCCATGTACATTCACACACACTTCAGAAATCGATGAGAAAGTTAATTTTATTCTAAAATTGTAATATTTATCCCATGACATGTATATAAGTTCTTTTACAACTATACATTTCAGCAATTAGTTCAGCAATTAGGATTTTAGAACTAAATTCATTTAATTTCAACCGGCGTATATTAATGGCATTATTCAACTATGGCCCATGGCCTCTATAAATACCAAAGCAAATAAACTTACCTTTACACAGCTATACATTAATACATTATATGCTGCTTCTGTCGAACACAAAGCCAAATTATGTGGTAGTCAATGAATTGAAGCAGTTGCTAAAATCCCCAATGAACTATTTTCGCCCCACCCCCGTTACTTGTGAAAACTTTTAACTATAATGAACTATAATGTAATCTTCTTTGATCTTCCTCTAATGAAATGGAAAAGGAACAGGAATTGGATTACTCCCTAATCAGGAATAATAACGACGGAGGATGGAAGACTTCATCAACAAACAGTTATTCAACAAAATGATGTTATGGATGGGAGCCGTGCACACTGAAACAGGGACCACCAAAGAGTCGTTGGCTGTGGCTGTATACATACGCACATGTATGTAACGTAATACGTTCATTTATGTACCCGTAAATATATTCGGTGGCCTTCCAAAATTGTGGAATCTCACTTATTTCGACCAAACACTGTGCTGACCAAATGCTGGTTCAAGCTTAGGGTGTGTAATAGGTTATCAATACAGCATGTAACATTTCTACTACCTTCCTATGTTAAATCACACTTAAGGATCCACCTTAAGGCTATGTAATACTCATGATCCCATTCGCAATATCACCAATGTCACAAATGTCCGGACATGTGAACGCGCGTGAACGTTTGATCTCTTAATTTGCTGGTTAATATTTATAAATAAGAGTGAGCTCTGAATGTACGTCCCCATGCCCGATCGGTCATTAGTCCTTTAAAAGATGAAGAAGGCAACTAATCAGAAGACCTACACCTCGAAATGACGATTGGAAATCAAAAAAGTGGGATTCTCAAAATGATGAGTCGGACCAGAGATGCCAACTTTTTTTAGTCAGGCTTGCGGGACACTATCCCAGCCATTATTAGGCGTGGGGTCTGGGGCCCTAGGCGGGCCCCAGAAGCCAGAGGGTTTTCTTTGCTCTCTGGTGCATTTTAAGCATTTTTTGGGGTTAAATATTGTCCAAATGATAATATAAACTTCTTACTTTGATTCGCATAACAAAATGAAATATAGACTTGTATAAGCGGCACAGGTCACAGGTCATTGACCCATTATACACAAACCATTATAATTATTTAGAATATATACAAAAATATTAATAACACTGTTTTCCCCTTGTGTTCCTGCTGAATTGGCTTGAATACTTGTTTTGGTTTAGACCCCCGTTACGGCGACAGAGGATTCCAAATAAATCAACCTTAGATTATTCCATTAAGAAATTTATTAAACAGTTAACTATAATGATTTTTTAATCAAAACAACATAATATTTCAGAATAATGAGTTTTTCCCTGAAATTACTGGTTAATATTTTTTAAACAGTAGTTTGGATATGAAAATGAAACTCCTCTTTGATATAATTAAATACATAAATACGAAATTCTGGAAAATGACTAGTTCCCCCTTAGAAACAGAGAACCAGGTATGATCAAAATTGCGCGAGCAAAGAAAAATTGCATGCGGGGTAGTGTCTTCTATATATAGCTCCTTATATAGTTCCATTTCCATAGCTTGTGTTGGTACTTTTCCCAGTTAGATGTAAACTTGAAAAGTATTTGAGTTGTACATTTCGTTTACTTTTCATTCTGCCATTACCACATAGTCAATAAGGCATTGCAGGGACGTGTTGTATTTGTATAACCGGGGCGGGGGTAGAGGCTTAGAGTACTACTCTGAGGTAGAGGTAACTCGGGGTAGATATGCGGCAGTAGACAGGGAACTGGGGTGTATTTTAGGTCAGGATCCAGGATTTAAAAGGCCCTATGGGATTCAGGAAAGGGATTCAGAGCCCGATTTAATTTTTCCCCAGGAAAAAAATAAGATTGAGTAGTGAAATGGTGAATTCTGGGGGCATTTTTCCATGATATTTTAGGAATCTGAGAGCATTTACTGAAACATATCAATAATAATTATATACACTTTATTTCAATTAATGACTTTTTAGAATTTTTTCTTTTATTAATTGTATTACCAACAATACTAGGGTTGCTCCTTTTTTCAAGTTATTGGTATGCAAGTTAATAGACTCTTGAATATTCGAAATACATATATCTGGCCAGAAGGTACACAAAATTAGACAATTTCTTTTTTATCATTATTTCATTCAGGCCGATGTTAATTTCTTTGCTAAAAAAGATGGCTAAAATTGAAGGGTGCCTAAGTTGGGATAGAAAATCTATAAACAAAAATATATTACAAATCAACTCACAATTGAGGCAACTATGATATGTATATAAAGCCAAATCAAACTTGTGTGGCTGCCCCTTTAATTTTTCATGGTAGGCAAATTCTTTTGAAAAGAAATGAATTTGGCTAGAACCTGCAGGTGCCTACGTCGGGATACATTTTATTTAATTATTCTGTTACTATTCATCTTTTAAACTTCTTGTGTCGCTCGTCGCTTGAGCAAAGTGTACTATTAACAACTTCAAATTCTGAGCGGAAGAATTTGAGTGGAAAATATTTGACTAAATGGCCAGAAAAACTTACCCCAATGTAGGCAGCCCCGCCTCTACCCCTGATGTAGGCACCCCTGATGTAGGGCCACACCATTATGTAGGCCCATTGTATCAGCAAGTAGACTCTTTATATTTTATTCATACCCTTGTGTATCCTTTTATAGCTTGGGTTATATAACCGCAGTTGATGTGACTGTGGGGGGCATTCCAAGCTAAATATTGTTTACTGAGGTGGAGGTGGAGGTGTTGAGTGGGGGGGGGGGGACCATACCCAGCCAAATATTGTTTACTGAGGTGAAGGTGTGTGTGTGTGGGGGGGGGGGAAGATAGAACATCCCACACACCCAGCTGAGTATGATGAGGTGGAGGGGAGGAGGTGGCGGGGTGGGTCGAACACCCCAGTCCCGTCTAGCTGAGTAATCATTGTCCCATCAAGTGGGTGTGGGGTGAGGTTAAACCCCCACACCCCATACACATGCATTTGTTCTACCCTATTTCAAAGACAATCAATTGAGTGGGAACATGATATTATCAATGATATTATTGCATTGATTTTGGAGTAGGCCTATGTAGACCTATGTAGAAGTGGGCAGGTTGAAGGGATTTTTAAAAATTGTTGTAGGTATTAATTAACTCTTTTTGGGGGGACCACTGACCTAGGAGTGACAGGGGGGTGGGGGTGGCTGTTCGTTCACAACACCCCTGACACCCCCTGGTTGGATTGGATTGGATTGGAAAACGTTTATTTTCGACCATGGTTACAATAAGGGGGCTTGTCTCCGACAATGGGAGGTTTGCCAGCCAACAATTTTGTTGGTTTTACACCAGTAATTTAGAGCATTATGGTTGTTTGGCCCATGGCATAAATTATCGTATCGTCTGCGAACATTTGTATGTTTGGTAGACTGGTTACGGGCCTGATTTTGAATTCTTGTTCTTATCTTGTGATAAGTATACATATTTGTCTCTATATGTGCGGAACTATTATAGCTCGGAATTATGATCTTCATAATACTTGTAAAATAATACCTCTGTGTTACAGAAGGCTACAGAGAAACTTTAATCTTTTCTGGATGGAAAGGAGCACGCAGGACCCACGCAGGCTTGAATATGGCAAGCGTGATCCTGCGCGCCTCCAAGTACAGAAGTGGAAGAAAGTATTAGGAGAAGCAGCATAGCTATAAAATAAAAAGTTTGTGGAATTTACTTCCTATGAATTTAAGAAATTGATCTGAAATAAAATTGATCTGAATTAATGATCAATTATCGGATTGTTTGAATTGTAGTAGTCTTATAGCATAACACGACCCCCTTGCCTATATGTTACACTCCCCTATATTTTCTGGATTGCATGTATTGAGTGAGACTTTTTGGTAACAAACTGGAATCGGACTGTATGTAGCAGAAATACGTCGGTGCCCTTCCCAGAGGCCTGTAGACTCAATTCAATTCAATTCAATTCAAGAATTCTTTATTGCATTTGTTTTTAAGTACAATATGGTAGTTCGACTATCTTGATAGACAAGAGTCTAAGAAGTTCTTCCGCCGAGTGCCAGCGTTCTTGATTGGTCTTTACATAAAGTTTCAACATGAACATGAAAATAAATTATAGGTACATAACAAGAGGAAGTGTTATAATGTGATAATTATGAAATGGTAGATGACAAAAGTTAACAATCTGGGTAGATGAGACAGTGATGTAATAGGAATGAGTTTTCGAACCGATAGGTTCTCTTTAGAAATATAGTGAGTTCCTATGAAGGGATTAAATCAAATCACAATATGCGGCTGTACTAGTGGAGCCGGCAGGACAATAATGATACAACATAATTGAGGCATGAGAAGCAGTAGAAAATGCTTGCCTATAATTATTACAAACTTGCCTAGAGTTACAGTGTATATAAGGCACATATTTTGCGGCTGTACTAGTGGAGCCGGTAGGACAATAATGCTGCAACATAATTGAGGCATGAGAAGCAGTAGAAAATATTTGCCTATAATCATTACAAACTTGCCTAGAGTTACATTGTAGATAATGCACAAGGTATAAGTAGCAATAAGTTTTCATTCCCTGATTTATGTTAGATTGTGTAAATTGAGTAAATTTATGGTTGCATAGAAGTTATCAAGTTACTGCGTTCATTGGATTTCAAGGTTGCATAGAAATTATTGAGTTATCAAGTTACAAGGTTGAGACATATATTTGCCCATCATACAATATACTATATACAGGGTTAAGTAGCGGTTGCTAGGACATAGTCCATAGATATGTAAGTGTCAGAGAGGTCCGCTTGTAGAAGGAAAATACCATTGGGAGTGGCTAGGCACTATAATAAGTTACCTGTCCATTTCCCTAGGTAATTCAGGACGTTGACCAGGGTACGTTGACCAGGGTACGGCCACTTAGTAGAATTCATATATAACAGTGGTTGGACACGAGGAGTCAGCAGAGAGGAGTACTAGGTTATTTACATATCAGAAGCTATTAATTATTAAAGGGGGATAAGAGTTTGTCTGTGTATTTCTTGAAATTTGTTTTGTCATCAATTTTGTGAGCTTCAATACCGAGCTCATTCCATCTCTTTTGACATTTGTAAATCAGTGAATTTATGATCTTGGAGGACTTTGAATTTAGAACTATAAGGTTTCTCCTGCCGTTAGTGTGGCTCCTCGTGGGCAAGTTCCTGCCGTCTATATTGACCGGATTTTGTGAGAGATAAAAGGAGATATCTAATATGTGTTTGTCTCTGCGGGCTTGGAGAGGCCAAACATTTAAGGTTTTATGTTCCTTATCAACATTCTCAAATTTGGATTTGTTAAATATTATCCTTAGCGCTCTGTTTTGTTGTGACTGCAGCTTTTGGAGCAAACTTTTCGGGGCTGAGTCGTAAATAAAGTCACAAAAGTCGAAATTAGGGAGTATTGCCATCTTATACAAGTCATGTTTGGCTTTGGTTGTGAGCGATTCTCTCGCTCTATATAATAAACCAATCTTGGCTGATACCTGGCTGAGAGTGCTCTTTGTTTGAGACTTAAAGGTTAGCAGTTCGTCAAGAATAAAGCCAAGGTATTTGTATTCGGATACTTGTTCTAAAACAGAATGACCTAACATGAGATTCTTAGTGGGATTTTGGGATTTTCTCTTCGTAGGGTAGCTCAGTGCAAACGACATGGTTTTACATTTTGCAGTGTTAAGTGATAGTTTATTAACCTCACACCAAGTGTAAACATTATTGAGGTCAAGTTGAAGTTTCTTATATAAATCATCAGGGTTTTTACTATTATAGAAAAGAACCGTGTCGTCTGCATAGTGCTGTATACGGGCATGTCTGACTACTGAGTGGAGATCGTTGATATAGATGGTAAATAATATTGGCCCAAGTATTGTTCCTTGGGGTACCCCATAAGTGACCGTACCCTCCTCTGACTTGAAACCATTGATTTGTACCATTTGTTTTCTTTGAGAGAGATAGTTGGAGAACCAAAGTAGTTCCATATCCCGTATCCCATATGCTGCCAGCTTTTCCAGTAAGATATGATGGTGCACAGTGTCGAAGGCTTTGCTAAAGTCCAGGTAAACCGTCTTGTTCAATAATTTGTTATTTAAATCAGTATATATATTTTGGAGAAAATCGGTTTGTGCCTGCTGAATAGAGCGACCTGTGCGAAAGCCATACTGAGTGCTGCTGAACAGGGAGTGAGTCTCAAAATAATTAGTGATTTGGTCTTGCACCACTTTTTCTAGGATTTTGGCTGGCAGTGAGATACAGGATATGGGCCTGTAGTTGTTACATTTCATTTTCTCTCCAGCTTTAAAAATTGGTGTGACTCTTGCTATTTTGAATGACGAAGGGACTTTTCCCAACAATAATGACATGTTTATGATGTGAGTAAATTGATGACATAATGACAGTAGACAAGATTTCAATATTTTCGAGGGTAAATACTCAACTCCAGACTTTTTTGAGGCGTCCATCTTTGAAATGAACTTTCGGACCTCTTCTGAAGAGACTTGGGAGAACCTAAAAACAGGTGGCGTGGTTGAGGCTGCGATCTCTAAATTTGACAGATACGAGATCGGGTCGGTTGAGTTTTGGGGGATTTTACTGGCCAGACTAGGACCAACATTTAAGAAGAAGTCGTTGAAAGCGTCTGGGACTTCAGAAGGATTCAACATTTGCTCATCTTTTTCAATATTTATTATGCCAGACTTTTTTAATTTATTAGGGCTTATGATGGGGCGAAGGAACTCCCAATATTTTTTTGGGTCCTTATCAAAGAATTCAAGATTCGATTTGATAAAGGCGGCCTTCGCGGATTTGCATTTATGATTGGCCTGGTGTTTCAATAATTTTGCCTGTTTTAGTATGTCTGAGTCATGATTCTTCTTGGCCAATTTATATAATTTGTCCCTTTCATTCATGATGGCCAGAAGTTCGTTTGTCATCCATTTTGGCTTTGTACGTACGTTTCGAAATTCCTGGAGGGGACACATCCTATCGAGATGGAAATTAATTTTTTGAAGCAGAAAGATCCAGCAGTCCTCAGGATTTGGATTTTTATAAAATTCACCCCAATCCAGATTTACTAAGATTTCATTCAGTATTTTCTGATCCAGGAATTTGGTATTCCTGGCCCAGAAAGATTTTGTTACGTACCTGTTTCTAGGTTTCTTTCGTATTAAAAAGATAGGGAAGTGGTCAGATATATTTATATTTATAGTACCAGCAGCAGATATATGAGGCGAATTCGAGTAGAGGTGGTCTATAATTGTACTAGATTTCAAAGTCAGCCTAGTGGGTTGCTTAATAAACTGCGTGAGAGAGAAAGTACTTATTAAATTTTTAAACTCTTGCGAGAGGTTAGACTTTGAGGCTTCTATTGTCCGGTAATCAAGGTTGAAATCCCCCATTAAATAGAGTTCTTGTGAGGAATCTATTTCTGACAGAATGTATTGCAATGACTCAATGAAGACTTTTGCACATCCGTTGGGGGGGCGGTATAAATTTAGGAGGTTACATCTCTTTGTGAACCCCTTTTTTACTTGAATTACTTGGGCCTCAATGTTGTTATTAGATATATTTAGTCTTTTATATAATTCAGGGTCAACAGTTAGATTACTTCTTAGATACATACACAGACCACCACCTCTTCTCTTCAAGGACCTATCTAGTCTGTATAAGTTAAAGTCCTGCAGCTGAATCATATTATCATGAACCGTCTGGTTCAGCCAGGTCTCACAAAAACTAATAACATCTACACTGGCACTATGCAACAAATAATCAATCTGATCAAAGTGTTTAAAAAGACTCCTGATATTCCAGGAAATGATCTTAATGCCTTTATAATCGTCAATCTCACGGAAGGAGTGCAGTAGCGTACTGCCGATTTGATGATCCATATCAACAAATTCCTATGGAGAATGACGATATACAAGGGCTAGAACAATATAGTCAATAAAATCAAGTCACCATGTACATTGATTTTACAATAACACAGTATATAACATTAATACCGCGTGAAGCAGATAACTAAAAGGACGATAATTACAGGATAGTATTTACAGGAGAAGAGACCAGACAATTTAGTGTGGGGAGGGCCCAGGGGCGGAGGGGGAGGTGAAGCTATACCCAGGTGACAGGGCACTAATATAAGTTACTCCTGTACCAGGGGACAGCAACAGGCGTCCCCCCCGACTCACTAACGTCCCACTTTAACAGTTTATAGAGTCTGATATATAGGCACATCAGCAATAGTTTTGTTGTCACAATAGCTCAGGTCAAGCAAACACGCTTAATAGACTACAGGAGGTCAGGACAGCGATACCGTGTCCTCATACAATCAGATAGTAGCAGATCGGTTGTGTTTAGACGAGACTTTGACAACAAAGAGTGCCGTACAAAAGAGTTACGAGTGACAGTTATCTTCCAAGATTCTATACACAAGGTAGATGATAGATGACAGGTGATAGATGAACAAGTTAAACAAGTTAAAGTTAACGGTATGTTTCAGTACATACTCAATTAGCCAGACCGGGGCATTGTCAGGTTAGTGCCTGATCGATGCGATTCTGAATAGTCATAATACAGGCGATTCTGAATAGTCATAAGCAATGACGTGTAAACATTACAACTAGGATGCTAATCTATCAAGGCAAATATTCAGTTCAGTTCAACTTTTCATCCCTACTCAAAGGAAGTAATACATGTCGAGACATATGTGAATTAGAAGGGTAATTTTTACAATGTCACTACATGTAACAATATCAAAGTATCAAAGTACATTACACTACATGTAACAATTTCAAAGTATATTTTTTCAGACACACAGTTGGACTATTGGTATTAGGTGGTGTTATATTTTTACAGACAGACACTGTGTCTTAGGCGGCATTATATTTTTACAGACACATTTGGACTATATTTTGCATTTAATAGTTAAGCATTAGGTGGTGTTATTAAATAACTACTCGGACTGTTCAGCTCTTGTGTGGACGGATGTATTGTCCTGCGGGTATTGCACATTACTATATTATATACTTTAGGCTGAGCTTGAGTTGTGAAACAAACAGAGGGCCTCGCTTACCGAGATCGACGAGGCACTAGAATAAGTTACCTCACTCGATTCGGGTCGAGAGAGCACTCTGAGTCCCAAGTCATTATAGATCAATCAGTTAGCACTGGTAGCAAGGTTGGTAGTAAAGACTTTGCAAATGGCTTTCGCCCAGTAGTCCTGGACTGATGGCGAAAGATGGCAGCCATCCAGTGACATTTTGGCGTAATTGTGCGTAAACGATTTATTGTTGGGGTGGTAACGGTGTATTTGACAGTGTGTCCATGGAGTTAGTTCATCATACGATACGTTGAAATCTTTTATTACTGTAGCGGCAGATACGATTTGAGTATCAAGGGTAGATTGAAGCGGGTCCTTATCGATGTCATCAACAGTTATAAGGCCCCTACGAAGCTCCCTTCTTACATTATATCTCCCAATACACATACCAGTGATTGGAGAAAAAGATATATGCTCGGACCGTGGGGAATGAAGAATAATATGGTTGCGGGATTCTTGCAGGTCTGACTCAAGAGCGTTCACCATCTCCTCCACTTTGTTATGCCGAATGGTAACCTTGCCAGTTAGTTGGCTTTTAGTAGTTAGGTTACACAGACCTGAGACAACACATATTTGAGATGGCGAGTATCGGTGTAATTTACCTGAAGCAAGTTCGACCGACTGCAATATGGTTGCACCAGGGTGTGAAGATATTACAATTTGTACATTGCGGTCCATTCTGCTGCGTAGTGAGGAGCCTAGGGATCCCGCCCTTGAATCACCAATAACAAGGACCGTAGCCATCGTGAGAGAGCGATAATATAGGAATGTTTGTAATAGAAGGTGTTTCTTGGAGAGATATTACTGACACTGATTAAATTATCTTATGAGAGTTTAAGTTTGAGGTATCTCTGATTTTATCTTGGCCAGGATTTTTCCGCAGAGGTTTTTACCTACAAAGTCAGTTGATTTTAGAGATGACCTCAGCCCGTTGTTGTCCTTTATTCATTGTATAATTTGGACAAATAACAGATTATTCTGTTCTATTCTATGTATTAGTGTCAGCAACGGCTGAGGTACAGTGTACCTGTTACATAATGTTTTTTGCAATGTATATGAATAAAAATATTTAAATACAAATATTGCATCTCATTATCATTATCTTTTGTTAAACGTAATTAATGGTAAAATTCGAACAGCACTTACTTGAATAGTGTACCTGCTACATAATGTTAGTAGCAGAATACAAATGAATCATCACAAGGGGCCACCCAGTTGATTCTCATTCATGGTAATTTGATGGAGGAATTAAAGGTCGTTTGAAATTTTAAAAAGAAGTAAGCAGGATTGAGAAATCAATACTTATGGTGGTCACATCGGTATTAAGTTCCAGTAAGAATACGAATACTGATGTAACTAGCTGGAGAAAATATGTTTCGTGTGAAATGGGGGTGGGGTGGGGGGGGAGTAACCTTCTTCAGTGTATGAAGTTCTAACATTTGTTTATCTAATTTATTCATGACTCAGTGAGCGTGACAAAGTTATTTCCACTTAATACCAATTTGGTAGATTCAAACATTATTATGTCATAGTGTCACGTCTTAATACTTTAGAATCCAGCAATATTTACCAACCGGAATGTTTAAGTAATCATTGGATACATCCAAATCAGGTAGAAGTCATGTACCTTGGATCACGCAAACTCCACATTAAAGAGTTAATACTGTGACGATGGAAATGCTTCATTGTAAAATAATACTTTGCTGTTTACTAACATTTCCTATAATCATTGGGAATGAAGCTTCAACATACTGTCGATCTTGATCGCAAGAAGGGAAATATGGAAATTGAGGGATGCCCACTAAAACGACTAAACCCAGGCATAACAATACTAGCAGGGGAACGTTACTTTGATAAAAGATGTTGGATGGACCGACCATGGAATAGCTTACAATACAGGACAGAAAATCTTCATTGTCATCAAGACTTTTTCCACTCTAAATTGATAGGATCTAAACAATCTACTCTTTCATTAAACTAAGCATCGATGTTATTTGTGGTTTTGATAATGGAGTTAACGTGACATTGGGAGGAAGCAATATTGACATCATGCTAACGGTCGGAACCTGTTATATTTTCTTTTTTTTTGTTTTTGCGACAACTTCTTTTTATTCAATATGTCAACAAATCTCATCTCTCTCCTGGACCAGTCTACATCGAAAAATACATAGGTCCGTCACACGTTTTCATTTGACGATCAATTAGAAAATAGAAAAACATCAACATATTAATTTTTGCTTTAGTAATACTTTAGAGTTGAGAATGATTATTCTCCTGGGTTTGCTATTATGAGTTAATTATGTGTCAAATCATTTCATAAATGGTTAAAATTCTAAATTATTACTTTAATGTTTATGGTATAATTTGCTTCGCCTCGGATCATATACAACCAGTGCACCAGCCGCCCGGAAATGGAGGCTATTAATCTTTTTAGTCCCTGCCTTAGGATGTTATATAACCTCTGGGCTGCGTTGCTCCGTTATTTGATTGAACTTGGGTTTAAAGCGAGCTAATATGAAGACAGATTGCGAAATGTTTTCAAGTGTTGCACAGCTGTCATGCAATCATTGTACAGTAATATTTTTATCATTTCTTACTTCATTTATGGACAAAATTTAAATGATCTTTCATAGAAAGAAAAAGCTACCCAAGGTGAGAGTCGAACAGTCGACCTGAGTGTTTCGAGAGGTATTTTCAAATTCAAATTCAAATTCAAATTCAAATTCAAAAATCCTTTATTGCTGATCTTTTTTTACAATTGGTCGGTCGATTCTGTGCTTAGCCGGACAGTTCTTCCTATGACTGCCAACTTAAGGTTTCGTCTTTGAAAATTACTGTCACTGTTGAATGTCCAAGAAAGTTCGAAACTAAATTCTTAATGCTAACATGGGGATGAGATGAGTAAATACATTGATGGACGTAATGCGGTTATCGGGTTACAATACCAACTGACACAATTGACACACAAGGGGCATCATAGATCATCATTGAAAGCAGATCAACATTGAAGCCGAAACATGTTTGGTGAAGTACATTGTTAAAACATCAAAGGTGAAGAGCACTTTTCGGCACAGCAGCAAGCTAACATTTTTATCATAATATATTTATCTAAATATACCATGATAAATTTCAGTTATAAGTTTTATATTTCAAATTTTCAGATACAAAATTTCAAAATTATCGAAATGTAAAAATGTTGAGAAGAAGCTGTTGAGAGAACTTCCTAAATGTAAATCTATTCTCCATCCTGTGAGCGACAGGTTTCAGTAAATTCCACATCGTTTGACATTTGTAAATCACTGAATTGATGACTTTATTAGTTTCAGAAGCCAAAATAATCAAATTTCTTTTTCCTTCAGCCTGGCTACGTGTGGGTAGTTTTCTATTGTCTAAGTTTAACGGATTTTCAGCTAAATAAAAGGCCATATCCAGGATATGTTTATCCCTTCTTAGCTGTAATGGCCAGACATTGAGGGCCTTGTGCTCATGATCGACATTATCGTATCTAGATTTATTAAAGATTATTCTCAGTGCTCAATTTTGTTGCAATTGAAGTTTGTGTAATAATGCTTTCGGGGCAGAGTCATATATATAAAGTCGCAATAGTCTATGTTCGGGAGAATAGCTAGTTTGTAAAGATCATGTTTAGCCTTCTGAGTCAGAGAATTTCTGGCCTTATAAAGCAACCTGATCTTCGATGTGACATACTATGTAGACCTATCGTTTATAGTCCTTCTGTCGAGGGGGACGGACGTACGGAACCAGGCTCCGCGAAAAAGGAACATTTCTGTGCGTTATTCTTATGGAATTTACTTGATTTTGTGGGATGAGGTAGAGGAGTGGACTCTCGAGACCCCTATGTGACTTTCAGTAAGTTTTTTGAAGAACTTTCCGAGTTATTTGTCATTTTATTGAAACTCGAACCGTATCATGGAGGTTGGAAACGCATTTTTCAATAGCCTTGTACAGGGAGAGGGGTCGGGGAAAGCTTTCACGGACCCCGCTAATCCCCGCATTGACAACACCACCTCCTTCGAGGTAAAATGTACTAATCCTTTTGTTGACGGAGACTTGCATGAAAGACCTGAATATGAGCTCACCGAGGCGTCCCCCACTGTTGAACGACTGAAAGGGTCTCTAGAAATGGCACATGAAAACTTAGATGCATATCGTATTAAATTTGAGCAAATGATTCGAAATGAAAAAGACATGAGAACAGAAATAATGCAAATGAGGGAAGACCTTACTAGACTTAGCATATCAAATAGAGAACTTGACTATAAAACGACAGATCTTGACATAGAACGGAGACGTTGTAATCTGATCCTTAGCGGGGTGGAAGAAAGTAGGAGAGAGGATGTGGGAACATTATGTCACCGAATCTTGCAACTAGTACACTATGAACTCAAAAAATCAGACATAATCTTTGCGAAACGACTGCCTAGTAGATCGAGAGGGATAAAGCAAATAGTGGTAAAATTGAGGGATGCGGATATCAGGGACAGATTGTACAACAACAGACGGGACTTGAGAAACTCCAACAATTGCTATAACGTCTACATTAACCCAGATCTACCAGAAAATGTGATTGAGAAGAAAAGTGATCTGAGAACGATCAAAGAACATGTGGAGAAAACTGGTGGGATTAAGGTTGGAAAAATTATCAAAGATACTATCAAAATTGATAATATAACGTACAGGCACGACCAACTAGATAACTTAGATATGGGATTACGATTGGAGGACGCGAAGACAGTAGTGTCGGGTGAGAATGTCTTTTTCCAGTCGAAACACAGCCCACTCAGCAACTTTTATCCATGCAGAATAGTGATCAGAGGTAATACCTACTACAGTTCTGAGCAGGCTTATCAATATTGTCGAGCCAATATGTTGGGCGAGTCGGACCGAGCATCACAAATATTCAACTGTAAAGACGCCAAAGAGGCGAAGAGGATAGGTAAGGAGATAGAGACCACTGATAAGTGGGATGGTATGAAGATGAATATGATGCGAGCCATATTGGACCAGAAATTCGAGCAAAACGAATACCTATTAGATTTTCTAATGAGAACGGGAGCTAAAAGATTGAAAGAGGCCACAAACGATCGATATTGGGCCGCAGGATGCAAGCTGGGGTCCAAGGAAATGGAGGAGAATAAAACAGAAGGCTCAAATGTAGTGGGACAGCTACTCGAGGAAATTCGACATCACCATGAAACTGGATCAGATATTGCTGATAGATTGCAATTCGACTTTGCTGACATATCTGGAAAACGCTATGATCCGACTAGAAGCAATTCACCCAGAAGAAGACATACTAGGCATGTGACTAATCGTACTGAGAATAGGGAATCGCAGGAAACGGACATGGATACGAACCAAGTAAGTGACAACAATGCGGACCAATTAAGTGGAAATTTACCGCAGGGAGGTGACAACCCAGCCCCTGACATGCTTCCACAGTGGCGCAATGCTAGGAAAGACGACTTACGTACCAAGGATAGTACTGTGAGGGCGAGAGACAGATCTCCCGCTATTAAGAGAGGAAACAGCGGATCGCCACAAGACGGATCGCAAGTGAGTAAAGCCCCACTTATTGAAAGAAATCCCACACCTTTATTCTCAGATCAAATAAGAAAAAAGACCCCGGAGAAATGGAGATCCAACATGACACCACTCCATAGGCTAGATTCTCCGAACAGTATTCTATCAATGCCCCCACCGCCGGCAATTCGGTACTCTCCGAGAGAGCCCAATAGCGCAATAGCTTTGGACTTTGGTTTCAATAAGGAAAATGCTGGAATTTGTGGAGATGAGCTTGAACTTTTATAATATCGTATATCGTATAAGCCCTAAAGTTAATATATACTCACTTTCAGACTGCCAAAGCTCAGAGAACCGATGGCCAATCATAACAACAACATGGAAAAGCTCACCCTTGTAATGTCAGACTCACGTGGAAAAAGCTTGATCGACTATTTACCTCCGGGCAATGGCATCATTACCTATTCCTATCCTGGATGGGGAATTTGTGACTTAGCTAGGAAAACGCAACAAATCTTTGATGAGCTGCGACCCTCTAACATACTTCTTATAGGAGGGATTTGTGACTTTGGCAACAAGAATTATACTACTAAGAAAATCACCTTATCACACGAACACGAAGGTAATTTGGCGCGTTTTATGTTCGATCAGTATGTTGAGGCTCTGGATATTTTAGAGGTTGAACAGAGATATTCATACATCGGCTTAGGAGGCTTGGTAGGCATGGAACTAAACCGAGCGAATCGGCTAACTGGCATTTCCCCGTTGCAGAATATGATAAATAACGTCATTATGACCATCAATGAGGACATTCGGATGTTAAATGTGAGGAGAGGAATTAGGCATGTATACCTGCAATCAAAGGTGCATCGTTTTCAAAAGGGCAATCCTCGACATTACCTGAACCACCTCCCAGACGGTATCCATCCAGACAGTTCTATCATTCGTGAATGGAGCAAGCAAATTGAAAATTTCCATCAAGACCCAATATCAAGGCTTGGCTAAGTACGGACCCGTCAATAAAGTAAACAAGTATTCTGGAATTCCCCTCGTCACCAGGTGACAGGTTATGTAATTTCACAATGCGGACAATCCCAATTACGACGAGGTCAATCGAGTCAAGTAAGCTATTTATATCACGACCCCAGCTACCCATACACTTGAACATCAGCTGATCGAGAATTGTCTCAAGCAAGGACACGGTGAGAAGTATGCCACGTTTAGTCAATGCGCGGTAGAATGCACTTGGACGGTACTAATATTTTTGGGTGAATCCTATGGGGTCGCTTACAATAAGCACCACTGGATGAACCTCATATATTATAATAAATCGTTGATAATCTAACAGGCAATATAGAATCTATTTGATATAGCTAGGTAAAATTCACTTGATCGCTTACAATAAGCACCATTGAATTGACCCTATACTGTATTATTTGTACATAAATTGGTGAGGCTGTGATAAATTATTCACTTGATCGCTTACAATAAGCACCACTGAATTGAGCCTATACTGTATTATCTGTACATAAATTGGTGAAACTGTGATAAATTATTATATAATATTCATCTTACTGTCGTTATAACAATTATGACAAGAAGTACTGTCGCTTACAATAAGCACAGGTAAGGAATGTTGTGTGGAACTGTATATCGTCGTATATTGATGGCATGTATCTCAAAACGAGTTAATATAAGTCGCTTACAATAAGCACTGATAAGTTTTTTGGGTTGATTTTCTTGGTAGATTCCTAGTCCAGCTCTCCGAACGCTATTCAGGTACTGACCTCTTGAGAAGGACAGTAGATTGGCTTCAAATATTTTTTGCATAGATGATACACCACCGAGAACCAAAAGAAGAGATGGACGATTACATATGAATGTCGCTTACAATAAGCACATTAGCAGGAGGTTATCGGTGCGACTGTGGTTACGTTACATAATATATTTTAATCCTGTCTGGTATACTAGAGCGTGGAGAGAGCGTACATGTACATGGATACATGGATATTAATATGATTATATTTTATTGATGTTATCTAAAGTGTGAGACTGTGACCATACTGACTGACTGAATTGGCCCACTGTTTCAGACCCAGCTATAACACAGCCTGATATTTTTTTTTTTTTTTCCTTTGATAGGATAAGATAGAGAAAGTTTGTGGTAAAAAAGATAGAGACGGACAATATACAACGCTAACGACTGACATGGCACTTCCAAACTGGGGGACGATATTAAAAAGAAAAGGTTTTAAGGTATTACATCTCAACGTTCGATCCTTAATACAGAAATACGATGTTATTAGTAACGATATATTAGACGGCAAGCCAGATGTGCTTTGCCTATCGGAAACTTGGTTAAAAGCAAGCATCCCAGACCATTATATAGCGCACCAAGATTATAATTGTATAAGAAAGGATAGGAGCGTAGATAAACACGGCGGAGGAGTATGTACATACGTTAGGAATGAGATAGAAATTGAGACGATCGATACCAACAAATATAACAGTGACAACATTGAACTGCAGGCCATGATTATTGGTACAGAAAACTTACGTAAAAAGGTACTTATCTGTGTCTATCGCCCCCCAGCTAGTAATGTAGCAGATGGACTAGTTGAACTGTCCGAAGTCCTTGAGGGAATCCTTAATGGACCCCTTGCTAATAAGTCTAACTATGATGTTATTATCTGTGGAGATTTTAACATTGATTTAAGGGAGAAAACTGACAGAAAGTACATACTATTAAACCAATTTGCCAGAAAATACGACCTAGACATACGAATGGAAAACACCACGAGGTATGGATTGACTAAAGATTCTATATTAGACTATTATATGCTGAGTGTAAAGAAAAGCTATCAATATGGTACAATAGAATACAATGTGTCTGACCATCAAGGCATATATCTGATCATAAAGGCAAAAAAACAGGTATTTCATAGAAAGCAATTTGAGGGAAGAAAGTACAATAATTACTCGAAAGATTCGCTGGAGACTAAATTGAATGAATACTGCTGGAATCAATTCTATGAGGAAAATGATGCTAATGCGCTTTGGAGGACACTTTTTGATCGAGTTAACGCAGAAAGTAGCATATTGGCACCGAAGAAAATATTTAAAATTAGGGCAGAAAGACCTAAATGGTATGATGGAGATTTAGTGGCTCTGGCAAACGAGAGGGACAAAGCATTCAAGAGGGCAAACGTATCTAAGTCAGCTGAGGATCTGAGCATCGCCAGGCGATCTCGGAATACCTTCAATCTCAGCCTGAAACGTGCGAAGCAAAGATATTATATTGATATATTAACTAAGAATAGATGTGATGCCAAAAAGTTTTGGAGGACAATCTCTGAGATTCAGTGTAAAAAGAAAAAGGATATTATTCAATTAAATAATGAGGCTGGAATGGTTCTAAGAGGGAAAGAATTAGCAGATCATGTCAATACCTTCTTTTGCACGATTGGCGATAGAATTTTGAAAGAGTTACCGTGCATCAGACACGAAATACAAGATGAAAATATAATAAGATCATTCGTAATTGAAGAGATAAGTGAATTAGAGGTAGAAAATTTAATTAGGAAAATAGACACGAACAAACCCTCTGGATGCACCGAAATTAATAGCAAAATATATAAGGATGGTCTAATGATTTTGAAAAAACAAATAACCCATCTGTTTAACGTGTCACTGAATACGGGGGTGTTCCCCAATGAATGGAAACACAGTATTTGTAAAGTAATACCGAAGGTCGGGGTGCCCTCGACAGTAAATGACACACGACCCATAACTTTAATCCATGTAGCGGGAAAATTATTGGAAAAAATTGTTACAGCCAAACTACAAGATCATTACTTATCAAATAAGTTACTATATAACATGCAATTTGGATATCTACCAGAGAGGGGCACAGCTGATGCATTAACTGTGTTAATCAACACAATTAATGAGGCGTTTAACTCAAAGGAGGCAGTGCTGACAGTATTTGTTGACTTCAGCAAGGCGTTCAACAGCGTAAACCATGAGATATTGTTAAAAAAAATGGAAAAAGGGGGAATCACGGGTAGCTATCTTGAATGGATGAGATCGTACTTGGACAACAGGAAACAACGGGTAATATCAGGAGATGCTACATCAGAGGAAGCAGTGGTAAACTGCGGCGTACCACAGGGATCCGTACTAGGACCTCTGATGTACCTTATTTATTCAAATGACATACAGAAACTAGAACTAAATAGCAAATTTATTCTTTACGCAGACGATACGTTTTTTTTTATAAGGGGCGCTAATATAGACAGGTTGAAAATCATGCTGGAGGAAGACATGGGCACTTTTTATAATTGGGCCACATCTAACAAGTTAAAGATCAACATCAAAAAAACAAAATGCATGCTGTTTACTAGAAGTAAACGACCGGAGAAACCCACTCTAACGTTCAATAATCATACAATTGAGGCCACCGAGAATTATGAGTACCTAGGAATAAAACTCGACAGGAGGTTGAATATGCTGGGCCAATACGAACAGCTGATAAGAAACTTGAATTACAGGCTGCACCAGTTCAGACTGATGAGGCCTTGCTTAACGAGGCAGGCTGCGATGGCTGTGCTGAAATCTTTCTTGTTATCAATTCTAGACTACAGCATCCCTTTTCTAACACCCGTATGTAATGGTAGGATGAAGAAAATCCAACAGCTACAGAATAAGGCAATAAGAATAACTCTAAAAGTAGATTACGAAATACCCAGGATCGAGATACATAAAGAATGTAGAGTGATGACGGTAAAAAATAGGCAGAAATTTCTACTGCAAAAAATGGGGAAAAGAAAGATCGACAATATGATAGTAGAGAAAAAGGGAATAGACATAGTCACCAGGAGGCGTGAGGGCCCCCTGATGACTCAATTTAGGCCCAAGACAGAACACGATAGGGATTCCCTGTCCTACCAGGTGGCAGCAAAGTGGAATGAACTAAGCAGTGATGCGAGAAATATGGATGCTTTAACATTAAAGAATTACTTAAAAGGATACATTATAGGGACTCAAACTCAGGAAAATGGTTTTTATTAAGGTTTAGAATGTAAAATGTAGGACCCGGTCTCGGGTCTCCACTCCACTCCCTCCCCCTCGACAAAACACATTGACAATGACTACATAAAGAAGGATGAATGTAAATGTTACACATGTATAGTTATTAAGGCAGGTGGTGGGAACACCGTCTAACGGCGACATCATGAATTGTAATCACTGTCATGAAATAAAAAATAATTAAAAAAAAAAAAAAAAAAGACATGCCCTCAGGGTCTGTCTGCCCACCTGGTAGTATAACACTAGTTGTAGAGTTTTATTAACATGTGGTTTGAATGTAAGAAGCTCATCTAGTATGAGTCCTAAATATTTATATTCCAGAACCATGTCGAGACGAGTGGCACCTAAAGTGAGGTTCCGAGAGGGAATTTTATAATTGTTGCAGTGGTATTCCACCCATGAGAAATCAACAACCCAATTGTCTCAATTCACTCAACTTACATAGGGTTGTTTAATAACTACATTATTGTAGAACACCCGAGGTAGTGGTAGTTTAGAGAAAGGTGATAGCTGTTAATTGTGCTGAGGAGCACCCATACATCTAACAAGTTAGTCGTAATTCCCATACACATCGACATGTCTTCACGCAGGTACAGCCTTCTATTATATATGGGTCAGATTTTCATGAAATGTACAATTCACCTTCATTAATCCTCTCAAATAACCCGAGTTTGAGACAAAAATAAAGTTCAAAATATAGTTCAACCTAACCAAACCGATTGCTAGAATCAATGCAATGCCGAATATACTCGAATTTACCGAGTATTGACGAAATTGCAGCCTAATTTAGCAGAACTTACTAAATGTGTACAACTGCCAATTGTACATTTTCTGACCATCAGACCCATATATAGAGCGTAATCTCTTGAATTATGACAGGAATGGTGGTACAAGGGTGTATTTGTATAATATCTATTATATATCTTAAAGTGGGCTTATTGAATGGCCCGAATGTGATTGGTGCCCTTGCATGATAAACTTTTATATTGACATGTTCCTCTCGCCTGGTATCATCATGTTGTTCTCAGAATTATTTTTGGGTCTCACCTTTACAGTTCAAGTGTATAAAACGTGATCAAATGAAATATACATTCTTATCTCTATCTTATCCAGGATTTGAACACAATGGACGGCTCGAGGTAAAAAAGAGTGAAAAGAATCGTTTACTTATAATGGCTCATATATCTTTTCTATTCATCTCAAGTGTTTATTGCAAACACTTATTTTTATTACTTTAAACTGACATGTCTTTAACCTGACGTTTTTTGTATATATATCAACAATATCGAGTACCAAATTTTCATTTCAATCTCGGAAATATCAAGCTCTTTTTCTATTAACCTTCGCCTTATATACATCTCCTATGGAATCTTATGACAACATTTTCGAGGCTGTGGATAATATATAACCTTTTCCTCCTATTACACATATCAACACTTCCACAAATAGTACATCGTTGTCTTATAAAGTCAGCATTCAAACTTTTGGAATATTGTTGCCCAGAAATGTAGTATCAATATGTAAAATCTCATTTAGCTCAGCTATATCTCCTATTCTGCTATTAATTATCTTCTACACTCTATAATATATGCACCTCGTCACTCCCCAACATTCGAGTTCATTGTGCTGTTTTCCATAGCTTCTCAAATAACATATCTTTCTTTTTCCAACAGGTTATTTGAGGCATAAACACTAATTCATTAGCATAAAGTTTTTAAATAGTCCTTTTATATCTTCAGTTTGTTCAGCTCTTACATCATGCAGTTGTAACCCATCTTCTGTCGACCTACATAGACTTATTCTTGCTGCTTACGGGCTCTTATTATTCCACGCAAACGTTCCGTCAGTTTCTGTTATAATTACATTTACCGTTATAATACCTGCTATCCTCTTTTACAGTAACAAAACAGAAGAAAAAATATTCCAAAAATTACAAACAGATTTAGACTGGGTCGACACTTGGTGTAAGGCCAACAAAATATCGATGAATGTATCAAAAACTAAATATATAACCTTTAAAAAGACAAATCCAAAACCAAAAATAGAAGCAAAATTAAACATGAGCCTTGCCTTGGGTAAAGAGACATTGTCCGAGGTAAACGAATATAATTATTTGGGACTTGTTATCGATAAAGTCTTGACATACAAAACCCATGTAAATAAATTAATTGTGAGCTTAAGTGGAAGGTGAGACTACTGTCAAACGCTCGCCATACACTGACAAAAAAGGTGAAAACAGATATTGTTAAATCTGTGGTAGTTCCCAATACAGATCAGGGAGACATTTTTTATTTTACAACCAACAAACGATTATTAAAAAGGTTGGATTCTCTGCTTAATTCAGCAATCCGTTCCATATTTAACATGAAAAAAAGAACTAATGTTGATAGGGAAAGAACCAGTGTAAAACTATTACCAAATCATGTAAGGAGAGAGGTCCATATACTGGAAGCTGCACACTACCTAGCACAATCAGACTCAAAACTAGACAGAAGAAAAATACCAACTAGAAGCCATACGAAAAATAGGAAAAATCTGAAAATCAATCGTCCAAAATCGGCAATTTACAAAAACAGCTTTCAATATGAAGCTTAGATGGCATGGAACTCACTTCCGACTGAGAAACAGGCCATAGAGTCAAGAAAACATTTCAGGAAAACAATAGAAAATACTTACAAATAATAAAACAGGCAGTAAATGGGCCCCTCTCCTCAGGAGGAAAGATTATATTATGTACCTTGTTACATTATTATTATATTAATGCTTCGGTTGAACTATAAGTGTTTTTTTCTACACGTACTAGGTCCTGAGCATCATCTGCTTGCCTAGATTTAATCCTGTACTGGATTACCATGTTATTACTTAGTTATAGGTTTTAAACTTTGTTATCTTGCATAAATGATTTTACCTAAATGTACTGTGTACTATATATTAACCCTTTATATATATATAGGGAACGGCTGGAAGACCTAGGTGTAAATCCTAAAAGGTACCTAGAGGCCTGTAGACCTGTTCATCAATAACATAATGTACAACCACGAAGATGAATAAAAGATATTTATATTCTATTCTAGTCTATCTACAAAAAGTAATACGAAAAACTGTGCGATAATGATTCTACCCTTCAAAGATATATCTCTTTTAGCATTCTCGAAGTTAATCTCATTCTGTCTCAGTCCATTTGCTGGATAAACCAAATAAATGCCCACGGTTTTCATTCCCTTCCCTAAAAATATTAAAACATTTACTAATATTCCAAGATAAACCTAGTATTTCTTCGAACATTTGTGTATAACATTTAACATATTATTAACATGTGATTCTTCAGCTCGTGCGACTCGGGCTGCTGTCTCCATATTAGACCATGTTTGTTTTCAACTCCAGAATCTATACCTTTGCACTTGACCTGATACTATATTCTTTTCAACAATAACAGTAAACATTAAGGTGATAGAGAATCAGCCTGCGCCACTCCTCCTCAGTCAAATGGTTCATAATGACTATGATAACGGTATTCCTGAACAGAAACCTGTCCCAGAAAAAAGTTCAGACAGCACCTATGTTATTTGCAGTTTTTTTCAGTTGAGATGTCTCCATTGCAAAGGCCAGCATGTGCATCATCCGAGCTTCAGATATGTTCTTTCGGACGTCGTTATTAATTCGCACGATACATAAACATGGCATGTTCCACATTCAGGAGAAGTCAGCGATTGTACTTTTTTTTTTTAAAGTTTTTATTTCCTATGACACATTCAGAAAAATTAGCAGAAATGACCGCCGCTGACAATAAGCGTTTTTATAGGCCATCTGCATACGTCTCTATTGATGATGAAATAATAATTTGAATCAAGGTTAGGATTACTTCTAAACTATACAATGCTGGAGGCTGCTAATTAACAGGTAGGATGGACATATGATATAAGAAATGATGAAAAATAAGGATTAGGATCTATCTTGAAAATGCATTTCTAGAGGTGAGAGAGTGAAGGAGGAGTTGAGCAAGAGTTCTAATTTATTCCATACTTAGAAAATGTTTTTTGATGAGAATTTCGAAGGTTTTAGAGTCTTGAATATTTCGTAATCTAATAGGTAGTGTATTCCAAATTGATGCAACGTTCCAGACATTTGTATTGTTTGGTCTCCATCGCCTACATCCCCATGATTGCATAAGGGGGCGGGCAGGTATGCTATCATAGTAATAATCATACACACTATTGACCTATCAGGAGTGATTCAATAGTGATTCAAAGGGGCGTCCCCTCCTTTTTTAAAACCACTTTTATTCAATATGTCAACAACGAACCTCTCATCCTGGGTTGATAACATCCAGATTTACATCATACCCTTCTGCACCTTCTTGTATTGAAATATTTTCTACCTCACTTTACCTTAGTTAGAAGTTAAAAAAGAAACAATAATATCATTTATACTACTTAGATCTGAATATAATTTTCTCCTTAGATATCACATCATATGACTGGTTTCTATATTGGAAAAGTTCTATTGACATTGAAGTTTTATTGTCATTTAATCTTTGATATATTGACCTGCTTTGTCATACCACACAATATCATCCGTATTCATACGAGAAAGCAGACAAGTACCAACATCTCAATCAACATTATCAGATTTAGATTCATGCAAAGAATGCATGCAGTTATAACCATTGAAATATATTTTAACCTGGAGAAGAACGGAAGTATGAAGAGGAGGACGAAAAAGAAACATGATCATTTGTTTAATCCTCTTCCACACATCGTTAATCTTTGTGGTAACTCTCCACCCCTTGTCTCCCCACCCCTGCCTAATTCTGTCTACTTCGCTTCTTGTCTCTTTTCGCCTCCCTATATGCTTATACCTCTCCCATTCAGTTGTTCTTTATCTGCCATTATATCTAACTCTGTTTATTTCCTTCCCCCTCTCCATCGATAGTGAATAACTAACACCTGAGTGATCTTGGATCGGCAATTCACTATACAATTAAGTATACTCAGATAAAGCTTATTATTGAGTGTTTGGCCTGTGATCCTGGGGGATTCCATGACCACAATCTTCTAAGTAGAAAGTTTAGATATCAAATATTGTGCTGTCGTTGCATGGTACCTATCAGTCTATAAAGCACGCCAGATATTGTCATAGCATAGATTCTAAGTGATCTTATAAACTGCACATAGTGCCCATTGCTGTACCAAACTAGAGTCTCGATCCACCAATTAAAGATTCCCCGTTAATATTAAGATCTGAAGATAGCGACAGTCAGGTTTAGTGCAAGTAAACATAGATGAAAAGAAATGCACCAATCAACGAAGACCTCACATATAATCACGGATATATTTCATAGATCAACGCTCCAAATAATAAAAAAGAAAAAATAGATCAACGCTATTTTCAAAAATTCGAGTCTATGTGCACGAAGGAAGCGAAAGTTCAACTGGAAGACCTACTTGAGCCCGACAAACTGCGTTATAACAATTCCGAAATCATCAGATCTGAAAAGGAAAAGACAAATTAAGAAAAGAAACTACCATACCTGTTACAAACCCCTCCTGCCGCTTCTCCTCGATCTCTCGTCCTTCTCCTGCCCCACCTCAACCTCAGGGATGCCAGTCGGGGTCTGTAAAATTGACTGAAAATATTTAGAGGCTCAGAGAGGGTGGGATTTGCTAGCACTGCAGGCACAAAGCACTGAGAGGGGTGTTTGGAGGGACATTTTGGGAACAGCCTTTTTAAATGGTGCATTAAATTTTTGATATAGATAAATATACACTTTTATGCATAATATAGTACTAAGTAATTATTTTGATGAAGTATAATACAATGAAAAATGACATCCCTGCAACCTTCTCCTGGGAGAGGGCGAAGTGAGGAGAGGAGGAAAAGGAAAGGAATGGGAGGAGGAAGAAGGACGGGGATCGAGGAGGAGGAGGAGAGGGGAAGGAGGGGGGTAAAAAGGGAGGGAGAGCAAAGAAGATAGTCGGGGAGGGGAACGAAAGGGGGAGGAGAAACCCCTGACCTTGACCTGAGTGTAGTTGGTTCTTAGCCTTTAAGTTTTAATTAGCTACGATGGCCTTCTTTATGCTTTGAGCAGACGCACATAGAAAATTACTGATTGAATTGGTTATTCAATTCAATGTACTTTTTATTTATACAAAAAGGAGACCCGCATCTGAAAGTTATTTCCAGGTCTCCCAGCAGATTCCTAAATTAATTAATTTAGTATTTTGCGATGATGTATAAAGCTTGAGGCAGAATAAAATGTCTATAAAAAAATAAAAAAATAATTAGTTTCTGCAATTGGACAGGGGGAAATGTACATCTGCAATATTTCTTGCAATATCTCTTGGTGGGCAATCACCCATAAAGTAAATAAATATAGTTTACTTCATAGGATCACCTTCGAAACACAAGGATATATTTCATACACTGTCTTGGTACATGTATTCATAGGACTCGAAGCACTAAACCCCGCAAAAATCAGATCATTTCAACAAAGAGATCTTGTGAATAAAGCACTCTGAAAAACATCATGTTTGCGACTTGTGACTCATTTCTACATCCGTGATGTTGCCTAATGTTGTTTATAATAATTCGTACATACGGTAGGCCCTATCACTTAATAGGGACATTTAGCAACCACAACGCTAACGCTAACGCTAACGCTAACGCTAACGTAAACGCTAGTTTCTCACGTTAGGGTGGGCCGTATGTAATGGCAGAATTCTATCAGTTTTAGTGGTGGAGAGGTGTTTTCAGAGGGCAAAAAAACACACAATTTCATGAATGTGAGTAGTGTTTTACACCTGTATACAAAGAAAAACACCTCCCGCTCATTTGTACATAAAAATGAAATGATAATTGTCCATTATTTTAGCGTGAAATAGACATACGTTGGGAACGTATTGACACACTTCTTAGCGTAATTGACGTCCGTATCTCAGGTAGCAAGCTAAGAATAGCACACCTAGTGGTGACGTAGTCCTCACAAAAGATACGTTTATGTTAGCGTTAGCGTTAGCGTAGGGGTTGCTAAATGTCCCTAATGTCATTGTGTAGTATTACGTATGCTACATCTAGTTTTTGTGTAACTGACAAATCATAACTATTGTATTGTACTATGCTCCTCTATCTAAAGGAGTTTAAATGCTCATAATATATGAGTTAATACTGTGTGCAAAGTAGTGATGATTGGCACTGCACCTTATCGGAGATATTTGTCTATCAAGTGTAAATATTGATACAATTATGGAGGTATGCGTGAATCATTGAGTGAGCCTTAGTGGATTGATAGGTGGGATGTGTTTGATCGCTCCACTCACCAGGTGGAGCCTTAGTGGATTGATAGGTGGGATGTGTTTGATCGCTCCACTCACCAGGTGGACTCAAGTGTTAATGTTTACCTTGGCTTAATGGATCACTCCAGGGTGGTGGGTGTGGTTATTTTAGGTTTATTCCAGTTTATTCCGGTTTTGGGAAGTCATCCATTTTCTAAAGGGGTATAACTTGGAGTCTTCAGCTTCCGAGAGCATCTTTATAATACAGAACTTTAGGATGAGCATAGGAGATAGCTATTCAAATGCATATATATGTGGAGTGGATGGTTGAGAATGAACATACAATTCAAGAAACATTACTAGTTGGATCGCTTTTTATGGTCTATTTGCAAAGGAGCGTGGATTTATACTTATATGAAAAGAATCATATTATGGTAAGTTATCTTTACCTTATAGATCATATTAAGTAAAGATTATACTATAATACATTTGTAGAACATATTTAAATTATTATTATTTATTTAGCTAATATATTCTATATTTTTAGGATTCATCTTGCAACCACTGCAGAATTAGCCAACTATTGCTAATATTGGAAAAGAAGAAAGTAGCCATGGATTTTACGATACACTTTGAAAATGCTCTGGAAGGAGCTGGCCAGCATTATCTAGTGGCTAGTTATGAGAAAAAATATCAGGATTCTGTGCACGACAAAGCTAATAAGCTTAGAGAACGTCTGGATAAACTAGAGTCTAACATACTCAAGACAAATTCCAACTGAGTGAAGTGAGGCTAAATGATCATCCACTTGTGATTCAGTAAAAATATTATTGATTGAACATATACAAGTAAGATTATTTCAAAATGAGTCTAAAGTCACCGTGTACAGACTGAATGATAAAGGAAAAACAGTTGCTAATTTGGAATTACCAATTGCAGAATGGGATTTATTAAATTATACGATTCATTCAGCATTAGCTATTTCTAAATTTCACTTAACACAAACGATTGATTCTATATTACCGGGAGCTATTCAAAGAATTGTCGGAGTTATCCATTTGGGTTCTTTGTTGAAGCTATCCATTTGGGCTAGGGTAGCTAGTGTATTGGAAATATATAAGGTGAATATGAATATAATCTAGGCTAGCGGTATATCCTAGATTTACAAAATAGAGATGAGTTTCATCCTGTTTGGAGTCTAACATTTAATGTTATAAGCTTCATCGCAGGAGATTTGTATCTTCAACACATTTTTCATATCTCGCATTTCGTTTCTCGCATCTCGATTTTGCATTTCCACATCACATTTTTGTGAATGATTGCTTACAAGTGAAAACGGCATCAGGTTAACCGGAAGATATCCAGCCAATACGATACTCGATAGGGTACAGGAGGACTGGAGACGAGCACTTGCAATGGTACTATAGTAACTGGGTCAGCCTTTATGGGTATATTTAGCTACTTTACTAGTAATTTCTAACCCAGAAATATTTCACAGTTTTCTTTACAAAGATAAAAATATCAAACTTAAAATATAGAAATATGGCCTAGTAATGTATTTTGATTCTCAATAATGTCTATAATCAAAGCTGTTCCATTTTTTATATGGAATGTGTATGACGTCTACAACTATTGATGTATTGAATATCACCTGTACTCATTCTCTTGTCTACTTCATAGCAGTTACTTTGTGTATTGTGTACTACACCATGTTTTTTATGGAGGACAAATGTGACTATGCCTGAACATCTATAGGCCCTTCCCTGTCTGACCTTTAGATCCTGTCTGTACACGGCCCCAGTGCTGTGGAACTCTAAAGATAACACCTTTTACGAGAATAAACAGGTAGACGACCTAGTAAACTTTAGAATCTATCTGAAACGCACATTTATGTTATGAGAATAGAAGAAGAGACACTAATGTATGTATGTACTAATGTATGTATGTTTATATATAAAATATTTCAATGTAATAATATGTGTAGCCATATATGTGTATATCTCTATACATAACACAAGCATAAAAATCTAACTCAGGCATGTAAGTCTTGTAAACTGAAATAACTGAACAGAAATTTTGTATCTTTTACCGAATAACAAAAGTACAAAATAAGTACCGAGGATGATTGTACCGAAAACATAATGAAGCTGGACAAACTATGTAAGAGTAAGAGTTTATAGTGTAGACGATGAACCGAGAGAACATTTAGAGGTGCTGATATTCTATTTAATTGTTGTTATATTCTAGTAGAAAACGATGTACCAAGGTATGCCAATCTTAGTGTTATGGGGACATAGTAGTTAGTAGTTCTTTATCAATAAAAGTAAAAGTAACTCTGGGTTTCTTGGAAGAGCTGTGAGGGCACAGAAAGAATATTATCCATTTTCCTGTCTATTGTAATTGTTTATTGAGGAAATAAAAGCATTTATATATATATATATGCCTCTAGGGCTCTTGTTCCGATCCCATGACAGCATGCTCAATCTGACTTGTAAGCTTGGCATGACTTGGTCAAAGCTAAGGTAAACTCGGAGAATGGTTTCTCACTCTCTCACCAGGTAGCACCACCAGCAGCACCAACCCAGACAGCTATACCTCCCCTCACCCAGACACACAAGCTGGGTTCTAGCACAGCGTGCCATGTAGGCCCCGTCTACATGGAACCAGGGACGGTGGTGGGGTGGGTGGTTGTTGTCTATGGTTTGGGGGAAGTTGGGGGAAGGGAACCTACAAAAACAATCCATATTTATGAAAGTAAATAGCCCAAGACTTCCATTCATTCCCATCAAATTGTGACGATTCTCTGGTGCCACATACCTCTAGACCTTGAACCTGAGCGACTGCAGTGATAGGCCAGCACAAGAATTTGACTGAAAGATATCCGAGGGCAACTAAGGAGCAGTCAGGTCATAAGCAAAAGACTCAACCTCGATTTGAAATTTGTTTTTGATATCTTTGGTCAAAAAGAAGCATAATATACGGGAAGAGTGATTTCTACGAAAAGAGATAGAAAAGAGGGGTTTCTTAGGTAGAAAAAAGTGGTTTCTTTGTCTCACATTATCTTGGAATTTGTTGCTTTACAAACCATTTAACTTATCTGTAGAGTTCTGGCCACCCTCTCTGGAAGTTATTATATGTTATTTGTGAAGGTATCTGAGGTGAAAATGCGATCTTTGAAATTGCGATCTCTACACTCTATTTATAGCCTGGGAAAGCCCCTGTGAGATACTACGTCATTTCCCACAACCTACATCCAGGGGGACCTAACTACATGCAGAGCAATGGGAGAGTGAAGAAGAGGGTGTAGGAATAGGAGAGGGGGAGGAAAAGAAGAGGGGGGAGAAGAGAGAAGGGAGAGGATGTAGGGGAAGGTAGATAGTGTAGGCGGAGCATGAGGAAGAGGGGAGGGAGAGGGGTTGAAAATCGGAGATGGGGTCGGGAGAGAAAAACAGGTAGGAAAGACAGAGAAGAGGAGGAGGGGAAAGAGAGAGAGGGGGAAGTGTGGGTAGAAAGGGTGACCGTCCGGAGGATGAGTACTTTGCTAGTTTATTATATATGCTGACTGATCAAAATATCAATTGTATTGGATGCGGTAAAAGACCATACCAGACTATTGTCAAGAATCAAGAAGTTCTCAATAACATCAACAATATGGCAGTCTCAAAGATGATTCCTGTATGAGAATCTGTCGAACTAGACAACCGGTAACAAGAGATCAAAGGAAAACAACAGGCTGATGAAACCAAGAGAAAGAAGGAAAGCAAATGGAGCTGGATATCACTGTTCAAGGTTTTGAGCTTTTTTTCCCCATATATATAAAGGTTTATTATAAGTATACATGTAATTAACTGGTGAAATAGATCCCTCGTTGCTTGGAGGAAGATCTTTGACAAATATTTGTGCACATAAGTTTTAATACTCACAAAAGGCGTGATATCTCAGCTTGAGGATGAACCTTTTGCTGGTCTACTGATAAAGTGCCTTCACTGGTCTATTTTGGTGGACATAAAGCATTGTGTGTACATTGAGACGGAAGGCAGAAGTGGAGTGGCTGTTTGAAGCAGTTTTATTTCTTGAGAAATATAATCAGTTTGCAAGTAACCTGGTGGTACAAATGAAAAGACATGTAAGTTGAAAACGAGATATACATGAAAGTTCTCAAAGAAGATGGTAAACTATAACCGTAACCGCTTTATGTATTAAGCTCAACTGCTGAAAGCTTGTTCCCTGGTGTGGGAGGGTGGGAATTTTCGAAGCTGTCCGTCTGGCTGACCACGCTGGAGTGAGGTCGAGTGTCCGAGAGAGCGTGGCACCAGGAGCACTACCCCCTCCAGCCTCTGCCCAATGCGCCCTCATTCGGGAAATGAGAGAACCATTGAGACGGAAGGCAGAAGTGGAGTGGCTGTTTGAAGCAGTTTTATTTCTTGAGAAATATAATCAGTTTGCAAGTAACCTGGTGGTACAAATGAAAAGACATGTAAGTTGAAAACGAGATATACATGAAAGTTCTCAAAGAAGATGGTAAACTATAACCTCCAAAGTTAGTGTTGTTTAATGTCAATATGGTTTTGACATCGCCTTGAGGGCTTTGTGAACAGCTTTGTCTGTTTTATCTCGCACGTATGAAGTATAGGCAGTGGACTTCCATTTTCCGTGGGATCGGACCTGGTCATCGGTCATGTGCTCTTGGAGAGCACAAGCCCCGCCACGGCGAAGCGAGTGAAGGGTATAATGATGATCCTGGAGACCTGCCGCCAATAGAGCCGCGCGCCATGATGTTGTGAGATAAGTAGTTGAGAGTGGCGCCCCATTATCCAGCATGAAGAGGGGGGCGTCACCCGAACAGGAAGGGCGGTGGCGTATCATGGCATAAGCAGCCTGCACTGGGCAGAGGATCGAACCAGGGAGGGCCGGCAGGGTGAAGTAGTCAGCATCTGCCGCCCTCTGGAGGTTCTTGGCCCATTTATAGGAGATAGTGATGTCCGATGGGTTGATAGTAACATCCTTTCTCACCAGGTGGCGGGACCGGTCGAATGATTCACCACGACCTATGGCCACGTTAGACTGGCGCATCAGAGTTGTGAACATGATTATAATAGCACATCTGAGCGTTGGACCTTCATAGTCCCAGTGGATGACTTTAAGCACTTTAATTAAATCCTCCGTGGATATGGGGGTGCTTGTCTAGGCACATGGCGGATGGTTAGTGAGATGGCTGTCAGGGCATCCTTGACACGTAAGCCATCGAATGGAGAGACATCGGCGCCAAGCCTAGCAAGACATGCCTTCACAGATGCAATATAATTTGCGATTGAGGCAGGAGAGGAGAAGTATAACGCCAGATACTCAATGAACACACACACTTGGACTTGTGAAGGGGTCCTGTAGTCATAGCCGTAATGTGTCGAGAAACCAATGAATAGTTTCAGAGCGCGCCTCCTGTTAGCAGCTGAGCCTGGGCGAATGGAGAGGTCTTGTCTAGCCATGGCCCTACTAGCGAGGAAGTCGTGAGATGGCTCTGTAATTACATGAATAGAGAGTAGTCATAACATTTGTTTGAAACTTTAACCTCAGTTAGATTCTGGTCTTTTATCATGGAGGCAGCTAATGATTTGAGTGAATTGTCTTTAAATGATCTACTGAGTGCATCGGAAAGGACCATTTCCTTCCCCGGGACATGAGTGAAAGACATGTGGAGCCCTCGGCTATGGGCCCAGAACCACGCCCCCCTCGCTATAGCGTTGAGGACTTGGTCTCGGCCTCTGTTGCGCAGGAAGACCATTATGCTACTCTCATTGTCGCAGCAGATTTCCACATGTGTTCTCGGGGGGGCATCAGCTGTAAAGGCCCGCAGGGCCACAAGGCAGTTGAGGCCCTCGAGTTGAGAGATGTGGTGTCTTTCGGTGGTCTTCTTTGTGTATTGAATCGCATAGTAGTTTTGAGTGGTGTGTGCCCCGCCCCCTTCCAGGCAGGAGTCAGCATATATGACTATTGAAGGGGGAGGAGGCACCTCCATTGTGCAGCTGTTGCACTTGGGGGCGAAGTTCACAATCGAAGCAAGGTCGGCCTTGACCTGCCTGGAGATTTTAACTGGAGCCTTCGTTTGTATTGATGTGCGATATGCATGGAGGATTCTGCACATAAACAAACGAGCAGGCTTTATGACCTGGGACACGTGATTCACCCTCCCGGCCAGACATTGTAATTCCTTTTCAGAGAGAGTGTCCCTTGTCATTAAACGTCGTACATCCCGTGTGAGGGCAGAAAGCTTTTTCTGTGGGATGTGTGTTGACCTTGTAGTTATATCCAACGTAACTCCTAGCCATGTGATAGACGTTGCAGGGTCACACAGTTTGCCATAGCTGAGAGGGAGGCCCAGCCTTCTGAAGGTGGCATGGGCCGTGGCGAATTGCAGATATGGGTCATCGGAATGTTTATGTATGAGAAGTAGGTCATCTATGTAGAACAGGCCGTAGATGCCTGCCTCTGCTAGATGGCGAAGGATGAAGTTAGCCAACTTTTGCATATACATAGAGGACGCTCTCGTGCCAAATGGAAGTGACAAATCAATGAAGAACTGTTCTTTATGTGACACAAGTAGTAGTGGCCAGTCAAGGGGGCATATCTGGAAATTCCTGTATGCCCGCTGGATGTCAATGCTGGCTAGTTTGACGGCGAAACCAGCCTGTTGTATCATGGATACTGCCATCGCTACGGTGGGGAGGGCGTGGCATATCTTCCATCCAAATACAGAGTTCCTGGGTACATAATCATTGACTGATAGTCCTTGTGGGTATGAGAGGTCGACTATAATACGTTTCTGGCCAGGGTCACTTTTGTCCCGGGTCATCATGGGGCTCACATGGGCCCATGGGGTCAGAGGTATAGAGTCAAATGGACCAAACAGAGCACTGTTGCTTACCTCAGTGTCGATGTATGCTGAGACGTGTGTCGCATGTGCTATTGCTGAGTGGTGGTTCTGGGAGAGGGAGGCCCTTAGGGGGGGGCCTGTAAACTGGAGTGGGAATCCGAATTGTAGACATTCCAGCAGCCAATAGTCCTCTATGTGTCCCGTTGCAATAGCTCTCCAGTTCTTCACATTGAGCTGTGTTGGTAGTTGGATGCATGCTCCGAGCACGTTGTGCCTTCCAGAGGCTTTGACAGTGTTGTATATCCGGGTCAGGGGCCCTGATGGGGGTGGATCGCACCAGTCAGGGAAGGCACGAGTTCTAGAGCGTGCTGCTGGGTTGAATGCATGGGCGTATGTGCCAACTGGTGTGTTAGTGGGCCAGTCCGCATGATTCTTGGAGTTTGAGTCAATATGAATGCAGTTCATAGTTTTAAAGTCAGAAATCAGACACAGGCAGTCGAGCTGCGGGATATTCCCTGCTCTCGACAGCTGGATGAACTTGTTTATGTATACAGACGGGTCCTGGTGAGTGCATTCAGTGCCAGGGCTGGGGTTGTCTGTGTTTACATTCAGCGGGGCTCTGATTGGTTGAGAGGTCTGGGAGTCACGGCTGCACGTATGCGCGCAGTCAGACGTGGGGCCCGCAAGGGGCGGGAGTTTGAACTCCCCTAAAGGCACTGCCCCCAGTGGGTCGGATATAGCGTCTTGCACCCAGAATCTTTCCAAATCATAAGTCCTGTGTTTTGTAGGTGTATCAGGAGTCACATCAATCCTGGGTAATCCATGCTGGTGTGAGTGGGGAACTTCAACCACTATGTTTTTAGGGGAGACTTCAACCCTAGTTTCTTCGTCTGAGTGAAGGTGTCCTCGGGCATTACTGGTGGCGAGTGTCACTTCCAAGACAGCGGGTGCTTACGGGTGCCCGTAAGGGGCAGCTAGTCGTTTTTTGACTCCGCGTCAGCAGACTTGTCTCGATCGGCCTGCTTGTCACGTTTGCCGCCACCTTTCTGGCCTTTCTGCCATGGTTTCTCCTTACGGTCCCCTTGGGTGGTTGCTTGGTCCTTGCCACGGAGAGAGTTGCATCTTTTCCCGGGGTGGGACAGGCGCTTCTCGAACACAAAATAACAGAGGGCACAGTAGTGGTACACAGTATTTCCTGCCTGCTTGTGTAGAGTTTTCTTGTTTTCACATTCACCCCTGTTGTACAACTTGCACAGAGCGAGAGGGGGGGATTCCTCTCTGTCGGTTGGGGCACATGCTGACCAAGAGAGTTTCATGCGCTCGTCCTTTATGAAGGCTGCATCTGACCATTCAATCCTCTCTTCTGCAATCAGCTCGAGTATTGTCATTGACCAGTCAGACACGTGGTCCCAGTTATATTTTGTGGCGTCTTCGGCCACCTCCTTTACATGAGAGACTATCCTTCTCATATTGGCTTGGTCTTTTGTATCCAGGGCCAGACCCGCGATGCCTGTAATGTGCTCCTGCACTGAGAGAGTATAGTCTGTGTCTTTCAACTTGAGTTTTACTGAGCGGGGAAGGAACTTTTTAATAAGGTCCCTAGCACTCTTAGCCCCATCATTATCGTTATCTGAGAAGTATCCCTTACCTCCTCTCTTGACAATCTGAAGAGTAACCTCCTTTAGAGCCTTCTGGTAGTGCTTGTCTGTGACCGGAGAAGAGGCCAGTTCGTCAGGTGAGATGAACTCGGGAGCCTCTTCCCTGGGGTAGAGACCGTCGACATCATCGGGCCGTCTTGGGGGTTGACTCGCCGAGCGTCGGTAGGCCTGACCACCGGTCAAGTCACGTGGCCTACGATTTTGGGGGGAGATGGCCTGATCGTCTATGAAGTTTATTCTGTCGTGGTGAATGCCCTCTAGGATTCTTCTTTCTGTTGCTAGGATGTTTAGTAGTCTGTCAAGTTTCTCGTTCAGAGACTTGTCAGGCGGAGGGGCCTGCTGTTGCTGGTCCTGTTCTGGCGGTTGAGGAACCTCGTGTCCAGGGCCGCCATTAGCCTTTGGCGTGTTAACGGTCTTTTTGGCCGGAGTCTTTTTAGGCTTCGGGCCTGGTTTCTTACGACCATTTCTGAGTGGCTCCTCGGGTAGAATAATCCGAGCCCCGCGTGTTCTAGTTCCAATGCCAGCCATTCTTGAGTTTAAGAGAGATTATTCTCCTAACTGTAGGATGAGGACGGGAGTCTGGTAATTTTCGAAGCTGTCCGTCTGGCTGACCACGCTGGAGTGAGGTCGAGTGTCCGAGAGAGCGTGGCACCAGGAGCACTACCCCCTCCAGCCTCTGCCCAATGCGCCCTCATTCGGGAAATGAGAGAACAATGTAAGGGTTGAATAAATGGCAAAATCATCGAAGTTAAATGATTTAACATAAGTTACCCTCCTCCCCTTGCATTTTATGTTCTTACGGGCTGCATGTGTATTCTAATTCTTCTACCCTCAAATTAAAATCAGCTTTGTTTTTTTATACAAATTTTAAAATACAAACACAAATTGTTTAAATCATAGGAGCCATATGTAATACTCTGAAACAAATGTCTTACAGTGGATATATAAGTCATTTGTTCATATGGTCCCATTTATTCCAATTTTATTCGAATTGTATTCCAATCTTATTCCAATTTTATTCCTATTTTAAACTGAAATACTGATCTACTATCCAAAGGCAGTAGACCTACTGTTACCTGTACCGACAGAGAATTGTTCACAATAATGAAATTGCATTTAGAGCCTTTTTCAATGTCAATGAAGTAAAAATGAATACGAGAACTGTAGACAATGTTGTCCAAGGTTACGGGGAAAAAAGAACGAAGTTCTGGTTTGAATTAAGAGTCCCAACTTTGCTAGACAGCCGCCCCCCCCCTCCCCCCTCCCCCTCTCCACACACACACAAAAAAAATCCCCCAAAATATAAGGGACACAACTCACTTGTCATTAGAATTGTAAGAGCCTTGATGCCAAGTTATGTTGAATAAAACCTTTTGGAAAGTATAACTTCCTGATGTAAATAATTGAAATGATTCTATATTATAGCTGCATTCTGTTTTAGATTATTTTGTAATAATGGGATTGTACCAATTACTGTTAATAATAAAGTAGTTTATCTACTGTACACTGTGTATGTAACGTCATATGGAAATCTTCTTGGCAAGATGTACCAAATGTTAATGTCTTCTCTGTGTTTAATGTGATTAATTCTATTTAATCAATTGACATGTATTAACTAATTATTTATGTATTGCTAAGGACCTTCTCCTCCCTGTAAGTTAGTATGCAGCATGAGTGACAGGAGTTTCTCCATGGGTCCAGAGACTGTTATGGGTCAGATTTTCAGAAAATGTACAATTGGCAGCTGTACACATTCAGTAAATTCTGTTAATTAGGCTGCAATTAGGCCAATACTTGGTAAAATTGAGTATATTTGGCATTGCATTGATTCTAGCAACCTATTTGGCAAGACTAAACTGAATTTTGGGCTTTATTTTCGTCTGAAATGTGGGTTAATTGAGGGAATTGGGGAAGCTGAATTGTATATTTTCTGAAGACCCCAAACCACCAAACCTCGGTTAATAGTGCTTTTAGAGGCGATTTGATCAGATCAACTTATTAATACCAAAATAGAAGGTTTACCAACCTGTACAGTTATTTTTTTCAATCAAATATGCCTTGCAAAACAGGTATTGAGGGCTCATACTTTGAACTGGAAGCTTACCTCAGGTACTGCCCTCAATACAAACGTGGTCTATAGGCAAGAAAAAACCTCCCAGAATCTGATCAAATCACGTCTAATTATGAATGACTCAACTCAGGATGCTGAGGCAATGTCCCCTGTGAGTTCCCAGCAGTCTTGTAAAGATGATGAAATGTACCCCAGGCCTTTTCCTTGCTCTACAAGCTAGACTCAATCAGGATATCACATCATTCCGACCTAATGTAAATATATTCATATTTATCCAATAATCCGGAGAACTCCTGAAGCTATGATAATTCCCTAGACTAATAGAAGTAATCCCTTTTTGAGGTGTCCATGCTCCCCAGACACTTACACAAATGAAATATTGAATAAAAAACGTTGCAACAACAAATAGGGTCAACTCAGGTGTCAGGATATCCTTCCCAATCGCTAACCTCAAAGCTTTGTTCCAGAATTTGTGCTGAATATCGTTCCTAAATACTTGAAAGTTTTAACGCTCTGTATCATCATACCTAAGCAATAAACATTAGCAGGTAGTTATATACCGGAGAATGGTGTATATGGGTCAGATTTACAGAAAATGCACAATCTACAGTTCTACAGATCTCTCAAATTCTGCTAAATTAGAGTGAAACATGATAAATACTGAGTGTATTCTGTATTGTATTCATTCAATAAATCTGTCTGATTATGTTGAACTGTATTTTGAACCTGATTTTTGTCTTTAATTTGGGTTATTTGAGAGGATCGGTGAATATGAATTGTACATTTTCTGTCGATTTCACCCATATAGTTTAGTATTTCAAGTATATTCTATATGTTGGACGACCGCCACCCAAGTCTACTCACCCATACCTCTATAACAGAGAACCTATTTATCGCCAAACGCCATCCAACAGACTTTTCTCACTTAAAGAGATAAACCACAGTTCAACTGGGAAAAAAACTGAAAATAACATTTTGTTTAAACTTTGCCTCGTGAAAGAACAAGGTTATGTGAATTCAAAAAGCCAATAAAAACAATTATGTCACCGGGTTAGTTTTCATTTTAGGGAGCCTCAAAATTTATGGTTGTTCACTATAGAAGTCTATGAGAAAAGGACAATTTTTTCGTTTTTTCAGTATAAAAAAAAAATTGAAAATAACTTTCTCCTAAAAATCTCTATAAACATAGCTAACATATTGCTTTACCCTTTCAAGCAATAAAAAATGGGGGTCACCGACCTTTTAAAAAAGTTATTCAACTGAATCTGCATGGCGGTGAGTTAAAAACAGGAATATTGAAGATTTTCAATGCTAAATAATATATTTCAAAATATGTTGATACCCTGTTCTTTCATACATGAGGGCAAACATCTATAGTGGTTATGTTTAGAAGACATTTCAATTGAAAAATGTTATTTGTCTGTCTGAAATCTTGGAAAAACTGAGAAAATATCCATTTTCCCCACATACTTCAATACTGAACTTTGCTGGTCTCTAGAAAGAAAAAAAATATGCTGAGATCCATTTTTTTTTGCTTTTTGTTATCCTCCAACCATGTACTTTCTCAAGACAAAGTTTGAAAAAATTACTGTCAATCCTTATTTTTCATGCATTAGTTCCTTTAACTCCCGCCTGCAGCAGTGCGGAGAACAGTGGTTTATCTCTTTAATTTGATCTTAGACTGTCTAATTCTTTCACCAATCCAAAGGGCATGACATCAGAAGCTAAATCTGTGAGTTTAATAGAAAACAAAGTCACAGATATGAAGATATTAGTCAATTTAAAAAATAAAACGACTCGAAAATGAGACAAACTTAAAAAGGCTGGCTACTCTGGGACCCGACATCACAATGTCGAAAGCTTTAGCCACTTATAGGGAATACATTAGGGCACATGCATATAAACAATTACATTGATTCATCACAATTAAGGTTTACCTAAGTCCCCCACTGTCCTCATGAGGATTGAGGAGGATGGAGGAAATACACTATCTTTGAAAGTCCCTCTGTTTGACTTAATAACTCAAACTAATCATAAAAATATATCTTGCAACTGCATTCTATTTCTATAATAAGCGAATGCAGGTCTGGTTCTGCACGCTTCCTGGAGCTGCCAATTGTACATTTCTAGACGACGTGACTTACAGGCATATCACACTGTATATCACATGTGATATAACGCTCTCACAAGTCATGCATGTAATAATAAAGCAATATCAAATGATCAGGACGTAATTAAGTGTACATACCGTGATGATACTGCTACATTTAATTTCCAGACATTGGAACACAGCTATGCACACTGCATTTCTAAAGGGAGCATACATTCCCATGCATGAACTCCAATGCTATGATTCATGACACAATGCAAGGTAGTGGTGTAGAAGAGGTTGCGCGTATTGATTGATGCCAGAGGGATCGGAGCATGCTGTAAAGGCGTTTGTCTGAAGTACCACTGCGTTGGCATGTCTCAAAGAATGTGATCTTCCATGGCTAAATATAGTTATCTATACAATATACCACAATGCTGGGTGGACTGTAGTTACTATACCACAATACTGGGTGGACCCCTGGATGCAACCCCTATACAGGGCATTGGCAGTTTTCGATTTTCGAGTTCGTGATGATTAATATTTGTACATTCCTAATATAATCGTACAAACCTAGGAAGTGCACAATTGGCTATACCCAAATGTGTTATACCAAATTTCCTCATATTATGACCCCTACAAATCTTTTTTTAATTAAATACCGCTACACATTTTTCTGATATAAATGAATATTTTTTATCTATATTTTCTTTTAACCATCTTTATTCAGGAGAGGAAATATAATGGCATATGGCATATGCGATACATTAATGATTCGGACACCTTCCACAACCCATACAGAAATTAGCATGACATCATTTTAAAGATGTTATCCTCAATAAGTTGTATTATCACTGATATAAAGTTACACCGAGATCAATATAAATATCTTTCATCTGTTATTGGTGATTGTTATCTTTACAATTTTTCATTCTGCATTAGGTACAGCCAACACTTTTAACATGTGATTGTAACATGATCCCTGTCATGTAAATGTAGCTGTCGGTCATGCTATGATTACGATAACATTATATTATTTTCCTATCTGTGTAGTGTTCTTTCCATTCAGCAATTCACGAACAAACTCGTACTTGGTATTAATTAACAAATATCAGGTTAATAAAATATAATTTGTAATTTTGTAAAATCATTTTTGCTTTCAGCAATAATCACGGAAATATTTTTAAATATTCAATACTCTGCAGGCAACATTCATACCGATGGAAAGAGTAGATATAACAATGGTTGTCTACTTTCCCTCAAACATATTGAATAGTTTTTAATATTTGTATACAATTTCATATATAGATATCAGATACAAAATGACTAGCAAATTACTAATTCATAAACACTAACCACAAATGAAAGAAAATAATAACTCTTAGTTAAACTAGGTATCATTGATGAATGTATACATATATATTCAGTATTCTTTAGTGTGTTTGGAACATGAAACTCAGTCTCATTGTCATATTCTGGCACCATGAAGCCCGGTCGATACAGGTGAATCTTGGATCACCCAGGGCATCAGAACATGTACAATCGGCAGTTCTACACATTTGATACATTCTGCTGTATTCTCAGTTATTAATGGCGCCTATGACTGATAATAGGAAGTGATTTTGGCTGACCCCCTAAATATAAAATATGTGGACATTAATGAAACCATGTAGCAGAAACAACTTGACAATTGTTCAAATGAGTGATTAAATGAGATTGGTTGCTTTACACCCTTATCAACACATTTAATATGATTATATCAAGGGCGGGAGAGCTGAGAGGGAGGCAGTTTATGATCTGGAAAAGATCATAAACTGCCTCCCTCTCAGCTATCTATCTCCCTTTCCAGGAAATGGCGATAGAGAAGAAGGGAGAGAGAGACCGAGTACAGAGACAGAAAGACACTTTTTGGTCAAATGAAAGTAGAACATTTTAATGATAAAATAGTGTTTATCTTAGACTGCATTATGTGTTTTGTCTTCAATTTGGATTTGGATTTGAAGACGAATTGTACACTTGTGGACGACTTTACCCAGAGACAGTTTGGCTGAGGAAGGGGGATCTCCCAACCCCATATAATATGCTGCTAGGTCCACCTCAACTTCAGAAGACTTCAGACCCTCAGAGAGGCAGGAGTGTGCACTGGAAGGTGCCAGGAAAAGCAACGATCAAGGGAGAGGAACTAGACTACCATCTCTTCTTGTATGAAAGTTTACCAGGCTGTTTAGTACAGCTCCTGTACCCAGTCTTCCACTATCTCCTGGGGTAGTACACTACCAACTATTGTGGGTGTGAAGGGAGTCAGGACAAGGAACAACCAAGTGAGAGAAACTAGACTCCAAATAACATCAAAAGGGAAGCTGTGTTGCGTCCCAGAGTTGTCATCTGTACGATTTATGCAATATTACAGACTTTTCCTCTTTTTTTTCACATATTACGCATAGCCAAAATATATTACAGAGCAAATAGATTCATGGCACCGACTTTTTCTTCATTACTGAGATCTTTTCACCCATTACAAGGAGTCTTTATACTATGACGACTCCCCTATTACCCATGACATGTGTGATCTGTTGCTATAGCACATTGCACAAGAGGATGGCAGTGATCACAAGGGGATGACAGTGATCGGACACTGACTTTTGGGTTCCTTTCCTTTCTGTCATGTCTGTATCTACCTCACCGATCCCATGAGTCTGCAAATATAGTTCTACACTGACCTAGATTTGAGGTTGAGGGTGCGTCAGATATAGGGTGGGGATGGGATGGGGTTATGAGGTATGATTTTGTACTTATTTTAGTCATAATTGAAGGGCAATATAATATATTTGTTGTAATTAACTAATGCCATCTTCAAGAGGCAAGGAGCCTATATATAAACTTAGTCCAAACATAATATTAGCCCTCCCCTCCCTATACACGATGAGCAGCATGCAGCAGACTTATCTGTGAGAAAAAGAAAATCTGAAATCCCAGGTTTCTTTTTGGATAATAAGATATCCATGAGCCATGTTGATAATGTCTTAGGATATCTTAGAAAAGGAAAATGATATTCGAAAAAGAAAAGTGTTGGATTTGTTGGATATTTACTATGACACGTTTTTATCCTGACAGTTTGGGGACAAAACAAGCTGCACAGATTTGCTAATTAAGCTTTACTTTTTTTTTTAAAAGATTTTATTCATACTTGGTTACAGACTCCCCATTTTGCGGTTAGTTCTGTCGGGCCAAGATAATGTGCAGATATGATACAATAATTTTCCTTTTTGCTTCCTATATGCATATGTATAGAAAGGTTTACATGTAAATACATTAGAAAAAATTATTTAGATTTCCATCGAGGAATTAAAAGAGATATAGTAATGAAATATTAAAATCTGTGATTTTGTACTTCAATATTCACTGTGCCACTCAGACTTTTGTGGAGTGTTAGTGATATTTCTTGGTAACACAACTGTAGTTGGCTGCGGAGATGCATGGAATTCTCTGACATCATGAAGTATAAGTGTTAAGTGGGTGTTAATAATAAACGATAACTTAGGAAACATTGGGTAATAACCTCATGCCTGGATCCCCACCCACTGCCATTCCACCTCCCCCATCAAACATAATCAATTTTACTGTCAATATCACTATATTTTTAATTCAATTGAAGTTGTAATTCAACATGTCTAGGAGGGGGGTTCCTAGAGGTAAAAGGTCTCAGGGGAAAGGGTCCTAGGGGGAAAAAGTCCATGGGTGAAAGGTCTAGGAGGTGGATGGTCCCAATGGAAAAAGTTCTAGACATATCTATTCACAAAATAATGGACTGCATCAGCTGAAGAGTTCTTCGGAGGCATAAAACCATTTATTTCCATGCATATTATATCACAAGTTTGGGATTTATCATATAGATTTGAATATTTTCTGCCTATAGCATACATTCATTCAGATCTCACATGTGCTGATACACCAACTATCAAAAGCGTTTTTTTTTAAAATTGATTGACGGAGAAAGTGTCACATGAGATAACAGTACCATATTGAACTAAGTTTTAGACAGCAAATTTAAGAGCTGTATAAAGATGGTTTAAAGTAAGCTAAATGCTTCTTACCCCAAAAAATGGTTTCAAAATGAGATCAGAATATAATAACTCCATTGATTCATGCTTGGCGGCATGAGCTCGCTCATGAAAATGATTTGGTCCTCAAGGATTATTTATCTTATGGTGTGGAAAATGGTTTTCTCATTTCTCATTGTCTCATTGACTGTACTACACCTACCTATGATAGACGTAATTATTCCTCTGTTACTGATGGACCAGCCCACCAAGTATTTATCCTGCAATGTTTTAATAATGAATAAACTATTGGCTTTCTAAGAAATAAAATATTGAAGTATTCGTTCATTTTGTTTGACAATATATGATTATATTGAAGCATATTTTACTTACTTTCTATCTATAGATGTTAAAGTGAGGTTTCATCGTTTCAAAAGGTTTTGTTAATTAATAGGTTTGGGAAAATATCACAGGCGTCTGTGAGCTTTGCTATAGGGGTCTATATGAAGATAAGTACTCTGTGCCATATCATTGTGACTATCTTAACATTCTCAGACGCAGGCAATTTTAGATCAGACCCAGGAAAACAAGATAGAGAAGAAGGGAGAGAAAGATGAAGGGAGAGAAAGACAGAGAAAAAGAGACAGAAAGACAATGATTGGATGTGTCCACTTTGGATGTCGGATTTGAACCTAAATCCAACATCGGAACATTCGGAATATAGGGAGAGTAATAAATTCATATAATAACCTACTCTCATTTATCAAATAGAATGCATTACTGGATCGTGGAGACGAGTCCCACTGAATATGTTACATTACTTTTAAAGCTGCATTCTCAGCTATTTCGGCAAACAAAATCTTACAAAATGTCTTCATATCAATATTTATAGGATTGAATTCATCAATATTCTGCTCTATGTTTATATATACAAGAATTTGAAGTAGAATTGGTTGAGCGAAAACAACCGCCAATGAGCGATAATAAGTGAAGTCATGTCCTCCACATACAAATAATGACGTTTATTGTAGGGGAACATTGGACTGCGTATAAAGCGTTCTCAGACATTGAGAAAAACTACAATATGATGTTCAGTGGGTTGTAATATATAAGTCAATCATTCATAAATCATTGGAGGGTCATTTCTAGTACCTAAACTTACTATTATCTGGAATGCAGGGAGCTATACCCAGGTAGGAAAAAAAGGTCGCCAAACATTGATCAACGTTCAATTTAAGAAAACATCAAAACAACGGAGCCAAAATTAACCCTTCATTACAAACGTTGGATTAAAGTCTGGATAACAAACGTTGGATTAACGAATATCTGTTTACGTTTCATTGACGTTCATGAAATAATCGCTTTTTTTCACCATGTCAAAACAATATCATAACAACGGAACAAAATCGAACACTTAATTACGAACATTGGATTAACGTATTTATGCATTGATTATATACATTAGTGTCTGCAAGTTTTTTTCAACCAGGGATCTCATGAGAAGCCAATGCCTCAAGGGAAACCCCTAGTCGAGAAAAACGAGCGGCCATTGTATACAGTAAGTCAGATACCAACCAAGTTGCATCCTATTTTTATACCACAATGTGTATAATCCCTGATCGTGGTATAAATACCTGAAAGGCTTCTAAGGTGCTTCAAACCTTGACCTCGAAGGCTGACCCAGTTATGTAATAGTTATAACAACACCAAGACAGGCTAGTGTTGCACTGAACCTCATATCCACTACATATATTGTATTTTTATTCCGATATTAATATTGTAATCAGAAAAGGTAAAAAACTTCCACAAAGCAAGTCTTCCGAGTTTTCCTGAGCAAAGAAGATCATTTAACATATTAATTGATATGAAAATTAAAGTTGTAAAACTTGTTCACATTCTGTCAATGTCTGGTGAAAGAAGTTTCACTAGTGTCTTTGAGTTGGTTTTTCCATTTGAGTTTTGAGTCATTGAGTTTTGAGTCATTGAGAAATAGCAGAGAGGCATTCTTCATGCAGTTTGGTCTTACCATGCATTATATAGTATAACAAGGTATAACAAGACATAAGATAATAAACTTTGATTTTATTGTCATATATTGAGTGGTTACAAACTTCTCTCCACCAACTGAAACTGAAACCCTAGCTGCCCCGTTTGAACATAATTATTAGTGAAAGACTAATCCCTTACCCCAGGAAAGGGGCCGTCCATACATTACGTAATGCTCAAGGGGGTGGGGATGGGGGTGGGTGTCCAACCATGTGTTACGGTCCCATAGGTATAACATTGGTTATAAACTCCAGGGGGGTGGGGGGGAGTCTAAATTTTTTAGGCAAAAAAGCGTTACATAATTTATGGACAGCCCCAAAGTCTTCATCCCCTTGGTGTGACATCACCTAAACGATGGAATCGATACATTTGATGAGAGAACATTTTTAAATCTATACAAGAGTACCATTCTACTCATGATAGATTTTGGGGAGCACATTTATCATGGAGTATGGAACGCAGAATATTAATCAAAACTACAAGTAAAACTCTAACTCGTGTACAAGAATTTCATAAAAAACTAAAAATCCCCTTCTTGATAAAACAAAGAGAAGCTCATCTCCTTGAGATGGCTTACAAAAAATCATTATTTAAAGGAAAATTAGATCAAATTTATAGAACAAAAGATAATAAAAACAAAAACTGTTGTTCCAACCCCACATTCGGGAAGGGTTAAAAGGTTTCTAGCTCACAGAGCCCCCAAATTGTGGAACTCAGCAGGTGACACTTTTTACAAAGAAGCTCATGTTGACGACCTCCTTAGTTGTTATGTTTATTCATCAGATAAACCCATTATAACAGGTTAAATTGTGGCTATTATCTTCACCACTATGTACATAAGTAACCCATTTTATAAAGTTAGAAAGTAGTATGTTACACCTCTATTATTTACTGTACTCAAGAAACTTATCCATTACCAATGCATCTGACGTGGTGGTTTTCATTAATACCTTCATGGGATATTAGTACACTTTAATGTACTTTAATATCATTGAAATATCTCTTATAGTGTCTTTCCATTAATGGCTCAGATGGAATATTTATTTAGCAGATTGTGATGCTTTATTCCGTGTTCTTCTTATTCTGTATACTCATGATGGAAAACAATTATATGTCTCAAACTATTGGTACCAGCTTCTTTTAACCATAAACGCACTCACTCACAATTAAATACATTTATAATGTACAATAACATTTTGGAGTTTAAATGCTCCAGTTTTACAGGGTCTATGTCCTGTAGCTATATTCAACATGAAACCCATTGATTAATTTAACAAAATAATTCAAGAATAATACTCTAGACATCTAGACATCTCTGTCATGTAAAATTTTGCTCAATTTGCTCATTTCTAACGAAATAAATAATAATCAAACATAACAAGAGTAAACCATATATACGTATCCTATGCCCACACTGCATAAGGTGTATATAGTTAAGATTTTCAGAAAATGTACAATTATCAGCGCTACAAATTTGGTAACTTTTGCTAAATTAGACTGTTATATGATAAATGCTAGGTGTATCTAAGTAGTTCTGGCATCATAATGATTAAAACTATGTCTCGCTTTGTCTTAAACTTTATTTTAACGTAATGTTTCTTTTAGATTTTGAACTATTGTAGAGGATTGGGAAAGGTGAATTGTACATTTTCAGAAAATCTGACCCATATAAAAGGGTGAATACACATCCGATTATGAATAGTGTACTATGCCTAAACTAGGCCAAAACAAAGACAATATGTGATCTGTTACATGCGAATAAGTCATAAGTCGCAAAAAATGGATTTTGTGATATCATAATATTTGAAAAGATGAGAGCAAGGGGATTCCAATGAATATAAACATTAAGGACATCTAAAAATAAATTCTATATTTAAGTTTGATATTTTTATTTCTGGTAAAAATGTTTTTCAATATTTTTGGGTGGAAAATTACTAGTAAAGTAGGTAAATATACTCCCTATGATGATCTTAGAAATGCATGGATTGATTTGATACACAGTCCTGAAATTTGATATTTGTATTCACATGACCTAGATCTCTAGACACCTAGAAAATGAGAACATTCGTAAAAATAGATCTTGTAAATAAAACACTTTGAAAAATATCAATTTTGCGACTTATGACTCATTTTCATGAAACACATCACATATGTGATGTGTTTCATGAAAATGAGTCATAAGTCGCAAAATTGATATTTTTCAAAGTGTTTGTTGGTCAGGATTTCTTATTGAAATGCTCTGATTTCTAGAGGGTTTAACACTTATAGTCATATAAATCCATGTAATACAATTTCAGGACATTGTATTAAATATATCCTTGCGTTGTTAAGGCCTTTGAATGGAATATATTTAGCTACATTACTCGTAACTTCTTTTTTAAAAAAATAAAAAATATCAACCTTAAAATACTGAAATTCATATTAGGTGTTCTAGTGTTTACTATGATTAAAATCGGCCTAATCTCCTCTTTCCAAATATGGTGATATCTCAAAATCCATATTTTGCGACTTATAACTCATTTTCCTAAAACGGATCAAATATATAGATTCCTACACTCTTGTAATCAAGCTTTATAGCTGATCTAGAGCAAACTACTGTTAAAGGATTAATGACCAACAATGAGGGGCTGCCGGCACACTGGTTGATGTATAATCCTGAGGCAAAGCCAGGGAATTATGCATAAGCAGTGCACCAGCAGGCCCCTAATGGATGTTATTAAAGTTAGGTTCACCTTGTGAGAACTGAAACGTTACAATCCAAACATCACACGAACAACTCAATAATAAAAAACTCACTAAAATCGCTGAATCTCTATAGTTTTGGTGATCTAGCAACTTTATAAAGTTATTACTTATTACCCACAATGCTAAGTCTATAGGTAGTGGGTACTTCTGGTCAACACTTTGGTACAAGCAGGGAGGTATATACAGGGGAGCGGAAGCCACAGGCAGATCACACAGGACGATCCTTGTCAGGGTTATATTATCACTATTGTATACCAGGTGACACATTGGTAGCCCAGGTCAATTTGATTGCCTTTTCCCAGCAACACCATAACAGTCACATACTTAAGAATAGCTATATAATTGCTGGCTATTGGATGGGTGTGGGTGTGGGTGGACCTGATTCACTGTAGCATAGAAAAAGACACACATGTCTATTTCTATGTGTCTATTTCTATTACTGTAGTCAGCGCCACACGCTCTAGTGGCATTACTCTTAACTATTGGGATACCACACATTGAACCTCGGTTCTTCTCCTTCTCTATACACCTCCCTGGTACAAGTGCGCACCTCAATAATTCATCCACTGCCACCATGACATTTAGGCTCGCTATTGCATGGGCCACAACAGATATATGGGTCAGATCGTCAGAAAATGTACAATCAGCAGGTCCACACATTTGATATAATCTGTTAAATTAGACAGAAAAATTATGAAAACTAGGTATATCTGAGTATATTTGGCATTGAGTTGATCTTAAAGATCTGCTTGGTTGTGCTGAACTGTATTTTGAACCTCATTTCAGTCTCAAATGTATGTTATTTGAGAGGGTTGATGAATGTGAATTGTACTGATGATCCGACCCATAATACAGTATTTCCCTATTTATAAGCCCATGTTTGTATTGATTTCAAATGGTGAGTAGACCAGGCTTATATGGGTCCGATTTCCAGAAAATGTACAATTGGCAGCTGTACACATTTAGTAAATTCTGCTAAATTAGGCTGCAATTTGGTCAATACTTGGTAAATTTAAGAATATTTGGCATTTCATTGATTCTAGCAATCTGTTTGGCTAGGTTGAACTGTATTTTCAACTTTATTTTCGTCTGAAATTTGGGTTATTTGAGAAGATTGGCCTAGTTGAATTGTACATTTTCTGGAAATCTGACCCATATACAGGGTAAGGATTATAGTGCTTATTTAACCATAAGAACGTTTTTAACCACAACTTATGAACAGGACAGGGTTATACACAAGGCCAGGACTAGAAACAGGAAATATGGTATGTCAGTGTTGCTTGAATGCCTGAATACATGAGTCTCCATGGACGGCCAGTAACTGGTAGAAAGCACCTGATGTATCTGTGAGCAGGTCCTGAGCTGCTCCATATTGTACCAGTTTACCATGATCCAGCACCTGCAGAAACAAGAGCGTGGAATCATCAAAAAAGTAAAACTAAAGAATCAAACAGAGGTTTATCATATGTTGCAGCCTAGTTGAGTTGAATGTACTAAATGTGTAGAGCTGCTGATTGTACATATTCTGGTGAGTTCAAACACAAGTATACATATAATAGTATTCACTGAAGTCACAGTCCTGGCCACGGCTCGCCATACTGTGGGTCAACCACAGTAAACGTTAGCTGTACATGTGTGCTCTAAACCTTGAAAATGCTGTTTTCCTGCCGTTTTCACCTCCGAAAGTTTTAGCAAATGTAATATAAAGTATGCTGACAGGATTGATGGTTAGTTTTTAGTGTGTCACATATAAAAGCCATCTTCTAACCCTTGGAACGGGAAAAGCCTACCGATCTGTTGCCTCCCGCTCTCTGTGTAGCCACACAGTATGGCTGCCAGTGAGGATAGCCGCTGACTGGGGTGACGTCATGTGAATACTATGTATATCAGGCCAAACAAAAAAATAGGTGTGATTTCGATTTATCTGGCTGAAAACTAGGTTGGGGGGGGGGGGTAACTTTTTATTTTGTTAATTTTTTTTGTTTGGAAACCACCTCCCAGGAACTGAAAAAAATGTCTTTTTCATAACAATAGCTGTTTTGAACATGGGAAATGTGCCTTTTGACAGTTCCAGGTTAGGAAAACCCGTTTTTCTGCTTTTATAAACTTTTTTTGTCAAAAAATCCAAAAAAAGTAAGATATGATGGGGGAAAAATCAGGTATGGTAAAAAAAGATTAAGGTAGGGTAAGGTTTTTCTAGGTAGGGTGGGGTGGATCGGAAACACACCTATTTTTTTGTTTGGCCTCAGGTAGTTTAATTACATTCACAGTCATTACCTATGAGTGCCTATTAAGTTTAGACATCCTCAGGTTGACCCTGAGCATCTATATGCTTGCTTTGGGTATCTAAACCGAACAACCAGGTTGTGTCAATGGTAAGAGGGGTAGGAGGGGGTCTAATCCCTTTGATACAGTTTAGATTCATTTTTGAGTCATTAAAAGTCATCATCTTACTCATTCATAAACATTGGCCATTCTTTCAAAAAATGTATAAAACCAAAAAATGTATAAAAATGTGTATTTTTCGAGTTTGAAATCCTGACCCAACCTCCTACCTAGATATGATTATACAATGCAGCAAAATAATCTTCAATTTGTATATTAGAACTTGTATTTTATTTGAATATTCATGTTAATCAGACAACCTTACTTTGGTATTTTGTCTTCAGATATGAACGTATACACTGAAAGATATATGAAATTGTTGTCTATCCCAGGGGCAATAGAAAAAAAATTTACTTAATTGTCCAACACATTGAGAATAAGTTACCAATATTTTATCTGCAGCAGTCAGGGTGTTGAGACGGTGAGCGATGGTGATCACAGTAGCATCTGCTAGATGTGTGTGCATCATTTGTTGTATAATAGAATCAGTCCTGTAACATGAACATACAAACTAAATATAAATATCTTATTTCTTTGTTATTTTATTCACTCAATATTCATGTATTTGTGTCCATTTTTCTTCATCTCTATTTGTGATTCGTTTTAAGAAAATGAGTCATAAGTCGCAAAAAACGGATTTTGAGATATCATTATATTTGAAAAGATGAGATCAAGCTGATTCCAATGATAGTAAACAGTCCAATAATCTGAGAAGTATTTCTAGATTTTAAGTTTGATATTTTTGTTTTAGAAAAAAAAAACTTCCAATATTTCTGTGGGTCAATAAACAGTAAAGTAACTGAATGTAGTCCATATGAGGACCTTTAAAACGGAAGGAGATATTACATAGATTGTCCTGATATTTGATACATTCATTGATATAGCTATAAGTGATAAACTATCCAAGAATTAGAACATTCCAATAATGTGATCTAGTGAAAAAAACACTTTGAAAAATATAAATTTTGCGACTTATGACTCATTTTCCTGAAACACATCACATTTAGCTTATAGTAATACTATTAATAATTGTGCAAGAGCAATGTATTAGAACAACTGTGTAGGGTATTGCATCTTTTTTCTGTTTATCCTGATGATTTATATGTGATGGCCTTAAATGAAATTTTAAAAAAGAATCAGTCCTTTAAGCAGGCTGGCTACTGTCAACAAAATGGTGTCGATGCAAAGTAGATGCAAAGATGATGGGATTCCCGGCGATGGGTCAGATTTTCAGAAAATGTACAATTGGCAGCTCTACACATTTGGCGAATTTTGCTAAATTAGACTAAAAAATGAAGAATACCGGGCATATCCGAGTATATTTGGTATCACATTGATTTAAAGTATCAGTTCTGTTATATTGAATTGTATTTTGAAGCTTATTTCTGTCTTAAATGTGGGTTATTTGAGAGGATTGGTGAAGGTGAATTGTATATTTTCTGAAAATCTGACCCCTATGCACATCAATGAGGAAGGTTATTGGTGGTGGCATCGTCTTGGCATTGACAAGGGAAAAAAGGTTGGCAACTTTAGAACTAATTTTCATGCATTTTATATGTGGAATCTCATCGACTTCTCATCGCCACTACCTTTACTGATGCAAGTTTTACATCGCCCACTCATTGCCGGTCATCGCTAGCTATTGCTGACGGCATAGCGATGGCAAGTCAATGCAAAGACGATGCAATAAATTTTACAAAAATCTTATCGACTACCTCATCGCCAATGCATCGCCAACAATTTTGTTGACAATGGCCAGACCACTTTAATGTGAACATACAAAATAGATGTGTGTACATGTTGTTGACCTGTTTCTATTGGTGTAGAGGGGCCAGGCTATTAGGTCATTAGGTCATTAGGTCATTCACTATTGGGTCATTAGGTCATTCACTATTAGGTTATTAGGTCATTCACTATTAGGTCATTAGGTCATTCACTATTAGGTCATTAGGTCATTCACTATTAGGTCATTAGGACATTCACTGTTAGAACATTAGGTCATTCACTATTAGGTCATTAGGTCATTCACTATTAGGTCATTAGGTCATTCACTATTAGGACATTAGGTCATTCACTATTAGGTCATTAGGTCATTCACTATTAGGTCATTCACTCTCTTACAGACATAATAAAAGTGAATGACCTTTTGACTGCTTTGCACAAACTAGATTGACAGTTCATTCCTGATCTTACCTGTTGTCAATATTGGCAGTAGCTTCATCAACTAGGATGACTTTACTTTTCTTCAACATTGCCCGTGCAAGGCATAGCAGCTGTTTCTCCCCTATACTAACATTGTTTCCACCTTCTGTCATCTCAGTATAGAGTCCGCTGGGAAGTTCTTTTAATTTCTCCATCATTTGTACCTGAAGTTACAGAAATGTTATCTATGACCATTTTCCTTAGGCAGGTGTTGTTGGTTGCCCTGGTAACAGGCTTGGTTATATCATTATTAAGCTAGATAATATATAATATACAAACGAGTGTTGATTCATACTTGCCCAGCTATTTTTTGATGAATAGAAATAGTTAGTATTGCCTGGCCTGTGTGCTTGTGTAATTGATTATGGTGGATAGTGTATCGCAGCCATGTGGGCAAATCTGCAATAGCCTCTGCAATAACCTCTGCAATACCCTTTGCAACATGCCTCATGATACGAAATGTGTTGCCTTCTATCACAGAAATATTAGACATGTTTAATATTTGTTGGTGATAAGCATGGCATCACATATGTCAGCATGCCTTCGTGGTTAATCGCGTAGGTCTATTGCAAAGGTGTGTCGATGTTTGCAATAGACGTTGCGATAGGCCTATGCAATAGCCAGGCCTATTGTAAAAGCCTATTGTAAAGCTTATTGCGAGGCTTATTGCGCGGTTATTGTGGCACCCACTTGAGAGTTAATTGTATAATATTGCATTAGGCAGCAACATATATGGCCAACATTTCATTACCCAGTTAACGCACATTAGGTTGAGGTTCAAATGTCTGTTTGGCAAGCAGTCTGAAGGATTTGAACTGAGCCAAAACCTCCAACGAACTGTGGCCCTTCCTCTTTTACACCCCACAATCTCAACAGGTGCCTCCATCATGGATGGAATAGGCAAACAAAATAGGTGTGTTTCCGATTTATCTGGCTGAAAACTAGGTAGGGGGGTGGTAACTTTTTTTTTGTTATTTTTTTTTGTTTGGAAACCTCCTCCCGGGAACTGAAAAAAATGTCTTTTTCATAACAATAGTTGTTTAACATGGGAAAATGTGCTTTTGGACAGTTTTGGGTTAGGAAGGCCCGTTGTCCTGCTTTTATAAGCTTTTTTTGTCAAAAAATCCAAAAAAAGTAAGATAGGGTGACAAGGACCAGAGCAAAGACTTAGAATTATTGTTATTAGTAGTTTGGTGTGACATACCTTCTCTAAAACAGACCAGAGTTCCGCATCAGAATACTTAGTAAATGGATCAAGGTTGTATCTGAATGTGCCGCTGAATGTCACAGGATCCTACAAGGGAAAAGACATTACAATTATTCTTAATTTATTATTAATTTAATGCATTATGGAAAAGATGGGAACTTGTTTCATGGAAACATATTGCACATGCATATTGACATTAGAGCATTGATAAATAGTTCATGATTAACATGCCATGTTTAAACTGTATCATTAGTCCCATTATACATAATTCCATGCAAATCAAGATTCAAAATGGCTGCTTTGCAAATCCCCTACTATAAGTCATAATTATGAATAAATTTAGTACTGTGGATTTGGATTGTATGCAGGTTTGGAAAAGAAGCAAAGACTGTCATATACATTGACACATCTACCAAAATGAATGAAAAAGAAAATATGGGAGTTGAAATTTTGAAAATAAAGGGTGCTCTCCACTGTCTGCGGTAAGCTCTGCCTTGCTTGTTTTGTAGGTGGAGAGGAATGATGTGGTCAGGCCTACATGATTCACTGGCCATGTAGGCAGGACCTCGCCACTTCTCACCATCACAGCTATCGCAAGGCTTACCGCAGAGCCTACCGCAGAGCTTACTGCAGCCAGTGGAGACCACTCCTTAGTTAATGCCCTGATGGAAATTGAAATTGTAATGTGTTTCAAGAAAATGAGTCATACGTCACAAAATTGATATTTTTCAAAGTGTTTTTTTCACAAGATCACATTATTGGAATGTTCTGAGTTTGGGGGAATTCATCACTTATACCTATATGAATCGATGTACCAAATTTCAGGACAATCTATGTAATATATCCTTTAGTTTTAAAGGTCCTCATATAGACTAAATTTAGTTATTTTACTGTTTATTCACCCCCAGAAATATTGGAAACTTTTTTTTCAAAAACGAAAATATCAAACTTAAAATCTAGTAATACTTATAACATTATTAGACTGTTTACTATCATTGGAATCAGCTTGATCTCATCTTTTCAAATATAATAGTAGCTCAAAATGTCTTTTTGCGACTTATGACTCATTTTCCTGAAACGCATCACAATTTTGAAAATTAGTTAATGCCCTACCTGTGGGATTACTGCCATGGCAGACCTGAGGTCAGCCAGTCCTATTGTCTGTGTGTTGATGCCATCAATGTGGATGGATCCAGAAGGTTCCACCATCCTCATTAACCCAACCAGTAATGATGACTTGCCTGCACCTGTCCTGCCGATAACTCCAACCTGAAATTTGAACAAAATTGATTACTCCTTGGTTCTATACTACTGCCTGTTTGAAACATCACTAGCAATGTAGCCAACTGTGAGGGTTGAAACCGTCCTTCTGTCCCTCCCTCTCCCACACAATGACTTTCAGAGAGGTTTGAACAGTAGAAAATATTTACTTTTTTTACCAATGGTAGATGAGAGTGTGACTTTAATATGAACGTTGTAACTGAGGATATAAGCTCATGATGCCATCATCATTATGCCATGATAGCTGTGCGTATCCACAAAAACATGGCCAGATTGGCCCATGGCATATGCATGCAGAGATTTCACTAGCGGAATCCGCTTTTCGAATGCAGCCAATTTATTCCAGCTATTTTGATTGGTTATGTAAATCTAACTGTGCCAATCAATGTCGCTCATTTTATGACGCTCATTTCATGATGAAACATGGTAGGCGCTTGTTTTTGCCGAGTCCGAGGGTTGCGAGACATGAACTGAAGGTAAATAAAGCGGCCCGACCACTGTCGACAAAATCGGTGGCGATGCGTTGGTGATGAGCTAGTTGATAAGAATTTTGTCAAATTTATTGCATCGTCTTCGCACCAACTTCTCATCGCTATGGCTTCGGCAGAACAAGCGATGACTGGCGATGAGTGGGCGATGTGAAAATAGCATCGATAAGGGTAGTGATGAACATCAAACATGTTTGATATTTCCAGCCAATGTAATTTTGCATCGGTGTGTTGTCAATGAAGGTAGTGGCCGTGGCGATGAGAAGTCGATGTGAAGTCGATGAGATTCCATATATAAAAGCGAGAAAATTGGTTCTATAGTTGCCAATCTTTTTCTGGTTGTCGATGCAGCTACCGATAAGCCTCCATCTCGATGTGCATCGCCGGCAATTGCATCAACTTTGCATCGTCTTTGCATCGCCTTGGTTTTGTCAACAGTGGCCAGACCACTTAATGATTGAATAACTCTTAAATATATATCATGGCATTAAAATAGAACTAAACTTGAGTTGCATATGCAACATCGCATTCACTAAACGCTTGTGGCTTTTGGTGAATGTCTTTCACATGTGCCTTCGGCATGAAAAGCCACTTGCGTTTTGTGAATACATTGTCACATATGCAGCTCGCATTAAGTTCTATCTTAGTATTATTGTTATGCTAGATTATCAAAGTCACTTGAAAGTGCATTCTTAACTATTACGACAATAAATATCATAAATATATTGAAATATAGGTGGAGGCAATATTGCATTTTAGGTGATTATTCAGTACAATAGGATACGTCTGTCTTGGAATGTTTAATGTAAAGTACTTATTTCATTTCTGAATTAAGAATACAGGAATATGGCTAGGCGATCAGCTTTTGTCACACATGCTTAGATGATCATGCTTTTTGGGAAGCTTAAAGAAATTTCAAAAATTAAGTCAGTCACATGAATGATGTCCAAAATATATGTATGTAGCAGGAGTAGGTCATAAGTCATATTTATATGATATGGCCACGTCAGAACCAAGGCATATATGATATTAATAGGTTTGAGTGGCAAGTGTACTACAATAATACATAGGTTGTATTTTATCATTACTATTTACTACTACTACTACTATTATTATTATTATTATTAACACAGAGACAACACTAACACTCCACAAAGATCTGAGTGGCATAGTGAAGTCTACATCTATGAAATCTAAATATAAAAACATCCAAATTACGTACTATATGTTATCTAAACTAAGCAAAACATCTCCACTGATAACACCTTGTAAATATATGTATATACCTGTAGGAAGATGAAATACAATTGTATCAGAATTCCAATCAGCTTGGCCCGACAGAACTAACCCGAAAAGGGGAGTCGGTTAACCATGTTTAAATAAAATCTTTAAAAAAAAATACAAAAAAATACAGACCTTTTCTCCAGCCTGTATGGTGAGGGTTAGAGGGCCTAAAGCAGGCTTGGGTTGGTCCTTGTATGTCAGCACCATGTCATTAAACTCTATTCTGCCGCGGAGAGGCCACTCAGTGGGTGGTCTCAGCTCCTCGTGGTCAGGTGCTTCTTGTTCTAGCTTAGAGTACTGCTGAATTCTCTCAACTCCTGTCATCTGTTGGGGATTTCAGGACAATGAGTCATAAGTCGCAAAATTGATATTTTTCAAAGCATTTTTTCTTCAAGATCGCATTATTTGAATGTTCTGATTCTTGGGGAGTGTGTCACTTATGCTTATGTCAATCGATGTATCAAATTTCAGGACAATCTATATAACATATCCTTTGGTTATAAAGGTCCTCATAGGACTACATTTAGTTACTTTACGCTTTAGTGACACCCAGAAATATTGGAAACTTTTTTTTCAAAAACGAAAATATCAAACTTAAAATACTTATTATTCTATCAGACTGTTTACTATCATTGGAATCGGCTTGATCTAATCTTTTCGAATATAATAGTATCTCAAAATCTATTTTCTGCCACTCATGACTCATTTTCCTGCACTCCTTAATTAAGTCATTAGATATGGAGAGATGTATACCATATGGATATCACAAATAATTATATATACTGATTAGCTAATGAGTTGGTTAAAGGGACATGATCACACTAGTTGTGTAACATACAGGGTAACTATTTATAGCGAGGTAATATGACATTGCTCAAATTCTATGTTTTTATTTGTAACAAATTTGAAGGGAGTGTATTAAATCCAGAACAGATCCAGATTGGGGCATTAAAGTGTTGGTTTTGTTTATTGGGGTTCCGACGTTTCGGGCAACATACGCCCTTTATCATGGAGGAGTCATTTATTTGTAACATTGTTTTAGATAAAATAATCAAATCAGTACAATCAGCTTCAAAGGCTTGCAAGCTTAAGGTTACAATCATCTTTCAATTTCATGCTTCATCAGTATGTCAAAGAATACATGTAAAATATTTTCACATGAAGAAATACAACGAAAATTTTTAAAAACTCACATTAGTTTCTAGGTCAGAGAAGCACCGCAATGAAAGTTGTATGTTATCCAGAGTATTTACCAGATAGACCAATGCCAGCCCCTGGGAACTTGCAACTCCACCTGCATAGAGTGTGTGAATAGAAGTATGAAGAAAGAGACCCAAACTCTTGGGATCAAGTGGGTCAGGGTATTTATTCTCTAAATAGGTGAAATTTAAGGTTTGTATAGAAAATAGCTGGGAGAGTAACTTTAAACCTCATCGGCTAATCTTGGAATATCGTGATATCATGAGCACTTAGTCAAAATAACTCCAAACTGTCCAAAATAGTGCCATCAGGATAGCTAAGAAACTTCCTAAAATGACAAATGTGATGTGTTCCAGGAAAATGAGTCATAAGTCGCAAGAAATAGATTCTGAGATACCACCACATTTGAAAACATAAGATCAAGCCGATTCCAATGATAGTAAACAGTCTAGTAATCTAATAAGTATTTCTAGATTTTAAGTTTGATATTTTCGTTTTTGAAAAAAAAGTTTCCACTATTTCTCGGGGTCAATACACAGTAAAGTAACTAAATGTAGTCCATATGAGGACTTTAAAACGAAAGGATATATTTCATAGATTGTCCTGAAATTTAATACATCGATTGATATAGATATAGGTGATAAACTCCCCAAAAATCAGAACATTTTGATAATATGATCCTGTGGAAAAAACACTTTGAAAAATATAAATATAAATTTTGCGACTTATGGAACTTTCATGGAACACATCACATTTTTGTTTAACAATAATGCCTTATTCAGTTGATTAACTTTCCCTCTTTCCTCAATCAAGGTAATGGCTGGAAGCTGTACATTTTCAATAACAAAACACATGACATTTTGTTAACAAATTAACAAATAAATGATATTTAAATTTAAATATAGGAATGAAACTTATAAACGAAAATCCGGTATGTTTTGTCTCTTATGCATTTTTTCCTACACGTTTCAACATGTTGGTTGTCTTTGATTGATTGATGTTGTTTATTTTCAGCTCAAACATTTACATAATTGAAAGTATACAATAATAATATGACTGGAGGTAGGTACTCGCATCTATGCTAGCCATAGATCTTCCAGAGAGGCCTGTTACGTTACTTTGAATTATTTATAGTACATTCATATATTACATTACCTCACAGGGTGTCGACAGTTACATTGGTATTGAGAATATAGCATAAGGGGAATAACTTTAAATTTCAATTTAAATCCACCTACCCTCAGTAAAGCCGAAAGTGAGTATGAGGACAATGCAGGGGAGTGTCATGGCACAAGCAAAGGCTATATAGAAGGCCATCACTCTCTGTGTAGCAATAAAGAGGAACCAGGCTGACGTCTGTTTGTCTATGTAGCTATGGGCATCTGTGATGAACATTTCCTCCTTCCTCATGGCCCTGATCACACTCAGTCCATCCAGGGTGGTGGATATATGTGAGAATGTGGCACTGCGTACTGTAGAATATATTTGTGACCCGTTTTAGGAAAATGAGTCATAAGACGCAAAATATGGATTTTGAGACAACACCATATTTCAAAAGAGGAGATCAAGCCGATTCCAATGATAGTAAACACTAATAATCCCATAAGTATTTCTAAATTTTAAGTTTGATATTTTTATTTTTGAAAAAAAAGGTTTGCAATGTTTCTGAATGGGTAATTACCAGTAAAGTAACTAAATATACTCTGCATGAAGGCCTTCAAAACGCATGGATATATTTAATACAATGTCCCGAAATTTGTTACATATGATCATATGACTATAAGTGCTAAGCCCTCTAAAAACCAGAACATTTCAATGAAGAGATTAAGTGAAAAAACCCTTTGAAAAATATCACATTTGCGACTTATGATTCATTTTCCTGAAACATATCACATATGTTATGTGTTTCAGGAAAATGAGTCACATGTCGCAAAATTGGTGTTTTTCTAAGTCGTTTACTTTCAAGATTTCTTTTTTTTTATTACTATTACGGCCAAAACATTTACATAATATAACAAATACGCACATTTCTTTGTTTGGATATTTTCAATTTTGGCCTGTCTAGTCCTTGTAGTTGTATGAATACATGTACCAAAATTTAAGACTGTTTATTAATTATACTGTTTATCAATTATATGCTCATTTCTGTCTTAAATGTGGGTTATTTGAGAGAATTGGTGAAGGCGAATTGTACATTTTCTGAAAATCTGACTCATATTCCCTCAATGTGGTCATTCATCTTGAAATCTTTGGTCTTTAGACTCAATTTTCTCTGACACATGTGATGTATCTCAGACGAATGATGAGACTTGGTTTATAACAATAATCACACCTTGCCAATCATGCGTGGAAGAGAGATTTATTAGATATAAATGACTAGAAATTGTCAACTGAAGCCAAAGTGAAACAATGTATATGGGTCAAATTTTCAGAAAATGTACAATTCGCCTTCACCAATCCTATCAAATAACCACATTTATATCACATTTAAGACAGAAATGAGCATCAAAATGCAGTTCAACACAACAGAACTGATACATTAAATCAATGTGATACCAAATATACTCAGATATACCAGATGTTCATCATTTTTCAGCCACATTTAGGAGAACTTCCTAGATGTGTAGAGCTGCTAATTGTACATTTTCTGAAAATCTGACCCATATGCAGAGAAATTTTACATTGTTTTCTCTGTATAAAAACTGGAAAAGTTATGTATATTTGGCTGTATATTTCACCCCATGATATTAACCCATATATGTGTCAGATTTTCAGAAAATGTACAATTGGCAGCTCTGCACATTTAGGAAATTCTGCTAAACTAGGCTGAAAAATGATGAATACCAGGTATATCTGACTATATTTGGTATCGCATTGATTTAAAGTATCAGTTCTGTTATGTTAAACTACATTTTGAAGCTCATTTCTGTCTTAAATTTGGGTTATTTGAGAGGATTGGTGAATGTGAATTGTCCATTTTCTGAGAATCTGACCCATATCTCAGCCATCCTTCCTTCATGAATTCTGTGATCATGAATTCTATGTGTATATGTGAATATTCTATTCTATGTGTTACTACCTACTAGGTTAATGTAAATGTGCTATAATTTTTAGAATGAAAACATCTTGTATTTACCCATGAACATTTGTCTAAATATACTTGTTTAGAAAATTTATGTCAGGGCACAAAGTAAGGGCCCCTGCAGTGAAAGTGCTTTAAAAATGTCATTAAATACCCGAAGAAAATGTTTTTAAACAAGAAAATATGACTCACAGCTTGCTTCCAAGCGTTTGGTAGATGTGACAGAAGGCATGACTAGTTTGAGGATAATGTAGAAGGTGGCCACAGCACATGTTAGTGGTATAAGGCTGGTGTAGTCGATGAAGCACACAAACAGCACATCAGGAATGGTGACAAACATTGCCTGCAAGACGAGATGAAACAAAATGACCCGTTTTAGGAAAATGAGTCATAAGTCGCAAAATATGGATTTTGAGATATCATCATATTTCAAAAGAGGAGATCAAGCCGTATGATAGTAAACACTAATAATCCCATAAGTATTTCTATATTTTAAGTTTGATATTTTTATTTTTGAAAAAAAAAAGGTTTGCCATGTTTCTGAATGGAGAATTACCAGTAAAGTAACTAAATATACTCCGCACGAAGGCCTAGCTAGCGCTTCAAAACGCATGGATATATTTAATACAATGTTCTGAAATTTGTTACATATGATCATATGACTATAAGTGCTAAGCCCTCTAAGAATCAGAACATTTCAATGAAGAGATTAAGTGAAAAAACCCTTTGAAAATATCACATTTGCGACTTATGACTCATTTTCCTGAAACACATCACATTTGTCTAAAGCTGTGATTCCACTGGATCCCTTGTATATATATAATATATATATATATGCTCATGACTCGCTCTTGCTTCACTTATTTAAAGTGTGCATTTCTTTTAATCTTCATCCGCTTTTATTTTTAGTGCAATACAAGAGCAGAGTGATTCTACTGGTGCGCTTGTTTCCTCATGAAATCAATAGCAAGTGGGTTGGTTCGCTCTCACTGTGCTATTAATAGACTGCTACGAAAAGACGTGGAAAGAATGGCACATTGCTGCACTCAAATCAAACTTGTCAGACATTAGCGCAACGTCCTGTACTCTTCCAAAAGAAGCGCACATAGCACTTTTTAAGAGCGTATAGAAAGCGTAGTTACTGAATCTATTAGGCCACTCTGGTTTTGGTCTGACTTCACTTGTTATGCGCTCTGGGAAAATAAAAGAGCAGATCAAGAGCCCACCAAAAGACAATCCAGTGGAATCACAACTTAAGGCTGTCTACAAAAACAGAACAGGCTTGCTGCAGGATGGCCTGTTGTTACACCCTTGTGGGTATAATCCAATCCATAAATAATCTACTATAATAATCCAAAAGTTTTTTAGAATACTGGAGCCCAAGGAGAACACATGTGGACTGGATGATGTTAAATATAAGAGTGTCTCAAGGCCCCTCTGTATGGTTTATTTTATATAAGAGTGTCTCAAGGCCCCTCTGTATGGTTTATTTTATATAAGAGTGACTCAAGACCCCTCTGTATGGTTTATTTTGGGAATCATCGGGAGCCAGTGGCTCCAGGGTTACACTAACTAGTGCGCCACCTTGTGGGACAGCTACCCCCTAAAGGGAGAGTGGCTCTTCTAGAGCACTGCTGCCACCTGACGGTATAACACTGTCCAGTGCCTTGATGGTGTTAGCAGTGAGTAGGAACACTAGGGGTATATATGGGTCCCATTTTTTATGCCTGTGTCTGAGTGTCGCATGATAAGAATTGTTTCCATGTCCCATGTCACTTTTTCAAACAACTTAACCATGTCTTGTGTCACTTTTTAAGCAATGCATTGATTATATTAACGGTTGATACAATGTTGTGTGTAACCTGTTAAATAAATCACTGTGTCCTGTGTTGATTTTTATTACATTTCGAGATGTCTCATGTCAAATTTTACCGGCCTTTTGGAAGCTGTGTGTGTCACACATTAAGGGGAGCATGTCGCAGTGTCACCCTTGATTTAGCGGCCGTGTCGCGTGTCAATCGTGTCGAATTTTACCCGTATGTACCCATGACACTGGATCCAGGGTGCAGCAGGGGACGTGTGGATGCTGGGGGGGGGGGGGGGGTGTCGGCACACGGGCATCAGTCGAATGAATCACTGAATCAGGACCTTGCCTATTATATGGGGCAGATTTTCAGAAAATGCACAATTGGCAGCTCCATACATTTAGTAAATTCTGCTAAATTAGGCTGCAATTTGGTTCAATACTAGGTAAATTTGAGTATATTCTGCATTGCATTGATTCTAGCAATCTGTTTGGCTAGGTTGAACTGTATTTTCAACTTTATTTTTGTCAGAAATTTGGGTTATTTGAGATGATTGGTGAATTTGAATTGTACATTTTCTGAAAATCTGACCCATTTATAATTTTGGCAAAGCTGGCCATTTTGTGAAGGCATGCTACTCACATTCAGTATTGATATGATGGGATAAAGCATCTCTATGTCCATGAATGATGTGTCTCTTGCAAAGCGATTTAGAACTTGACCTGTAAAGTGAAAGGGAAAGCTAGTTTGAATATTCTCGAATGGAAGCCGTATTCACGGCAGTGAGGGTAGATGAGATGAGAGTGGTACAGATTTGGCAGTATACTAGTAATTACCAAATTGAATGTAATAATTTATATCCCCTGTATATACTGAACACAGTTTGACCCTCTAATAAAAGTCTAAACATGTTTATTTAGAGTAATAGACCTTAGTAAACATGAATAAAAGAATTAATTCAAATAGACACATTGATATATTGGTCGGATTTTCAGAAAATGTACAATTTGCCTTCACCAATCCTCACAAATAACCCACATTTAAGACATGAATGAGCTTCAAAATACATGTTTAACATAACAGAACTGATACTTTAAATCAATGTGATTTCAAATATACTCAGATATACCTAAAACCTATCATTTGTTAGCAGAATTTAGCAGAAATTACTGAATATGTGATGTGATTCGGGAAAATAAGTCATAAGTCGCAAAAAATAGATTTTGAGATACCATTATATTTGAAAAGATTAGATCAAGCCGATTCCAATGATAGTAAACAGTCTAATAATCTATCAAGTATTTCTAGATTTAAAGTTTGATATTTTAATTTTTAAAAAAAAACAGTTTCCAATATTTCCTGGGGTCAATAAACAGTAAAATAACTAAATGTAGTCTATATGAGAACCTTTAAAACTAAAGGTATATTTATAGATTGTCCTGAGATTTGACACATCGATTGATATAACTATAAGTGATAAACTCTCTAAAAATCAGAACATTCCAATAATGTGATCTTGTAAAAAAAACACTTTGAAAAATATCAATTTTGCGACTTATGAAAATCTGACCCATTACTTACCCAAAGGATTGATATCGAAGAACCAGACAGGTGCCTTGAGAACCCTGTAGAACATGGCATTGTAGAGGCGGTAACTGGCAATGACCAACATACACAACACAACCAACGTACCAGTCATGCTACCAAATGCGTTGATGCATAGTGTCACTCCAAAGTACTTCAGGTGCCAGCTGTCACCTAGAAATTGGATTATTAGAGAACCAGAGTCATTGGATTATTACACATTAAAGTGCTTTAGTGTTTTTTGACTGCTAAGTACTGGTGTCTGAAACTGATGGTAACAAACTGTGATGTAACTAAGGAAATACATATACAAAATTGACTCCTGGCTGTGTAAGAGGTGGTTATCTCCCGCCAGCATAAAAATTTTGTAAAGGGTGCGTAGCACCCGACAAAATAGCGTAGCCCAAGGGAGATAACCACCTCTTACACTGCCAGAAGTCTATTTTGTATTTATTATACCTCTCCCAATGTTTTTCTGTGAAGAAATAGTGAAAAATCTATGGAAATGAGTGTCAGACAACAAGCTCTCTCCACCACTTCGTTTGTTTACGTTCTCACTTAGCTGCACTTCAAGGATTCAAACATGGGCCTATTTTTTCAACAAAAATTCCGCCAGAGGGCAATATGATATGTGAATACCGCCGAGAGGGTAATACGGTTTTACAATGCTGTAGCCTATGGCGTACAATACCATCCCTCCTAGAGGTATAATAAAAAGCAAATAACCCTTGCTCAGGAGCCAATCTGCCGCTAAGCGCAAGAATTGAGGTCACATATGCCAAGATGTGGCCCTTGTACGGGCGGGGACAGTAAGGCAGCCACTTATTCCATTGAGGCTACCTAACCATTCTACGTAAAATCTAGCAAGTTTATAAGGAAAACAAGTGGTTGGTACCAATCTTAAATATGTGACTGAACACCCCAAAAACAGGCGCTTCTTGCTCAAGTCCATGTCGAGCTACGGCCATGCAAAGGCAGAAAATCACTATTTCATCAATATTGAGTTAAGAGTTTTGCTTTCAAGTTTCATATCCAAATTACCATCTCCCAAAGTTTCAACTCAAAAATAGTTCTAGAAATGTTATAACTGTTCATTTAAAAATCAGTTAACTAATTATCATCATGCACGAGTGGATTCAATTAAGGGAAGATCAGCCAAACTTATTATAGATGTAACATTGCCATTATGAAGGACAATCTTTGTAGTCATTTTTCTCAGTTTTGACTTTTGACATTTCTGGTCATAACTTTTGAACTATAGCTGGGAGGGAATTTCTTTCATGCAAACAGGAGCTGAGATATGATATTTACTCTCTCTAGGGGCAGCCATTTTGGATTTTGACCTTGATATTGACCTTGAAACAGAAATGAATTCCTCATACCTTAAAACATACTAATTAGGGTATTATACATAGATCTAGTACAAACAGGAGCTGAGATGTGATATTTCCCCATACCTTAAAACATGGTCAAAGTGGTATTACACATGGATTTAGTGCTACATGGAGCTGAGATATGACATTATTATGACCCAGTGGCAGCCATTTTGGTTTTTGCGCATAATGGCCACCAGGGGGCCACCACATTCTGTTTGCACGGAGTTTTGAAAACCTAGTACCCATACCTAACACCACACCAAATTTCAAAAACTTGTCACCAAGTGCACGATTCGTGCAAATTTTGGCGAATTCCCTCCCAGCTACTAATAAACATAGGCTCAAGATCCAAACATCATTGTGAAGCTAAAGCTGACCTCTTCTTGAATATTAAAATATCTAGGAATCTTCATGTTTGTAAAGTCCTTGTACAGACTTCCTCATGATGATGGAAGTTTTAGCTGATAAAACATGATGCAAAGGTCACTAGTCTATGGCCTGAGAGCCATCGCTAGAACAATTTCTGGACATCTGAATACTGGCATACTGACTTCATTCCTTACCCTTAGGGATGGGTTTGTTTCTGAGAAAGGGTTGCACTTTAAGTCCAAACCCTCAGATATTCATGGTATGTCAGCCAACCTCGCTAATTGGGATCCCTGCCTAGAACTCGGCGTTTCAATGGGAATATAATGACATTTTGCGGTCTTAATGGAATTATAATGGCACTTTGTCGTTTGAGGCGAGAAGCTTTCCCTTCGCTGGAAGGACTTTCTTAACTTTGGGCCTAGACTAGGTTGCTTAAACTCGCTAATGTATATTACAGTATAGGGAAAAGATGGAAGCAGAAGTTATTTCAAAGGGTTCTAAAGTTAACAACAGTCTCGTCCTTTAGACAATTTTAGTTTCCAATATATAATCCAATATATAATATCTAGGTGCAAACTTGTCTCAAATAACTCAAATTTATTCAATTAGAGATTAAACGAATAATGTACCTACCTTATGAAGTTTAATCAGGATTATAAGAGGATATCTAACGCTGGTAGTAGGTCATGTGAGATCAGGACGCATGCGTCAGCCATAATTTAACGAACTTGTGTATTTAATTTAGAAGAATTAAATACAAGACAATCAAGATATATTGAAAAATATATCAACAATAACAATAACAAAAATTGGATTACTGGATATCTAACGCCGGGCGGGTCAGGGCGGGCACATGACCTACTACCAGCGTTAGATATCCTCTTATAATCCTGATTAAACTTCATAAGGTAGGTACATTATTCGTTTAATCTCTAATTATAACTCGGCTATCTACCGCTAGGTAGTAGCACTCCTGTGAGAATTTTAAAGAACTCTACACAACAAACAATGAGGCCAACAAATGATTGCAACTCAGAATTGTTTTCCTTAGCTGAAAAACCACTTATCTGACAAACTTCAGATTTCTTGCATAAAAACATATTGGTATGGAGCAAAAGATACATCAACTGTTTCACCATTGGTTTCTGATGAACCTTAGAAGAGTTAACAGACTTCCAGGAAGCCTTCCTCAGAACTTCACATACCAAAAACAGACAATCTAGCGAGCTCAGAAACACTGGCTCTACTACCAGAGTGAGCCCCGAAACCTTTATAATGATACCAACTAAAAGTAAAGTATCCCTGGTCCATCTATCTATTGATAGTGAACCTGCAGTACCAAAGGAAGGACAAAAACTTACAATAAGTCATCAGTATTACCACATAATTCCTCAGAATAAACAAGGTAATCAAGCAAAAAAACATCTTTTTTTTTTCCATTTTTAAGACAAATCTTTGATTTGTGAAAAATCTCATCCTAGTGCTTCACCCACACTTGTTTTTGCAAAACAGGAAAAAGCACACCACAGAAAAACCCAGTGAAAGTACATCAGTCAACTTTGACTAACTAGTGCTTGCCACCTTTGGCTAAACACTAACTGGAAGCCACACTGTCATCAAAGACAGCATGCTTAAACTGAGCTTTAGAAGTGGAAAACAAAAAAGGACATCAGGGTCTCCCCAAAGCAAATATCTCTTCTAGGAACAGCTTCAAATATTTAAGCTGTTACTAACCTGCGAGTAATCTCATGTTCTACTAACCCAGTGAAAGAGGACAGAACACCCAATCAAAAAATACCGCAGAAAAACCGAAAAACCCCTGCTTGTACATCCAACCAAGGAATGTAAGCCTTGAGCAACAATGGGTTTAAGCAGAACTAAACCAAGAAGCACACAAAGCTTCCATTTGATATGAAAAACAACATCAAATTCCCCAGTACAAAATTGCCACAACACTTTGAAGAAAAGTAAGATCCTTTAGTGAAATTAAGACTAAGGATTTTTGGTCCAATATGGGTAAACTTTCAGTAACGTAATTTGATGTAACTGTTGTAAATTGTCAATAGAAACTTATCAAATGAATATAAGTTAATGCCCAGGCAACAACAAATAAGCATTATTCCCCAACTTTGAAAAACCTTTTCAAAGATTTTTTTTTTAAAAACTGATTAAGAAAGGAATTAAAAACCTTTTGAAAACCATACCTAAATCTCTTCTTCAAAAAGTTTGTTTAGAAGCAATAAAAAACCAATTACGGCTGCTTAGATAAAAAGTTTAGTAGAAAGGCGCAAATACACTCAGACTTGTACAAAGCTCCAAACATGTAATTACAGTTATCGAAACTGTCAAAACAGCAAGTTCAGGCAAAGAACTGCTAGCCTCTCAAACTGACTGAAAAGCACCATAAGTCTAAGTAAACAGAATAGGTTGAAACCTAATCCTCCCATTCCCCTAAACTCCGAGAACACAACTCGCATAAGTTTTAGAGAAAAAGTAGGGAGAGGTACATAACCCAAAGGGCATACCTAAGTACTTGTTACCCTATTATTCCAATCAAAATTAAAAAAAACTCAAGAATTTTCACTGAGAGGAATATGCAAAGGAAGCATACAATTCACCAAATAAAATTTGGATCTCCCAGATACTATCAAAAGATAACATCCTCAATGCTTTCACTACACACGTCCCAATTAATGTTGGGAAAAAAGAATCATCTACTTTCCCATCAACCAAGGTCTGGCAAATTGCCTGGGAAAAAACTGAGTGACAGAACTGCCTTGGTCAGTTATTGCAATAAGTACCTTTAGGAACCAATAAACACCAAACTCTTAAACCTCACAAATCTTGTCTTTAATGGACTAAGATTAAAATTCAGAAAAACAACCCTTCAGCCAAAGAAGTTGATAACCGCCTTAGGGCCACAAGCTGACTTCTAACTATCAACATAATTACTCTGCCAAGTGTTATCAAGAAACCGAAGGTTTAATTACCGGCTTTGAAAACTCTTAAAGGTATTTCCTAATTTCCAACATGCCTTTTTCATAATTTCTGTTACAGAAAAAAACAAAAAACAACTGATAAACTCGACAATTTGGAAGCACTAGCTCCCCTAGCAAAATCAAACACCTTGGTGTTGATACCCCCCAAACGAAGAGTTTCACATATCCATCTGCATATGGTCTGAGACCACACAGCTCTATAAGGCAGGCAAACAAACAAATAGTCTACATCATCTCATAATTCTTTTGAATATTCCATGTAATCTGCTAGTACTTTCATCATACCATTTCTAGGATCTTGGAGAAATTTCTCGAAAGATAACATGCCTAGAGCTTCGCTTACTCATGAATGATTTGCGAATCGGAAAAAAAACAGAATACGACAAAAAATTTCCAGAAAATTTCATATCAGATAATTTCAAACCAGCTATGGTTTGACATCGCTGACTGGAAACCAAACTAAGCAAGGTTACTACCTTCATCTTAAGTTGTTCGTAACTAAGTTGTGATGAGGAAAAAATTCTTTATGAAATTCCATCAGGACATCAGGGTCCAAAAATTCAGAAATCTCATCTTAGGGACTTATGTCATAAAAACCCCGTAACTACCTTCTTGGTAATCTCGTGTTTGTCAAAAACAATCCCCATCAATTTCCCATAAGCAACAACAAAGAGCTACTAAAAAAGTTTAGCGCCGAACGGAAAAAACCTTGCTTGTACATCAAAAAAACCCTTGCAGTTGCAAGGCAAAATCATCAGCAGTTTAATACTGAGAAAAAAGGTGCCTTGATAAGGACAGAAGCAAGGATAAAGGTTTGATAGAACCAATCAAAGCATTTCATAAAGCTCTTAAAACTGGAACAACAAAACCATTCACACAAAACAAAACATTGAAAGTTGATAGAAAATAAACCAAAAAATTATCAACTAGGTACTACAAGTAGGCCTAATTTCTATTAGCCTAATTCCCAAACTCAAAGGTGAGTTCCCAAAGGAAACGATTCCAAGTTAACACCGTTTAAGTAGCACAACAATATAAGACGACACATGATTACACATATGTACCCCAAGAGTTAGGCTGTAAGATATCTGCTAAAAGAACTTCCCTTAGCACACATTAACTACACAGGGGAAATCAGAAATCAAAAAGTTTACAATAACTTATCTCTGAAGAGGATCTTCAAAACGATTTCTGGTATCAATAATAGCTTGAGCAAGTCAAACTTTTTTTCTTTTTTTTTTTAACCAAAATTGAAGGAAAAAATTATCAAAACCATATCCCACGGTAAAGGGTTAATTATTAACTCTAACTCCCTTCTGATTAAGGCCTGCAAAAACCTTAAAACCGTGTACACAACCTTTCCAATCGAATCAAAATAATTTGATTACCTGGAAGCAATAGGTTTACAAATTCCAACTCAGTAACTATCTGCAGTTCAACTGCATTACCCAGTGAAAAAAACACCTTCATTGATAAGTACTGAGAAGTAAAAGAATAAGTAAAGTATTACTTTATGATAGTAAATACATTGCAAAGTAAAACTCTACCAAGAAATTTTTCATTCATTTGTGACAACCACCAATGAGGTAACTATGAAACCTAACTGAGCTTCCATTACCACTTTAACAAGTGTAATCACCTGAGTTCTCACTCCTGCAATGGCCGCCGTAAGGAGCAGGCCTAGGCCTAAGAGATATCTCTCTTGACGCTCATAGCCAAGGACAAAAAATGGCTACCATCTCTGTCAATCAGTGACATTTAAAAAGATTTTTACATTGAAAACCTTCTTTGTCATCAATTTGGGCTAACAATCATTAAAAGCTTAACAGAATCCTGTTTAGCAAGGCTCCTATCAGAAGATATTTGCCTCCTTGCCCCAATGTGACTGCCGGTGTTTTGATTCCTATGCACCAGGCCATTGTCTGACAGTGACACTCATACCCAAAAAAACAACCAATATAGGTTATTTATACTGGGTTTTCAACCAACAAAACATGCATAATGAATACAAGACAAGTAATAACAGGATAATAAATAAATACAAAACCACTGTCAGTGTTCTCGGTCTGTTCTAACTCCTAGTGTTTCCTTCATCCCAGAAACGAGTGAACTAGACATTAAAGCATTTCAAGCACGAGAACCTTCTAACCCTGTCAAGGGTTAGGTACAACAAACATAAAAATAAAGTTCTTACCTGTTTCGAAAAACAGCAAAACCTTAACAAAAAACCACGAATCCTGGACAGCAAGAAACGTGTGCGTTCTGGCTGACTACAGATGTTATAAAATGGCTGACGCATGCGTCCTGATCTCACAGGAGTGCTACTACCTAGCGGTAGATAGCCGAGTTATAATCATATGACAATGAGCCCTATGCACAATTTTTGCATATTTTTTGTTTACCTTTAGACTACATCATGTATTTCCAAACGTAATAAATACAAGTATGAAGTTGTTTTGATAACAATATTCGAAGTAATGAGAAAGTATTAATTCTATTCTCCAAGATAAAATCAATCAAAAGTGGTAACGAGAATCTATGCTTACCTTGCAATTCTGTGTTTAAAATTGACCAAGATTCATCAGGATTGTCCATTGCTTTAGTCTTATTTTGGAGGTCAAGTAGTGTAGAACTAACACGACGACTGTCCCTGGATGTGAAAGGTCATAAATTAAAACATAGTTTACACAAGGAAAGCTAGATGGGCCTCCCAAGGGTAATCAATCTGATATTTAGTAATAATGGGTAACTATTTCATGAAAGAAATCAGAATAATTTAAAATGCCTGTTAGAGGGATGCCTTAATCCTGGACCAATGTTGGTGCTTGCGGTGGAATGTTCTTTAGAGTCCTTCCATATTGTTTCTTGTTGGTTTAGTAGTGGTAGTAGTAGTAGATCGTAAATATAAAATCACAAAAAAACTAATATAAGAGTACCCCAAGGGCACGTGATAATACATGCATTCTTATATTCTTATGTCCGTCTGCGAGAACGCTAGTCATGTAGGAGCCGAGATGGCAGGAAATTGAATAAAGTTATGTTATGTTAAATAAAAAAAATAATGGGCATAATAGTAGTAGTAGTTACAGTAGTAGTAATAGTCCTCGTGTCGACCTTATCAGTTAATTATGATGAATACACATCAATGATAAGAGATGTTATGAAGTATATAATGAGTAAGGACATGGCAGTAGTAGTAGTGGTATTAATGGTAGTAATGGTTGTAATGGTAGTAAGAGTGATATTAACAGTGTAACAGTGATAGTGTAACAGTGATAGTGAGTCTGAAAATTGAAGCAGTAAGAAAAGAAACATTATTGTAAGAGCCTCGATGGCAGGTTAAAATTGAATAAAACCATTTAAAAAAAAGAAGAAAAGAAACGTTCTTACCAACTTGCAATATTCCAGTCAAATAGAACTCCTGCAAGCTAACAACAAAAGTCACAGATATCAATTAGGTATTAAACAAATCATAACTGCATCAAATTACATGTTATTTTTAGCCTGTGCTTCGAAGTAAATTCTTAGTTTTAATAAATGAGAAAATAACAAAAGGACAAGGCAGTTGTAGCCTTGTGAGTGACCATGAGTTGCAGTGATAGAGGTAGTTAGACAATACAGTGGTAGGCTTTTGAGTAACCATGAGTTGCAGTGATAGAGGTAGTTAGACAATACAGTGGTAGGCTTGTGAGTGACCATGGGTTGCAGTGATAGAGGTAGTTAGACAATACAGTGGTAGCCTTGTGGGTGACCATGGACTGTACGGATGGATAGAGGTAGTGAAACATGGCAGAAGTCATAGAGAAAAGTCCCACACCTTGATATCTGATGTATAAGTAATTACTTACCATTCCCAGAGTTGATACCACCAATAATAAAGGTATGAGGTAGATGCCTTTACCCGCTTGCACATACTTTAAATACACGCTACTGCTAATTGTCCCAGTTTCATTCTTATCTTTGCTTTTTCCTGGACCTGGTGTATTGTCAAACTGTGGAAGATCAAAAATCAGCAGATAGTCATCCAAAAATCCACAAAATATCATAACACTAAACGGCTGGTTACCGAATATGCCTGACAGGTACATGTCAGCGATAATATGTGATGTTTCGTGAAAATGAGTCACATGTCGCAAAATTGGTGTTTTTCAAAGTGTTTTTTCACAAGATCTCTTTATTGAAATGGTCTGATGTCTAGAGGGTTTTGCACTTATAGTCATCATATGAATCTATGTAACAGATTCTGGCACAATTTATTAAATATGTCCTTGCATTTTGAAGGTTTTGTATGGAGTATATAATATATATTCAGGTAGTTTACTGGTAATTACCCATCCAGAAACATAGCAACTTTTTTTCAAAAATAAAAATATCAATCTTTAACTATATAAATATTTATTAGGTGGCCTAGTATTTACTATCATTAGAATCTGCTTGATCTCCTTTTTCAAATATGGTGGTATCTCAAAATCCATATTTTGCGACTTGTGACTCATTTTCCTAAAACGGATCACATTTTAACATGAAGGGGCACACAGAACTTGTGGCTGTTCATCTTTAAACATTCCCAGCCTTCAACATAATATGTTTCCTCTAGTATTTATACTGACATACAACTGCCATGTTCTGATTTTTTTGGAATTTATCACCTATAGTTATATCGATCTATGTATCAAATTTCCTGACAATGTATGCAATATATCCTTTCGTTTTAAAGGTCTTCATATGGAATATATTTAAGTTACTTTACTGGTTATTGCCCCCCAGGAATATATTGCAAACTTTTATTTCAAAATAAAAGTATCTTGAAAACTTAAAATATAGAAATACTATCATTGAAATTGGCTTGATCTCCTTATTTTCAAATTATGGTGATATCTTAAAATTCATATTTTGTGACTTGTGACTCATTTTCCTAAAACGGATCACATATGGGTCAGATTTTCACAATATGTACGATTCACTTTCTCTAATTCTCTCAAATAATCAACATTTAAGACCTAAATGAATTTCAAAATGCAATTTAACGTAACAAAACTGATAATTTAAATCAATGTGATACCAAATATACCCAGATATACCCAGTATTCATCATTTTTCAGCAATATTTAGCAGAATTTACTGAATGTGTACAGCTGCCAATTGTACACTTTCTGAGAATCTGATCCATATAGTTCCATGCAAATACCCTATTAAACATCTTTACCTTTATATAGCTTGTCTCTGGTTCTACCTGCTCCTCTTCCTCTATGATGCTGGTCAATACTGGATTATCGCCCTCTGTACCTTGGGCCGCAGTGTCCTCCTTCACGTAAGTGTGGATAGTGTCTTCTATATCTGGATATGGTCCATGGCAAACTTCTTCTCCCTTGTAACAGAAAGGTTTTTATTGTAGTGATTAATTTTTCGTGGAAGCATGCAATACAAAACTTTTTTTGGTTTTTCGTGTGGCCGCATTAAAAGTAATATATAACATAGACAATGGTTTGCTTAGTTGATAAAAACAAAATTGTGAATTGATGTGGCCCCAACTTATTACATGTTATGTATTTCTCGTTCGATATCTTAAGTATGACGTATCATGTTTGGAGAGTAAATAAACAGCGTCTATAACTAAATCACATTGACAATCAGACCATCTGATACATCAGGAAATCAGAAAATAAACATGTCAAAATATTACCTCCAGTCATCATTATCTTTCAGATGTTTCTTTACTATTCCCCAACTACTGTTCTTTAATCTAGGTGATAAACGGTTCCAAATTCAAATTTTTCAGATTTGGCAACTGGCTGTACAAGAGTAACACCATCCCCTAGTCTGGTATTTCTGGGGAGAATTGAGAGCTTATCTATATTGCCTTTAAAGCGATGCATTAAACCCAATATAGAAATATCCCCCCTTTTGCCAAGACTGTCAACTATAATTTAGTTGCATGTCTTCAGTTGTAAGATGGCCATTGTTATACATTTATATATAAATACTAAACGTATGGCTCTGTTAAGAATGCTCTGCAACTTATTAATATAAGCTACATTAGCCAAATTGTAAAACAATATACCGTACTCGGCAATATTCCTGGAGGGTAATAACCAGTAAAGTAATTCAAATATATTCCATATGAAGACCTTTAAAACGAATGGATATATTACATACATTGTCCTGAAAATTTATACATAGATCGACATAACTACAAGTGATAAACTCACCACAAATCTTGATAAACACTTTGAAAAATATAATTTTTGTGACTTGGGACTCATTTTCCTGAAACACACCACAAATATTTACCTTATGAAGCAGAAGTATTTGATCCATCAGCGGCAGAAAGCGAAGCTGGTGGGTGACTAGTAGTCTCACTTTGTCACGTAGTAGTCCACATATGCAGCTAAAGCAAGCAAAACACTTATCACATAAATGTGATTAGTTTCAGGAAAATGAGTCATAAGTCGGAAAATTGATATTTTTCAAAGTGTTTTTTTCATAAGATCACATTATTGGAATGTTCTATTCTTTGGGGGGTTTATTCCTTACAGTTATATCAATCAATGTCTCAACTTTCAGGAAAATGTATATATATAATATATCCTTTGGTTTTAAAGGTCCTCATATGGACTACATGTAGTTACTTTACTGTTTATTGATCCCCAGAAATATTGGAAACTTTTGTTTTCAAAAACGAAAAAGTTAAAATCTAGAAATACATATTAAACTATCAGACTGTTTACTATCGTTGAAATCGGCTTGATCTCATCGTTTCAAATATAATGGTATCTCAAAATTTATTTTTTGCGACTTATGACTCATTTTCCTGAAACACATCACAAATGTGATTAGTAAAATAATTATACGCCATGAAAATGTCCATTGTATATCACTGACATACTTGAAATAGTTATATTTATTTAAAATGATTATCATTATACATAGAGTGGTGCTAGTGGCCCTCTTAAACTCCTGTTTACTTCCTGTTAATTCAACTTCTAAGTAGTGACCATTTCTGAGATGTACTTTTTTTTTCAATTCTTGCTTTCTTATGTAGTCAGGAATGATCCCTGAACGTTTCATAAAAAAGTGAACGAGTGAAATTTTCTGAAAATGTACAATTGGGAGCTGTATACATTTAGTAAATTCTGCTAAATAAGACTGCAATTTGGTCAATACTAAATTCGAGCATTTTTTGCATTGCATTGATTCTAGCAATCTGCTTGGTTAGGTAAAACTGTATTTTGAACTTTATTTTTGTCTGATATGTGGGTTATTTGAGAGGATTGGCGAAGGTGATTTGTACATTTTCTGAAAATCTAACCCTAATATTATGTTTTTATAGCTTGGAATTGATGCACTTGGACACAACTTCTATAGTCTCCAGAATATCATGCAAGGAAGTATTAAGTGTTTACTTGTGAAAGAGAGCCTTGGCCACCTGGCCATCCACAGCTGAGAGTGGGTCATCCAGCAGGTAGACATCAGCATTCTGGTACACAGCCCTGGAGGAGACAAGTCTTTCATTTCAATTCAATTCAAGTATTCTTTATTCAGCTGATCTCGTTGCACAAAAGGTAATTCAACGTCTGGGTAATACAAAAATAAATTCCTGATTAGCCAGGTCTTCCGGCGAATGCCTAGAATCTTGATTGTCTTAACTTGTTACAACAATAATAACATGCACGAAAATAAATTGTAGCTAAACATGGTGATTACAATGTTATGTGATGAATTATGAGATAAGTAACAGAGAATGTGACGAATGGGTATCGCAGTTCAATTAGTTTCATTTAATCTTTGACACATTGACCCTTTCATATGTGATGTGTTCCAGGAAAATTTTTCATAGTGTTCTTTTCACAAGATCTCTTCATTGAAACATTCTCATTTGTAGCGGATTGAGCATTTATAGTCATATTATTCCAGGCAGGAAGAGGGGTTTTATGGTTGATATTGCCAAGACAAATTGCTCACAATTTTCAAACAAAGTATTGGAATTTCCATGGAAACAGATAAAAATAAAGATTTATATTTGTGACATGGAAACAAACAGCTGTTAAAGTTTTTAAAAAAAAACATGGTGACAGTTCCAATAGTACTAATAGAGGTATGGAAACACGCAAACGTAACAGCCATATTCAAGAAGGGAAATAAGAACCTCCCTGGGAATTACAGGCCAGTAAGCCTTACTTGCATACTGTGCAAAGTTCTGGAAGCCATCATCCGGGACGTAGTAATGCGTCACATGAGCCCACACCTTAGCGACAAGCAATACGGTTTTGTCCCGGGTCGTTCCACAGTTCTCCAACTGTTACACGTCCTGCAGGACTGGACGGAAGTGCTCGATGCAGGGGGATGCATAAACACAGTATATATGGACTTTATGAAAGCCTTCGACAAAGTACCTCACCGGAGACTCATGCACAAGATGAAAGCATACGGGATCGTCGGGGAAGTGGCTAGATGGGTCGAAGCTTTCTTATCCAATCGGAAACAGCAGGTCCTCATTAACGGGACATCCTCTGGTCACCACCCTGTAACAAGTGGAGTGCCGCAGGGGTCGGTCCTTGGACCGCTCCTCTTTCTAATCTTCATCAACGATCTCCCGAATGTAGTAACATCGCCCATCTACTTGTTTGCGGATGATACCAAGTTATACCGCAGCATAAGGGATGGAAGCGACTGCAATGTCCTTCAAGCGGACCTCGACTCACTAAACAAATGGTCGGAATCCTGGTTACTGAAATTTCACCCTGACAAGTGTAAAGTAATGGAACTCGGGAACCCGCCCCTCCGCCAGGAATACAACTTTGGGAGTGGCGGTGGGACACCACTAGAAGTGATCCCCAAGGAAAAGGACCTGGGTGTCCTCATCGACAACAACTTAAGGTTTCGGGACGAAGTGGGCGACCGGGCAGCTAAAGCCAACAAAATCATGGGAACCATTCGACGAACCTTTGAATACTTGGATAAGGACAACTTCACCCTATTATTCAAAGGGCTGGTCAGGCCGCACCTGGAGTACGGAGCCCCAGTCTGGAATCCTCACTACCTGGTAGATGTCACCACCCTAGAGAATGTCCAGAGGCGAGCCACAAAGTGCTTGCCGGGCATGTCGGGTCTACCCTACGAAGACAGACTCAGAGCACTAGACCTCCCAACCCTCCGCTTCAGGAGGCTCAGAGGAGACATGATTGAGATCTACAAAATGTTCAACAGCTACGACCACAACATCGACCGCATCCTCAAGAGACCGGACACCTTCTCACATCACACACGCGGGAATAGCCTGAAGCTATTTTTAGATAGATCAAGAACCAACACCAGAAAAAACTTCTTCAGTGTGAGAGTGGTGGAACCCTGGAATTCACTACCAGACAAAGTTGTGACAGCTGCCAGTATCAACTCGTTCAAAAATAGACTCGATAGATTCTGGGCATCACACCCATGGCGTTGGGATTGGCGGGGCGACGAGCGCGATACCACCCACGCGCGCGTATGCATACGAGAAAACTACGATCTGGATATAGAGGCCATATAGGCCTGCGTCCAGAATCATCTAAGGTAATCTAAGGTAATAGTCTATGTGGGTCAGATTTTCAGAAAATGTACAATTGGCAGCTTTACACATTTAGGAAATTCTGCTAAATTAGGCTGAAAAATAATGAATACCAGGTATATCTGACTATATTTGGTATCGCATTGATTTAAAGTATCAGTTCTGTTATGTTAAACTACATTTTGAAGCTCGTTTCTGTCTTAAATTTGGGTTATTTGAGAGGATTGGTGAATGTGAATTGTACATTTTCTGAGAATCTGAGCCATAAAGTACGAGCAATGTGTCTAATAACCACTCAGATTTCACTGATCTAATTAATGCCTACCCTGTGTAAAAAGGGTCATGCACTCACATTGTCAAATGAAAACTTGCCTGAAATGTTATGTTATGTTATATACTTATATACTCATCTCTACATACTCATGTAACTGTTTTATGATAAATAAAAGTATTTCTCAATTCAATTCAATTCAATTAAACACTAGGACACCTAACATGTATTTCTATATGTTAAATATGATAATTTTATTTTGAAAAAAGCCCTGTAATGTAACTGTTTTATGGTAAATAAAAGTATTTCTCAATTCAATTCAATGTACTGTTCATACCGTGCCAGTGCAATTCTCGCCTTCTGTCCTCCACTCAGGGTCAGCCCACGCTCTCCTATCATGGTCAGGTCTCCATGTGGCACCTGCCTTAAGTCCTGAAATGTAAGAAATAATATCTCTTATTATTATTATTATTATTATTATTATAAGATTTTATTTCCATTACACATTTACATACATGTTGAATCGAGAAAAGAATGGAAGTGGAATATTTTCTGTGCCATTCACAGCTCTTCCGAATATCCTGTCGGTTGTTTTGAATACATTATAGAGTTGTTCTAAGTACTACATTTGACTAGCGGACTATGCGTAACATAAGATATGAGTAAATGAGGCCAGGCATACAAAAGAAATGATGAAATATGAAAATTTTAAAAACAAAAGTTCATCCCTCATGAGTCCCAATTTCCCTTTACCCCAACCCTATAGTCTGTCCGAAAAGTAGTTGACACATGATTCCTTATTCCCTTTAAGGGGAGGGAAAAGTGGGAGATTTTTTACATCTATTTATGACATGGACCTGTCAACCCTTTTCCAAGCAAACCACTCATTGCGATCAACCATGGAAAAACAGGGCCAGTTTAATCAGCTCTTCCTTCCATCTAAGCAAAACAACAGCTGCTGCACATGGAACAGAGACAGTGCAATACAATGCAGCTGGATATTTGGCCATGGTCGGTCGCAAACGGCCATGGTCAGTCGCAAACGGCGATTCAGGGCGCAAAGGTTTGAAGTAAAAAATCTCCCACTTTTCCCTCCCCTTAAAGGGACTAAGGAATCACGTGTCAACTACTTTTCGGACAGACTATAGCAATAGAAATAAATTTACCTCTTCAAGACAGCAGCCTTTGATGACACTGTAGTATTTGACTCTATCATAGGGCTCTCCCATGAGGATGTTGTCTCTTACAGACTCTGAGATGATCCAGGGTTCCTGGGGAACGTAGGCCACAGAGCCCCTCACACTGCATGACCCTGAGTGGATGTACAGCTCATCTAGACATGCTCTTAGCACCGTGGACTGCAACATGAACAGGTGAATAAATGAATGAATGAATGAATGAATGGTTGCAGAGTGGATTGGTATGATTATTGAATGGTTGCAGGAGTTGGTTGCAGGAGTCAGAAATTTGTCTTTCATTTAATTTTTCACACTCATTTGTTATAGCGGACGATGAGGATTTTGACGTTAAAGTTTGAATATTCTATCTCATGGTTATTTTTGTCTGCAGAGAAAGAAAATACAGAAAAAACTACAAAATATAAGGGACACAACATATTTGCACCATAGATTTGTATGAGCCATGATGGCAGGTTATGCTTGAAAAAAACCTTTCAAAAAAAAAATAAAAAAATAAAAAAATGAATGATTAAAAAAAGTTTTTTAAAAAGTAGGTGACCCACTGTTTCTTACTTGTGAGAGTGAATCAATATGTCATCTATGTATATAGCAATTTTTAAGAAGAAAATTATATTCCGTTTTTCCCCATAGAGTTCTATAGTAGACAACATTTTCAGTGATGCCTGACATGAAAACTAACCAGGTGACATAGTTTTTATTGAATTTTCAGGTTTCACCTAACGCTGTTCTTCCATGAGTCAAAATTTGAAAAGAATAGGGTTGCTGTATTTGTTATTCACAGTTACAGTTATTCTGTAAAGAAATGAAAGGCTTTAAAAACTATTCTTAATGTGATGTGTTTCTGGAAAATGAGTCACAAGTCGCAAAAAATTGGATTTTGAGACATCATCATATCTGAAAAGATGAGACCAAGCCGATTCTAATGGTAGTAAACATCAAGGACATCTAAGTAGTGTTTCTCTATTATAAGTTTGATATCGTTAGCTTTTAATAAAGAATATTGATATTTTTGGGTGGATATTTATTAATAAAGTACCTAGATATACTCCGCAAAATGACCTTAGACATGTATAGATATATTTAATACATTGCATTTAATAGTATTAACATTACTAGCAGCATTACGTACCCCAAAAATGAGAATATTCCAACAAAGATATCTTACGAATAAATCACATTGAATAATATCCATTTAGCGACTTATGACTCATTTTCCAGGTTTTGTGGTATATTTGATCAGTTTTAGGTTTCCATATCTGCTTAGGAACACTTCAATTAGTTTGTCAGTTTACCTTTCCGGCTCCAACTTTTCCAACAATCCCATAAAGTTGTTTCTACAAGGGGAAAATAACCATTATTCTTCTTGATGTGTTTTATGTAGGTCAAATATAGTTCACACATGAAGTTGTACAATACAATAGGGGAGTTGCATAGCCGCCACTTTGAATTTTGATTCGCATGGAATTATGGGAGTAATGGTAGCGTATAAAATCTATAGAAAACCTGTCATCTTTAGGTTGGAATATTTACCAGTGGTCCAATATCAATATCCATGTGTCTTAGATGTTTCTATAATACACAACTTTCCCATCATGCTTTTGGTTTCTGTAGATCTTTTACACAACCTATGATATTGTTGAAAACATTCTTCCAATTTTCCATGAAATTGTTGCTAAATATTTGTATGTCAGATTTGAGCTAAATCTATCGCAGCATGCACTGTCATATACATGGGCAGTGAGACATGCAAATTCCCTATTGGCACATAAAATCCATCAAAGAAACATAATTTTGACTGCAGGAACAGTCTTTTCTCATCACATATCTATAGTGTAGTTCTTACCTTTGTCACAGAAAGAGTTATTTTGTTTAGCATGAAGTCACATCTGTCCTACAAACGAGTGAAGTTTGATATATTTAGAATTTAATCGACTTTGATTAAAGAGACAATGATTATATTCCTATAGGCTTCAGAATATGAAATGGAAGTTGAGGCAGTTCATTGCACGGTGGCAGTTGGCCTTGTAGATTAAGATTTACAATTGATCTAAGTAATATTTGTATAATTAAATTGGAGTTCTATGATCAAGCTAAAAGCAGATAATCAAACGAGCAATACCAAAGAATTGTTGAGTATAATACAATTAAACATGAAGACATTAAATAGGACATGTCTATAGATTCAAAATTAGGTCCCACATCTCTGTCCCAGACAGTTCTTTTGGATGAACCTTCTACACCTAACAGTAATATTTTAGTACAGAGTAAAATAATGATTTCTTGAATTTAATTGTGTGAGGGCTATGTAGCCTTGCAGATTTTAAATTGGTTTGTTAGTTTAAAGCTACCCTCCCTGCTATGTCCTAAACAAATTTTGAATTTCAATTATTTAGATTACAAATTTCTTAATGTTGAAGATAAATATTTGAGTCTGAAAAGTGAAACAAATTTATTGGTGGACACCCCAGATTTCCAATGATTACAAAGAGACCTGTTAGATGCCAATCCAATTGCTATGTGCATGGGCAAGTCACCTCGCACATGCGCACTTGGTGCATCACAAACAGAGAGAGTGGGTGCACCACCACCTAGTGTCTACAAAATGCATGCAAAACTATGGTGAATTCATCCGCGCTTATTCTTGTATGTCTGTGATCGTACAATCAAGGGATTTAGACATTTATTGAACTTTTCATTAAGGTGACTCAGTAGTGATTATGTAATGGGGTGCGCGGCAACGCCTAACGTGAGTAGCGGGTTACAACTTTTGCCATTTTTCATGCAATGTGTATTCAATACGTATAGCAGGGGATATCAGCATTATGCAGACGTGATATGCGTGATATGCAGTCTTGATATAGGTATGTTAAGTCTTCATATAGGTATGTCAAGTCTTCATATAAACATTTCAGCCAGAAAATTGATGCTGATTTTTGGTGTGGGAGTTAGCATCGATGGTCCCTACATCCACATTAAATTCATTAAAATTTATGGAACCATATGGGTATCAATCGAATATTTATCAAGAATGTTCTCATTTTTAGCCATTTTTCTCATAATTAAGTTGTAACATAAAAAAATCCAGCCTGGAAATTCGTGCTGATGTTTTGTGTGCAAGTTAATAACTATGATAGCTGTATCCATATATAATTTCATCAAGATTTATGAAACCATTTTTGTTCAAATCAAGTATTAATCAGGAATTTCATTTTTTCCCCATTTTTTCTCACAAATAAGTCGTAATACAAAAAAATTTAGCCTGGAAAGCCATCATGATTTTTTGTGTATAAGTTATAAATACTGTATCTACATTCATATTAAATTTCATAAATATTCATCAAACAGTTTTTTTTAAAAAAACGCTGATTGTCATCAGCCAACTAGTGCCCAGGGGGCTAACTCAGGATGTGAAATTTGATGATAAGTATATGTTGAATGTCTGGGTGAAATTTGATGTCTGAATTCATGTCAGAACCATTTTAAATCTCCATACTGCCATAGCATGAAAAAAAGCATGGTGACCTATATTTATTTTTCACCCAATAATAAATATTTCATGTCAAGTATCATTGGTTAAAATTTTAGAGAAATTCATCAGTAATTCAAATCACTACTGAGTCACCTTAAGTAAGAAATTGATTATATTGAGTTTGGGAACTAATTTGAATGTAATTTCAAAAGAATCATCCAATATTCATACTAGGGAAGGCAGCTTGAAGTCTCACATGGCACAAGATTAGTCACTACCCTCCTCCAAATATTTTTTAGATGTACTATACTGTAATAAACACTTATACCAATGTTAGCTATTATAACCACCACAGGCATAAACTAAACATATTAATAACCTCCATTTTGGGCCTGCTGGTGCACTGTTTGTGCATAATCCCCTCTGCTTCACCTCAGGATTATACTCCAAACAATGCACTACCAGCCCTTCAATGTTGATAATTGACTGTTTAGTCCATTGGATTAAAGATTATTATGTGATCCGTTTTCGGAAAATATGTCATAAGTCGCGGAAATTAGATTTTGAGACATCATCATATCTGAAAAGATGACACCAAGCCGATTCCAATCAATGTAAACATTAAGGACATCTAATAAGTACTTTTATCTTTTTAGTCAGATATTTTTATTTTTGAAAAACATGTTTGCAATATTTCTAGACAGGCCAAAAATGAAAATACCCCAACAAAGAAATCTTGAAAGTAAACAACTTAGAAAAACACCAATTTTGAGACTTGTGACTCATTTTCCTGAAACACATAACATTTATGAGTATCTTCTCCCTGACCAAGGCTGCACGGGATTGATCAGGAATGCCTGTGGTGCATTTGCTGAGCTTTGTCAAAATACATCAAGGTATAATATTACTCACCCTTTCTTCCTCATCATCCCATGACCCAGTGAGGTTACTTAGCTCTACTCTTGGCTCACCAGTGGTGATACATTTTTCTATGATGTTTGGGGTCATTAGGAAGTCCTATAGGATAGAACAGGTTTCATTGAAAAAGGATGGTTGAACCTCCAGGGTATTAAATATCAAATTTTGTCTCAAATTTGTAGAATAGAGAATAATATACTACTTTATTTATCGAGATTCACAATGTACATTAAAGAACTGACAATGCAAATGAAACATATAAAACGGATAAAACAGGATTGTCGACATCTAGATAAAATCCAGCTCTCCCAGCCACTACCTTTACTCAATACAGAGTGTAATTTAGAATACGAATCAATTAATTATTACATCTTACATTGATTACATCAATTAATTATCTAATAAGTGGTGATGTATAGAAATCCAAATAGGAACATTGTGTTGTTTTGATATTCAACCCAGTGTAGCATCGCAAGTGTTCCTAGAGAAGCAAGGTTACATGGTGTGTACAATAGCACTGCTAACATAACAGTGGTCAGCAGTTGTTTTAAATGGTAGTCACAGGACAAAACATTGGCCAATTTTATTTAGCGTGTATTTGGAGCTGCCATGACAAAAAGGTTGCTTTCAGACATGCTATTTCTGTCTTTATTACATACGTGATGTCTTTCAGGAAAATGAGTCATAAGTCACTTCCACTTTTTCAAAATGTTTTTTTTTAACAAGATGACATCATTGGAATGTTCTAATGTTTTGGGGGTTTATCACTTATCATTATATCAATGGATGTCTCAAATTTCAGGACAATCTATGCAATATATCTTTTCGTTTTAAAGGTCCTCATATGGACTACATTTAGTAACAATACTGTTTATTGACCCCCAGAAATATCGGAAACTTTTTTTTCAAAACGAAAATATCAAACTTGAAATCTAGAAATACTTATTAGATTATTAGACTGTTTACTATCATTTGAATCGGCTTGATCTCATCTTTTCAAATATAATGGTATCTCGAAATCTATTTTTTGCTACTTATGACTCATTTTCCTGAAACACATCACATATGTATGTGATTTTGAGGGCATGATTCAGGGGTACTATTTGAAAAGTCAAATAGCACCTATGTGCTATTTCAGTCGACTGTCACTTGCCAGGGTAACATGTGACCCAAACAACGCAATTTGATTGGTTTAGCGATGCACTCTGCTGCATAGTGCTGCCTTGCAAGTTTCGAAAGTTTTCAAGCAAAGTTTGATAATTTGGCAAGAAATACAGTAATAATAAGGTGAATATAACAAATAAATATACAAATCAGTCAGTAATATATATACCAAATGGCACTCTGTATTGTTTATAATCAGGCCTCAACGAGCCTACATCGTGCCATTTGGTATAATTAGTACATGGGTCAAGTCTTCAGAAAATGTACAATGGGCAGATCTACACATTTAGTAAATTCTGCTATATTAGGCTGCAATTTTGGTCAATACTAGGTAAATTCGTGTATATTCGGCATTGCATTGATTCTAGCAATCTGTTTGGTTAGGTTGAACCGTATTTTGAACTTTATTTTGGTCTGAAATTTGGGTTATTTGAGAGAATTTCTGAAGATGAATTGTACATTTTCTGGCGATTTCACCTACATAATCCATGAATATCCATCAGGATTATGCACCAAACAATGCATAAGCAGCCCCTTGCCATGAGACATTGACCCTTAGTTAAAATACAGGTGATCACAGTTACCTTGATTCGTTCTATTGATGGCAGTAGTTGGTGAAGCTTCATCAGAAACAGAGGCACATACAGAAATAGTGTTGTACACGCTATTCTCAGGAGGCCAATCATCCCCACTGTTGTCTAGGAAGAATGAAAAATGTGATGTGTTTCAGGAAAATGAGTCATAAGTCGCAAAATGGATATTATTCAAAGTGATTTATTCATAAGATATCTTTGTTGGAATAATCTCATTTTTGGGGTACTTAATGCTGCTAGTAATGGTAATACTTGTACGAAATGTCAATGCAATGTAATAAATATATAGATGATCTATACATTTCTAAGGTCATTTTATGGCGTATATCTAGGTACTTTATTAGTAATTATCCACCCAAAAATATCAATATTCTTTTTTTAAAAGCTAACGATATCAAACTTATAATATAGAAACACTACTTAGATGTCCTTGATGTTTGCTACCATTAGAATCGGCTTGAGCTCATCTATTCAAATATGATAATATCTCAAAATCCGTTTTTGCGACTTATGACTCATTTTCCTGAAACATATCACAAATAGTAAGTGTGATGTGATTCAGGAAAATGAGTCATAAGTCGCAAAATGGATATCATTCAAAGTGATTTATTCATAAGATATCTTTGTTGGAATATTCTCATTTTTAGGGTACATATGCTGCTAGTAATGTTAATACTGGTACGAAATTTCAATGTAATGCAATGCAGTAAATATATCTATACATTTCTAAGGTCATTGTATGGTGTATATCTAGGTACTTCATTAGTAATTATCCACCCCAAAAAATCAATATTCTTTTTTAAAAGCTAAAGATATCAAGCCTATAATATAGAAACACTACTTAGATGTCCTTGATGTTTACTACCATTAGAATCGGCTTGAGCTCATCTATTCAAATATGATGATATCTCAAAATCCATTTTTTGCGACTTAAAACTCATTTTCCTGAAACACATCACAATTGTTATACATATGTCATTTGTTTCAGGAAAATGAGTCATAAGTCGCAAAATTGATATTTTTCAAAGTGTTTTATTCACAAGATTACATTATTGAAATGTACTAATTTTTGGAGAGTTTATTCCTTATAACTATATCAATCAATGTATCAACTTTCAGGACAATGTATGTAATATATCCTTTGGTTTTAAAGGTGCTCATATGGACTACATTTAGTTATTTTACTGTTTATTGATCCCCAGAGATATCGGAAACTTTTGTTTTCAAAAACGAAAATATCAAAGTTAAAATCTAGAAATACATATTAAACTATGAGACTGTTTACTATCGTTGAAATCGGCTTGATCTCATCGTTTCAAATATAATGGTATCTCAAAATCTATTTTTTGCGACTTATGACTCATTTCCCTGAAACACATCACACTGGGGTGCCTAGAGTTCGTTTCCTAGGCACGAATACTCCAGCCCTTCCCCTAGCCTAGCCCAACAGCCCAACTTCCCCTAGCCTAGCCCAACAGCAAGAGGTGAGATCGTACATAGGTTTCCCGCAGGCAAGAAGTGAGTAGGCAAGGGCAAACCATAGAAAACCAGGGTGTCTGATTTCACTCAAAAACCATATAATAAGATGATTAATGTAATTCCTTAATTAAACTCATAATAATAAATTAGGGTGAAAATAATTACAATAACAAGCAATATAAGGGGGGACGTTCACATCTATCCCCTATTGGTTAGCTAGTTAAATGGACATTATTATGGAAAGTCATTTATACATGTTATGAATTAACCCCAAACCGGGAGAATTAGTAGGCTAACCCGGAAAATGACTGACAAATTCACCATTGAAAATGCATGCGAACTGGGGAATTTCGTTCTGGGTTAGCAGAGAATAAGAAAGCAAATCGGAAACTTCCTAAAATTCCCAAATTGTGCTTTTTAATATTTAGCTAATCTTCCCTTTCCATCATTTCTACTTAGACTTCATCAATTCCTGATTGGGGCATAGCTTTTGTTAATTCACTCCGAGCTGGCATCTAATTCTCCAGACACCCTGCTAATTCGGAAAAAGACACTAGGCCTATACCTAATAGGCACATTACGGATTGGCCGCCAAGCTGGGCCAATTTTCTCGAAATAGGATGCCAGTTCACTGAGAAAAAGGCTAATCAGGAATATGGTTAGGTAGATTAGGGAAAGTATTTCTAAAATTCTGTACATTTGGGTTATATGTATAAATGGCTTTCCATACTATATGGCTGATTATTACCTGGTGTAGAATGGGCTGGCCTCTCAGGACTTGGGTAATCACTACCAGTAAGATGGTCAGTCTAGTCACTGGAGTATAGAAGCCCACAGAGACTGCTGATAATAGTGTGAATTGGAGTTGGCTACTCATTTCCTTCCTGTGAATAAAGAAATGTGTCAGAACATCATGGTTTTAGGCCCAGTGTAAATTTGATAGTTGGTTGTGAAATGTGACAGCTTCTAACCCAAGACAGCATCCCAAATCAGGAAATGTGAGTTATAAGTTGGTTTTACAACTTGAATGTAAAGACTTGCTAACTGTCCTTAACATCCTGAAGATTACTAAAAGGATTAGATCCTTCCATAATCAAACAAATTTGCCATTTGTAATATTGGCTATGTACTTTGTTCTTTAAAGCTATGTTTACCATATGGCAGGAACATGAATGTACTCCACATGTTTTAATGACATAATGATAATTTAATAAAGACATAATACATATATGTGATGTGTTTCCGGAAAATGAGTCATACGTCGCAAAATTGATATTTTTCAAAGTGTTTTTTTCACAGAATCATATTAATTGAATGATCTGATTTTTAGAGAGTTTATCACTTAGACTTATATCAATCGGTGTATCAAATTTCAGGACAATCTATATAATATATCAATTAGTTTTAAAGGTCCTCATACAGACTACATTTAGTTACTTCACTGTTTATTGACCCCCAGACATATTGGAAACCTTTTTTTAAAAAAAGAAAATATCAAACTTAAAATCTAGTAATACTTATAAGATTATTAGACTGTTTACTATCATTGGAATCTGCTTGATCTCATCTTTTCAAACCTAATGGTATCTCAAAATTTATTTTTACCGACTTATGACTCATTTTCCTGAAACACATCACATGTATAGTTTTCATGAAATATTACTCAATTTTTGTGTCTGTTTTTAACTAAATATACCCGAGAATGTGCAGTAGCAAACATGCGTAGTGGCATATGCAAACTTCCTTTTTATTCCATGATTTGACCATGGGACAGGCATATTTATATTGGATGCTTATATTTAGCACTACTGGTGAGTTGACGCATGGCATGTAAATAAAGAACAAGATCAGAGATTGAGTTCTTTATTTACGCGTCCATGCGGAAACAAATACTATAAGTTGATTATTATACATGCCTAATTTTGCATGTAAAACATGCTTAATTAAAAAGATAATATAATTTAGCATATCTGGTTTTCTTACAAGAGGAATATAACTAGAAACAGGTGAAACAATCAAGGAAGTAAGCACTCGCACTGGCAAACTTGCGTGGCAAACTTGTGTCAGCACGACAATGCGCCAGTAATGTACTGGTCCATTACCGCATTACAAGTAATGAATGGCTGTCAGCACCTCAACATTGCATGCATATATAATAACATATGCTAAAAGATCTGTATCAACACTGAGTAATAAAAGTAATAAATAACACCTTTATTAACTTTATCAGATTATATTCATTAGTTCCCCCTCCCCCACCATTGTTATTCTCAAAGTACTACCATCTGCAGTTAAGTGCCATCAAGTGCCGTCAAGTGACAAAATGAGTATTTCTTTTTATGAAAATGAGTCAGAAGTTGCAAAAAATTGATTTTGAGATATCATCATATTTGAAACGACAAGATTAAGCCAATTCGAATGATAGTAAACATTAGGACATATAATACGTATTTCTATATTTCAAATTTTATATTTTCATTTTTGAAAAAAAGTTTTGGAGCATAAATACTCGTAAAATAGTAAAATGAAACTCTATAAGATGACCTTAGAAATGGAAGTATATATTTCATGCACTGTCTTGAAATTTGGTAAATGCATCCATACAACCTCAATTGGTACATACCTCAAAAATGAGAACATTCCTACAAACAGATCTTGTGAATAAATGACATTGAAAAATATATATTTTGTGGCTTGTGACTCTTTTTCCTAAAACACATCACACATATTAACACAGTGTCAACACCACACAATGTAGCCTTGAGCTACACCAGCACTATATCTCCCTTTATTATATGCGCATGCTATATGAAGGGTGCTATAAGTGGGGTGCTATGAAGGACGCGTCCTATATGAATGTAGTTGTCTAAAAATAGCTCTGTTTATATGCTTCGCGGAGCTTTGGCTCTCCGCGAAGTATGTAAACAAACCCCCGCGATCGGTAATCCACCCGTGATTCTGGTACTTTAATTATAGAAATACATGATAAAACCCACACCATTAGATAGAGCATTAAATTCTCTATTGAAAGATATAAGATTTATTAATGTAGGCCATAAACCTGCATGATCGGACAGTGGGCACCGAACATTGTAGGCCTACTAACGGGGCTCTCTGAGACTTCTTTAGTATTTTTTCAGTGATATCTGATGAAATATGATCAAATTTTATGCACTATAATAAATATAGAATGGAACTCGCCAGCAATAATCGAAAATTTATAGGACTTGATTCTCTCGTCCTATAAATTTTTGATTATTGCCGGCTCGTCCCATTCTCTCTATATATAAACTAGAACATTTGTATCACCTCTTCACTCCTCAGAAGAAAGGTAACGATACCAAAATTACTTGGGAAATCAAATTTGGAAATTACGTACTGATTTTCATTTGTTTAGATTAGCTGACTGAATTAGTTGTATTTCTTGAGTATTGATCCAAATAGGTAAAATGTGATGTGTTTCAGGAAAATCAGTCATAAGTCGCAAAATTGATATTTTTCAAAAATGTTTTTTTCACAAGATCTCATTATTGGAATGTTCTAATTCTTAGAGGGTTTGTTACTTATAGCTATATCAATCGATGTATCAAGAAGATTTGAGAACGATCTATGTAATAGATCTTTTCGTTTGGAAGGTCCTCAAATGGACTACGTTTGGAAACTATTTTTTTCAAAAACGAAAATTTATATCAAACTTAAAATCTAGAAATATTCATTAGATTATTGGACCGTTTACTATCATTGGAATCGGTTTGATCTCATCTTTTCAAATATAATGGTATCTCAAAATCTATTTTTTGCGACTTTTTTGCCTCATTTCCCTATAACACAAGTGCCTTTCTGTCTCTATTCTTGCTCTCTCTCTCTTTCTCTGTCTCTGTCTCTCCCTATCTCTATTTCCTGGGTATGATCATAAGCTACCTCCCTCTCAGCTCTCCCGCCCTTGATATAACCATATTAGATGTGTTGATAAGGGCGTAAAGCAACCACTCACTCACTCCTATGATCTCTACCTACCTCCTGAGCTGTTGTGCTTTCTTGCTGAATGGTTTTTCCCAGCAGTACATTTTGATGAGTCTGATAGAGCGGATGATCTCATTCATGAGACCTACTCTCCTGTCTGTCTCCTGGTTTCGCCTCACACTGTAATAATTATATAAATAATTTATTTATTATTCATATTGTGTTGATCTGAAACAGGTTAGATCTAATTTCTAAAAAAATATTATGAAAATTCCAATGTGTAATAAATAGTTAATGACCCTGTGTTGGGCTTCAAACTGATCTCAACAGTCAAACAAACGGACCCGTTTTTAGAATGTGTCTCAATCAGTTTAAATCCTTTATAGTGCCACTTGCTAAATGGGTCAGATTTTCAGAAAATGTACAATTCACCTTCACCAATCCCCTCAAATAACCCACATTTAAGACGAAAATAAAGTTCAAAATACAGTTCAACACAACCAAACAGATTGCTAGAATCAATGCAATACCAAATGTACTCGAATTTACCTAGTATTGGCCAAATTGCAGCTTAATTTAGCAGAATTTATTAAATGTGTACAGCTGCCAGTTGTACATTTTCTGAAAATCTGACCCATAAGTATCAGTCCCAGCATTTACTGTAATAGGCATGAATAGTGAGACATACAAATGCCCTATTGAATTCAATTCAATTCAATTAAAAAGTGCTTTATTGCAGATGGTTTATACAATGCGGTCTCACTCAGGTCTAGAATATAGGTCTTCTGAAGAGTGCCGATTTCGATTTTTGTCTTGTTAAAAGGAAAAGTTAGATACTGGTTTCAAAATACGTTTACATAGTACATCCAATGCCATAGATGTGAAATGGATATTTACATTTGGATGAATGTAATTACATGTTAATATTCGATAACAACAACAGATTGACTGATCAACTTGCAAGACTGTAAGGCAGATAAATGGACAGAGCCACGGTGCAATTATATCAGTGGGCAGCTACTCAACATTATTCAAACAAATTATCAGTTCATGTCATAAATGTGACATAGTCTAAAAGTAAGTGTGGCGACCTAATGACCCCAACAAAGGTATACAACAATTATGAGTGAGTGAGTGAGATTGGTTGCTTTACGCCCTTATCAACACATTTAATATGGTTATATCAAGGGCGGGAGAGCTGAGAGGGAGTGAGTGAGTGAGATTGGTTGCTTCATGCCCTTATCAACACATTTAATATGGTTATATCAAGGGCAGGAGAGCTGAGAGGGAGTGAGTGAGTGAGATTGGTTGCTTTACGGCCTTATCAACACATTTAATATGGTTATATCAAGGGCAGGAGAGCTGAGAGGGAGTGAGTGAGTGAGATTGGTTGCTTTACGCCCTTATCAACACATTTAATATGGTTATATTAAGGGCGGGACAGCTGAGACGGAGGGAGTGAGTGAGATTGGTTGCTTTACGCCCTTATCAACACATTTAATATGGTTATATCAAGGGCGGGAGAGCTGAGAGGGAGTGAGTGAGTGAGATTGGTTGCATTACGCCCTCATCAACACATTTAATATGGTTATATCAAGGGTGGGACAGCTGAGAGGGACTGAGTGAGTGAGATTGGTTGCTTTACGCCCTTATCAACACATTTAATATGGTTATATCAAGGGTGGGAGAGCTGAGAGAGAGGCAGTTTATGATCTTACCCAGGAAATAGAGATAGAGAAGAAGGGAGACAGATAGAGAGAAAAGAGACAGAAAGGCACTTTATGGTCATACCCAGGACCAGAACAGTTGCATCAGAGTTGACAACAACTATATAAGGTAGGAAACAGATAATATGCGATGTGTTCCAGGAAAATGAGTTACGCAAAATTGATATTTTTCAAAGTGTTTTCTTCACAAGATCTCATCATTGAAATGTTCTGATCTTTAGAGGGCCTAGCACTTAAACTCATATAAATCCATGTACGAAATTCCGAGGACATTGTAATAAATATATTCTTCCGTTTTGAAGGCCTTCGTATGGAGTATATTTAGTTACTTCACTGGTAATTGCTCATCGAGATACATTACAAACTTTTTTTTTCAAAAATAAAAATATCAAACTTAAAATGTAGAAATATTTTCTAGGTGCCCTAGTGTTTACTATCATTAGAATCGCCTTAATCTCCTCTTTCCAAATATGGTGATATCTCAAAATCCATATTTTGCGACCAATTTTCCTAAAACGCACCACATATGAGGATATTGAATGATTACATACCAGATTTTGGCCACCTTTATCATGAAGTAGAGTTGTAGTGCAATAGAGACAAGCCCTAGAGCAAGACTAGGAATGAGGGCCACCCCAACAACAATGAATCCTTCGATAAGGATAAAGAGCATCACAGGGGACAGTATTAAAGTTGCACCTAGGAGTGTCTGAAGGGAGAAAGACAAGTTTGTTTTTAAAATTAGTATGTGCCTATATGGGTCAGATCGTCAGAAAATGTACAATTGGCATTCAGCGATCCCCTCAAATAACCCAAATTTCAGACGAGTTCAAAAGTCAGTTCAACCTCACCAAACAGATTGATAGAATCAATGCAAAGTCAAATATGCTCGAATTTACCTAGTATTGACCAAATTGCAGCCTAATTACGGAGAACTTCCTGAATGTATACAGCTGCCAATTGTACATTTTCTGAAAATCTGACCCATATGATATATGTGAAGTATTCCAGGAAAACGAGTCATGAATGTGCTATTTTTCAAATTGTTTTATTCACATGATGTACTTGTGAGAGTGTTTCTATTTTGGGGTCCCTGAACGGTTCTTGTGGCATGAATACATGTACCAAATGTTGTTAAGTACATTTATGCATTTCTACAGTCATCGTATATTCAGCTACTTTACTAGTCAATATCCACCCAGAGGTAATGGGTAATTGTTGTGACCCAGAGTCGTATTCTGTACGATATATGTAATATTACAGACTTTTTCCTCTTTTTTCGCACATATTACACATGAAATACATTACTAAGACACGTATTCCTATTATCGACCAGATATTCCTATTCCTGGAACAAATAGTTTCATGGCACCGACTATTTCTTCATTACTGAGATCTTTTCTCCCATTACAAGGAGTCTTTTTACCATTACCACTACCCTATTACCTGTGTCATCTGTCAGTTGCTTCAGTTTAAATATTACAGTTAGGATTGCTTCCTTTTTCGCTTCTTTTCCAATTTTTGTCAAAGATAGACTTGAGCACCTTAATTATTTAATAATATAAAAATTATTAATATATATAGAAATGCAATTTATCCAAACACAACTGCTTTTTCTTTGGCATTACCTGGCAACAAATGTTAAACTAATTATTCTTTAACGGAAATGAAATGTATCAGATAATAACCAACATCAACTTGGTCGGAGTTCTGGTCTATGAATATAGCCTAAGGGACTCAGTGCTACCGGCCACTTGTCAGACACCACATAGTAGTATATGAAAATGAGCAAGTGACTCAGGCACCATATAAAAGAACATTTGAGTTATCCTTGTGTTTTAATAAAATGAAACAAAATACATTAGTTCCATTGAAAATGTGTTGAAATATCTTGGAAAAAGAAATAGATATTTAAAAAAAATATCTGGATATTTTCTATTACATATAGATATCCTGACCTATTTGGAACAACACATGTGTCAGAGTACTTGATGTCATGCAAGAGCGTTTGACTCACTCAGTGGTAGCCCAGCAAGCAACAAAGCCGTTCATATGGGTCAGATTTTCAGAAAATGTACAATTGGCAGCTGTACACATTTAGTCAATTCTGCTAAATTAGGCTGCAATTTGGTCAATACTAGGTAAATTTGAGAATATTTGGCATTTCATTAATTCTAGCAATCTGTTTGGCTAGGTTGAACTGTATTTTCAACTTTATTTTCGTCTGAAATTTGGGTTATTTGAGAAGATTGGCCAAGTTGAATTGTACATTTTCTGGAGATCTGACCCATATAACAATTTAATGAATAATCTAGAAGAAGAAATCTGATTATTAAAAGGTATCTTACCGAGTTGATCCTTTCCAAGTCGGAGGAGATCAGTGAAATTATATGGCCTGATGTTGTCTTTCTTCTGTCACAGCTTGACATTGATAACATCTTGAAATCATTTAGCAATAGTTAGCTTTGTACTTTTTCAAAATTAATGGGTTCATGAAAATTTGCATAATACATGATCATATTATGTATAATAGTTGAGTTTCCGATTTACCGCCCCTACCTAGAAAAACCTTACCCTACCTAAAAATGTTGTTACCATACCTGATTTTTCCCCGGTCATATGTTACTTTTTGGGGATTTTTTGACAAAAAAAGCTTATAAAAGCAGGAAAACGTGTTTTCCTAACCCGAAACCGTCAAAAAGCACATTTCCCATGTTCAAAACAACTATTGTCATGAAAAATACATTTTTTACAGTTCCTGGGAGGTGGTTTCCAAACAAAAAAAATAACAAAAAAAAAGTTACCACCCCCACCCCAACCTAGTTTTCAGCCAGTTAAATTGGAAACACACCTATTTTTTGGGGGCCTAGTGAACAAATTGGTATACAAGGATATCAAAACCAAATTAAGGATTCCCAACTTCCACCTTAAGCCGGGAATCCACACAGCGACTTCAGGGCCAAGTCGCCCATCAGTCGCTCATATTTTCTGCCCAAGTCGCTCAAGTTTTCAGTCGCTCTATGTCGCCCGTCATGTCGCCCATGTTGGCTGCTATGTGGACTCCCAAAATAACAACTTCTTCTAGCGACACCTCTAATTACCTCGGCGACTTGCACGGGCGACATAACATGAGCGACTAGATTCAACATTTTCATTCCAGTCGCTCAAATAGTGAGCGACACAGGGGTCATAAACCTTTAGTCGCCCGTCCGTAGGTCGCCCAAGTGGGTCTGAGATGGTACACAATGTGTGTGGATTCCGGCCACTTAAATAACTTCCAGCAACTTGGGGTGTTTCAACCAATCACAAGCCTGGAAAGCTTTGAAGTCGCTCAACCTCCATGTAGCTGTACTTGTTAGAGCAACTGAAATATGTTTATTTGAGCTGTGAAAGTTTGGCGACATCACAATGTAGCCATACATAAATCACTAGTGGATTCCGATTTAGACCGGCGACTTGCATGCTGTCGCCCATCCTAAATCCTACCATAATGTGCCAAGTCGCCACACTTTAATGCATGTCGCTCAATTAAAAAGATATTAAATGTTTTCTAGAATTGTGTAAAGTCGCTCACCGTTTTTGGGCGACAATGGATTTAGGCCTTTACATCCATTTGCCATTTGGTCCTCAGTAGATTAGACATACAACTTCTACATACTATGCTAAATCCTCAAGAAATGATGTGATAATAGTAAGGTAAAAATTCTTTTTCATCCTTCATTATTTCGTATTTCATTCACTCATCATAATATGCGAAACAAAATGTCCATATAATTTTGTAGAGTTTTAAAGGACATATAATCTGGTTTATTTCGGATCTGTGATCTTTATACTCTGTCGTCAGAATTTGTTTTTTCCTAAATAATACATTTCAAACCATTTTTTTTTTTTTTTTTTAAATTTCATTGGTCAAAGTTTCATACCATGATAATTCTCATTTGCCAATTGAAAACAATATTCCTTACAATCTCTACTATAATATTACATCTCGATCATCTCAGTTACCTTTACCTTTGTTTAAGTCAATAATCATTGAATAAGTGTAATGAATAGACCAGATTTCAAATCACAGAATAGTAGCCGTCAAGTGGTGCCCCCACTCTCTTATGTGACCAGGGATGTAACTAGATTTAACCTAGGAGTCTATGGGTGACCTTTGGTCAAGGCTGGCATTATGTAACTCCAGATGCCAGAACCCAACTGCCATTCTGACATAGCTTGACATATTTGTATGGCGTGCAAAAACGATTTTGCTCACTGTTTTACCAAATATCTGATATAATATGAATGTTAGAGTTTTGATATCCACAGGAGTTGGTTAGGTAGGGTAAGGTGAATCAAATACTAGAAAAGGAAGTAGAAATTCCGTTACTCGATAATCTAGCCAACAACAGTGAGAAGTGTCACTTTAAACCGTTCTATGATCTTCCCTTACTACACTTCTCAACGCTGGGGAAAGCGTTGTGAAGGATGCATTGCCAACATAGCTGCCAATATTGTGCAGCAACTCTAATAATTGTGATGTGTTTCAGGAAAATGAGTCATAAGTCGCAAAATGGATAATTTTCAAAGTGTTTTATTTATGAGATATCTTTGTTGGAAAATTCTAATTCTTAGGGTACTTAATGCTGCTAATGATATTAATACATGTACGAAATTTCACGGCAAAGTATTAAATATATCTATGCATATCTAAGGCCCCAAAAAAACATCAATAAATCTTTCCCCCCCAAAAAAGATATCAAACTAAAGTACTTATTAGATGTCCTTAATGTTTACCACCATTGGAATCGGCTTGATCTCCTCTATTCAAATATAATGGTATCTCAAAATCCATTTTTTGCGACTTATGACTTATTTTCCTGAAACGCATCACATATGTCAAAGATCTTAAAGTTTAAGTACCTTTTTAAAAATCATGGATGAAAGGATGATTTTCACTCTAGTCTCAACAATGCGAGCGAACCAGCCTGCCTGATTGTTGAGGAACACGCTGAAGAAGCCACACACCGTGATAATGAGGATGATAGGCAGAACTACTGCCAGATCACCTCCTCGTTCTAGTTGCAGCATCAACAATCTCATTAGGATGATGAGACTTGGTACTGTTGTATACTGGAAGAAAATAAATCACATTTTTATGCAGGAATAAAAAGTGCATTTCAAAGTCCAATTGAAAAAAAATGATAATTAATTCACATGAACATGAAAATGTATAGGAGACAGATTTTCAGAAAATGTACAATCGGCAGATCTACACATTTAGTAAATTCTGCAATTTGGTCAATACTTGGTAAATTCGAGTATATTTGGCATTGCACTGAGTCTAGCAATCTGTTTGGTTAGGTTGAACTGTATTTTGAACTTTATTTTTGCCTGAAATGTGGATTATTTGAGAGAATTGGTGAAGGTGAATTGTACATTTTCTGAAAATTTGACCCATAGGAATAAATATATGTTTTTAGCTGCCTACAAATGGCAACATGTGATAAACAGATATGGTTTGTGAAGGATTTACTTTGAGGACAGAGTTTTTTTTACTCATCCCTTAGCTAAAGCTGAAGGCATTATCAACATCAGGAACCCAGTACTACCTTGGTATTTTACCTGGGAGAAATCGCCAGAAAATGTACAATTCATCTTCACCTATTCTCTCATATAACCCGAATTGAAGACAAAGGTCAGGTTCAAAATTCAGTTAGCCTGATCTGAGGCAATACACTCTAGGTCCAAACCCTCAGATCAGATAAGAATGGTATGTCAGCCTACCTGACTAATCGGTTTCTTGTCCTAGAACTCGGTGTTTTAATGGGAATATAATGGCATTTTGTGGTCTTAATGGAATGATAATGACTCTGTGCTGGTTGAGGCGAGAGGCTTTCCCTTCATTTGAAGGGACTCTCTCAAGTTTGGGCCTAGACTGAATATGGCGTTATTGGGTGGGACACTAACACTTCTGCAGCTAGAGCTTTCCTAGCACAGTTTGCTGTTAGATTCCCTTTTTCACCTACCCATAACACAGCTACAATGTACAGTTTCCCGATGGGCCTACGGAAATGCCACAGCAGGTGCCAGAAAAGTTTGTTCTTCTTTCCTTTGGTCTTTTCACTGAGGGTGTTCCAGCTCCTACAAATGAAATCATGAAACCATTGTAGAAATAGGAAAAGCCGTTGGGATATACTTTTCTGTGGTGGATAACTCAGGGGAATAGTGTAGAAGGAGGCTGAAATGGATAAATCGCCACTGCAATGAAACTTTTTGTTGTGGAAATAGTCAAATCTGCCCGGATATAGGAAGTGAAGAGTTGGAAAGTAATCTGTGGTATGTGAAATAGCTTGTACCAAAGATGAAAAGACTGTACCGATTTCCACGTTGGTACACATGTGTGATGTTCTTCAAGAAAATGAGTCATAAGTCGCAAAATTGATATTTTTCAAAGTGTTTTTTTCACAAGGTCACAATATGTTTGGAGTACTGATATTTGGAGATTCTATCACTTATAGCTATATCACTCGATGTAAAAAATTTCAGGACAATCTATGTTATATATCCTTTCTGTTTAAAGTTCCTAATATGGACTACATTTAGTTACTTTACTGTTTATTGACCCCCAGAAATATTGGGAACTTTTTTCAAAAACGAAAATATCAAACTTAAAATCTAGAAATACTTATTAGATGATTCGACTGTTTACTATCATTGGAATCGGCTTGATCTCATATTTTCAGATATAATGGTATCTCAAAATCTATTTTTTGCGACTTATGACTTATTGTCCTGAAACACATCACATTTCTACTATTGTACGCAACATTCTTCACTCTATACAGAGAATGGGATCTAATTACTCACTTCTCAAATGCCTCTGTGTTAGCCTTAACTGTCATATCACGTCCTGTCTTATAAAGGTCATCTTCTGTCATCTCCTGTTTGAAAGCCTTGACCACAAAGCGGAATAGCCATCTGCAAATATGTATACAAATGTGATGTGTTCCAGGAAAATGAGTCACAAGTCGCAGAAATGATATTTTTCAAAGTGTTCTTTTTACAAGATCTCTTTATTGAAATGTTCTGATTTTTTGGGGGTACAGTACTTATAGTAGTATGAATCTTAGTTATAAATTTTATGACATTGCATTAAATATATTCTTGCGTTTTGAAGGGTTTTATATGGAGTATATTAAGTTACTTTACTGTTAATTACCCATCCAGAAACATTGAAGACTTTTTTTTTCAAAAATAAAAATATCAATCTTAAAATATAGAAATACATATTAGATATCCTAGTGTTAACTATCATTGGAATCAACTTGATCTCCGCTTTACAAATATGGTGATATCTCAAAATTCATTTTTTGCGACTAATGACTCATTTCCCTAAAATGGATGACAAATCATATCACAATAATATTTCATTTTCATAAATTGTGTAATTAATATGTGATTTATACATGTTATTCTGCAAAGTGATGTGCTTTGCAGAGCAAAAGGGCATTTGTTAACCTTGTAGATGCATGCTAACATTGTGTGGAGGGAGAAATAAAAGATTGTGATATTTGTCATTCATCAACTTAAGCATTAACTTGGCAGTTTACTTTAGAATTATAGATGGAGACAAATGATTCAAAATAGTGTTAATTAATATAAAAGCTTCATATAATCACATTATCTCTATACCTATGGCGCCACCTATCAGGGTCGGGGGGAATTACACCTCTTCCTGCGAGGTATCAACTAAAAACTAGTCGTCAGGATGCTAGTGGGGTATAACTACTGCCTATATTGACCTAGGACCACACATTTAAGGTTAGGTTTAGGGTTATAGTTAGGATCGGTATCCATCCATGTACTCTATTCCACTTCACAGAACACATGAAAATATAGTGCGTAATGGTAACTATGCTCTATTAACATCCTGGCAGCTAGTATATAGATGCTTCCCATATGCGAGGATGTGTCACAGAAATATGTGTGTTAAGTTGCAAATAAAGATATTGATTGTTTACCTGTTTCTCCAAAATAACTATTCATTAGATTTTTTTTCATTTTTGGGCTAGGCCTAAAAATTGCGGTTTAGCTGCTTAAGTCAAATGAATGTACACATATAACATATCAGGACTGTATTGGGAACATATGCATTTGAACTCGGTTATACTAAGGAAAATATTTAACAATTTTTATTTTTGTAACCAAGTTCTATGGTCGTCGCTTTTAAATTGGGCATCCTGGGTAGTTATCTTTTTGTTGCTAGAGAGGTTAGGAGAAATCCCAAATATTGATATTTGATTGGGTTTTTATTTCACTAGCTCTCTCTGTTTTGCCCTTCTTCTTCTTTTTTATTTTTGTATGGAAATATTGTTAATATTGTCCTCACTTTATACAAAGATGAAGATGTTGTACTCCGTAATTTCTGTCACGACTCATAGATTCAACTACTCTCCACTTTCAGAATGGAAAATTATTCTATAAATGTAGTCGGTTGAAGCTGAGTGAAAAGATGGGGAAATTCTTTTAGACAAAATAAACCGGAAGTAGAGAACTGTCAAATATCACGGGCTAGTAGAATGCATGGCCGCTAGTTGTCTCTTTCACACACCCACTATCCACAAGGTGTGTGTGTGTGTGGGGGGGGGGGGGGGGGAGGTGAGGGTCCAGGTTCATGGACTAGGCCGCTAGTAGAGTGAGTGAGAGTGGTTGGTTTAGGCCCTTATCAACACATTTAATATGGTTATATCAAGGGTGGGAGAGCTGGGAAGGAGTGAGTGAGTGAGAGTGGTTGCTTTATGCCCTTATCAACACATTTAATATGGTTATATCAAGGGCGGGAGAGCTGAGAGTGAGTGAGTGAGTGAGATTGGTTGCTTTATGCCCTTATCAACACATTTAATATGGTTATATCAAGGGGGGAGAGCTGAGAGTGAGTGAGTGAGTGAGTGAGGTTGGTTGCTTTACGCCCTTATTAACACATTTAATATGGTTATATCAAGGGCGGGAGAGCTGAGAGTGAGTGAGTGAGTGAGTGAGATTGGTTGCTTTATGCCCTTATCAACACATTTAATATGGTTATATCAAGGGTGGGAGAGCTGAGAGGGAGTGAGTGAGTGAGTGAGTGAGAGTGGTTGCTTTATGCCCTTATCAACACATTTCATATGGTTATATCAAGGGTGGGAGAGCTGAGAGGGAATGAGTGAGTGGGATTGGTTGCTTTATGCCCTTATCAGCACATTTTATATGGTTATATCAAGGGCGGGAGAGCTGGGAAGGAGTGAGTGAGTGAGATTGGTTGGTTTAAGCCCTTATCAACACATTGAATATGGTTATATCAAGGGTGGGAGAGCTGAGAGGGAGTGAGTGAGATTGGTTGCTTTACGCCCTTATCAACACATTTAATATGGTTGTATCAAGGGCGGGAGAGCTGAGAGGGAGTGAGTGAGTGAGATTGGTTGCTTTACGCCCTTATCAACACATTTAAGATGGTTATATCAAGGGGGGAGAGCTGAGAGGGAGGGAGTGAGTGAGTGAGATTGGTTGCTTTACGCCCTTATCAACACATTTAATATGGTTATATCAAGGGCGGGAGAGCTGAGAGTGAGTGAGTGAGTGAGTGAGGTTGGTTGCTTTACGCCCTTATCAACACATTTAAGATGGTTATATCAAGGGCAGGAGAGCTGAGAGTGAGTGAGTGAGTGAGTGAGGTTGCTTTAAGCCCTTATCACCACATTTAAGACGGTTATATCAAGAGGGGGGGGGAGAGCTGAGAGGGAGTGAGTGAGATTGGTTGCTTTACGCCCTTATCAACACATTTAAGATGGTTATATCAAGGGCGGGAGAGCTGAGAGGGAGTGAGTGAGTGAGATTGGTTGCTTTACGCCCTTATCAACACATTTAAGATGGTTATATCAAGGGGGGAGAGCTGAGAGGGAGTGAGTCAGTGAGATTAGTTGCTTTCTGCCCTTATCAACACATTTAATATGGTTATATCAAGGGGAGAGAGCTGAGAGGGAGTGAGTGAGTGAGATTAGTTGCTTTCTGCCCTTATCAACACATTTAATATGGTTATATCAAGGGCAGGAGAGCTGAGAGGGAGTGAGTGAGGTCGGTTGCTTTACGCCCTTATCAACATATTTAATATGGTTATATTAAGGGTGGGAGAGCTGACAGGGAGTGAGTGAGATTGGTTGCTTTACGCCCTGATCAACACCTTTCATATGGTTATATCAAGGGCGGGAGAGCTGAGAGGGAGGCCGTTTATGATCATACCCAGAAAATAGAGATAGAGAAGAAGGGAGAGAGAGACAGAAAGGCAGTTTATGTCTCTCTCTGTTTATCTCTATTTCTACTAGTAGATTCCCACCCATATAAACGGTGAGTGATTCCCGGCTCACAGGGTGATATATAGCAAAGAGAAGTATTATATGGGTCAGATTTTCAGAAAATGTATTATTCAACTTGGCCAATCTTCTTGAATAACCCAAATTTCAGACGAAAATAAGGTTCAAAATACAGTTCAACCTAACCATACAGATTGCTAGGATCAATGCAATGCCAAATATATACTAGAATTTACCTTGTATTGACCAAATTGCAGTCTAATTTAGCAGAACTTACTAAATGCGTAGAGCTGCCAATTGTACATTTTCTGAAAATCTGACCCACATATGAATATACTCACACAAAGAACAATGAGCTGAAGATGCCCGCTGTATCGTACGGCAGGTGCCCGTCAGTCCTTCCATTAGTCTCCTCCTTATCAATTAACAGCTTTTTTTCTTCGCTCTGCTTCCCCATTTCCAATGTCCAAACTATTTTTCTGCATAATATATGATGTGTTTCAGGAAAATGAGTCATAATTCGTAAAATGGATATTTTTCAAAGTGAGATCATTTGTCATCCCACACAACCCTAATTCAGTGGTATTACACATGAAAATCAAATTAAAACTGGCAGAGTTATGACTTTTTTCGCAGCCATCTTGGCCGCCATCTTGGATTTCTCAAAACGCTCAAGGATGTCAGCTTGAGATCATCAAGGTTCTAAAAGTACATGACTTCCTCTACCCAAATCAGTCATAACCTCTTCCGGGGGTATTTTTGCAAGGTTCATGTGGCTGGCTGCCGGACTAAAGTTCTCTTTATTAAAATGTTCTGATTTTCAAGATGTTTAGCGGTTGTAGTCCTAATAATCCATGCACCCAATTTTGGGACATTGTATTGAATATATCATTGGGTTTTGAAGGCCTTTGTATGGAGTATATTTAGTTACTTTACTGGTTCACCTATCCAGAAACATTGCAAATCTTTTTTTTCAAAAATACAAATATCAAATCTAAAATATAGAAATACATGTTAGGTACCCTAGTTTTTACTATCATTGGAATCACCTCGATCTCCTCTTTTCAAATATTGTACTATCTCAAAATCCCTATTGAGATAGAACAGTCACATGCTGTGTCATAGCATTATGCATACCGCACATACATCTGTGATCTGTTTCAGGGAAATGATTCATAAGTCGCAAAAATGATATTTTTCAAAGTGTTTATTTGACAAGATCACTTTATTGCAATGTTCAGATTTTTGGGGAGTTTAATACCTATAGGGACATCGATCGATGTATCAAATTTCAGGACAATGTATGTAATAATTATGTCCTTTCGTTTTAAAGGTCCTCATATGGGGTTTATTTAGTTACTTTACTGGTTATTGCCCCCCATAAATATTGCAAACTTTTTTTTTCAAAAATAAAAATATCAAACTTAAAATATGGAAATACTTATTAGATTATTAGACTGTTTACTATCATTGTAATCGGCTTGATCTCAACTTTTCAAATATGATGATATCTCAAAATCCATTTTCTGCGACTTGTGACTCATTCTCTCAAAACACATCACATTTTAAATCATTGGGAATACAAGTCGGAAATATCCCAATCACCTTCATTTTTAGGATTGACAAACAAATGATATTCCGCATTCAATGAAAGTTGGGTAGGCATAGGATCCAATGAGTTTTAGCTACGCTATAGTTCTCCCATTTTCCTCTGATACCGACACATATGTGTGATGTGTTTCAGGAAAATGAGTCACAAGTCGCAAAATTGAAAATTTTCAAAGTGTTTTTTTCACAATATCTCATTATTGGAATGTTCTAATTTTTGGTAGGTTGATCACTTATAGCTATATCAATCGAGGTATCAAATATCAGGACAATCTATGTAATATATCCTTTCGTTTTGAAGGTCCTCATATGGATTACATTTACTTATTTTACTGTTTGTTTATTGACCCCCAGAAATATTGGAAACATATTTTTCAAAAACGAAAATATCAAACTTAAAATCTAGAAATATTTATTAGATTATTAGACTGTTTACTATCATTGGAATCGGCTTGATCTCATCTTTTCAAATATGGTGATATCTCAAAATCTATTTTTTGCGACTTATGACTCATTTTCCTAAAACACATCTCATATTCTCCAACAGTATATGGGTCAGATTTTGTGAAAATGTACAATTTAGGAAATTATGCTAAATTATGCTGAAAAATGATGAATACATTGTGTATCTGAGTATAATATTTGGTATCGCATTGATTTAAAGTATCAGTTCTGTTATGTTAAACTGCATTTTAAAGCTCATTTTTGTCTTAAATGTGGGTTTTTTGAGAGAATTGGTGAAGGTGAATTCTACATTTTCTAAAGATCTGACCCATATAATCCGCAATAGCAGACAATTCACACACAAAGAACATACCATTTTTTCAGATTTTCTTGACAACCGTACAATGTTTTGTTATGATAATAACAGTGCTCTCTGTACATAACATAGTGGTTTTTTGGTTAATGATATGCCCAATTGTCGACAATTAGTAGGTATTTTTAACAAACATTTTTTTTTATTCATTTAAGGCCAATACAATATTTAATAGTTCACATGAAAAAACGCACTGTCCACCATGAACTAGTTAAGGCGTTGCCTTGTTATTAAAATTAGATTCGAGTAAATCCCACTCTCTACTTCATTTACATTAGGAATATAGTCCTCTCTACCACTATCATTTACTACTGAAAATGGCATAATATGGACCGCCTTATTTCCTAACTTTCTTTATTTAACTGGCTTCGTCCAATCATAGAACTATATAACCGTTCTATGGTCCAATTAATACAGTACAAACAAAACTAAAATTACCCATTACCAATCACATGAACTCCACTTATATCATATGAACAAATACTAAACTATAAGGCTCTTCTAAAACCAGTTGATATCTCAAGTATATTTCTTCAATCAGATCTGTTAACTAGGCAACACTCTAGGATATCCATGATGGACGTATTGTATTTACCCATGAATATTGTTTAATTGTCTTGGACGTAATGGAAATAAAAACATTAAAAAAATATAGATGATGATCTCTGATGATCATTTTCATACATGTCAGAGCTATATATGTTTTCTGAAAATCTGACCCGTATAGTGTCCTTTGAGCAGGCGGATTACCTAACCCTCTGTCGTTCTGAAAGTCACCGTGACCACACCAATCAAGAAAACTGCTTTGCCTATTTTTAAACTGCGTTACGTCACATATGACCGCTTTAGCTCATCATTGGGGACATTGTTTAGATATTTGTGTTTCAGTATTTATATATGGGTCAGATTTTCCGAAAATGTACAATTGGCAGCTGTACACATACAATTGGCAGCTGTACACTCTAGGCCCTACCCTGGTATCTGGAAACTAGCCCCCGCCTCCTGGGCACGATCCTGGGCTGCATATAGTTATAATGCTACCGTAATTCTATGCAGACATAATTTCTTCTTTTTTAAAATTTCATTTAAGGCCTACCACATTTAAAGCTACAACTATTAGAGAAAAGAAGAAAAGAAGAAAAGGAAAAAAACGCATTAAGCCCTACACGTCTGTCTTCGTGCGTTGCCTCTAGCTACCTTACAAATTATAGATTATAAATTATACAAAAACAAAGCATAATAAAAAAAAAGGAAAATGCCACAATTCAGTATTTTTGTCACCAAATTCATTAAATTATGCCAGAGCTTTGTAAGAACCGTTTTTTCCCCATTTACAGGCCAAGTTATTAATAGGGGAGTTGCATGTCTCATTGCGCATGTCTGTCGCAATGCATTCTGGGATGGATTCTGATGAAATTTGACATACACATATTTAGCAACATTTTTATCAAAAAATGCAACAATTTTTTCTCCAATATCCCAGCTTGTATAAACGATCTATGAAAACCAAATCCATGATGGGAAAGATGGTGACTTATGTCATTGATACATGTAAAACACATGGATATTGACATTAGAGCATTGATAAATATTACATGCTGAACATGGCATGTTTTCTATAGATTTTACACTGTACCATTAGTCCCAGAATTCCATGCGAATCAAGATTCAAAATGGCGGCTATGCAAATCCCCTATTACAAGTAAAAGTATTAATAAAAAACGTGTCATTTTGTCGTTCAACGACGTATCTCATACCTTGCCTGATGATGATGATGATGACAAACGATTAAAATGTATACCACATTTACAATTTTGAAATACGTGTATGTGTTTCAGGAAAATGAGTCATAAGTCGCAAAAATAATATTTGTCAATATGTTTATTTTACAAGATCACTTCATTGGAATGTTCTGATATTTTGGGAGTTCATCACCTATATATATATATCGATCAGTGTATTAAATTCCAGGACAATGTGTGTACCATATCCTTTCGTTTTAACGGTCCTTAAAGTAAAACACTGGGTGGAACAATTGCTGGTCATACAGCTCAAGTATGGTTAATAACTGGTATCTTTCATTATATTAGGCATTTCTGTGCAATGATATAGCCAGACTCAATCAAGTAAATTCTGTGCCGCTCTCCCCAAAGCTAGCTCTGGGTGCTTCCATATTGCTAGATGTATTACACTAAAACGGGCTGGCTAACTACCGATCTGCTGGTCAGTCTGTGGTCACGGTCTACTTATTTTACAGTAATCAGTACTCACTCTAGGGTATGTATGGAAAGCCATTCATAAACATATGACTAATCCCTGGGGCGGTTCCAGTATTTTCAAAAGGAGGGGGGCGCAGTATTATATTTTAAAGAACATAATTCTAATTAATTGCCAAGCATTTGTTCTGCAATCCTTTAAATATTCAAAGATGCCACTCACTTATTTCAAATATAGAATCGGCCATGATGAAAGTACTACATAATCTTAAAATCACCCAAAAGGAATTTTTGTTCTGTGCGGAATACTTGGCCAGAAATTATTGATTAAACTTAAAGGTTTGGGTTTTGGACTTTTCTTAAATACAGCATTAGTCTCTTCACTATTCAAGGATTCATTTCAAGAGCATTCAGGTATTTTCCTTAATGCCCAATCTCATTATATATTTTATTAGACATGTTACGTCTAAAGATTAAAGTAACATTGGGGAACTCTCCGGACTTACATTGGCCTGCTTCTATTTAAGTTGTATAAGTTAATAAAGATAAGAAAGCCAGTGCTATGAAATAATTTGGGTTCTAGGTATATATCTTGATACTTGAAAGTGCATTTATGTCATCGTCAACTATAATCAAACTATTTCATAACCTATTTCATAACCTATTTCATAACCTATTTCATAACCTCTCACACACCACAATGTCAGACCTCTACCTAGCATAGGACCAAAGATACCAGCCGTCGGGTACGGTGGGTCAATCCACTATAGATTTTTAAGAACATAATGTATATAAATGGCTTTCCATAGTGATGCATGCAATGCTGTTAACCTGACAAGTCAACAACAAGTTGGTAGTGATCAGGAATGAGCAGGAGGAAGTTTATTCTTTGCACCTTTAATTGAAAATGTAATAGAAGAGATCCATACGGTCTTTTCATTCCTCATTAGTTCTAGTGTAATATCCATGGACCTCACAGTCAGGCATTGTTGAAAAGAAGTGATTTGAGTGCACCAAAATAGTAGCCTACAGTACAGCAGCCTGTATACAATAACACTACCTACAGAGTGATGGAAGTTAGCTGTGCTTCGCTGACGTCACTCTCACATAGGACTCTGGGAGTATGGTAGCTGCCAGCATTCCAGATAATAACACAAACAATTACTCCTCATTGACTTATAAATGAATGAATTACATGATACAATGTACAGAACATCATATTATAGTTTTTCCCAACGTCTGAAAACGTATTATACGCAGTCCAGTGTTCCCCTTTAAATGGACTACATTTAGTTACTTTACTGTTTACAACCCCCTAGCAATAATGCAAACTTGTTTTTCCAAAATAAAAATATCAAACTTAAAATCTAGAAATACTTATTGGATCATTAGACTGTTTACTATCATTGGAATCGGCTTCATCTCATCTTTTCAAATATAATGGAATTTCAGAATCTATTTTTTGCGACTTATGACTCATTTTACTGAAACATATCACAATTATGTTTATGAAGACTCACCCTTGTTGGCCAGAAAATCTATACATAAATAATTGAGAACCCCAACTCAATTGCATATGGGTCAGATTATCTGAAAATGTACAATTCGCCTTAATTCGCTCTCAAATAACCCATATTTAAGACAGAAATTAACTTCCAAATGCAGTTTCACATAGCAGAACTGATACTATAATATAAATCAATTAGACCCTGAATATACTAAGATATACCCGGTATTCTTCATTTTTCAGCATAATTTAGCATAATTTCCTAAAGGTGTAGAGCTGCCAATTGTACATTTTCGGAAAATTTGACCCATATACAATACAATAACCTTGAGACTTAAGGACACAAATATTAGGTGAGGTATACTATATTCTATCACTGATTATAGGCATATTATGTATGGACGGCGGACAGGGGTTGAAACGACCTGGGGTTGAAACGACCTGGGGTTGAAATGACCTGGGGTTGAAATGACACGGGGTTGAAACGACCTGGGGTTGAAATGACCTGGGGTTGAAATGACCTGGGGTTGAAATGACCTGGGGTTGAAATGACCTGGGGTTGAAACGACCTGGGGTTGAAACGACCTGGGGTTAAAAAGACCTGGGGTTGAAACGACCTAGGGTTGAAACGACCCGGGGTTGAAATAACACAGGGTTGAAACGACCTGGGGATGAAATAACACGGGGTTGAAACGACCTGGGGTTGAAATGACCTGGGGTTGAAAAGACCTAGGGTTGGAACGACCCGGAGTTAAAAAGACCTGGGTCTTGGCGACCCTACTCCCAATGTATGACAGTGTTTCATTAGATTGTGAAATATACTAACGCTTGTAGTAGTGGACTAAACAATGTACACAAGCTACCACTTACCTATCTTTTCCAAAAGTTGAGTAGAAACAGTTTCCACGTCCATCTGTACCAGCCGACTCCGGGCGAAGACTTATAAATACTCCATATACGTGTCGGATAGGGGACAAGATGCTATTTTCTTCCCATTGAAAGAGTACAGTGGGGACGCGAGGGTGTAATGGGTTTCAAGTATTTATAGCTACTACTATACTCAATAGATTCAGTAAATTCAGTTTAGATACATTCGGCGAGTTGAGTGATGCTATAGTTGGGACGCGAGGGTGTAAAGGGTTTCAAGTATTTTTAGCTACTACTATAAATATAATTACTTAGCTCACCATATGCCTACAGGGTCAGATTTTCCGTACATGTACAATTGTGGTGTGTTTCAAGAAAATGAGTCACAAGTCGCAAAATTGATATGTTTTAAAGTGTTTTTATCACAAGATCTCTTAATTGAAAAGTTCTGATATTTAGAGGGTTTAGCACTTATATATAAATAGTCAGGTAGATCTGTGTAAACAAATTTCAGGAAATTGTATTAAATAATTATATCCTCGCATTTTGAAGGCCTTTGTATGGAGTGTATTAGGAAATTCTCCTAAATTAGGCTGAAAAATGATGAATACTGAGTATATTTGGTATCGCATTGATTTAAAGTATCAGTTCTGTTATGTTAAACTGCATTTTGATGCTCATTTCTGTCTTAAATGTGAGTTATTTGAGAGGATAGGTGAAGGCGAATTGTACATTTTCTGAAAATCTGACCCAAATGCGTCTCATTCACTCTAGCGACACCAGACAAGGATAACATATGTGATGTGTTGAAGAAAAATTAGTCACAAGTCGCAAAATGGCTATTTCTCAAAGTCATTTATTCACGAGATCAGTTGAGTTGCCTCAAATCATTCAACTATTAATCTTTATATTTATTTATCTTTTTATGTACCACATTTCAGGATTGTGCACCTAATATATTCATGTGTTTCGAAGGTCATACCGTGGAGTATATTTAGGTACTTTACTAGTAATTTCCCACTCAAACATATTACAACCATTTTTTATTCAAAAATAAAAATATCTAACTTGAAAATTTTGAAATATTTATTAAATGATCTAACGTTTAGTATTTCATTTTGTCACAGAAGGATCATGATGTATGTATTATAAGTGTCAGATTTTCAAAAAATGTACAATTGGTAGCTCTACACATTTAGTAAATTCTGCAAAATGCGGCTGCAATTTGCACAATACTAGGTAAATTCGAGTATATTCAGCATTGCATTGATTCTAGCAACCTGTTTGGTTAGGTTGGACTGTATTTTGAACTTTATTTTCGTCTGAAACTTTTATTATTTGAGAGGATTGGTGAAAGTGAATTGTACATTTTCTGAAAATCTGACCCATAAATGTTATTATGTTTTTATAGTTGGGCTAAAAACAATGTAGAAAAAGACCAGTACACGTCACGACCTCTAGCGTGATATAAGAAGATTGAGGATATGTTATAATTAAAAGCCGCTAGATAGCTCCATATGTTTAATCTCTCAGAACTTTTAAAAGTGTTTAATCGTCGAAAAGTATATCATATGAAACAGAATTTTGTTATAACTTTAATTAAAAATTCTATTGTATACAGATCTAACAATATATTTGTAATTGGCAAATTAGACACATACTGTGAAACTTCGATTAATGAAAGTTATTAAAAAAAAGTACTCCTGATAGAAAAGAGGGAAATCAATTAGTAATTAAAGTGTTTAATGTTGTGAAGTAATTTGGTAATAAGAGAAAAACAACCCAAGTAACATTTGTAGCAACTTATTGACATCACACAAATCTACAGGGGATGGCCAGGAAGAGCTGTGAATGTAAATCGACATTATGTCAATCATTTAATTCAGCATCCATCTGTGATCAGGAATATCTGGAGGCACATCCCCCATATCTAATTCACGGGACCATTTTTCTCAGTAGGCCTATGTATGCCTACCCAGAGAAAGAGGAGGAGGGGAGAGGGACCATTTCCCATGGGATTTTGATGATCCAAAATCCTCTGTAATGCTGACATGTTTGTGATTCACTTGGTATAAAACACAATTAAGTTTATATAGGATGAATTGTCTTTCCTGCATAAATGTTATGGTATGTGCCATTTAAAATGCTGAGAAGTCGTTTCCTTTGGAAACGCAGGGTATAAAGATTAAGTTAAACTGATTATGAAGTTAAATAGAAAAATAGTTGATTAAATCATTGATTAACTTAATAAACTTATAACTTGTTCAGGATATGATTATGTTATATTGTGATTATAGATGAGAGAATAGACATCGTCAACACAGAATGCGGTTGTTATGATAGTGTTCACGTTAGCGCCCATCGATAGATGTCACAATTTCTGTCTTTGTATATGACAGGGGTCATTCTTTTTATCTATTTTGTACTTTTACTTGTGTTTTCTGTCAATGTATCCTATAGCGAGATCGCTTTGCCTTTTAAATATCATAATATAGGTAAACGGAGATAATTTTGCTAACTTAGCTAACCTAGTTGGTCTATATCTGATACATGTAAATTGATTTGATTTGATCTGATCTATGATATTGTTCCTTTATATAATTACATTTCTACGGATTTAATACTATTTGTGATGTGTTCCAGGAAAATGAGTCATAAGTCGCAAATTATGGATTTTGAGGCAAAATATGGATTTTGAGATATCACCAAATTGGAAAAGAGGAGATGAAGCTGATTCCAATGATAGTAAACATGAAGGACATTTAAATAGTCTTCCTATTTCTTATGTTTGATATATTTATTTTGAAAAAAGAAAGTTTGCAATGTTTCTGGATGGGTAATTACCAGTAAAGTAACTAAAATACTCCATACGAAGGCCTTGAAAATGCACGGATATATTTAATACAATGTCCTGAAATTTGTCACATGGATTTATATGACTATAACTGATAAACCCTCCAAATATCAGAACATTCCAATAATGTGATCTTGTGAAAAAAACACTTTGAAAAATATCAATTTTGCGACTTATGACTCATTTTCCTGAAACACATCACATTTTGTAACCGTTTTATCTAGATGTACTATCCCTCTGAGAAAAGGGCCCTTCCGGGCATAATGCCATGATAGAATGAAACATTTAAACAAACAATATGTATAATGGAGAGGAAATAAAACTATTCCAAACAAACAAATGCAGCCACGTTGGGTTCTAAGGGACCCAGCCCACCGGGGTTTATATGTCCTATGTAGTTCCTATATGGGTCGGATTTTCAGAAAATGTACAATTGGCAGCTGTATATATTGAGTAAGTTCTGCCAAATTATGCTGCAATTTGGTCAATACTAGGTAAATTCGAGTATATCCGGCATTGCATTGATTCTAGCAATCTGTTTGGTTAGGTTGAACCGTATTTTGAACTTTATTTTTGTCTGAAATTTGGGTTATTTGAGAAGATTGGCGAAGTTGAATTGTACATTTTCTGAAAATGTGACCCATATACAACAATAGGGGACAGTCTGGAATTAGTAATCGCTTCTGTATTGTCCTATTTTCTGTGTACTCTGTTGTAACCTGTATAATATTTCATTGTGACAACTTGTTTGTTATTGTATGGATATCCCTATAATGTCAGGTCAGCATTTATTTTTTATTATTGATATTATCTATACATGGTTGGGTTTTCGAATGGGCCCAGTATATACAAAAGATGGCCGACCAAAATCATATAAAGGGGCTAGGGATAATCACTTATGGGAGCGTGACTCTGCGTTAGAAAAAATATGAAATTGCATCAGCCATAAATAGGGTGATCAATAAGATGAAAAAAAAAAGAAAAAAAAGTCAAAATCAAAATCATAGGGAGTAGTAATTATAAAAGAGTGTGATCCCTTTAGGTATAGTGTAAACATTATGATTATAGTCATCACAAGATCCTTGGTAGTACGGGAATAGTCACCATCAAATTAAATGTAGTGTGGTCTCTTGGTATCTATCCCTAATTCTAGACTTGTCCCCTATGACACAAATTCCTTTAAGCTTACTATTGTAATGAACTCATATTATGAGTAACTCTTGTATGAACATAACAGTAGCAGAATATTGACGAACTCATTCCTATAAGTCATAATATGAGTAAATTTGGTGAGGCTGTTTTTGTCATAATACTTGTGAATGCAGCTTTAATAGAATTTTCTAAATCTGTATAGCTGCTGAAACCTTTCTAAAGCCCTGACTCTTTACATCCATTTTTCCAATCAATTCAAGATTATTGATTTAAGATTAGCATGGCAATGGCATAGCATAAAAACCTATTACTCTACCCAGTCATGTCAGTACAGTACTGTGTCAGCTGTGATACTGCCCCACCTGGTGCATCGAAGATGGCCTGCTCTTCTCATTGTATTAAGATCTTAATGTTGGGCTCCCTTCTCCTGTCTGGTTTTACAAATGTAAGTAACTGAATCATTGGTTATTTCGGTTCAGAATATCTTGGAACATTTCGAAAATCACCATAAATATTCAATACTCTATCAAACCTACTACACTATTTCTATGGAGAACTTTTTTTTTTCTTTTCTCAATTGCGTTTTGGCAAGTTCTTCTTTCTGTATATTCTGAAGCTGCCTGTTGGCTTTTGCCTTTTGTTCTTTTTGACTAAATGTGGTATTAATATTTTTTTTTGGACAAATTTTATTCAGGTTGTTAGTAATGGCATAGGCCATGACAGATTAATACGGCTCGGGCTATTCCCGGTATTCCGCCACATCCTGAATTTTCGCAGTTACATTTAAAATTTTATATTGAGTGTGTAATCTATACATTAAATGCAAGTGAAAGGTAATAATGAGATGAGATGGGTTAATGAGGGAAGATGGTCGAGTATTATCTTATTGTCATATTAAGTAAAGGGTGGGTGGTTATTAATATATTCATCAGATACAACTTAAAGTTGAATTTGCTCGGGTATGAGAATAACTCCAGAAAGAATATCGAACATTAGTCGCTGTTTAAAGATAAGCTTATCTTCTAAAGATAAACTTATAAAATACCTGGCATGGATATCCATCTTGCTGCTGTTTTCAATTATGTAGCCCTCTCATTGTTTACCGTGCAGGGCCTCTACAATGGAATAAAAGGAGTTATATTACCAGACCTCTCCCAGTACACCCACACCTCCATAGCCACCACATCCACCTTCCTGGTATGGTGTCATGTTGCTGTCACACTCAGTGCCCTGCTGTCAGTATGCATGAAGGACAGCTTGAATGGGTTAACATCTCTAGCTGTCATCTGGCTAGGTAGGGATGAGTGTCCAGTTTATTTTAACAAAGTTTTGAACCAGTTAGGTTTGGCTTCTGGAAATCCAACGTAAAATGTTTGATTATTTGCTTGTGTGATTTGTGGTGCTTTGTCAGATACTTGTGAAATGTTTCTTTACATCATTGCACCTAATGCAATCAACTTTGGATTTATGTAGTAGTCCAGTGCAAACTTTACCCATCAACAATATCAGGCAACACTGAATCACACACTGTCCAGGATCTTTAAGTTGGCTATTAAATTCTAATTTACAGGTGCTGGTGTGATGACAGTTATTGAGCCTTTATTCTCCAGCTTTACGCTCCTCACCACCATGTTTGTCCTGGCTTCATTCTTTATTGGACTCACCAGATCTGGTAAGTCTCTGTCGCCTGAATTATGTGACTTTGGTAACCATGCTTTTTCACCAGAAAGTCACTACCAAATTTGTCAAACGCATATTTTGTCAAATGCATATTTTATTAAAATTTGATGACATAATTGATTTTATTATATACACATTGCTATGAAAACTATGTATCTAGAGTGATTTATGCATAGTGCGTATTTCACTAGTGTTTTACGTCAGGTTGCCATGGCAACCAATCAGGTTTTTTTTACTAAGATTACCAGTAAAATTCAAATTTATGACTCAATTTTTTTCTATTTTCATGATTGGAAGCATGTATAATAAATCTGTTAACTAACCTGTTGGTTTCAGTCACTTAGAATATTGCACTTGTTGCTACGCATCTTGTCCAATATTCACACTCCTTCAACCAACTTGTTAGTTAACCTACATGTATGTATTCATGTAGTTTGACCCACTAGCCTTCATGCTGGTATTTTACCTTCAAAGAATCTCCAAAGATTATGTGTAAAGTATTTAATCACAGACCACCTGACACAACTACAGACAACATACATAATATTATAATGATCGACCCCAATATTACAACATACTAAACTTCTTTTCTTTCATTTTAACTAAAGAAAAGTAATTATAAAACATGAGGTGGTGCTCTACTTCTAAATAACACCAGCTTCTAAATCATCCTAAAAATTGATGACAATATTTTGTCAAAACTTAACTAAATGTTATCCTCCCATTCTAAATTTCACAGTTTCTAAATTTCAGTTTCCAATTCATTAATCTTTCAAATGGAAGTAGGAGAGGCACAGGCCACAGTTCAGGCTTTCATGGTGCTAAATGGCATGGGGAAAGCTATAATACCTTATATAGCAGCCCCCTTCCTATCGGACTCACTCAACCAGTTAGAACCACAAGGTCACTCTACTCTCGACAAGGTCACTGAGGCAGCCAGGAATGACAGAGCATCTTTTCCTTACAGAAGCAATCACACATTATCAGACCTGCTTCAAAATGCTTTGCAATTAAAACACAATGATTCAGTGGGATATAAAGTTACTGAATCAGGTGCTGAGTTATTTCATGAAACAGTTAATAATTCTCAAGCTTATTCAGCACTTGTTACTTTCCTAAGCAACAATTTTAGTTTATCAACTGCTGTTAATAACACCATGGATACTCCAGATTACTCAGATACATCAAACTTTAAATGGACCTTCCTCATCGTTGGTGGATTTAGTTTTGTTGTTAGCATATTATTTGCACTTGTTGGAAGACTAAATATAAATGATCAACCAAATGTTAACAGTGACAGTCTGGAAATCATTAAGGGAGGATCAAACAAGGAGTATGATATTTCAGACAATAAATTATACAGACTTATATTAGGTCTATTTCTTTCAGGCCTGTTTTTCCTACATACTGCTAATATTATTGTTTCTGATGTAATATTCACTGCTTTGTATGCATTCATGAAAAAAGGCAAAGATGTATGTTTAACTATGACTGTTGTTTTCCAACTTACAAAAGTCATCTCATGTATTCTAGCAACTTTACTTGTAGGTAGGGTTTCAACAACCACAATAACTATCTGTGATATTTGTTTCATGTCTGTTGGGAGTTTCTTCCTAATAATTGGTGTAGTTGTTGATAGCGATTTGCTGCTGTATTTAGCTTTGGCAACAACAGGTTTGGGAGTAGGTAACTTCAGACCAACCATATCAAGTAGTATCAATATGTATTGTCCTATGACTGGAAATGTTTCTGGTTTAATCCTTTTGGTAACTGCTGTTAGTGCCATGGTGTTTCCTTCATCGATAACTGTTGCTATGGATTCATTAGGTGTAATTGCTTTTCCGGTGACTGTAACTGTTTCCATAGGGTTGGCTATATTGTTTCTGCTGCTTCAGATGTATGTCGTCAAGGACCTTGAACCTTTAGGTGGATCTGAGTCTTTTGGTAAGGATGAAAGAGAATATAACAAGTTGTTGATTAATAATACAGATAATAGATCAGATAATTCTTTGAGGACTGAAAATGATATTGAATTGCATAAATGAAAGTAGATCTACAATTTACAGACCTTTAGACCTTACAGACCTTCCCCAGCTAAACACCTGACGACTCTTGTCCTGAACGGCCAGAAAAAGTTTAGTATCAAGGAAATCTCATGGCTTGTTCGCGATGGCCGTTTGGGGCAAGCCTTTATTTTTAGATGTCAAGTTGAATATAAAAACAAAAATAGGCATACAGATCTTGTGAAATATAACCAATTTACTTTAATGAATATCCCCTGCAGCAGTTACTTTCTGGACTTCACCATGTTCACTTGCTTTTTCCTTTAACTAAACCATCATATGAGAAAAAACTTTACCTGTATGTTGTGGATGAATATCCACATTCTGGTAGAAGACTTGGCCACAGTGACACAAATTAAATTAATTATAGGACTTGCATGTGCACCATCTTGCATCTTCATTTCTAAGGAATGATTGGTGCCTTGTATGAGAGAAAATCTATAGAAGACATTCTATATTCTGGATGAAATATTTTAATTCAATTGAATTGAGAAACTGTTTATTTATCAGACGATAAACATGTGTATGAGATATGAGAAATATATAATGAAGTAATTTAAATTAATCTCTGGTAGGATATAATTCCTACCCAAGCATTAAGCATTGCCATTGCCATAATGAGCTCACGAATAGTTATAATGGTATAGAACATAAAATGTGCAAAGTAAAAACGGACGCAAGATTGTTTCAGAGAGGAGTTCATACTACTGGCACTTGTTTTTGGTGTTTTGTTGAATTGAATTGAATTAAAAAATATTTTTTTTCTCGAAAAAGTACAGCTATATGATGTTTGACAGATGGGTTGACAAGCCTATGAAATTATATTCCATTTGTTCCAGCTGTTACTGTTATGAATACATTTAGAGTTTACTAATAGGATATACAAAAAACAAGTACAAAACCTGTAAAATTATGATGATGAGTTTTTACCACTTTGGTGAGAGTACCATGCTGTACAGCACAGTTTACAGGAGGTTAAAATAACTCCAAAGTAAACTAATACATATAAAATGCAGTGTAATAAGAACTATATAAAATAGGCAGGTATATAAGTAGTAACGTTTTAGTTTTAATACTTACTGAATGAGGTACCGTACAGTACAGTACACCCTTTCATGTTACAAGTTCATATGATATCTGCTAATGAGATGATAATGTGAAAATATGAGGTTTACACTGGACCAAGTTAGATATTTTTGACATGATTTATTTCCTTGTTCCGTAGTAAAGGTAGAGGTTCATAACTTAGTTTTCTTTTATATTTACTGGTTTTAATTTAGGAATGAATTCGCTTTTTGTTTCGTGAAGTGTCTCTCTGTTATGTGGACCTAATTTTCAGTTGATAGTGAGTTTGTGGCCACGTTTGCCAAAACAGCTGTTTTGGTATAAGGCTGATTTTAATTATTGATTTTAAATTTCTTCTGTTGGCCAAATGGCTTCTTGTAAGGTGACATTGTTGATGAGCGGGGAAAATTAATGTCTATCCAGCAGCTCAAAGATTACTACAATATTGAAACTTCCTTCCAAGAGAGATTAAACTTAGCAAGAGCAATCCCTAGAGAATGGCTAAGATTATGCAGAACTAGTACTGGTATACCGGATGATAATAAAATCAAAATCCAGATATTAGACGAAACCTTTGATATTCTGAAATGTTCTCACAAAATACAATATCAAGCCATTGTAGGGAAAAAGAAACTAAACATTGAAAAATTTAAACATGTCAGATCAGGATTTCGAGAGCACTGATTGGAAACAATTTTTTTCTCGAACCTACAAAATCAGTGTGGAAACCAGAATCCAATCATTTCAATATAAGTTGTTGCATAATGCAGTAGCATGTAACGAATATCTATTTAACAACAAGATAAAATTGTCTCCGATCTGTAATTTTTGTAATAGTAGAGATGATCCATGCCACTTTTTTGTATTATGTACGAAAACAGAAAAAGTCTGGAGAGATCTTCTTAACTGGATCATAGAGGTGGATTTCATTAATGTGACTGCTCAAGATAATTCTATTATTAAGAGAAACACAGCAGGAAGAGTTATTATCAAACAAGCTGAGATTATGTTTGGTATAGAAGAAAATAATAATAATAATGTAAATATCATCAATTGGATATTTCTCCAAACAAAGGCATATATATACAGGCGTAAGCTTTTCCACAAAGGGGAATTCTCGCTACCTACTGTATTGCTAGAACTAAGATTCAGGGTTGAAATTTATGTGAAAAGCCTAAGTATGTTTTAAAAAAACAGAAGGCTGTCGTTACCATGGCGTACCCTGGAACAATGTCTAAGAGAAGCTACATAAGGCTAATATAGATATAACAAGATGTTTTTTGATAAAGCAAAATTAGGTCGGTTGGCTACCAAAAAGTCATGCTCAATACATATATCATGTCTGCTACCAAGGAGTCATTCTCCATACATAGAGCTAATATAGGCATAGCGTGAAGCGAGAATTTTTTATGCTAAGACAAATTCTCTCGGTCGGTTACCAAAAAGTCATACTCAATACATATATCGTGTCTGCTACCAAGGAGTCATTCTCCATACATATAGCTCATATAGGTAGTTTAAATTAAATATTTTAGTCAGAGTAATAAACAGTGTTCAAACGATGAGAGGGTGCAATGTAAATGATGTAATCGACCCCGGAGGAAGAAGTGATTTTTGTTGATAGACTGAATAAAAACTTTTAAAAACCAAAAAAAACAAATGGCTTCTTGTTGGTAGATTTCTGCTTTCTAAATTTGATTTTGTTTGTGCTTGGTAGTGGGCATGTGCACTTTCCAGGATATGCAGTTCCCTTTTCAGATCATTTCGTAGGATTTTTGACTGCCCTAGCTAATTTTCAACATTTGCTTTCTTGCTTAAAGTAAGTATTGTTCTTCTAGCTGAGATAAGGGTGGTCTCAAATGGCTGTGGTAAGCTCTGCAGTAAGCTCTGCAGTAAGCCTTGCGATGGTTCTGTGTTGTTGAGGTGTGGCGAGGTCCTGCCTACATCGACCACAGACTATGTAGGCAAGGACCTCGTCATTCCTCACCACCTACAGAACCAGTACAAACCATCGCAAGGCTAACCGCAGAGCTTACCCCAGCCAGTGGAGACCCCCTTTGAGCAGCGAGTAACGTTAAGTAACGTTTTTAAAGTGTTTATTTGTCAAGGAATAGAATATTTCTGCATAATCTGAATATTTGGAATGATCAAGATTTTTCCTTTTTTGTTCTACATATGCGACTTACGACTCATTTTCCTAAAATGGATCACAAATGTGTATAGCTGCCAATTGAACTTTTCCTAACGATCTGCCCCACAACATACATACTTCTATGAGATTGAGAGATTCATAATTACCATACACAGAGGGCCCAATGGCATAGTTTAAACAAACCATCATCTGCCGACTCAATCCATTCAGGTCTAAACAAAGCTGCAATACCTCCCCACCTGGTGCATGGAAGATGGCCTGCTCTCCTCTTTGTATCAAGATCTTAATGTTGGGCTCCCTTCTCCTGTCTGGTTTTATAAATGTAAGTATCTGAATCATTGATTTCTTTAAAAAGTTTTTCTGTTCAGGTAATCTTTGTACACATATTATCTACCTGTGCACCAATTTACTTCTTGCAAAAACACATGAGATTTTTATATTCACGATGTAAGGGTGTGTGTAGAGGGGGAGGGGGCAAAATTACAAAATGAAAGATTTATATCTCATTTTTTGGTACAACTTTATTTTGAAGTCTTAGCTTTATTATTTCGAAGGAAAATAGGGTAAACAATAGTGTACTTCACAAATTGGTTGTGGGTCATTACCACCCCTCCTGTGTGGTGCTGCAGTCAGACCACTGGACAGGCACTTTTCCTTTGGCCCTATCCCTTCCCTTTTGCTCCAACCTTTTTAAAGCTATGTCCAACGCACTGGGCAGGATGATAGAATCATATGTTTAGAATGATCATGCCAGGTTTGAGGTAGATTGACCCACTAAATTCTAGAACATGCTAAGTTTTGTCAGAGTGTTTCTACAAGAAACAGGTACGCACAGGGACACACGCACAGGCAGCGGCCAGTTCTAATGGTGTTGATGGTTCAGTGAGTGGGACTGGTGGGGTCCAGTGGGTACTTGTAAGGGGAGCATTTTTGCTCGCATTTGGGTGAGGCTCTAATGAGTTGCAAATGTGCAAAATGATTCAGAGCTGTCCCGCAGTTACTGACTGCGGAATATGTAACGTCTCCTATTGATGATTCACCAAGTGGGTGATAATGAGGTTTCGCAAAATCAAAACACAAATTGGTATGCATGCTTTGGGACTGACTAGGTGACGTATCTATGTATAGGATCTTTGATCGGAAGTGTCGGCACATGAAAACACAATTTGACTTCTGGTGTAGCTCAGGGGGAAGTTTCTGCATAGGCCTTTTTGTTTGGGTAATGGTTTTTTTGTCGCTGTGACTTGTGGTTATGTTGGCATTGGACCGTTTGACTGCTCATAGGTTGGTGGGTCATTGTTCATAATTTAATGTAATAGGGAAGAATATAAAAAAAAAGTGATGACCCCCATTTGTTATTGTTTCTAAAGTTAAAGCAATATGTTAGCTATCTATACATAGAGATTTTTAAGAAGAATTTATATTCCACTTTTTTTCTATACTATTATTTTTTAATCATTTCATGTTGAATACTTATTTATACAGTTTACTACTTCTATTCATGTTTGTTGATATAAAATTAAGTCAGTATAGAATAAGCAATTACTGACAAAAGTGCACCTGTTACATAATTTTTTTTGCTAAATAACAAATATTAAATACAAACACTGGAAAAGAGAAAAAAAATGCCCTATTCCCATAGACTTCAATGGTAAATAGTAATACATTTCGGGGCTCTATGAAATGAAAACTAACCTGATGACATTTTGTTTTTATGGGCTGTTTGGATTCCCTTAACCATGTATCTTTACAAGGCAAAGTTACAAAAAAATGTTATATTCTGTATTTTTTCTGTTGAACAGTGGTTTATACCATTAATTTACAGGGCCTATACAATGGAATAGGGGGAGTTATATTATCAGACCTCTCCCAGTACACCAACACCTCCATAGCCACCACATCAACCTTCCTCATGTGGAGTCAAGTCGCTATATCGCTTTCTGCCCTGCTGTCAGTATGTGTGAAGGACAGCTTGAATGGATTCACATCTCTAGCTGTCATCTGGCTAGGTTTGTATATTTGTTTGTATATAAAAGGAATGGCTACTAGGATTTGGGTGAAGTCACCAGAAAATGCACAATTCACTTTCGCCAATCCCCTCAAATAATCCAAATTTCAGATCAAAACAAAGTTCAAAATACAGTTCAACCTAGCCAAACATATTGCTAGAATCAATGCAATGCCGAATATACTTGAATTTACCTAGTATCGACCAAATTGCAGCCTAAAGTAGGAGAACTTACTAAAAGTATACAGCTGCCAATTGTACATTTTCTGAAAATCTGACCCATTTACTAATATTTCACCAACAAGTATTTGTAGAAAAGCTATTTTAAAAAATCTGTAACATCAAATGACATTCCTCAAAGGCATCAACCAAGAATATGTATACATGGTGCTAAGTGTCAAGTTTGTTTTGACAAAGTTTTAAGTCTGTTAGGTCTGGCTTCTGTAACGTGTTTGATTTTTGGTATTTGCCATATATTTGTGATGCATATTAGATTTGTTAGATTGTCTGTGAAATTTTCATCTGGTTTGTTTTAATCATTGCACATAATGCAATCAAACTGGGAGCAATTCAAAGTGGTGCCACAGCTGTCAATTTTGCCAGTTGGAACTCATCTAACACTGAAGTTTATACTGGCTATGATTTTCAAGTTGGGTATTAAATTCTAAATTACAGGTGCCGGTGTGATGACAGTTATTGAGCCTTTATTCTCCAGCTTCAACCTCCTCACCACAATGTTTGCCCTTGCTTCATTCTGTACTGGACTTTCCAGATCTGGTAAGTCTGTCGTCTAAATTGTGCAATTTTGCTATTCATACTCTGGACACACTGGTTATCAAATCGGGACCAGCCCACCTCGCTGCAGCACCACACAAACATAGATGAGTTTGTGCACTACTTCAATGTCATGTATAGGCTGCTTAATAGTATCTGCTCCTAGCTAAATGCAATGTTATTCTCTGAATTATAAATGCCTAATTTCTCTATTATTTATTTCAGTTTCCAATTCATTAATCTTTCAAATGGAAGCAGGAGAGGCACAGACCACAGCTCAGGCTTTCATGGTACTATGGGGCATAGGGAGATCTTTGATAGTTTATATGGCGGCCCCCGTCCTATCTGACTCTTTCAACCAATTGGAGCATACCTGGAATCATACATCATTATCACAAGGTCAATCTAATCTCAACAAAGTCACTGAGACAGCAAGGAATATGACAGCATCTTTTCACCACAGGATCAATCACACACTATCAGAGCTACTTAGAAATGCTTTGCTATTAACACACAATAATCATTCTGTCAAAGAGGAAAATCAGATTCTGGGTCATGAAGTTACTGAAGGAAGGGCTTGGTCATTTCACGATACGGTAAATAATTCTGAAGCTTATTCTGCACTTGTAACTTTTCTGAGGAACAATGGGAGTTTATCAACTGTGAACAACACAATAGACACCCCTAATTACTCAGATATTTCAAACTTTAAATGGACATTCCTCATCCTTGCTGGATTCAGTTTTGTTGTTAGCATATTATTTACACTGGTCGGAAGACTTTATAGGAATGATCAACCAAATACTATTAGTGCATATGCAGAAATCAACAATGGAGTAACTAACAAGACTTACAATATTTCTGATAACAAATTATACAGACTTATATTAGGTCTATTTCTTTCAATATTGTTTTTTGAAAATATTTCTGATACCATCGTCTCTGACATAATGTTCACTGCTTTATATGAATTCATGGAAAAGGGCAAAAATTTGTGTTTAACAATGTTATTTATTTACCAACTTACAAAGGTCATATCATCTATTCTAGCAACTTTACTTGTGGGTAGGTTATCCCCAAACACCATCATTATAATTGATATATGTCTTATGTCAGTTGGAAACGTGTTCCTAATAACTGGTGTAGTTGTTGATAGCGATTGGGTTCTATATCTAGCTTTGGTAACAAAAGGTTTGGGAGCTGGTAACTCCTTCGCAACTGTATCAAGCAGTATCAATATGTATTGTCCTATGACTGGAATTATTTCTGGTTTGCTTCTCATGGTAACTGCTGTTAGTTCTGTGGTGTCTCCTTCCTTGGTAACTGTTGCTATGGCTACATTAGGTGTAATCGCTTTTCCTGTGTCTGTAACTGCTTGCAATGGGTTGATTATATTGTTGTGTTGGCTTCAGAGGTATTTTGTTAAGGACCTTGAACCTTTAGGTGGGTCTGATTCCTCTGGTAAGGATAAAACAGAATATCAGAAGTTCTTGAATTATAATAGAGATAACAGGTCAGATAATTTGTTGAAGTTTGGAAACAATATTGAATTGCATGAATGAAAGTAAATCTGCAATAGTTGGCATAGGTTCAATGAAGGAGCAATACATCAATTCATAAAGCTTGTGTTTAGATATTTATAGTGCATGTTGGTATTCAACAAGGTTCATGAAAGGATTAAGATTAATGTGGCCCGCTGAATGTTGGTTAGAAACCTCCCCCTCATGATATAGGTGTTTGGGGCCTGCTGCTTGGTGATTTCTATCTCATAAGCTGGTACCCAATATGTTAGCAGTTTTTGTTCTCTATTGCAAAGTTCTGACAATATTCATGAATGTCTAGATAAATTTAGATGTTGATAATCTAGCAGTATTAAACATATATATATATATATATATATATAGGATTTTTATTCTGAACAGACAAACATTACAATCAGAAAAGAATATACCATCTGCTAGTCAAATGACAAGCAGGTCTTCCAGGCAAATCTAGTTTATTGAACATCGATATGTTCAATAATCACTCTTGATGTTTAAGACTGACAAAGGTTGGTGTATGATTATAGTATCTATCGTTTTGTGCTAATGTACATTATTATAATTTATAGTCATAAGTGATGTCCATTCAGTGATAAGTTCCCGTAATAACATCGGGTTACAAACATAACAACAATACAATTTTGGTTTCTCCAATACCATAGGCTCCTATACTAGATGCCCAGTACACTATAACTATATAGGCTCTTGTATTAGAGTCCAAGACACAAGACATTGGATTTTTCTCTCCGTTAATACTTGTGGTGGTGCAGTACCGCCACAATAACACTTATTTACAGTCACAATAATACAGTTCAAGATTTCATCCCCCCTTCCCCAGATATTATCGTTATATTGATCATGTTGTGAGAAAGGATTTACGTTCCTTGATATGTTATATCCCCCCCTCCCCCCCCCCTTTGTTACCAATCAACAAGTCATACAATGAATGCTGATTGGTTGGTGATATCATCTGATGTGTTTCAGTTCTCATTTCTTAAGGTAGGGATCAAAGTCAAGAGGGTACCTGTTTTTCAGGTAGCCTCTGAACTCCTTCCTGTTTGGCATTGATTGGACCTCACTAGGAAGAGAGTTCCATAGGTCAGGTTTGGAGTAGAGGTACGACCTCCCTAACCTTCCTATAACATGACTTAGATACATGGTTTACTTCTTCATAGTTTGATTGATGAATACTTTATATTGCCCAAGTTTTACATTAAAGGTAAACAAAAATGTCATACTGGCCTCTGGAAAGATAAAATCCAGGTCTTCTGGGAGTCTAGACTAGCAGAGGAATTCATAAAATAAAGAAAAATGCTGTAAAAGGTAAACTGCTATGTAATACGGGTGTAATTTACGCATAAATGTATCCATATTATATCAGAGAATTTTAAACGGCGACTTTTTGTCAGGCATGTTCTTGAAATCGGTGTTACCAACCGTTTTTCTGCTCTGTACAGTTCCGTCACTGTCGGGGGGACAATATATGTAGTTTGTGGGGGTATCTGGGGTGAAAATGTGATTTTGTAGCCCTTTTTAGTAGGGTTCTGTACAACTATTTTTAGCCTGGGAAAGCCTGTCAGGAAAGCCTTTCTGGGGATGTACCATTCTATTTATAGGCTTATATGGACAAATGTTAAAAGTTAGGAGCACATGACCCATGACATGACCATCACTGAGTAAATGTAATGACGTCATGTCTTCAATGTCCCATAGGGGAAGAGGGAGGGAGTGATAGAGTGATAGAGGGAGTGGGAGGAAGAGAGAGAGAGAGACTGGAGAGGGAGGGGGAGAGAGAAAAAGAGGGGAGGGAGAAGGTGGGAGAATTGGAGGGGGAAAAGGGTATAAGACAGATAAAAGCTGGAGGGTAAGAGTGGAGGGTTTGTATGGGAGAAGGAAGGGGGGAGAAGAAGAGAGAGTGACAGAGGGAGTGAGGGACAGAGAGAAGAGGAGGACATTTGATTATTAGATTTCTTCAGTTATTTTACACGGCTCCATTTTTTGTAGCATCCTTTTGTCTAAATCTGAGTTGTCTAGGTGATAGGCACATCCTAAAATATGAATTTCCCATATTTTTTATTTCTTGAAATTTCCAAATCTATCATTTCATTGTCAACGTTGGTCCTTTTATCTACCCTCATAAATTGATCTTACAGAGGAGTTTAGTAATGATTGTAGTCTTTTCAGCAGCTTAGGCTGCAATTCCACTGGATCGCTCTTTTGGTCTGCTCATGGCCCGCTCTTTTAATTTCATCGAGTGCCTAACAAGCGAAGACAGAGCAAAACCAGGGCGGTGCAATAGAATTGCTTATTGTGCTTTCTCTATGCTCTTAAATGTGACGTTGGCGCCCATTTTGGACGTTGTGCTAATATCTATTGTGTTTGATTTGAGTGCAACTACACGCCGCTCTTTCTGCCTGTTAAAGTAGCGGACCAAGAGCGCAGTGAGAGCACACCAATGCACTTGCTATTGATTTCATAAGGAAACAAGCGCACCAGTAGAAATGCTACTTGTCTTGTGCTAAAAATATTAGCGGATGAAGAGTGAATGACAAGTGCACTATAAACAAACAGAGCAAGAGCGAGCCATGAGCGCTGATACAAGAGATCCAGTGGAATCACAGCTTTAGGTGATGTGGATGAATAAATATCTCCAAAATTAATGTTAGATATTAAAGACTCCCAATATTGTGTTGTAAGGTGACGCCCTTTCAAGATTATTTCAAATGGAAAGACTCAATAAGGTGTCTCAAATAACTAACCAAGTAATGATGGTAGTGGGGTTATCTGCGAAGTATTTTGTGAATGTTGGAAATGTGTGTGCCAGAGGCCGCTACTTTTTATTATTGAACTAGGAACTATTTACTAGGTGAATTTGTGAACATATTATGATGTTATTGCAGTTGTAACAACTCATTAAAAGATAACAGATTATGGCTTAAACATCTAGACTATACTAGATAATTATGGTGATTTCCAAAAAAGTGTCTAAATCAAAATATCTCCAATCTCATCTTTTTCACCAATCACCTTATTTATATGTTTTGTAATTATTACTATATGCTAAAATCTGAAAGAAATATCCTTGATTCATAGTGTTTTCTGAATAAAGTGAAAGACTATTGTTTGATACTCTACAAATGGCTACTGAAAAGTGCAATTGAATTCATGAAATGGAAATAATACAATTTGGTGAATCGATTATATTGAAACAAATCTGCGAAGTTCTCGACAATGACAAGGCCATTTGGTGCTTTGCACATCTGGGCACTTACTCTCAGGCATATATCCATACAGAGATTCAATATTTCCCATTCATCAGAAATGTGGAATTGTTAACACTTTTGTAAAAATCCACAGGCATTCACTGGCAGAATTGACTGAGCTTTAGAAAATAAGCACTGCTTATTTTTCTGAAATTGTACAATTGGCAGAACTACAGATCTTGTACATTCTGCTAAATTAGACAGACAAATGATACCATTTAATACTAGTTATATCTAAGTTTTGTGTTTTGTTGATTTTAAAAACATGTCTGGCTATGCTTAACCGTATTTTGAACCTCAATTCTGTCTTGAATGAGAGTTATTTAAGAGTATTGTTTAAGGCGAATTGTACACTTTCTGGCGATTTCACCCAGTTCTCCATTTTAAAGTTATATATACCCACGAAGTGGCACCATCGTTCTCGAGAGGTGGGACATAAATATATATGTAATGTGTTACAGGGAAATGAGTCACAAATCGCAAATAATGGATTTTCAGATATCATCATAATATTATTTGAAAAGATGATATCAAGCGGATTCTAATGATATCTAAGAAGTGTTTCTATATTTTATGTTTGAAAAAAGGTTTGCGATAATATTTTGGTGAACAATTACCAGTAAAGAAACAAAATCTACTACATAGGATAACCTAAGGAACGAAAAGATATATAAAGTCACACTAAAGGGGGCCAATGGGGAGCGCCGTTACCTTCAATATTTTTGGACCTAGAGCATATTTTTTATTTGCAATTTGGAGGACCTGTTGTGCATAAATTAAGGTTTATTTCCTCAATATTGCACATGTCTATATATATTCAGTTGCTGATCTTTTATTAATTTTTGAACCTCTAAAAAAAGGGCCATTTTGGTCATGTCAAACGTTACATTCATATAAGGGCAAGTTTGAATGGAAATAAAAGCAATATTATTGTGCCTCTATGTGTCAGTTGTTATTTTTTCATATAAGAATATACCATATAGTTCATCTATATAAAATGAATGAATCTTGCAGAGTACTTCTTGTGTGTTTTTTATACTCTTTCAAAGTGGTGTAATATTAGGTAATGATTTGTGTCAATTTGAAACATAACTTACTTAGACTCTTTTCACCACCAGGCCTATGAACTTGAGCAGTGGTAATTAAATAATAATGTAACATGAAACCGCTAATTTGTGAAAATGAACCACTTTCTCATGCAAGTAATGCATAGGTACCTAATATAGACATCATTCCCATTAAAGGTCTACATTTATAGGTTAAATCTCAATGTTTTGAATGTCAAATTGCTCCTGCCCTTCAAATATAAAAAAAAAGCTTAAAATATTGAAATACTTATTAGATGTTTACAATCATTGGAATCGACTTGATCTCATGTATTCAAATAAGATGGTATCTCAAAATCCTGTGACAAATTCCAAATTCTGTGGCATATTTTCAAGACTTCACATTAGTTTATTTCAGTCCTCTGCTAAAGTACCACTTTTTAAAATTTGACTGTCAGGATCACATTAAATTTGGGGAAACCTTGATGAAACTGAAAATGTTACGCGAGCACTGGACGTATTGTGGCCCGTGCGAAAAATAAACACAAGCTTATGACCACCACCCATACCTCTATAAAAGAGAACCTATATATCTCCAAACCCCATCCAATGGACTTTTCTCCCTTAATTCGATCTTAGAATCTCTAATTCTTTCACGAATCGACAGGGAATTGCACCAATAACTACATGTGTGAGTTTAAAAGAAATCAGAGTCCCAGATGTGAAGATATTAGTGAAATTAAAAAATAAAATGACTTGAAAATGAAACAAATATAAAAAGGCTGGCTGCACTGGGACTCAAACTCACAATCCTGCTTGGAAGTCCAAAACTTTAACCACTAAGCTATAGGGGAGTATAGAAGGGTACATGCATATAAACACTTACATTGATCCATCACATTGTAGGTTTACTTTAATCCCCCCATTCTCCTCATGGAGATTGAGGAGAATGGGGATAAAATCTTGAAGGCCCCTGTGTTCCATGCAGGCAATTTAATGATTCATATTAATCATAAAAATATATCTTGCATCGGTAATCTATTTCTATAATATGCAATGCAGAACTCCTAGGTCTGCACGCTTCCTGGATTGATCTACAGTTATATGAAGGAGTAAACAAGCTGCACTATTCATTGTCTTTGCCCTAACTTACCACTCTAGATCAGGCCTGATGATTATTTTTAAAAAAACCCAACAAATTATTAAAGAAAATTCATGAATGCATCAATTCATGAAAGACTACACCAAGGCAAGGAAATTATTTTGTTATTTTCTTTATTTAGTTTTTCCATTCCACGGCAAAATTCATAAAAACATCAATTCATGAAATACTACACAAAGTCAAGGAAATTATTTTGTTATCTCTTTTATTTAAATATTCCATTCCACTGCACTAACGATCAAAGAAAGAGACAACGAAAAAATGTAGGAAAACAACTTTTGATCAACATAGCTGGGAATGTAACTTTAATTATTGCCGTTCCCTCGGCTTCTCATTAGACCAGGCTTCTAATCTACACTTCTCTCTTAAAGAAATGAGTTAATCACTTTTGTATTAATATTTATTTATTATTTGAATTCCTAACTGTCTAAATCTCATCTTCTCTTCATTAAGAGGTCCCATGATTGTCCCCGTATGCAGTAAACATTACGTAAGGAAAGGATCAAACTTCCTGTCAGTGCACAAATAAATATTGACATTAATATTTCTGATAATATAATGGACATCATACGCCTTGTTCTTCATTGCGCTTCTACATACAAAGTAATAAAAAGTGTATGTTTTTCTGTTGTGGCTTTTGTATTGATTCCTAGGTGGTGGCAGCAGAGGTGGAGGCTGCGGTGGTGGTAGTGGTGGTGGTGGTGGTGGTGGGTGTTTCCAAAAGAATGATTGGCATGCCATACAGTCATGTAGTGTGAGTTTGGCCACACCTACTTCCGCCATCCTCTCTACAGCTGCCATCATGTTCTGCCACATGGATATGATGATGTCACAAAGTCCCTAAGTAAAACAAAACAATTTAGTTTACTTGTAGAAACAAGGACATTAATGACGCCTTACCACAAAAATAACGAGAGAGTATTATACAAAATTACTTTTAGATGCACTGGAAACGAACGGGAAAAAATTGGAAATCTTCAATTTTTGACCAATGTTAACTGAAAATGTTAACTAAGAATTATAAAGGTTGATTTAATGCATTGTACATATCTTATTCCCATTCTACAAAGATTTTAGTAATGCTTTAATTATATTTCTACAATATCATATCAAATTATACGAGTGTCATCTTTGGTGAGTTGGTTGACAAAGACTACTTCTTGGGTAAATGCCCAGAAAGTTATTATGACTTGTGACTTTGTGATAATAATAATTATCATAGTAATCATTTTAGCAAGAATGTAAACAATTGGAGACAGAATGTCAACCATTTTAGCAAGAATGTGGACCATTTGAGCAAGAATGTCAACCATTTGAGCAAGAATGTGGACCATTTGAGCGAGAACGTGAACGATTGGCGCAAGAATGTGAACAATTTGAGCAAGAATGTGAACAATTTGAGCAAGAATGTGAACAATTTGAGCAAGAATGTGAACAATTTTAGCAAAATTCTGAACCATTTGAGCAAGAGCGTTAATAATTTGAGCAAGAATGTGAATGATTTGACCAAGAACGTGAACAATTTTAGCAAGAATGTGAACCATTTGAGCAAGACCTGAATAATTTGAGCAAGAATGTGAACAATTGGAGCAAGAATGTGAACCATTTGAGCAAGAACGTGAACGCTTGCAGCAACAGTGAACAGATTTGCACAAAATCTGACAAATGTGAGCAAAAGGATGAATACTTTTGCTATGAACAGCAATGTGGAACAATCTGTGCAATATCGTGAGCAATCTGAGCAAAACACATCTCAGTTGAAGCCAACATTTAAATGCAAAGAAAATGATAAATTCAAGTAACAATATTGACAGATCTCAGCAAAACATGACAGCAGTGAAATGCACGTATGAGGAACATGATTTATTATATCCTACTCATATAACATATCCGCTGGTAGCTTGTAGTGGATGGCTTATCACATGTGCACTAGACACATATTCCGCCCCATAGGTGGGCGTGGCATACACTGGCATAGGGGGCGGGGCCTCAAGAATAACTGGCACCGGGCGAGGGGCAGGTAGAGGCCGAGGTATTGGCCGTGGTATGGGTCGTGGTGCATCATAATACCTTGGAACTACCTCATCTATGACTCTTGTGGAGGTTACCCCTTGTCTAACCTACAAACAAATTTAAATTGGAAAAAAAACTTCAATTTGAGATGGGTTTTTGGTTTGTGAAGGAAGGCGATCCAGGTCGTTGGTTTCATTGTTAAGATGTAAATATTTCATCTCTACTTTGTTGATTTTGATTTTCTCCCGAGAAACTGAAACATGGGAGAAATATAGTTCAATGGAATGTTTTAGAACATATCTTGGCCTGGTTTCCCTGGTTGAAACTATAACTGAAACTGGTGTTATGTTACAGAAATGTGAGTCGCAAAAGTGACATTTTTCAAATGTTCTTCTCACAAAATGTTTTTGTAGAAACGTTTTGATGTCTGTGGCATTTAGTGCCCGTAGTCCTATTGCAATGTGTACCAAGTTTCATAATGTATATTTAATATATATCTAAGGTAGTCCTACGGAAGTATATTTATTACTATTTGTCCATATTTCTTGATGGCCAATTACCATTAAAGTACTTTTTAGGATAACTTCTGATGTTTTCCTTGGCTTTGAAACCGACGATGTATTCCTTGTGTCCTGTTCAGGATGCAATCTCAGTTATTACTAGAAATAGGTTCAAAGGGGAATATTTGTTTCTTGGGCTTCTGACATGTCAGGCAACATATGCCCCTTACAAGGAGGAGGGTTACTAGAAAATATAATTTTACTACATTTACCCATCCAATGACCTATTGGGTTAAATCCTCCGAAACTTTGGTCAGATGCCTTTCACATAGGTCATAACTTTAGAAGCATTAGATTAATTGTTACTTGACAATGCAGCTTTCAATATTGGTCAGGTAGAGAGACAAATTGGGATGGTCAATTGTAAAGATGAATATATTAATATAACTTTCTTCATCATAGATGCCCTATAAAAATAATCAAAATAGGCTTAGTACCAGAGACACTAGCACAAAAAGCTTTCACCAAGAATGACCAAACCACTTAATCAACAGCATTTGCTATAATCTAGCGCCTGATGATGTCACACTCTCTGCCAATCAAAATTCACCAACAACAAGCCCCTTCGGTAGTGGGCGTATCAGGACATCTGTGATATGGCCAAAAATTATTTCTTTCAGAAATCACTGATATCTATAGCATAACACCCAAACCTGGTATATAAAGGACTGAAAGTTTGCAATTCACAACTGGCACAACCACAAAAAACAAATTCCAAAATCAGATGAACTTATCACTCCAGTGAAGCTATCTACTCGCCAGAAATATGTGAGATTTGGGTCAGTTTTTGAGAAAATTTACAATTGGCAGCTGTGCACATTTAGTAAATTCTGCTAAATTAGGCTGCAATTTGGTTAATACTGGGTAAATTCGAGTATATTCAGCATTGCAGTGATTCTAGCAATCTTTTTGGTTAGGTTGAATTGTATTTTGAACCTGATTTTCGTCTAAAAATTAGGTTATTTTAGAGAATTGGCGAAGTAGAATCGTACATTTTTTCAAAATCTGACCCACTAAATGACGACCTGTTTGAGGGTACTGGTGCAGGTACAAAGCCCCGAGGACAATTATTACAGTGTTGAACAGTATTGGTGTTATAACTACCTCATACAGAGATTAAAAGGATTAATAACCTGCATTTCGGGCCTGCCAGTGCATAACCCTTTAGCTTCATCTTGGGGTTATAGAGAAGTGCACCAGCAGCTCCCCAGTGTTGATCTACAGTTCTTTAAAGCTGTATTCCCAGCTAAAGCTGCAGAAAAATATTTTTTTTTTTTTTTTATTTCGTCTATCCTGAGCTGTAGAATGAAAAATTCCCCAGTGTTGATCTACGATCCTTTAAAGCTGTATTCCCAGCTAAAAAGGTGGTCTCCACTGTCTGTGATATGCTCTGCGGTAAGCCTTGCGATGGTTTGTGTTGGTTCTGTAGGTGGAGAGGAATGATGAGGTCCTGCCTACATGGCTCACTGGCCATGTAGGCAGGACTTTGCTACTTCTCACCATCACAACACCATCACAAACCATACCGGAAACCTTATCGCAGAGCTTACCACAGTCAGTGGAGACCACCCTAAAGCCACACAAAAATATTCTTTGTTTTTTTTTCATTTCCTCTATCCTGAGCTGTAGAATGAAAGATTCAATTGTAACAAAGACTGTTATCAGTCTAAACCAAGAAAGGAAATATAAATCCAGATTGTATGTAATACTGGCTGAAAGAAGGAGGGAGGAAGATGTTTTCCCTGCGAAATCAATCAATCAAAACAAATAATGTAATCACTCAAAACTAAGAAAGGAAATAAAAAATCCTCCAGCAGAGCTACTACCCTCCAGCATGTAAAGTCTTCTAAGTGCAGTCTGCAGGGAGAAGAACAACAGACCAACTTCATCGGACTAATTGGGCGATTCCACTAGAGGAAAAACTGCGGCGACAAATTTTGTTGTTTACCACTAACATCAGTTTATTTCATGTTTGCAAGGAAAAGGCAAATGGAGGAGTGTCAGATGTGTTGCCACATTCTCTGGGAACTGTTGTTTCTGCATGGATATTTTGCACATAATTCGCCTTTTATTAAATGCATGCAAACAATAGCATGAATGCAAACAGACTAACAACCAATGAAGTGTCATATCCTCTTACACTAGAAATAAGATCTAGCATACTTGAGGTCATCACACAAACATCAAATGAATGTCAACAATAGCATGAATACAAACAAACCAACTACTAATGAAGTGTCATATGCTCTACACTAGGAATAAGGTCTAGCACACTTGAGGTCACTGCACAAACATCAAATGTAAACATTGCTCAAATATATGCTCTTACACTAGGAATAAGGATCACCACACTCCAGATCACCGCACACACATCAAATGTAAACAATAGCATGAATGCCAACAAACTAACTACTAATGAAGTGTCATATCCTCTTACACTAGGAATAAGGGTCACCACACTCCAGATCACCACGCTCCAGATCACAACACAAACATCAAATGAATGTCAACAATAGCATGAATGCAAACAAACCGACTACTAATGAATTGTCATATGCTCATGCACTAGAAATAAGGGTCACCACACTCCAGACCACCACACAAACATCAAATGTAAACAATAGCATGAATACAAACAAACAGAAGTCTACTAATGAAGTGTCTAGGAATAAGGTCTAGCACACTCCTGATCACAACATAGTATGAATGCCAACAAACTAACAACTAATGAAGTGTCATATAATGCTCTTGCACTAGGAATAAGGTCTAGCACAACCACACACAGATCAAATGTAAACAATAGCATGAACGCCAACAAACTAACTACTTAATGAAGTGTCATATGTTCCTACGCTAGTAAACAGGTCTACCGGTCTCCAGCACGTAAGGCCTGCTAACTGCCACGGGTTGAGGCATAGGTTGACGTCTATAATATGTCGGTAGAGGTGCCACCGGCATGGGCATGGGCATGGGCATGGGGGCAGGGGAGGATGCGTAAGTTGGCTCAACCTTCATCTGTCCAAAATCTCCCTATAAAATGGTTTAAACATATAATTAAACAGATAATGTAATGTGGCTGCTTTCCCAATGGTTAATGAGATGCAAATATCTGCAATAGAATGCGAGTACAGCTGATGCATATGGGTCAGATTTTCAGAAAATTTACAATTGACTGCTCTACACATTTAGGAAGTTCTCCTAAATTAGGCTGAAAAATGATTGATACCAGGTATATCTGGGTATATTTGGTATTGCATTGATTTAAAGTATCAGTTCTGTTATGTTAAACTACTTTTTGAAACTCATTTCCGTCTTAAATGTGGGTTATTTGAGAGGATTGGTGAAGACGAATTGTACATTTTCTGAAAGTCTGAACCATATAATATAGGTCAGATCATCAGAAAATGTAAAGTTCACTCTCATCAATCCCCTTAAATAAAATACAAATTGAAGACAAAGATACAGATACAGTTACAAATACACCCGACAATAAATGTGCTCAGATCATTATCTATTTTGCTCAGCCTAATTTATAAATGTGTGAAGCTACTAATTATAGATTTTCCGATGACCGGACCATGGTAAACATAATAATGGCAGCGTATACATTGTCATTGATATTTGTTTGTTTGTTTTAAATGTGTTTATTCAGCCAGAGACATTATGTTGTTATACACTATTCTCAGTTTTAGCTGATGGAAAAAATTAATAATATAGGTTTGATACATCAAAATATAGCTAAAGAATTACAAAAGAGAAATCCAATCATACAGACGTATTAATCATTAGAAAATACTATAAATAAAACAAATATAAGAACCAACACCTGGGTATAAACATCATTATACTGCAGACCAAAGAGATACAAAAAATAGCTAGAGGCATACATACAAAATAATAAAAGGAAACTAGTAATAATGTGAAAAAACACTAATCATTTTGTTTTTTAAAATTTGTGCTCATTCTAAATTGTGAACATCTGTACAAGATAAACGTATCTTTAAATCCCTCACCTAAAGGGAAATTACTCAATTTGTGAGTTTGTGATAGAAAATGGGTGAAATCCTATGAAATGTACAATTTGCTCCTAATTGTTCTCCAATTACTCAAATGCAAGACAACAATTCTGTTGATAAGACGAACATAATTTTGTATTTAACACAAAACCAAGTAATATTATACACAATCATTTTTGTAATTTTCTAGCATAATTTAGCAAAATTTTCTAAATATACATCTTCTGCTTTTTGTATTAATATGAAAACTAATGAATCAAAATACCTTAATTATACATAATTGATAGACAAATATAAACAAGAAATTTTGGCTGTGACCAAGGAAACAACGTTTCCCCCGAATCCCCTTGACAAATAAACACCCCTCCCCTCCTCCAATCGATCCAACGAATCTATGAAGTGGGTCAGATTTTCAGAAAATGTACAATTCAACTTCTCCAATCTTCTCAAATAACCCAAATTTTAGATGAAAATAAAGTTCAAAAGACAGTCCAACCTAACCAAACAGATTTCTAGAATCAATGCAATGCCAGATATAGGCCTACTCGAATTTACCTAGTATTGACCAAATTGCAGTCTAATATAGCAGAATTTATTAAATGTGTACAGCTGCCAATTGTACATATTTTTATGAAAATTTGACCCAAGTAACTACGCTTTTTCCCTGACTTGGCGCGGGAAAAGCGTTGTCAAGGATGCGTTACTAACGTGCAAATTAGAAAACGTGGCCAGGCCAAAGTAGGCCTACATTATTGCATCGTTGCCGGCATCATCATCAATATACAGTAGTTTCCTTCATATCTTCCTTATTTAAATACAAATGTTGATAGAATTACATACACGGGGGTAGAAAAGCATGCTCTTGCAGAATTTAAACACATTGGCAATGTAATTGGAGTAGAAATAGTGTTTTTTATTAGTTCGCGGGAGCATAATTTCCCCGCATTTTGTCGGCTACGATGCTATAATGTAGGCCTACTTTGGCTACAAACCTACTTTGCATTGGTCTGTCATGACCGATATCTATATCGAAAACAGAGATATATAAATATGATTCTCATCAAATGCAAGCTTAGACATTTCTCTTTCCGATGGTGTAAAGGGTTAGGCAATTATTTTATATATTAAAGCCTTAGAATTCCATATTAGACAAGCCAGTTATGCACAACAATCAGATTTTTGTCAGTGAAGTCAATCCCGAGAAATGCTGAAAATTGTTGTTTATTGATAACAGTACAGTTTCCCTGATATCTGTCTTATTAAAAGACGAAAATGTGTCGAAGATTCAGGTGGCAATAGACAGAATTGTGTTTGTGTTGGGATTCTATTTATGGACATGATGCGGACGTTTCTACAGCAGCCTGCATGAGCAGGCAGAAAAGTGGAACCTATATAAGGTTTCCCAGTAGAGCGCCTTTGGCGCTCATACCGCCTTTGGCCGGGGAAACCTTAAAAAGCACTTACATCAGTGCCCATTACAGAGCCCAGAAAAATAAACAATTACTTATTTATGCAACTAACAAATGTGATCCGTTTTAAGAAAATGAGTTATAAGTCGCAAGATATGGATTTTGAGTTATCATCATATTTGAAAAGAGGGGACCAAGGTGGTTCCAATGATAGTAAACACTAGGTTTGCAATGTTTCTTGATGGGTAATAATGAGTAAAGTAACGAAATATAATTTGATACAAAGGCCTTCGAAATGCAAGTATATATTTAGCACAATGTCCCAAAATATGTTACATGGATTCATATGACTATCAGTGCTAAACCCTCTAAAATCAGAACATTTCAATAGAAAGATCTTGTAATAAAAACACTTTGAAAAATATCAATTTTTGCGATTCTAAGCTACTTACATCAGTACCCACACAGACGCCAGCGCCGCATAAACAGCAGAGTAAAACCACAATGAGCAGCAGACAGCCCAACCCGATGAGCACCGCCGCAATGGCTGTCACAGCCATCTCACTAATCGCTTCCTCTTCCCATATCCTGAGAGCCAGGAGAACAATACCAATAACTATCATGATGATAGCTAGCAGGGGGATCATACACATACACAGCATCCAACAAGCTCTGTTGTCACCCCCGCCTCCTCCAAACCAACCTCCTCCGCCTCCCCAGCCGCCACCACCTCCTCCATAGCCTCCGCCACCTCCTCCATTGCCGCCAAACATCCTGGGATTGTTCTCTGAAAATAAATAAATAAGTCAACTGTCAATTATTATCAAAACACACTAAAGGGACTTGCTGGAAGAACTATGGCTAACATCGAAGAGGGCCAACCTTTTCCGCAAAATTGTTGTTGTTATTGTTTTATTGTGATATAATCTTACACAATCTAGAAATAAACATTATACAGTATATTATACATAGATATAAAAGTGTTCCTGATGGTGAAGGGGGGGGGGGCATTATTTTAATCACTTTTAAAAATTTGTCACTCAGAATTTGTCTCTTATCATTTATCACTCTTTTGATTTGTTTGTCATAAGAAAAGGCAACATTGATTTTGATCATAAAAAACAATCTTGATTGTTGTCAAGATTGTTGTTTCTCAAAATCTACGCTGTATTGAGTAGCCTACTTAAAGCCTTAGTCACATAGCACCAGACCTCACACACGGTGCCTCATCATCTTTAGTCCCCGTTTGTTGGGCTGGCCGGGACAGTTTTACAAATATAGACCAGTGTTGCACTTCCATTTCCGGCCAACTGCTTACATCAACAAAAATACAAAACAATATTTACTACTCAAAACGGTAAGATTATGGCTTTCCACTGGTTCATTTTGCTTCTAATCATTTCTAAAATGTTGTTAATGATAGTAACAGCCCAATAAAAGGGGACTAAAGCCATTAGATCCTTCACTTATGGTCCTTCATTTTGTCTAAGGCTCCCGGAAACAAATTGGACTTCGCCTGGGCTTGGTTCCCGGGAGCCTTAGATAAAACGAAGGACCATCAGTGAAGGATCTAACCGCCTAAAAGCCACCAAGTCACTTGTGCAGAGGGTGGAGTATTGCCTTGTTTGTGTTCCTGTGGCAATAGCCCACCCTCAGCACCAACACCTTGTGACTTATTAGTATATTTGCACTCTACGACCGGGTGTTTCATATCTGTGATGTGATGTAGAACTAGTCCTACATCGACAGGACTTTTTTATGACGTCACACTGTGGACACACTCAAAAATGTTTCATCCATGATTGTTTCTCGTGATTCCTCAGGTTATAATCCACACAAATGAACAATGAAAACTTCTAAGGAAGAAGAGGGCACATATATACTAATAAACGTGAAAGGGAAAGGGAAAAAGGGAAAACTCATTCTACATTTCCCGCCCACTCCGAAGCCAGTTCCATAAGTGGTTAATATTTAAATATATCAATAAATATAATATAGTTAACTATAGCTATATCTATAGATTCTGTTAACAGTCGGACAGGGTACCTGCACCCCCATCTGTATATGGGTCAGATTTTCAGAAAATGTACAACTTGCCTTCACCAATCCTCTCAAATAAACCTGGGACATTATTTGTGGCTTTTCTTGGCATTATGAGAGAGGCCAGGTGATCACCAGGCAGTATTGATCAGGCCGTCAGAATGTGTACAATCGGCAGTTTTGTAGGGGATTTGCATGTCCGCCATCTTGAATCCCGATTCGCATTGATTTATGGGAGTTGTATATGAGAGTACAATCTATAGGAAACATGCTGTTAAGTTGTGAGTTAAGAAGTCAAGGCTTCGTTGGTAGAATAATCGACCTTTAAATCAGGAGAAAAACCATGTTCAGCATGGAGTATTTATGTATGCTTCAATGTCAACATGCAATAGGGCATTTTACATATTAACAGCAGCGCATTACAGAGAGCGCCGGAAACGGCCCAAACTATGAGCTAGGCGGGCAGGCACACAGAAGCCTTGTGTATTAACCATAGGCTTCTAACTTTCTCCTTTTTCTCTCAGAATTTGAGTTATTGCATAATACCGTAAGCTATCCAATATTATTAAATGACATGTTAAGATTGGTCATGCTTAATAAAAGAACATTTTATCTGCTAGATTTTAGTATATGGCAACTTTTGTAAGAGTGTATCAACAAAAACAAGTAAGCATAGGTGTACGGCCTGCAGTGGGTCAGTGACCGTGTGCTCCTAGGCATACACACACCCCTGCTCCCGTCACTGGGAGACGGGGTGGAGGTGCACGGTTTGGCCGCATAGCTAGGTGAGTGAACTGGACTGGGCATGCGCACAGTGGTAAAAGGTAATCCCGCAGTCACTGGTACGCCCTGGCGACGGAATTTGTAAAGGGGGCTATTATCAAACATGTTTCAAGCCTCCACCTTTCATTCATCATTGTTTTTATCATTTATAATACATGATATTGGTGAAAACATATATAAAATCTTGCTAAATTTTAGTTTTTCAGACCCGAACTGAGACTATCCTTGCATGCACATTAGCATCCTCACCAGATAAGACAAAGATGCAGTTATAATCAGATGTGAAATCAGATGACATCCGATCGGCATCACTTATATTTAATAAATCTATTCCACTTGTCCCCCCTATACATTTTGTACCTAAACAGTGTGACTTCCTTTACCAAAAGCTTTAGTCACTGCGAGTGAAATGGGAGTTCCCCTTTCTCTCCTGACAGTTTTACGAAGTCCACGGGTGATCTGATAATGACCCCAATGCCTTTCATTTTCCTGGTAAGGACAGATACCACATGTTGCAGCATGATTTGGCACCCTTCCTTACTCCAGGAAAAACTTCTTTTGGGGGAAGTATATGTATTTTATGTACCCTTAGAGATATCACTTCTAAGACCCTATGCAAAAGGATTCAACACACAAACTAACAATTGATATCTATTGGGCATGTCTCATGCTCACTTCATCATTGCCTTACAGACTAAAATCAATACATCACTAAAGATTATGTCACATCAGTTGATGATAATATTTGATAAATCATTCCTTAAGAAAATGAGGACAAATATTGCAGTTATATCATTAGGTGGGACTAAGACATACAAGGCATACATGCACAAGCACATGTGACATCATGCATACAATAACTAAGGACTCCTGATTGGTTCATTTGTTCCTGACTCAGCTGTAATTAATTTACTGTACTGTACATTGTAGTTACATTATTTGATACAGGTCCAACCTTATCCCCCACCTTAAACTTTGTAAAATCGACCCCATTTTAAACGTTATAGAAGATACTTCCAATTATGATGGTTTCAAAACAACTAAAAAATTGTATTTCACAAAGAGCATCACTGACTCAACACAACAGCTGATGACAACAGTACCATATCAATATCACATTGAGGAGAGGGGGTGTGGGTAATATAGCTACCAACACACATTCCAACCCAAGAGCAGTGACCATTGATGCCCCCTAAGTCATAAATCACACCCATACTGGACAACTTCTTAAAAACATATTTTCCTGATTCTCAATTTGGAAAATATGACACCCATACATGCTTGAGAGTTTCATATAATGCATACTAGAAATTCATTGGTTAATATATGATCTTTCCATGATAATACCCTTAAAGTAATTGTCTGACGCTAACTACACCTAAATCGCAGTAACTATAACTTGACATCAGACACAAGTATTTGACACTGAGAAAACGTTTCCCTTGGAAACGCCAGGTTCACACTAATTGTAAAGTTAAATCGATCAATATTTAAATAGAACATTATATGATTCCATAATAATTACGGAAGTATTAATTGCATTACCCCACATTGTTAGTACTGAATGCCGTGGCATTCATCGGAACACCTGAGTTATCAGAAATGAGCAACAAATGAGGAAGGAACTTTTCATTTTGAGAAATGTTTCTTAACCTAATTTCATGTTCGATAGGGTCCTTCTGGAAGACCTATGGTTACATAGAAGAAAGGCACCCTTTTCCGGTGTAAAATTGATTTGTCATGAAATAAATGTACACTTCCGGAAATATACATAAATAAAGAATTCAATCAATTACTCAACGTCCCCTACCGCCCTACATCATGGGTAAGATCGTCATAAAATGTACAATTCATCTTCACCAATCCTCTCAAAGAATCCCAATTCAAGACGGGAATGAGCTTCAAAATACAGTTTAATATAGCACAACAGATATTTTAAAACAACATGATACAAAATATATTCAGATATACCTGTTATTTATCATTTCTCAGCCTAATTTAACACATTTTACCAAATGTGTGGAGCTGCCAATTGTACATTTTATGAAGATCTGACACATATCTTTCCCTCCCCGGAACTTTTCCTATCCTACTTGTTTGCTTGCTAAGATACAACTAGGTGAAATACTAGTACATGAGTATGGAATCTGGCCAAGGATTGCATGTGAAGGAAAAATAAACTAAACAAAAACCATTGTGCACACTTGTATACAATTTGTCTCTCGTACATTCTGACTACGCCCTGTGTGCACAAAGTCAAACTCATGCCCTAAGGTCACCTGAAATACCCTTAACATCTGATCTTTCATGACTATAAATATAACATCTTGAACTTGTAATTTTCTCTCTGCCTTTCACGAGTCACGATCGGTTGGAGATTGTTTGTTGAAGGTAGGGATTGTGAAGGAAATGGGGTGGAGATGAGGATAAAGTGGTAGTGAAGTTCCTGGCAAGGCAAACAGTCAAGGTGGTACAGGTGAGGAGAGGTTGTTAGATGGCAAAGGGCATGTGTGTCTCCATCATATGTAGGATCTGGCTATGAATGTATGATTTACCTCACAAGTCCTCTTGTAACGTGGTAAAGAAATGTCCTTATTGTTATATTGATGCCTTCCAATTTTATTGGATACTGTAAACGTATTTATTTTCGCGCAGATAAATTTTCGCGCACTAAGCACTTTGACACCTTTGCGCGCAGATTTAAATTCTAATTCGCGCAGCAAAAATGTCTTACACCTTGTTTATGCAAAAAATATACTTTTCGCGCAGGATTTATTTTCAGATGTGGGTGCGCGAAAATAGCGAAAATAAATACTGCGTGAACATTAATACGTTTACAGTATCAGGACATGTAGATACTGGTACCGGATGTAGGAGAATGTACTTTGATTTGAGTGGAAAAGTATGTTGTTTAGGATATGAGTTATACAAACTGCTGCTCTCAACACAACCTAAGGCATTTTATAAGATACTATCCTCGTACAATCTCAGTCTGCACCACTCTCTCCGCCCTCTTAGAGTTGAGTTATATACTATTAAAAGACTAGCAAAGTACCCGTCCTCGGACGGTCCCCCTCTCTCCCCACACTTCCCCCTCTCCCTCTTTTCCCTCCCCCTCTTCTTTGTCTTTCATACCTGTTGTTCTCTCCCAACCCCATCTCCGATTCCACCACCCCGTCTCCCTCCCCTCTTCTTCATGCTCCCCCTCCCTTCTCTCCCATCCCCTACATCCTCTCCCTCCCCTCTTTCCCTCCCCCTCGATCCCCCTCTTGTATTCCCCCAGCCTCCCTTTTCTTAACTCTACCCCTCCTACACCCTCTCCATCCCCTCCCCCTCTCCAATACCCCCACCCTCTCCCTCCCCTCTTCTTCACTCCCACTCCTCTGCATGTAGTTAGGTCCCCCTGAAAGGTTGTGGGAAATGACGTAGTGTCTCACAGGGGCTTTCCCAGGCTATAAATAGAGTGTAGAGTTCCCAATTTAAAAAAGGCTTTAAAATCACATTTTCATCCCTGATACCTTCACAAACCACATATAATGTTCTCCAGACAGGGTTGACAGACCTGGAGAGACCAGCAAAGTAGATGGGGAGACCCCAGATTCCAAGAATATGTGACACAAAGAAACCCCTCTTTTCTACCTCTTTTTGTAGAAATCGCTCTACCCGTATATAATATGGATTAAATTGTAACAATAGAGAACGGCTACAGATAGATAATAGTGACAAAAGACTAAAAAGATAATACTAATTACAATTTTTTTTTATCATTTTGGGGGTTTGGGAATTGTTGATAACATGTATGAAACAATTTACAACTCTCCTTCATAGATTTTCTCAAATAATCAAAATGTAAAATAAAATATTAGGTTCAAACTGCAGTTGGACAGGAGACACATATCTAATTGACGCAATCCCACGGTATATTCAGACGTACAGATCTACAGTTTATAAGTTTCCATCTTAAAGGGGTACACACTGGATCGGTTTGCGAAATCGTATGATTTCAAGGTCTACAATTGATCGTGGTGCCAATCGTTTCCCAAATCGGGTAAAAAAACAGAATCGGGCTACTTTTTTCGACCCACACAGGCCCAAAATCTGGCCCGATTCAGGGGAAAAGTGAAATCGTGGTAAAGTTAACCCACACTGGGGTGACCTCACCACGATTTAACTTACTTCTTTTAAAAAATCAGTCCACAAAACAATTTCAGAGAATCTATGCATCTGTTTTGGCTGAATCCACCACCAATTAAAACAAAATTCATTTTTGTGGGAATGTGTATAGACTAATATATATATAATATAATATCTCGCGTTTTCTTGAATAACACGTTATTGTACTCCCAAAACCTTAGAAGTTACAGAATTTTCAGTTTTCGGTAAAAAAAAAAGTAGTGTCGGAAATTATTTTTTCCAAATAAAAAAGCATATTTTAGATAAATCGGGGGTCTGGCCACGACTTTCCATTAAATGGATGTCCCGATCAGTCGTAGACCATTATAGGAAAAGCTACGACTGATTGGGACACAGCCCACACTGGCAAACAGATCGTAGAACTGAAAAAAATACTATGTCCAAATCGTACGACTAAATATCAGCGAATCGGCGGTGAAATCAGCCCTGTGACTTTCAAATCGGGGAACAAAAAGTAATACAATTGGTTGTACGATTAGTCTTAGGATCCTACGACTAATCAGCGGTTGGAATTAAATCGTAGACATAATCTTAAGGCCAAATCGGCCGTAGAAGGAGCTCTGTGTGGGTACCCCTAAAGCCGTGGACACACACAGCTGATTTGTCTCCGGATTGTCCCCCGATTTTGGTCTTCCAATGAATCCTAGGATTTCATTTCCAATCCTGGTTGATGTTATTTCAAAAACATAAACCAGGACTTGAAATGGAATCCTAGGATGTATCGGGAGACCAACATCGGGGGTAATCGGGAGCCAAATCGGCTGTGTGTCCACAGCTTTCTAGGTTCAGAGGCATGCCCAATACTCTTTTCTCTATCTCTGTCTCTCTCTCTATCTCTCTCTGTCACTCCCTCTCCGTGTCTCTGGCGCTCTCCATGTCCCCTATCTGTCTCTCCCTCTCTGTCTCACATCAACACAAATGTGTAAAGCTGCCAATTGTACTTTTCGCTAGGTTTGACCCATTTAGAGCATGTCGCTACTGGTGAATGGTAAAGCGTTTGTCAGAGGTTGTGTGTGCCCACACCTTATCTAAGATCTGACTAGATTAGTGTAGGGGTCAGTTACCTGCCATCCACCCTATTGTTAGCTTCACTCAACTCAACTTCATTTAATATCAAGACATCCATTGGTGGAGTCAGTCAGAGTGGAGAGAGTCCCTTTAAACTGATAGTCCAGTCAATTTATGAAAAATGTCAAAAAAACTAGAACAGAAATGCAGTTTTCACCATGCCTTTCCATAAGGTCCCTAGATGAACATACTAAAAATGTAGAAAAATCGTTCGTTGGGAAATGGGTTTAAATGACCATTTTCCAAAATGGCTGCCTTGGGGTCAGTGCCTATCTAGAAGTCAATGTAACTTTTGATAGAACCGTAGTAAAAAGATGAATTTGGTGTCTAAGATGGGGTTTTCAGGGATGCCCAACACAGTGGTAACATTTAAATTCATGTTAAACATTGCTTATTACCCATATCCAAGATGGCCACCATTGAAAATCTAATAATTTGTGAAAAATCCCCTCAAAATTGATAGAAACATGGCATAGTCAATTCTGGTGTCTATTACGGGGTTTTCAGGTATGCCCAACTCAGTGGTGACACTCGAAACCATGCTAGATCTTGCCTAATAGCCCATATCCAAGATGGCCACCAACAAAAATTCAATAATTTTGGCAAAGCTCAAAATAAAAGATAGAAACATAATATTGGGCCTATTTCGGTCTCTAACATGGGGTTTTCAGGTAAGCTAAACACAGTGGTGACATTTAAAATGATGTAAAACATTCTAATAACCTGATTCCAAGATAGTCACCTCTAAGTTATAAAACTTGGAGGGACGCTGAGAGTGAAACTGAGAGTGAACTGAAACTGCTCCAGTAATGGTCAACCATTATGGTGGAAGGCTCATATGATCATTACCAATGAGCCTCATAATAGCAAACTAAAATGGGTTGTATTGCAAATTGGTGGACTGCACACAGAAATGAGCTTCTTGGGATGTATAGGTCACCTCATGGAGAATTCTGGTCTCTATGAGGGCCTTGAAATGGTCTATGGCAGCAATGCAGTAGGACACATGCTCAGTGGCAATGCAATGGCCAGAGCTCGTAGCTCTAGGCCATTTTCTTGTGGATGCAGCCTTAAATATGCTACTGCTCAGAGATGCATTCAACCTTCCATTGCCAAACATTTCTCAAGCTGCACAAATTGATGGATCAACAGAGAGGCAAAAGACTGAACCTTCTTTTGAAGCAGATGGGCCAATAGAGTGCCCTTCTGAACCAAGCGATAGTTCTGAAGACAACTATCTTGGTGATACAAATAATTGGGAAAATCTTATAGCAAATACAAAGGAAATATTCCATAAGTTGCTCTCAGGAACAATTATAGATGAGGAAGACTCACATGATGAAGAAGAGTCACATTAAAGAAAATCAATGATATATTGGAAGGAGAAAAGGAGAAAAATGAAGAAAGTTGTACTGCTTGTCTCTGGCTGCAGTATATGAAGATGGTCGATATCCTGAAGTGTTTTCTGAGAGCAGAAAGAACAGGTAATTGGAAACTCCACCTTGCATCATTGCAAGAAATGCTTCCATATCTTGCTGCTGCAGGGCACAACTTATATACCAAAACCTTATATGTCTATTTACAGAACATAGCCAGACTTGAAAAGATCACCCTGATATCTATGCTATGTTCTTGGATGGTCTACCTGTTGTTTGCCGTAGTGACAGATTTTGGGGCGGTCTTTCCACTGATCTCATATTGAACAGGTATTGATGCGCAGCATCAAAACTACTGGTGGTCTGACTAGAGGGCGGGGTATGTCAGAGTTGCAAAGAGTGACCTGGATCAATTCTATTCCTGCTTGTTCTGAGATGAATCAAGCTATGCAGGGATTCACTGGCATCACATATCACACCAGTGAGCAACTAGAAGCTTCAAATACTCAACAAAAGTGTGATTGTCAAGACACTGACAAGCTAGTCAACTTTCTGGAAAGAAGAAACCCCTTCAGAAAGACTGATGGAACATTACATAATATTGTCTCAGGTGTAGTGGCTTCAGCAAAAGTAAATGTCAATCAAGCTGGAGTTGTTGGACAGAAGGTCATTGAAAAGTTGTAGCAGAATATTCATTCAAATGAAAGCAACAAGCTACAACACTTGGATCAAAAGCAGCTTTGGTGATAAACAAAGAGGCCGTGCAGATTGACCCACAGATGCTCTTTCAGAGGTTGACTCTAGTTGCTGCCAGAGATAATATAGACACACAGGGCCTGCGTAAGTATGAGCTTCACAGCTACCCTACAGCTCTTTTTGAATCTGCAGGCACCCTAGGCTAGCAAACAAGGCAGTTTTAGCAGATGCACTCTGGAATGAAGTAAAGTGTCATCAAGCATTACTGCCTCTGTGGCAATTATGTTCATTATGTGAAAGCCAAGTATGGTGGATGCATTACTGTGTTTGATGGGTACTGTGATGGACTATCAGTAAAGGACATGACTCACTTGAGAAGAGCGTCAAAAACCACTATTCCTGTACACTTTGAGCCAGACATGCCTCTGACTGGAAGGATGTCTTCCTGGGAAGCACATAAAACAAACTGATTCATCAACTTATTGAGTGACACCTTGGTACAGGCTGGGTGTGGGACTATTCATGCCAGAGGTGATGCTGACGTTGTTATTGTCGAAACTATTGTGGCTGCTGCTGCTCACAAAGACACAATTGTTGTTGCAGATGACACAGATATATTCATTCTCTTATGCTACCATTGCAACAGGACCAACAAGAAAATATTTCTGAAGCCAGAGCCCAAGCTTGGATCAACAAAGGTTGGGGTCTGGGACATTCACATTTTGACATCTGTACTTGGCTTGCCATTGTGCAATCAGTTGCCATTTATACACGCAGTCATAATTCCATCAAGACAAGTCAAGACTCCTTCCTATTTTGGAGAGAGCTGAAATTGCATGTTTAAAACTAATACACAAAAGACAAAGAAATTTTGACCATGTAGAGCAAGCTTTAAATCTCAGGAATAGAGTATAGGTCCTGTTCTACACATTATTAGACCAAGAACTGAAAGAATGAGAAGAAGTGTTTTTTATACAGGGAAGATTAAATGGAATGAATTGCTGTTAGACCTAAGACTGGATCTGGATATGTTTATGCTAAAACTTAAGACTTGGCGAAACAATATTTACAGGGCAGAAATTGTTTGAACTGTATAATGAATGTATGACCTTATTGTAGTTGTATGGTTGAAATATCGACTGGTTCTGGAAGAGCCTTATAGTTTAGCATTTGTTTGGGATGATATAAGTGGATTTCATGTGATTGGTAATGGGTAATTTTAGTTTTGTTTGTATGGCATTAATTGGACGAAGCCAGTTCGTAGTTCGAAAGTTATGAAATAAGGCAGTCCATATTATGCCATTTTTAGTAGTAAATGATAGTGGGAGAGAGGACTGTATTCCTAATGTAAATGAAGTACACAGTGAGATTTACTCGAATCTAATTTTAATAACAATGCAACGCCTCAATTAGTGGACAGTGTGTTTTTTCATGTGAACTATTTAAATATTGTATTGGCCTTAAATGAATAGTAATAATAAAAAAAAAATCTATACATAGCAGTCCATTGAAGGTATGTACTGAATAGACACCAAATTAAAACTTGTATTAAGGTTCTATCGAATTTATGAATTATTGCAACATAGTTATCTGAGTTTCAGGAGTGGCCATCTTGAATATGGGTTATCAGGCCATGTCTAAAACAATTCTAAATGTCACCTTTGTGTTGGGTATACCTGAAAACCCCATAATAGACACCAAAATTGGCCATATACTATTTTTCTATCAAAAGTTATGAACTTTCCCAAAACTTCAAGATTATTTGGTAGCAGCCATCTTTGATTTAGGTTAGTAGGCCAAGTCTTACATGATTTTAAATGTCACCATTGTGTTGGCCATACCTGAAAACCCTATCCTAGACACCAATTTCATTGATTTGCTATCTTTCCATCAAAAGTTACATTGGTTTTGGGTTTAGCACTTAGCCCATGGCAGCCATTTTGGAAAATGGCTATTTTCCCCTATTTCCCAACGAACGATTTTTCTAGTGGGGAGTTTTCCAGCGACCTGACCCTTCATATGTAGAGTGAGTGAGTGAGATTGGTTGCTTTACGCCGTTATCAACACATTTAATATGGTTATATCAAGGGCGGGAGAGCTGAGAAGGAGGCAGTTTATGATCATACCCAGGAAATAGATAGAAAAGAAGTGAGAGAGAGACAGAAAAAGAGACAGAAAAAGAGACAGAAAGGAAATTTATGGTCATACCCAGGACCGGCCCTTCATATATATTGCAATAACTTAGTACAAGAGATAGTATACCGTGTATAATTTACTAAAATATATATTCGTCATAGCGTTGTTAAAACAGTTATGATTAACAAAGGTATTCAAGGAACTAGATCCATTTTAAACTAAAACTAACAAGTCTTTTATTTTTAACTGATTAAAATTGATTTTGATGATGAATTATCGATGAAAAGTACGGAACTCTTTTGCCTAAAATTGTGAAGCTGTTGTTAGGTTAGGCCTACTACCGTGTAGCGTAGGGCCTATTGATACAGGAACTACTTCCGTCGCTAAACAACATTTCTGTCACTACGCGTCACAGCTTATTTAGCGACAAACTGTACAAAAATATATCATTTATACCATCGGCAAGCTGAGAAAAAAAGCTTTAAAACCATGTATCATATGTTAATGTGTAAAGGATATCTACAACCTATTTTAAATCTGAAAAATCTGAGAAAGCACAGGATTTTCAGCGAGATTGATATTGCCAGTTTGGCCGGGTGAAATTAAGCCTTCGTCGATTACGACGATCGGCAGAAATGGTTATTTCCCAATAAAATATATCAACATAATATAGAAATTCGGAAAGCTAAGAAAAAGAGCTCTAAAAACATGTAAGATATGTTTCTCTACGATGGGTTTAACTATTCATTTGAGTGCAATTATTTGAAAATCATGATCGATGGATTGCCGCCTTGCTCGCTGGTGCAATAACGTAACGTTATAAATTTATACAACGTGAGTTACGCGCAATGGAAGTCTGCGTCCTTGACAACGCTTTTTCCCGCGCATATATGGTGTATGGGGGAGGGCTTGGGGAGGTTCTAACAGAAGTTGTAGGCCCAGGCATATACTTGACCCGTGAATAAAAATACCCTATAGGCTAGTCATTTATTCATCAATAATCTGTGTACAGTTCCACCTGGGGAGGCAGGATGTTGAAGGGGCTAAGGATATTTTTTAGAACGGTTTAACTTGTAATAATAATAATAATAATAATAATAATAATAATAATAATAATAATAATAACAGTCATAATTTAGAATATTGATAGTAGATAGTAATTATGGGGTTACTCATTGATGTGTTGTCAATTTTTTAGGTAAAGATTTAATATTGAGACATGGGTGCAGTCGGTATAGGTCCGATGACAGTTTTCCCTTGTTGATTTGCCTTCAAATTCTTGTATAAACATTACACTAGCAGCAGAATATTGATAAATCCAGTCCTATAAGTCATAATATGAGTAACTCTTGTATAAACCTATAACAGCAGCAGAATATTGATAAATCCAGTCCTATAAGTCATAATATGAGTAACTCTTGTATAAACATTATACTAGCAGCAGAATGTTGATAAATCCAGTCCTATAAGTCATAATATGAGCAACTCTTGTATAAACATATAACAGCAGCACAATATTGATAAATCCAGTCCTATAAGTCTAATAATATGAGTAACTCTTGGATAAACATATAACAGCAGTAGAATATTGATAAATCCTGTCCTATAAGTCTAATATGAGTAACTCTTGTATAAACATATAACAGCAGCAGAATATTGATAAATCCAGTCCTATAAGTCTAATATGAGTAACTCTTGTATAAACATATGGGTCAAATTTTTTTAGAATGTACAATTGCGAAATTCCTGACCTTTGCCCATTATACTGAATGGTTATTGCAAACAAATGAATCAATCCTAATGATCTTGGTATCATTTGAAAGGAGACATCCTAAGCTTTTCGAAAATGTGCACATTAGTATCATATTCGTACGTTTTGTATGCAATAAATCACCTTAAATGTTGATTTTCTTATAAAAACACCTCAGAATTCACTACTTTTACACATTGTACCTCCATTCTGAAAAAAAGTAACTGTTCTAGGTATCATATTTCACCTGGTTTCATTCCTTATACATATCTATGACAAATTGGTAAAGTTTTAGCCTTCTATTAGCCTTCGTCACAGTATGCCAGTCCTATACTGAAATGTCCAATTTTCAGAAGTCACATGGGTATGCCCGGTATCAAATACAGATTATAGTATACTGGCTTTGAATATATCCTTAGCATATGATCTAAAATATCTAGAATACACTTTAACATATTATTAATGCAATCTTAGTACAATTTAGTCAGTAATGACGACATTAACTGGGTTATGGTTCAATGTTTACCAAACCGGAGATTTTATACTATTTCATACCGGGTATACCCTGTAACTTATTATTATGTAGACCAAATTTGACTGGTACTATGGTACTAAATTTCCGTTTATGTTATCCCAGCGTCTATCTACGTATATACCCCAAATTTCATTTTTCTAAAAAAGTTTATTGTGGAGATATGAATGAAAAAGATGTCAGGGGTATACCCGGTATACTGAGGGATACCCGGTATGGCAGGAAAGGAACAGCTAGGATACACATTAAAAGTGTTATTATATGACCAAGCCTCTGTTTTTTCCTTTGGAAACCAAGACAACCACCACAGATAGTTATTGAGAAGGTTTTTTGGGGGTTCTTGGACATCGTCAACTAGAATGAGAGTGACTGATGTTTATACATGCACCTGTATGGTGTGGAATTATTTTCAAGATGTTGAGAAATCAACCATCTATGTGATATTCTTGTGTCTAATCATTATTTATATGTTTAAAAAGTTGTTTTCAACAATTCTTAGTGAAGCATTCTTCTGTCATAGATTAAAGGAATATATTAATATAGTCTTATTGTTAACAAGAATCCAAGAGGGTATGCCCGGTACCATCATCTTTGAACATCATTTCTATGCACATTTATCAATTATTTCTCAATGGGGATCATGTTAAGTTAGTTTTTATTAATCAGAAATGTCATTTGTATAGTTCAACATACTTTTAGGACTATGGGGGCAGGCATGTTAAGACAAATGTGATATGAGTTGATACCGGGCATCCCACACAAATCATTTTCTGTTGATAAATGATAGCAAAATAGCATTATTATTGTAGGTAGGCTCCTCCTATTATATGTCAATGTCCCTTGCAATTCCTTTGTCAATGTACAAGTGGAGATTTGGTCATAATCACATTAGATACCTTCTTTAAGCATATTAAACAAGTGGTTGATACCGGGCATCCCCTGATACCGGGCATCCCCCCCTCCGATCCTAATACCTTCCACCAAGTCCATTTTGAAGCTATAAATCATCATAAAACTTACCCTTCAAACATATCATGCCTTACTATACATATCTATGTGGCTTTATGCTTCATTTCTATGCAATTTAATTCAACTTTAATCAAAATCATGATACCGGGTATCCCTTGGCATCCCTTGAAATTTAGAATTTTTGTCATAACTTCTACCAATGTGACTTTATCTTCTGTATTTTTTTAATTAACAATGCCGGTTCCTTCCCCTAACATGTGGGAACGTTAAAAATTAGATGTGGAAACTTTTATTTTTCTCAACCCCCTTATTTTTCTCAACCCCTATATATTTTTATTTAAAAATGTTATGATCCATTACATTGATTTGTTATCATTGATTTTAGAGCCTTTATGCATTACCACACATATTTCTTATGTACTTACTGAGTTTCATGTCTTTGTGCCCATTTTAATAGCAATAGTGAGATGTGAGATAACATGTACTTTTTAGGGGGATGCCCGGTATATAGAGGGATGCCCGGTATATTTGAGAAGGTGTTGGTCTCATGCCAAGTAAGGTGATATTTCGTCAAGGAGTGACTTGAAATTAGTTCAATTGTGTACCAAATATGTTTCTCCTTTAATGTAAATCATTTGCTATTATTGATATGAAAACTTTCTGACTTATTTATGATGGCAAAGTTGGTGTGGAATTATAAGGGTATGCCCGGTATATGTGAAAAGGGATGCCCGGTATCAAAGATGGCTTCCTATTACCAATATTCCCAGGGATACTAAACATGATAACTTGGTAATAAGTTGCTATATTGATTGCATAGATGTATATGTTTTAAGAACACAGGTTTTCACCCTGTTTATGGCAACAACTGCAGCATTATTGAATTTATATTTGAACCATATGTTACCGACCAAAACACTCCTGTTTTGGGTAAATGTGATCCATTTGCTTTTATGTCTCACATGATACCCTTGGATGATATATAGTTATGGATTGGTATACTTGTAAAGGAACATTTAATTCTTATAATGAACTACTTTTTATTTGGAAATTGAATCATTATGTTCTGAGTTATTGAGGATATAAGGAACTGCCACTTCATTTGATACCGGGTATACCCTAAAAAAAGATCACCTTGTTTCAACTACAATAAACACTGACATATTGAAATCTGGTGAATATAATTGGTGTTTTTAGGTGGTTGGGACATATATGATACCAGTCAGAAGGAATATGAGTTTATATTTACTAATTTTTTTTTCAATCTTCCTAAATCTCACAAAATCGCAATTGTACATTCTAAAAAAATTTGACCCATATAACAGCAGTAGAATATTGATAAATCCTGTCCTATAAGTCATAATATGAGTAACTCTTGTATAAACATATAACAGCATGTATATGTGTAAATGATCTATGTTAACCAAATGCATGATGGTAAAGATGGGGACTAGTGTTATGGAAACATGTATAACACATGGATATTGACATTAGAGCATTGATAAATATTCCATGCTGAACATGACATGTTTTCTATAGATTTCATACTGTACCATTAGTCCCATAATTCCATGCGAATTAAGATTCAAAATGCCGGCTATGCAAATCCCCTATTCTCATATTTTCATGATGACTGTCAATGATCTCGATATTATATTATAATATAGGTCTCATGCCCAGTTAGATCTTGTTAAATACATTTGTCTTTTTATCAGTGCTGACTGAGACATGTTGCAAAATGTAGTAGCTGAATAAAATATTTAAATACAAATACACAAAATGGTCAGATTTTCAGAAGATGTACAATTGACAGCTGTACACATTTAGTAACTTCTGCTAAATTAAGCTGCAATTTGGTCAATACCAGAATAGAATATTGATAAATCCAGTCCTATAAGTCATAATATGAGTAACTCTTGTATAAACATATAACAGCAGTAGAATATTGATAAATCCAGTCCTATAAGTCATAATATGAGTAACTCTTGTATAAACATATAACAGCAGTAGAATATTGATAAATCCAGTCCTATAAGTCTAATAATATGAGTAACTCTTGGATAAACATATAACAGCAGTAGAATATTGATAAATCCTGTCCTATAAGTCTAATATGAGTAACTCTTGTATAAACATATAACAGCAGTAGAATATTGATAAATCCAGTCCTATAAGTCATAATATGAGTGACTATAGTAAGCTTTGTTTTGTCGTAATATCTGAGAATGCATATATTAAGGACACCTACTCCAGGGCAAAGAAAGCCATTGGCGCAGTAGGCGTCCGATCACTGACATACGATTCTTATCTGACCTGAGAGGTTTTGAGCCTAGACCAAAGTCAACGAAAATGCACACTTTGCATTCACCAATTACCGAAATGCACAGACTTTTTAATTAAATCCACCAACCATACATTTATAGACTATCTGACCTGACCTGACCCCTCCAAGAGAAACGTAAAAAATATTCTGCCTACTTTTGATAGAAATTTGTATTTCAGATATGGACCGAGTGCATTGAAGCATGCATTGTAATATCCATGCGCAGTAGTGAGTGTCAATCCCCTATTGAGACGACATGGTATGTGTATATGTGTGGCTAAATGCCAGGATGAGAGGGAGGTGAATAAAGTGAACGATCCTTGTGGAGGGGAACGACCTCGTACATAGACACGAGTCCAGTGAGTGGCGGCTGCTAGTCGGCGCCTTGCGAATGTAATTTTAGACGTGTTTAGGCCGTTTTTGTATTATTGTTGGTATTATATGAATATTTTGTTTCTCCTGCCTTTCCCATCACCACAACTCATCAAATCCACCCGCCGTCCCGCCCCGTCCTGTCCCGGCCGTGTATTGACAGCAATACACGGCCAACCAAGTATAGGATGAAAAAAAAAGCTGACAGACCCGGGCGAGGTTTGAACACTCAACCTTCATGCCTGCAGTCCAGCGCTCTAGCCGCTGAGCTACGGAATTGGTAGTAGCAGAGAGCTTGAACTTTGCTAGTGATATGAGTAGGGCCAAACCATGCGTAGTGGTGGAAAGTGGCCGAAATCGTTGATTCTACAGCTCTGCGGACATCGGCCTTAGACAAGCAGTAGGAGAATAGTCGGGGGGAGTGCATGGGGGGATTGGAATTGTTCGTCACATGGGTTTTTTAAAAGTTAGATGCAATATACCGGCAAGCTCTCTCCTATGTTGCCCCAACCGGGAACGGTAGGTGCGACTGCACCAAATCTCAGGGGAGTTACCGAGACGGCAACATAGGTGCCGCCACTGGGGTCGCTTATCGTCTAGTCAAGTCGACATGTTACATATTACAGCCCTGCATATTTAGTAAAATAGGCTGAATTAGGCTGAAAATGATAAATACCAGGTTTATCTGAGTATATTTGATATTATGTTGTTTTAAAATATCTATTCTGCTCTGTGTTGTGTAGTTTTTAGGTAACAAAAATAAATATTTCTGGAAGCATCAATAACAGACTGAGAATGTGAAGGTACAGCTGTACATGGGTCAGATTTTCAGACAATGTACAATTGGCAGCTGTTCACATTGAGTAAATTCTGAAATATTAGGCTGCAATTTGGTCAATACTAGGTAAATTCGAGTATATTTGGCATTGCATTGATTCTAGCAATCTGTTTGGTTAGGTTGAACTGTATTTTAAACTTTATGTTCGTCTGAAATTTGGGTTATTTGAGAAGATTGGCGAAGTTGAATTGTACATTTTCTGAAAATCTGACCCACATGTGTTGCATGTGCCGGTCAGATAAACATTGCCTACCTGGGCTGATATCTTTGTTAGGAGGAAAAGTAGGTGGGAGGGGGGCATGGTTAAGGGGAATGGGGAAAGGAAAAGTAGCCAGAGTGCCATTGGTAAATATTAATTAGTTAAGGTTATCTGCCCCATCTTTGTTTTATCTATGTATTGTGGTCCCTGAATTAGTATAATTCACTAGACTATTTAATAGACTATTTGCTAGTAATGACGAGTGAATTATACATATGTAGTGAATCGGACTACTGTAGAGTATCTGTGTCGCAGGTTCGTTTCCCTTGGCGTATCCGAAGCTTATCAATCGAGAGTTACATAGAACAAAAGGAACAAAGGCAGGCGCTACCTGTTCACTTGGGTTTTATTGTGAGGTTTCGGAACTGGCATCAGTTCGCATCAGACCTGACTGGACTGTGGACTTCGGATTACCTGGCCAGCCAGGTAACCCTCATCCAAAGGTGTCCATCAGACATATACATCAACAGTCAACAATTCACAATGAGTGGTTTAAGTAACACTATCCACACTGAGAGGTTTATCATGGCCTCTACAGCTTACATTAAATGGTAGAAACCCAGGTCGTGGTTACTATCGACCAACAGCTGGCTGCTGTTAAATATATAAAAGGCGACAGGCAAAACATATGATTTAGACTAAAAAGTCCCGCGGACCAGTAGTGACCACTGGGGAGGTTCGGACGAACTAACCCTCAGCGGCCACCTACACCCAATATCACCACAATACCCCCTTTTTTCTTTTAAGAGTTTGAAAAGAAAAATCTTAAAAACTCGACAGGGTAAGAAAAACTAAAAGTCTACAAGTAGGAGCATATAGTGTGTCCTCTCTACAATGAACAAATAAATCAATCTTATGAAAACTTCAGGAATCGACAAATAGGAGCATTCTGTGTCCTAACTAATGTGAACAATTATCCGAAGTAAGAAAGAAAATTTATGAAAAACCTTTTCACGTTTGACAGGCAGGAGCATATAGTGTCCTCACTAACAAGCAAACAATCTGTTCTACAGAACTTATTTTATGAAAAAGGTTATCACTTTCATTATTGTAGACTTCACGTAAATGTCGGCGCCACACACCAGGGTCATGATCCGAGGATCCAGGGCATCCGAACAGCATCCGAGGTGGTTAAATCAGGTCGAAGGGCGGTCCAGTCATCATCGTCCATGCGTTTCCTCTGTTTTAGTTACCATTGCCATCGTCGTCTTTCGGTCCTTCGGGCGAGTCCTTTGCAGAAGGTCTGTCCGGAGTATCGAACATACTTCCGAACATACCTTGCTCGGGAGGCGCCCGGCCCAACACAGCCGAAGCCACAGTTCTCTGAGGCTGGGGTGGCTCACGTTGGGACTTCATCTGGTCCAGGAGACTGGTGAGGAAATGGATTTGTTGGTCGTTAACCTCCAACATCCCACCAGCTCGACTGGACACCACGGTCAAACCAGGAGTCTCGCCCAAGCCTGAAGAAGGCAAGGCTTGAGCTTCCTCAACTGGTTTGGCAGGGAGAGAGGTCGGCTTTCCACCCAGGGAACTTTCCGACCTGCTCACACCTTGATTGGACTCGTCCGAATCATCCAAAAGCAAGCCCTGGAGTCTGGTATTCTCCTCCAAGAGCTTCAGGATGCGTTGTTCCTTCTCCTGATTGGATGCCTTCAGAGTCCGGATGAGGAGAGCCTGCTGACTGATGGTTTCCTTCAGCGTGCCTACCTCATCCACCTTCGCCCTCACCGCCTGAAGCTTTTTCAGAGGAGTCACAAGAGCGGCCACGGTCATTTTGACCTGCCTCTTGGCATCCTCTGCAGCTACTTGCAGGGCTTTCAACGCCTGGTTCACGCCGGTCTCTGATGTTTCCACCAGAGCAGCGGTCTCCAAAGCACAAGGCAGTTCGGCCAGAGTTGTGTCCACCCATTTCTGGGCCTTCCTCGAACGTCTGCTCCTCTTAGCAGGAGGAGCAGTCAACTCAGCTGCCTTCGACTGGCTCTCAGTCCTCGGACGCTTGGAGGCTGCGGCCTTCGAGCTAGTACTAGCACTTGACTTGTCCGAAGTCGCTGTGCTAGACTTTACCGGGGTCTGAGTCGGTTTGGATTTCCCAGTACCAGTTCTGGGGACATCCACCTCACCAGCCTTTCGAAGGGTCCTGAGATGGGTCATCGAAAGATGAGTGGTCCGAATGAAAGCTCCGAAGGGCTTCCATTCAGGCTTCACTTTCGCCGCCTTCTCTATCGCCTTCGGCCTTCCCTGGTTGTGCAACAGCTCCTCCCCATTCATGATGTGGCTGACCAACTCCGATTTCCTGTCAAGCTGCTGCTGACAGTTCTCGTAGGGGCAGACCCACACTTCTGTCTGAGGGGTGTGAACCTCGCACAGGTGTCTGAAAAATCTTTCTCGGGTGGAGAAAGCTCGGACACCTGAAGCATTGAGCTTCACTCGCCTACACACCAGGTACGGACAACGAAATCCAGGCTCCCACAGAGTTGGTACCAGTCGGAGCTTCTCACTGGTACCAGGCTCCATTTTACCCGCCTTACACAGCCCCGGGTAGAGACAGGATTCATACCGAAGCATGAGTCCATGGTCATCTTCAGAGTCGGACTCTGTGGCCATCAGATGACGTGAGCCTGGCCGATCGTGCTTCGGGTTCAGCGGGACAACATCAGTGGCCTTGTCCAGCTCTGCATTGAACTTAGTCAATGAGCCTGCGTGCGCCAACTGATCCTCCCTCACCTTAGCACGATGCACATGGACCTTTTTCAGCTTCCGGAACTTCAACTTAGTAGTTCCAGTCGCTGGGGCAGGTGCCTTGCCTTTGGAGTTCGACTTGGGGTCCGAACTCCGGGGCTTCCGAACTGGACGGGCAGAAGACCGGGTGCTCTTGGCCGGTGAATCCATGAGCTCCACAGTCACTGCCGTCGAGGAATCAGCAGGATCTGGAGATAGAGTCCGCGGGGACTCGACCATCTCTCCATCCTTCATCCTCGGCCTGTCCTGCTTTCTGGGGGATCTAGGCTTCTGCTTAGAGGTACCAGCCGAAGGTACAGTCTTAGCTTCGGGAGTCTCGGACTCAACCTCAGCCATGTCTGTCACCATCGCCGCATCCTCTTCAGCAGCTGCTAACCTAGCATCCTCGGCCTCCATAATTGCGCCCCAGCAAGTTACGGTGCCGGTCCCAGAGCCACCTGCGTCAGGCTGACCCATGCCAGCAAGGATCCGAGACCCTTCCAAGACCTTAGCCTCCTCGTCCGACAATACCTCGCAGTCCGAACCGTCCAGATCCATCTCTAGATCAGACTCGGACAGCTTGGCGTTGAGGGAATCAGCCAACTGGTCCTCGGTCATGTTCTCGAATTCACCTGAAGTCGACATCACTATTCAATCGGTACCTGAAAGTATAATGACGGTATGGGTAGAAATCAGTACAGAAAATACCTGTTATTTGCTGCAGATGGACGTTCGGACTCCTCTCGGACACGCTTCGGCTGTGGCTGACAGCTACTACACACATAGAGCGTAGTGGTATCGAGAAATCCAAACCTTCACTACTCGAATATACCCACGCTTTAGGCACAGTGAGTTGGTTGATTACTTCCAAAACACAAAGACTGAACGTTTATTGGTATACCAGCAGCGGATACGCTGTTCAAGTTTAGTTTAGCACCTTCGGATAGTAACGTTCATTCATTCCTACACCAATGGCGAAAACAACATGGCCGCTATAGGTCCCACGCCAGCCCGCGCATTATCAACGTGTCCCAAACACAGTTAATTTACGACCCACAGCATTCATGCAACTTGACTACTCGAGCAAAGGGACTACAAACACAGGGCAATATATTTCACAAGGATCATCACTTGATAAAACTTACTGCAGTGTTCTCTTTCTAAGAGGTAGTCTCGGTGCTTTGCTTCGCGGAAGCAGGAAGTAGACTGACTGAAACGGTAAAACACCAGCGTATTTAACCACTGCAACGCCAGAGTTGCATTCAGTCGCCGCACTACTGCAGCGCCAATTTTCTTCCCGCGCTCACCTTCTGAGCCTGAAAATAGCTATTGGGCGCGTGTTCCCACTCAGCTATTCGGGACTCTGCTGAGACGATGCAGAGGTGTAATCATTCTCCGATTTCCTCAAAACCCACCCCAGGCGTAGGCAACACTCTATTCCTTATAAATAGATTCCGATGCTTCACTGAAGTCCGTGGCCACTGAAGACGTTTTGGATTTTCAGTTCAACATACAAGCGGTACCCAGGGTAAGGTTAAGTACTTTCCGAGACTCATGTTCGTCTCCCAGTCACAAATGGAATTAACTGAATAAAGTCCATTTTTACTGCTTATCAATAGGGGACAGGGCGGTTCTCAGTTCGGTCCACCACCCGTCTGACTTCTCGTTGTGTGATTTTTTAGTTTTGGGAAGAAATCAGTTCGGAGATTCCTACCCTCGGACCAGCACCACAATTAGCTCATTTGCAACCGAACTGGGGCCTTTCGTACACGTTTAGCCCTTGCTATGCCAGGAGAAGAAGGATCTGGTGGTTTTGCGAAAACCACAGCTCCTTTCCTTGGTCTACCTGGTCGTTTCTTCGGCTGCACTGGAGGTACAGGAGCAGCTTTGACCAGCTGTTTCCTAGGCCTTCCGCGCTTCCTATTCAAAACGACCGGGGGCGCCACCGGCTGGTCGGACGTATCTGTGCGAACCTTCGGCCTCCCGCGCTTCTTCGGACAGACCGTAGCTACCTTAGACTTCTCATATGATAAAGCCTTTCCTGGACCCAAAAGCCCAGGCGGGGTAGCCGTAAGTCCCGAGTCTGCTAAGGAACTGTCAGGTTTGGCAACAGATTTCCCTTGTCTACCCCCTCTTTTCTTTAGAGGCAGAGATTTACTGGAGGTTTCCTTGGAACTACCCTTTCGGATCTTCCTAGGTCTACCTCTCGGCTTGGCGCCTACAGTAATTTTCTCTTTCTCTACCTTCTTAGGACAATCTTTCCCTGGCACCACTCTCCCAGCCTCTAGTCTAAAGATTTCCATACCAGCCTGTTCCTGCCTTCGGAATTCTGGAGCCCGATCCAAGTTAACCGCTTGAATCGGCCCATTTTCATCGAAAGCCGGCTTCAGATAGTCGATATGGTATCGCATTAGACCTTCGGCTGTCTCCAGTTCACAGGTGGTACCTCCTATGAACCTTCTGATCTTATAAGGCCCGTCCCACTTGGGTCCGAGCTTCTTATTCGCTTTGGGGGGACAGAATCGGTACACCACCTCCCCCGCCTCAAAACTGGGGGGCCTAGAACGTTTGTTATAATCCCTAATCTGGTGAACCGCAGATATTCCGAGATTATCCCGCACGTACTGGTGTCCCTTTCTCATCCACTGTTTCAGGTTCTCAACAAAAGCAACCTTGCAAGGGAAATCAAGACTTCCTCTTTCAACTCCATGAACAATGTCCATGGGCGTTACCAACTCTTCTCCGAAGACTACTGAATTTGGTGTGCATAAAGTAGCAGCATGTACTGTCCCTCTATATGCATGAGCAATGCAAGGGGTCAGCATATCCCAATCTACTTCGTCCGAATCAGTCATACAAGACAGCTGTTCCACAAGAACTCTATTAAGCCTCTCGGACTGCCCATTACTCATAGGCCTGTATGGGAGGGTAATTAGCTTCTCGATTCCCAGCATGTCAAGTAGACATCTCAAGAGTTTAGACCGAAATTCAGGAGCTCCATCTGTCTGCAATGACACAGGACATCCGAATCTCAAGATCCATTCTCGAAAAAGAACTTCTGCACAGCTTTCAGCGGTGTGATCGGCCATGGGGTAGGCTTCGGCCCATTTAGAGAAATGGTCTACTACAACCATAATATAGCTGTTGCCTCTAGGGGTACTCCGAAGAGGCCCTAGAATATCCAACGATATTCGGTTCCATCTACCACCATGTTTTTCTTTCTTAAGATAAGAAATCCCACCACCACCTCTAGTCTTCCTCATATTACATTCCGGGCAAGCTCGTACCCACCGCCTCAGATCATAACTCATACCAGGCCAAAAATATCTCATCTTTGCTGACCAGACGTTTTTGAAGGTTCCGAAATGACCCGCAGTTTTGGCACCATGTATGCCCTGGAAGATCTCTTTCCTCATGGAAACAGGGACAATTTTCCTCCAGTATTTCTTTCCGGTGGCTAGTCTTGTCCACCCCAGACATAGCACACCATCTCTGACCTCCATACTACCAAGATGTCTGACAAATGTCCGAAACTCATTAGACTCACCAGCAAGATTTTCTCTGCTAGGAATCGGCACAGTTCCATCCAACATTTTCAGCAACCTTTTTACAAGTGGGTCGGCTTGCTGAGCTTCTTGCAACACGTTCCGTTGAGTCCCTAAGGAAACTTCGTTAGTGGCAATAACAGCATCATGCGCACCGCAATCTAGGCAGTCTGGTCTTCCACATTTTCTGGTTGGTAAGCGCGACAACGCATCAGCATTTTCATGCTGTTTACCAGCCCGATGCAAAATCATGCTCTGATCCAGCCCGAATTCCTGTAAGGTGAGTAGCCAGCGAGCTAACATATCGGTCGGATCCTTGAAATTGAGCAGCCAACGCAAGGAGGCGTGATCTGTCCGAACGATAAAATCCTTATTACCAAGCAAGTAATGTCGGAATTTTTGCAGGTAGGTCAGAACGGCAAGCAGCTCACGTTTTGTCGCACAATAGTTCCTCTGTGGCTTAGATAAACTATGGCTTGCAAAACACAGAACCACTTCCCTTCCTTCCTGGACCTGAGACAGAATTCCCGCCATGCCAAAACTACTTGCATCCGTATCAAGGATAAACTTACCCGAAGGTTGAGGATATCCGAGAGTAGGAGAAGAGATTAGCAAATTTTTGCATGTATCGAATGCATCTTGGCAACGAGGAGTCCACTCTATGGGTTTAGCATATCGTTTATCCTTGCCTGCCGCGGTTACAACGTCCTGCAAGGGAATCACTAATTTACCGAAATCTTTCATAAAATCTCGGTAATAGGAGGCGAATCCAATGAATTGCCTTACTTCCCTAGCATTCGTGGGGATTGGCCAGTCCTTGACTTTCTGGATCTTCTTCGGATCCGCCGAAATGCCATGGCCTGACACAATCCGACCCAAGTATTCCACTTTCTTGCGGAAAAATTCACATTTCTTGGGTTTCAAACGAAGACCATAATCCCGTATACGCTCAAGGACGAGTCTCAGGTTATCTAGGCACTCTTCGAGAGTTTTCCCAAAAACCACGATATCATCCAGATAGACCAGACATGATTTCCAACGAAGGCCATCCAACATCTGATCCATCATGCGTTGGAAGGTAGCGGGGGCATTACACAATCCGAAGGCCATAACCTTGAATTGAAATAACCCTACACTGGATAAGAATGCAGTTTTCGACTTGCTATCTTCATCCATCGCCACCTGCCAGTACCCACTCTCAAGATCTAAAGTACAGAACCACTGGTTACCACCAAGTGATTCTATGCACTCATCGATCCGAGGTAGTGGAAAGCTATCCTTTATAGTCACAGAGTTTAGCTGACGATAGTCAACGCAAAAACGCTGTGTGCCATCCTTCTTGGCCACCATGACAATAGGAGCACCCCAGGGGCTACTGCTATGTTCAATCCGGCCCTCTCTATACATTTTCCAAATCTCTGCCTCTGCCTTGTCTCTCTTCGCCACAGGAATACGCCGGTATGCTTGTTTGATCGGACAAGCATCTCCAGTGTCTATCACATGGCGAACTTTATCAGTACAACCAAGGGCTTTGCCACCTGGAAGAGAGAAACAATCTCGGAATTCTTCCAGCAAAGACAGAGCAACGTTCTTCTCGTTTTTCTCGGATAAATCCGAATCATCGACCAGCTTTTTCAGCGGGCACTCTGCACTCGGTGGTACCAAGATGTCGGGAGCTATCAGATCATCATCCGCCACAGGCGATTCTGTAACCTGTATAGAATTAATGATTGCCTCTCTGATAATATTGCTACCGTCATCCTCAGATAAAGCGGAATCCTCTGCCACAAGAGTAACTCTACTTAATCTGCCCACCATCCTTCGTTTGCCAATTTTCATTGGGCGATCGGACGGATTGCTGAAGGCTACCAAAGCGGTTGAACCTCCACCTGAAACATATGTATTCAGGCTCCCTAAGGCGAAGTCTTCTAGCAATCCTTGGTCTGGCTCGAACATCCAAGCATCCGATGCGTCTGAGCCACTATCAAAGTCCAATTCTGCGAGTGTAATAGATTTGGGCTCCATGATCACCGCTTTCCTAAGTGTCACAGCTATTCCAATATCTACTTCGTTCACAGTCATGGTCTTTATAGAGGAAAATTCTTCACCTTCGGACTTCTTTTTCCACTGTTTACATACAGTAGAATGTCCGAAGTTTTCCAAATAAAACACTCCTGACCAATCCAAACAACAACGGTGCACATAGTAAAAATCTGCACCTAATATCCCGTCTTCAGGGCCCTTCAGACCGCTGACTACCAGACATGTCATCATGTAAGTCCGACCCGACACTTCATATGGACAGAGCACGCTCCCATATGTAGTTATAGGCGTTCCATTACCCATCGAGCACGCCATACGCACCGAAATCATAGGCGGCGCATGTGGAAGGGATTCGTAGAAATCCTTGGTAATCAAACTCGTCGTCGCGCCTGGATCTACCAAGAAATAACCACTCTTCCCACCTATGCCTACAGGGGCATACCATCTCTCCCTCACCAGTAATTTGGAAGGAATCTCCAGAGTTTCCAGCTGTTGAACAGAAACTTTCTGAATCCGAGCAGACTTCTCTTGGCCTTTTTCTACCAAGACAACCTGACCTGACTCAGCTTGGTACTCGGCCTGTCCCCAACGCACGCCAGGGCTCTTGTCCGAGCATCCCTGAATCTTTTCAGGAAGAAAATCACCGTCCGGCAACGGCCTAGGACCTCCAGCTATCAGATCGGGTAGCTTCTTGTCGTTAAGCTTTAACCCTATCTTACACACCGGTGCCTGGGCTGATTTCCCAGTTTCTAGACTACTACCAAGATCCTCGCGGACTGTGGTACTAAGAAGCGTGTTGTCCGAGGCTCCCGTATCGCTTACTACAGGAGCCGAACCTAGTTTTCCGAAGCCGGCTTCCCTCCGGGAGCGCTTTGCTTCTTCACAAGTTCGAGTAGAGCTTTTTTAGTGGGGCAAGCCGAGGCGAAATGCCCCTCCTCACTACAAAAATAGCATTTTCGAACTTGCCAGGTTCTTCTCTCTCTACCCCCAGCAGACTTCTTATACTGCTGGGTTGAGGAATTCGACTTTCCTTGCTTTTCCTGCCATGTTTGGAAAGCTTGCACTATCGCATTGCCGGGATCGTCGGACTGATCATCATCGTCGGACTCCTGCAACGCCAGTGCCTGGCTAACCTGTACCATGGCCTTTTCTTTGGCACTTGCCTTCTTGCTCTTCCCCAACTGGGAACCTTCGGCTGCCGCTCCCTCCAATGGGATAGCAACAGCCAACGGACCTATAGCAGCAGATTGCAAGACAGCAGCGTTCGCGAAATCCATATGACAACTCTCCCACACCTCAGCCCAGTGAATTGCTTGGAGAAGGTCAAACGGCTGTTTAAGCTTCACCCACGCAGCTTTCTCCTGGTTGATCAAGCCTTTCAAGAAGACTCTCAAGCAGAGGGTGCGAAGAGTATTATCCAGATTAATTCCGAAAGCATGTCTAGCACGTTTGGCTACCTCATTGGCAAACATACGGCTCGGCTGCTTAGGGGTTTGTCTGCAGTTATAGAATTCGGACTGCTTCTTTTCAAGAGAATGCTCACCGAAGTTGGCATCCATATGGTCTACAAAACCAATAAGATCCAAACCTGGGGGCAAATCTCCCATCTCGCCTAGCTGACGACGGCAGCTACACTTAAGCTGCATAAGGAACTGTTCCGGAGTCCAATTATGCGCTTCGGCTAGCACTTTCATCTCTCCGAGATGTGTCCGCCAGGAATCCTTAGGATCCCAGTTTCGTATAATCGCCGGTTTAGGGGCATGATTAACGTTCGTTGCCACAAACTGATACCTGAAGGTGAGTTCGGCGCCTATAGCGCCTTCATACTTCAGGCCCTGCACCACTGACTTATCCCGAAAGTAATTTGATACTTGATTAGTCATATGTCGCATGGGAGAATTGTCAATCGCATGAACGCCAGGTATTTGGATTCCAGAAGCATCTGGCAACCCTCCGACTGTAGTCCATTGCCGACCAGCATTTCTCACATATTGACTATTGTCAACATGACCACGCACATACGTTGTGGAAGCAGTTGGTCTCTTAATGCTGGAGTGCGCTCCAACATAAGGCCTACCCCCTCCCCCTCCGTGAAGAGGAGACGAGGCAGTGAATGTCACCGTATCTTTTTGCCTAGGTGTCCTGGATCCTCCACGTGGAGGAGAAGCTTGCTGGGTTTGGTTAGGCTGATTAGAACCCGCTACACGCCCTCCGCTGGAAGTAGCATGTTGCTCAGGTTCGCCTGCAGACTGTCCACCAACCGCTTCGGACAACTTTAGACGCTCGGGCACGGGTGTCCGAGCAGCCTTTTCTTCACAAAAATGCCTCGGAGTGAGGAGGATGTATGATCCACCACCTTCCTTAGGATATGTAGGTCTCTCTACGCCTAATGGCGGAGAAACTCCTCCTATCCTAGGGGGCGAACCATAAAGATCCGTATCCTCAACATCCGAAGAATCATCCAACATGTTCTTCATTCGTGACATGTCATCCACCCTGGCTACCTCATTCCGCAATTTCTCATTCTCTACACGAAGCTGACGTGTAGTGGCATGGCAGTCATCGGTTACTTGAACCAACGTGCTCTGGAGGTCTCGATTCTGCTCTATGAGCTGATCAATAGTTCCACGAGCATCGTGCATTGACTGTCCCTGCACAGAATAGGCATGGCGCCAGGAGGCCACTTCAGTCCTCAACTGCTCTTTTTCTTCCTCCTCAAAAGAATCTGCTATCACAGGATTCCTTCGAAACTCAGTCCATTGACCTCCAGCAGCGGCAACAGGCTGTAGAGTCAACTTCGGACTGGTCACTTTTACCTTCGGATTAGTTTTCTTTGCACCAGAGCCAGGAGTAGGTTTGCGATAACCCTTCATACCAGCTGGTGAAATGCGCAGGCCAACTTGGGCCGCTGCATCCGCCACCTGGACTCCATTTGCATTGGCAGCCATCTAAAAGATTTACCAAAATCTTTAGCAAAGTTTAAAACTATAAGCCCAACACTCAATCGATAAGACAGAAAGCCAAGTTTGGTCACGGCACCAATTGTAGTGAATCGGACTACTGTAGAGTATCTGTGTCGCAGGTTCGTTTCCCTTGGCGTATCCGAAGCTTATCAATCGAGAGTTACATAGAACAAAAGGAACAAAGGCAGGCGCTACCTGTTCACTTGGGTTTTATTGTGAGGTTTCGGAACTGGCATCAGTTCGCATCAGACCTGACTGGACTGTGGACTTCGGATTACCTGGCCAGCCAGGTAACCCTCATCCAAAGGTGTCCATCAGACATATACATCAACAGTCAACAATTCACAATGAGTGGTTTAAGTAACACTATCCACACTGAGAGGTTTATCATGGCCTCTACAGCTTACATTAAATGGTAGAAACCCAGGTCGTGGTTACTATCGACCAACAGCTGGCTGCTGTTAAATATATAAAAGGCGACAGGCAAAACATATGATTTAGACTAAAAAGTCCCGCGGACCAGTAGTGACCACTGGGGAGGTTCGGACGAACTAACCCTCAGCGGCCACCTACACCCAATATCACCACACATACTTCATTATATATATAGTACACGTGTCCCCCACTAGAGTTAATAATGACTCCTCACACCAGCAGTTCTTGACTCACTGGGGGCAGACGCCTGTACAAGTTCCTTGATGTTTATTTATAGCATTGAGATTCATGTTTACATCTCTATTTATATAAAACAGAGTACTAAAGAACTCATCAACCATATGAACCGTCAACATTACACCTCTTACTCTTGTCTCCATGTAACTGTAATTTAACAGTGTCTAACCAGAATTGGTATGTACCATAACAGATTCAGTATTCTATTCTATATTTATATTTTATATTTCGATTTTGAGATTGCATTATATATGAAAAGATGAGATCAAGCCGGTTCCAATGATAGTAAACAGTCTAATTATCCAATAGGTATTTCTAGATTTTAAGTTTGATATTTCTATTTTGGAAAACAAATTTGCAATATTTCGGGGGGGGGGGGGGGTCGTAAACATTAAAGTAACTAAATTAGTCAATGTGAAGACCTTTAAATCGAAAGGATATATTATATAGATTGTCCTGATATTTGATACATCGATTGATATAGCTATAAGTGATACACTCCCTCCCCAAGAATCAGAACATTCCAATAATGTGATCTTGTGAAAAACACTTTGAAAAATATCATTTTTGCGACTTATGACTCATTTTCCTGAAACACATCACATATTAATCTGATGCACCCTGTGTTCCAACTCTTGTGTAGTTCCCTATTAGTCACTTTAAGAACTTCTTATATTTTTCTCTCCGAAAAGGTAACAGTGGGAAAACATGATATCTCATTCCATAAGCTTGTCGACCCTTTTGTCACACTTATTCTGTAATTGTATATCTCAGGGATGAACAAACAATTTTGTAATCTAATCTAACAAGATTGAAGTAATGAGAAGGTGCGCAACAGATAAATCACCCCTATCATTCAGGGTCGTCATTAAATATCCAACAAACAGATTGGTCAAAGCTAGTTTTTGTTGTTGTTTTTTTTTTTGGGGGGGGTTGTTTCATTGTATTTGTATTTAGATATTTTACTCAGCTACTAACTACATTTTGCAACATGTCTCAGTCAGTGCTGATAAAAAGACAAATATATTTTACAAGATCATAAACCTAACTGGGAATGAGACCTATATTATAATATATTATCGAGATCATTGATAGTCATCATGAAAATATGAGAATAGGGGATTTGCATAGCCGGCATTTTGAATCTTAATTCGCGTGGAATTATGGGACTAATGGTACTGTATAAAATATATAGAAAACATGCCATGTTCAGCACGGGATATGTATCAATGCTCTAATGTCAATATCCATGTGTTACACATGTTCCATCACACTAGTCCCCATCTTTCCCATCATGCATTTTGTTAACATAGATCATTTATACAAACTATGATACTGGTGGAAACATTCATGCAATTTTCGATAAAAATTTTGCCAAATTTGTGTATGTCCAATTGAACAGAATCCATCCCAGCATGCACTGCAGTAGACATGCGCAGTGGGAAATGCAAATCCCCTATTAAAAACACTTAACTTGATGGCTCAAGGCAACCATGTTGGTTTCTTCACCAACATCCTCCCTCTACATAATCAGGCAGTAGGCGAATAAATAATATAAGTTAGGAAACCAGCACGTCTTCCAGGTCAAAACTGATCAACTGATACAAGAGAAAAAAAATAATTTGGAATGCAAGTGAATACAAACGGATCTGATAAAGACATCATTATGAACCTCCTCGGCGTCATGAGTCTTCGCCAAAAGAGTTGCCTTGTCTGCCTCTGCTTGTTTCTTGGTAATACAAGGGTCAGATTTTCAGAAAATGTACAATTCACCTTCACTAATCCTCTCAAATAACCCAAATTATAGACGAAAATAAAGTTCAAAATAAAGTCCAACCTAACCAAACCGATTGCTAGAATCAATGCAATGCCGAGTATACTCGAATTTACCTAGTATTGACCAACTTGCAGACTAATTTAGCAGAATTTACTAAATGTGTAGTGCTGCCAATTGTACATTTTCTGAAAATCTGACCCACAAGTCTCCACGAAGGTGAGATAAACAGGAGTTCCTCTCTCTGGAACATCTTCTTCTTCGACCCCTGCAATGGAGGCTTAGGCCCTGCCCACACACAGCCGACTTGCCTCCGGATTGTAATACATTTTGTATTTTGTGTTTATTTGTATTCTTTATATTATATTGTATTATATTATATTTCATTATATTAAAGTGCCTTTCTGTCTCTTAAAATCTCACTGAAATGGTCCTGGGTAAGACCATGAAGTGCCCTTCTGTCTCTTTTCTCTCTCTCCCTTCTTCTCTATCTCTATTTCCTGGATATGATCATAAACTGCCTCCCTCTCACCTCTCCCGCCCTTGATATAAAACTTCAAAGTGTTGATAAGGGCGTAAAGCAACCAATCTCACTCACTCACTCACTCTCAGCTCTCCCGCCCTTGATATAACCATATTAAATGTGTTGATAAGGGCGTAAAGCAACCAATGTCACTCACTCACTCCCTCTCAGCTCTCCCGCCCTTGATATAACCATATTAAATGTCTTGATAAGGGCGTAAAGCAACCAATCTCACTCACTCACTCACTCTCAGCTCTCCCGCCCTTGATATAACCATATTAAATGTCTTGATAAGGGCGTAAAGCAACCAATGTCACTCACTCACTCCCTCTCAGCTCTCCCGCCCTTGATAGAACCATATTAAATGTGTTGATAAGGGCGTAAAGCAACCAATCTCACTCACTCACTTCACAGGAAGAATCTGGACGGTGGGTATGTATCACTCCCTATCTCACATTATATTATATTATATTATATTATATTATATTATATTATATTATATTATATTATATTATATTATATTATATCATATCATATTATATACTAAATGTCTAATAGCCTAGCAAACTATCCTCTTATGGTAACGGCTGGAAGTTTGTTTACCCATTTGTCATCCTCTTTACCTGTACAACGTGTCAAATAAACTATATTCCAATTCAATCCAAATGTCTGGAAGATCTCTATTTGAGAAGGCCACGACATTGTTCAGTCTAGGCCCAAAGATGGGAGAGTCCCTTCAGCCGAAGGGAAAGCCTCTCGCCTCAAACCGCAAAGTGCCATTATAATTACATTAAGACCGCACAATGTCATTATATTCCCATTAAAACGCCGAGTCTTAGGCGAGGAGACCGATAAACAAATTAGGCTGACATACCATTCTTATCTGATCTGAGGGTTTGGACCTATGGTGTGTTGTTGATGTAGACCATCAAGAAGACTAATGGATAACTTTCTACTCTAATCTGATCACTGGTTTTAAACAGATTATGGGTCATATTTTCAGAAAATGTACAATTCACCTTCACCAATCATTTCAAATAACCCACATTTAAGACAAAAATGAGCTTCAAAATGCAGTTAAACATAACAGAACTGATACTATGAATCAATATGATACCAAATATACTCAGATATACCCGGTATTAATCAATTTTCAGCCTAGTTTAGCAGAATTTCCTAAATGTGTAGAGCTGCCAATTGAACATTTTCTGAAAATCTGACCCTTATAATGATCGTATATATACAGAGCTCGTTAGGAACACACTTAAGGTTTGATGTCACAGATGGCGTTGGCCTGATTCACATAGTGAGTAACATAATGTCTTTCCACTCTAATTGGCAAAAGTGAATATTATATGGACAGGCCATTATATGGGCCGGTGTGTCATGTTGAGAAATACCTCTATAATATATGGGTCATATTTTCGGAAAATGTACAATTGGCAGCTCTACACATTTAGGAAATTGTCCTAAATTAGGCTGAAAAAGGATGAATACTTGGTATATCTGGGTATATTTGGGATCACATTGATTTAAGGTATCAGTTCTGTTAATTCAAACTGCATTTGGAAGCTCACTTTTGTCTTAAATGTGGGTTATTTGAGCGGATTGGTGAAGGCGAATTGTACATTATATGAAAATCTGACCCATATACTCATACTCATACTCATACTCAAAATGTGAGACATATTTATTGTCAAACAAAAGTAATATTTTCATGTATTTATGTGTTTAGTTTGTAGAGCTTCATGAGATGTATAAGCTATAGAGGTCATATGGAATAGAATCATGTCTAGAATTTATGGCAACGCGACAAAACATTCACCATGTGAACATGCGTATTTTTCTATAATCAGCTTGTAGAAGATGTCACATAGTTCAAACAACTCAAAGTCATTAAAAATGGCACAAGGTGTATGGGTGAAATCGCCTAGATGGGTGAAATCGCCAGAAAATGTACAATTGATCTTCACCAAATCTCTCAAATAACCCAAACTTAAGACAAAAATCAGGTTCAAAATCCAGTTCAACCTAACCAAACAGACTGTTTGAATCAAGGCAATGTCAAATATTCTCAGATATACCTAGTATTGACCATTTTACAGTCTAATTTAGTACAATTTACTAAATGTGTAGATCTGCCGATTGTACATTTTCTGAGGATCTGACCCAGATATGTAAAGTTGGTAGCTGTACACATTGAGTAAATTCTGCTAGATTTGGATGAGAAATGATAAACACGTAAAACTACGTATATCTGAATATATTTGATATTATTGTGTTTATTCTAGACGTCTGCCCCGTTTTGTTGAACTGTGTTTTGAAACTCATTATTATCATAAAATTGGGTTCTTTTGGATGATTGATGAAGGCAAATTGTACACTTTCTGGACATAATTGGGTCAGATTTTCAGAAAATGTACAATTGGCAGCTGTACACATTGTAAAGGTAGGCTGCAATTTAGTCAATACTAGGTAAATTCGAGTTAGCTAGTTATTGTATATATGATATTCTACTAGGCCTACCCATAATTATATATATAAAAAGCTAAATCTAGACAAGTATAGTAAATAGCCCTTGAATTATCAAACAAATAGCCCTGAAATTCTTGTTTTAGTATATCTCATTGTAAGTTGATTTCGGCAACCAACAACCAACCAGGAACCCACTGGAAGACTTGGAATCTAGGATCCAAAATTGAGCCTCATTTTTGTACTTATTTGTGCAAATAAAAAAAATTTTGAATTGAATTGAATTGAATTGAAATACTTGCTGAAACATCTCAGGACATGATTAAGTCGCCCTCCAAAAACTGATCTGGTGGCTGATATTTATAAGTATATGGACAGATTCCAACTTTCTTCAGAATACAATTATATAAAAAGGTAGATTAAATCATGTGTATGATCATAAAGGCGACTATATGGGTCAGATTTTCAGAAAATGTACAATTCACCTTCATCAATTCTCTCAAGTAAGCCACATTTAAGACAGAAATGTGCTTCAAAATGCAGTTTAACATAACAAAACTGATACTTTAAATCAATGTGATACTAAATATACTCAGATATACCCGGTATTCTTCATTTTTCAGCCTAATTTAGGAGAATTTCCTTAATTTGTAGAGCTGCAATTGTACATTTTCTGAAAATCTGACCCATATAAGGATAATGGGGGTGGGTGGGACTATGGCATGGAAGGCGTGGACGACAGGGCTCATGGGCGGGTCTTTAATAAAGTTGTTGACATTTCTTGTGAACGCCTAAACAGGAATGTTCCTGGGCCAGGTCGTTTGTAAATGGGTCAGGTTTTCAGAAAATGTACAATTGGAAGATCAACATATTTAGTAAATTCTCCTAAATTAGAATGAAACACCATCAACACTCGGTATATCCGGATATCTGTTTGGTTATGTTGAACAATATTTTGAACTTGATTTTTGTCTTAGATTTGGGTTATTTCAGGGAATTGGTGAAGGTGAATTGTACATTCTCTGAAAATCTGACCCAAATGTACGATTAGGAACTGTACATATTTGGTACATTCTAGAAAATAAGACTAGAATACTATCATTGAATGTTACACATATTTAGGGGAAGTCGTCAGAAAATATACTCTCGGTGTTAATGTCCGTAGAGCAGGGACACTACAATAAGGGATTACTTCTATCAGTCTTAGGGAGTTACTCTCATCTTTAGGAGCTCGTCAGGTATATATATGAATATGGATATATTCATATGGAGTGATATCTCCAATGGGAACTAGGCTTGGCAGCTCTACACATTTAGTAAATTCTGCTAAATTATGTTCATAAAGGATACTTACTACGTATATCTGGGTATATTTCGGGTTACGTTGAATCAAAACATCATTCGAGTTATGTTAAACTGAGTGTTTATCATATTTTTTTGTCTCGAAATTGGACAATTTCTAACCTCATTTTTCTATGTGGGCTATTTGAGAGTATTGGTGAAGGCACATGTATTTGGCTTTGAGTTGATATCATGAATGTATTATTCTGTATTTCTAAACTTATTCTTTTACCTCTTAGCTATTTGAGATGATTGGTGAAGGCGATATGTACATTCAGGGAACCTGTCCCACAGATATAAGCCTACTAGTCTAGATCTACTTTTTCTCATTTACTTATGAAGATTCCAGTGTGTACAAAATAGAAGACGGCACACTGTTTGGATTCAAACTGATGTAAATAAAAACTTTAAATACAATAATCAAGATTGTATTTTCTCCCATTCCAACATAAAAGAATAACTGTGTAGATTTACAAAGGTCTACAGGAGAGACCAGGGTGTCTCTAGACAGAACTACCTGGGATTCTGGGCATTGTGACGGTCAAGGGGCGGTAGCCCCACAACCTCATTGGTCTTGGGTAAGACCATAAAGTGCCTTTCTGTCTCTCTCTACCTTCTTCTCTATCTCTATTTCCTGGGTAAGACCATAAAGTGCCTTTCTGTCTCTCACTCCCTTCTTCTCTATCTCTATTTCCTGGGTATGACCATAAAGTGCCTTTCTGTCTCTCTCTCCCTTCTTCTCTATTTCTATTTCCTGAGTATGACCATAAAGTGCCTTTCTGTCTCTCTCTCCCTTCTTCTCTATCTCTATTTCCTGGGTAAGACCATAAAGTGCCTTTCTGTCTCTCTCTACCTTCTTCTCTATTTCTATTTCCTGGGTAAGACCTTAAAGTGCCTTTCTGTCTCTTTTCTGTCTCTCTCTCCCTTCTTCTCTATCTCTATTTCCTGGGTAAGACCATAAAGTGCCTTTCTGTCTCTTTTCTGTCTCTCTCTCCCTTCTTCTCTATCTCTATTTCCTGGGTAAGACCATAAAGTGCCTTTCTGTCTCTCTCTCCCTTCTTCTCTATTTCTATTTCCTGGGTAAGACCATAAAGTGCCTTTCTGTCTCTCTCTACCTTCTTCTCTATCTCTATTTCCTGGGTAAGACCATAAAGTGCCTTTCTGTCTCTCTCTCCCTTCTTCTCTATTTCTATTTCCTGGGTAAGACCTTAAAGTGCCTTTCTGTCTCTCTCTACCTTCTTCTCTATTTCTATTTCCTGGGTAAGACCATAAACTGCCTCCCTCTCAGCTCTCCCGCCCTTGATATAACCTTCAATGTGTTAAAGAGATAAACCACAGTTCAAATGGGAAAAAAACGGAAAATAACATTTTGTTTAAACTTTGCCTCGTGAAAGAACAAGGTTATGTGAATTCAAAAAGCCAATAAAAACAATATGTCACCGGGTTAGTTTTCATTTTAGGGAGCCTCAAAATTTATGGTTGTTCACTATAGAAGTCTATGAGAAAAGGAAAATTTTTTCGTTTTTTCAGTATAAAAAAAAAATTGAAAATAACTTTCTCCTAAAAATCTCTATCAACATAGCTAACATATTGCTTTACCCTTTCAAGCAATAAAAAATGGGGGTCACCGACCTTTTAAAAAAGTTATTCAACTGAATCTGCATGGTGGTGAGTTAAAAACAGGAATATTGAAGATTTTCAAAGCTAAATAATATATTTCAAAATATGTTGATACCCTGTTCTTTAATACATGAGGGCAAACATCTATAGTGGTTATGTTTAGAAGACATTTCAATTGAAAAATGTTATTTGTCTGTCTGAAATCTTGGAAAAACTGAGAAAATATCCATTTTTCCCACATACTTCAATACTAAACTTTGCTGGTCTCTAGAAAGAAAAAAAATATGCTGAGATCCATTTTTTTTTTTGCTTTTTGTTATCCTCCAACCATGTACTTTCTCAAGACAAAGTTTGAAAAAATTACTGTCAATCCTTATTTTTCATGCATTAGTTCCTTTAACTCCCGCCTGCAGCAGTGCGGAGAACAGTGGTTTATCTCTTTAATACACACTAGGTTTAAAGCAACCAATCTCACTCACTCACTCACAACCTCATCGGTGAATATACACAATGCTGAGAATCAAGGATTGTTCTGTGTTTCTTTCACCCGGCGCACTAAATTAATGATAGATTAACATGATCTACAGTGATTTTGATGAATAAATAGTTAAATAATTAATAGTAGTCGAGTGACACCAAAACTATGAGTCAGCAGATTTTATGATCTTTGAGTTTATTAAAACTGTTGTTTAGTAGTCGTGCGATTCCTATGTTTCGGATCTAGTGGTGATCTTTTGCCAGGGAATGGTTACAGATGAAAAATACAGGGAGTATATTAAAATTGTGTAACATGCGTTGCTAGGCTACCATGTCAATACATTTAATACAGGCATCTCAGTTAAATGATTATTTCTTTCGCTTGATTTGTTCCGAAAACATCCTGAAAGAAGAGCCAGAACTGCGGAATATCAGAAAGAATGCATGCGCACAGTGTACCCAAAACTAGGTTGAGCGTGCAATATCGCTTCAGTTACTGACCAGCTAAACAATATGCAGAGCCTATGTTATCTCTATGGGCTGAGCATATCAAGGTTGAAATAATATGTTCTATATAACTAACAATAAAGACAAACATTAAACAAAATTAAACTTGATTCCACAATTACTGAAATTTTAATAAGGTTTTCAAAGCTGTGTACGATCAATGAAGGACATGGACAAAACCCTTACCCCTCACTTCACAATGTGTATACATACATTATATAACTTTACACTGGCTTCACCTTAGTTTGAAATGTTTTATATACATTATGGAAAGGAAGGTCCGCCCTAGTGTCTCTGCCTCTATTCTCAGTGATGTGGGGGGGGGGGGGGGCACAGGGGCCATGGCACCTCCACCAATTAAATTGAGGGGGCCAGAGTACGGTCCCCTACATCCTCCCCTGATTTCTTCCCCCCTCTTCTTTCCATCCCCCTCTCCCTCTCCTATTCCTACATCCTCTTCTTCACTCTCCCACTCCTCTGCATGTAGGTCCCCCTGGACGTAGGTTGTGGGAAATGACGTAGTATCTCACAGGGGCTTACCCAGGCTATAAATAGTGTAGAGAGCACAATTTAAAAAACGCTTCACAATCCCATTTTCACCCCAGATACCTTCACAAACCACATATAATGTCCTCCAGAGAGGGTGGACAGAACTCTACAGATAAGTAAAACGGTTGGTAAAACAACAAATTCCGAAAACATCTGAGACAAAGAAACCCGGGCCCTCTTTTCTACCTATTTTCGTAGAAATCGCTCTTCCCTTATATTATATTGATGGATGGATGGATATCTCACGTAAGTAACATAAGTCGAAGGGGTGGAGGTTTTACGCCTTGTAATAATTGGGGTTTTTTCGGTTTTTTTTTGGAGTTTTTATAATTGAGGTGGGTATATATATATATGGTGGTATTGACGGGTAAGTAAGGTGAATTTCAAAGATTTGTTTCAATCTTTTAGGTCCAGGTTTCTCATATTCGGGTTCAAGTTATTCCAGAGCAAGGTAGGAACGGAAGGATAATGTCAATTAGGACACGACTCGACTTTCTGCTTTTATAAACAGGGAAAAAACAACCCTTACTGAGGAATTTCAAACATTACACAATAGGAATACTGTGAATACAAGACAAAGGGACGCAGCAATTATACCTCCCTTCCTAATACACGGGGCCCATGGTTACACATTCATGACTTTTTTTTTCTTTCTTTGTCTTGAGTAGCACTGGAACATTGTCTTGAATGTAATGTATAAATACATGATGTATTCTTGATTATTAATGGTTAATATGAAAGAGCACGGCGTCGATAAAACTGTATCATAATGTTTCTTAATTTTTCTTCCTCTCAAAAACTCGCCATTGATAAGGTGAAATGAGTTGGAATCCTTGTTTTTAACTTTCTTATTTCATTTTATTACACCTTACCTAAAAGTAGTATTATATAAAGTCAGCTTATATAGAATATGTAAACGTATCATGTACTGCCCTAAGTAGAGTTGATGTATAAAATGTTTTCTCTATCTGTTAATTCGATCAGGCTGTCCTGAAAATATTCATACTATATACGTGTGGAAATGTTGTAGACCTGAATAAAATATTTTCTAAACTAAAACTAATGTTTTATTTTTTATTGCGAAAACATTTACAGGCAAGCCTGCTAATCTCATGTTACACATTTCAAAACAGATTTTGTTTATTAGACTTTGATAAGTTCGTTCGAATTAATCAATTTAAATATTTTAATGATAGAATGTTGAGGGCTAGTCTAGTACCAAGGAACTGCACTCACACGAAGGAGCGACCAATCAAAAGCGTCGTACCTCACCCACCTTTGCCACGCCTTCCATTCTAGCCACTTATTCTTCATATGAAATATATATCGTCTTCATACCTCTAGGCATCGTCATTATGATCCACGTCCCCCGCGCATATCATAAATGCGCAAATATACCTTGTATTGACAATTTCACCGTCGAATTAAGCAGAAGTTAGTAAGTCTTTAGATCTGCCGATTGTACATTTAATGAAGATCCAACCCACAAGGACCAGACCACAGTGTATGATGGGTCAGATTTTCAGAAAATGTACAATTCAACTTCGCCAATCTTCACAAATTACCCATATTACAGACGAAAATAAAGTTCAAAATACAGTTCAAGCTAACCAAACAGATTGCTAGAATCAATGCAATGCAGAATATACTCGAATTTACCTAGTATTGACCAAATTGCAGCATAATTTAGCAGAACTTACTCAATGTATACAGCTTCCAATTGTACATTTTCTGAAAATCCGACCCGTATCTGAATGACAAGTGCGGTTCCCTGGCTCACCTCCTCGGGTCGTCAACCCATTCTTCTACCCTACCTTCTCTGTTTATCAGAGTGGAAAACAGAGATTGGTGTATGGGTGGGGTTAAAAAACTGGTATCACTGTTGTTAACCTATAGTTATAACTTAACTGACCCCTAGAATTAAAACTCATTGAATCTTTTCTCTGACGGAAATGCTCGGAAAAGCTAGAATTCATTCTGATGTTTGTCATAATTCGATGGCTTCTGTTTTTTGTTCATAGACTATGACTTACATACTCCTCCGAGGTCCTACATGAGGATATAATATGTCTACATAATAGCAAACCCCCTTCAATATAACCAGTGGACTGATCTAAATAAAGGTGAATACACAGAGGTGAAAGTATATTGAATATGTGGGGAAATTAACTTCAATTTGGAAGAATTCTGATTGCGTGACAATCGTCACGTAAAGATTTGCTCAACAACCGTGACATGTACACGAAGGGAGTGCACAATTGGAACACATGTCGATGTAAATACGTCATCCTGAAGTTTGAAGCTGGTATTGAAGCAAGAATACATACATTTCTAACATGCTTTTATCGTATACATATAAGAAAACGAACATTTTAACGGCAAACCTAATGAAAGACACTACGAACTTCATAGCAACCAAAAGCTCTTGCTTGTTATAATTACTGATAACTTACCAACCTAATTATGATTGGGTCATGTCTGTATTTGTATCCTTATCAGTTTTATTATATCGCTACAACACCACGAAATGTTCTTCAAATATAGTGTAACGTGTACATGGTGTTTGATATGGAGAACACTCCAACTGTTTCTGGGTGAGACCATAAAGTGCCTTTCTGTCTCTTTTCTATGTCCCTCTCTCCCTTCTTCTCTATCTCTATTTCCTGGGTATGACCATAAAGTGCCTTTCTGTCTCTTTTCTCTGTCTCTCTCTCCCTTCTTCTCTATCTCTATTTCCTGGGTATGACCATAAAGTGCCTTTCTGTCTCTTTTTCTCTGTCTCTCTCTCCCTTCTTCTCTATCTCTATTTCCTGGGTATGACCATAAAGTGCCTTTCTGTCTCTTTTTCTCTGTCTCTCTCTCCCTTCTTCTCTATCTCTATGTCCTGGGTATGACCATAAAGTGCCTTTCTGTCTCTTTTCTATGTCCCTCTCTCCCTTCTTCTCTATCTCTATTTCCTGGGTAAGACCATAAAGTGCCTTTCTGTCTCTTTTTCTCTGTCTCTCTCTCCCTTCTTCTCTATCTCTATTTCCTGGGTATGACCATAAAGTGCCTTTCTGTCTCTTTTCTATGTCCCTCTCTCCCTTCTTCTCTATCTCTATTTCCTGGGTATGACCATAAAGTGCCTTTCTGTCTCTTTTCTATGTCCCTCTCTCCCTTCTTCTCTATCTCTATTTCCTGGGTAAGACCATAAAGTGCCTTTCTGTCTCTTTTCTATATCCCTCTCTCCCTTCTTCTCTATCTCTATTTCCTGGGTATGACCATAAAGTGCCTTTCTGTCTCTCTCAGCTCTCCCGCCCTTGATATAACCATATTAAATGTAGGGCGTAAAGCCACCAATCTCACTCACTCACTCACTCCAAATGTTTCTATATCCAATACTATGTCTATACTTGTGTTTCTATTTCTATATCCAAGAGAAAAATATACCCTGTAATATTGTATCGCATAGTTATCCGGATCTAATAAATGATACATGATGCATGTAAATATTAAATAAAGACCTCCATGAGGTGGTCCACTAGAGAGGCGAAATATTGGTGAAATAAATCGGCTTGAGCGATTTTTTTATATGCCTTTCTGAGCTCTACATTGTTATTTAATCAATAAACGTCTTAATAGGATTCTAATGGCATTTTGCGGTTCGAAATATGGACGCCACAACAGCCAAAATATTACCAGAATTATGCCTACATTCTACAAAATACTAAATTCATTATTCTTTGTAAAAAAAAATATAACTTTAGAGCTAATTGTTTTTATTGTAGATTACAGGGGTATGATGCATGACAAAATTCATTCTAATGCTCCTTTTCCTTGCTTACGTTGGGAATTCCTTCTCTAGGAATGGAATAGCAAGGAAAAGTAGCCAAGGAAGGAACTAGTAGGTCCGATTTGCAGGAAATGTACAATTGGCAGCTGTAAACATTTAGTAAATTATATTAAATTAGGCTGCAATGTGACCAATACTAGGTAAATTTGAGTATATTTGGAATTGGATTGATTCTAGCAATCTGTTTGGTTTGTTGAACTGTATTTTGAACTTTTTTTCATCTGGAATTGCGGTTATTTGAGAGGATTGGTGAAGTTATATTGTACATTTTCTGGAGACTTCACCCTAGTAGGTAATGATTTGTTACGCAACGGAGTCCATGCTCTCAAACAAAGGCATTTCATTAGGTTTAATTTGAAATCAAAGTATTTCATTAACTATTACTTTTACAAGTTCAGTGAATTTGAAAATGAATTCGAATTTGAATTTTTTTATTCCATTCATCGAATGATATCTAAATATGACATTTCGAGCTATAATGTTCTTATGTAGAATACAATATCGCATTCGTCATTAACTGATGTCGAGTCTCTAGAATTGGTACAATATGTTCCATTCTTCAGACTTGTATCAAATAACTGTCTCGAAAAATGTATTCTATTCAAATGCAGTAAGCAACCAAAATACATTATGGTCATCAGTTATTGCCTTTCATATTTCTCTGACAATAATGATAGTAAACCGTTTTGAAGTTGTATAAAATAGCCATCATTCAAAATTAAATATAAATAGAACTGGCTAACAATACAAATAGGAATCAAACAAGGCAATCAAGTTATTTGTTTAAGAAGTTTGGTGAATTAAATCAATATTTCTCACCTTATATAGCAGCCACGCCTTAGTGATATCTATATGTATTCCCTATATGTTTCTGTGAACGGCTAGGTTGTCCAGGTAAAGTCTCCCTCTCTCACTCTCTCTCTCTCTCTCTCTCTCTCTCTCTCTGTGAACTCCCTCTACGTGCCTTCGTTCAACCACAGCCGTCCCAGACTGATAGTTACTGCGGAACTGCTATGATGAGCGGTGTGGAGACGTTTGCTTCACGGCTAGATGCGCATGGTTGATCTCACCCCTTTAGCCTAGTTGTGGTTGTAGAAGGGTCAGATTTCCAGAAAATGCACAATCTACCGTTCTACACATCTATCAAATTCTGCTAAATTAGAGTGAAAAATGATAAATACTAGGTATATCTGAGTGTATTTTGTATTGTATTCATTCTATAAGTCTGTCTGGTTATGTTGAAGTGTATTTTGAACCTTATTTCCTTCTTAAATTTGGCTTATTTGAGAGGATTGGTGAAGGTTAATTGTACTTTTTTTGAAAATCTGACTCATAGGGCAGGGGTGGGGTTAGGTGTGAATGGTGTGTGTGGGTGTGTGTGTGGAGGGGTGGGCGGTGCTTACAGATCTCTGCTATTACCATGAACAATATGAGATTTTGTCAAAACAATTCGATAACCTTACAACGTACTTCAATGTAATGCCTACCAAAGAATGCATCTTAGTGGTAGAAAATATAATTATAATTAATGTATTAGTTTAATTGTTTTAAAATCACATCAGGCGCTGATATAATTATGAACATAGCCATAGTTTCTTGTATTCTATTCACAATTCCAAAATCCCCGAATAAGTAATAATTTCGTGTTTTTGTGTGTTTTCTTTTCTTTAGTTTTTTTTCCGTTCATTCATAATCTTATAAAATGCGGTATGTCAAAAGATAATGAGTCACAAGTCGCAAAAAATAGAATTTTAAGAAATCATATGTGATCTGTTTTGGGAAAATAAGTCATAGAATGAGTCGAAGAATATTGATTTTGAGATATCATTATATTTGAAAAGAGGAGATCACACGGATTCCAACGATATTAAACAGTAGGATGCCTAGTAAGTATTTCTATATTTTAAGTTTGGTATTTTATTTTTGAAAAAAAAAGTTTGGAATGTTTCTGGATGTTACTAGTAAAGTTACTAAATATGCTCCATGTAAATGCCTTCAAAACGCAAGGATATATTAAATAGAATGTCCTGAAATTTGTTACATGGATTCACATGACTATCAGTGTTATGGGTCAGATTTTCAGAAAATGTACAATTCACCTTCACCAATCCTCTCAAATAACCCACATTTAAGACACAAATGGGCTTCAGAATGGAGTTTAACATAACAGAACTCATACTTTAAATCAATGTGATACCAAATATACTCAGATATATCCAGTATTCTTAATTTTTCAGCCTAATTTTGGAGAATTTCCTAAATGTGTAGAGCTGCCAATTGTACATTTTCTGAAAATCTGACCCTTATATCAGAAGATTTCAATAAAGAGATCCTGTGCAGTAAACACTTTGAGTAATATCAATATTGCGACTCATGACTTATTTTTTTAAACACGTCACATAGTTGCAAAGATGAGATCAAGCCGATTACAATGTCGGTAAGTATACGTACATCCAATAAATATAGTCTATATGTTTGCATCCATGAAAGAAATGTTCACAATATTAATTAATGGCCAATTACTTGTAAAATAATTAGATATACTTTAAGGATAACCTTGGCTATGCATACAAGATACATTCAATATATGGGTCAGATTTTCAGAAAATGTACAATTGGCAGTTGTACACATTTAGTAAATTGTGCTAAATTAGGCTGCAATTTGGTCAATACTAGGGACATTCGAGTATATTCAGCATTACATTGATTCTAGCAATCTGTTTGGTTAGGTTGAACTGTATTTTGAAATTTATTTTCGTCTGAAATATGGGTTATTTGAGAAGATTGGTGAAGGCGAATTGTACATTTTCTGAAAATCTGACCCGTACAATCTTGACATCTGGTACATGTGCTCATGCGACTAGCAGTGATATACACCCTAAACATGAGAAAGAGTTCCTTTAAAGATACGATAAAAATGTCATGTTTTGCGACTTGTGCAATATTGTGCTGAAACACATCACAAATGCCTCAAAGATCAGCAGTCATATTCTGACAAAATTCTTTTCAAATAAAGAAAAATAAGAAATACGTAGTTGAGTAATCCTTAATAACCACAAGCAAATGTTAATGACTTTAATTAAATCAATGAACCACGATGTTAATTTGTCTACGTAGATTGACGACAGTAAAACAATCTTTTGGATTTACAAATTGGTATAATTTGACATAATTGATAGTAATAACCACAAAAGTGTCATAATCCTCGCAAACAATTATTTTTCATTTTTCCAGAGCTTGACACGTGTTGTTGCCACGTAACATAAAGCTTCAGTTCATTAAAGGATTATTGGCCGACATTGCCTTATAAAATATAATAATAATGATAATAATAATATCACCGCGTTTGAATTTTTAAAGAAACAAGGTATAGTTACTATATACTTGTAAACAGATTATATTATAGCAATTCGACGAACATGCAACTATTGTCAACGAGAACATTTGAGCCTCACACTATAGTTGGGTTATATTTTCAGAAAATGTACAATTGGCAGCTGTATACATTTAGTAAATTCTGCTAAATTAGGCTGCAATTTGGTCAATACTATCTAAATTCGAGTATATTCGGCATTGTATTGACTCTAGCAATCTGTTTGGTTAGGTTGAACTGTATTTTGAACTTTATTTTCCTAGGAAATTTGGGTTATTTGAAGGGATTGGTGAAGGTGAGTTGTACATTTTCTGGTGACCTCGCCCAGGCTTTTGGTGCACTGTTTGGTGTATAATTCTGAGGCGAATCTTAGGGCCCGACAATCTTTTTTAAAAAAATATTTTATTGGCTGAAACAGTTTAACAAGTGTTGTTGATATAAAGAAAGACGCATGACTGACAAGATTTATTAATAGATTTCTACAGTAATTTATTAATATTGATTGTACTATATCGTTCAAATACATTATCCAAATTACCAGTCTTACAAGTATCTATTATTATTCATCAAGCTTTTGTCTATATTTCCATCTCATCTATACCTTTAATTAGATCATAGGAATCACCTACGATTTTTCAAGATTGCGTTCTAAGATCGCCGCAATACAATCATAAAAACAGTCAGACATTTAAAAACAAAAGTACAATTCTGGCCCAAAGTCCCCGCAAACATGGCGGGAATCAATGCTTAAATAGTGCACCAGCTGGCCCGAAATGGAGGTTATTAATCCTTTTAATCACTAGCTTAGGTGGTTATAGCCCCTCGACTTTCAGGGCAGTCGTTAAATGGTTCTGGGACTCTAGGGACAGAAAGACGGTGAAAAGGAGATGGAAATAGAGACTGAAAGAAAGAAGAAAGAGACAGAGAATATGTTTACAGTGGAGTCAAATAGAGACAACATTTAACGAGTGTCTCCGAAAGGAAAAAGAGAGAGAAGAAGAGAGAGAAGGCATGACATATTTTACAAAAAGCTACATGGGTCAGAGTTTCAGAAAATGCACAATCGGCAGCTCTACAAATTTGTTACTTCTGTTAAATTAGATTAGACAGAAAAAATATAAATAATGGGTATATCAGAGTATCTTTGGCATTTTGTTGATTAAAGATATGTCTTTCACTGTGTTAAACTGCATTTTGAACGTAATTTTTCAATCAGATCTGGGTTATTTGAAAGGATTAGTGAAGGTGAATTGTACAATTTCTGAAAATTTCACCCATGTATGTGCCTTGAGCTCCCACGCCCTAAATAACCTCAAAATGATACTACCCACAATCCCTTGCCATTATACACGGAACTCTGGGAACACACACAGGTCAGGAAGGTCAAACCAGGGACTGTGTAGTAGAAGAGAGGGGCTAACTCATGTTTATTCACTTCATCCTTCACTAAGTATACCTATATTGACAGATGGGCAACTTTTCAATCGTAATAAGTTAGTGTCTTCCAAGATATTCCAGACTTGGGGAAACTTTATCTATGACAACCCATGTGGATACTTTCGAACAATAAGGCAAATATTTAAAGATACAGTGCATGGAATTGAATTTCTATGCTTTGCTCCAATATAATAAGCAATAGGGGATTTGCAAAAACGCCATTTTGAATCTTGGTTCGCATGGAACTATGGGACTATGGGACGGTATACAATCTATACAATGGTAGAGTGTAAAATCTATACAATGGTAGAGTGTAAAATCTATAGAAATAATGGTAGAGTGTAAAATCTATAGAAAACATCTCATGTTCAACATAGAATATTCATTGGTACTCTAATATCAATTTCCATTTGTTATACATATTTCCATAACACAATACTTCATCTTTCCCTTTATGCATCTGGTTTTCATAGATCATTTACAGAAGCTATAATATTGGTGAAAACATTCTTGCAATACATATAATATACGGGTAGAGCGATTTCTATGAAAAGAGGTAGAAAGTAGGGTGTTTTTTGTGTCCCATGTTCTCGGAGTCTGGGGTCTCCCCATCTACTCTGTGGTCTCTACAGGTCGATTGACCTGTCTAGAGGTCATTAGATGTGGTTTGTGAAGGTCTCTACACTCTATTTATAGCCTGGGAAAGCCCCTGTGAGACACGTCATTTCCCACAACCTTTCAGGGGGCCTAACTACATGCAGAGGAGTGGGAGAGTGAGGAAGAGGGGAGGGAGGGGGTGGGGGTATATTGGAGAGAGGAAGGGGATGGAGAGGGTGTAGGAGGGGGAGAGTTAAGAAAAGGGAGGGTGGGGGAATGGGAGAGGGGGATCGAGGGGGAGGGAAATAACAGGGGGAAAGAGGTGAGGGAGAGGATGTAGGGGAAGGGAGAGAGGTGGGGGGGGGGGAGCATGAGGAAGAGCGGAGTAAGAGAGGGGGGGGGGGGAGAATCGGAGATGGCATTGGGAGAGAAAAACAGGTATGAAAGACAGAGAAGAGGGGGAGGGAAAAGAGGGAGAGGGGGAAGTGTGGGGAGAGAGGGTGACCGTCCGGAGGACGGGTCCTTTGCTAGTTTTAGATAAAAATGTTGCATGTTTGTAAGTCAGATTTAAACTGAATCCATCCCAGCGTGCATTGTAACAGACATGCGCAGTGAGACATGCATGTCCCCTATTAGAGGTTAATATAAAATATGCCAGGTAGCCTGGTAGGCTATAGCCTGGGAAGACCACCAATAATCAGACAGTGCTAACCATTTTCCAAATCCTAGTGATATGTGCCGTGTTACGACGCCCTTAGAAACAAATAAATATTTCATTGAATTGAATTCGATAGAGGGCAGCAGAAAGTTCTGAAGAATTGTTAAGGGATGAGAAGCTATGTGGAGCTGCAGTGCACCATCATAATCTCACCAACGAACGAGACATAATTATGCACGCAACGTTATCAGAAACTGTCACATCGATTATCCCAGCTAATAGTTGCTATGGTATTGGGTTTTGTTTCATCATTTTTTTAAAAAGTTGTGTTAAACAGGTGGGTTGGCATATGCGATAACAACTTTATCGGTCTTGACAAGTGATATAATGGGTAAAACGGCTGGAAAATGTACAATTCACTTTCACCAATCCTCTAAAATAACCAAAATTTCAGACGAAAACAAAGTTCAAAATACAGTTCAGCCTTAAGGGGTACCCACACTGGATCGGTTTGCGAAATCGTACGATTTCAAAGTCTACGATTTATCGTGGCGCCAATCTTGTCCCAAATCGTTGTAAAAAAACAGAATCGGGCGACTTTTTTTGACCCCCACAGACCCAAAATCTGGCCCGATTCAGGGAAAAATTGGACGTAGAGTAATATATAATATATATCTAAAAAATGTACATGTATATATATATAAGTGGGGAAATCTGTCTAGGGCTGTCTAGGGCTGCTAGGTTGTGCTTGTTTCACGTTTTCTTCGATACCGACCAAAATATCAATCCTACAGGTTTGTGCGTATAAAAATCATTTGTAGACAACAAAATTATCTTTCATTTAATGTATCACACGTTATTGTATCCCTAATATCTTAGAAGATACTGAATTTTGAGTTTTTGGTAAAAAAAAATATAGTGTCGAAATTTTTTTTCCCAGACCAAAAAAGCATATTTTAAATAAATCTGGGGTCTGGCCACGACTTTCCATTAAATGGAATGTCTTAGGCCCTCTGCCGATCAGTCGTAGACCATTATAGGAAAAGCTATGACTGATCGGGACACAGCCCACACTGGCATCACAGATCGTAGAACTGAAAAAAATACATTTTTGTCCAAATCGTACGACTAAATATCGGCGAATCAGCGGTGAAATCGGCCCTGTGACTTCCAAATTGGGGAACAAAAAGTAACACGATTGGTCCTACGATTAGTCTTAGGATCCTACGACTAATCGGGGGTTGGAATTAAATCGTAGCCATAATCTTAAGGCCAAATCGGCCATAGAATGGGCTCTGTGTGGGTACCCCTTTACCAAACAGATTGCTAGAATCACTGCAATGCCAAATATAGTCGAATTTAGTATTGACCAAATTGCCGCCTAATTTAGCAGGATTTACTAAATGTGTACAGCTGCCAATTGTACATTTTCTTAAAATTTAATTTCAGAGGACTGTTACAGGCAGATTTTACATTTTCTGGAGATTTCATCCATCGTTCAGATATACTCGGTAGTCTTTACTTTTCAATCTAATTTAGCAGAATTAACTAAATATAAAGGGCCCTCAATTATACATTTTCTGACATTGTGACATATATTTATGTGATCCGTTTTAGGGAAATAGGTCATAAGTCGAAAAATATTGATTTTGATATATCATTATAATAATATTTGAAAAGAGATCAAGCTGATTCCAATGATAGTAAACAATAAGACACCTAATATTAAAGTATTTCTATATTTTAAGTCATGATATTTTTATTTTTGAAAAAAATATGTTTTTGGATCGGTAATTACCAGTAGAATAACTAAATATACTCCATACGAAGGCTTTCAAAACGCAAAGATAATATATTCAATACAATTACCTGAAATTTGTTACATGGATTCATATGACTATCAGTGATAAACCCACTAAAATCAGAAGACTTTGTTGGCTTAGTTCCTTTTTTCTTTCCTTTTTTAATGTTAAGCATTTTTTTTAACATTATTTTGCTTTTTTTGTTTGTGCTATCATAACTATGAGTTTAAACCCCAGTAACAGCAATGAGCCTGATTAGAATTCAGATTATTCTGTTTGTGTTTATCTCAGGTAGACCTGTTAGAAATCGAGCTAATTTTGATTTATTGGTTACCTTTCCTTTCTAATATTCTTAACTTCCAGACTGATTTAGATGTACAGCTGCACCTGTGAGGAGAGAATTCTCATTCTCTCAGGAGTTTCAATGTTTGGCTGAATTATCAAAGAACATAGTAAGGTTCATGTGTACCAACTAGGGCAAAATGAAATCCAGAAAATGTCTTGTTCTTACACCAGTAACTGGTCACAATTATTTAATATTCCGTTTAGATTTGTTATAAATGTTTTACATATGGAATAAAGTGTTGCTAAGCAAATTCAGGTAAGGTTACTGTGGAGGAGTGTTTAGACAATTCTGACTATTTGTTTGACTCTTTGAAAAATTCTTAAAAATTGACTTACCTCTACCTGAGGAAATAATTACAGAGAAACCACCAATTATAGTTGTAGTCTTTAATTGTTGTTTTTATTCCATAGGGTGTTTACTTATTGCATCATAACTTCACCCATGTGCATACATGTATAGCCGGGTCCTTTATATTCATAATGCTGATATCTCAGGAAAGTACAGGGAACATATTTGCTGAAGGCAAAAACCTGCAGTATATTTTAGAATTACAAATAGCGTGTGTGTATCTAGTTGAGGTCTGCACTGATGTCAAACCTAGAATTGAGTTTTGAGTTTATCAGGTTTTTGAAGAATCATGGTCATGGCTTTTTTTTTATTAGACTATGAAATCACATGAATTTCTGTTATCATATTCTCTAATATTTTAAAAATGGTTTCAAATGTATATATGTTGAAAGTCCATGTTCCATAGTTTTAACTTCATAGGTTTTGGTGCATTGGCTTCTGGCCTGCTTGCTATGGGTCAGATTACCAGAAAATGTACAATCACCAGCTCTACACATTTAGTTATTTCTGCTAGATTTGACCGAAACATGATAATCACTAGCTATATCTGGGTATATTTGATATAGAGTTGATTCAAAGGATGACCTTTGTTATGTTAAATCGTATTTTAAGTTAATATTCCGTATTAAATTTGAGTTATTTGGGAGGGTTTCTAAATGTGAATTATGCATTTTCTGGAAAGTTGACCCCTATAGCTTTTCCAGGATATCTCTGAGGAGTGGATGGTCAAGCTGAGGAGTAGATGGTCAAGCTGCGGAGTGGATGGTCAAGCTGAAGACTAGATGGTCAAGCCTTGGGGTCCACTGGCCTCATGTCAAGATGTTCCCTGAGGTAAGCACCTCTTCCCTCCTGCCTCATCTGCTCAGCAGCCAGAGCCTGAGCCACTCTCTTCCTGGCGTCTACCTCAGCCTGTGGCACCTGGTAGTGTTGGGGCTCGGGAGGTGGCAGGTCCTCCACATCCACACGGTCCAGCCTCTGCTGGAGGATGGAGAACTCGTGGTCAGACTTGATGATGGGGTAGAGTGGGGCGGTGGGCAGCATGCCAGTCATGGCCATGATGGGCAGCAACACCCAGTCTTTGTTGGTTGATACCACTGCAGGACAAAATAACACGTTATCATACAGCTATATGGGTCAGATTTTCAGAAAATGTACAATTCAACTTCGCCAATCTTCTCAAATAACCCAAATTTCAGACGAAAATAAACTTCAAAATACAGTTCAACCTAACAAGCAGATTGCTAGAATCAATGCAATGCCGAATATACTCGAATTTACCTAGTATTGACCAAATTGCAGCCGAATTTAGCCGAATTTACTAAATGTGTACAGCTGCCAATTGTACATTTTCTGGAAATCTGACCCATAAGTACAATAAACAATAACCCAGATGCACAAATGTGACAAACATTGATGCACCATGTAGGGAGGACCTCGCCACTCCTCACCAACACAGCACCATTGCAAGGCTTACTGTAGAGCTTACCGCAGAGCTTACCACAGCCAGTTGAGACCACCCTTATAAGTACAATAAACCATAACCAAGATTAGGAGATGAGACCTACCACACTGTGGAAATCTACCTAATAATAATGTTTAAAAAAAAAAAGAAAAGATGCACAAATGTGACAAACGTTGCTGCACTTCATCCTCAGACATGGTGGACGTGTGGTTGAGGGCTGGGTCCAGCAGATTGGGCAGCACAAACGTACTGTACTCTCCATAGGGGCCATAGTCGTCTCCTGTATATAGAATAGAATAGATTATTACACCCCTGTGCTGTTGCTTCCTATACCTTCAGCATTGTATGTCACACTTGGTCAAAGTGGTGCATAACATGTGAGTTATGTCACCCTTGGCGCATACAACAAGTAGGTCCGCCAAAAACTTAAATTACTTCTTTCATTTTTAATTATTTATATCTTTTATTTATTAATGGGGTGTAATAAATATGGAACAAAGCTCGGGTGAAGTCTGTACACTTGTCAGTGACCTCGGGAGCACAGAAGATCTCGGGCTAACACCCTCTATCTTCCCGTGCTCCCTCGGTCAATAACAAGTGTACAGACTTCCCCCTTGCTAGGTTCCATCTATATAGATAATCAGGTACAGGTACATAGTTTAACCACTGCATGCCAGGTCATCTGTAAACACTAGCTCAGTACCTCAATATGACAAAGGTGTAGCACCTGTAATACCTCAATATGACAATAGAGTAGCAGCAGGGAGGTATTTACAGAGGGAGTAGAAACAGCCCATTGACTGAAGCAGCATATGGTTGACAGGTATATAGTTTAGCCACTGCATGCCAGGTGACCCTGCAGTACTGTTGTCACCAATAGTACCTGCCAGGTAGTTTGATTGCCCTTTCTACCTGGGCTATAGGTGGTACTGCAGTGTCACCTGACATGCAGTGGCTAATCCATGTACCTGTGGGGCATAATACCTCTTTCTATGGAAGCAGGTTCAGCATTAGTGGCTGAAATCGCCAGAAAATGTACAATTCGCCTTCACCAATCTTCTCAAATAAAGCCAAATTTAAGACAAAAATAAGGTTCAAATTACAGTTTGTATCAAGATAATATCATATATACTCAGATCTAGTGTTGACAATTTTCAACTCTGATTTTGGAGAATTTACTCAATTTGTACGTGTTGATGTGCCAATTGTACTAATTCCTGAAGATCTGACCCTCATACAGCTTTTATGGCTAAACACTCACACATTTATATATTCACAACATGATCAAAGAAATGGGAAGAGTATAACCTCACTGGCAGGAACAGACAGAGGCAGGAAAACCATGACATAATAAAAGCAATAATAAAAGCTCTCTCTTTGAGACAGGGACAGGGACAGGGACAGGAGGACAGTGTACATGAGGTAAGTCATTAGGAACCAGGGACAGGTACACAAGGACAATACTGAACAAAAAGGGTTAACGGTCAAGATCCTATTATTTTAGACAATATTGCTATGAAATGCATCATTGATGTTTTCTAACCAATTTTTAACTCATTTGGATTACTTTCTTCCTTATATTCTTGTCAAACAGTTTAAAATTGATGATCAAATGTGTTATACTAGGGTTGCAGGATAGGATAGGGTACAGGAAGTCACATAACTGCTTGCAAATTCGGACTCAACAAATTAAATATTATTTTGATAGCATGTTTGGTGCAGTGTTCACTGCCTGACATTAGACATTACATGAGTACAAATGAATGACTGGACCCAAGAATACAATAGTGAAAAATGAAGGCTGACCAATGACAGAGAGTAGGGACCTGAAGCTGGCCTGGTTGACGGACTGCCCATGTGCTATGGACCAGCCCTCGGGTATGTAGTCAAAGGCAATCCAGCGCACCTCCCCCACATAGGGCAGTGGCTCCGTCCCCTCACCAGGCTGAACGCTGCGGGACACGTCCGGTAAGTAGATACCTCCACTACTGACCACCAGGTGGAGTAGTAGTACCAGCATCAGCCTCCATGTGTCACCACAAGTCATCTGTAAACATTAGCTCAGAACCTCAATATGACAATAGTGTAGCAGCAGTAGTAACTCAGTACCTCAATATGATGCGTTTTAGAAAAATGAGTCATAAGTCGCAAAATCAATATTTTTCAACACGCTTTTTTCACAAAATCTTGTTATTGAAATGTTCTGATTTTTAGAGGGTTTAGCAGTTATAGTCATATGAATCCATGCCACAATTTTTTGGGCATTGTATTGAATATATCCTTGCATATTGAAGGCCTTTGTAGGGGTTATATTTAGTTACTTTACTGGTAAGTACTAGGGCCAGAATCCTTGCAAACTTTCCTTTCAAAAATAAAAATATCAAACTTAAAATATAGAAATGCTTATTAGGTGTCCTAGTATTTACTATCATTGCAACCAGCTTGATCTCCTCTTTTCAAATAAGGTGATATCTCAAAATCCATATTTTGCGACTTATGACTCATTTTCCTAAAACGGATCACATATGACAATAGAGTAGCAGCAGGGAGGTATTTACAGAGGGAGTAGAAATGACCCATTGACTGAAGCAGCATATGGTTGACAGGTATATAGTCTAGCCACTGCATGCCAGGTGGCACTGCAGTACTGTTGTCACCAATAGTACCTGCCAGGTAGTTTGATTGCCCTTTCTATGTGGGCTATAGGTGGTACTGCAGCATCACCTGACGTGCAGTGGCTAATCCATGTACCTGTGGGGCATAATACCTCTTTCTACTCCCTCTGTATATACCTCCCTGGTAGCATCAGTAGTAACTCAGTACCTCAATATCACATGTATGTAGCTGATGGATAGATAAATGTATGAGTCAACTAAAAGATGCACTTTTCAGTGAGTTAATGAACCAAATATTGCCCTGCAGAAATCTCACTGAAACAAAGCTATGAACTGTGATGTAATACTTTGGTAATGCAACATGCCTCCTACACATAGTAGTATGTCATATAGAATTTGTAGTAAAATCCCACTGAAATGGTCTTAGGTAAGACCATAAAGTGCCTTTCTGTCTCTTTTTCTTTGTCTCTCTCTCCCTTCTTCTCAATCTCTATATCCTGGGTAAAACCATAAAGTGCCTTTCTGTCTCTTTGTCTCTGTCTCTTTCTCCCTTCTTCTCTATCGCTATTTCCTGGGTATGACCATAAAGTGCCTTTCTGTCTCTTTTTCTCTCTCTCTCGCTCCCTTCTTCTCTATCTCTATTTCCTGAGAATGATCATAAACTGCCTCCCTCTTAGCTCTCCCGCCCTTGATATAACCATCTAAAAAAATCCCACTGCAAATACATTGGTATTATTAAATGGAACAGACATTTCTTCATTAAGAATAAAGAAATCACCTGTCTTTCTATACCAAGCAAGTGTAAGAAAGAATACACACCTCATTCAGTGTTACCTACAACACAAGGAGGGTAGCGACCTGTTGGTATGAATTATGAACAGAGATACAAGCACAACAGTATATGGGTCAGATTTTCAGAAAATGTACAATTTAACTTCGCCAATCTTCTCAAATAACCCAAATTACAGACGAAAATAAAGTTCAAAATAAGGTTCAACCTAACCAGACAGATTGCTAGAATCAATGCAATGCAAAATATACTTAAATTTACCTAGTATTGACCAAATTGCAGCCTGATTTAGCAGAATGAACTTAAAGTGTACAGCTGCCAATTGTACATTGTCTGAAAATCTGACCCATATAAGTCTAACCAGCTCACCTTCCTCGTTGAGTGAGTCAACCTGCCGAGTAGAGTGAAGACTTCACTTGGCTGACTGCACATAGGGTTTATTTCACTCGGTTGCATTCAAAAACATCTCAATTAATAACAAAATACCAGAAAATAATGGAGACTATTCCCATATTGGTAGTGATATTATATAAAATACAAGTTCACAATGTGACAATACTGTGTCAGACATTATGCATACCATGTGTTTTTGTTTCCTTAAGTTTACTATTTCTTTTGGATGAAATTTGAATTCATCAAGGTTGAAAATCATTACTGTAAGTTAATAAAACCGGGTTCCTGATTCTGGATATTGTTCTAAGAAACCCTAATTTGTAGATGTGGTTTTTATTACTATTGACCATGTTCTGCATTCCACCTTTAAACAGAAAATAATATATCGTTTTGGATATTTACCCAAATATATTTCAATTTTGTTATAATTCTCATTTTGGTAAAGTTCCTGAACAGAGCCAGAGTAGCAATACAACTGGGCCATACCATTCCACATAGAGCAGAGGGGTGGCCGTGACAAATTACAGATGTGTGAGAGTGCTTCAAATATTGCTCATTGTTGGTTAAACATTGATGCACCAGATGGCAGCTTTTTCTTGACCTGTAATTAACCTCTAACTGAGCATCCTTGACCTCTAATTAACCTCTTATTGGACATCCTTAACTTACAGGTGGAGTGTATGTGGGTTAGATTTCCAGAAAATGTATAATTGGCAGCTGTACAGATTTAGTAAAACCTGCTAAATTAGGCTGCAATTTGATCAATACTAGGTCAATTTTAGTATATTTGCTGTTGCATTGATTCTATCAATCTGTTTGGTTAGGTTGAACTGTATTGTGAACTTCATTATGGGTTATTTCAAAGAATAAATGAAGGTGAATTGTACATTTTCTGGTGAACTCACCCGTGTACATTGTGTGGATTCCCTGGCTACAAGTACTGCCTCAAGTGTACAGCATTTCAACATCCATTTGATCAAAGATCAATATAACAGAACCTAGCGAGCAATGCACAGGTCTGGCTGTACAGGATTGTCAGTAAAGTTTTTTTATTTCACCCTCGATATGCTCAACCCATAGAGACACAATAGGCTCTGTATATTGTTTAGCTGGTCAGTAACAGAAGCGACATTGCATGCGGGTAATACACGGTCGACCTAGTTTTTTGTACACTTTGCGCATGTGTGTATTCTGATGTTCGCCAATTCTGGTCCTTCTTCGGAGCCATGTTTTCAAAACAAATCAAGCTAAAGAACTAATTATTTAACAATTTATTTCTCAAAATCACTGTAGATCATGTTAAATTAACATTAGCTCAGTGTGCGGGGTGAAATAAACACAGAACAACCCTTTGGATTCTCACCGTCTTGAATATTCACCGATGACGGTCGCGGGACTGCCGTCCTTTGACCGTCATCGGTGAATATTCACTCCCGTCTTGAATCCCGGGTAGTTCAGTGTATACATTACTATGCAAATTAATGACCACCAGGAACAGACTGAAATATTTATTAACAATTATGGATAAAGAGCAAATACTAAATTCTCTCCTGCAGAGATAGCAAATCACTTGATTACCAGTTTGGGTTTATATGGTACAGACTTGATCCTGCACTGAAAAATTTGGTATTAAATCCTATGAAAATATCTCTAAAGCGAAGTATACTGACAGACCAATTACATCCAGCTGTAGGATAAACATGCTCGCACACTGGACCCCCCGTTTTCGACCCCACCCCTAACCCCCACTGCTGCGTCCCCAACCCAATGTCCTGGGTAAGATCATAAACTGCTTCCCTCTCAGCTCTCCCGGAAACATTGTTGAGGTAATGAGGGTCATTTTTAAAATTTTAATATTTTTGCTTATTATTGTATTATTAAGCTAACGTTTCAACCTACACATTTGGTTGAAAATTAGAACAACAAATATTTTTATTCTTTCAGGCACTTCATTTGAAAACCATCTTAATTTGTTCATACCCAAAGCTCAAAGACATGGCTTTATTCTAATCATTGTCAAATATTCGAGATTTCTCAAAATCAATAATTTTGTATTGATCCTTATAATAAAAATACATGGCTTTTTTTTCATCATATCCAATTTCATTGGTCTAAACTAAAGTTATTCTGTTCCATTTTTTTTTATGTTGCCATCCCAATGCTGCATCGGGGGGGGGGGGGGGGCAACACCAGCTAGTTTCAGTCTAAAAATAGCAGAACAAATGTTAGGTTTAATTTGAAAATTCCATGACATGAACCTCTTAATAGATGCGTTAAAATGACAAATTTGATAATCGATGATTGTGTAGACACAGTTTCAAAAAGAATGTCATTGGGTTGGCAACGTTAACATTTCCCCAACATGACCATTTTTTAATGATTCAGTTCTAATTGAAACAGTTTTTTGAATATGTGATTAGTCAATATTTCAATTCAAAAAAGATTTGCTGGAGATTGCATACCACAAACAAATAGTCACTAAATATCTATTTTTGAGCCCTTGGCAACCACTTTAAAAGAGCATCGGGATGGCAACATTAAAATTCCCCAAAACAAAAAGGGAATTAAAAGAAATGGAAAATATTTTGACACACTATATTTTTGTATGTATAATAGGTGGGAGCATTATTGAAGACACATGTTATAATCATTTGATGTCTTGTACGATAGGGTGCGTAAGAAGTCCACCGCGGCGATCTTTTGAGTCACGCAACTGTAGCAGTTTCATGACGTCATGTGGTCATGTCGCGCGAAAGTCCCATAGCCCCAACGTTACCGCAATATTAAATCTCTGTTCTTTCAACGATCATATAGTTTTAGGACTTCTAACTCACATATATCCATCTTTATAGGCAAACGATTTCAACTATAGCCTTCATAATCATTAAACCTTTACTGGGACGATGTATAGAGTGATTATTTATCGCCGCAATGCTAACTCTATGGAGATTGTTTACTTCCGGTCCACACATCGGTACAACTACGCGACTAATTTTCGTTAATTCGCGCCCCGCCACCATGACACTTACGCAGCCTATACTGAGTAAACTCTCTGTGCCATAATTTAATTTTTCTCTTTAGAAAAGTGTGTTATTTGAGTGGTTTTCTGCCCATAGAGTGGCAATTTTTTATTTTAGCTGTAAAAAAGTATATGTCGCATGAAAGGTCTATCTAAGCTGCATAGATTAGTTTAACATGTATTTATATATGATAAACTGGTTTCCATGTGGGGTTCAAAATAGCCTGTTTACCCCTTTCATGAGAACTGACCATATACAACATGTTTACAACAAAATTTTTCTCCCCAAATGGGTAAAACCATGAAGGTTGAAATATTTTTAAACATATACAACATGTTGTTTTTATTCTGAACAAAACATCAACCTAGCCTAACAAGTATATATCCAGGCATCAATGCAATGTGCGTTGTGAAGTCAGAAAAGTTAGAAGCAAAGTTGAAAAAGTCAGTCATAAAGTCAGTCGCAAATTAAAAATGGGACTGGAAAGGTCCGAAAAGTCATTTGTGAAGTTGAAAAGTCAGTTTTAAAGTTGAATAAGTCAGTCATAAAGTTGAAAAAGTCAGTGGAAAAGTCGAAAAGGTTAGTGGAAAAGTTAAAAAAGTCTGTCATACAGTCAAAAAAGTCAACCTTACAATTGTTGAAAAAGTCTGGAAAGTCAGAAAAGTCAGTTGTTAGGTCAGAAAAAAGGTGAGTTCTTATTGGTAGGTGGGAGTTCTTATTGGTATGTGGGTTAGTTTTACAGGCATACACCTGTATTGTATGCCCTGCCTTAGGTGGGAGTTCTTATTGGTATGTGGGTTAGTTTTACAGGCTTATATATTTATTTCTACATGTGTCATATGTAAAGAAATGCTGGTGCTAACCTATGCTGACTATGATAACCAAGGATAATTTAACAATAATTGATACCCATACTTTGTGTATATAACAAAGATAGTGTAAAGATTTTGCAGTCTTCCATGGCTACAGAGAGATTAAACCTTGAGCATTGCTATAATGACTCATTATATTATTCTGGCTTTATAGTTGAGGGGGACATTTCTGCAATTGTTTAAGTTGGTGCTCTACTGGTGGACCCACGCTGGGCTGTTCTCATCCTATGTCATATGGATTAGATTCACAAAACAACTATTTTCTTGTATTTCAAATTATTTTTATTTTTTAGACATTGATTCTGAGATGATGGCCATCTGATAATATACAGGAAATGTCTAGGGTTGGTGACATCACATCTAGGAGTTGTGACATCACATCTAGGAGTGGTGACATCACATCTAGGAGTGGTGACATCACGTCTAGGAGTAGTGACATCACATCTAGGAGTTGTGACGTCACATCTAGGAGTAGTGACGCATGGCGAGCACCCCCTGCTGTGCAATCATGGCGTGTAGTTTGGGGATGTCCCGCCCCTGCGTGCCGGCGCCTGACACTGCGGTGAGATCAGGCAGTCTGAAGCTGTTCTTACCATCTCCACCAAACCTGGACCCTGTGAATACAAGAGTAAATGGTTAGAACTTGACCTTCTCAAGCAGGATTTAGGTCAGATTTTCAGAAAATGTACAATTGGCAGCTGTACACATTTAGTAAATTCTGCTAAATTAGGCTGCAATTTGGTTATTACTAGATAAATTCGAGGATTTTCAGCATTGCATTGATTCTAGCAATCTGTTGGGTTAGGTTGAACTGAATTTTGAACTTTATTTTCGTCTAAAATTTGGGTTATTTGAGAGGATTGGTGAAGGAGAATTGTACATTTTCTGAAAATTTCACCCATTTATGCTAGTAGTTGTGCCTATGTGAGCATACTCATGTGATACTGCAAAAACAAGGCAAAAAGAATTAAATACCCCTGCAGTTTTTATGTCAGGGTGTTTATGGTGTACGGGAAACTCCTTGCATTCTGTGTTTTCCCAAAACCATTAACACTCAGATGTCAAAAAGCCTCAGCATAAGCTTCAATAAACAGTGAAATGAACACAATGAACACAATATCAAATATGAAGAGCACACAAAACTGTCCAACTGATGGAACCAGGTCAATGTTGTTGTTGTTGCTGGTTCTGTAGGTGGTGGCAATTCTTTGAGATGACAAGCTGGTTCCAGTAGCAGTAGAGGTGCAACAGGTATATATATATATTGTATTTTTATTCTGGTCTTTTCAAATGTTACATCTTCCAGAATTAGGTTAACAGTCTCTGCCTCGGCAGTTCTACCTGACGTAACCCAATTAGTTCGATTACAAATTACTGTTTACCTTTATAAGAACAATAGGTGACGCGAACATACTTTGTCCAGACCATTATAAAATACTTGTTAACAATGAATGATCCCAAACCCCCTTTCCCGGCTCATCATTTAAAGTTAATTTTAATTATAGTAGATGATGTATAAATGCTTGTAGTTCAATGTCCTTCATCGTCTCTTTCAGTTCATTTTGCACTATTAAAATAGTAGCTCTCTCTTCAACACAGTATCCATTTCAGTTCATTCTGCACTATTAAAATAATAGCTCTCTCTTCATTTAATGTTCACTACTTATGCATTTCTGATTGCTTAACTCCATTGAAATATACGAGCCAAACCCCTTCCCAAAAACTTATTTCTAACAATGTAACAATAGTTAACAGTACATGTACAGTTTAGATAATTTTGCTTTATCTCGTGTTTTGATGTTGTGATTACCGCTATATCGGTCTTTGAAATAAGGACTTATTGGCCTTTTTTACAGACTGAAATACCTCCAAGTCTGGAAAGAATTTCTCTTTCATCTATTTTGAAATATTAAAGTATATCTCAAACTCCTGTACTCTTCCCATCATTACCTATTACACCATTTATCCAGTATCCAGACATTATGTCTAAAATACCTTAGTCAGATCATTAATTCTATAACATATAACATATAACAACCCTCTTACATAGCATAATACATTCAGTAAGATAATACTATTCAATACGAAAAATTTCCTGTCTACCCTTCTACCCGTCCGCCAGATATACATCAAATTCCGCCAAATATGTAGTTCTAAGATAACTTCTAAATTGTAACCTCGTCTTCGTTACTTGTACCTCTACTGGTAATTTGTTCCACATTTCAGTTAGTCTATATACATAAGATTTCTTGAAGATCTCATTTCTTGGTCTCGGCACAACCAAACTCTTTCCTTTAGCTAATCGTCTTAGTGTAATATTTCTTTTATCTAAATTTGATTCATCTCTGGTTCGCATGAAAGCCAGATCCATGAGATGACTATTTCGTCTTGTCTCAAGTGCCGGCATATTTAGTGTTTGATGGATCTCCCTCGTACTTGTCAACTTTGGTAATTTAAGTATTATTTTTAACGCCGAGTTTTGGAGTACTTGTAGCTTTTTTAGAGCTGTTTGCGCCGCAGACCCATAGAACATATCTCCGTAATCCATAATTGGAAGAATCATCATTTTGTAGAGGAGTAATAGTACTGTTTTCATGAAATTAATTCTGGAATTTACAATCATTTATGCTGTCTATCAGGACAAATTCTTATACACATATCTTAATAAGAATATCCCTTTCCAGAGAACATTTAATTTCAACATTTTTTGGCCAAGAAAGATGAGATTTTAAATTTTGAATGAAGTGCATTGGAAATGGTAACAGATACGGCAGCGATTGCATACTGATGTCGACCCCCATAGGCTGCCATATTAAAATCCCAAAGTTTATACTCCTGTTTCTACATGATAACAATGAGAAATTGTTTCGCTCTCATGTCATATATCATATGTGATACTTACAATATCAAACTTGGTGTCAATGAAAGCAATTAATATTTGAAAAATGTTTTCTTTTTTTTTTGGGGGGGGGGGGGGGGGGTAATTAAATCTCCAAAGTTTACTATGGAGCTCTATGGGACATGCACCCAATACCACTCAAAGTGCAACCCCTGGTTCGCAGCGCCACCTGCAATCATGTTACTTTCCATCTCAAAGAATTTCATATTTTATTTTAAATTGTTTACAATAATATTATATATACACTATATTAACAATAATTTTACACATACTATATAGAAATAATTTTATATATAATGGTTAGCCCATGTCCCCCTATACTGGGTCTTATACCTAGTTAGCCCCTATACCTAGTTCCTCTATGATACAAATTCAACTCCTGTCTTGATTTCTCTCTCTAACAATGGAATTTGAGTTTGATAATTCGATCCAACAATCAGACTAGTTCCCTTTATACATGTGTAATAATAATCTAGAAAAAGACCTTTTTCATTTTTTGATTATTAACTGAAATAAAAGTGTTTATACATTATATGCAGCACCCTGGAGTAACCTACCTATGACCTTGAAGAGATCCTTGTAGTCGCTGACCTTGACCTCCTGACCTTGACACATGAGCCATCCTTCCGGTAGGGTAGTGAAGGTCATCCACCTGACCTCCCCAACAAAAGGTAAAGGTCGTCTGGTGAGGATTCTTCGTCCTTCACCTTGGAGAAAGGTCAAGGTCAGGAGCACTAGAAGGAACAACCTCATCTGTGAAATAGAAGCGGAAACTAATGGATATCTACACAATCTTTAGGAATATTCTTATACCTAATGGCACAATGGAGGTATGTAATTGATCGAGACGTTGGGTCAATTACATACCGAACAGAGTTCTACTCTATTAGGTATCTATTACATATTAAATCAACAAGAGAAGTCGATTTGAATTACCTTACTTTCCATCAATCTTGTGGATATTCGGCTTAAATAGCACATAGGTACTATTTGACTTTTCAAATAGCACCCCTAAAATCACATACATAATAACACAGTAAAGCAGTAAAGTTTGCTTGTGATGGTGAAATAATAAATTTTCCAATTTGAAACTAATGAATATCTACAGGGGAAAGATATACCTGGAGAGACAGACAGAAAAAAGATAGAGGGAGGGGGAGGGGGGAGACATACAGAGACAATGATTAAGTTAGAAGTATTAGAAACTTAGAATTAAAAGCTATGAGAAGGTTATTGTTAGATACTCACTGTGGGAAGTATTGTTAGACACGCTATGTCAGGTTTACACTTTTCTCCCCACTCCACCAGATTTTATGCCTCATGTCACTCCTCTATGACTAATGACTCTACCATTTTCACACAGAGGGGTGGTAGGTGCTGGACACATGCAAGTGGTACTTGAAGTGAAGGGGTGGCCACTAGAGCGTCCACTTGATGTCACACTTGAGTCAGAGTGTCTGCCACCATCATGTGTATTGACTGCAAAAATCATCATTAATACGTATATATGATGTGTTTTAGGAAAATGAGTCATAAGTCATGAAAAATTAATTTTGAGATTTGAGGAATGATAGAGGGAGGGGGAGAGAGACAGAGGAAAGATAAAGGGAGAGCAGAGACAAACAAAGGAACGATAGAGGGAGGGGGAGACAGATAGATGAAAGATAGAAGGAGGGGGAGACGGACAGAGGAAACATAGAGGGAGGGGGAAACAGATACACTGTCCTGAAAAAGCGTAGAACTATGGTGGAACACCGTCAAAATAAGCGTAATTGGGCTTTACTTTGGACAACCCTCACGTTTGGTAGATATACAGTGCAGCGCCGTAGGATTAGCGCCCACCTGGGAAAGCTAGTGTAGCTTTTGTCTTAACCTCTGGCTATATATATCCCTAGCTATAACAAAGCATGAAGGTGCGGAAATGAATACACATTTCGTTGTAGGTGAATAGCTTATCCTATAGAGTATATTTTATAGCTAGGCCTACTTTACCAACGATTGGAAATAGAGGTACAAATAATTGCGCAATAATCATATAAAATTAGGAAAGTCAAATAGATATGTTGCGGTATTTAATACAATTTAAATTGTGTAAAAGGCTTAAATAGTTTTTGAGTAACGAGCATAAGTATTCAGACATAATTTAAGACATTATTGTGGCGAATTTAGAGCAGTGAAATAAACATGTTGATGTGAGTTGGAAGAACAACAGGTATAAAATGTATAGGTTAAACCCTTTTGAAATTCTATGCGAATTGTCACGAGATGTCAACTTCTATGAAGAAAAACATTTGTTATGTTTTGTAACTTTTATTAAGAATACTTGCCAACAGATGGTGAGGAGCAAAAAAAATGAAAATCAAAAGAAATAATCCAAAATCCAAAGGGACACGATATTTGAATGCTGTTTAGAATTGTAAGAGCCTCGTCGGCAGGATATATTGAATAAAACCTTTCAAAAACAAAAACAAAAAACATGTTGAGGTATCAAATGAAATTATCTACCCTTATCTTCCCGTTTTCATTCCGTCCCGAAATAAAAATTTGAAGTTATTCGGCCGATTTTTTTTTCAAATTTCGGCCTATCCTCCAGCATTTGATCTATAAGTTGCACAGACATATATATACAACAGCTTCGGTGGTGTAGTGGTTAGGATGCTCGCTTGGGAACCCAAAGGTTCTTAGATCGAACCCAAGCAGGGTCAGCTTTTTTTCCTTTATGTTGTCATCTGCCGATCTGAGTTACAGTTCCGCGAATTACACCTCCCCTAGCTACGGTGCGCGCGGCTACAGTGCACGCGGTTACAGGGCAGGCTTTACAGGACAAGTGTAGATTTATGGCGGGGTGAATTACACGTTTGAAACATGTGTTGCCAGATCTGCGCCGTATTTTTACTTGCCCAACGAGTACAGTGTAGAGGAAAGATAGAAGGAGGGGGAGACGGACAGAGGAAACATAGAGGGAGGGGGAGACAGATAGAGGGAACATAGAGGGAGGGGGAGGACAGACAGGGGAAAGTTAGAGGAAGGGGGAGACAGATATTGAAAGATAGAGGGAGAGATAAAGGGGAGAGAGATATATTTTGATGTTCATGACTGAAATTGTGTGGAATTTTGTTTAAATCGTGTCCATTTTTACTGAGCACCCACTCACGATTTCAGGCAACATTGAGTGAAAACCTGTGATCGTGGGAAATGTACACACATCCTCATGATTTCATACAGGAGGAGTGAGGCACGTTAATTGTGTCCCCCTATGATGGAAAAAGAATACTATTTATTTGGTGAACCTTGCATTTAACCATTTGGGAGTTTTAAAGCCTAAACTTCATAGGATGTCATGTATACATTTTCCAGGCGGGAAAATTGTATCCAACGATCTCACATATGTATTTTATGTAATTCTCATCTATTAAAGAAATGGGGACCAATTTTACATGTAATTAATTATAGCAGACGATGTGTATGGAAGCCGCCATTGATGTAAGTCATGTGACCTCTGAGGACGTATATAGACCATAACTCACAATGAGGCGCAGGCTTTTGGCCCTCTCTTGCACCTGCCATGCCTGAGTGGACATATACATTTCAATTGATTTAAGCCAGTTATTTGTATAAACGAATGATGACATGACAAATATCTTCTTTTTTTGCAACTTTTGACTCATTTTTCTGTAACAGATCATATTTATACTATTATTACATTTGGATACCCAAATATACAATAGGGGATTTGCATAGCCGCCTTCTTGAATCTTGATTCGCATGGAGTTATGGGACTAATGGTATTGTATAAAACCTATAGAAAACATGTTAGGTTCAGCATGAAATATTTATTAATTTTCTAATATCAATATCTGTGTGTTATACTTGTTTCCATGACATAAGTTCCCATCTCTCCTATCATACATTTGGTTTTCATAGATCATTTAGACAAGCTATGGTATTAGTGAAAACATTTTTGCAATTTTCAATAAAAATGTTGCCAAATATTTGTATGTTAGAATACAATAGAATCCGTCCCAGTATGCACTGCTGTAGACATGCGCAGTGAGACATGCAACTCCCCTACTGGCGAATAGGCTCACAAATGTTTTTTAATTATTCGAAATCCCTAAAATCGCCTGCGTTCCAATCTGTCATTTCATTATTAATTTAAGTGAAAATTGATGTTTAAAAACTATCACCGGCGCATAGTTCAACATCAAGACAATCAAAAGTATTTTAATAATAAATGTTAACGATTTTTTGATAATTACACAATTATGTATTCGCACGAGCAGAACTTTCAGACTATATTTCTCAAAAAAATGCATACATCAATATAATATTAAGGGAAATTCCTTGGATCTGGTATTGACCAAATACTTTCTGTCGACATAATAATACCAGTACACATTATTTTAATTTTCATTGAAAAGGCATTCTTATCATCTAATGGGTCTGATTTTCAGAAAATGTACAATTGGCAGCTCTATACATTTAGTAATTTTTGCTAAATTAGGCTGCAATTTGACCAATACTAGGTAAATTCGAGTATATTTGACACTGCATTGATTCTAGCAATATGTTTGGTTAGGTTGAACTGAATTTTGAACTTTATTTTCGTCTGATATTTGGTTTATTTGAGAGTGAAGTGATTGGTGAAGGCGAATTGTACATTTTCTGGAAATCTAACCCAAGTGCTTGTGTCTTGAGGGCCCGCATATACATGTGGCTCTACCTGCTGAGAGGACTTGCAATTATACTTGTACACCACCTAGTAGGGAGACGAGCAACTATTGCAGTTCCGCTTCTTTACGTCTTCTTTACCGTCAATCTCCGATAGTCCCATACTTAAATTAACAAGCGGCTTCGCCACTTGAGCCCACATAGGTCTATATCATATAAATGGGCAGAACAAAAAAACTGACAGAAAAAGAGCGTTGTGTAGGCTAATGAATGACGTCATGCGCTACTCTAAGCAAGTCATGTATGGGTCAGATTTTCAGAAAATGTACAATTCACCTTTGCCAATCTTCCCAAAGAACCCAAATTTCAGACGAAAATAAAGTTCAAAATACAGTTCAACCTTACCAAACAGAGTGGTAAAATCAATGCAATGCCAAATATACTCAAATTTACCTAGTTTTGACAAAATTGCAGCCTAATTTAGCAGAATTTACTAAATGTGTACAGCTACCAATTGTACATTTTGGGAAAATCTGACTGGACTAGCTGGCGAAATGGCATAATTAATTAATTATGTAACACATAACACCAAAGCCAGAACAATCGCCATTACTCCTTCGGAGATGCAATTGTACTGGACAACTTCCTCCATGATCGGGAAACCCCCTCTATTTCTCATTGTCCAAGACCCAAAAGTTACATGAGTGGCTAAGTTAGAGCCTTAGGGAGAGATTGGACCAAGATTTTTGAGCTCTTACTGGTATAATTACTGCATAACAGACCTCTAGCATTGACGCCTCTAGGGCTCTATCGATCGGTGTTCCGATGCCATTGCTCCATGCTCGGCATGTCACGTGACAGCTGAGAGAATGGTTTCTCACCCTCCCATGAGGTAGCGCCACCGTATGATATGTAAAACAGTGCCGCGTCGGCGATCGTTTTTCACGTTGACTTAACATTAAAATTAAATGATTTTGGAGGAGGGTGGGCGGGACAGTAAGGAGAATGGTGGGCGGGATGGTGGGCAATGTCTGCCTACAAAAACAAAAACGTAAATAGCCCAAGACTTCCTCTCAAACTCTGATGATAGGCCTCTGGTGCCATCACACTCTCTGGTCCGAGACTTCGCTCAGGAGAGCCGGACATCGCGTTTAAAGCTGGGGAACTATGGAATGGAATTATGCTGGCATTTGTAGCAGGAAATTGTGTTTGAGTATTCATGCTATAAGTGTTCAGTATTGATATGGCAGAATGAATGTAGAGGGCGAATGGTGTAGCCATTATCAACTTATAAGGCCTATTATAATGTCCAGATGAAGACAATATATACCACAATAAAATATAAAGATGTATTTAGAAGTGTGCCGTGTTTCCTGAAGAGGTATTGGGTGTGTGTGTGAAATGTTTCTCTTATATTATACTATACCTTAGGAGAGTAATGCAAATTGACCCTCCATACCATAACCCCCCCCCCCACACACACACACACACTCCCAAAAAAGTTTGCCCCCCCTCCCCATATTTCATCTGTTCCGCCGCGCCTGTTAATCTCGTTATCTTACTCGTTCTTCTGGGTAGGTTGGTCCTCTTCTAGCATATACCACCAAAGTTATTTTTAATTCTCATAACATGCAGAAACGTGAAATTCACATTGAACTTACTTCTCACGGCATGAGCCCAGCGTAGGATGCCCTTTTCGTCTAGCAGGTCCTCTATAGTAGAGACCCCCCTTCCTTTTCCATTCACTGTTTTGGAGCACGATTTTCTTCACCTTTATATTTTGGTTGTACATAAACCTCTGTCTGATTACATCTGCTTTGGCCACTGGTCATTTGCTAAAGTACACTTTATCCCACATTTTCTCCCCCAACACCGGGTCTTTTCAATAGGCATACAAAGGCAACAGTCCAGAGAATATTAGGTTTTACAGCTCTCTTGTTGTATCAATGAATATGATGTTCGATAAAAATGTTCAAGGATGGCTCTTCAAAGAGCAGACTTAGAATGAAACTCGGTTCTGTAAACCTATGACAAGAATAAAAGTATCTTAACCAGGACCTGAGGTTTGTCGGTTTGTATTTTCCACAATTATCTTACTACATCATTCTATCACTGTGATTTACAAAGAATAACGACGACGCAGAAGATCTTGTCTAATATCTTCATGATATTAGATCGATAACATACATACATCCTTCCCACAATTTGAATTCTCTGTCGCTTATGCACAATAAGACATATCTCTGTCGTGGAAGCATTCGAGCGTCTTAATCCGCTTAGCCTGGGGTTTTCCAGCATTCTGTTGAACGATTAGTCCCTAAGGTGTTGGTTCTCGTTGTCTGCGCGCTGACATCCCGAGGCGTGAGCCGAGGGATGCCAGTGCACAGGAGCCAGACAGGAGCTTGGTTTTGGATGGTCTAAGTGGTCTGTTGCCTGGCAACAGACCACTTAGACCATCCAAAACCAAGGGTATTAATGCTATAATAAGCTATATTGCATGTATGTAAACAAGTTTCATAAAGCATAGCACTGTGTATCGTAAACGTTCACAAGGTCAGAATTTCTGACAGATGAAAGCATTCTCCAAATAACAATTTTGTTTTGTGATTGAATTCTTTTTATTCAGAGTCAAGCATTACATAAATGTGTTGATAATATTCTCAGTATCTTCTGATACAAAATAGCTTCCATTACATGTTTCAATAGCAAAATGTTTTTAACAGAATATGACATAATATTACATGCATAATTGCGAATATCATTATTATTATTATAAAACTTGTATTCAATAGACATGTACATTTCTGTTTATGTAATATTGAGACCTTCCCGGTATCCCTTTAAAAAATTATAGATTAGGTTAAAACTTTCTTTTGTATCCAACAATCGGCCGCAGGTCGCGCGTTGGATACAAAAGAAAGTTTTAACAAGACCCATTGAATTACACGAGTAGTTCCAACCTTGAGTACAGTTCTATCTTTATACTACGACTTGGAAATATTAAAAAAAAGGCCATTCTTACGCTTACAGGCTGGCCGCATGTCCAAGACGTGCACCATCTTTAGTTTTGATCATGCCAAATCATGGAGTAAGGTCGTCTCTGATTGGTCGACGCAGCAATGACGTCACGATATCGACCAATCAAAAACGTTTTTACATTGGCAGCCACGCGCTTTTTATTCAAGGCGTACAGAAATGAACAAACTATTAAATGGTTGTATTCTTCCCGCTCAAAGTGAATAACCCATTCAGTCGTAGTATAAAATACAATGACAGTAGATTCATATTCAAAATTCAGACGGCTCGACTTAGATCTGAGATTGATAGGTGACGGTGGTGGCAGTGTCTATAGAGTTTGTCAGTCCGTTTTGTTGCCATTGATTAGAAATATCCGTCACTAATGTATGTAAGTTTTAAATTGTCGCATCCTATCATAGGAGTTTTAGACTGTTGAGTGATTAATACATTCCTTTAGCTTTAAGAATTCAGTATGTTACATTCCCAATTTCATAGATAATATACGTTCAATAACATTACAGTAATACAATCAAATACATTTGTCTCCGGATTGGCCCTTTGTAGGTTCTCTTTCATTAGAATTTGACATTACATACTCAAATGTCTATCGCTGCCAATTGTACATGTTCTGATGCCCGGCTACTTACAAGTTTAAAAGCCGTCCGAGCCAAGATCTATCATTGAGTCTTTGTAGTTCACATTGTGACTTCATGAGTTGCATATCTTTTTGGTGGAGTTGTTCCGTTGCTTCTCCCATCCTTTTACTCTCAGCTGCTGAACGTCTCGCTTCATCCACTCTCCTCTGCTCAGCTTGTGCCAATTTACCCTCCAGCACTGCTCTGTCTTGTTTCATTCTGTTCTCCATTTGCCTGGCTGTTTCCGCTGCTAATTGCAATTGGCGTTCAGTGTTAGCTTGGAGTTGACGCATCTGTTCGCCTTGTGCCTTCATCTGGCTCTCTTGTAGAGCTAGCGTTTTCTTGGTTTCTGTTGAGATAGTTAAATAACATTAATTAATTCACAACTGCTCGAAAAATTATTATTTTTTTTTTTTTTTTTTTTTTAAAGAAATTTTATTGAGCTGGTTTCAATGCAGATACAAAGATAATCTCACAGTCTCAAGGGAAAACATTTTACATAATCATTGGAATTTTTCTCAGTTCTTTCTTATTTCATACCTTATAGTTTTAAACATATATAATCCGCATACACTTTATTACTAATAAACTAACTAATTAAGAGAGAATCCACACAGAGAATCCAAACTTCCTCCCCCTTTCCCCATTATTAATTAATGAAAGGTATGGAACACTTTATTGAATACACGCATAAACTAAAGAAAATGCATTACCTTCTTTTTGTTTTTCCTCTTCGCTTATTTTTTCATCGGCTTTGAGAATCATATTCCCTGGCTCAGCCTCCTTTTGATTGAAGTCAGCCAGAATTTGCCGTTTCTGGAAAATATTTTGTTGTTCAGATAAACATTAGGTTCAAACATTCAAAATGCAAGCATATAATATCATCATTTACCTTATGTGAATTATCTTAGAATTTACATAATCTATTACATTACAATGTTATGCATTATAGTATTTGGTTAGTTATTAATTTTCTCTTGTTTTTATTTATACTGGTTTGACAAATTCTCTGGTGGAATTGTTTAATTGGACCAGTATATTTTGGGCTACACAAAGACAGAGAAAGTATATGACAAGTTTGATGAACTATTTCGTTAGATTTGATCTTGTTTGAGGGCTTAGCAACCAATACCATTCCTGGACAATGTTATTTATTTTATTTTTTTAATAAATTTTATTGACGGAATTTTCACATAGTGATATATCTCATTTGTCGTGTAATTTTCTACTCACAAAAATGACTTGATTTAACTTTACATATATTTTAAGTCCTATAATCCGTCCTTACATTGGCTGATTCTGACATTGTTAATTGAAATGTTCTAGATTTCAACAATTATGTTTTAAGCATAACCACGTAATACATTTTCTACATTTTTTTTCACCCCGCTAAATGTAATCACATAGATCAATCCGCTATTCAGAATAAAGAAGGTAAAAGGATACAAAGTTATAATTCAATTTCAAATTTCCCTTTGAATAGAAATATATTCCTTTAAGTTGATCACTTAAAAAAATGAGCAAACATGCTCCTGCAAATCACATGAAAATTAAATCTGATAGCTCTCAGTAAAAAGAGCATGGGGGGAATTTACGGGATTAAACTGAGATCATCAAAAGATGGGACACTTTTTTATAATTGTATAATCTGTTATGTAGTTGTAGTTAATTTATAAAACTTCCAATATCCCATGTCAATGAGGATATTGATAAATGTATATCCGATGAAAGAGTCTTCATCCAAATGTTATTAGAAAACTTGGTCTCAACTAGACAAATTGTTATACTAAAGCTTATGTATTCTTATAAATCTTAACTGTTCATGTAAAGTGTATGATTCAAATAACTAATTAAAAGGATTCACATGTATTAATACAATATGCCAGCGGAAGCCTGGGAAGAGCAGCAGCGCGTTGAAAGGCAAAATCCCTTTTCTCTACTTACATTGTACCTGTCTATTGAGAAATAAATATATATATATATATATATATAACTTTCTAAATAGCTATCAGGTTTAGTCCACTCACCAGGACCCCAAGGTTGCTCTTCTGCTGATATTTGTCTTCCAGGAGCCTCAGATCCTTGGTATACAGCAGATAGCCACCTGCCTTCATATAGAAACCATTGCTGTGTCGCACTTTGATTGTCTGCCCAACTTCCTGAAGAACATCTTCGCAACGCTTTCGTGAATCTGACCTGTTGTCTTCTTGGATTTTTGAACATGCTTCATTCAGCTTTTCCTGTATAATTAGATGAATTGATTAAACTGACGTATTCTTGCATGATCTGTAGAGCAACTGTAACAACGTTGTTTATGGAAAAGGTTATAACATAATTGATATGACTGACTAGGTAATTAGGCAAATTCAACATTCACCAGAAAAATGGTCTTGAATTTTCCATCTTTGTCGAAAATTGCTCTTGTAACAAACACATCAACCGCTGTCTTTTGACCCTCTTCCAACAGTTGTGATAGTTCCTCTTCGGTCTGTGTAGGCACTTTACCAGACTTTGCAATGTTGTGGTTGAACACTTCCAGTACTTTGGAGATGACCTTCTCAGTTTCCCTCTTGGCCATCACTGTAAAGGCGTTCTCCATACAGGGTAGTTCCCCCCTACCTATAGATGCCACGTATGTCTCAACAAGGCTGGCAAACACTACAAGGAAACAAAGCACACCCATATTATTAAGAAATTGCTATGTCTTAATGTATTTCAGGTAATTAGGATCAATACTCAATCAGGGACATATCACCTAAAAGAACAGGGTTGATAGGTACAGACGTCTAGGGGCCATTGGCATAATTTAACACCTTATCTGCCCAGTTTAGAACCCAACCCTATCTAAAATGGCTCAAACTTCTCCAATACGCGCGTTGCGACTTCCCTAGTTGGCTCTTCACAAGAGGCAAAAGGAGGTAGAAAAGGTGCATCCAGCACTACTGCGCCACACAAGCTCACTTCCGCGCCTATGGCGGCGGGAGTGCGACCTTTGTTCCCATTCTAATTTACAATTGTTCCTACACCAATAAATTCGGAATTATACATTTTCTGGGGTAGAAAATACTGGTCATTTTGATTCTGAAGTTTGTTTAATGGTATTTGAATAGGAAATTGAGTAATCAATATTAACATTTTGGCAACTGGGAATCAGGCCTAGACCGGAAATATACATGTAGGTTGTTCTTGACCGGAAATAGTCCTTTCCTACCTCTTTTACAGCTGAGGATAGTATGTCGAAATGATCGTATTGTTCGTTATATCAGTTTTAATTTCCCAATAACTTTGGTCAAGAGATCTTATAGAAAATTAACTGGAATTTGATAGAATCTGGTCAAGCCATAAAAGTATGTACTTCGTACAAAGCAGTTTTAATCATTTTATTTCTATATGTCTATAGTAAATTTATTTTAATCCTTTGAGATGTGCCCGCGACGAGCCTGCGTCGGATGCATTTCTGCCAACAACAGCTGTGGCCCATTGAGGATCTGATTAATAATGATTATTCTCTTTCTCAAAATCCATATTGCTTTTATTGATAACAAGGCATACACTCACTTGGGCCGTTGATGTTATCTCCAGTCGGAAGGACTAGATTTGGAGCTTCATTCCATATATAATCTGTGAAAACCTGTGTGTCTTTGATGAATGATTTAGGCAAATCACTTTCCTTCAAAGTCTCAAGGATTTCCAACATATCTCTGAAATTAAGGGCAGAAATGAAATGAGTCTAACAGTGTTCATATTAAAGGTCTTTGGTGTTTATTATTCCTCTTGGTAGGAAGGTATGGTAACCGTTAGGCTACCGCCTAGGAAAACTGTATTTCCCGCTGGGCAATATTTGCATATCATATTTAACGCTGGCATTATTTTTGTTGAAAAAAACCCCCATGATTGCAGCCTTATTTTCTATATTTAAAATAATTATTTTCACAGAAAAACGACTTGTTGTGCATTGTAAGTAATGATATAATAAGATTCTTGTTCACAGTACAGTTTCCCTAACATCTTTATTATTTAAATATCAGTGTTGATAAAACTACATATTTGGGAGTAGAAAAGCATGTTCTTTCTGAATTTCAACATATTGGCAATGTTTTTCATGTATAAATAGCGATGTTTATCAATTTGCAAAAAAACAATGCAATGTGTACGCAAATGCCTCTGAAATTCAGGTGGCAGAATGCTGAGTTGTGTTTTCTATTTATACCCTGAACACGGACGTTTCTACAGCAGGCAAAAACTGGAACCTATATAAGGTTTCCCAGTACGAGCACATTCGGCGCTCATACCACCTTCGGCAGGGGAAACTTTAAAAAACAACTTAAATAAAACTGCTGACTTTCTAACTTTATAAGTATGTAAGTTACCTGTCTCCTGGTCTATCAAAGACAAAGCACTTTCGTTTCGGAAAATACTGCCGAATGTATTTCCGTGCTTGTTTTGCCTTCTCTGGTTGGGTGGCTCTGATTGTCAGCATATGCTCAAAATATTCATCCGATGTGACCTTTTTACCGGCAATGACCAGCCTTAAGCCAAAGTCTCTAGCACTTAAAATCAACTGTGGAAAGAATATATCAAGATCATTGTTGTCATTGTTATCTGTTGCATTGATCCTTATCTTCTTGGAGATTTCCGAGACAAAACTGATATTGTCTTAAGGAAATGCAAATATTGTGCTATATTGCATGGAAGTCCACCATTCTCACACAACAAAAAAGATTAAATTAAACATTTTTTTCCCATGAAGTAACAATAATTATTTTTTTTAATTTTCAATGGTGGGAAAAAAGTTTTTCGACAGTAGCAACCAAATAAACAATGGTTTCCAATAAAAAAAAATAGAAAGAAGTTACTGATATTTTTGTTAACATGACTAAAATACAAAAATGTGTTCCATTTAAAAAATTATCAAAATAAAACATCTTTTGCAGTTTTAACCAATTCTCAGGAATACACTGTTGGTAGGAAAGGGACATAGAGGATGGTCATGAGTACCTAAATAGAATAGGCGGCGGGGGGGGGGGGGGGAGCAATCGGTGAATATTATCACTAACTAACGTATGATTTATACAATTATATATATCATATATATCGAAGGATACTGTAGTTTACTGAACACGTCCTCATCAATAGCTCCCAAGAAGTTGTAGACGAATGTGCTGGAGAGAAGAACGGCCAGAGTAAAAATCCAGTTATCATGGTCTTGGTTTCCCTGCAAACATCATTGAGTGGAAACAGTTCATTCTTTGGTATTAAATTTTCATGTATACTTACAGTAGATGAAAGTGCCCGATGGTGATCCTGATCTTCCCTTTTACACATGGGCATAATTGTGATCCGTTTTAGGAAAATGAGTCACAAGTCGCATAAAATATTTGAATAGATGAGCTCAAGCCGATTCTAATGGTAGTAAACATCAAGGACATCTAAATAGTGTTTCTATATTATAAGTTTGATATCTTTATTTTTTAAAAAAAAAGTTATTGATATTTTTGGGTGGATTATTACTAAAATAAAGTACCTAAATATACTCCATAAGATGATCTTAGAAATGCATAGATATATTCAATACCTTGCCTTGGAATTTCGTCCATTTATTGATATTACTGCATGGCAGCATTAAGCACCCAGAAGATTAGAATATTCCGACAAAGATATCTTATAAATAAATCACTTTGAAAAATATGCGTTTTGCAACTTATGACTCATTTTCCTGAAACACATCACATATTACACTTCAGCCTAGCAAACAACCAGGATCATCTATACTGAGCGTAATATCCAGATTTCCAAAGGATAAGATGATAGATAGCTACTTTTTTAAAGTTTAAAGTTTGATTTCAGTGGGTCAATGAAATGAATAAGTTGGGCGATAAATGAGATTTTACACCCTAAGGCCCTAATCCGAAATCTTGGTGAAATTTGCTTCATTGAGGGTGAATAGATCTCAAAATAGGAAATTTCATTTTTAATGGGAATTAGCTCAAAAGTACTACTTAAATAGAATAATAAAGGTTTAGGTTCAGGAGGGAAGCTTATAGAAATATGTTACCTTGTCTGCATCACCAAGTCCCTCTGTGTCCATTAGGAGCAAGTTTGTGTCTTTCCTCGTAGGGTGTCGCTGTACCCTAATCCAGATGCCCTTCGTTTTACTCTCAATAGTGTTGCCCAGGGCAAATCCTGCTTTTGGTAAATACATTCAAAATTAACCATACTGAACTAAACGCAAGGACAATGGAATTAGACTGCCAACTGACATAATTTTATACTAAACTAACCGAGTCACACCAACTCTGTATATGACAAATACGCCCCAATTACTATAGCATTAATTTAGTGATTAGTGCTTTTAGATGCGATTACAGGTGTCGCCACACTCTCTGCCTATGGAGCTTCAACACTGGCACGCTTTGTGTATTCCCCACTAGATGGACACCCACTCTTTCTGACATATAGACCACTATCAGACTCTACTTCCGTCCATACAAACGTGGTCTATAGGCAAGAAGAAACATCCCATAATCTCATCAAATCGTGTCTAATGTTGTATAGCAACTAGTACATATTAATAATGTTCCAGAGCTTTATAACTCAAGTTCTGAGATTTGATTTGATATATGACCTATGGCGTTGATATTGTTCAGCACATTGGCGAAGATACTCAAATATACCTGGTATTAAAGATGTGTTTCAGGTAAATGAGTCATAAGTCGCAAAGGTGTTTTTTTCACAAGTTCACATTATTGGAATGTTCTAATTTTTGGTGGGTTGATCACTTAGAGCTATATCAATCGAGGTATCAAATATCAGGACAATCTATGTTATATATCCTTTTGTTTTAAAGGTCCTCATATGGACTACATTTAGTTACTTTGCTGTTTATTGCCCCCCAGAAATATTGGAAACTTTTTTTTTCAAAAACAAAAATATCAACTTAAAATCTAAAAATACTTATAAGATTATTAGACTGTTTACTTTCGTTGGAATCGGCTTGATCTGATCTTTTCAAATATAATGGTATCTCAAAATCTATTTTTTGCGACTAATGACTCATTTTCCTGAAACATATTTTGTCAGTTACCAATTTACAAAATGTGTAAAGAGGGAAATTTACATTTATAGGCGATCTTACTCATTATCCTTTTGATAATTTAGTAATAATGTCCAACCTTTAGATGCACCGGCCAGCCTGTTCATCAGGTAAGACTTGCCGGTCCGGTAGAGTCCAACAATAGCAACAACCACCATTGGCTTATCCAGCTCTTGCAGCTCAGCAAGCACTTCCGGTCTAACCTTCAATGTCCCGGATGCATCACTTTCTATCAGACACTGTGCCTTTTTAAATATGGCCAACTTACGCTCCTGAAAACAGGGAAATCATACATGGGTCAGATTTTCAGAAAATGGGTCAGATTTTCAGAAAATGTACAATTCACCTTCACCAACACTCTAAAAAAAAACACATTTCAAACGAAAATAAAATTCAGTCCAGTTCAACCTAACCAAACAGATTGCTAAAATGCAATGCCGAATGTACTCGAATTTACCTAGTATTGACCATATTGCAGCCTAATTGAGCAGAATTTACTGAATGTGTACAGCTGCCAATTGTACATTTTCTGAAAATTTGACCCATATACAAGGGCTAAATTATCGTATCATGATAAATAGGGTCAAATTATAAGAAAATGTTAATAAATGATTAGTTAACTCTAACACTTGTCCACAGTGTTATTATATTCCCATTAAAATGCAAAGTACTAGGCGAGAAAACCTATAAGAGAAGTAGGTTTCTAATCATTATTATCTGATCTGAGGGTTCGGACCTAGAGTGAGTTATTTTGTTGATGTTATTATGTCTGTTATTATGTCTGTTTTTCTTTTCTCTTTTAATTGAAACATTTAATTGAAAAAAAAACTGATTAAGACGTTAGAGTAACGTAAATTGTGGGATGAAGTCGTCAGAAAATGTACAATTCACTTTCACAAATCCTCTCAAATAACCCACATTTCAGGCGAAAGCAAAGTTCAAAATACAGTTCAACCTAACCAAACAGATTGCTAGAATCAATGCAATGCCGGATATACTCGAATTTACATAGTATTGACCAAATTGCAGCTTAATTTAGCAGAATTGACTATATGTCTAGATCTGCCAATTGTACATTTTCTGAAAGTCATCCCATTAAATAGGTCAGATTTTCAGAAAATGTACAATCGGCAGCTCTACACATTCTGTTAAATTAGGCTGACAAATGAAGAATACCGGTTATATCGGAGTATATATTTGGTATCACATTGATTTAAAGTATCAGTTCTGTTATGTTAGGCCGCATTTTGAAGCACACTTTTGTCTTAAATGTTGGTTATTTCAGAGGACTTGTCAAGGCGAATTGTACATTTTCTGAAAATCTGGCCCAAATGGTATGCAGACTTACCGATGGTGAGGTAAATGGTGGAACAGCCATTGCTGGGGGTTGAAACATAGTCACGTTTTTACGCTTCTTCTCCCAAATGCAAACCTAAAAACAGGCCAACAAAGCTAGATTTTCAGCCTTCACATCAATCTTATCAAACATATATTGTTTAACTTGTGTGTGAAAGTTTCCTAAAAGTACTATGGCTTTTTTTTGTGACCGTTGATATTGCTAGTTATAATTCTGTGACTTGTATTTTCTTATTGTTCTTATTTTCATCTGATTCCGAGGTTATTTTGTAACTTTGGGTCCTCTTCGAAGGAACAGGCCACTGGCCTTTTGATATATTATATTTTTTTTACATGTGTCTTTTTCTTGTCTATTACAACTCCAGACCGTTGCCAACGATTGTTACATATTTTGGTCGAAAAGATTATGCCAACTCTAGTTTTTTTTCCAGACTGTGTCCAGCCTTATGATGGGCAGTAATGTGTAGTGATGTAATTGTGCTAGAAGTCCTCCCTAAGAGACAGATTTATAGCCCAGGGCACCGTATGAAGCACGTCCATGGTGGACACTACGTTTTTACATTTGAATGCTACTTTGTTAAATGTCTTGGCCCGTAATTGAATAAAAATAAAAAAAAAAACAAAAAAAAAAACCTATACTGCCTCCCTGTCATTAGTGAGGTTCCTATAGCTAATGCAAAAGTTGATTTTCACTTCAAATTCATGCAAAAGTTTTGTTCTTGGTATCAAATGAAAGCTTAGGGTCTGAACAACAACTTTGGTCCGAGTGGACATCGATCATCCCACCTATGGCAGTAAGGGCCTGACCCCCCTTTCAATAATTTCGTAAACTTGCTATAACTTTTGAAATAATAGTCCGATTTGAACATAGTTGGTGTCAATAGGCGTTGGAATGAAGGGGCACACCTGAAAAGTTCACATTGTATAGCTAGGTGAACCGTGTGGTCCCTTAATTTGGGGGAGAGATAGGCTTACCAAACCTCACCAGCTAAGGTGGAAGTTTTGAAACTACTAGAATCATTGTAATACTTCTCCAATTTCTCCAATACTTCTCCAGAACTCATATCATTTATTCTTTAATGAAGCCAAATAATATTTGTGTAAATAATATTATTTAAGGGGATCTAGATCGTCTATTTACAGGTGATAGCGGACTTAACCAATTATTAGAAATGTGATCTCTCATCTTTCACCGCCCTTGATATAACCTTCAATGTGTTGGTAAGGACGCAACGGAAACGGCTCTCACACACCTTCAGTGTCAGATCAGATCATAACCCTATGGGCATTTGAGTGCAATCATTGCACTCACTATTGCGTTCACATAGCGCAATGATTGTGCAATGTGACCGCAATGGGTGTAACCACTTATTGCGCTATGTGACCGCAATAGCCATTGCGCAATGAAAACGCTATGTGACTGCAATAGAACGGGCTTTTTTTGCACTCAGAAATCTATTTTTAGCGCAGCGGGAGCGTCGTGGGCCAGGATTCAGGGGGGACGGGGATGGTGAATTTCACGGGGGGGGCGGCAGGGTGAAAACGGAAAATATTAGCTTTAATTATGGTTCGTTTATATCCGATATTATATTGCATTTACTGTAATATGCTGTATATGTAGAAAGATGTCAGTGGAATTAGAACTATATAAGAACACAAGACAATGGTTACATTCAATTATTTTTATTACAAACAAAGGTCGCCAAGGTATAAGCATAAATATTCACTGCATTATTGCAATACTGCAATATTAATTACTGCAATATTATTTCACCGAAAAGTGGATTATTATAGCCTTATCATGTATAAATTACAATAGTGTACTAGCAACGATTATGAAATTCAATAGGAATAATATTAATATAATCTTAGAATGTATCTAGGAATAAGGAGCGCGTTCCTAGGAATACATACATACTATTTGTAGGTTTATACAATCGGAATTGACAAAGATAGGACATAAACAAAAAACTTGAAAAACATCAAAATTGCAATTAAATTCCTGGAATCGACTACATATAATATGGATGGGTTTGATTTCTGGAGATGTACAAGTGACTAAAATTATACCTTCATTCATTCTGTTGTTTGCCGTGTCAAAACAAATCATGGCATTTCTTTTATTTGTGTTTCATTGCGAAGAAAATATATTCCTCTTTCAGAAAATGGCTTCTTTATATCTTTTTTCCAACAAAAGAATATTAACTAATATCATATTCAAATAACATATGTCCCTGATATATTTTTCTAAAATATTTATACTCAAATGCAATTTGTTCCTTATTTATAGGCTGTTGAAATGCGTTCCTGGGATGACGATCCTCCCACACAAAATTCACTGATCCACCTCTGTTCACCCATAAAAATTAAATAAATTAGATATTCGTTCTTATTTCCTTATTATTCCACATCAGAATACATACAGATTCATATTATTACTTATTCATACCCATGCAGCTGACATTTCTCAGCTAATACCTGGAATAAAACGTGATGCGGAATGATGCACCACCAAAAATCTGGAAAAGTCCAAATTCTTGTCGCCATAGGATTTGTATAGGAATTGCTAAAAAAGATGGCGTACAAAACTAAAAATTGACGCCCATTTTAGATCATATATACACCTCAGAAATACCATTGAAAATACCTTATACATGAGGTTGACACATCGTAAGATTCTACAGACATTTGTACTCTGACAATTCAAAAGTCACGTTTTAAGTCAATAAATAGTTTAAAGGAGAATGATACACTCTATACTAATGCATCTCCAATTTGGGCAGCGTTGGTACACTCTTTTCAGTAGTTTTCCCATTGATCTGGCTGCTCGCAGGTTGTTGCAGATGGCTATGTGGGTAACTGGATCAATATTGCACTTTTCTGGTGGTCTGGTGGACTCGACTGCGTCTGTAATAAGACAAACAGGACAAATTTGAATAAAAATGAACACTTTCTTCACAGTAGATAGTAGTTGGTCCAAAATCTAAAACACCAACAAAACTATAAGTTATTCACATATACATAATTTAGATATGTATATGGGCCTAATTTCCAATATTTTTAATTTGACCTGAGGACAAGCATTTTTATTGTTCATACCTTATTGGAAGGGATTGTTCAAGTCGTTAATACTGATCATAATGTATCTGACCATATATGGGTCAGATTTTCAGAAAATGTACAATTGGCAGCTCTACACATTTAGGAATTTCTCCTAAATTAGGCTGGAAAATGATTAATACTGGGTATATTTGGTATCGCATTGATTTAAAGTATCAGTTCTGTTATGTTAAACTGCATTTTGAAGCTCATTTCTGTCTTAAATGTGGGTTATTTGAGAGGATTGTCGAAGGCGAATTGTACATTTTCTGAAAATCTGACCCATATATTCTATCACTAATCAGAGCAATTTAAAAATGTGCGATGTAGTCGTGCATCTATTTTTGCCAGTAATTTCACAACTTGTGGAAGGTTTATTTGGGGCATAGAATACCGCCAACCATGAATATATAATGTTGATCAAATTATGAATTGAAAGTGACATTTTGGCCCAAAATAACATTATTTTGAGTATCTAATTCCTAAAATACTCATGTTAGATTCATAAAAGTACATAATTATGGCATGAATCGTCATGGAGGGACGAATTCATCTGACAAATTTGCTAAGTTACAGTGTGGTAAAGATGGAAAAATGGATTGTGCTCATTTCGTGAGAATTGCTCAAGTATACCTTAAATTTTTCACACCATGTACACACAAAGATCTTGATTTTCATAGTACACTTACAGGTATGCCCCAATCACTGTATGCACTGCAATCATGATCCAGAAAATCCTGATTTCGGCCAGAAGTCTGGCATCTGGCTCTGAAATATAAACAGAGAATAAGAAATGCAAGAGATAAAAGATGTTCAGGTAAACGTATACAATTTGATAAAGCTAGTTAATATAAGCATTAGCAAAAATAAGCATTATTTCGTTTCTCTAGAAACATTGGAGTAAGGAATCCTTTCTAGTTTAAGCATCGAGATGAAAAGTTCAATTTTGCAAATAAAGTCTAAATGTGAAGAGGCAAATTGGTACGCCTGTACTGGAAATATTTACCCTCAGGACCGAGAAAGATAGAATATCATAATGTAGATTTGCAGCAAATCACTATATAAAGTTTATGCACTATTAGTTTCAAACAATTACATTGAATTTCGCTTGTTCAAAACAATCTTGATTTCCGTCCAGAAAAAATATAACAAATTTAGGATTTTTTAAGCATGCCGCCTAGAAATCATTCATAATTTACCTTAGGTAATAATGCTGATATCCAATCGAATGTCGACCTTACATGAAAATCTTGAAACTACCTTCAAATTGAATGGTTGTGTTATATAGCCAGTCTTCATGGGGAAGAGCAGGTTACATTCGTCCATAAATTAGTCCAAGTCGGTCATCTCGGTCTGAAATAAAAAACAGAAAATGAGAGCTACATCAATCCTACCTACAGAAATAAGAAATCAAACAACAGTTACATACTATGATATCATACTAATATCCTCGGGTATGGCAGTTATATAGCTGTAATGTTAATTTACTACATCTTTATTTGCCAACCCACTGCCTGACCATACATCCTATAAGTAATTCTTCCAAACTATTATCTGTGATCATCCTCAATACAGGTGCCAGACACCCTAGGCTGGAAAACCAAATGATGCCCTATTGGGAGAATTACTCTCTCTATATAATATATATTCAAACGAAATCAAGCTGTAAAACCATCTATTTTCAGATTTATAAAACTTAGAACTTCGCTGGGCTTGTTTTCGTAATAATGGACGGCCCCTATCAACAATCAGAATCGTCATAATATTCACTATTTTCTACCAGGTCAAGTAAGGCCAAGGAAATAAGAATTTCGTCATAATATTCACCTTTTTCTACCTGGTCAATTAAGGTACCCGCGGGTCCCGTGACCAGAGCGGTGGGTACCATGACCCGGGTGCCATGGCGAGCGGGTCCCGTGACCAAACACCCCCAGGAATGAGAGAGAGGGTTGGGGAGCCAATGGCGGACATTCTCCCTATGAAGTTTACTTCCGTTATCGCCCATATCAGTAAAACTAATAAAGAGGTAAAATATAGTAAAAACCTCACATTTAAATGAACCAAATTTGATATTTTAAAGAACCCTTCATTTGAAAGCTGGCTTTCAAATTAGGGCTAACCTAGCAAGCTTTTTGTTTTTTACGTTATTTTCTGTAATGGGTGAGGTCAAGTGTAACGGTCAGCGGCGGCAATGCACAATGGTGCACCCCCCGGCTCTGATTAGATTTCTAATGGCTTTCTACAGTATCAATAAACAGAAGTACTTACACAATATTCCCTGGTGTCGCTGGATGTATGTATGTTGAATTGTGATGATGGAGACATGGTAGATTTGGCGAGTTTCATGATTTATTTGGTGTAATCCAACGACAACGTTTGCACTGTAAAAATACCAAGATGGCCGCCTTCTGAACGCCACAGCTTGTCCAGTTAGTTCAAAACCAGCCACATGGGGCCGCCAGCAGAGGTTTAGCTAGCTGCCATATGAAGCATTGCATCATTAAAGTAAATTATTATGGTGAGTGGAAGCCTTGTAAACGACCAGGAAATCTGTATTGAACCTATATAGGCCTATGCTAATAAGTTTAGAATCATTTTATAGGCCTACTAAATATTTGTTTAGACATTAACGTCCATTTCGATGTGTTTGAGTAATAGAACTCAATCTCAAACATTAATACAAAATCTCTATCTTGTTTTGGTACTAAGAAACATCCTGTGCCTAGTCGATATCTTCCTTCCCCTCCTCGCCACCACCTTGTGTTCAACCAGTCTTAGTTTGCCATACATTTCTTTGACTATTAGTATTACCTTGAAAATACTGTCATTGGGAATAACTGAAAGAAATGAAACCGCCCACCCTTATACAGAGGTCCCGCCCACCTTTGAGGGGCTGCCGTCGCCGCTCAAGGGGAGGCGGTGGCGAACAGGAGAGGTTGCAGGGGTATGTAAGGGGGAGGGGAGGGACTGGGTGACAATAAATTTTCGCGCAGAATTATTGTGTCAGAGGAGGGGTTATATTTCGCGCACACCTTTTCAACTACCTGTCAAGTGCTACACTTATTTCACAGATTCGAAAGTTCTGAAGCACAGATTAAGAGTATGGAGGATTTGGCATGAGATAGGATGAATAGGGTTGTACCATTGATAAGATTATTTGACTAAATATTCCCTAGGAAATCTTGGTTAAAGACAGACATAACATCTAAAATAGCAGTTGTTATGGCTGCCGTATGGACTTTTTGTGTGGGTTTACAGCTGATAGGGTTATGCTATGCGATAAGATTGTTCACCACTGTTCAAATGTGACGATCACATTGGTGGAGTATTTGATAAGTCCTTCTGTTGGGTGTTAATGAGCTAGAATAAAGTTTTAATATTAATTTGTTTTTCTGATTTTATATGTAATAGCTATTAAGGCGCCGCATGAAAACATTGGCTTTGCCAATATGCTTCTTTTTCCTAATGATTAATTATGTGTAAATATATGATGGCCGGAAATAAAATTTAAAAAAAACACATTTCCTACATTTACCATATAGCTCTCCCGCAACTCATGTACACAGGTTTTATGCTTATACCACATTTGTATTGTTCAACTCTACATGTACACATCGCATTCAGTGAGGGAGAATAAACGGTATCAACAGGATATCCAACTCTCTCATCATTTTCTATCATTTTCTTTTCTATCAATACTATTCTGAAACAAGTGAGAGGATTTGTGAGCCTACTCCGACCTAATTTTATCTTGACATGTATAGTATTATTTCTGTGTGCCAACATTTCCTTCTGTGAATACACTATCATAGTATAGCAGCAATGTCACACATTTAATTTTTAACACTTGTCAATGTCCCGTTTCGCTCACCCTCACTCATGGGTGTGTGGCATCATTTTCACACGTTTGAAAGCTAAGGTGAAACTTAGACAGAGGTTATTGTGTATTCAGAAATCCCCACGATTGTTATAATGTGAGGTCTTTAGAAAAATTGATTGAAAAATTGAATATGACTGTATTAGACCTATGAGATAAACCTTACTAGCTTATAGCGAGAAGAGGTAGAAACAATATCTCTTTTTATACCTGGTAATACTGAAAAGGGACATTTTAAATGGAAAGAAAGCTTTAAATCCTCACTTAAAATGGTCCGATCTGAATTATTCTAGATTCTATAATCAAAGAGCAGAACCTCCTTGTCATGTTTATGTATGATAGTACACTGCCCCACCATAAAGGTGATAATCAGGGGCAACACAATCATGGATGATAGGTTTTAGACCAATACACAGTTCGCAATTGCTTAAATATATGATTTTTTTTAATGTTTTTTCATAATCTAATCAGGGCCTAACTCAAAAATTGTTGTGGTCAATAAGTTAGGTTCTAATGTCTCCTACATCGTCCACTTGGTTGTTTTAAGGTATTCTTGAAAATGGAATTTATATGAATTCTTTTTGAAAAAAATAGAACATACTGCTGGTCAACCGTAATGGCTCGTTCTAATATCATTATGCATATGAATTGCTTCTTGTGTGTGTTGGCAGGTGGGGAGGGGGTAGTTCAGCCTATAAGCTATTCAGCCATGTTGCTTATTGTTAGTATGTGAAACAATTGTATGATTATATATATTTATATTGATATTCTTACATGACTTTTATAACCCCTGCACCCATACATCATATATAAGCGGAAACTGCGATCTATATGATATTAAGATTAAGATTAAGATACATTTATTTCGAAATATTATCGCTTTCAGGGAACACGACTCCAGCTAAGGGAGGTTTCCACGTTTCCTGACATTACATTTAAAGGTGACACAGTGAACAAATCTACAGTCGTCATTGACGAAGGTAGCACACTGTCTAGTACATTTTGTTGAATTTTACAATAATTATTTTAGCTGACTAGCGCACTAGGCTTATAAGCAGTAGAAACTCAGATCTAGTGACTTTTGGGTTATTAGAATTACTAGTTACAGATTGGGTTTTTTCACTCGATGAAGTACTGGTCTGTCCAAATAAGGGTTTTCTTGGCAATTATTTTAAATATACTGGGGTCAGTTATTCTGTGGCGTATGGCCTGTAAGGCGTTCCAAGAGTATGGGATTCTATGTAATATTGATTTCCTAATTTGCTCATTTTTCGGAATAATCTGTTTCAAAGGTCTCCTATCTGTTGCAAAATTTCTTGTGTTTAAGTTTCTAATGTCTAAAAATCTTGGATCGCCTGCAAGAGCATGTCCCGCCTGTAGAATATGTAATCGTCTTCTATGTTTAAGAGTTAACAGGTTTTTTCTCACATGTAAGTCCTCCACATTGGCCCTGGATGAGAGACCATATATTCTGCGAAGTATCTTGTTTTGTATAATTTGTAACCTGTTCGTACCTGTTGTCGTGTGGGAGTCATGGAAGAGATCTGTTTGGTCGATAAGGGGTAGGACCATAACTTTATAAATTAGAAGAAGTGTATCTTGTGGAATTTTCCCTTTCAATTTCGATATTTGCCAGCACTTGTAGTTCATAATGTTTGTTAGTTTGTTAACTGCGTTTTTGAATTTTAGGTTTCTATCTACTTCCACTCCCAGGTATTTGTAGGTTTCTACATCTTCCATAGTGTTCCCATCCAGGGTCAGTTGGTGCACCTTTAACATCGATTGGTTTTGGTTTACCCACCTCGACCTCAGGAATTGTTTGGGTAGAAATGTTTGTACTTTTGACTTATCATAATTTATTGAAATTTTATTTGTTTTACACCAATATACTAAGGCATTTAGGTCCTGTTGAAGCAGTTTTGTGGCTTCTAGGGCGTTTGTGCCATTCGCAAAAATTATGGTGTCGTCTGCAAACAACTGGATCTTAGAGTTTGTTATATACTTTGGCATATCATTAATGTAGATGCTGAATAAAAGTGGGCCTAGGGTTGTACCCTGTGGGACACCACATGTTATATCATTTAATTTGGATTTTCTTTTGTTGACCTCTACCGCTTGGAATCTATTAGTCAGATAATTTTTGAACCACTCTAGTTCTTTATCTCTAATCCCAATTGCTTTTAATTTTTCGATGAGGCGTGAGTGATTTACAGTGTCAAAAGCTTTCCTGAAGTCGAGGTAGGCTGCCCTAGTTATCTTGTCATCATTCATATTTTTGTATACTTCCAATAGGTAGTTTAGAAGGGCATCTTTTGTTGATCGTCCCTGTCTAAACCCATACTGGAAATTAAATAATAGATCATTGCTTTCCAGATAATACATTATTTGCTTATTCATGGTCTTTTCTAATAGTTTTGCAGGGAGGGTTATTGCTGAGACAGGCCTGTAATTACTGGGGTTTGAGGTGGGACCAGATTTGTAGAGGGGAGTAACCTTTGACCGCTTCCATTCGGTTGGGATACAACTTTTTTCATAGGTTAGATTTATTACTTGTACCATTTGTTTTGCTAGCATTACTAGGATTTTCTTTAGTAGCCATGATGGTAGATTTTCATAGCCTGAGGACTTTGAGGATGGAATGGTTTTTATGGTTTCAACCAGTTCATCCTCTGAGATTGGTAAGTATGAGAATTTCGACTGGGTTTCATCATTAATTACCCCCTGGAACAGTCTGGTCTCCACCTCGGTTGGAGGCGATATATTCTTAGCTAGGTTATTACCTACGGATGCAAAGAAGTCATTGAATTCATGGGGGACTAGATTTGGATCGACCTGCTGATCATCTTTCATAAGGGTTATTTCATTCGTACTGCCTTTTTTCATATTATTTAATAGTGGGTTTAGGCTTTTCCAGAATTTTTTTGGATCATTTCTGTTCTGTTCTAATTCATCCTTTATGTAATTATTTTTTAAGTTTCTTGTCAAGTGATTTACTCTTCTTCTCATAGCTTTTGCTTGTTCAAGTAGACCCAGGTTATTGTTCTTTTTTGCAGCTCTAAATAGTCTATCTCTTTCCTTCATTAGTTCCAATATGTCCCCCGTGACCCATGACTTCCTCGCCCTTACATTTCTCATTTCTTTCTTTGGACACATTTTAAATACCGTATATTTTCTTCTGGAAGAAGTGGATGGATGTGTAGGCCTATTGCGGTCTGCATTCTGTCTTGATATAGTAATGTTTCTAGGTGCCAACGATTGCCTCAGTGAATACTATACCTAAGTATAGCAGCAACATCACACATTTAAGTTTTAACACTTGGCAATGCCCCATTTCGCTTACCCATACTCATGGGTGTGTGGCATCATTTTCACAGGTTTGAAAGCTAAGGTGAAACTTAAACAGAGGTTATTGTGTATTCAGAAATCGCCACGATTGTTACAAGGTCAGTCTTATTTAGAATAATTGTTGATAAGCAATAATTAGATTTTTCAAAATTTCCGACAAAAATTTTGGCTGTTTTACGGAGTAAGGGGGTCATATATCTTTCAAAAACGCCAATTCCAACGATTTAGACAATAAATGGTCACTACATTACTGCAATAGATATGCAATGGCCATTGCGCAATGGTAGCGCAATAGAAATACACTGGCATTGCAGTCGGAATTCTTGTATAAAAAAAACGGCAATAATTTAATGGGAAAAGATCCTTTAGTTATCTAAATAATAAATGTAACTTGATGATTGTTGTAGAATGTAATATAGCAAAGGAATAAGATACTGCAATGCCAGTGCAATAGAATTACACTCCTATTGCACTCAACTAGAGACTTGACTGCAATAGGAGTGTAATTCTATTGCACTGGCATTGCATTGCACTCCCTTGCACTCCATTGCACTCCCATTGCAGTCGCCATTGCACTCCATTGCACTCCATTGCACTCAGTGCCCATAGGGCGTCTTATAAGGTAGTTCTTATACAACATATTAAATATTCTCATATGTGTGCATGTATTTATAAGGTTTCCTTCGTAGTTCTTAATAGAACATATTAGATATTCTCATAATAGATATTCTCATATTTTTCTAGCTATATTATGTTCTTTAAAACAGCAATAAATGTAGGCTGAGTCCACATATGTAGGGGAGGGGTAGGGGTAGGTGGGGGGGGGGGGGAAGGGAACACTGTCGAGAAATATTATACCGTATTATAATATAAAGTCTGTTTAGCGATTGCTATTGCATGTAATATGAAACTTTATCATCAAACATAGAACATTTCAAATGTCAAAAGAAAGCACATTGCGTGCTATAATAATTATTGTGAACTCAAAAAATCAATAGATTAAACCAATATAAGCATGTTATAGATTAAACCAATGTAAGCATGTTAATTATAGATCACTGTTTATGTATGATGTAAAAATTCAAAATGAAGTGTTATCAACCGGCCAGCCAGGAAAACCTGCAATTGAGCAGAGGGCTAATAATACCTATTCAGATAATGCTTCTGTACTATGTAAATTGTAAATTGTAATAACTTGATATTGAATACAAGTTTTATATATATGGGTCAGATTTTCAGAAAATGTACAATTGGCAGCTCTATACATCTAGGAAATTCTCCTAAATTAAGCTGAAAAATGAAGAATACCAGGTATATCTGAGTATATTAAATATCCCATTGGTTTAAAGTATCAGTTCTGTTATGGTAAACTGCATTTTGAAGCTCATTTTTGTCTTAAAAGTGGGTTATTTGAGAGGATTGGTGAAGGCGAATTGTACATTTTCTGAAAATCTGACCCATATATATATGTAACATAAATGAACATGTGTTGTTATTGTGAAATGATGGAACCTGTGGGTTCCGTTGAGTGATAATAGATAGCACCTAATTGTTACACTCACCATAACTGTTAAGGTTAATGTTGTTATCAAGGAATTAAGGTATTATTACTATAGCGACTGTATGACTAAATGAAAGTGTCTTGAACTACACCACCAACTTAAATACTTTCTGTCTTAAAAACTGCTAAAGTACCTTCCTAGTATGTGAAATCGGAGAATTGTGATTGAAGGAGCGTAACGCATGTGGGTCAGATTTTCAGAAAATGTACAATTCAACTTCAGGGCAAGAACAAAGGGTTTTCTCCCCGATCAACTGTCAAGGCACATGCCACGCAGCATCCCTGGATAATAAAACTTGTTTTTTAAAGAAATGTGTTGCAAATATTGCGTAACTTTGTGAAATCCAGAACATAGCGATGTAACCTCACACAGACTCCCCTTCCTTTGTTTAATAAATATGTCTATAACATTGTAAAACTGTAGTTGATATTATGCACCACCCCCTGTGTATGATGTCAGACCGTTGCATTTCATCACTCCAAACAAACAACATCCGATATAATTTTGATATTTTCGAAACCAAGCATTCACTAGTAATGCTATATATGTAGATATTGGGAATCCCCAACTTCCCCTATCCACAGAAGCAGTATCAGCCCCAAGACCTTCCGAAACCACATGCATATGTGGGTTAGATTTTCAGAAAATGTACAATTAGCAGCTGTACACATTCAGTAAATTCTGCTAAATTAGGCTGCAATTTGGTCAATACTAGGTAAATTCGAGAATATTCGACATTGAATTGATTCTAGCAATCTGTTTAGTTATGTTGAACTGTTTTTTTTACTATATTCTCGTCTGAAATTTGGATTATTTGAGAGGATTGGTGAAGCTGAATTATACATTTTTTGGCGATTTCGCCCACATACATTTGTGGGTACATCTATGTTTTATTCTTATGAAATTGTGCCCAACTTTTCCAAGGTAACGGTTGGAAGAGCTCGGACTCTCCCAGAAGCCTGTCGACATTTTTGTCAACATATATTATAGTTTTTGACAAAAAACAAATGATTCTTTTCTTCTTTTTTTTTTCTTTTAAATAATATTGTATCAAAATAAGACTCAAAATGTAAGCAATGAAACCAAAGAAATATGGCTAAAGCTAAATGCTGATTTGAATTCTACATGTGAGGATCTAAGCCAAAACTGATGTACGAATCGCTAAAAAAAAAAATTATGAAAATGCTCCTGTTAAAAAGTTGAAACTCGAAGAGTCAGTCATATTACCAATACTACATTTAATGGAGAGTCGCACGATAACAATGTGTATTATTCGCAACCCAAAAGATCTGGGTCAAATATCCTTTGATTTGAACAAGCAGGAAAGAGCTATGTAGTTCTAGATGTATATGCTCGAGGTGAGGAAGAAGTTCTGTTGATAAGCTGAATAAAATCATGTTTAAAAAAAAAAAAAAAAAAAAGATTCTTTTCTATTCTATTCTATTCTATTCTATTCTATTCTATTCTATTCTATCTGTTTACAGGGGTACTTACAGAGGGTCACACCCTATTCACTCTAGGTCCAAAGCCTCAGATCAGATAAGAATGGTATGTCAGTCTACTTCGCTAATCCTTCGCTCCTCACCTAAGACTCGGCGTTTTAATGGGAATATAATGACATTTTGCGGTCTTAATGGAATTATAATGGCACTTTGCGGTTTGCGGCGAGAGGCTTTCACTTCATTTGAAGGGACTCTCCCATCTTTGGACCTTGACAGTATTTCCATTGTAATCACGTATTATTCTAACTGACTAATGGAAATACAATTGCTCAACAAAAAAACCTGTTTATCTCGGTTTTACTTATTTTCGTCAAGCTCTTCATATAATCTAATTATCCTTCAATTCTTTACATTTTGTATTAAGAAGTCGTAAAGTGACACTAGGTGTTACTATTTTCAGGTCTTTGGTTACTTTGAATAATGCATGTATAATAGGGTCAGATTTTCAGAAAATGTACAATTCGTCTTCACTAATCCTCTCAAATAATCCAAATTTCAGACGAAAATAAAGTTTAAAATACAGTTTAACATAACAAAACAGATTCCTAGAGTCAATGCAATGCCAAATATACTGGAATTTACCTAGTATTGGCCAAATTGCAGCCTTATTTAGCAGAATTTACTAAATGTGTACAGCTGCCAATTGTACATTTTCTGAAAATCTGACCCAATAATGTTTCCAGTGGAAAATAAACATAGGAAAGCGAAGAGACAGAAAGAAGGCTGATACTCTGTTATTGTGTGGGGTGATTTTAGTTAGGCGCCAGATTCCTTAACAGGGAATTAAGGGGGAAGGGGGAAGAGGGGAGGGGGGAAGGCCATATGCTTTGGTAATTTAAGTGTCATTAAGTATTACCCGATCTCTTAATGGTGGTGAATAGACTATAGGCCGATTTTTCAAATTCTACTATAGGAGGTAGGGAATGTTAGAGGGTGGCATCCGCCATGGATTGGTAGTAAAATGTACAATTGGCAGCTCTACACATTAAGGACATTTTGCTAAATTAGGCTAAAAAATGAAGAATACCGGGTATATCTCAGTGTATTTCGTATCAGATTGATCAGTTCTGTTATGTTGAACTGCATTTTGAAGCTCATTGTTGTCTTAAATGTGGGTTATTCTAGAGAATTGGTGAAGGCGAATTGTACATTTTCTGAGAATCTGACCCGATTAAATTCATGGTAGATGCCACTTGCGCTGACCTATATTTGCAGAGAAAATCCAAGATGGCCACCAGTTTTTTTGACTTTTTAAGGTTTTTTGCCACCAACTCTGAGGGTAATGTATTTACATCTTAGGCTAAATTAAACCATGTGTAGGGCACATAACTATCTATTGATTGATAACAGCCACTTGATTCTGCATGCAGTATTTTTTGTATCATCACCTTTTGAAAAATGAGATCATTTTGCATTTTTGCGACAAAATGAAATAGGCCTTGTTTTTGTGAAGCACAGTCGAGTTTCTGTTGGAGATAGAGCTAAACATGTATTAAATGTTTGTTAGAGTATGAAATGCTCTTTGAAATGACACATTGTACATTACGTACATGTCTCTATGACTAATATTGTTTTTTTAATGAATTTATAGCAATTAAAAGGATATTCCCATTATCGGTTAAATTCAAAAACCTCCTACGTTCAGGTGTCTGTAGCTTGGATTGGTGGTGTCAAATCACCCATCTATTGCTTCTCATGTAAAATTGGGTGTATTGTCATAAAATGTATCTTCTGTAAACTGAAAATTGAACTAATAAGTCAATAAGAGTCATTAACGGATGTACTCTAACATACTGGTTAACTTTCAGGACAGTTAATGTTAAATATTTAAGCCTGGCACTACGTACATTATTCTTTTGCCTCTTCTTGAATTGTTCATAACTTGGTAAAACATTATTTTACTCTTTCATGACATCAAGGTTCAACCGAAATCATGCGGGTCACCGGGAGGAGAACACAGAAACTGATGACGTCAGTTGGGGTATCCCCTCCAATCTCACTCCCTTTGAACTAACGGCAGACTTTCGAAGGATGCCTGGTGCTTATAATAACTACGAAAGAGAAAGTATGTCAACACTTCCGAGATATCTTCCGGGGATATCTTACAAATAACATGTGTGTGGGCTGCCGTATGACCTATGACCTTTATAGTCCGGATACATGGGGAAACCCATACATTTCTAGTCACACAGTCCAGGCCGGTTACAACTACATCTCAGAACAAAGGGAAATGTCTATATATAAACAACGATATCCTATCATATGTTTGGGTTGAAATGTTATAACAAAATGGGTCAGATTTTTTGAAAATGAACAATTGGCAGCTGTATACATTTAGTTATTTCTGCTAACTTATGCTGCAATTTGGTCCGTAGGCCTACTATAGGTAAATTCGAGTATATTTTGCATTGCAGTCGTTCTAGCAATCGCTATGGTTAGGTTGAACTGTATTTTTAACTTTATTCTAGTCTGAAATTTGGGTTATTTGAGAGAATTGGTGAAGTTGAATTGTACATTTTCTGACGGTTTCAGCCAAATAAGCCTCGAGACACGTTCAGTCTCCGTAGTTTCCAACTCTGGCCTTGTCTGGAATCTTGTTTTGAAATAAATCTTGGATATTATGAATAAACGAGGTATCAGAAATAAAGCGGATTAACTCTCAATTCATATTTTCAATACGAATATTGAGAGTGACAATATACAAGCATATGGGTCAGATTTTCAGAAAATGTACAATTCACCTTCACCAATCCTCTCAAATAACCCACATTTAAGACAAAAGTGAGCTTAAAAATGCAGTTTAACATAAAAGAACCGGTACTCTAAATCAATGTGGTCACAAATATACTATATACCCGGTATTCATCATTTTTCAGCCAAATTTGGCATAATTTCCTAAAATTTTATAACAAACTGATCCATATGGCGATAAGAGAGACTGAATGAAATTGATAATATGGATGAATTGGACAGACCATCCTAAATACAGGAATAACTGATATATATACACGACAAATCGTCAGAAAATATACAATTGGCAGTCCTACACATTTGGTAATTCCTGCTAAATTAGGCTGACAAATGATGAATACGATGTATATATGGTCAATTCTATTTTTTTGGCGTCCAGTGGGGTGAAAAATGGTCATTTTTCAAATAGGTCTGATTTAGTAGTGTTTGTTATACCATGAAACTAGATATTTCGAAGGGTTTTTGTGCATAAATTGGTAAGGTTATCTCTGGATATTAACTGAGCTATAGGAGATGGGACAAATGAAGCCCAAAGTAAGTATACCATGCGTATGCCATGGGAGTTATTCAAATTTCTGCTAATTTTACTAAATCAGTCTATTCTTATCTTGATTTCTTTTTCATTATATGATAAACATATATTTACCATTGTCTCAGAGTCACAGATATTTGATTATACTGATTTTAGATAATCAATAGGGATTTGAAGTAAGGGTATTTCCCTGTAGAAATCATTGTACATAAAGTATGTATTACATAGTTGCAATTACCTTGACCATATCAATGACGAATAATTGTTGCCCTGCTTTATTTCATAGTTGAGTGTGTCAGTTATATGTGGCCAAATTTGAGGAGAAATTTATAGCGTTTTTCAGTACTTTATAAGCTCCTAGCCTAAAGCATACGCACGGTATAACCCATGAGAAACACTAGTGCTAAACTTTTTAATTCAATTTAACTGCAGTTGATTTCTTTTATAATAGTGTATTATTCTATGGATAACGATTGTAGTATGACCCCTATATCTGATACAATTTTCAGTTAAATACAAGAACTAGATATTTATTTCCAGAGGGTATTTCTCTTTATTGTAGGCATACGCACGGTATGCATAATAAGACATATGCATAGAATAGGTATTTTGGTTGAAAACATGTGTAAAACTTATAAGAGTCATACTTGAACTTGGTACATTCAAGAAATAGTCTAGATTGACTCATTTCATTTGAATCGGTTTTATATTTAGCTAAATATACTCCTGACGATAACTTTAGATATGCATAAATATATTGAACCCATAGCCCTTAGTTGGTACATGTATACATGCTATTGGGAGGGCTTACCACCAAGGAATAACAACTTTTTGAGCATGGGATTTGTAGATAAATGACTTTGAATATTATAAACTCAATTCAGTACAACACATTGCATTTTATTGCCCTTGGACATCGTAATAATAATGTCTACTGAACCAAGTACTGTACATATTTAAAATGGGTAGTATTAAATAGAAGAAATACCTTACAGATGCTTCGACCATTTCAACTTAATGCAGCAATGATGTCTTAGCATATAATTTCATTTTTTATGAATATATGACGTCCATTGGTCTGATATTTCCCAGTTCTGTTATAATGGCATACGCACGGTATAGGCATACTCATGGCACGTTTCTGACAATCTTGCTAATTATTTTAAATGTACTTTGGGTACAAAAATGGGAGATACCTTGTTTATTAACTTGAATAAGGGTCCAACTTATGTATACATATTGAAAGTTAAATATGTTAATTTGCTGATATATTGATGTATACATAGCATACGCATGGTATGCAGAAAAGTTGACTATAGGGTATGTCTCTATACTTTTCCATTAATAAGTAGAAAGCGGTGGCATATTGATAATTTTTCCTGGTTTTATTTAAAACTAGAGTAGTTCGTCTATCATATGAATACATTTTCACCTAAACAACCTTTGTAATTTAAATGAAATTGGGGACACAATGTTTAGGCATACGCACGGTATGCATAGGGTTGACTATTACATACCTATCAAAAAGAAAGATACAACATTCAAATAGAGTCCCTAAAAACATTATATAATACGTAAAAGTATTTTGTCTAGGGAATTATTCCAAATTTGCTCTACATATATATACATTTATTATGTTCTTTCTACATGACAAATGAACATTTTTTGTACCTTATTGTAAATATGGCCTATTTTAGGAGGTTTTATAAAGCTGGAATTGTTAATAATCATTTTAGACCCTTAAAAGTAGGGTTCGGATTGTAGCATTTTTCAGGGCGGATTCAGTGAATCTCAAAAATCATGTCTAAAGTTAATATTCCTGATGATACCATGCAGAAACCTTATGGACGCCAAAAAATTAGAATTGACCATATGTAAGTATATTAATTTTGGTATTGAGTTTCAGTTCTGCTATGTTAAACAAATCCTAAAACCAAGTGATTTCACGTCCCAAGCCAGAGAAAATTGTATATGGCAGGACGAAAAATTCCTGTACTGATTAATTGGATATCCGGATAGTTATGTAACCGTCTACCCAATATTCCCTTAATGTATTCCCTGTATGTAAATATGACAAGCTTGTCTTGTATACAAGTATGATCGTTATCTAGTATTGTAATTTAAATATACTGATAATATGTTTTTTTCTCTTTCGCCTCATTGTATTTTTGAAAGTTTATTTACATCATCCAACTTCAAATGAGAACTGCCAACAAGTAGATTGTTTTCTCATGTAATGTGTTCAAAAGCCATTGTGTCCAGCAGGGTCTGAGAACCTCCCACTACTGGGGAGCACTGGATCCGCTGATATGGCACAAGCCAATAAAAGTACAACAAACAACAAACAAACAAACTCTATCCCGAAGCTATTTTTTGTCTATTGGTTGACAACTTTCTGGGTGATTCACTTAATTCGTGATGACGTAATCGAGAATTAAAAATAGATTATAAGGTTTCATCATATTTAAAAAGATGAGAACAAGTGGATTCCGATGATGGTAAACATGAAGTACATCTAAGTAGTGATTTTAAAATTGAATCCATAGGTGATATATTATCATCTTTAGGGCGGGGGGGGGGGAAGCGTTTCTATATTTCATGTTCAATATATTTAAGCTTGAAAAACAGTTTGCAATATTTTTGGGTGGGCAATTACCAGTACGAGACCTAAATCTATCCCAAAAGCACTCGCTCTGCCCAACGTGGGTTGCAATACTTACGTTGCAAAACTTTCGTAGGCATATTCATGCTATAGAACCAGTAGAGGTCAGTGATGTCACATAGACGAGAAACGTAGATGTTGGGTACACGGGTTGGGTACACTACTATAGAACGGCCGAATTTAAGCCAAATAGATTATTTGTAACTTTCCATTGTTAACTGTATTCAAGCCTTAAGAGATTAAAAGAAGATTCTATGTGCTATTAAAAGCCGGGAAGTATAATTCGCGGTCCCAGCGAAAATGTAGAGAGTGGAGTAAGCTCATAGACAAGTGGTAGATATATCAAAATAATTACATTTAATGTTTTACTTTAGTAGACCCTTAGGGAAATCTGTGTTGATTAAGAAATCTCGAATCATTTATGTAACAGGTTCTAACCTAAACATCGAAGCTAGAGGCTCTTTGTGATTACAATACTAGTGGCATCCTCGCTTGTCATCCATCCACAGTTCTTTCGTATAATATTGTACTTGGTAATTAGTAATTGTTCCACAGAAACAACAATCGTTATTCTGTCTTCATTGCCTTTATTTTTCAGTGCTCACAGATGAGAAGGGCCTTTGTACATTAGTGTTAATCGCCCACGAATAGAGAAGCAGAATTTGTTGACATATTGAATGAAGTGGTTTCAAAAACAAAAAAAAAGATACACCATATCTTAAACTGTTAATACAAGTTTGATATATCTCTTTTTTTTAAACAAAAAACTATTGTAAAAGTAGAGTAATTGGTAGAGGGAAAAAGAGTAATTTTTAACTTTATTGAAAAGCTAGAGGTTGAAAATGTTTTAAAAGGGTTTCCAAAGCAGCAAGAAACAGCGTTTGTCGCATACTTTTTGAAAATGTGATACGAATGGCGCCCCCGAGTGTTTTCGAGAAGAACCAATTGTCGTAACATTGCAGTAGCCAAGTGTCATGCCTTAGCGATGTAGAAGCCAAGATGGCAGGATAGGTTTCAATACAACCTTTTTTAAAAAAAATGTTATTCTGGTCCCTCCAGAATTGTAGGCACAATAATCAAAGCTTAAATCGCACTCATGATCTGAATTCTTTTCCAAAAATCAACAGTTAAATTGTGAATGTGTGGGGACAAAAACCAAGGCGATTTCAGAATCAATCCTTATGATCTGACCCCACGATTTGTCGTGGAAAACGAAATTGTACGATTTGCAAAATCGTCCTTATGTGTCCGCCGCTTAAGAAATGTTTCTATACTGATACTATATATTTGATATGTTCATGTATGAAAAAAAGGTTTGCAATATTTCTGTGTGGGCAATTACCAGTATAGTAACCAAATGTACTCCATAGGTGACCTTCCAAACAGTTTTGCAACTGGTGACTCATTCTCCTGAAACACATCACGATTAAGTATGACAACGACAACACCTCATAGAGTTATGAGGCTATGTGAAGCAAGAAGTTCTAACTATTGTTAAGGTATGAATGGAAGAATAGCAAACGAACGTGTGGTCTTCGTGAGAAGAACTAAGCAACTGATTTAATGATCTAGCATCTGTACATATGTTCCTACAGGATGTGGGAAAGAGTAGGGGGCGGAGCCCTTACGTAATACCTATGGCTTAGCATGAATAAGTAGACTTGCACAGTACTGGATAGCTAAGTATAATTAGCGAATTTAATAATGAGATATTATAATTAATGGGTGATAATTAGATAGATAATGAGGTTACACAATGTTACGTAATGTTACATAACACTATACGAAGCAACAAGTTGTGGTGGTTGACAAGTGACTTTTACTGCTGATACATCGATTACTTTCATACCCCGAAGGCATTCTCCCGCTAGGGGGGAGGGTAGTACTGCCTTGGTGACTTATATCATTGTTAAATAACATTGTCTAGTTATATTTTAATAATTTTCTACAACTATAATTCATAATTGGATTATTAAGTGCACATGTCATAACCTTACTCCCTGTTTATAGAACTTAGAATTAGCAATTTATGAATATTCCATAATATACCTCTCCTCCCTTCAATAATCATGGCCTCTCCCATACCTGATTGGAGAGAGCTGGGGTAAGGGGGCAGGGCGGGTATTATAAGTGTTGGCTGGGCAACAGCTGTGGATGAGAAAATGTGGCTCAGTATTGTTTAATTACTGTCCATTATTATTGTTGAACCACTGGGAGGATTGATTTCCTGGCAGTTTCTAGGGAGACAAAAGGGAGTATAGGGGACGCTAGAGTTTAGAGTTTGTTTTAGTTGAGGGTAATTCTGTAATCTGGTGCACTGTTTGGTGCATAGCCCTGAGGTTAATAATCAACATTGAGGGGCTGCTGGTGCACTGTTTGGTGTATAATCCTGAGGTTAATAAACAACATTGAGGGGCTGCTGGTGCACTGTTTGGTGTATAATCCTGAGGTTAATAAACAACATTGAGGGGCTGCTGGTGCACTGTTTGGTGTATAATCCTGAGGTTAATAAACAACATTGAGGTGCTGCTGGTGCACTGTTTGGTGTATAATCCTGAGGTTAATAAACAACATTGAGGGCCTGCTGGTGCACTGTTTGGTACATGATCCTGAGGTTAATAACCAACATTGAGGGGCTGCTGGTGCATTGTTTGGTGTATAGTCCTGAGGTTAATGACCGATATTGAGGGGCTGCTGGTGCACTGTTTGGTGTATAATCCTAAGGTTAATAAACAACATTGAGGGGCTGCTGGTGCACTCTTTGGTGTATAGCCCTGAGGTTAATAAACAACATTGAGGGGCTGCTGGTGCACTGTTTGGTGTATGATCCTGAGGTTAATAACCAACATTAAGGGGCTGCTGGTGCAGTGTTTGGTGTATAGCCCTGAGGTTAATAAACAACATTGAGGTGCTGCTGGTGCACTGTTTGGTGTATGATCCTGAGGTTAATAACCAACATTAAGGGGCTGCTGGTGCAGCGTTTGGTGTATAGCCCTGAGGTTAATAATCAACATTGAGGGGCTGCTGGTGCACTGTTTGGTGTATGATCCTGAGGTTAATAACCAACATTGAGGGGCTGCTGGTGCATTGTTTGGTGTATAGTCCTGAGGTTAATGACCGATATTGAGGGGCTGCTGGTGCACTGTTTGGTGTATAATCCTAAGGTTAATAAACAACATTGAGGGGCTGCTGGTGCACTCTTCGTTGTATAGCCCTGAGGTTAATAACCAACATTGAGGGGCTGCTGGTGCACTGTTTGGTGTATGGTCCTGAGGTTAATAACCAACATTGAGCGGCTGCTGGTGCACTGTTTGGTGTATGGTCCTGAGGTTAATGATCGACATTGAGGGCCTGCTGATGCACTGTTTGGTGTATAGTTCTGAGGTTAATAACCAACATTGAGGGGCTGCTGGTGCACTGTTTGGTGTATAGTCCTGAGGTTAATAACCAGCATTGAGGAGCTGCTGGTACACAGTTTCACTGTGGTAAGAGTTCACTCATTTCCCTAGTGAAAGTACGCGAAAGGCGGGTCAACTTGTTGCACGCTCATAGCGCTTGTCTGTATTGGCTTTTCGTGTACTTTTCTACTGGCGACTGAGGCAGTGGCGGCTTGGCTTGCTCAGTGGTCCGTGTAAAAGCTAGGCGGTTTAGGGGGTGTGTGGGGGTGTGTGTGGTGGGGTTTGGGGTGTATACAAACATGAGGTGATTCGGGAGGGGTGGAGGCAGAAGGACCATCTTGTCACAAGCATGGAGGAATGGCCGAAACCACTCGGCCTTCATCAACGTGATCTTTACTAAGAGATCATAAGGAGAAATAAACAACTAGACCAAAACTTGAATCGAGAGAAACATTACCAGACCTTTTTAGTTAAAGCTCAGAATGTATGGTTATTTGATTTAAAGAAATGGCTAAGTTGTGAGCCCTCCCAATTATTCATCTTTTAGTTGGTCAACACTCAACATGTACGCCAACCATAACGAAGCAGCATATACCATTTTGGATGCCTATAGTTGTGTATTATCTGGGCATGTACAAAAGACCAAATATGATATCCTATAGGAGATATAGCCAGAGTTTTACTTTGTAAAGTTAGATGTTTTACCAAGTTAGACAAAACGAAAGTACTGAAGTGTATACAGGGCGAGTGTGCACTCAGAAATGTGTACATGTGTGCTGGTTGTGTTGTTGGGAGGCTCGCCGGGGCACCAAGCCCCTCCCTACCGTAGCACTTACTCCAGGTAACCTGGGTGCCTATCTCCGCGACAGGCGTATGCCTAGGCAATGTACAGGTGGTGGGCCTCCAAACTAACTCCAGGCTTCATGCTTGTGCCCTGCAGTGACATAGCCCTTGATATAGCTTGATATACTCCAATATATCACAAACAATATTCACTGACTGTGCTCATTCATCAACTTTGGGGAGGGCAAATGTATTATTCCCTTGAAAATCATCATTTTGATTCATCATTTCTTTTGATGTATTTCTTCCTTGTACCAGCTTCTGTAAAGAGAAAATCACAGATATATATCAAATAATAATAGGTACTACGTAAATGCAGATTGAAAAGCATTTACTAGTAACTCAAATATATTCTACATAGACAGATTTATTTGGAAGATTTGCGAATGGTGTTCAAATGTTACAAATAATGTCTCTGCCTGGCGTTTCATAATGTAAGACATTTGCGGGAACATTAGTATTTGCTGGAACATTCGGTGACGGGACAGGCTGTGCGTGTTGTCTTATTACGTAATAACCATACACTATAGAGCTATATACCTGCCGCCCAGGCACCTACTAATGACTCTCAGAGCTGTGAGGCCGCCGGGGCGGCCGCCACCATTCACTTATACGGCAAAAGCACCATATGCACAGTATCTGACTCATACACACAGTAAGGAAACATTATAAATCAGTGACTAAAACATCGAATATCATAGTTAAAACATATCAAGGAATAAAATCTGTTGTATACATGCATCAAAAAACAGTACATATCTTAAAGCAGATACTTTCTAGATCAATTGCAATATTACAAACGTTTACTTACCAGTGAATGTCCTCCCTGCTTTCTACATCTACACAGGTGCCTTACATGCATGCCGCTCTCAAGCTAACTGAAGCTCTTGGTCAGCCTGGCTGTTGGTCCCTAATGTTGCATGGGAGTGAGGACTCTGGTGCTATTATTAGCTTGATATGGAGTCATGTTGGGGGGTGCTTGAGTGACCACCACACATAGATTTCTGGGGCGCGTGGGAGTATGTGTGGGAATTCTGGGGCGCGTGGGAATACACGAACTAGTGTAGCACTCTTCTAGCACTCGTCTAGACGCGTAGCACAGCTCGCTCTTTCGCGTGGAAACACGCTTATTTATAACGGTGTTGGTGTATGGTCCTGAGGTTAATGACGGACATTGAGGGGCTGCTGGTGCACTGTTTGGTGTATAATTCTGAGGTTAATAACGGGCATGGTGGGTCTGCTGGTGCACATACAAGTCCCCTATTCTAGGCACATCCTTACTCAGAGTAGTGTACTACAAGGCCCCTATTCCATGCAGATCAAGGCACAAAATGGTCCACCTACAAGTCCCCTATTGTATGGCGCTAGTGCCCTATAAATATGCCCATTCCTTGACCCGCATATATGATGTATGTGGGTGGTGTCCTCGTTCTGGCCATATATATATCAGGGTGAATCCGCCAGAAAATGTACAATTCACCTTCATTAATTGTCTCAAATAACCCAAATTTCAGATGAATATAAAATTCAAAATATCTTTCAACCTAACTAAACAAATTGCTAGAATCAATGCAATGCCAAATATACTCAAATTTACTTATTTTTGACCAAATTACAGTCTAATTTTGCAAAATTTACTTAATGTATACAGCTGACAATTGTACATTTTCTTGAAGTCTGACCCTAATAAAATGATCTTGTCTCAAGTGTATTGTCATAAGGTCACCGAGATGATACATGATACATGATACATGTAGTTTGGCCTAACAACCAATTTCCAAACTTTCACCAAATTATACGTGATGTGTGATGTGTTACAGAAAATGAGTCGTAAGTCGCAAAATTGATATTTTTCAAAGTGTTTTATTCACATGATCTCTTTTTTGGAATGTTTCCATTTTGGGGAATCTAGTAAATCCCCCCCCCCCCCCCCCCTTCAAAAAAACCCAAAAAAATATAGATCTCAAATTTGAAATATAGAAATTGTATTTACCATCATTAGAATCAGCTTTCTTTTTCTTTCTTTTTAAATTCTTTTATTTCAATATCAGATTCTCAGAGGTCATGCTTTCATGCTTGACTTCATCTTTTCAAATATGATGATATCTCAAAATTCATTAGTTGCGACTTGTGACTCATTTGTCTGTAACACATCACATATTTGCGAGGTGCAGTTATACAGAGCAGGAAGGCCAGACCCATGCGTACATATAATATATTATGCATGTAGATGGACGCTCCTTGCAGAGATCCCTAAATGGGTGAAGTCGCCAGAAAATGTACAAATCAGCTTTAACAATTCTCTGAAATAACCCAAATTTCAGATGAAAATAAAGTTAAAATTACAGTTCAACCTAACCAAATTGCTAGAATCAATGCAACACCAACATATACTCGAATCTACCTAGAAACATACTACATGTGGATAGCTGCCAATTGTTTATTTTCTGAAAGGCTGACCTAAATAAGATAGCGCCAGTGCTACCCTGGATACGTTTATTGACATATGAGGGTCAGATTTTCAAAAGATGTACAATTCACCTTCACCAATCTTCTCAAATAACCCAAATTTCAGACGAAAATAAAGTTCAAAATACAGTTCAACCTAACCAAACAGATTGCTAGAATCAATGCAGTACCAAATATTCTCGAATTTACCTAGTATTGGCCAAATTGCAGCTTAATTTAGCAGAATTTACTAAATGTGTAGAGCTGCCAATTGTATACATTTTCTGAAAATCTGACCCATGAAAGAAATGTTAACCTACTCACACACTCCAATAACAAGAGAACTGGGTCTGATCTCGATGTCTGATCTACCTGTTTTATTGGTTTTGTCTGTTTTATTTGCATTGTCTGTTTTATTGTGCACTTACACATGTGTACTGTATATGTTACCACAATAACAATAATTAAATACTCACCATATAGTGAAGTCACTAGAAAATGTACAATTCATCTTCACCAATTCTCTGAAATAACCCAAATTTCAGATGAAAATAAAGTCCAAAAGACAGTTCAACTTAATCAAACAGATTGCTAGAATCAATGCAATGCCAAATATACTCAAATCTAGCTGGTATTGACCAAATTGCAGTCTAATTTAGCAGCATTTACTAAAAGTGTACAGCTGCCAATTGTACATATTTTGACAATCTGACCAATATGTTCCAGCTAAAGACTGAGGAGTCAGTTTGCTGCCCATTCAAGTAGCTGTACATACAGCCCATTCAAGTATACACGCGTACATCGTAGCAAGATATAGGGTTGATGTTTCGGCTATGGAGTCAGTATGAATGCTGCCAGTTAGCCCAGGCTCTGCAGTTCGACCCACATGTAGAGGAGATTGCATGCTATGTGAGGACAGCATTACACCACATCATGTATACACTCACATGCTGACCACAGCACATGTATACACACACTGACCACAGCTGACCCCTCACCAGACTCCTCCAGTAGCCTGACCATACCATGGAGGACAGATGTCAGGAGGTAGGACGTAGAGGGGAGTTAAGCAGACCTCTTAAAGGTGAGTGTTGTGGATGTGTATGCATTGTGTGTACAGTGTAATCATTGTGTGTACAGGGTAATCATTGTGTGTACAGTGTAATCATTGTGTGTACAGTGTAATCATTGTGTGTACAGTGTAATCATTGTGTGTACAGGGTAATCATTGTGTGTACAGTGTAATCATTGTGTGTACAGTGTAATCATTGTGTGTACTGATTTGGTATTCGATCTCGTCTTTGGGTATATGGTCACTTTCAATCGCTGTAAGTCTGGTATCCAGAGACGCTATTTTTTCTTTAATATGGGTGTTCATTATTTTTACTTCATCCGCTAATGAATCGACTTTCTTATCAACTGCGGCTGTAGCATCCTGCTGCATATTATGGAGAGTCGAGTAATATGCTTTCAAATCCACTGCCAGCTCATTCAAGGAGGTGATATTCTTGTTTGGAATATAACGGGACAACGAGTTGGGGCTGGCAGGACCTGTGCTGTCATTATCGATTGGTTGGCTAGGGTTTGAGTCTGAATGCACAGGTTTATTCGAATCACCAGGAGCTGAGGTGGAAGCAGTCGACATATTATCGGTGGATGTGTGGGTATTAATGTTAGAGGGCGATTGTAGTGAGACAAGCGCATTTTGGCTTTGCGTTGGCGAGGCTGCCATTGTGGGGTGACGGCGGGCTTGGGCGGTTGGTAGGGACGCGGTGGTTATGCAATGATTGTTTATGGGCGACAATGGGTGACTTCGTCCCAATGGTGGAATAAAATGTTAATTAATTCAGAGTACCTGTGGATGGTTTTGTCACACTTTAGCTCACAATGTTCCTGGACCGTAGTTCTAGTGTTGGAACGAAATCTGTGTACACGATCGGTGTTAATCCAATAGTAACTCCTTTGGTGTGTTGAGCTAATTAACGGTGCGACTGGGTGGTAGTGCCGCCATCTTTGTATTGAGTACCATGTACCTGCCACACATGTATAATGCAACGCTATGAAAACTGCCGTGTAACTAACACACATGCCAATGTGCCTTAACTTTACCTCATGAGTGAACCTATATCTACATATCACTGCATACGCATATGCCAATGTACCTTAATTCTGCCTCATGAATGAACATATATTGTATACCACTATACACCTATCACGCATATCAACCATGTATATTCATTAAGATCTCATAACCAATTCATTAAATTAGAACTAGTCATAGCTACTCCTAGTCAATCCATTATAACTAAAAGTAAACTCACTCTTATTATATTGTAGTCATATCATTGTAGTAATAGTCAAACTGTAACAAAAAGTAAAGATCAAACAAGAATTCGGGCACCCAACGGAAGACCTAACTAAACAATGGTTTACCTAGAAAGTTGGACAACCCTACTGTATAACATCTTCAGCAATAAAAGAATCCTTGAATTGAATTGAATTGAATAAGAGACTGCAAAGGGTTCACCTTTTTAATTTCTCTATGTCCTCCATTAAACAATTCCACATGTTTTTCACTATATTACTGATTTGTCATGTGGATTTGGATAGTGCCTCCTCACTATTCTAGGAACAATACAAAATTAAATGAGACTTGGATTCCGGAATCTAAAGTTCATTGTAAGATGAAAGAGAAAAGAATAAAACTGAGTACGAAGAATTCAGCTTACAACTATTCTAGATAAGTAAGGCATACTACATGAATTTATATTCTTAGAATAAAGAAAAAACCCTTTCAACAGACTACTAAATGCCACCCTTTACCTAGACTAGCCCTGTCTCTAGCCCTGTCTTTCTTTGTAGAGCCCTGGACTATTTAACATGATGGATTTTATTATTTGAGATTGATTATAGATATTTATTTTTCACGCATTGCTCTGAAAACAATGTATCTAGAGTGATTTACGCATGGTGCGTATTACACTAGTGAGTTATGTGGTGTTGTCATGGCAACCAATCTGTTCATTTACTATGATTACCACTGAAATTCAAATTTATTACTCGATTTATTTTCGATTTTCATTATTGAAAGCATAACTGTTAACTAACTCGTCACTTAGGATATTGTACTGGTTTCTATGCAACTCGAGCAATATCCACGCTCCTTCAAACCAACTTGTTAGTTAACCTGCACATGTTTGTCCAGTTTGTGGACTGCTGACTGTTCAATATTAAAAATACTAAAAGGTCCTTTCGTCCAGGACAGTGGTAGGAATCATCAACAAGTCTGGTTTACCGTCTATGTCCATTTCTGTATAATATGCAGAGTAATCACTTTACAAATTACTAATTTTGTTCTGATCTTGTCTGTTTTAGCATGATAAATTAACTAACAGTCTAACAGTAATAGCATTAATACTCACTTTCTTAAAAAGTATCATAGAAACATTTTATGAATATCATGGGTTATTTTGTAGACAAAAACACGTCAAAGACTTGCAGTCCTTTTTACCTTCCAGGTACTAAAAGAGGAGGAGGAGGAGGAGTACCAGTGGCACCTGATGGTGGATGGGGGTGGGTAGTGGTGGTTGCGACCTTCCTCCTCAACCTGCTCAATGGCGGCATATTCTCCGTCCATGGCATGCTGTATGAGGCCTTCCTCCATACCTTCCCCAATGTCACCCCAACCAGCACAGCCTGGATCATATCACTACAGGCTGGATTCTGTTATGTAGCAGGTGTGTTATTATTGTGTTACTATTGTGTTATTACTGTGTGATTACTGGGTTATTACTGCATCATTACTCGGGTTATTACTGTGGTATTATTGATATTATACCCTATTATTGATATTATACCCTATTATTACATTATTGAATTATTATTGAGTTACTATTGAGTTATTATTGAGTTGTTATTGTGTTATCATTGTGTCATAGCATTATTGTTGTGTTATATGCCCGGATTGTATCCCTACATGCTGGCTTCTGTTATGAAGCAGGTGTGTTATTAGTGTGCCATTGTGTTATTATTGCTTTAATGTTGTGTTATATGTTTGGATCATATCACTACAGACTGGCTTCTATTATGTGACAGGTATGTTATTATTGTGTTATTATTGCATTATTATTGCGTTATTATTCAGTTATGATTGTGTAATTGCATACACAACAATGTACCACATAGTATGTACTACATGCTTCTACATAAAAATATTATTTGATACACATTTCACTGTGGAGTACAATACAGTATTTGTATCATTGTGAACACATTAGGAATTTGTGTTTAAAAGTTATTTATGCATAAATAGATCATGCACTCTACTGTTATACCGTAACCACAGATAGAATTCAGTAATTTATATAATGAACACTACTGGAACCAATATACATATCTTTGGCCTAAAGACCCATGAAGTACTTGATACAGGTCACCCTGTCATGATTATCTAATAGTTAGATATCCTCAGGCTTTTTTTTTAAAGCTTTTATTTAGACTGGGTAGCTCAAGTCCCAGCAATTGGGCTTTTCACTTGCCCCAGGTGACAAAGTCTGGTATATACAATAAGGTACAATATTTACATTAATAGAAGTCGTTGCTGTGCCACTCTTAACTGGAGTCTTTAATCATGAGTGTTGGCTACGCTTCAAGGAAGAAGAGTCTGACTTAGGTATATAATTTAACATACCAAAATAATCAACAAGTTTTGTACATACAAATTGGATATTTGAACTAGTGCTTAATAGGTGGTTCGATTGGGAAAGGTAAGAGAAGAATAGGTACATTAAGATAAGATAAGATACTACTTTGCCACTTTGTACTCGGAGATTGTACTCTTAGTGTTAGCAGGTCTTGATTTGAAGTAGGATATTCAGTTAGATGGGGTAAAATTCTGGTTTCCGTATAGTAGGGAGTGAGGAGAAAAGAAGAGGGTGAAGAGATTAGAGGGAAGTCGTGTGTTGGAGGGCGGGAAGAAAGGTCGTGGTCCTTAGTCGATCGGGGTGAATCGGGCTTACAGGAGATAAGGGGTAGTAAGATTAACCAGCCATAAATAACCCATCTTCACATGTTATTTAGTTACATGAGGGAACAGTTGGCCTTACCAGGTTCAATTAGAGCTAAAGTGATTAGTTGGTTTAGTTTCAGTACTGGTCAGACAATGTATTTGGAAAAAGTGGCTCATTAGAGTTTAAGTGAATGGGGGCAATTACCTGAAATGTCTCCGTCATTTTGACATATAAAAGGGGAGTTGCATGTGCCACTGCACATGTCTGTTACAGTTACAGAGTTTCCATAGCCCTCCATACCCTTAAAAACTGTATTTACCACATTTGGACTAACCCATGTTAGGGTTGCCCAGTCCAACTGTAATGGACTGTCCGATATTATGTAAGAGGTGAGAAAAGGGTGTTATATGGGTGGGGACGGGTGGGGCAGGTGGAGATGGATCTGATAGTATCTGATTTCATATCTGATATCGCACAAACATACGATCTGATATCATCTGATTCAACATCTGATATATCACTGAATTTTCTCATATCTGATCAAGATTTAATCAATGATTGGCATTCATCAACCAATGATTTTCGAGGATTCAAAAATAAAAATCTATGTATTTATGACATTGTGTGTTGAGTAAGATGATGACAACTTAAAGGAATTCAAAATTTATCTTAAAGACTATATGCTGAAGGAATAATATTAGGACAAGGGGGAAGATACTTCTTGGGTCGCCTCCTACTGCTGACTGCAGGAGATTGTTATTTTAATCTGTTAATTGTAAAACCATGATTTATTTATTCCAATCATGAGGTGGCATGTAAATTGCCTACACAACATTTTGTAAGCTTGTAAGACTTACCCCCTCTTTAAAATAATTTAAAACCTACTGCACAGCTACATAACTCCCACAATAGATGTGGTAACATGATATGTTAATTTGGATTTATTTTACATGTATTTCTCTTGTATGTATTATAGAAACACTTATGTTATTATTGTAGTGAAGTAGAGGGTTCTGTCAGAAGAACAGTCAAGGCAGAAATATGTCACCCATTTTTCCGAGTAAGCCTTATGTAAAAATTTGGAAAAATAAAGTTTCAATATGTATCTGTTTGTGTTGCAGGGTTCACAGTAGGGCCAGTGTTGGCCCTGACCACATGTCGTAACATCACTGTGCTTGGCGCGCTGCTAGTGTCTGGTGGACTATTCGCTGTAGCCTTTGTACATGACACTGCCCTTGTGTACACATTATTCTCCATCGTGGCAGGTAATCATTTTTAAAAGAGGGCAACATGTGAAAATTCCATGCTGGATAATGCATATTTTTTTCTTTTCATGTATTATAATTATCTTCTGCCTTAAATGAATAAAGAAAGAAAAGAAAAATGTTGGAAATATTCATATCAAGTTGCTAGAACACAAAAACTAGAAAGTCAGGAGTTTTATTGAACTTATAACTTCACTAAAATTGCTGACTTTCTAGTTTTTGTGTTCTAGCAACTTGATATGATTATTATTTTCGAAGTTCATAATGACTACCATTCCAATATATACTTTCCTAAGTTGATGAGAGCTAGGCCTCAGATTCCCCCTATTCTGGGTCCAATTATTCCTCATGGGTGAATTGAGGTCACTTGAGTACAGGTAACTTAACCTGAATTATTAAAGCTGCCTCCTGCTGCATAACATTTGGCTCTTTAGGCTCTTCAGGAGCAAGTTCAACAGGTACTTAAAGCTGCAATCTCTGCTATTACGACCATAAAAATCTTACCAAATTTACCCATATTATGACTTATAGAACTGGATTGATCAATATTCTGCTGCTGTTATATGTTTATACAAGAATTTGCTGTTAAATTGGCAAAGAGAAAAAGGCTGCCGACCCCATGGCCCAGCTGTTTTTTATGAGGACGTTAACTGATTACTTATATTAAATAGCCCGATGTCGATGTCAAATCGAGCGAGACAGAGGGTCAAATCGCACGACACCCCAAAGGGGTGGAGTGCGATTTGACCCGACGTCGAGATCGATTTGACATCGACAGAGGGCTATTTAATATTTATTTCATACGTAATCAACAAGAGAAAGACGATTTTAATGACATTTTACCTTGGTTTCCATCGAGTTTGCGGACATCGGTCTTGAACGGAAGCCATGATGGCGGAAGTAAGTTATATCATTGTCCGCTTAGACTTTTCACTACCATGGCTTCATTGTGAGATATGCGTTCGATTTTTCTATAATATATCTTTCTACGTCTCTATTTCTTCGGAATTAATATATCTCGAACTGGACATTAAACTTATGTATTTAGTTTTCTACCTTATGGATCTCAATATATCGCTTGAAATTCTTCAGACGGGGGACTACTTTTTCTCTCACTGGTTACCAAGTCATGATACGTTCACAAAAAATGTCAACAAACCACAACTTTTGTCTTTATTTAGACAATAAATAAGCAATACATATCATATTTCTCAAATTACTTCTCAACATGGAGAATAAAACTTTCGCCGCTGATGTTAGCTTTGGCAAATACACATCTTGCTGTTTGTTGCTGGTCACTTGAACTAGCGAACGTACGGCCGTGCCGGCATTGAAAAAGCAGGTCAAGCAGACAATTTTAATTCTGGCTTCTCATTGTTCAGATCAAGTCATGTGATGCTCGAAAATAGTTCGGTTGTAATCACATACGTATGTGATACGAGATTTCTAATCGCACCCCCGAATCAGGCTCTCTGTAATCACATACGTATGTAATAAAGGGCCTAATGGTACTCCTTCTTCCACACATCGATATCAGAGAGAAATCACCATTGTTTAATTATCCTGTCATGAACTATATAACACCCTGTCGCAAAAACAACTGAACAAAATCCTACAAAATTTTGATCGAATGACTTTGATGGGTTGGAAAAGAATGGAACAGAAAGTAAAAACTCAGTCCTTGACTGATTTTACCTGAGGGTGCAGCTTTATTAGCATTAGATCCATGAGCCTGGCCCAGAGCCCTTCGGATTAATGGGTCAGATTTTCAGAAAATGTATACAATTGGCAGCTGTACACATTTAGTAAATTCTGCTCAAGTAGGCTGCAATTTGGTCAATACTAGGTAAATTTGAGTATATTTGGCATTACCTTGATTCTAGCAATCTGTTTGGTTAGGTTGAACTTCGTTTTACCTTCATTTTTTTCTCAAATTTGAGTTATTTGAGAGGATTGGTGAAGGCAAATTGTACATTTTCTGAAAATCTGACCCTAATGCAGCTGAGTGACTGCTTGATTGACTTTTGGCCATTCATGCATGTGTTTCACAGGTTTCCTTTACCCCTTACTAATCCTGACCCAGAAAAATATTAGTGTTTGTGTTTTGTTGAACTTCATTCCTTGGGTAATATTGCAACTGTACCTCCATTGGACATCCAATTTATATATTTTTCATATTTAAATTCCATTTACCTGACACATACTGGTCCAAAAAGTATTCTTGTAAGAGATACCATCTGTGTTACGGTCAGATTATCAGAAAATGTACAATTGGCAGCTCTACAGGTTTTAGGAAATCTGCTAAATAAGACTGACAAATGATGAATACTCAGTATATCTGAATATATATGATATCGTATTGATTTAAAGTATCAGTTCTGTTATGTTAAACTGCATTTTGAAGCTCATTTCTGTCTTAAATGTAGATTATTTGAGGGGATTGGTGAAGGCGAATTGTACATTTTCTGAAAATCTGACCCATTAAGCATTTATATTATACTGCACGCCGGTACCCATTACTGATAAATTGTAAGAAACTGGAAACTGATCAATAGCAGCCGGCTGCTTCCAGTCATTGACAGTAGCGGGTTCACTGCTACACCATTGTAACAAACCAGCGAAGACTGACAAACCTCCCACACAGCTGGAGAATTGTCTTCAAAGAATTGAAATAAAACCGTTAAATACAAAATACAAATACCTGATGTGCTTCAGCAAAATAAGTCACAAGTCGCAAAATTGTTACTTTTCAACATGTTTTATTCACAGGAAGTATCAGTTTGAATGTTTTCATTTTGGGGCTGCTGATCGATGTTTGTACCGTGAATACATGTACTAAACGTCAAGACAGTGTATTAAATATATCCCTGCATTTCTAAGGTCATCATAGAGTATATTAAGCTATTTTACTAGTAAATGTCCACCCAGATATATTGATATTGAACTTTTTTTTCAAAACTAAAAATATAAAACTAAAAATATAGAAAAACTTATAAGATATCCTAATGTTTACTATCATTGGAATCGTCTTGATATAATCTTTTCAAATATATTGATATCTAAAAATCCCTTTTTTGCGACTTTTGACTCATCCCATAATGTTTAGATGTTTTTTAATACAAATTATTTAAAGCATGTAGAGTATTCAGTCCAGTAAGCATGATTCTAACTACAATTATATGATTGATTCTACGGTAGTGCTCGTCCAATTTACAATCTCTTCCTGATTAGTAAACATAGGCCTATAAATATGTATTTATTTGCAGTTTTAAAACATCAATTCAATCAAAACAAAATGAACTTAAAATTTCATTGTGACATCTTTCATGAAAAAAATATGTTTGTTGTTGTTGGGAAAAAAATTAGTGAAGTATACATGATCTGTATGCCTGAAATACAGAGTCTTTCCATGGAATGTATTAAATATATAGTTGGCCTTTTTTTAAATAAAAAAAAGAGGAAACATTCATGCAAACAGTTCTTGAGGAAAAAAAATTAAAACATATATCTTTTTTTTAAGGTTTCCCCTGCCCCTGGGAAATAGAAACCACTTTTCTGCCTGCTGTAGCAACGTCTGCGTGATGCCTGCTGTAGCAACGTCCGTGTGATGTCCATAAATAGAATCACAACACAAGCACAATTCAGTCTATTGGCGCCTGAATTTCCGACACACTCGCGTACACATCGCGATGATTTTACGCTCCCGCAAATTGATAAAAAACGCTGTTTCTACTCAAAATGTATTGCCAAGATGTTGAAATTCAAAATGAGCATGCTTTTCTACCCCATAATATGTGTTTATATTAAGTTCAGCCTTTAAATGAGGCAGATATGAGAGAAAGTTTTCAGTTACATCAGTAAACAATAAAAAAGCTTGCCGACGATTGTAGGCTTACATTTCTGTAGCCCGTGGCATGGAACCTAGTCAACTAAACTGACCCTATACAGTACTATGTTGACTGTACTAGTACAGCAGAAATGACTAAATAGAGATAGATATGGCTATCTGGTGGAACCCTGACTTACCCCACTCCTAGTTGACTGCTTATGGTGGTTACGACCAGCAAAATAGAGCGGGGACAGTCAGAATTTCTGAAGCTACATTTTTGGCCTTTCCCCTGATTGACAAGTATGGGATTGACTCCCGGATTTACTCCACTGACAAAAATCAGATCGTCGTGCAAAACTGGCTTGTCCATGTATTTAATATGTATGTCCAAGTATTTAATACTATCAACATTTGTATTTAAATAAGGAAGATAATATTGGTGGAACTTAGGGAAGTTTATAGGGAAAGTATAGGCCTATCAATGCCGATGCCGGCAACGATGCAATAATATACGTAGTGACGTCTTCTATTTTTCACGCACCATGACAACTAGAGTTGCATACTAGCCATTTTCCCATGTGGAATTATTGTGGAATTAGTCGGGAAACCGTTTTCTCCTTGGTCACAGCCAAATTTTTGTTACATCTTTAGACACCTATGTTGGTGACGCATCATGTTTATTTCTTTGGCATCATTGTTTTATTCATTGTGACTTCTATAAAGGTAATATCCAGACAACTGACTTTTTTACTTTTTTTTCACTCTTTTCTCCATGTTCATTATAGTGAAACATCATCACAGTTGATGTGTACTTGATGGTGACAGAATAGTATATTTTGGCCTACAAGGAAAGGAAGGAAAAAGGAGTAAAGGAGGGAACAAACCCTGTATTGATATGATTCTATGAGTAATGAATCAATTGTAAGTTTAGATCCATGTGTGCTATGGTGGAGGCGTGGGTAGTGAATCAATTGTAAGTTGGATAATAAGATAACACGTTTAGATGCATGTGTGCGATGGTGGAGGCGTGTTTTATCCTGCATTAGTATGCGCATTCCATAACCGGGAGTTCCATATTTGTGAAGTGATGTAGAACTAGTGCTTTATCAACAGGACTGGATTCATGATGTCACGTCTAAAAGAAGAAGAGGGCACATATAAACGTATGGTACTCATTCTATGTGGGCAAGGGAAATGTAGAACTTGTTTTCTGGCAGAGCGAAAAATGAAAACAGCATCAAAAGATGGTATGATATCTCCTGAATGAAAAATCTCAAATCTTAATCCTTTTCTCCTCCTCAGGATGTGGTTTGGGCTTCCAGTGTCTACCATCAGCCATTTTAGTACAGCACTACTTTGACTCTCGCAGGGCGATTGCTGGAGGTATCGCTTTAAGCGGGGGTGGCGCAGGGGTCTTTGTCTTACCCCCACTTTTCCGCATCCTCATGGACATATACGGCTGGAGAGGATCATTAATCATTTTCTCCGGCGTCTTCCTTAACAGTCTTCCATTAGCCCTCCTCCTGAGACCTCTCCCACCTCCTCCCACTCCAAATTCCACCGAGGATTACAAATCTGAAGAGTTGGAATTTCAAAACAAGAAAATCCACCGTGTGACAAAAACAACCAAGGAAAAAAGCAAAGCACAAATGTTCCTGGAAAATCTCAAAGTTGCTCTAGATTTTTCTGTACTGAAAACCCTAGCACCTTGGGTGACTTGTGTGTTTTACTTTCTAAGTTACTTTGGCATCACAGCTTTTTATACTTTTATAACAGTGAAATGTTCTGAACTCAAATTGCCAAATACTTATGCTACAATATTGATATCACTGTATGGAGTACTGGAGACTATCAGTAGACTGGTGTCAGGGACTATTGGTAACTTGCCCTGTGTCAATAGGATGTATGTGTTCTGCGGGGGCATGTTTATATGTGGCCTGGCTTCGGCCATCTCTGGGACCTTACATACATATCCTCTACTGGTTGCCTATGTCATTGTTATAGGACTTAATATTGGTGAGTATCTGTAATCTCATTCCACTTCACCCATTTTTATTTCTGTATTGTTGTAAGAAGCCTAATTTGTACCCAGCATAGGAATGGGGTGAAAAGCAGGCAATGTTTTTTGTTTGTTTTTAAAGAGAAAGGTTTATATTGGAAACAATTTCAGGCTTGGCCCGATATTCTCATGCTGTACAACTAATTCAAGAGATTTAACATTTACAAGTTATCCTATCTAAGCATTTATTATTTGAAATTAAAGGTTGGTCTTTGACATAAAAAATCTACCCCTGGGCCACTTACAGATGGGGTCATTTTTCTATATGACACCGGGTTGTCTCACTCGCTTGAGTGGCATTGTGTGTTTGAATCATGCAGGGATGCAGTTTCATCTCCTCAAATAGGGCCTGCTGCATGAGAAATAATTATTCCTTAAAATGTTCGTTGCTATTAAAGCTTTTTCCCGGGCTAGTTTTATTCGCTTGGGTCGGAAATTCCTTCTGATATGATTCCTTATATCACAAGTCCCTAGTTTTTAACATCTGTCAAACTCAAAAGACAACAATAAAATACTTTTATTTTCATACCACTGTTGTCTGCCCATTGCCATTTCAACCAAACCTCTTGAACAATAGCTTCTGCTATTGGCTGGTGCTTTATCACATACAACTTTCTCCACCAATCAAAATTAACCCCAAACAAGCCCCTTTCCTGGTGGGAGTATTAGCACACGTGTAATACGTCTAAATGCCATAGGCAGAACTCACTCATTTCTACATCATAACACAAACTTGCCACATAATTTGTAATTATTTTCAAATTATTAAATATTTTTGTGATTGCCCAACAGGTACGTTTGTAGGGCTGGGGTGTACCGTAGTGGTGGATCTTGTGGGTAAGGCTTTACTGCCTAAAGTACAAGGCTTTAACTTCCTCGCCGGTGGAATGGGCACCTTTGTCTCACTCCCTATACTAGGTAGGTATTATTGCTTTATTGAACTATTTTAGGTCTGCCTTTTAATTGACTAAAATGGATGTATATATTTGAGAAAGGTTTTGTTACTGAATCTGAATCTTACTTTCATGTCATTCTGTTATAAAACACTACCAATATTTTATTATTGCAGCGGCAGCGTGGGAGCAAACAAAGGACTATAACTTGCCCTTCTTCATATCTGGGTCCTGCCAGATGCTGGCAGCCATCTTGCTTCTTTGTTACTATCTTCTTTACTGGAGAAGGCATCACAAAGCCCTGGTAAGAGAGAGCTAAATATCCACATGAAAAAGCAGCAGATCCACAAATAGAATAAGCATTCTGCCCTAGAAAGGATGACAAAAGCAGAATGCTGTAGAAACCATTTGTGATCTATTTTAGGAAAATAAGTTGCAAAATATCGATTTTGAGATATGACCATATTTGAAAAGAGATCAAGTTGATTCCAATGATAGTAAACACTAGGACACCTAATAAGTATTTCTATGTTTTAAGTTTGATATTTTTATTTTTGAAAAAAAAGTTTGCAATGTATCTGGTTGGGTAACTACCAGTAAAGTAACTAGATATACTCCATACAAAGTCCTTCAAAAGGAAGAATATATTTATTACAATGTCCTGAAATTTGTTACATGGATTCATATGACTATAAGTGCTAAACCCTCTAAAAATCAGAGCGTTTCAATAAAGAGACCTTCTGGATAAATATCAATTTTGTGACTTGTGACTAATTTGACTGCAACACATCACATTTGTTATAGTCAAATCTTGAGACAAAATGAAAATGTGAAAAGGTATGGAGTTGTAGTGATATGTATGTTTGTGGCCTTCTAACCAATTTTAACAGTTTGCCAAAAAACTACAAAAGTAAACTGAATTTGGGTACATATGATTGAAGTGAAGTGTTAGTAAAAAGTTACTTGTAGGTGGCATATTGTATGCTTAATGAAATGGTATGAATGTAAAAGGTCTCAATGATTAAGCGGTAACGGTATTATTATAAAGCTATTAAAGCTGTATTTTCAGCTATTACGACAAAGCTAAGGTTACCAATTAAACTCTTACTATGACTTATAGTCTGCTGCTGGTAAATGTGTATACAAGTTACTCATATTATGACTTATGGGACTGGATTTATCAATATTCTGCTACTGTTATATGTTTATACAATACTCATACTCATACTATGACTTACAGAAATGCATTTATCAATAAACTGTTGCTGTTATATCTTTAAATAAAAAGGATATTAATATCATCACTTACATGACTGGAGTTATCAATATTCTGCTGCTGTTATATGTTTATACATGTGTTACTCATATTATGACTTAAAGAAATGCATTTATTAATAGACTGCTGCTGTTATATCTTTAAATACAAAGGATATTAATATCATCACTTAAATGACTAGAGTTATCAATATTCTGCTGCTGTTATATGTTTATACAAGTGTTACTCATAGTATGACTTATAGGACTGTATTCATCAATATTCTGCTGCTGTTATATGTTTATAAAAGTGTTACTCATATTATGACTTATAGGACTGACATATCTTTATTCTGCTGCTGTTATATGTTTATACATGTGTTACTCATATTATGACTTATGGGACTGGATTCATCAATATTCTGCTGCTGTTATATGTTTATACATGTGTTACTCATAGTATGACCTATAGGACTGGATTTATTAATACTCAGCTGCTGTTATATGTTCGTACATAAATTTGAAGCCGAATAAGCTGAGCAAATACCATGCCAGTTTGCGATAATGAGTGAAGTCTTCAGATGAATGGGTTTGTGTGAGACCTTCAAATACAATGACGTTTTAGAAGCCCTGTCACAAAACTACTAAACAAAATCCTCCGGAATCTTTGGCCTTTAGATGGTTAGCCTACGCATATTTTACTGTGTACGATCAACCTGGTGTCAGATCAAAAAGTGATCCCCCTTAATGAGCTTAATGAGAAAGCACAAGGAAGGTACAATGATATAGAATTTGAGAAATAGGTGTAACATTTAGTGCAATAGTGTGGGAGCTATAAGCGGTCCAGTCACTTTCAACTAAACCTAGTCGATGCAGAGGTGATGCAAAGACAATAGCTGCTATTTGACTTTTCAAATATCACCCCTGAATAGCACCCCTGAAATCACATATATGTATGTAATAACAGGTTGACAAGGACTTATTAAATCATAAAAAGTAAATACCTATTGATTCAAAATGTCATCTATGTGCCATAAAATGGAATGAAAGCAAACTTGGCTCACCTTGGTTGGAAACAGGGAGATTGCCAATCACAGAGCTTGTTACATTTGCCATGCTGAAAGCACAATGGTCTGGTTAGGGGACAATAGGGGACTTGCATGTGCCACTGTGCATGTCTGGTACAGTGCATCATGGAATGGAATTTGATGAAATCTGACATACAACTATTTGGGAAGATTTTTATAAAAAATTGCAAGAATGTTTTCATGAATATCACAGCTTTTGTAGACTTTCTATGAAGGCAAATGGGAACGATGGAGCCTTGTATTATAGAAACATGTTAACATATGGATACTGACATTAGAGTATTGATAAGTGTCCCATGCTGAACATGGCATTTTTCTATAGATTTTATACTGTACCATTAGTCCCATAATTCCATGCGAATCAAGATTCAAAATGGCGGCTATGCAACTCCCCTATTGGTAGCTCCACAAATTACAATGGTCGGATCCAGAGTGTGGGGTTTGGGTGGTTTCACACCTGTGACAGTACTCGCCGAGTCACCACAATGTGCCCTTTTATCAGACCTGAACCTCACCCTTCAAGAAATCCGGATCATGCTGAATAAAATATTAAATCAACAATAGCATTCTGCTGTACCCTAGCTTCTGGGACAGTTACATTAGAAATCCTTCCTTAATATTGTCCTTCCTAGAGTTTCATTCTGCAGTGCATTCCCAATGCTCATATAATAACAAGTGGAGCTGGGCATAGAATAGAACATGTAGGTTTTTTAAACAGTTAATAAATGACAAACTAGAGGTGTATATGGGTGAAGCCACCAGTAAATGCAGAATTCACTTTCACCAATCCTCTCAAATAATCCAAATATCATACGAGAATAACATTAAAAATACAGTTCAACCTAACTAAACAGATTGCTAGAATCATTGCAATGCCAAATATACTAGAATTTACCTAGTATTGGCCAAATTGCAGCGTAATTGAGCTGAATTTACTAAATGTATACAGCTGCCAATTGTATACTTTCTTCAAATCTGACCCATTATATTATGGTGCAATACCAGATGCAATAAGTAAACCCTTGCCCTGCTTTTACCTACATGTCCTACTAAGCAGCTGGTAAGAAACTTGTAGGGAAGGAATTTGCTATACAGACAACTCTTATTCCTACAGTAGGAATTTCCTACAAGCAAGGGAAATACCTCAATACAGTGGAACCCCGCTAATGCCACCAGCATTGGGACTGAACAATGTTTGGTCTCACAGCGATGTGGTCTCATTTTATAGGGGCTACTCTTATAGAGGAACAGAATTTCGGACTAAGAAACAACATAAGAAACAATGGCCTTAATAAAGGATTGGTGTCAATAATGAGGGGTATAAAGGAATGATAAAGGATTTGTTATGTTTTTTTTCAGTATTTTTATACAGCACATCTTCTGTAATAACGACAGTTGAGTTATCGACAAACAAGTAATGATGTTCTAATCATCAATAGGGGAGTTGCATAGCCGCCATTTTGAATCTTGATTCGCATGGAATTATGGGAGTAATGGTACAGTATAAAACCTATAGAAAACATGTTATGTTCAGCATGGAATATTTATCAATGCTCTAATGTCAATATCCATGTGGTTTACATGTTTCCATAGCAAATGTCTCCATCTTTCCCATAATGTATTTGGTTTTCATAGATCATTTATAAAAGCTATGATATTGGTGACACTATTCTTGCAATTTTCAATAAAAATGTTGCTAAATATTTGTATGTCAGATTTGAACTGAATCTATCCCAGCATGCACTGTCATAGACATGCGCAGTGAGAATGCAAATCCCCTATTTAGGACATTAACATTGAGATATGGGCTCACAAATGATAATCTAATACAGAATAACCATGGTCTTCCGCCCACTGCTGTGTCTATCTAGACCTTACTCTATTTAACAAAGTCCAAAGTAAGACCAAAGGAAAAATCAGAAACAAAATTAAATGTAATGAATTTAGAAATTATAAGATATACATAGACATAAACACAGTGTCAATTTATAACACAGTCACTAGTAAAGTATTTAAATATACTCCATAGGAATGTAAGTATATAGTTAACATACTGGCTTGTAATCAATATATTCATACAACTTAATGCCCTAGATACGCCCCAAAATAAGACCATTCCAACAAAGATATGCTGTGAACAAAACACTGTGAAATAAATCAATCGCGGGGGAGTATGTGTGGTTTAATATAGGCAATAATCTCTCCCTTATCAGTCATTGAGGTGTGAGTGCTTTGTGGCCACCAAAATATATATGGGTCAGATTTTCCGAAAATGTACAATTGGCAGCTGTACACATTTAGGAAAATTTGCTAAATTAGGCTGAAAAATGACGATTATCATGTATATCTGAGTATATTTTGTATCACTTTGATTTAAAGTATCACTTCTGTTATGTTAAAGTTCATTTTGAAGCTCATTTTAGTCTTAAATGTGGGTTATTTGAAAGGATTGGTGAAGGCGAATTGTACATTTTCTGAAAATCTGATCCATATACGTCTAGACATAAAAATGTACATCTGTACATGAAAAACTTTAAAGCTGCTTTTTCAGCTATTACACCAAAACAAATCTTACCAAATTCATTCATATTATGACTGGGTTCATCAATGTTCTGCTGCTGGTACATTGTAAAGAATTGCATTGTTTTGGGTTGATTTACCAACCCATTAAGCTGCGGCCCTCCCCCGCCTGCTTGGATCTCGGCACGCCCCGCTGGGGTCCGGTTGGGAGTGGGAGGGGGGAGATGCTTGGACACTTGTTGTGTGTGAACTTGTTGTCCTAGAAACCTGTCCGATCTAATTATTGTTCCCTGCGCTAATCTAATCAGCGGGTTTGGGGGAGGGGCTCAAGGGAGGGCAAGGGACTATACGCTTGGGTTTTGGGTAAGGGAGTGGACAATGCATGACCCTGACCTGGAGGAGGACTGGGGGGGTCAGTCTGTTGGGTATAGGGATTCCTATCAGCCAATTAGAAAGGGGACAGTGCAAGGGAAGCATTGCTAGAAATCCTTTGTCTCTAACTAATTTATTACCATGTTGCAGTATAAATAAAGGCGCAAGCCAAGCCATTGGTACACTCCGCTGCCTGGGCTTGTGACGATCATCAGCTGACTTCTCTCTGACTCCTTCATTATCCTAGAAGACCGAACATCTGGGCAAATTGCTTTTGAAATTCTCACATGTTTAGACACAAATTTCAAAGTCTAACAAAAAGGACAAAATCTCCATTTTGTTATAGATGTTAGGTAAGAAACTAATATTTATTGTCATTATAAATGACTTCTCTCAAATTACCAACCACACTTAGCTAAGACCTTTCGGAAATAGCCTTCAAAATTCTTTTCAGCCTAAATAATGTAAATCAAAGTTTAATTTATCTCATCTTGGGTCCAGTATCCTAATCTAGGAACATACTTGAAGACCTGAAAGTATACTTTTAGGTGCAAATAAATGATTAATTTTGTTAAATTGTGTTCTTGCAGTCCCAGTTAACGATATTTGATTTAGCCGCCGCCTATCTTTTTAAGCTGGAAGTACTATCGGCGATGCTCATAGTACCCAAGGTACTTCCAGCTATGGCAAAGTGATACTCCAATGCTCACAGAAGAATAAATATTCACACTATAAATTAATATCATATATCAAACAATTCACAACAATGTCAGCATCACGCAGGTATTTGTATTATCCAGATCGATTTAGAATTAGCGAGCAGGAATCCATTTTCTATCAAATGTTTAGATTTAGCTGTGTAACCAGAAGCTTCCGCCACCACTTTTGGCAGTGGTAGAAGTGGTGGTGGCAAAAATTAACACTGGTGTTAAATGTGCACACCACATGCCTTAACCAGGATTGTGGGAATTGAATTAACTGAGAATGCAGCTTTAAAAGGTAAAATGTGTTGACAAAGGGACAAGTGCCAGTAGAGTAGCATGAGATAGTAAGTGTGGCGACATTATCCCTGAGTGCAGAGTGGTTACCTTTGCCTTCTATTCACCATGGAGTTTGATGAAGTGTTTAAGTACGTTGGACAGTTCTCCAGGTGAGTCCTTTTTTTTATCTGTGAAACAAAAAAATTAAGATTCCCTGAAGAAGGTTCGACTGAGAACCAATACGTTGGAATCACACCTACAATTAACTATACATTAATAAAAAACACGTTATTAAACCTCCTGTTGTCCAGTTTTGGTGTTCTACCTACTAAAAAAATAAAATTCTTGTATTCTGCAAGGAATATATTATGTTACATACAGAGATGCAACAATCATCTGTAAATGCTCCAAATACAAATTTTATCCAAGGAAAAAAAAGAATGAATAGCAATATATATAAATAAAATCCAGAGCAATCTAGTATGAATACATTCTTTGTTATTAAGTTGATGACCTAATTGAAAATAAATATGAAACTTTAATTTTTCAGATATCAGGCAGCAGTGTATTGCTGTGTGGGTGTATTCGTCTTTATTATGGGTTTGCAAAATTTCTCTTCTCCCTATACGGGAATGGACCAAGATCACTGGTGTGGCATAGACCGACTTTCACATTCCAATCTGTCAGAAGAAAGACAAAAAGACTTATCAATCCCCTGGGATGCAACAAGGAACAAGTATCAGAGGTAAGCACTTGCACTCACAGAATCACAAACAGATAAAATAAGGACGCAGAGACCTCAAAACCAAATTGTACAGGTTTTATTTGTATTGTATTAGAAGGAAAGCCTTCTCCCCTTCAACCTGCACCAATTTCGCTGGCCATTGCTAATTAGATCCCAAATAAGAGAATGTGCCAAAGCTGTCAGATGCTAGTATGTAAATAGCAAATAGTGAATAACAAGTACCAAATAAGTTCAACCCAAGCCCTTACATACCATAAATGATATAATTCTAGAATCAAATGTATAATCTAACAGACTCATGTTTGTGAATGTGACACTTGTGACACAAGATGTATACTACTACAAGTGTTTGATAACTTTAGCTTATGGTTATATAACGTGTTCAGTTGTAGTATGTATGACTACCCCTGGGATAATGTGACAGACGAGGAACTACAGTGGTTGAATAGGAGTCAAGTGGTGTCATCTCCCACTTTAAACTGTGACACTTGGAAACACAATACATCAGAGTTCAGATCAACCATCATTACAGAGGTGAGATACATATAGCAATTGGCCTGATGGAGGGTTCAAACTGATCTCAACACATGGAAAATGAACAAACCGCAAAGGGATGAGTCGAGATCAGTTTGAACCTGAACACAGGGCCATTTACTATCACTACACACTGGAATTATCAAAATATTCAACAGTGTTAATATTTAGGATAAAAGGGAAAAGGTATTTCTTTTTTCATGTTTGATTCTTTAATGTTTGCAATAATTCTTAATACTGATGGTGAGATCAAAGGGAGTGGCATGTGATGCCAGAGTCATTATCAACTGACTTATCACTTATTAAGTTTTATTCATCATATCCAGCCTTCTTGGTGCATACAATACTAAAGCATGTTATTATTTCACGAACTCTTTTTTCTTTTTTCTTTTTTCATTTTCCACCAAACATAATCTTTACTTTCATATTTGCCCGGTTGAAGAGACACCTGACTGACCTGAAGTACATGTTATTTCATAAATTCTGATAACATTTGCTTTTCTTTAGTGGCAGCTTGTGTGTGATAATTACTGGTTGGTGGGGCTGACTACCACCATCTATGTTGGGGGTCTCACCATAGGATCCCTCATTAGTGGTCCCATTGCAGACAAGTAAGTAAATGGGTCAGATTTTCCGAAAATGTACAATTCCACTACGCCAATATTCTCAAATAACCCAGATTTCAGACGAAAATAAAGTTCAAAATTCAGTTCAACTTAACCAAACAGATCGTTTGAATCAAGGCAATGCCAAATACACTCGAATTCACCTAGTATTGACCAAATTGCAGCCTAATTTAGCCTAATTTACCAAACAAGTTGTACATTTCTGCCAGTTGTACATTTCTGAAAATCTGACCCAAATGTCCATGTTAGCCCAATCACCTTTAGTCCAGGAGCCAGGGGGTTGAACGTGGACTTGTTGAATAAGGTTTTTTTCTTTGCTGTTTTATGTAGCCTAGGGGTAGGTAATCACAAATCAGCGGGGTGACCAGTCCCAACACTTGAGCAATTTTAGATATTACCCCTTTTATCCTGGTTATGCGAATATACCCCAAATACAGGATTTTGTATGATTCATAGCATTCATTTATTTTGATCTGAATAGTGCACTTTGTGAAATTTGGTATTCTGTTAGAACAGGTCATAAGGTTTTCAAAAATCACCAGCTACAAGTTGGGGGAGACCCCTGGTGGCCGGTAGCTGTAAAATTCAGTATGGCTGCCACCAAACATCAAATGCACCATATTTTGGCTTCTACTCGCTGGATTTTCAAGTGTAATACCACTTTTCAGATGTTTTTATGTATGAGGAATTCATTTCTGTGGACTATATTCAGTTTCAAGGTCATTTCAAGGTCAGAATTCAACATGGCTACTGCCATGAAACTAGAATGTCATAGCTCAGCTCCAATTAACCACATGACCTTTTGTAACACCAGTTTTAATGTGTTTTCAGGAGTGAGGAAACTATTTCTGAAGTCATTTTTCCCTTTTAAGGTCATTTTCTAGGTCAAAATCCAATATGCCTGCCATTGAAGGGCAAGAATGTAATATCTCAGCTCCTAACTGCGCTATAGTTGTGTTAGTGAGGTAGCTTGAGGCCAGATTTGACTTGACTTGACCTTCAATGCAATGTTTGATATTTCATGTTTTTACCATATCATAGAAAGTAAAACTTTGTGAAGTCAGATGCCTGCATACCATTATCAATCTCAGTTATTTTTTACTTTTTATTTCATTTTTATGTTTATTTTTTAAATAAAGTTAGATATATCTGTAGCAATGGTTCTATATATTGCCTCTCCAGGTTTGGTAGGAAAACATGTCTCCTTATATTTGTATTAATATCAATACCATGCAGTTTTGGAGCTGCCTTCTCTCCATGGTTTCCACTCTACGTGGTACTCCGATGTATGGTTGGTATCTGTAGTATGGCGGCAGCCAACGTCGCTTTTGTTCTTGGTAAGTTTGTAGATTTAGTTAATGTCAGAATGTTATGAGTTGGTTTATAACTTGAATGAATATGTAGTACCTTGACAGACTATTGAGAAAAGAGACAGAAATGACTCCAACTCAAGAGATCCCATGAAGCAGACTGATATTATGGACTTAGAGGGTTGTGGTGTGGAGGGAAGAGACTTAGGGCATGTGATAGAGGACGAGCGATATCGAGTTCACTATCATATGTCAATGAGGCTATTCCCATTCCTTATGGCATGTGATAGTGTTATATCATATTACGTAACGATGATGTAATGGTGATTAACCACATTATAATTAATGAGCTTTCCAAGATATACAATCTTCTAATTTCATCTACAATTTATAATCGAGATATAACAATAGAGAACTCACTATCGCTCGCCCTCTATCACATGCCATAAGTCTCTTCCCTCCTCACCACAACCTTCCATGTCCTTTGAGGGTTGACCACAGACTCTATCCGCTGGTAGGATTGTCCATTAAAAGAGCAATTTAGGGATAAAAACCAGACGGGAGACCTCTAAAATTTATCATTGACATGTTACACATGAATAATTTGTTTAATTACCAACATTATTTACAGCCATGGAAATGATTGGACCCAAATATAGGGCTATCACAGGGATCCTATACTATAATAACTTTGCAATTGGCCTCATGTTGGCTCCATGGATAGCTGCAGCCACCAAAGATTTCAAATGGTTCCTCTTTGCCTTGTCCTTGCCTCATATTGTGGGTGTAGCGTGTGCCTTGTGAGTTCATGTTTTTATTCAGTAGCAGTTTATTGGTATTATTCTCAACTAAGCTGCCTACAACATTTTTAACAAAGGATAATACACAATATTAACATGATTTGTTTAAATTTGAGTTATGTATCATTGATGATATGAATTGAAGAAATTTGTAAAAGTACTGCCACCATAGTCCAATGAAGACTACTAATACTAGGGATACACCAGTTTATTGGTGCTTGCGGCAGATATGGTTTTCTACTCCAGCATCTTTTTCTCTGGTTCTGCGGCAGCAACAAAGTAAGGTTGGAATGGTTGCAGAGGGTGCAATAAGTAGCTTCACTGAACAAACTTTTTTACAACGGGAAATGTGCGTTCCATGTGGCTGTTCTGTTATGATCAAAAATAGAAGTCATGTGACAACAATACACAATATGATTGGCTGATCAAAATTCTCATGTCCATAGGTCCCCAAAGCCTCCGACAACTTAGCTTCACTGCAATTTTACATCACAACTTGGTCGTAAGATGTTTTGTTATTCTTACGGTTGGCCAGAAGGCATACAATTGTTGTGGCTCACCCCAAAACTGTGCGACTTTAGACCTTAAGGCTGTAACTTCACCAAGACATTTTTCGTTGAGGCCCATCTGGTTTTAAACTTATGGCTGATAGTAAACCAATGATCTGTATAGGAGAACCATATCTGCTGCAAAGACGAAAACCTTGGTGAAAATCTACAGTAATGGTGTAACTTCACCAAGACATTTATCGTTGCGGCCTATCCGGTTTTCACCGTACGGCTGATGATAAACCGATGGTGCCGGATTAGAGAACCGTATCCGCCGCAAGGACCAAAGGCTTGGTGTAGCCCTAGCATAACTGAAGCAGAACATCACAGAATGCTACAGACGGCTAAGAGCTGTTAGCCATACAAGAACAGCCATGAGGTGAAAACCAAATGGGCCGCAAGTTTCTCAGTGAAGTTGCACCATAATCTTATGAAGATACAGATACATATATTATCTTATCATTGAATTAATGTTAAAATCATGTATGTGTAGTAAGAACTAGATTTTTTCAGATTGGCAAATGAGAATTATTGCATATGATATGATATAAAACTTTGACCAATAAAATTTATATAAAAATAAAAATGCAATGTTTTTCAGAATATATAAAAACAATGGTCCACTCTTTTGGTCCACCAAGCACCCCAGAGTCCTAAACTTGTGGGACATTTCAAATAATGTGTTCTTGGATGATGCCTTGGATCCTAATTATCTTAAAAAGCAAAACAGCAACACATCAAGGAAATATATCCATAATATTGTGGGAAAAGTAATGAAGAACATACAAAATAGACATTTGTACTCTGATGTAACTTAACAAATGAGTGATATTCATGGTATTTTTCAGATGGTTGCCAGAATCACCAAGGTGGTTAATTTCTGTCAACAAGACAGAAAAGGCTCACAAGATTCTTGCACATATGGCTGCCAAGAACAAACAAGTGTTACCAGAGGACATCCTGGAGAACAAAACGAAAGAAAGTAATAATGAAAGGCTATACAAATAATAGTTTGATATAATTCTGGTATACACATAGTATCTTCAATCATATAAATCTTCTAACTTTCTTGACTAAACAACATATCTGAGATATGGATGAGTTTATGTTTACCTATAGGTTAGACTTGCTGAACCTCTCTATTGTCTCAGATTTATTTACTTTATTATCTTCCTGAAAGAATGGCGGCGGGGGTCGGGGGGGGGGTCCAATTTTCCCCCTATTATTGTTACCATTTCTACTTTTTTGTAAGTTGATATTCCATTGTGCACCTCAACATCCGAAGCCTTGTAGGCAACTTCCTACAGGTTCAGGCGGAGGTTGAAAACTCTATGGTAGATATTCTGACCTTCTCTGAGACCTGGACCAGACAAGAACAACCACACATAACACAAGATCCAAAAGAGGTGGTGGTCTAGCTATATATGTACAAACCCATATTCCAATAGAGGCGAGCTCACTCCAAAAACACAATAACCTTAAACATTGACATTGAATCACAATAGGTTATTGTACGCCCACCAAACCATAAACCAATCATTGTTGCAAATATTTACAGATCTCCATCTGGAAACCAATCAATCTTCACAACAACACTCCAACACACACTCTGCAATATCAAGCGCCAAAAATCATATGAAATAGTCATCCTTGGGGACTTCAATATTGACCTCAAATCAAAGAGCAACCCGGCCAAAAATGAACTGGCAGGCTGGGCCAAAGCAAATTCATTGACTCAACTCATTCAATCACCAACCAGAACAACCAAAACACCTCCACAATAATTGACCAAATTTGCACTAACATGACACACATAACACAATCTGGTACACTCAATCTGAACATTAATGACCACTGTCCAGTCCATCTTATAAAGAAGAAGGCCCACATAAAAACATCCAAAGTAGCCAAATTAGGTAGATCTTACAAAAATTACACCACAGAAGCACTACACACTCTCCTTGGCACTGCAGACCTGAGGCGCTTACACAACCTCACTGACCCAAACACATACTGGGATACTCTATACAATACCATAACAGACAAACTTGACTCAATATGCCCAATCACTGAACACAAGGTAAGAACAAACATACAGCCATGGATCACACCTGAACTCCTGGACCTTCTCAGAGACAGGGACTACTTCTTAAAGAATGCCAAAATAACAAAAGACCCTGACAATTAGTCTATCAGGGTATGACTTAGTGCAGCTAGACAGAACAACCACACATAACACAAGATCCAAAAGAGGTGGCGGTCTAGCTATATATGTACAAACCCATATTCCAATAGATGCGAGCACACTCGAAAAACACAATAACTGGAACAAGAGCTATTAGACACCAGGCAAACAGAGCCATATGCAATGCAAAGGCACCATATATCAGACATGAGTTTGAACAAAATAGCAACGACCCCAAGAAATTCTGGAGAACCATAGCTAAAATCATCCCTGACAAAACCAAAACAGACACCATCACACTCATAGATGACAAAGGCACCCCAGTACAACCTCATGAGGTTGCATTACTTCGCTAACATTGGTCCCACATTGGCTCAGGAAATTAAACCCCCTATTAACCCAATGACAGTAACAACACATGAAAACTTACAACAAACTGACACCCTAACACTGATTCCTGTAGCAAACGAGAAAATAATGGAGGAAATCAACAAGATAAATACAAATAAATCATCAGGCCTCCAGCACATAAGCTATAAAGCACTCAAAGATGCTATGCTGTACTTTCACAAACAATTCACCACACTATACAACCTATCTATCTCCGAGGGTATCTTCCCTGAGAAATGGAAAACAGCTATGGTTGTACCTATCCCCAAAATAAACAATACCTACTTAAACAAGACCTCGATCCCTGACAAAAGCCAACATGGTTTCAGAATACAACAGTCAACCCACCAAGCTCTTGCCCAGCTTGTTGACGACATAGCCACTACAACAAGCAATAAGCAAACAACAACAGCAGTATTCATAGATCTAAAAAAAGCTTTTGACACACTTGACCACTCACTCCTGCTAAAAAAGCTTGAAAAATTGAACTCAGACCCAAATTCAACCAAATGGTTCCAAAGCTATCTACAAAATCGCTCACAAGCTGTCACCGCAAATGGCCCCATTTATATTCTTTCTTTCAGTTCATGCTCAAGGCTCTGTATCCAAGTTAAAAACCACTTGGCTGGTGCGGCATCCTTTATTGAGGAAATATCTTCTGGTATCATTATATCAGTGGTATGTTACTTGGTTCATAATGTTACACTATGTTCATCAATATATCGATTAAAACTGTTTTAAATGAATATAACATTTTTAAATATTAATATATATATTGATATATTGAAATTTAATATAAACTCTCTATTGTTTAACTTGTATCCCTTTAAGCATGTTATTTTCCTTTAATGCATTACCCTTGTATTCCTTTAGTGCTTTTTAGTTAAATTTATTTTTTGTTGAAACAGGACTGTGGTATCTGCCGTTTTCTGGGCCATAGGACTCAATATAGGGAATCTTGTTGGTAATATTTACCTGAATGGTTTCCTAATGGGTTTCATCGAGATACCATGCCATTTATTGGTTTCGCTACTTATGGTTTGTGTAGGACGTAGATGGTGTTTTGCAGGCTGTCTCTTACTGTGTGCAGCAACAAGTTTGGGTACCGTGCCTTTGTTATCATCACCAGGTAACTTCTATGGATGAATTCATGTGATGGTAACTGAGCATTGCATTTTCTTACCCATGAGCCATATCCTGATGATAATTCTCTAGTTAAACTTGGCATTGTACGAGTTATATGACTCTGTGAAAGGATGATCATTCTTAACATAGTTAACATTGGAGATGCTACTTAATATAATTGGGATCCGTTTTAGGAAAATGAGTCATAAGTCGCAAAATATGGACTTTAAGTAAGATATAACCATATTTGAAAAGAGGAGATCAAGCAGATTCCAATGATAGTAAACACTAGGACAGCTAATTAATACTTAAGTTTGATATTTTGATTTTTGTTTAAAAGTTTGCAATGTTTCTGGGTGGGTAATTACCAGTAAAGTAACTATATACTCCATACGAAGGCCTTCAAAACCCAAGGATATATTTGATACAATGTACCTATCCCCAAAATAAACAATACAAACAGCCCCAATGACATGAGACCAATATCACTACTCCCAATACCCGGAAAAATCCTTGAAACAATCATACATGAACAAACATCGGAATACCTACATAGATTTATATATATATGACCATACATTCTAAGCCCCCCGAAATAAGGAAACCTTGTCCGAAAAACACTTTGAAGAATATCGATTCTGCGACTTGTGACTCATTTTCCTGGAACACATCACAACTACAATCTTATCCTCATATCCTCTAAGTCATTGTTTCCTCCGTACAGATCACAGCTGGCTTGTCACAGCATTGTCTGTAATTTGTAAAGGTGCAGTGTCAGCTGCTGGTGCTGTTATGTCTTCCTTTACGTCTGAAATCTTCCCAACGAGCTTGCGTCAAAGTGCCTTTGGCTTTGCCAGTACAATGTCTAAAATAGGGTCGATGGGTAGCCCTTATATGGGTGCACCTCTGGTTAGTGTTGGTGTTCATTCATCATAATTTTATTTTGAATATTTATTCTTCTGTGTATTCTTGGAGTATCACTTTGCCATAGCTGGCAGATATCGTAGCATCAAATACGGTATCGTTAACTTTCACGGGTATTGCTCAATTGTCCAAAACAGGGCTTGATTTTACAACATTGACCAAGTTCATATTTATCTATTTTTCTATAATTTGTTTAAATAGTGATGCTCAGTATAGTAATATCAAACATTTCTGTAGACTGAACTGATTTGTTTTTGTTTTAGTTTGTTATTGTTTTACAATACCGTAACTGCCTACCTTGCTAATTTGTTTACATGAGATTTGACACTATTCCACTAAGCGTTTTTATGAAAAGCCAGTCATTTTTTTAAAAGAAAAAAAGTTTAACGATTGGGTAAAGGCTTCTGACGTACAGAGACACAAGTATAATAGGGAATGCTAAGCTGACATATCAGTTTTGGATGGTAATGCCTGGCGATCTGTCAGTGATAGAGAATCCACTCTCACTCGCTGAACTGTCAAGTTTGGGGTCGGTCCTCCAGCTCCCGAAACCGCCAATTTTCTTGTTATTTTTAGAATACAACACCGGACCTAAAATTGAGAAAAACTGATATTTTCCCCATAGACCCCCCATATTAAATTGTGTTTATCCTCAAACTGAAATAGCACAAAACCTAGTTTGGAAACTCCCTTAAAAAATACAATATTTGAAATGTGCATGATAATGCGTACACCATTATCAAATCAGGCTGATACCACTACTTTTGGAAATACCCTCAAGCATACTTAATGATGATAATGAATTATTTACTTTAACACAGAAATTCCAGATAGAAAATAGGTACTTGTTTCTTTTTTTAGCAAGCAATCTGGCTTCCTCTGCCTTCAGTGCTATTTGGTTCACTGGCCCTTGTGGCAGCAGCATTGAATCTCCTGCTACCAGAAACCAAAGGATACCCGCTGCCTGACACGTTGGATGATGTAGATAGAAGGGCACAGGGAAAGAAAGATGTGTAAGTACAGTATATAATTATGTGATCCGTTTTAGGAAAATGAGTCACTAGTCGCAAAATATGGATTTTGAGATATCATCATATTTGAAAAGAGGAGACCAAAGTGATTCCAATGATAGTAAACATGAAGGACATTTAAGAATTATTTCTATGTTTTATGTTTGATATTTTTGTTTTTGGAAAAAAAGTTTGCGATGTTTCTGGGTGGGTAATTATCAGTAAAGTAACTAAATATACTGCATACAAAGGCCTTCAAAATGCAAGGATACACCTGATATAATGTCCCAAAATTTGTTACATGGATTCACATGACTATCAGTGCTAAACCCCTTAAAAATCAGAACAGTTCAATAAGGAGATTGTGTAAAAAAACACTTTGAAAAATATCAATTTTGCGACTTGCGACTTATTTTCCTAGAACACATCACACATTTCACGGCCAATAATGCATTTGCATGAACCATTGCACATGTCAGCCAGCTACTGTACATCTAGGATGGATTCTGTTAAAATCGGACATACTATCATTTGGCAACCATTTTTTTAAAGTTGCAAGAATGTTTAAACTAATATCGTAGCTTGTGTAAATGATCTATCAAAACCAAATGTATGGTGGGAAAGATTGAGATTTGTGAAACACGTTAATATTCACATCGGAGCACCATACTGAACATGACATATTTTCCACAGATTTTACACTGTACCCTTACTGCCATAATCCATTGTGAATTGAGATTCAAAACACTGTCTCGGGTGTCTGGTTTTATTTTTTTATGTTTTTTCTCTATTATTGAACGCCTAATGGCGAAATAACCTCCTGGTCAACGATTATTATTATTATTGTGTAATTTTCTATTATATTCTAACTTTTCTATTATTTTCTAACATTTTTCTATACCTGTTTAAAGCAGCTCTTCTGTGAATAGTGTACCTGTTACATAATGTCTAGCTAAATAAAAATCTTAAAACAAAAACAAAACAAAAGGACATCAGAAAAACAAACACAACAATCTTGAGATTGTTGTATGGAACATTCCTGTTATAGTGATCACCCACCCAGGAATCTACTGTGTGCTTTACATGTAACATTGATTCAACTAATGACCATCCAGAATAACCTGTATTCACATACGTCAATTGAATATGTGATGCGTTTCAGGAAAATGAGTCAAAAGTCGCAAAATTAATATTTTTCAAAGTGTTTTTATGTATCAAATTTCAGGACAATCTATGTAATATATCCTTTCTTTTTTAAGGTCCTCATATGGACTACATTTAGCTACTTTACTGTTTTTTGACCCCCAGAAATATTGGAAACTTTTTTTTTCAAAATCGAAAATATCAAACTTAAAATCTAGAAATATTTATTAGATTATTAGACTGTTTAGTATCATTGGAATCGGCTAGATCTCATCTTTTCAAATATGGTGATATCTAAAAATCTATATTTTGCGACTTATGACTCATTTTCCTGAAACACATCACATATATGTATGAATAATTTAATTTATTTGTCTAACATGCCATTGTTTCTCTTCTGCAGGGAACTAACAATTACTACAATACCAGAGGTCCCCATGGATGATCTTGAACATGATTCAGGAACAGAGAAATACAACGGGGCTTTCTACATCGAAAAATTCTAAAAACATACTTTCAAAACTGCCTTCTGTTTCTTAAAACATTGAAAATTCGCAAAAGGCTTGGAGAGTTTCATGAGGGAATGGTAATTTTCCTGCATACTTATAATAGATAATCGATAATCTATGTATGAATCCTTCTCACTACTCGTTAATTACTCTTCCTTTCATCTATAAATTTCCTACTGCTTTAATAACCTGCTGGGGCCACTAGAACATCCTACCCCTTCAGTAAGTGTAACTCCCAGTGGAAATAAAATCTTTAAAAAAAACAACATTAAAACTCCTCATTGGCTGTAGAGATACCAATTCTGAAAATATTAAAAAAGAGACTTTCAAAATATGATGAGTAAGGTATTTTCACCATAGTATTACTGTCTAAAGAGTGGTACACATTAATGTCTACTATTGTTACAACATTGTTTAATTTGGAGTTTCTTCTCTGCATATTTATATCGTGTGAAATTGTGTTTATCTGCTTTGGTTACCTAAGTACTATACCAAATGGTCACACTCTATGTTAGTGGTTGGTTAACCTTGGTACATTAATCTCTGAAATCTTGGAATGTTATTTGTATATCACATCTGTCTTTCTTACTTTAATCCAACTTTGTCCTTAAACTTTTGTAAACATTGGGACCATTGGAAAACCCTGGGCATACCTGGGAGATGTTACACCAGTCAAAATAAAATCTTTGAACAAAAAATAAAGCTTTCAAAAATAGAAATAAATAGAGAAAATGAAACAAGCCGCCAGTAATAAAAAAATTATTGGAATCAAAAGTTTCTTTGGCAGAGTGCTTACACAGATGAATCAAGTCCAATATATTTTTCGATTATGACAGCAAGTTCTATTCCATATTATTTTTTAATAAATTTTATTGGCGAAATTTCACATTAGTGATAGTTCTCATTCCCAAATAAATATTAATTGAAATACATCGACGACAAATTTAAATTTAAGTATTAATCTCACATAATCGGTAGTAATTATTATCATACATATCTATCGTTATCTGTCTAGATTAATCTATGCGCATATGGCTCCCTCTGGTGTTTATTTTATTAACCAACGTCGCATATTACAATATCATTATAGACGCTTATGGCTCCACCTGGTGTTTCGTACTCAAGATTACTATAGGATCATAGAAGCATAGAAAATGAAAAGAAACATTATAATAAACCTTACATAATTAAACTACCTTCATCATTTTCCAACATATATTTATTCATTTATGTGCATGAAATGTTATCAAATGTGATCCGTTTTAGGAAAATAGGCCGCAAGTCGCAAAAAATGGATTTTGAGATATCACCATATTTGACAAGATGAGATCGGGGTTATTCCTATGGTAGTAAACACTAGGACACCTAATAAGCATTTCTATATTTTAAATTTGATATTTTTATTTTTGAAAAAAAGTTTGCAATATTTGTACAAAGGCCTTCAAAACACAAGGATATGTTTAATACAATGTCCTGAAATTTGTTACATGGATTTATATCACTACGAGTGATGAATCCATTAAAGTATATATATAAAATATATATTCAAGATGGTATAGAATTGACACAATACCCAATGAGACACTGAGAGATGAAGTTTTGTTCAGTTGTTGTTTATCTAAGCTTGACCAAATGTGATGTGTTTCAGGAAAATGAGTCATAAGTCGCGAAAATTAGAATTCGAGATATCACCATATTTGAAAAGATGAGACCAAGCCAATTCCAATGAGTGTAAACATTAAGGACATCTAATAGTACTTTCACCTTTTTAGTCAGATATTTTTATTTTTGAAAAAATAAGGTTGCAATATTTCTAGGTGGATAATTACCAGTAAAGTAGCTAAATATACTCAATAGGATGATATAAGTAAAGCACTAATATAATTAATAAAGAGTCTTTTGGTACATGTATCCATACAACCACAAGGACTAGACACTCCAAAAATGAAAAAGATCCAACAAAGAAATATTGTAAGTAAACGACTTTCAAGAACACCAATTTAGCGACTTGTGACTCATTTTCCTGAAACAGATCACAAATATGTTTGAAGGTGGTGTCTTCATAGCTGAACATAGGCATAGGCCAGGTATATTGATTAGGATCATTACAGTCAACACCCTGCTCATACAGAGTTAGGCTCTTGAGAATTACATGTAGTTTGGTATTTAGACGTGAAATTGATTTACACAACAACCATTCGAATTTTTCTAAATTAATAATTATACCAATCAGTAAAAATCTGTCTGAAGGGCAATAACTATAAATGAAATATATATATTATTGAATACCAGGCACCAATAACCTGAAGACCGCCGTCGCGTATCGTGACATAAATTCGGCGGACAATTGGTTTTGGCTTATTCAAGCGGAATTTTAGTCATTTACGTACTTACATATTTTATTATATCTCTAGGTCATCTAGTCTAGTTTTAGTCTTATATTCAAAATTACATAGTGACAGTAATATAGGGGTAGTGAATTCAAATGTCTAAAGTGGTATTCATCTAGTATATCATCCCCCGTATGTGGGTCGGATTTTCAGAAAATGTACAATTGGCAGCTGTACATACTTAGGAAATCATGCTAAATTAGACTGCAATTTGGTCAATACTAGGTAAATTCAAGTATATTTGGCATTGTATTGACTCTAGCAATCGGGTTGGTTAGGTTGAACTGTATTTTGAAGTTTATTTTCGTCTGAAATTTGTGTTATTTGTGAAGATTGGCGAAGTTGAATTGTACATTTTCTGAAAATCTGACCGTATGTGTGTGAATCTATTTCTAGCTAGCCTTGCAAACCTATTGGATCCCCACGCTAGTGTATAGTCGACTCTGTGGATCATTACTAGGATTGGTCATCACTCTGTTCTGTGGAGAACCGCCAAATATAAAGTGTTGGACTAACCAGGGTTTAATGGAAGGAAGTTTGTGACTTATGAAGGGTAAGAGTATACATGTATTATTTCTATTTTCAGTGTTAACACATACATTTCTTCGGAACAAGGAATAAAGACAGACTTATAGTACAATCAGAACCTTCTGCGAAATCGCGCGGGTCTTCAAGGTCAGCCTAACGCAAGATTGATGTTAATTGAGATGTGTTCCAGGAAAATGAGTCACAAGTCGCAAAATTGATATTTTCAAAGTGTTTTTTCACAGGACCTCTTTATTGAAATGTTCTGGTTTTTAGAGGATTTAGTACTCATACTCATATAGATCCATGTAACAAATTTCAGGACATTGTATCAAATATATCTTTGCGTTTTGAAGGCCTTCGTCTGGAGTATACTTAGTAACTTTACTGGTAATTACCCATCCAGAAACATTGCAAACTTATTTTTCAAAAATAAGAATATCAAACTTAAAATATAGAAACACTATTTACATGTCCTACTCCTTACTATCATTAGAATCCGCTTGATGTCCTCTTTTCAAATATAATGATATCTCAAAACCCATATTTTGCGACTTATTACTCATTTTCCTGAAACGGATCATTTATAATTTACGATGTTCAGATTCATCAGAGGAGTTTATTTCTTCCACTGAAGGAAACATGGTGTTTTTATTTTGTCATTCATTAGTCAATATTATCTGACTAATGATATATAACCACCTCCGTATCTAAAGCCTGTAATGCTAATGCACCAGATAGAGACAGTGATGACCAAGTTTACCCGTGATTTTTACTTTTACTTTATTTTTTACCTTGCTTGTACTTTACTTTGTAATTACATTTTACTGTTGTGTAGCAGGTAGGAAAATAACTAGAAATAGCTAGAAATAGATGTACAAATGATAGGGATAGCGAAGTAAAACAAACTTTAAGGGATATTCGGAAGAGCTGTGACTGTCACAGAGATTATTCCTCTTTCTATAGGTTTCCCTCTTTTAATTCTACATTGTATGACAATGGTTGTAAATGTGATATGGAAATAAAAATTTATTATTATCAATAATGGCACTATCTCTTGTTTGCTCGCTTAACACCAGGACATCAACATGGCTATAAGGAAAATTATTGATCGACTTTTTACTAAGCATCTACTGTTGGTGAATACTGTGGGCTCGGCGGTGTTGCTAGCCGGGGGTGATATGATAGAACAGAAGCTGGTGTTGAGACTAATACAGGGCACAGACAAACAGGACGTCTACGATTGGCAACGGACAGGTGAGCTGGAAATTATAGCCAAAAATAAAAATGATATTTCTTTTTTTTTAAATATTTTATTGGCTGAAACAGTTTAACAATTATTGTTGGTATAAAGAAAGACGCATGACTGACAAGATGCAGTTATATTTCGTGCGTTGCCATGACCAAGTAAATAAGGTTCTACAGAAAATTATCATCATTGCATGTGCTATATCGTTCAGATTCACTATAAAGAAATATTCCAAATTATACAGTCTTACAAATAGATGTTATTATTCGTCAAGCTTTTTTCTATATTTCCATCTCATCTATACCTTAGATAGACCCTTTAGATTAGATCATAGGAATCACCTACAGATTGTTCAAGGTTGCGTTCTATCATCGCCACAATACAATCATAAAAACAGTCAGACATTTAAAAACAATAGAGCAAATTTCAAGTCAGGAATTCATTTCTAATATTGATAGTAGACTAACTACCTACTCGAAGTCACACAAGAGGAAAAATAAACATGACTGTTTTGACTTCTAAGTTAAACAAAGTCACTGATCATGACTCTATTACATATAAATCTAGAACACGATGGAATATGCTGAAGCCCGTAACTCACAGAATCGAAGATAGCGCTTTATTTAGAAAATACACTCAGCAACTCCTAGCACCTTTTTAACATTGTTATTGTACTGTTATAATGTATTATTAACTCTCTATAGAGTGTTACTGCCTAAAGATTTGTGTTTATACTTGTTACCTTTGCCTAAATCAACACCCTCCTTCTATTGTATGCTTTGATGTATCCTCTTTATATTGATATGTAGCAACCCATGATATGTTCTTAGTTAATAACTAACACTTATCACATCGTTGTGAATTACCTGAAATAATATGAACTCTGTCAGTAACATTGATTGTTAGCTATTACCCCCATCTGCCTTACTCATTGTACTTACTCATCTCATCCAGAGTTGACGCATTTTGTTATTATGAAGCCCTATATATGTGATCCGTTTTAGGAAAATGAGTCATAAGTCGCAAAATATGGATTTTGAGATATCATCATATATGAAAAGAGGAGATTAAGGCGATTCTAATGATAGTAAGCACTAAGACATCTAATAAATATTCCTATATTTTAAGTTTGATATTTTTATTTTTGAAAAAAAAGTTTGCAATGTTTCTGGGTGGCTAATAACCAATAAAGTAACTAAATATACTCCATACGAGGGCCTTGAAAACACAAGGATATATTTAATACAATGTCCTGGAATTTGGTACATAGACTCATATGACCATAAGCGCTAAACCCTTCATGAATCAAACCATTTCAATAAAGAGATCTTGTCAATAAAACACTTTGAAAAATAACAATTCTGCGACTTGTGACTCATTTTCCTGGAACACATCACATATAGGGATTATTAATTGTGTAACAATCATTTCAAAGATATGAACGTCGGCACTCAGTGGAAGACCTTGCATGTGCTATGCCAGAAGTCCTGTGCCTATTGTTACAAAGATCACGCAATAAAGAATTTATGAATTGAATTGAATTGAATATCTGTGATGTGTTAAGGAAAATGAGTCACGAGTCGCCAAAATGGTATTTTCCGAAGTGATTTATTCATAAGATCTCTTTGTTGGAATATTCTTATTCTTGGCGGGTTAAGTGTCTTTATCGGCATGGACAAATCAAGACTTTAGATTAAATATATCCCTGCTTTTTCAGGGTCATCCTGATGAGTATATTCAGCTACTTTACTAGTAATTGTCCACCCAGAAAATATTGGAAATTTGTTTTTAAACAAGATAATATCAACATCAAATATAGAAACACTTCTTAGATGTTGTTAATGTTTACCACCATTAGAATCAGCTTCATCTCATATTTGCAAATATAATAACATCATTCTTGGTGGTTTAAGCGCTGCTAGTAGCAAGAATAGATGTCCCAAATTTCAAGAATGTGGATTGAATATATCTTTGCATTTCGAAAGTCATCCTATAGAGTATAATTTAGCTTCTTTACTAGTTATTGTCCACCAACATATATTGCAAATCTTTTTTTAAAAAATAAAAAATATCAAACTTAAAATATAGTAACACATTTTAGATGTCATGATTACCATTATTGGACTCAGCTTGGTCTCATCTTTTCAAATATAATGGTATCTATAAATCCATTTTTCGCGACTTGTGACTGATTTTACTAAAACACATCCCATATATATGTGATGTGTTTTAGGAAAATGAGTCACAAGTCGCAAAATGGATATTTTTCAAAGGGATTTTTTCACAAGATCTCTTTGTTGAAATGTTCTGATTTGTAGGGGCTTTAGCAATTATAGTCATATAAATCCATGTAACAAATTTCAGGACATGTTATTAGATACATCCTTGCAATTTGAAGGCCTTTCTATGGAGTATATTTAGTTACTTTACTGGTAATTGCCCATCCAGAAACATTGCAAACTTCTTTTTTTGTAAAAAAAAGTTATCAAATTAAAATATAGAAATACATATTAGGTGTCCTAGTGTTTACTATCGTTAGAATCGGCTTGATCTCCTCTCAAAATCCATATTATTTTTGATATATAAATATCTCAAAATCCATATTTTGCGACTTATGACTCATTTTCCTAAAACCGATCATATATATATTCAATTATACCATTTCTATTGTTTATTGCAATTATCTCTGGGTGACCTATATGTGAAGTATAGGTCTATGAGTCAACATTTGGTAACAGATGGATGTGGGTAGTCTGGATGGTGCTTGTAGATCACAGGTAGGTCAGATTTTCAGAAAATGTACAATTCGTCTTAACCAATCCTCTCAAATAACCCACCTTTAAGACAAAAATGTGCTTCAAAATACAGTTTAACATAACAGAACTGACACTTTGAATCAATGCGGTACCAAATATACTCAGATATACCCGATATTCATCATTTTTCAGCTTAATTTAGCAGAATTCACTAAATGTGTAGAGCTGCCAATTGTACATTTTCTGAAATTCTGACCCAGGTATAAGGAAGGCCAGTTGGTCTAGAATAGCGTGCGGGCACCAGTAGCAGTGAGATGTGTGAGTTCTAAGCTTTCCCTAGGTAGAACTAAATGTGACGATTTTCAGGAAAATGAGTCATATGTCGCAAAATTGATATTTTTCAAAGTGGTCATTTAGCAAGATCACATTATTGAAATGTTCTAATTCTTGGAGGGTTTATCACTTACAGCTATATCAATCGATGTATCAAATATCAGGACAATCTATGTAATATATCCTTTCGTTTTAAAGGTCCTCATATGGACTACATTTAGTTACTTTACTTTTTATTGACCCCAAGAAATATTGGAAACTTAAAATCTAGAAATACTTATTAGATTATTAGACTGTTTACTATCATTGGAATCGGCTTCATCTCATATCATAAATATCATTTATGTTGTCATTCTTTATATTGATATGCCTTAACCATCCCCCCGCCCAATCTCATGACTTTTGAAGAATTCAATTCAATTCAATTCAAACATTCTTTATTGCGGATCTTATACAATAGGTTGGACAATTCTACCACTAATGGGACAGTTTTTTCATTGTCTGCCAACTTTTTTCATCTTTGAAATGGTTGTTACAGAAATGAATGTTACACACATAGAACTTAATACTAACAAATATGATCCGTTTTAGGAAAATGAGTCATACGTCGCAAAAAGATATCATTATAATTTGAAAAAAGGAGATCAAGCTGATTCCAATGATAGTAAACAGTAGGAGACCTAATAAGTATTTCTACATTTTAAGTTTAATATTTTTATTTTTTGAAAAAAATAACAAAAACGTTTGCGTTTCTGGATGGGTAACTACCAGTAAAGTAACTAAATATACTCCATGCGAATGCCTTCAAACGCAAGGATATATTTAATACAATGTCCCGAAATTTGTTACATGGATTCATATGACTATTTATAAGTGCTATACGCACTAAAAATCAGAAGATTTCAACAAAGAGGTCCTGTGAAAAAACACTTGGAAAAATATCAGTTTTGCAACTTATGATTCATTTTCTTGAAACACATCACAAATGCATTGAAGTTGGATGAGATGAATAAAACAATAATGAATGTAGTGATGAGGTACGTACTAGGGTCAGATTTTCAGAAAATGTACAATTGGCAGCTCTACACATTTAGTAAACTTCTGTTAAATTAGGCTGAAAAATGATGAATACCGGGTATATCTGAGTATATTTGGGATCACATTGATTTAAAGTATCAGTTCTGTTATGTTAAACTGCATTTTGAAGCTAATTTTTGTCTAATATGTGAGTTATTAGAGATAATTAGTGAAGGGGAATTGTGCATTTTCTGAAAATCTGACCCACTAGCTGAGCGACCATTGTAATTCCTCAGGTCGCATGGCCGTTGGCGGATGTGTCCTGGGAATAGCTGGACATTTGTTTTACGGATGGTTGGATGGACGTTACCCCGGAACAGGATTAAAGTCTTTTACAAAAAAGATGGCCGTGGATATAGTTTTGGGAACCCCGGTAGCAAATGTACCTCTTTTGTACGGTAAGGCAAAAAAAAAAATAGGTGTGTTTCCGATTTATCCCCCCCCCCCCCCCCCTACCTAGAAAAACCTTACCCTACCTAAAAAAAATGTTACCATACCTGATTTTTTCCCCATCATATCTTACTTTTTTTGGATTTTTTGACAAAAAAAGCTTATAAAAGCAGGAAAACGGGTTTTCCTAACCTGGAACTGTCAAAAGGCACATGGCCCATGTTCAAAACAACTATTGTTATGAATAAGACATTTTTTTCAGTTCCTGGGAGGAGGTTACCAAACAACAAAAAATAACAAAAAAAAAAGTTACCACCCACCCAACCTAGTTTTCAGCCAGATAAATCGGAAACACACCTATTTTTTGGGGGTCTAATGTCGCCCAAATATAGTTTTAATCAATTTATTTCATTGGATTCACGAAACAGTTACCAATATTTATTTGGGTTAAGTTAAATGTTGATAAGTTAGATGAATAAACAGTCAATATTTTAACTAAGTCATTTGTAACTAAGTCAGAAAATTAATGACAGTCATTCTACTAATTTAAGAGGTAAAACTACTGTGGCTGGCTCTAGCAAGACATAAGATATAAGAAACGTTGTGGGCTGCGAGAAATCTTAGGGCTTGCCTAAGCTCCCTTTTATTCAATAAACATAACAAAGAAAAAATTCAGCAATGTATAGTGTGGTGTTGACCCGTCGAGGTATCAGAGGTGAGTGGAAGAGCTCTGGTATCCCTCGCGAGACCGAGACCGTGGTGGGCTAGTCACGTGTCCCCTACCTTTACACACATCTCACCCCACCTAGTGTGTTGCGAGATGGCGAGTAAAACTACTGTGGCTGGCTCTAGCAAGACATAAGATATAAGAAACGTTGTGGGCTGCGAGAAATCTTAGGGCTTGCCTAAGCTCCCAACCCCCCAGCCACAGGAAAAATTTTAAACATCGAAATGGATAACACAATATCAGTGAATAACATTGAGATAATCAAGAAAAACAGTTCAAATAGAGTGCTACTGACTCGTCTTTAGACAAACGGGTCGTCACGTCACTCGACAAATATAAGAGAACACTAAGGGACTTCCAGTCCCCATAGGTTTTTATGTCGTATAAAGGTAAACCAAGTCGTGACAAATAAGTGGCACAACCACGTCGTAAGCTGTGAGACATGAAGTTGCCCTGAAGACCTGCTGCCTTAATTAACATGGCAAGTTTTTTAGCGAAAAAACCATAAGTTAAAGGACGTCTCCCCGGACCATATAAAAATAAATAGTCCTCCGGGGACAACCTCACCCTCCTGAAGTAATGCTTCAACCAACGTACAGGGCATAACTTAGAAAGAGGTGCACAAACCACTGGTATCTTAACAACTCTTTCTGAAAATTGGATAGTTTTAGAACTATTAATGGTAAGGAGGAAACCATAAGAGGTGAATACTACGTCTTTCCGCCTCAGCATATGTACAGAGTAAGTAAAATGCGATTTCCTGAGAAGACACCTGAACGCCAGACATACAGCTGACCAGAATACGAGGTCCTCAGATAGAGAGAGGTCAAGAAAATTATATAATAGTACTAAATCTTCGGGCAGCAAAGGGTCTGATTGTCTTACAAAGTCACCCAACAGCCTGCGGGCTCCTCTTAATGTACATTTTAGATGAAATGACCCCTTTGCTGGTACATCAAAATCAAAATACTGGTGAAGGGACCAAACGGCCGATATGTAATTAGTGATAGAAGAGTATTTCAAAGAAGATGATAAAAAGGTAACATAAAGGCACATTACATCTACTGACGCAGGTAAAGGGGTTAAGTTATACTGATCACAGAAATTGAAGAACCTGGACCATTGAGAGCGTCTTGTTTTCCAAGTAGAAGGAGCCCAGCTCAAAGAACGTATATATTCACATTTGCTACGTAGCTGCGTCAGCGATGCTAAAAACACAACAAAAATTAAACATAAGGGGAAGGCCAAACCCCATAGTACCATTTTTTTTACAAAAAATTCTCGACAGAGCGTCAGCTGTTACATTTTCTTCCGAGGAGACCCTTCTAGGAACAATAGTAATATTCAAAATAGCACAGCACCAAAATAGCTCCCGTAAGAGACTCATTGCTTTAATGTTAACACTACGGCCTGTTATAAGCATTCGTTCTACCTGAGTATTATCAGTATACACTTCAACCTTACTATCCCGGAGGGAAGAACCCCAGCGGTGAACCGCAGCCACTATCGGCCACAATTCTAACACATTAATATTTGTATTAATTAAGTCATCACATAAAGGAGCTGGGCATACATGGGAACAAGCACCAGTCCTACCTGACCAAGTACCAAAGAAAAAATCGTCTTCAAAGACTGCACCAAAACCCGAAAGGGATGAATCAGTATACAATACCAAGGTAGGGGCCATATCTACTATCATCTTCCTCCTGCCATTAAAAACATGTAGGAAACTATTCCACCAACATAGATCAGTCTTATAGACTTCTGATAAATGAACTATACTTTTACCACGTGAGGCCCGCAGAAGGGAATACAATCTGCAACAAAAGGTCCGACCTCCCTTCACCAAAACTGAACAATGGGCTAATAAACTTGTAAGCCTTTCCAAGTCCTTGCGTTTACATGTTTTCCTATCTAAGAAAGAAGCAACTAAATTCCTAGTTCTCTCAAGCTTATCTTCTGGAAGACGCAGTTGCATCCCCACTAAATCAATATCAACCCCTAAGTACCTAGGTATGTTGGAAGGACTCACTGCTTTCTTATAGTTGATGAAAAAACCCAAGTAACGCAAGACTGACATCAGAAGATGTTGTCTCTCTAAACAGAGTGTGAAGGTCCCCCCTGCTAAAAAGAAATCATCCAAATAATTCAGACATTTAACCCCCAAACTATCCATAACCCTCGAAACAAAGTCAGTGATGGAGTTAAAAATAAAAGGGGCCGACTTAATACCGAAACACAAAGAGTTGTCTTCGAACACAGTGTCTGAATCCTTTACCCAAGGCCAACGAAAACCTAAGTACCTTCTATGTGGGGGATATATGCATATACTGCGGTAGGCATTTGTAATATCAACTATAGCACCAAAGCCACCACTACAAACTATGTTAACTGCATCATCTACTTTGATGAAAGAAAACTTTTCTGCCGTATCGGCCATACAATCATTGACTGAGATTAAAGGACGAGAGCAATCTGTGATCGGTCGCAAACAACCGTCAGCACGTCTAATGGCCCCAAGAGCATGAATACAACTAGGGTGACCTTTACTAATGGAAATCTTACCCTCCGCTAGCTCCTGAGCGACTGTCTTACACATTTGAGACCTCATCGAAGGCTCCAAAATCGAACTATAATTAGGGAGATCATAAAGTAAACAAGTATCAGGGTCAACTATTTTAAAACCTCTGCAGATACCATTAAGTATGAAACTATTACTATCTAAATCATGACCACATTGGTCTACTATACAAGCATAACGGCAGGGCTTCATCTGAGTCGGCACCCAGTCAAGAAGATAAACACAAGTACATGTCCCCGCGTAACAACTATCTTTAAGGTGAAGATACTGAGAATTATAAACTTTAACACTCTTAACGTAATCAATCGGTAAATAACCTTTCCGATCATTAAGTTCACTGTCCGTGGAAGGGGTACAGAAGCTTACATTTGGAGAATCAGAAGAAAAACTATCGGTAACAATCACTGTCAGCCATCGAAGGTCGCCATGTTTACTAGAAACAACTTCCGGTTCAAGCTCCTCTTCCGGCTCTACCGAATAACAAAAACTATCGATATAACTCAAAGAGTCACTATTATTATAATTTGGGACCCAAAGGAAACTATCCAACATCCCATAACTATAACTATAAACAGGTGGAAAAACTATAGACTCATTTCGAACACATAACTCGTGGACCGGAAGACCAGAATCCACCGCGCCAAAATGGCCGACATATGTCAGAGACGAAGGTAAACAACATAAAGAACTATCAAAATCTGTCGATAAAACAGAAACCTTAGCAATTTCAGACATGGGGGAAGCGTTAAAACTATCAGATACATCTGTTGTGCATGGATCGCACGTACTATATTGGATACATGGCAATTGAAGGTAAGAATCATCGTCAACACTATGAAAAGCTTCCCCCCAATCTACGCTTGATTACCTTGAACCGCCGAACTGTTACGGCAGTTCTTCATAACATGAGAACTTTCAAAACAAGTACCACATACATGGGGAAATCGACAGTTTGAGGACATGCACTTGTCTCTATTGTAAGCCCAACAATATAAACGCGCATTCGACTTAGAGTCTTTCCCCTTTTTAGAATTCTGGGTCTTAGCCCTCGCATACTCGGTAGAGAGGAAGTGCATGGCGAGACCCATGTCTCCAGCCGTGTAGGCCTTTCGACCGGTCTCCCTTGCTCGCTCCCTCACACCTTCATCGTAGCGACAAATACCACTCGGCAGATATACCTTGGTGCTAGCCTTCTCGGCAAGAAAAATACTGTGTTCAAGCATTCCACGTACATTTTTACCTTTTTTAAGCATTTCCAAAGTCAGAGAGTTGTGGCAAAACCACAACCGTTCAATTGTCAAAGATTTGGTTCGCTCCTCCCGGGGCAGGAACCTTTTCAACTTAAAGATTTTCTTACGTGCCACGCTTTTACTCTTGGTCTTGTAAACTTTCTTAGTCCTTTTTCTCTTGGTCACAGAAGAAAGCCCTGAAGAAGAGGACGACGAGGACGACACACTCGAAGAGGAGTCAGAAGAACTGGAAGAACGGCTCCTGCCTCCCTTGGCCCCGTCAGGACTCTCGTCCGAGTCACTAACATGTCTACCGGTCCTGTGCCCACCATTCGATCCTCGTGCTTCAGCGGACTTCTTATGTCGTCTACCAACGGGTACAGCGGATTTCTTAGAAGAACACGAGGCTCTCCAGGGGACAACAGGAGAGTCAGGGGCACTCTCTTCGGGACTAGAGTCGGATTGACTAGACTCGGTGACAGGTGGAGGGACAAACTGGTTTTTCTGCGTCATAGAAGATAGCAACTTCTCTATGGAGTTAAGTTTAGCAGTAGAGCTTGTTACGTCTACCTGCAGCTTTGACATGTCTTTTTGTAAGCCCACAACCGAATGGTCCAATTGAGGGTCGTTCTCACCAGACAATAGCCTGCTACGGCCCCGGCCAAAACCAACTCTGTTCGAAGCTCTCGTTCTGCCAACAGCTAGCTTGCCTGAAGGCACTCCAAAGGTTGACCGCCCAGGGTCCATGAAACCAGTCGTACCCCTGCCTGCACCTCGCCCTCTACCAGCACTGCCATTGAGGGAAGCCCAATCACAAAAACCCAAACCGCTGCCAACGGGCGTCAGCGGAGGGGGAGGACTCACGTCGCAGTCGCTCGACCTGTAACCCACCTCTTCCTTAAACTGCTTGGCCAGAATGTGACATTTCTTACCAGTAGGTGTGGTGTGCTGGACACCACAAGCCCAGCAGAAACGCACTTGCTTGTGCTTATCTTTGTCTTTGTCAGACATGACAGTATCCGAGTCAACACGATGTCAGAAAAAATTCAGCAATGTATAGTGTGGTGTTGACCCGTCGAGGTATCAGAGGTGAGTGGAAGAGCTCTGGTTTCCCTCGCGAGACCGAGACCGTGGTGGGCTAGTCACGTGTCCCCTACCTTTACACGCATCTCACCCCACCTAGTGTGTTGCGAGATGGTGAATTATTGACAATGAGATTAGTTGCAGTTCCAGACTATTACCGTTAACAAAATCAGTTTTCTCTCATCTGGGCTATTCATTTCCAAACCATCCGAAAGACACCAAGATAATTAAGGATTTTATTCTGTTATGAAATTTTTATTTTTACATTAGGGTATGTGATCCGTTGTTAGGAGTCATAAGTCGCGAAATATGGATTTTGAGATATCACCATTTTTGAAAAGAGGAAATCAAGCCGATTCCAACGATAGTAAACAATAGGACACCTAATAATTATTTCTATATTTCAAGTTTAATATTTTTATTTTTTAAAAAAAAGCTTGCAATGTTTCTGGATGGGTAATTACCAGTAAAGTAACTAAATATACTCCATACAAAGGCCTTCAAAACGCAAGGATATATTTAATACAATGTCCCGAAATTTGTAATACAGATTTGTTATTATATAACTATAACTGCTAAACCCTCTAAAATTCAGACCATTTCAATAAAGAGATCTTATGGATAAAACACTTTGAAACATCAATTTTGCGACTCATTTCACTGGAACACAATACATTTAAGTATCTCTGTTTTTACCACACAGCACTGGCCGTGATGGAAGGCCATGGCCCAAAGAAGAGTATTGAAAAGACATGTAAAAAAATACCCCTTTGTTTATGGTAAGTAAAGACTATATAATACTCTATCATTCAATTCCCCAGCATTGAAATAACCATCCAGAATTTAAACAATTAAGCCAACTAGTCATCATCAATAACCTACCCAGTAAATCTGAATAAATGCAGAGTTCCGTGATATAACAGTTCCGTACTGGAAACACAGAATATGTGATTAATTTCTCGAGATTTTGTGTCTGAGGCATTTGCTTGAAAATAAACCCCGAGGCCCGGAGGGCCGAGGGGTTTATTTTCAAGCAAAAGCCGAAGACACAAAATCGAGGGAATTAATCACTTTAATAGCCAATTTTTGGATTCAATAACACTGTTTAAACACATATTAACAAATATTAGGCTCAAAAAAAGGTTTTAGATGTACTTACAGCATGAAGAACTCCAATAATTTAACTCCTTAACTCCAATACATAGGTTACTATTTTACATCTGACATGGAAAGGACCGAGTCAAATGCAGCCTTTATAACATCCAAATCAGGATGTTTTACACATTTTAACCCATCACATTCTAATATTTAGATTATTGTACCTATTTCTAACCAATATCACATATGTACACGTAATCATAACTTCAGAATGTCGTTTACGTCAGCTGCACTCTCCGTTCCAGAAACAAACGAAGCTTCCACTTTTTGCATGCAACCAAGCATCAGACTTCCGGTTTACGAATGCCGTATCCGTGTGTCTAGGGACTTAAAAAAGAAATAAATAAAAGATTTGAATCGGTAGAAATGTTTTAAATGTTGTTTTAGCCCAATAGCGAAGTTTTCCACTATGGAAATCAAGTAATAAATGAATGGCGACTTCAGAAACCAGTGTGTTTACACGCCGCAAGTTTGCACCGCTTTAGTCGGAATCTACATGGTAATGCGACGGCTGGCCGAATGAAGCTCCAGCTACAACAGCCAATCAGAGGTGCGTATTTACTGATGTCACTTTTCAAACCGGCCGGCGTGTTTTCGAAAGGATCCGCTGCTTGCTATCCAAAGCATCAGCGACTTCCGGTTTTCCAATGCCGTGTTGCGTGTGTTTAGGGACTTAAAAAAAGAAATAAATAAAAGATTTGAATCGGTAGAAATGTTTTAAATGTTGTTTTAGCCCGATAGCGAAGATTTAGTCTACGGGAATCTAGTATTCAATGAATGGCGAGTTCAGAAACCATGTGTTTACACGCCCGCAAGTTTGCACGCTTAAGTCGGCACCCATATGGTAACGCGACGGCTGGCAGAATGAAGCTGCAGCTACAACAGCCAATCAGAGGGGCGTATTCACTTATGTTTATGTTCAGCGAGCCGGCCTGTTTCTATAAGGATCCGCTGCTTGCTATCCAAAGCAGAGGAGACTTCCGGTTCTCGAATGCCGTGTGAATAGATCTGCTATTAATGCTGATTAATATAACGGTGCCGCTCCGTGCTAGTGACAGTGCTGTTCCGCTCTAGTGATGGTGTGGTACCCTCCATATATATACAGGCCTATATGGCACTGTCACTTGATACTGTCTATGGGCACCGATTTAAAAAGGCTTCAAAATCACATATTCACCTCAGATACCTTCACAAACAACATAATGTCCTCCGGCAGAGCTCACTGACGGAACTATACAGAGCAGAAAAACAGCTGGGGACATCACAGTTCCCAGAACATACCTGACAAAAAAATCACCGTTTCACATTTATTATATGGGTCGGATTTTCAGAAAATGTACAATTCGCCTTCACCAATCCTCTCAAATAAACCACATTTAAGACAAAAATGAACTTCAAAATGCAATTTTACATAACAGAACTGATACTTTAAATCAATGTGATACCAAATATACTCAGATTTACCTGGTATTCATCATTTTTCAAGCAAATTTAGCAGAATTTCCTAGATGTGTAGAGCTGCCAATTGTACATTTTCTGAAAATCTGACCCTCATAGATTTGTCCATGTTGTATGAGGGGTGCAATAACGGGGTACTACAGATTCACAAACCCAAGACATTTCAACATTTCAATATCATTATGTCAATATTTTTAAGCTAGGGGCATATGGGTCAGATTTAAAAAAATGTATAATTGGCAGCTCTACACATTTAGGGAATTCTCCTAAATTAGGCTGAAAAATGAAGATATACAAGATATATCTGAGTATATTTGGTATTGCATTGATTTAAAGTATCAGTTCTGTTATGTTAAACTGCATTTTGAAGCTCATTTTTGTCTTAAATGTGAGGTATTTGAGAGGATTGGTGAAGGCGAATTGTACATTTTCTGAAAATCTCACCCATATGTTCAATAGTGAATGGAACTCGGTACTAGTAATGGAATATTTGTCAAATTTATATAAAATTTCTAGCGCCTCGTTTCATTATTGATATAATTACACTTCACCGGTATGCCATTCATTTTATAATGAAATCTGTTATATTTTCCCTAGGGGGACCTCCTGTTCTGGACACCAGCACAGGCTCTCAACTTCTACTTCGTACCTGCTAAATATCGTGTGATGTACATATCAGTGTTGACCTTGTTGTATTCAAGTTTCATATCGTATGTACAGCATGAGCATAGACAATAGGGCAGTTGCATGTGCCACTGCGCATGTGTGTAAAGTGCATCATGGGACGGATTTATATTGAAATGGCAAGATTATTAGTCAATTGATCAATTGGTCCATTAGAAATAATATAAATCAATTTTCGTTCATTCTTATTATTGACCGATACATCTGCATGCTAGCTCTCAAGTTGAAGACGGGGGTGGATTTTGTTTTGATCTATAGTAATAAATGAAATTGTATTAAAGAAATTATATTAATGAGATTGGAATGTAATTGTGTAAATTAAGTTAAAAGAAGTAAAACAATTAAGTTGAAAGTCAGTTATGAACGGTAATAATATCTGTGATTGAATTTTTTGTCTGCTAATAAAATGTATCACATCATGTGAAATCTTGTCCAATAAACATTTTTTTTAAAAATAAAATTATATTGTTCAATCCCCACTCATTCTGTCAGAGGAATTTGTTAATTGTTATTGTATTTTTATTGAATCTTTGAAAAGAGTATTCAATTTTCGTTAGTGGGAAGTCGTAAGGGTGGAAATAGACCACAGAGCGCCAATATAATATTATGCTGGCCATACACCCTGCTATACAACCCGGCTAACGAGTGATATTGACGTTGGAAATAAAGGACTGATGTTAAAATTGATTATCACGTTGAACTATGCAATTCCAAAATCGATGAAATGTTTTCTTTTTCTGTTGTGTATCATGAGATTATTGGGTTATCCCGACAAAGAACGCAAATAAAATCTTTTAAAAAAAGGTTTCTTGCTCAAATCTATTCCGCTTTCTCAATAGATGCAGGGCACTAATCCTTTATAAATGGGAAGACACCAAGTACATATGTGATCCGTTTTAGGAAAATAAGTCATAAGTTGCAAAATATGGATTTTGAGATATCATCATATTTGAAAAGAGGAAACAAAGGTGATTCCAATGATAGTAAACACTAGGACATCTAATAAGTATTTCTATATTTTAAGTTTGATTTTAATTTTAATTTTTGAAAAAAAAGTTTGTAATGGTTCTGGATGGGTAATTACCAGTAAAGTAACGAAATATACTCCATACGAAGGCCTTCAAAACGCAAGGATATATTTAATACAATGTCCCGAAATTTGTTATATGGATTCATATGACTATAAGTGATAAACCCTCTACAAATCAGAGCATTTCAATAAAGAGATCTTGTGGAAAAAAATACTTTGAAAAATATCATTTTTGCGACTTGTGACTCATTTTCCTGGAACACATCATATATGGGTCAGATTTTCAGAAAATGTACAATTGGCACCTGTACACATTTAGTAAATTTTGCACAATTAGGCTGCAATTTGGTCAATACTAGGTAATTTCGAATATATTTGGGATTGCCTTGATTCAGGCAATCTGTTTGGTTAGATTCAGCTGTATTTTGAACTTATTTTCGTCTGTTATTTAGGTTATTTTAGAAGATTGGTGGAAGTGAATTGTTCATTTTCTGAAAATCTGACCAATATATGATTATGATGTCTGAAAGCAGGAAACGATTTTTTTTTGCAACATCCTTTATTTCTTAAGGTTGTCAATTGATAAGACATAGAAAAATACACATTTTCAATCATTGTTAGAATACTCAATAGGCGGCGACACTATTGTTTCCACCGGATTTGTTGTTACATCCTTTTGCCCCAGGTGGCGCCACATTTGTTTATTTCGGGGTTTTTACTCGCACCTCCTAGCTATGACAATTTTACCTGACCCTTATATTACCATACAATTAAAATGGAAACGATTTTTATTATCCCCCCATAGAAAGAGTTCATATTGTCTTTCCATGTACTTCCAGACACATGAAAGCAAATGGCTCAGATTGTCAGAAAATGTACAATTGGCAGCTGTACACATTTAGTAAATTCTGCTAAATAAGCCTGCAATTTGTTCAATTCTAGCAATCTGTGAGGTAAGGTTGAACTGTATTTTGAAATTAATTTTTGTCTGAAATTTGAATTATTTGAGATTGAATTTTTTTTTTCAGATTGGACTATTGTGACATCACTCATGCTCGCATCTACCACGCCCACCTTCTTGGCGACCACTACATTCCAGGCTCACTTTGGTCTCAACGGTCGCACTGTGCCATCCTCCCTAGGCAGGCCCTATACTCCGCAACCACTTTCTAAGTACTAGTATGGAGTAACTCATTGCTGGAGTATGGAGTTACTCATAACTCATATAGGGCCTGCATGGGGGGGATGCACTGTGCGGACACCACAGTTGTGGGAAATTTTTGTTTTTCTTTACTCCTATATTCATGTATTTTACTCCTATTTCGTGTGTTTTCTGCATCAACATGTTGTTTATTTGGGAATAAGGAGTTCCCTTCGATTTATGACAGTGAAAAAGACTTTGAAAGTAAAAAATAACTTCCGAAAATGATTCCTCACACCTTAAAACATCAATAAATTGGTATTATACTTGAAATTACGATCAGTAGAAGCAAAGATATGGTGCATTTGCTTCTAATGGCCGCCATTTTGTATTTTGCAGCTACCGGCCACCAGGGGTGTGGACCAACTTGCTGCCATTGGTTTTTGAAAAGCCTATGGTCTTACCTAAGAGTGTACCAAATTTCAAAAAAGGTATCACATTTTGCACGATTCTTGGGTATTCTGACAGGTTCCTCCCCCACTATATTTGGCCAACCTGTTTTTCAGTATCCATTCATTTCCAACGACCACCTCCAACGACATAATTATAGTTTGGTATTTCACACACCAGATTTATGGTAGGGCTGGATACATTCCAACTCAGACAGAAGGTGGATGATTAGGCCTACTACTATTTGTGATGTGTTTCAGGAAAATGAGTCATAAGTCGCAAAGTTGATATATTTCAAAGTGTTTTTTTCACAAGTTCACATTATTGGAATGTTCTAATGTTTAGTGGGTTGATCACTTAGAGCTATATCAATCGAGGTATCAAATATCAGGACAATCTATGTTATATATCCTTTCGTTTTAAAGGTCCTCATATGGACTACATTTAGTTACTTTGCTGTTTATTGCCCCCCAGAAATATTGGAAACTTTTTTTTTCAAAAACAAAAATATCAAACTTAAAATCTAAAAATACTTATAAGATTATTAGACTGTTTACTTTCGTTGGAATCGGCTTGATCTGATCTTTTCAAATATAATGGTATCTCAAAATCTATTTTTTGCGACTTATGACTCATTTTCCTGAAACATATCACATTTGGAGCATTTGATACATGGTCTTTTTTAAAAGAAATTGTATTTGTTGTGTGCGCAGTGCAGTGTGCAGGTTGTGGCATGTAATAGCAATGATCAGAGCCCGGTTAGCTCAGTCGGTAGAGCACGAGACTCTTAATGTCGGGGTCGTGGGTTCGAGCCCCACATTGGGCGATCTGTTTTTAACAGCACATTGCATAAAGGCGTCCAGATTAGTACACTAGGTAGCGGCAATGGGAGATGGGGGTGTGAGCAGGAGTGATTGGGTGAAGGAAAGGGAGGGAGAGGAGCGTGATTGGGAGATGGGAGAGGGATTGGTAGATGTATTAGGAGAGGTGACAGCATTCTTCTATTCATAAACACATAAACATATAAACATATATAAGCAGCAGAATAGTAATGAATTCAATTCTACAAATATATGCTTTGCTGTATGTCCTTGTTCAAATAGTTGTTAGAATAGAACTTTAAAAGGTCACTGTACTTCAATTAAATCGAATTTAAACAAATTTATTTGTCTTAAACTTACATAGAGATCCATTTGCATCATGATCCTCAGAGTAATCTTTCCGAAATTCGGTCGAAACATAATAGTAGGTAATATGATTCGCTATCTAATGTGTCAACATTTGTTTCTTTTAAATCAGGTTATCAGGTTTCTAAATGAGTCTCAAATTCAAATTCAAAAATCCTTCATTGCAGAAGTAACAGCATGAAGGCAAAAGTATGTTAAAAGGACTAAAAAAAAATTAATCAGGTTTGAAGATAATATGATTCATAAATTGTAAATTTGTGCGTTTATATATATCATTATTGTACGCAGGTGGATGATTAGGCCTACTATGTTATGTAAGTATGTGGGTAATTAGCCCACTAATAAAGACTGCAAGAGGAGTTGTCAGTACAACTGTTCATTAAGAACTGATCCTTTATTTCGTAGGTATAGAGCAGGTAAGCTTACCCTTAAGGTCACATGACAGTGTAGGCCAATCAGGCCGCAGTATGGTTACATTATATATTCATGACTCATTAACCAATGAGGGTCACGTAGGTCACGTGATAGTTGTGCCTGACCTGTTGACCTGGCGAGCAGGGTATTAACTAGCATGGTGCCCTGTATTACGTAACATGTATATAGACATATATGAACATGGTTATGGATAACTTATACAGTTTATGAATATTAATAATTATGCTAATTTATATTGATAACGTTACGTAATCTTACGTAACCCAATTGAGGTAATAGGTGAGCCTAAAATGGGTGTGACAATTTATAAAGGTCTCTCCATTGGTTAAAGTTATTGAGTAGAGTATGTAGGGCACTTTAGTCCATTTTGGATCAGATTTTGGTTGAATTTGCATGCAATTATTGGGGTACAGACCGTCACTGTGCCCACGGTCTATATTGTATTTTCCTTGCCTCCCATTGGCTATCTACCCAAAGCCCGACCCACAGTCTAATGAAAGTGACGGGCGCTTCCCATTGGTCCCCGCGCAACACACCCACTGCCTGCTGCCAGTCAGTAGGCCTAGTGGCGCCATCTAACTGTAATACAGAGCAAAATATCTGCAACATGTGGAGCATAATGTTAGTAACGATTGCAGGAGGAAACTGATTAAAGGTTAGCCAAAGTGGAGGTTGAAAGTGATGAAAGGTTAGTAAAACATGTCTTGTTCTTGGTTGTTTGTGTAAGGTTATGTTATGGATGGGATCTGACCCATCACAGACTAAAATCAATAAACAACTTGTATTTTAGCGTTCAAACGATCTGTAGGCATACAGACCATTCTCACGCTAAAATACTCGTTGTTAATTGCTATAGTAGTAGATGTTTGAACCCTTTCTGTACAAACCCACGTTGACGTTTTCAGGCTTCATCGGGAACACATGTGGGTCAGATTTTCAGAAAATGTACAATTCACCTTCACCAATCTTCGCAAATAACCCACATTTACAACAAAAATATTGTTCAAATTACAATTCAACCTAGCCAAACAGATTGCTAGAATCAATGCAATGCCAAATATACCCAAATTCAGCTTGTATTGACCAGATTGCAGCCTAATTTAGTAAAATTTACTAAATGTGTACAGCTGCCAATTGTGCATTTTCTGAAAGTTCCGGGGAGTTCCATATCTGTGAACTGATGTAGAACTATACTTTATCAATGGGACTTGTTTAATGATGTCATATCTAAAGGAATAAGAGGGCACATATACTAATAAACTTATGGTACTCGTTCTACGCAGGCAAGGGAAATGTACAACTTATTTTCCGGCAGATTAGTAGTCTGTATAGGTAGTAATAATTGAAGTAGGTGAACAACAATTCTCCTAAAAAAGACCTAGAAAAATTGGACTCATGTAGGCCTGCAAGCCACATATCACCATATATATATATAAATGTATACAGAAAATGAATCCGTAATCGGATTAGAGATGAGCATGATATACTTTGAGCGAGGAAGACTTTCATCATTTCTAATATTATTTACGCTGCGTTATGGATAGCCTTGTGGCTTAGAGGTCAGTCAGAAACAACCTGGTATTTGAGCATATGACATCATCTTTGCTTTACACATCAGTCATATGTCAGGAAAATTATTTGAGATTAGGGGCAAAAACTTGTAACTTCACATTAGAATATTACATGAATAGTGGTTTTGTCATTTAAATTGTCCCTTTTAAACACATGTCTGTAAATCTGAACTTAGAATGACATGATACAAAGAATTGCCAGAATGTGCGATGACAATTTATTTGGAATTTGTGGAAAAAACCTCAGAACTTTTGGGGAATCTGATGAATCATTTGTGTGAAGAATATAGATCTGGCATATTTTCTGAGGGTCCATGCTTTCCAGCACTAATTTATTTACTATTTTAAGGGTTATTTCTGGTTGACCGAAGCACAAGGCTATGCTTTAACCTACTTGGCATCATGTATCAAACTCTATGGGTACCCAAACCCATAATTAAATCTTCCAAATGGACGGTTCATGATTGCCATTTGCAGCCCCATTTGCCTAGGTTTGAAGCCATAAGGACTTGAGCCATAAGGACTTGAGCCATAAGGACTTGAGCCATAAGGACTTGAGCCATAAGGACTTGAGCCATATGAATATGGATACGGGTTGAGTGGTTGGGGTGGGCTGGCACTGACCACTGTAGGGGCAGCAGGTCGGGACCTGAAGCAGACAACAACAAGTATGATTATGATGAGCAGCACGCCCCCTCCCACACCTAGGCCAATGATGAGCTCGTCGTTTGAGGACAGGAATGGAGCTGGAGTCGGTGGTGGTGGAGGTGGGTTTGTAGGTTCCGGTCTGAAAGATAAATGTTCAGGTAGTATATTAGTGAGTGAGATTGGTTGCTTCATGCCCTTATCAACACATTTAATATGGTTATATCAAAGGCGGGAGAGCTGAGAGGGAGGCAGTTTATGATCATACCCAGGAAATAGAAATAGAGAAGGAGGGAGAGAAAGACAGAGAAAAAGAGTCAGAAAGGAACTTTATGGTCATACCCAGGAAATAGAGATAGAGAAGAAGGTAGAGAGGGACAGGGAAAAAGAGTCAGAAAGGCACTTTATGGTCATACCAAGGAAATAGAGATAGAGAAGTAGGTAGAGAGAGACAGAGAAAAAGAGTCAGAAAGGCACTTTATGATCATACCCAGGAAATAGAAATAGAGAAGAAGAGACAGAGGTACAGAGAAAAAGAGACAGAAAGGCACTTTATGATCATACCCAGGAAATAGAAATAGAGAAGAAGAGAGAGAGGGACAGAGAAAAAGAGACAGAAAGGCACTTTATGATCTTACCCAGGACCTTCAGGTAATGTGTTACACACATATTGCTCTCTAGCTGTGAATAATGAAGATGTGGTAGTCATGGCAACCAATGTGTTTTTGCCAAGTATTACAACAAGCCAACATCCAACTTTATAACTCAACAAATTATTCAATAATAGGCAGACAAGGCATGCGGCCCCTAACCTATAACCAATGTCCCTCTTTGGATTAAACTCAGACAAAGACATTTTAAGATAACAATTGGCATGACCCTTAGTTATGGCACTTCCTCCATGCATGTAGTGCACACAAATATAGGAAACACATTTACATATGGTGATTTTGAATAAATAGGAAATTAAAAAGGAAATACATACCTGCACACTGCTCTACCATTGATGACGTCACAGATTTCATAAGGGCATTGGTTGAGACAAGGATCTGGGGTAGGCACCACTGCAAAACAAGGGACATATTATACATAATATACTTGATATATACTAAGCATTTGTAATCAAATAAATTTTCTAACTTAGCATTTATTGCTTTGTAGAAAGAAAAATTCATGTAGCTCTAGTAAACACTTTCATGGAACTCCATTGGGTAATTTATTCAGTATTTTTTTATATCAGAATATGATTTTTCTATATCGGAAAATCAGTTGTTGATATCAGTTAATATAAATGTTATTCTGGTGCCTCTTATTTTCTATGCTGGGCATGCACCCAATAATCAAATGATGACCCACCAAGGGCACTGCTGATTACATTGAAATTGTTAAAAACACATACAAAAACCTGCAAAACTTATATCATAGACATTTTAGAGATGAGCTAGTCTTTGGATACAGGAAGAAACCCAAATATCAGTAATATATGTTAGTTTCATCAAAACTCAATTGGAGTTTAATAGTCTTATAGCCTATTTTGTCTCCTACTGCACAGAACAATGCAGAACTGCCAGCTAATTGTGCAGTTTAGTAGATTTTGAAAAAAAAAACCGGTTCTCCTAATTTTTTAAAAAAAATATAGTTTTATATTTTTACATGAGTGAGAACCTGTTGCCAGTGCAAACATACTAATAGGTGAGCTGATTGGATATGGAACAATGAGCCACCTCAGGTGGAATTCAGCCCCCACCCGACTTCCTCTATAGAACTAGCTCAACAACAACTACTACTAGATCAGGCTAGAAGTACACGGGTCAGATTTTCAGGAAATGTACAATTCAACTTCGCCAATCTTCTCCAATAAGCCAAATTTCAGACGAAAATAAAGTTCAAAAGACAGTTCAACCTAACCAAACGGATTGCTAGAATCAATGCAATGTCGAATATACTCGTATTTACCTAGTACTGTCCAAATTGCTGTCTAATTTTGCAGGAGTTACTTAGTGTGTACAGCTGCCAATTGTACTTTTATAACCTGAAGCTTTGTACTGAATTACAAAGTATTGAATATAACGCTATGTTTCAAAATACATAATATATATACTCCATGCCTGCTGGTCCTCTGGGGTAACTTTACCCTACCAGTAGGCTCAATGAGTTCTTGGTGAAAGCGCTAGAGATACCCCCCTCAGGATGATTATTACATACATATGTGATTTCAGGGGTGCTATTCAGGGGTGCTATTTGAAAAGTCAAATAGCACCTATAGCTATTTGAGCCAAATATGCACAAGATTGATGGAAAGTAAGGTAAAATACTATTAGTATGTAATAGATATCTAATAGCACTCTCTTCAGTTTGTAAGCGATTGAGACTTTGGGTAAAATTGCACTCCCCCGCTTTGGGGTGGCATGCGATTTGACCAAACGTCTCGATTTGGGGTGTTGTGCGATTTGACCCAACAGCTTGATCGATTACAAACCTCCATCATGCTATTAGGTATAATAATGAAATTAAAGGCTACTGGCTTATTACAACTCAGCCATACCAAGAGATATAAACATATGAACACTTCAATTTCAAAATGGAAAGCATTTGAGTACCCACCTATTTTATCTTCACAATTATCCCCTTTGTAGTCAGCGGTACAAAGACATCTGCACACAGATGACAGGCCATCAAGTATTCTGGATCCCCCGTTAAAGCAGTCCAGATAGGAACAATCTCTCTCTGTAAAAAGTTCAGACAAAATAAAAACAATGAAAAACAATTAAATTTGCATGATTCACTGTCATCTTGTAATATCATAAAAAAAAAAGATAAATATATGAATTAGAATAACATAAAGTAAATAACATAAGTATAAGATTTATATTTGATACAAATTCTCTGGATATATAGATATATAAATATGGAAAGTAAGGTAAAATACTATTAAAATCAAGTTCTCTTGTTGATTTAGTATGTACTACAGGCCAAGTCGTTAATTACAAAAACAATTGTTAATAAAATACACATATTGTTGTTCAATGACGTGTCTCATATGTTGCATGATAATAAATTTGATTGATATGTGACAAAATCAATGGTTTCCTCACCTTCACAGTTCTTGCCTCCGTAGCCTTGAGGACAGGTGCACAGGTAATCATTTTCATCCCTTAGGTTATAGCACGTCCCTTTTTGGCATGGTGAACTGGAGCACATGAGGCCTAAAAGAAAAAAACATTCTCAATAACAGTAGAACAGAGTTTTATGTTAGTAGACACATGGGTACATATTAACCACTGCAAACCACTGTGTTTCACAACAGAATTAATCATATTGTGAGCAGATCGGATTTTGTCCCCACTTAAATAATATAATTTACTATATGCGCATTCCATATAAGAGGTGCTATAAGTGGGGTGCTATAAAAATACTCATATAGTACATGTACTATATGAACTACTTTGTCACCAAGGTGGCTACTTTTTTCAGATTTACACATGAAACATTTGTAATTACACATCAAGTTTTATGCCCATAGAATAAATATAGAATGGAACTCGCCTACAATAATAAAAAATGTGGTATGAATATAACACAAACACAAAATACTGAACTAATTTTGAATACTTACGAAGTTCACACTCGTCACCATAGTAACCAGAATGACAGTTGACACAGTGTGTTTCATAGGGGTCTGGTAGCTCCAAACATGTTCCTCTGTTGTTGCATGAATTTATATTGCACCCTCTGGTATCTATAAAGTATATAAATCAGATCTAGAAACAAGTCATCACCATTTTCGTTGTTTGTATCATGGCTTTTGGTTTAGGATTTTTTCATCAAAAGCAGTAGTTATCAAATCTCTTGAAACTTGTTCAGCTTAAAGAGTCAGTTAATCACAAAACATTATGAAAAAATTAAGAAAATGGAAAGAGTGACCAAAGGTTACAAAGCTCCAGATGTGAAGGGCATTTCAATCAGACGTTTTTTATCCTTATCAGAGGGAGTAGAAATGGGGAAGTAATTTGTAAATTATGCAAAATTGAATTTACAGAGATTTGATCCAAAATTCTCACAGCAGTAATTTAAATATTATTGTTAATTAATTTCAATGACAATTAGATAGAAAATCATGTTGGATTATGTTCTGCAGGGTTCAAATATAATATTAAAAGTTTAACAATAAATGCCTTGGGCATTTTCTGAAGAAAATACTTTTTTAATTCCTCTTCATTAACTTTGACATTTAGTTGGACCTACTATCTACACATTTCAAAAAGCCTTGTGTCGAAGGACATTTCCATGAGTGACTGCCTTTTCAGTTTCCCTTTTGCATACATGTTGCTTTAAATGTATGAATTTAGGGAACAATATAATTTAAATATTTTCACGGAAAATTTATGTGCGTCCATACAATTCCTTATCACATATCTGAATAATATTTTGAATAAAACAGTGTTTATATGTAGATAATGGGACAACTGTATTTAACTATTTCACAATGAAGCAGCGTTGGCCAAATTTGGCTTAGCTAGTTTGAAATAAAAAAGATTTGGGAAAACCTTGGCTTACCTAAATCACAATTGGGACCTTCTACTTTAGCCGGGCAGGAACAGGTGTATCCATTCAACCCATCAAAGCACACTCCTGCATTCTCACATGGACTGGATTCACACTCGTTAGCATCTAGAAATTGAGTATATTGAGAATTTGTGATGTGTTTTAGGAATATGAGTCACAAGATGTCTTTGTCGGAATGTTTTTGTTTTTGGGGTGCTAAATGCTGTCTATAGCACAAATACATATACCAAATTTCAAGACAGTGTATTAAATATATCCATGCATTTCTAAGGTCATCTTATAGAGTATATTCAAATAGTTTACTGGTTATTGCCCCAAAGAAGGTTTTTTTTTCAGAAACAAAAATATCAAACTTAAAATATAGAAATACTTATTACGTTATTAGACTGTTTACTATCATTGAAATCGGCTTGATCTCCATCTTTTCATATATAATGGTATCTCAACATCCATTTTTTACAATTTGAACAATGTCGAGAATTTGGTTTCTGGATCATAGTACTACTACTGAATGTAGTCACTTATTTACTTGATGAGACATTTGTTTTTTTTGTTTTTTTTTAAAGATTTTATCTTAACTGGGGTTATATTTCCCGGAAGTCCAGGATGTTCTAATACTCGATTTGATGACATATAACTAACCTGGAATGATGAGATACAACACAAAACATTATCAACTGATCTTTTATTTGAGGTGAGTGCAAAGATACTTATTACAAAAACCACCCAAAATTATAATGGTTTAACATATAGACAGATACAGTCCCTTTTTGTATGAAATTATATAAGCAAAATACCGCAAGTAGTGGCAAATAGAAAATCTATTGGGAACGCAGTTGGAAATGAGCTGTTCCACTGTAGCAATTAGTGGCCAATGAACGGCCAATGGCAATCTTTTTGCCGAAGAAATCAAAGCATTTTGATTCTTTGGTGAATGACGGCAAGTTGCAGCCAATGACTTGCCACTCATTTGCACCACCTCCTAAACTATGGCAAGTAGTGTTACCAATAGTGGCCAATGATTGGCCACTCTATTGGTAATGCTACTATGGGATTAATGACCCTCGATTTGGTGGCTAATTTGGTGGCGCCACCAAATTGAGGGCATTAATGCCTTTAGTTGCATATCTTTGGATTCAATACTACTGTTTAAACAAATATTAGACCATTTAAAAAACGTTTTAGATGTACTTACAGCATGACAAACTGCAATAATTTAGCTCCCCCATTCAAACGCTTGGGTTACTATTTTACTTTTTACACAGAAAGGACCGAGTCAAAACGCCGCCTTTATAACGTCCAAATCAGGATGTTTTACACAATTAAAACCATCACATTCTAGTATTTAGTTTATTCTACCTCTTTCAAACCAATATCACATATATATGTACACATAATTATAACTCCAGAATGTCGGTTATGTCAGCCACACTCTCCGTTCCGGAAAGAAACAAACCTTCCAGTTTTTACATGAAACCAACAGAGCCCAGACACTAGCGCCCCAAAATCAGACGGTAGGGCCCACACTACTAGTACCGACCACTGCTTGGGTATTAAGGTCCAAAGGCCCAAGTGTCCGGGGCTCTAATGTCGGGCGCCCAAACCATCAGACTTCCGTTTTACGAATGCTGTGTTCCGTGTGTCTAGGGACTTAAACAAAAAATTTGAATCGGTAGAAATGATTTTAACCTTATTTTACTCCAATAGCGAAGTTTTCCTCTATGGAAATCAATGAATAGCGATTTAAGAAGCCATACTTTTTTATGTTCGAGCGAGCAAGGCGGAAGCAGTGTAAAGACTTTCGGCATAGCCACTCTGTGCACGGTGCACTTGGCATTGCATTGTGTACTGTAGTTTATGTAGTGCACAGAGGATTTCATTCGAAAGAGAGTACATCATGCTTCCTGGTTTTAGTTTATATTACGTCAGTCGCCGCCACCAAAACTGAAGCAACCCACAGAGCAGGAGGTGTGGAGACTTTACTTCTACAACGGGCCCGTTATGACTCTGAACTTCTATAACGGGCCTGTATGACATGCCTCCCTTTATATAACGGCCCAGCATGGGGTGAAACTGGCCGGTTACAACTACCCAGCAAACCCCCAGAATCCAAAGATCGGCGACAAATTGCCAATAGTAGAGGCCACCTATAATACATACTGTTTTGGCAGCGGTCACCACTGAAGCCAGATGGACAAGCACATTCCCATTCAGATTCATCATTGGTGTAGCACGCTCCTCCATTGTAGCAGGGGTTGGGGGCACAATCATTCACCTCTGAAGTGGAAAAGGTCTGTTATACAAATGATCTGGTATTGATAACGTTGGTTGAGGAACCGCTTTTCTTTTAATTCTTCATCAAGTTAAAAGCTAACATGAGATGGCTAGAATGGACTGTATGTTTCATTTTACTTCATGCATAGTTAAGATTGGCCTTTTCTCAGCAGCAATTTATATTGTTTATTTCTCTGTATTTCTTCATTTCTATTAATTACCAGCCCTACATATATATCTATGTATAAAGGTCAAGGATATGTTTTTGTTCTGGAACCAAAGGCAAGACAGTGAGAACCAGATATTTCTTTTTTTCTCACACTGTGATACCCTTCGGTTTATTGAAGATAAAGTACTCACCCATTTCACAGTTCTTGCCGGTGTAATCTTTGGTGCATGCGCAGTAATAATCTCCAACTTGGTCCAAACAAGTTCCTCCATTCTCACAGGGATCAGACTCACACTCATCTTTTACTGAAACAATTAATCATTCAAACTCATTATACATAGATTTAGTTTAGAATTCTAAGGCATAATAGCGATGCTGCCTAGGTTGGCAAAATGGGATCATCTGTTATTGTCTGACAACCGCAAAGTATATCTGGTTATTTATCTTGGTATTCACCTCTGGGTCAGATTTTCAGGAAATGTACAATTCACTTTCACCAAATCTCTCAAATAACCCAAATTACAGACAAAAATAAAGTTCGAAATACAGCTGAATGTAACCAAACAGATTCCTAGAATCAATGCAATGCCAAATATACTTGAATTTACCTAGTATTGACCAAATTGCAGCCTAATTGTGCAGAAGTTATTAAATGTGTACAGCTGCCAATTGTACAATTTCTGAATATCTGACCCCTCTATGAAATAGGCTGTTTTGTCCCGATTCAGCAGGGATATCTATCATATGTAAAAAATGAAATACCCAAAATATCCAACTTGTTTTTTTGAAATAGCATTTTCCTTTTCTAAGGTATTTCCTTGCATGTTATCAACAACAATTTTATATCTTAAGGCTGCGATTCCACTGGATCGCTGTTTAGGTCCGCTCTTCATCCGCTCTTTTATTTTCCCAGAGCACCTAACAACAAAGTAGGAGCGCAAACCAGAGCGGTCTAATAGATTCAGTAACTACGCTTTCTACACGCTCTTAAAAACTGATATGTGCGCTTCTTTGGGAGAGCGTAGGACGTTGCGCTGATATCCGTTGTGTTTGATATGAGCACAACTACATGACGCTCTTCCTGCCTGTTTAATTAGTGGTCCAAGAGGACAATGAGAGCGGATAAGGAAACAAACAAACCAGTAGAATTGCTCCGCGCTTGTATTGCGCTAAAAATAAAAGCGGACATAGAGCGAATAAAAATTACATTATAAAGAAGCAAGGCAAGGGCAAGCCCTGAGCGCAGATCCAAGCGATCCAGTGGAAACGCACCTGAACAGATACTGTTTTGGATTTGGGATATTTTTATATATATCCTCATATCCATTGTCTTATTATTCTCATTCCTTTTCACTCCTATATATTGCAATGTATTCCCATGCAAACATAGATATCGGGGAGAGAGGGAAGAATTAGAGAATATGTGTGCAGTGTGTGGGGGAGAGGGGGGCGAGGGGGGGTTGGGTGGTAGAGGGGGAGAGGGAGTGGGAGAGGCAGGAGAACGAGCTGGGGATGGGAGTGAAGAGAAAGAGGGACATATATGGAAAAGGAGAAGAGCGGAGACAGCTGACAATTACTTCACAATTGTGACAAAAATACAAAATTTCCACATAGGAGACACTGTGTTTATTTGTATTTAAAGGCAAACGCTAATATTCATTGCCACACCTTCCTTTTTACCAAATATACGGGCAATTTTTTCACGTTTTATAAAATAAAACGAACAATTAATAACTACTCCTACCATCCCAAAATTGTCTACACATATAGTGCAGGTTATAAACTACAAATAAAAAGGGAAAAAAATAAATCAACACCATGACCAACTGATTCTTTTCCTTTCCATGGCCACAAATAGCTAGAGAATAATATACTAAGAAATCAAAAAAATGACATTTCTTTTTTGGTTAGGAAAAAATAAGCTTGTTTTTAACAAAAATAGTGCGGTTTTTTTTTAGATTCAAATTACAAAATTTTTAATTTGCATCGAAGATTTGGGGTTTTCGGAATAAGAATAACCATGCATTCTATGAAAAAGAGGCTCAGAATTATTGGGCAAATAATACTCTCTCTAAAACCGTTAACTATACTTAGTTAACTATACTATACTAAGAATAGTGCATTGTGGTTCCCTTCACATTGTATAAAGTAATAAGTTAGGAACCAGTCTTCATTGACACAACATCTCAATTGATTTGTTAATTATGCATTGTCTGATTAAGAAAGTAAATTAACTTTAATTTTACTTTAAAGAAAATTGTAGGTTATTACTTCATTTATATGCTACTTTTCTCGTCACTTATTGTTTTCAAAAACGTACCATTTGTGTGGAATTGTTTGTCGAAATAAAATATGTTTCAAAAAACACACTTATATTGAGTGAATGTAAATAGTAAATATGAACTATGAAATTGAGGGATTGCATTATGAGGCCCCCATTTGGCTCCCATTGGTTATTTTGAGATACCAAACTTTGAAGGGCTATATTTCAAAAATGAGTATGGTGACCTATAGATTTCTTTCCATTTTCATGACCAGAAACACTTCAAGATTCAAATCCCAAAGTATCAGAAAATGACATCTATCACTTGATTGTAGTGTTTACCTTTGAACATATCAAAACTAGAAATGCAGCCTTACCAGAAATATGTACTTTGCACACTGCTCTGGCACTATACGATCTGATATCAATAAAACCTGCTGTAGTTGTACCATGGTTGTACACAAGTGCTGAAAATTCTGCAAAGTGGTGGAACTCCTGATAATCTTGATCCCATAATTTCTCATCAGGAGCAATATAGAAGGGGGTTAATGGATGATCCCCAGGCAGCAAGGCATAACCATTAGGCCAGCGCAATGTGTTGTCAAAAGGATCATTTTTGAAATCCTGCCAGTAAACATGTGGTCCAAGATTTCTGTAAAGGAAATCAGATTTACAAATTGTGCTGTCTTTACTCAGACATTAGGGGGAAATCACCAGAAAATGTACAATTCAATTTCAATAGTCCCTTCCGATAACCCAAATATTAGACGAAAATAAAGTTCAAAAGACAGTTCTACCTAACCAAACAGATTGCTAGAATCAATACAATGCCGCGTATTAGTATTGACCAAATTGCAGCCTAATTTAGCAGAATTTATTAAATGTATACAGCTGCCAGCTGTACATTTTCTGAAAAGTTGACCCATTAATCGGTGAAGAACGTCCCGATTGGTCACAACAATAAATGCACGAAACAGAAGATTTATATTTTGGGGCTACACCAACATTTTTTACAGTCATGGATTGACTTTTTATCTCTAACTGGTGGCGATTTTCTCTTGGGCAATTCAATTTCAAGTTATTGTAAAACATATAACAGCAGCAGAATGATGATAAATCCAGTCCTATAGAGTCATAATGAGCGTAAATTCATATGCTGAGATTTGCTTTGAGTGAGTGAGTGAGTGGTTGCTTTACGCCCTTATCAACACATTGAAGGTTATATCAAGGGCGGGAGAGCTGGGAGGAGATTTGTTTTGTTGCAATAGTTGGGAATTCAGTTTTAACATTTTGATTTTAGCTGAGAATGTAGATATAAATTTTGAAACAATAGTAAGAGTAGAAACAATTTTGATGTATTTCAGGAAAATGAGTCACAAGTCGCAAAAAAATAGGTTTTGAGATAGCATTATATTTGAAAAGATGAGATCAAGCCGATTCCAATCATAGTAAACAGTTTAATAATCTAACAAGTACTTCTAGATTCTAAATTTGATATTTTCGTTTTTGAAAAAAAAATTCCAATATTTTTGGGGGTCAATAAACAGTAAAGTAACTAAATGTAGTCCATATGAGGAACTTTCAAACGAGAGGATATATTCTATACATTGTCCTGATATTTGATACATCAATTGATATAGCTATAAGTGATTGACTCTCCAAGAATTAGAACATTCCAATTATGTGATCTTGTGAAAAAAATACTTTGAAAAATATCAATTTTGTGACTTATGACTCATTTTCTTAAAACACATCACAAATGTAAGGCTAACCTACCCTGTAGCTACTGCCCAGTCAACATCATGCTTGGTGTACATAGGCAGCATCTCACCATCCTGGTCCTTGCAGAATTGTCGTGCTTCGTCAAACCCTAGGTCAATAGTACTGGACACTATTTCCCACTCCTCATATGGTTCACATGCTGGAATGTAATATTTTAAGTATTGATATTGCACTCTACAGCTATTATTCCCCTTCTAAAGCGAATAAAATGTGTCAAATACAACCCTGATATTAGATATTATTGATTGATTTTCATGTTGATATGGCCCAAAAATAAATAGGTGTGTTTCTGATTTACCCCCCTACCTAGAAAAACCTTCCCCTTCCTAGAACTCTTTTACCATACCTGATTTTTTTTTACCATATCTTACTTTTTTTGGATTTTTTGAAAAAAAAAGCTCATAAAAGCAGGAAAACGGGTTTTCCTAACCCGGAACTGTCAAAAATCACATTTCCCATGTTTAAAACAACTATTGTAACAAGAACTTATCATAGGCACTCTTGGAGGTCTATGCTTGCACAGATAGAGATTGACCATTTTCCATGGATTACATGTAACTAACTGTATACAAAATGAGAAATAAAAACACTTACATATATAACAACTATTGTTATAAAATAGAAATTTTTTTCAGTTCCTGGGAGGTGGCTTCTTTAAACAAAATTGTTTTTAAAAAATTACCATCGCCCCCCTACCTAGTTTACAGCCAGATAAATCGGAAAAACACCTATTTTTTGGGGGCCTATTTCTGTACACTTGACTAAAAGCACGTTCACTATACAATATTATAGAAATAGATTTCAGAATCAAGATATACTTTTATGTTTATAATTATGCGTGTTCTGTATGGTCCCCTTTTGTCAAGTGGTTATCACGTAAGACTTCCAAACTGGACATTGGGATGTCGAGTCCCAGAGCAGACCGCGCTTTTATATTTGTCTAATTTTCAAGTCATTATATTTTCTAATTCCACTAATATCTTTACATCTGGGGCTTGGTGTTCTCACACATTTAGTTATTGATGTCATTCACTTTTGATTGGTGAAAGAATTAGAGAGGCTTGGATTGAATTAAGCAAGAAAAGTGAGTTAAATTGTTTTTTTTTTATACAATGGTTCTAGGGATCAGAAGCATGGGTGGCAGTACTAAGCTTTTTTTATTTTATGAATTAACAGTGGGTTGAAACGTGGAAATCTACCATGTGGGCCACGTTTGCTGATTTTATTTCTACCAAAGACAATAGACATTACAGCACAAAAATACTTACTGACATATCCAACGTCTTTCTCAGGGACACCAATAACTAAAAGGAAATTATTCATGGTATCATAAAATATGTTATAAATGTTATAGGGGATGTTGTCACTAAACTAAATGGGATTTGGTAATCTGGGCTGAAATGATTTAAAGGTAAATGCCAGCGTAATCAGCACTGCTGCAGGTGGGAGTTCAAGGGACTAATGCATGAAAGAATAGGAGTGACACTTCAAACTTCATCTTGAGAAAGAACATGTTTTTTTTAGTTCAATGAGTACCTGTTTTTTTTTAATTTGGGGGTAAAATAATATGTAAGCTATGTATATGCATATCTTAAAGGAAATTGCATGATTCAATCATCTGATATTCTGAAAGAATGGGAGAAAACCAACCCCTTTTTCTCATTGACTTCTATAGTAATTCGTAGAAAACTTCAGTGGTCCCTGAAATAAAAAGTTATCCAATGATATATGGCTTTCATTGTATTTTCGGATTCCCCAAACCATGTTCTTTCTAAATCCAAAGTCTTAATGTAATTCCATGATTCCTTCTTTTTTGATTGAACGTTGGCATTTAAATTAAATTTTAACTTAAATTAAACTTTAAATTCAGGGCATTATTCTAGTGATGTTTTGAGATGTGGTCATTTAAACCTAGAAGAGCTGATTTGAGAGAAAATCCTGCATTTTGTTTTAAATGTGCAGTTTATAAACATAAAAGGACGTTAAGATGGAATATATTGATCATGATGTTTCTCTTTAGGAATTAGGGATGAATCCGGAAATATAATACTCACTGTAAGGAATCTCACAGATAAATCCTCCTGCATTCTCAGTGGAAGGCCGGACTTCGATCTCCTCTATAAACGGAAAATGGATTTACATATGAGAGGGATTAAAAACTACAGTTACTTCATCATATTCTCCATGCTTAATTAATTGAGACACGTTTCATTGTAAAGTTCTGTGAATCTCTTGGTTGTCTTACAAATTCTTTAAAAAGAATAGACAAACATTAAAGGGTCACTAAAGGGTTAATGGTCACTCTTGCAGTAACAAACGTTATGGGTCAGATTTTCAGAAAATGTACAATTCACGTTCACCAATCCTCTCAAATAACCCAAATTTCAGACGAAAATAAAGTTCAAAACACAGTTCAACATAACCAAACAGATTGCTAGAATCAATGCAATGCCAAATATACTCGAATTGACCTAGTATTGACCAGATTGGAGCCCAATCGTGCATAATTTGCTAAATGTGTACAGCTGCCAATTGTACATTTTCTGAAAATCTGACCCATATAAATCCATAAGTATAACACTCAAGTCTCAATTCTAAAGCTTTCATTCATGACTGACTTATGGTGACTCACAGGGGCCAACTGTGTTGCGTTACAGGAAAATGAGTCCCATGTCGCAGAAAATGGATTTTGAGATATTATCATATTTGAAAAGATTAGATCAAGCCGCTTCTAACGGTAGCAAACCGTAGGACATCTAAATAGTGTTTCTATATTTTAAGTTAAATTTATAATAAATCCAGGTTTGATAATGTGGATCTTGAACATAAACTGTTAAACATTTGGCCTCTGCAACACCGTAGGAACAAACACATATTTAATATGGCCTTCTACCTTTCGCAGAATCCTGCCAATATTGATCAAAGGAATTTACCCACTCGAAGCCATGCTAAGGGAAGAAGAAACCTACTAGTTCTCCCTCCGTACTCCTCCAAGATCACTAACTCCCTCATTTGTGATGTGTTTCAGGAAAATGAGTCATAAGTCGCAAAATTAATATTTTTCAAAGTGTTTTTTTCACAAGATCACATTATTGGAATGTTCTAATTTTTAGAGGGTTTATTACTCATATCGATATCAAACGATGTATCAAATTTCAGGACAATCTATGTAATATATCGTTTCATTTTAAAGGTCATCATATGGACTACATTTACGTACTTTACTGTTTATTTACCCCCAAAATATTGGAAACTTTTTTTTCAAAAACGAAACTATGAAAATTAAAATCTAGAAATATTTTTTAGATTATTAGACTGTTTACTATCATTGGAATCGGCTTGATTTCATCTTTTCAAATATGACAATATCTCAAAATCTATTTTTTTGCGACTTATGACTCATTTTCCTGAGACACATCACATTTATAAGTGTCAAGTAAGGTGGAATTACCTGAGTTCAGCGGCTCACAACATAGCAGATAAGCTGACCTTTAAGCATTACATGGACAAACTACTGTATCCTTTCTGAATGTTTCTTATCTTGTCGTCTATTTTTATTTCTGAACTCATCTATATCTGTTAATACGACATTCATCATCCTTATAATTACTCATACATTCATTATCCTTATAATTATTATTTTCTGGTGGGATTCCGGGAAGAGCTCAGAGTCTCGGACATTGAGTGGGCCGATCCCATTTCAGTCGCCATTTGCAATTTATTGTACATAAAAGTTGAATTGAATAAAAAGATTTATATATATATCATCTGACACTGTTATGTGGTAAAAGATGGTAAAAATAGCATTTTAAAATGCTCATCTGTGCTTGTCTTGCCAAAAGTAATTAATCTCTTCGCATTGGCTATTGTAATTTTACTCTGTGAATGAAACTATATGACAGCTACTGCACTAGGAACAGAACTCTGAATATGACTCGTAATTACTGGACTTATAATCGCTGCTGCTCTTATTAATGAGTATTTCTTATCACTCCACTTTCAAAGGGTGAAATTGTTGTTTCAACCGAACTATGAAAAGGACTCTCATTGTAATTCTAACTAATGTTCAGGGGTTGGGACAACCTGAGCTGGGAGCTAAGGATCTTGCTGGATCAGGGTAACTTGTTTTAGTGCCCTACACTGCTTATCATTGGCTCCCACTGCTCTGGGAATCTGTTCCCCTGGTACTATAATTCTTGTCTTCTAATCTTGGTTTATTCCTGAACTCATGATGTAATTACTGTTCGCACTAAATGCTATCTGATAATATTTCTTACTAAGATAGAGTGCCTTATATATCTCCCAACCACATCATACCTCAATTGTTCATTCTCTGTTAATGTAATACCTCATCTCAGCAAAACGTGTTGTTAATGTTGTAAGTAAGTTAACAAATCAAGTATTGGCATTCTTTGGAAGACCTGGCTAATTCAGGAATGTGATTTTTGTTTTAACAAGACATCAAACTCCTTTGTGCAACTAGATCAGCATAATAAAGAATATTTGAATCTTTATCAAATGATAGTCAACATTAGGACACATAATATGTACACAATAAGTATTTCTATATTTCAAATTTGATAATCTTATTCTAAAAAAAAGTTTGAAATGTTTCTTGATGGGTAATTACCAGTAAAGTTACTAAATATGCTCCATGTGAAGGCCTTCAAAACACAAGGATATACTTAATACAATATCCTAAATTTTGTTACATGGATTTATATGACTATAAGTGCTAAAGCCTAAAAAAACCCAGAACATTGCAATAAAAGGATCTTGTGAAAAGATCCCTTTGAAAAATATCAATTTTATGACTTGTGACTAATTTTCCTGAAACACATTATGTATGGCTGTCCATCTGCAAATTGTGTGCATTGTGAAAATGGACAATATCTCACCCTGGTACAACAAAGAACAACTCACCATTGTCAAGTGCAAGGTGATGTGTGTTACCATATTCCGCTGTTGTGCCCTCGGCCTCATAATTAAGTCCATTGGTTGAAATTTTTCCATCCGGGTCACGAAAATAGAGGTCGTATGGTGACTTGACTGATTCAACCAACATCCTATTAACATAGAAAAATATCCTGAGATAAGAACTGCATGTGATCCTTGATAGTTATCTATAGCTTCTTCATTTTTTCATTTTTTTTATATTTAACATATTTATACAGCCATTAGTGATAAGGATATACAAGGCTCACGGGGCTATTATTTAGCATTGTCCATGATTTTCCACCAGGGGCTGTTAGGTGCAGTCCTACTTCTATAGAAGGAAAGGAGTGGTGCATAAGTAAAGGTAATTAGTAATTAGTGTAGAAGGAAAGGTGATAGTTGTTAATCTACATGATAGTATCACACTGTTATAAATAAGTGTATATCCACGCGAAAGACCCTGCTGTGCCACGCGTCTAGACGAGTGCTACACTAGTTAGCGTACACCCACGCGCCCCAGAAAGCTAGGCGTGGACGTGAGAGAGCGTAGGGAGGGAGGGAGGGAAGACTGCCCGCCTAGGATTACATAAGCCCATGATGTAGCTTGCTGTTGTACAGTCCCACCCTATGGCTCAGTGCGGAGCGAGGGCCCGGGGCAGTGAGGTGTGACGATGGGTGGGGGAGAGGGGGGGGGGGGCAGCAGCAGTGACAGACCTAAGGGACCGATCTAGACAGCTATATTCTATTTATATACCTACCAACCCTTTACCATACAACCTGCACCTGCTGCTTACACTATCATTACTTCTCCGACCACTGAGAAACCCACACCAAAAGTAATTGGATGTAGTTTTAGGTATACTAGTACATATGTATCCTAGGTAAGTATGATGCATGCATCTCTTTTATTTCACTCTAATTCATTAACTATGATCTTTAGTATCACTTCTCATGAATAATCCATGTTCAACTTTGTTTCAGTTTTGTGGCATTCATTAAATCATTAGGCACCTGAGAAATGTACAGGTTCTAAGGTAAGTTTGTGGGATGTAAGTATATTTATAGCTATTTGTTACACATGGGTGAGTGTGGGTGAATTTTCGTGACATGGGTGATCATAATAGCATTGTCAGGTGCGCGAAAATTACCGGAATTTACACCTTCAACCTCCGTCAATAGGACGCGCAAAAATAGCGGGGGCAGTCATGGTCATGGTTTATGACCAGGGCTTTATTCATAAAGAGCTGGTCATTGGAAACCTTTAAGCTGGTTTTTCTCAGTGAAAGTAAAAGCTCTGGTGATAGTGGCAGTAGGACAACAACACCGTACCTGTGGTCCTGAGGTCTCACCCACCCTTGAGGGGCTGCTGTCGCCCATCAAGGGGAGGCGGCGGCGAACGGGAGAGGTTGCAGGGGTATGTAAGGGGGAGGAGAGGGACTGGGTGACATTAAATTTTCGCGCAGAATTATTGTGTTAGAGGAGGGGGTATATTCCGTGCACACCTTTACTCTCACCTACCTGTCAAGTGCTATACTTATTTCATAGATTCGAAAGATCTGAAGCACACATTATAAATATCAATTTTGTGACTTGTGATTCATTTTGCTATATCACAATATATTATGTGTCTATTTTTTCTTTGCAGAAGCTGGAGATTAAGGAGAATCTTTGAAAAGAAATGATGATTATCTGAGGGAAAATAAAATCTGTTACTCCTCACACAAATATTTAAAGAAATAAAACACAGCTATATAAAAGGGGTGTTTGATATATACCTGTACTTTTCTCATTACAGAAGCTGGCACAAGGAAGAAATGCATCAAAAGAAAATGATACACTAAAATGATGAAATCCGCCCACCCCAAATTTAATGAATGAAAAAACAAATAGATAACCCCCCCCCATGAACCGCCTAGCTTTTACACGCACCACTGAGCAAGCCAAGTCGATTTCACGCGCTTAGCGCGTGGTGACGTCACTAGACACTCGTGGCCGCCAGTAGAAACGTATGCGAAAAGCCAATACAGACAAGCGCTATGAGCGTGCAACAAGTTGACCCGCCTTTCGCGTACTTTCACTAGGGAAATGCGTCTTACCACAGTGCAGTTATTCTGTCCATCCGTAGCAGTGTGTTTTAATCGTCTGTCATATTGCATTCAGTCCTGGGGAGTTCCTGTGGTCATGGAATGTTCATTTAATTCTGTGGGTTTCCCCCTTGGGTAAGGTTGTGTGTGATTTGATTTTGTGACTGAAATGTTTGTGGTTGTCTATGTTTTATGTGTTGTCTATGTCTGGGGGTAGTTACTTTTTATTTCCTTTTATACTAGAGTGATTATGAGACTATAGGTGACAAGCTGCAACATAATGAGACTCCATTAATGAAACACTGTACTTTGCATCCAATACCAATAATCCAACTGTCGCTGTATAAAATTACTAAATACTAAAGGCTGGGTTCCATTGGCCGGCTACTAATCCTGCTACTCTTCCCATTTCTTTGCTCCCACTTCTTTAGAAGCGGGAGCAAGCAACTGAAGGTATGCCGGAATGGGTGCTATGGCTTTTTGGATTCACTTAACCATGTTCTTTCACGAGGCAAAGTTTAAACAAAATGTTATTTTCCTTTTTTTCCCTGTTGAACAGTGGTTTATCTCTCTCACCGCCACACTCAGTAAACTCATTCACCAGTCAGGAAAAGGAAACGCCCCACTCTTCACACCTTATGACACTTATGACACATCAACCACACATGTGTCAGATTTTCGGAAAATGTACAATTGGCAGCTCTAGGGAATTTTGCTAAATTAGGCTGAAAATGAAGAATACCGAGTATAACTGAGTATATTTGGTATCGCATTGATTTAAAGTACCAGTTCTGTTATGTTAAACGGCATTTTGAAGCTTATTTCTGTCTTAAATAAGCAAGGCACTCTCTGGAAGAACTGGTCTCAGGGGCCTGTCCCTGTGACCAGACATTGAACTACCTGTTTTTGTAATACCATCAGCAAATAAAAGAATCTCTGAGTTGAATTGAAATGTGGGTTATTTGAGAGGATTGGTGAAGGCGAATTGTACATTTTCTGATGGGCAGGCTCTGATACTGTGCAGAGAGAGGTGATCCTGCTGTATTTTGACAAAGTTTCACAATGGTCATAATTCTCATTTTGCCAAATTAAAAATCAAATACGGTCGATAATTTAAATATCTATATTACATTTAGATCAATTTATCATTACCATGCCCTGATACCAGTTGGTGTTATACATATGTATTTGTATTTCTTTCCATAAATTTACAATGATCCATGAGACTTCTGGCTAGCAATCACATTACATTCATATTACAATAGCAGACAGTAGCAAACGATAGTGAGTGAGTGAGTCAGATCGGTTGCTTTACACATTTAACACGTTTAATGTGGTTATATCAAGGGCGGGAGAGCTGAGAGGGAGGGAGGGAAGGAGGGAAGGAGATGATTGCTTTATGCCCTTATCAACACATTTAATATGGTTATATCAAGGGCAGGAGAGCTGAGAGGGAAGCAGTTTATGATCATGCATACCCAGGAAATAGAGATAGAGAAGAAGGGAGAGAGAGACAGAGAAAACGGACAGAAAGGCACTTTATGGTCATACCCAGGACCAGCAAACGATAACAATTTTTAATAAACAATCTTTTGTTAAAACCAGTGCTCTCAGGGTGGACCATTCTGCCGGTGGCTGTCTCTATTGTGCAATTATACTAACTATTGGGTGCTAACTTATAAATTTCCTTATGCCAATAAGATTTAGGTAGAGAAAGTGACATTGAGATATTTATCCACTATTGATTCTATACGTAACTAAAATAGTACCATCATAACTTGAGTGAAATCATATACAAAATTTGTTGATTGTATTGTGATAGTTTTCGCTTAGTGTGTATGTGTATGGGTCAGATTTTTAGAGAATGTACAATTCGCCTTCAATGTACGATGTATCTTTCAATATGTGATCCGTTTTAGGAAAAGTGGCAAAAAATGTTTTTTGAGATATCACCATATTTGAAAAGAGGAGATCAAGCCGATTCCAATGATAGTAAACACTATGACACCTAATATAATATGTATTTCTATATTTGAAGTTTGATATTTTTATTTAAAAAAAAAAGTTTTCAATGTTTCTGGATAGGTACCTACCAGTAAAGTAACTAATATATACTCCATACAAAGACCTTCAAAATGCATGGATATAATTATGTTTAATACAATGTTCTGACATTTGGTACACAAATTTATTATATACGCGTTGGCGTTGAAACAGCGTATTGTAGAGTTGTATACGTTGTGTGCGTATAGGACTCCATGCTCTGAGTTGGGTCATATACAACTCCAGCTGTGAAAACGATGTAAATTCATTTGAAAACGTCAGAAACGTTCCGGCAGCGGCCAACTGACAACAAAATGGTTGTCAGATCGTCGTAACGTTTTACACAGATAGAGGTGTAATATACCTATCAAACGAATTAATAAACTAAAATCCTTTAATCATTATCGATGCCTACCGTTGTTCAAACCATTACATTATTTTAAAAAGATTTAAAACGGTGAAAGTGTCTAAAATTGATTTGGAACTGTGAGCTATTTTTCTCAACTTGGCTGCCCTCGCAGCGATGGTAGGCTAGAACAGCGCGGTTCATTGTTATAGGCCTAGGTCTATTCACACAAATAACATGATCAAAGCACCTTATACTGGTATTTTTTCTTCAAAATATACATTGTTCTGTATTATATAGAGCATATATAATAAATCAGATAACTAACTCGTTGGTTGAAGGATTGTGAATATTGCACGAGTTGCGCAGCAACGAGTTAGTTATCCTGTATTTATATGACTATAAGTGCTAAACCCTCTAAAGATCAGAACATTCCAATAAAGAGATCTTGTGATAAAAACGCTTTGTTAAATATCATTTTTGCAACTTATGACTGATTTTCCTGTAACGGATCACATATAAGATAATTATTGTCTTAAATGTTACTACTCTTTTTCCAAGAAGATTTATGTTTAGGAGGCTGTTGAAAAAAAAACTTGTTTTGTAGACTCTTATAGTATTCCTAATTCCTATAGTATTCCTCAATGATATTATTTGACTAACTATGCTCTTGTCATATGCTATATATATATATAAATAGATTTTATTTCCTTTTTGTACAAGTACATTGAAAACAAAGTTTCTCAGACTCTGCAACCTGCAGGTCTTCCTTCTGGACTTTAACAATGCATTGTGTTTTGTGAGGAATATATAACAAGAACGCACTATACAATTCATTTTAGTGGAAAAATCCAACTCTTCCCAGCTTATTCCATTCACTGGGGTATCAATCGATAATATGGTTAATGGTTATCCGCTTTATATGCGGTGAGATCAGAATACCAATAAAGGTTACATTATGTTACACTAGGTATAATACCTGCGTATAAATTGACGGTTACATTATGTCACACTAGGTATAACACCTGTGTATAAATCAACAGCAATACAGTTATTCAACAATACAGCAATACAGTTATTCAACAATATCCCCAATATAATCATCTCAGCTCTAGTCATAAACCTGCTTGCATATTATTTAGTTGCCTCCTCCCCATCCCAGGTCCCTTGCATATATATAAACAGTTCTAAGAAACACCCGAAAATCTTTTCTGCTTTTACATTCAAAACCCCTCTTTTCCATATGTGATGTGTTTCAGGAAAATGAGTCATAAGTCGCAAAATGGATATTATTCAAAGTGATTTATTCATAAGATATCTTTGTTGGAATAATCTCATTTTTGGGGTACTTAATGCTGCTAGTAATGGTAATACTTGTACGAAATTTCAATGCAATGTATTAAATATATCTATACATTTCTAAGGTCATTTTATGTCGTATATCTAGGTACTTTATTAGTAATTATCCACCCAAAAATATCAATATTCTTTTTTTAAAAGCTAACGATATCAAACTTATAATATAGAAACACTACTTAGATGTCCTTGATGTTTGCTACCATTAGAATCGGCTTGAGCTCATCTATTCAAATATGATAATATCTCAAAATCCGTTTTTGCGACTTATGACTCATTTTCCTGAAACATATCACATATTGTTCCAGTAAAAAGGGACGTAAAAGGCCTCCCAGGCAATAAAGCTCCTCATGTATTCAGGTAAAAAAAAATTGTTAGACAGTTCTTGGTCAGTTGCTGAACTCACCAGACAGCACTTTGTCTGTGACCGCCCTTTCATAATCATAGATATTATCTTGTGTAAGAGAAATTCGTAGTAAAGTACGATTAAAAAACAAAATATTTTCAAGTGATCCTTTACCTCATATAGTAGTATTTTGCATGGTTTTACGAGAGAATTTACAACGACTTTGGACCAGCTATAAAAGGTAATGGCCACTCGATCAGATTTAAGCGATCCAAGGGTTAAAACTGAGGCTTATTCCCTACCAATTATACACATGTCACTGTACTTGCATGATAGGATTGTATATTATCATATTATTTTGTGTATCAATTAATAACGTTTCCAATGAAAAGAAAATATACCCTCGAAAATCTGTGATATATGTAAAGTACATTATCATTTAGAGGGAGTCATTTTATCGAAATAGCATAATATATGAACTATAATAGCGTATAACAACATCAACTAATTAAGGAATAATTTCCGAGGTTTTTTCTGCTCGCGGTGTCTATAGCGTCAGGGAGTTCGAGGGCGAAGCCCGAGAATTCCCTGACGCTATAGACACCGCGAGCAGAAAAATCCGAGGAAATTATTGCTTTTAGAAGAGAATTGATGAGATTTCCTTAATGTTAGAGCAAAAAAGATAGACAAACCTTCTTTATTCCGTCCAAAATCATCCAAAAACATCCAAAATATCATGCAAAAGCCATGCGAGTCGTGAGCCTTTCTATGAGACCGGAAGTGATTTCCCGAAAACGATGCTTTGGATAGCAAGCAGCGGAACCTTGCGAAAACACGGTGGCTGGCTGAACGTAAAGATTAGCGAATACGCACCTCTGATTGGCTGTTTCTCCGCTAAGCCCCGCCCCCTTCACTCGGCCAGCCGTCGTGGTATCATGCAGTTTCCGACTAACGCGGCAAGCATCGGACACTTCCGGTTCTCGAATGCCGTGTTGCGTGTCTCTAGGGACTTAAAAAAGAAATAAATAAAAGATTTGAATCGGTAGAAAGGATTTAAATACTGTTTGAGCCCGATAGCGAAGATTTAGTCGACGGGAATCAAGCAATAAATGAATGGCGAGTTCAGAAGCTATACGTGCGACCGGAAGAGATGTGGAGACCCTTCGGCATACCCACTCATGTGCACATTCACTTGGCGTTGCATTGTGTACGGTGGCCTATATAGCGCACGGAGGATTTCATTCGAAAGTGACCCGCACGTCAACAAACGAAGCATCTACGAATGCCGTGTCCGTGTGTCTAGGGACTTAAAAAAGAAATAAATAAAAGATTTGAATCGGTAGATATGTTTTAAATATGGTTTGAGCACGATAGCGAAGTTTTCCTCAATGGAAATCAAGTAATAAGTAAATGACGATTTCAGAAGCCATACGTGTGCTTACGTTACGTAGACCGGAAGAGATCTGAAGCAAAATTCAGCCGCAATATCTCCACCAGCTACATAGGGTAGTGGTTAGACTGCTCGCCTTCGGCGGAGAACGTTGAGGGTTCGAGCCTCGTCAGGTCCCTTGGCTTTTTTTTCATTCTCATGGAGACGGAACTCTTGAGACTTGATCTATGGAACTCTTGAGACTTGATCTATGGAGACGGAAGTCTTGATCTATGGAGACGGAAGTCTTGAGTCTTGATCTATGGAGACGGAAGTCTTGATCTATGGAGACGGAAGTCTTGATCTATGGGGAAGTCTTGATCTATGGAGACGGAAGTCTTGATCTATGGAGACGGAAGTCTTGATACTGATCTATGCCTGATCTATAGGGACTGATACTGATCTATAGGGACGGTTTTATGGGGACGGAAGTGGTTTAGAGGGAATCTATAAAGAAAAAAAACCTCCCAGAATCTCATCAGATCGATTCTAAGTTCAAGTAGATGTTCAATCACAACAACTTTGATTGACGCAGTACTCTTTGTACAACGTCTCTGGATATGTACATGGGTCAGATTTTCAGAAAATGTACAATCCGCCTTCACCAATCCTCTCAAATAACACACATTTAAGACAGAAATGAGCTTCAAAATGCAGTTTAATAAACAGAACTGATACTTTAAATCAATGCGATACCAAATACACTCAGATATACCCGGTATTTTTCATTTTTCAGATTAATTTAGGAGAATTTCCTAAATATGTAGAGCTGCCAATTGTGCATTTTCTGAAAATCTGACCCATGTACGGTTTTCTATGAGAGGTTTCTCAGGGATGAGAGGACATCTTAAATTACCCTTATAGTGAGTGACATGCCAACCAACCGCGACTAAATGAGTTATGTGGAAAAAGCTGTGAGGTGTGAAGGTGAAATGTTCATAAATAGTTGACGCAAAACTGATTTGACTCGCTTTTACACTACAAAAAATAGGCAAATAATCTCCATGACGAGGTAAACCTACATCAATCTCCATTAGAAGACAATTGTGATGTGTTTCAGGAAAATGAGTCATAAGTCGCCAAATTGGTATTTTTCAAAGTGTTTTATTCACAAGATCTTGTTGTTGGAATGTTTTGATCTCTGGGTTATCTAGTCCCTGTGGTACCATGAATACATGTACTAAATTTCAAGATAGTTCTTTAAATATATCTATGCATTTCTAAGGTTATCCTATAGAGTATCTTTAGCTACTTTACTAGTAACTGTCCATCCAAATATATTGCAAACAATCTTTTCAAGATGAAAATATCAAACTTAAAATACAGCAATACTTATTAGATGTCTTAGTGTTTACTATCATTGGAATCAGCTTGATCTCCTCTTTTCAAATATGGTGATATCTCAAAATCAATATTTATCTCAAAGTCCATATTTGCGACTCATGACTCATGACAAATACACCTACTACAGAAAGCATAGATATTGCAGACGGTGGAAAAATGGACAAAAGAAACTTAAACCTTGGAAATCTTTAAAAAAAACCCCATTTTGATAGTACCAACTACCAAATCTGACAAATTTAAGAAATTATTTATGGCTCAGATCATCAGAAAAAGTACAATTCGCCTTCACCAATCCTCTCAAATCATCCACATTTAAGACAAAAATGAGCTTCATAATTCAGTTTGACACAGTCTGATACTTTAAATCAACGTGATACTAAATATACTCAGATATACCCGGTATTCATCATTTTTCAGCTTTATTAAGGAGAATTTCCTAAATGTGTGAAGCTGGCAATTGTATATTTTCCGAAATTCTGACCTTTATGTAGCAGGCACCAACCCTGAAACTTGGAAAAATGAATTATGATTTCTTGAAATTATAAACGTCAGATGTACACAATGTAATGTATGCAGAGGCGTTGCTGGCTATTTCCTAGTGAGAGGGACATGTTTTGTGTTTGTTCACACGGTAAGGTCACAGTAATCTTATGAACAAACCTAAACATTAACCACCCGTGAAACTGTCTCTACATCATTGTATAGCATTCATGTCGAGATTCCTCACGACTTTGAGACATTGTATAGAAGATATTGTGTAGACATCTTCTTGAGAGTGAAGCTAAAGTTGCAGGAACTCCATAATTATTACGATATGCTCGACTATAACTACAAACTATAGCACGATTTACCTGGATACCTTCTTGTCCATATGCATATGGGTGAAGACGCCAGAAAATGTACAATTCACCGTCTCCAACCTTCTCAAATAACCCAAATTTTAAACCAAAATAAATTTCAAAACACAGTCCAACCTAACCAAACAGATTGCTAGAATCAATGCAAAGCCAAATATACTCGAATTTACCTAGTAATGACCAAATTCCAGCCATATTTCGCAGAATTTACTAAATATGCACAGCCACCAATTGTACATCTTCTGAAATTCTGAACCTTGTAGCATTAAGGCCATTAAACCAGGTAGCTCACCTCAACCATGCCAAACATCCACCACATCAAAGGTCACACATGTATATACTGGGTGGGACTCAAACTGCACGCTTCAATGTCTCTTCACTCTTTCCACTCTCACAGAGTAATAATATAACGATTTTTCGGTCTAATTGAGCAGAATTTACTAAATGCGTACAGCTGTCAATTGCACATTTTCTGAAAATCTGACCTATATACATCATGAATATGAATAACAGTAAAAATGAAGTGTATATATGACGAAACAGTCGACGAATGTATAACATAAAGGTAGCCTGTACTGGTTGCCAAAAATTAGAAATACTATATAGTGAACTCTGTATGTCTGTATATCTAAATCCCTAGTAGAATAGCTCAAGCTTCTTAATACTCATGATATGGAAAGGATGTAAAATGATTGTAAATGACTCTAAGACAAGTGATGTAATTGGAAATTTAACTGATTCAAATCAAAAACTTTTTTTAAAGGACTAGCCGGAAGAACTATATGCAGCCGCGTATAGACGTCGAAGCCCGATTCATATTTTCTGTAACTGTATAATGATTGATTGAATAAAAATTCTTATATATATATAATGTATTCATATATATACTCCATACCTTTAATTTGTTTACTCAGTTTACGGTATGTTCACGTTGCTTTACTTGCAAAATACGGTAACCAAAATTTCTAGGATGCTCGGCAGAGCTGTGACACTCACAGAGAGTATTCCTTTTATTATTTATTCCGTTTATACACATTTTTCTTACATTTTTTAATATGTGATGTGTGAGTATTAGACATTAATGTGATTAATTAAGTCGCAAGAAAAGGATTTTGAGATATCATTATATGGGAAAAAATGTGATAAAGCTGATTATAATGATAGTAAACAGTAGGGCATTAAGTTTAATATTTTTATTTTTTGAAAAATGTTTGCAATGTCTGTGTCTAAATTGACTAGTAAATAAACTAAATATACTCCATAGGATGATCTAGAAACGCAAGGATTTATTTATTAAATTGACTTAAAGTTGGTACATATAGCCTACTCACATGATATGAAGGACTAGACACACCAACTATGGAAACATTCCAACAAATAGATATTGTGAATGAAACACTTTGAAAAATATCAGTTTTGCTACTTGTGACTCATTTCCTGTAACACATCATATATTTGATTTTACATTGTATAACACCAATTGTGAATTAGATATAGAAATACAAACCTATTATTATTAAAACGGAGCCGATTGGGCCGCCCGACGAGAGAGAGTAAAAGTAATTTTCTACTTCTTGTTCCATTCTTTTCCAACCCACCTAAAAGTCGTTTAGTTCAGTTGTGCTTCTAAAAGTGTTTCTAAAACGTACTCATTTGTATTTGGAGGACCCGCCTGAATCCCTTCATGCGATATCTTACCTCTATGTATTTTCTAAACACGTCCATATTTTCAGGGCACAACGAAAATCATCTAAGGATGAGATTGCTGTAACTTTGTTAAATTCCTGAATAAAGAAATTTGTCCAAAAAAAATTATCTTCACTTAGAAAGAACGGTTCCCGTGAGCGATAATACGTGAAGTCTTCACAGAAAAGGATTTGGGCGGGTTCTCCTGTAGCAAAAACATCTGACTCATGTCTATTGTCATTGTTTACCCTAATTTAGCAGAATTTACTAAAACTATAGAGCTACCGACGATTGTATATTGTCTGACTGACATAATTGACCTATGAAGTATATCTTATATAGTAAAAGATGAAGGTAATAAATCATGTAAGACAGAGTATATATGATTATTACCATGTCAGTAACTGCCCTGTATCGTGTATTTATCGCAGCAAACTGTAGGGTTCATGCTGACAGTATACCCCCATTTATGCACAGATATAACCGGTAATTAGTTAATTAATTAACTGGTTAACTGATAAATTGTGTTGACAATATGCGATCCGTTTTAGGAAAATTAGTCATAAGTCGCAAAATATGGATTTTGAGATATCACCATATTTGAAAAGATGAGACCAACCCGATTCCAATGAATGTAAACATTAAGGATCTCAAATAAATACTTTTATCTTTTTAGTTAGATATTTTTATTTTTGAAAAAAAACGTTTGCAATATTTCTGGGTGGATAATTACCAGTAAAGTAGCTAAATATACTCAATGGGATGATCTAAGAAACGCACTGATATAATCTATAAATAGTCTTGAAATTTGATAGATGATTTCATAGAACCACAAGGGCTGGTCACTCCAAAAATGAAAATATTCCAATTAAGAGATCTTGTAAGTATACGACTTTGAAAAACACCAATTTTGCGACTTGTGACTTATTTTCCTGAAACACATCACATATTATGTGCACTTATTAGCCTTTCCCCTATAGTAATCACTCTACACTAAGGGGAACAGCTGAAAGAACTGGGAATCTCCCAGAAGTCTGTCGACCTGTTTGTCTCACTAAAATGTAACTGTAATATATATATATAACAACTTTTATTCAGTAATCAGTAATGACACAAAATGGGATGTTCCCTCTACATAGATTTTCCAGGACAACCTCTAAAATAAGGAGGCATAAATAAGTGCAATAGTACTATAATAGATACAGGGTTACATCAATTGACCTTATAATAAAGTTACATTATAGTTGACTGGATACATTGTTGATATTATTTGACAATAATCAGAGAGATTTAATTCGCTAGCGTTTTTTATGAAAGATTGTTCAATTCAATACTTACTCATCCCAACCATATGGTTCCCCGAGTGAATCTAAGAGTGTCCAGTCCTGGATTATGGCCAGGCGGAGACCTCTATCCTCACAGTAGTCTCGTGAAAAACTCAGGCTTACTCCATCTTCATCATCGTTATAATATCTCGAGTACGTCGTTAACGCTGCTGGAACTGTATATAATATTTAAAGGGTCAGTATTTCAGAAAATGTACAATTCACCTTCACCAATCCTCTCAAATAACCCACATTTAAGACAAAAATAAGCTTCAAAATGCAGTTTAACGTAACAGAACTGATACTTTAAATCAATGTGATACCAAATATACTCAGATATACCCAGTATTCATCATTTTTCAGCCAAATTTAGCAGAATTTACTGAATGTGTAGAGCTGCCAATTGTACATTTTCTGAAAATGTGACCAATGTATATTCTGAATAGACATACAATCAGGAAAGAATACACCATCTGCGCCTATATAGGACAAGCAGGTTTTCCAGGCAAACCAAAAGTATTTAACAAAAGATGAATATGTGATCCGTTCTAGGAAAATGAGTCATAAGTCGCAAAATTGACATTTTTCATAGTGGTTTTTTTTCACAAGATCTCTCTATTGAAATGTTCTGATATTTAGAGGGTTTAGCACTTAAATAGTAATATAAAGTCATGAAACAAATTTGCACTGAAGAATCACTGCCTAATACATCACTATGATCAGATCTTAATGCCTCTCTCCCTCCCAACCTGTCTCTCCCCCTCCCAGCCTGCCTCTCTCCCTCCCAACCTGTCTCTCCCCCTCCCAGCCTGCCTCTCTCCCTCCCAACCTGTCTCTCCCCCTCCCAGCCTGCCTCTCTCCCTCCCAACCTGTCTCTCCCCCTCCCAGCCTGCCTCTCTCCCTCCCAACCTGTCTCTCTCCCTCCCAACCTGTCTCTCTCCCTCCCAACCTGTCTCTCCCCGTCCCAGCCTGCCTCTCTCCCTCCCAACCTGTCTCTCCCCCTCCCAGCCTGCCTCTCTCCCTTCCAACCTGTCCCTGTCACTGCCTGTCTCTCTCCCTCCCAAGCTGTCTCTCTCTCGGCTTCCACTATTTCCCATTTCCCATGGATATCCTTGCCAAAACAGCTGTTATAACCCTTTCTATAATATTGAGATATTTTTTCCCTTATTGAAGTCAAATATTGCGGCGACTTTCCATGATCACCATGCGGACATGTAACACAGGCTTTAGGAGGGACTCATTTTCCTGAAACATCACTTACATAAATGGTTTCGTTTCAATTTTTTTTTCATTTAATTTGTTGTTCTTGTCTTGAGCATAAACTTTTTATACATTCTTATTTTTTTTTTCAACCTTTCAAACTTTGTTTTTATTTCAACATTTACAGATATTTTTTTTCATTTTAATTTTTCTTTAGTATGAAATTATTTTTTTCATTTTAACATTTCGAGAAAAAAATTGTTGTAATTTTTTTTAGTATACAATTATGTTAATTTTAACATTTAGAAAAAAAATTATTGTAATTTTTCTTTAATATCAAATTATTTGTTTAATTTTAACATTTAGAAAAAAAAATTTTGTTTTGAATTTTTTTTTTTTTTATTTTTTTTTTCAGTGGCTGAGCAGGCTCGGCTTCCGTATTACACACTTCCCTCGGGAGTGGGATTTTCGAGTGACCCCAGCTTACGCTTTGGAATTTGGTAAACAGATTACAAGTCAGTTGGTAGTTACAATAGGAAATTGCCAGGAAAATAAAACATATTCAACAACTAAGAATAAGCTAAATCACTATATACAAATACTAGCAAAGTACCCGTCCTCCGGACGGTCACCCTCTCTCCCCACAGTTCTCCCTCTCCCTCTTTTCCTTCCCCCTCTTCTTTGATTTTCATACCTGTTTTTCTCTCCCAACCCCATCTCTAATTTCCCACGCCCTATCCCTCTCCTCATTCTCCACCTCCCTGCTTTCCCTCCCCTCTCTTCCTTCCCCAACATCCTCACTCTTGGTACGATGTAATATCATGTTATCGACCCCGAGAGAGAATTAGAAGGCTATTTGTTGACCGACTGAATAAAAAGCTTTTTATATATAAAATAAAACCATCCTCTCCTTCCTCTCTTTCAACCGCCTTCTACTTTCTCTCCCCCTCCCCTTCTCCTATTCTCTTCTTCACTCCTCACTCATCTGCATGTAGGACGGTCACACTCTCCCAATACATCCCCCTCTCCCTCTTTTCCCTCCCCCTCTTCTCTGTCTTTCATACCTTTTTTTTCTCTTCACTCTCCCACTCCTTTGCATGTGGGTCAGATTTTCAGAAAAATGTACAATTCACTTTCACCAATCCTCTCAAATAACCAAAATTTCAGACGAAAATAAAGTTCAAAATACATTTCAATCTAACCAAACAGAACATACTCAAATTTACATAGTATTGGCCAAATTGCAGCCTAATTGAGCAGAATTTGTCAAAATTAATGTGGACAGCTGCCAATTGTGCATTTTCTGAAAATATGATCCATGTATTTAGGTCCCCCTGGACGTAGCTGTGGGAAATGACGTAGTATCTCACAGGGGCTTTCCCAGGCTATAAATAGAGTGTGGTTATCCCAATTTAAAAAAGGCTTCAAGATCACATTTCCACCCCAAATACCTTCACAAACCACATACGACGACATCCAGAGAGGGGGGAGAGACCTCTAAAGATGAGTAAAGTGGTTTGTAAAACAACAAATTCCGAGAACATTCTGGACAAAGAAAACCTTCTTTCTACCATTTCTTTTCTACCTCCTTTCCTAGAAATCGCTCTAGCTTTATATTATATGGATGTGTGAATATTGGCCAGATACGAGTCAAATTTTCAGAAAATGTACAATTCACCTTCGCCAATCCTCTCAAATAATTCAAATTTCAGAGAAAAATAAAGTTCAAAATACAGTTCAACTTAACCAAACACATTGCTAGAAACAATGCAATGCCAAATATACTCAAATTTACCTAGTAATGACCAAATTGCAGCAGAATTTAGCAGAATTTACTAAATGTATACATCTGCCAATTATACATTTTCTGAAAAGACATGTATGAATGCCAGGGTACCCAGGCAGGTGTGCCGGGGGGAGTGGGGTGTAGGGGTGGGGTGGTGGTCTGGGTGTGGGGTGTTTGTCAATCAGAGCATGTATTTTTTGTGAGCGACTGGTTTATTGGTTTATTGATGAACAATGAAGGAAAACAACTTACTTTCTTCATCAAGAAAAATACTAATCCCCTGTGTGTCCTTCAACAGGAGTGACCATGCCAGGAATGAAAGAAGAACAGCGCGGGAAAACATCGCCCTGATGAAAATGTCGTCTGCTTGATCAAAAGTACACTCCTGTTGATGAACAGTTTATCCAAGTTGATTTCCTCCCTCTTGGTGTCCTCTCCTCTCTAGCACCTCAAGTTTTGTATCCGGTGCTAAGACGAAATGTCCTCATGAAGGGTGAAATGTCTGTCTTACCTTCACCTGCTCAGAAGGCGTTATGCTCCTCCCACCGAGACCAGAGCTAGCTTAGTGATGCTTCGGTGACCACACCCTGTGTACATGGGTCAGATTTTCGGAAAATGTACAATTCGCCTTCCCCAATCCTCTCAAATAACCCACATTTAAGACAAAAATGAGCTTCAAAATGCGGTTTAACATAACAAAACTGATACTTTAAATCAATGCGATACCAAATATATTCAGATATACCTGGTATTCTTAATTTTTCAACCTAATTTAGGAGAATTTCCGAAATATTTACAGCTGACAATTGTATATTTTCTGAAAATCTGACCCACATACTTAATAACAGTGTATAATACAGGCTACTCACAACCAATCTGGGACCTGTTGCATACAACCTATGGGTGAAATCCACTGTTGCCCAAAACCGTGAGTGACTTTACAAAATTCTAGCAATTGTTTAATAACATTTTAATTGAGAGACAGTCATTAATATACGGCAACTTTTCACATTATTTTAGGATTCAGGACGAGTGACAACATGCAAGTCGCCTGTGTAAATCGGACGCCACTAGTGATTTAAGTGTGGCTACATGGTTTTATCGCCAAACTTTCACAGCCTAAATAAAAATATTTCACTTGCCCAAACAATTCTAACTACTTGGAGATTGAGTGACTTCACAGCTTTCTAGGCTTGTGATTGGCTGAAACACCCCGCGTCGCTGGGTGTTATTTCAATGGCTGGAATCCACACACATGTGTGCCCTCATCAAACTGACTTTGGCGACCTTCCGACAGGCGACTTCAGGTTAATGACCCCCGTATCGCTCACTGTTTGAGCGACTGGAATGAAAATGTTTAATCTAGTCGCTCATGTTGTGTCGCCTATGTAAGTTGCCGAAGTCATTAATGATGTAGCTGGAGCAAGTTCTTTATTTTGGAATCCACACGCGAGCCAACATGGGCGACAGAGAGCGACTGCAAACTTGGGCGACTTGGCTGGAAAATATGAGTGACTGATGGGTGACTTGGCCCTGAAGTCGCTTATTAAGACAAAAATTAGGTTCAAAATTCAGTTCAACATAAGCAGACAGATTTATTGAATGAATACAATACACAATATACTCGGATACACCTACTATTTATCATTTCTCACTCTTATTTAGCAGAATTTGAAAGATGTGTAGAACTCTAGATTGTGCATTTTCTGAAAATCTGACCTCTAAAGAAAAGAAAACTGTATGTGAAAAATCCTACACATTTTCACATACTTTGATGGGTAGAAATAAAAATACATTCCTACCAGCTGGCAATGGCATGTGGAAATCTTCTTTTTCTTTCCTACTGGTGAAGATTTTGCCACACAAATCCTTAGCTTATACAACAGGCCCCTGAACCCTCCTGGTGCCTCCTCCCCTCCTCCTGAGAAGCCAAGCAGAACCCTCACCCTAGTTTCCCCTTCACAGTCCCTACACCTACTTATACATGAGTAGCAAAGGTGTAAATCACAATTATTCTAAACGGCCTGAATTCCCACACATGACTGGGTTACATAAATTGGACCAACGTTTAATAATAATAATAATGATAATAATAATAATGCATGAAGGATCCACTCAGGGATAAAAGATAACAACATGACAATGAGGCAGAAACTTTAATTAATTAATTAACCCTGATGAAGGAGAAAAGGCCTCCGAAACGTTGGTCACACATAATAATAAAACAACTCAAGCAAATATTAATTTGCATCGTCTTTCTTACGGTTGTGGTGTTTATTTCTTCGTTTATTAAATCAATTAATCAATTATTTAATTAATTAATAATTATGCACATCCAATACCTGAGCCACACATGCCAACTAGTCTAATTTGGTCACTATCCTTCCTACCTCCCCTTAATCATGTCCATCTCCCCACCTGCCTTTCCCACCTCCCCTTAATCATGTCCATCTCCCCACCTGCCTTTCCCACCACCCCTTAATCATGTCCATCTCCCCACCTGCCTTTCCCACCTCCCCTTATTCATGTCCATCTCCCCACCTGCCTTTCCCACCTCCCCTTAATCATGTCCATCTCCCCACCTGCCTTTCCCACCTCCCCTTATTCATGTCCATCTCCCCACCTGCCTTTCCCACCTCCCCCTTGATAACCCAGATAACCACTCAGGCTACCGACCATTATCTTGGACAGCCAACACGTGCAGAGGGTTGAATCTCCAGACAATGTACAATAGGGGAGTTGCATAGCCACCATTTTGAATCTTGATTCGCATTGAATTATGGGACTAATGGTACAGTGAAAAATCTACAGAAAACATGCCATGTTCAGCATGTAATAATTATCAATGTTCTTATGTCAATATCCATGTGTTATACATGTTTCCATGACACAAGTCTCCATCTTTCCCATCATGCATTTGGTTTTCATAGATCATTGATAAAAGCTATGATATTGGTCAAAACATTCTTGCAATGTTCGATGAAAATGTTGCCAAATTCTTGTATGTCAGATTCCAACAGAATCCATCCCAGCATGCACTGTGACAGGCATGCGCAGTGGCACATGCAAGTCCCCTATTGACCTTCACCAATCCTCTCAAATAACCCAAATTCAAAACGAAAATCAGTTTCAAAATACAGTTCAACATAACCAGACCGATTTATTGAATGAATGCAATACAGAATACACTCAGATATACCTAGTATTTATCAATTTTCACTCTAATTTAGCAGAATTTGATAGATCTGTAGAAGTGTAGATTTGTGCATTTTCTGAAAATTTGACCCAGTCTAGGTGGCGTCATAAGGTGGCATGTATATAATTATACATGTTCACATGATACATTCCACACTTATACTTTACACCTTTCACCTCAACGGCGCACCTGACATTAGAAGATGGGATAGACTACCTGTACACCAATATCAAAACCATAATCAAACAATTACGAGCCGGTCGACACATATACAACACACATATATTATATACATATGATATTATACACATGTAATTGTCTTCAATTGCGATATTGTAGATAACTAGTCTGTGTGCATGACCCTCTCTCATTAACTATTTAATTCTAGTTTAAGGGACCCTCTAGAAGAGGAAATAAACAACATACATACATGCATATATACATACATTATATATATACATACATCTATTACTTTTTTAATCATCAATCAATTCTTTTTACACCGGAAAAGGGGTGCCTCTCTTCACGTTATTAAACAAGTACAGTAGTAGTTGATAGATAGATGCAGTGACTAAGATATAACTAAACGCGAGCTGCATATGGGGCAACGTATTCATAAAACGCAAGTGACTTTTGGTGAGTGTCTTTCACAAGTGCCGAAGGCACGCGTGAAAGACACTTACCAAAAGGCACGAGCGTTTTGTGAATGCGTTGCCCCATATGCAGCTCAAGTTTAGTTATATTTTTATGCCATGATATATATTTAAGAGTTATTTAAGAGTTATTTACCTTCATTTCATGTCTCGCAACCCTCTGACTCGGCAAAAACAAGCGCCTACAACGTTGCGTCATGAAATGAGCGTCATGAAATGAGCGTCATTGATTGGCGCAGCTAGAATTACGTAACCAATCAAATTAGCGGGAGTAAATTGGTTGCATTCGAAAAGCGGATTCCGCTAGTGAAATCCAGGCATGTTTATGCCATGGTCTAATCTGGCCATGTTTTTGTGGATACGCACAGCTATCATGGCATAATACACTAGCATGATAAACTTATATGGTAGTACATGTAGTAATAACATAAAATAAGATAAAACAGTAAAACAATAAACTTGGCACGCTACATGCCATGAAGTGAGATCAGGTATGTTCTCTCCTTCATGTGTGTGTTGGAGCCCACTACTTATGTATGTGAATTATTATATGGGTTCGTCTGTGGTCCTGGATCAGTAATTTTGTGGATAATTACCTTGTATAGCGTAATTACTGGTAATTTTTCTTTTACATCTAGTGTGTAGGTAGTTTACCCACTTTATCATATCTGACCAAGATTTGATACAGTACACCTTTAGGTTTTGTGTAGATATATGGGGATGTTGCAGCCAGTCGGTGAATAGAATTCTGGTCAACACTGGCTCACCTCCTGGCCGCACTCCCTTTATGTATTTACAGTTGCGGGTAACGTTATGGTGAACACTAGCCCATCTTCATAAGTATGGCAACAGTAATATAATAATACAATAGTGCAACAGCAGTTTGTGTTGGGAAGAGTGAAAGAACAACCACTTTGTCACTGACTGTCATTTGGCTGTGCTGGGTCCTCCAACCCTGAGTATGAAAAAAAAAATTGTTACTAAGGTATATTTTGAGGTCAGGGATGGTTGGCAGTTTCTACCAGCTTGTGGTTGTTTATTGAATAGGGATGGTGCCAGGATTATAATTATTATTTCTCGCAAGAGGTTTATATCATGGTGTCGATGAATGAAGAGACACCAGTCTGAAGTGCTGCACCTAGGTCGGGATACTTTATTTGTCCCAATAAACAAACAAACAAAAGAAAAAAAATTTCCTTGCATTCGCCAATATGGCTACCATGCATATGCAACTGATGCGACAGCCAGCGAAAGGCGGGAGTTGTCGCCCAGCAACCAACAAACAAGTATGGTGGCCTAAAGGTAGTGAACTGACAAATAAAAATATACACATATTTCATCAAATATATCACATAAATGATTTTTGAATTCTCTTGGGTTTCGTCATAGGGATTTTTAGCGTTTTTCCTTTGGCAACATTATAGAAATAGATAGCATATGATTAATTTGAATCATTGGCCCTGTAATAATTTTTCTTATTGAAAATCACTATGTTGCTAACACAGGGACTTCCAAAGATAATTTATTTCCCCATTCTACTCAATCACCATGAGGAGAATAGGCGATGAAAGTAAATCTAAAATGTGATGCATCAATGTAAGTGTTTATATGCATGTGACTATAGTCCCCTGTAGTCATGTGGTTAATGCGTTAGACATCCAAACAGGACATTGTGAGATTGAGCTGCAAGGCCTTTTTACATATGTCTCATTTTTTATTCATTTAAAAAATAATTTCACTGATATCTCCATATCTGGGGCTTGTTTTTTCTTTTAAACTTACACATTTAGTTGTTGATATCATTCCCTCTTGATTGGTGAAATAATTAGTTATGACCTCAATCCAACCAATATGCAAATCACCTCGTTCTGGTGTAGGGGCACTGATAGGGGATTGTGTCCGGCAAAAATGGGGACCCTGGACGGGGGTGTTCAATTTCAACCCATTTATAAACCATTTATAACCCTGATATCTTCCAAAAGTGTTAATCAAACATAGTGGAATGGCTCGGCACCATTTTTGGCCATGTGCATGTGAAATATAACGGAGATCTGGTCAGCAGTTTCTGACAAGATAGGGGTTTTAAGGCCCCAAAGACTATTTTATTAGTATTTAGATTAACACGCCTAGGAGAACAAATGATGTACGAAGACCATAATGTTTCCTCATACAGATCACAGGACCTCAAGGTTGATAGGTGATCTGTTTTAAGAAAATTAGTCCTAAGTCGCAATATATGGATTTCAAGATATCACTATATTTGAAAAGACTTGGCGAAGTAAATCCCCGAACCAACAGAGAAAAACAGTACGCTCTTAGAGAGGGATTGAGCATATGCCAGGCAAAATTCTTAAAAGCTGTCTAATGGCACTAACACCACAAGTAGCACACATGGTAAACAGCTCCATAGCTACATCTGTGGTCCCAGATGTATTTAAGAAGTCGGTAGTAACCCCCCTTCACAGAAGTCGCCCGAAAAACTAAACAAATAACTAAAGGCCCATCTCTGGAATTAATATGCCAGCAAAAATTCTAGAAAAAACAATCCAGCAACAACTTTCCACATACCTAGAAGAACATAAAATCTATTTCAGCAAACAATATGGGTTCAGTCAGACAAGACCGCTCGGTGACACAAGCGCACATAGACCTTCTTGAACCAATATATAGTAACATCAATAATAGCACACAAACAACCGCAGTCTTTCTGGATTTCCAAAAGGCTTTTGATACGGTCCATCACAAAATATTACTAAAAATATTATGAGACATAGGTGTGCACACGGACTTGTAATGACTTCTCATTACAAGTCTGTGGTGTGCAGGGAAAAAAACATCAATGGTTTGAGAACAGGTGAAACAGATGAAAGTAAGTAACAACATCTGTTCTCCAGGCACAGTCACTTTTGGTGTACCCCAAGGGACCATCCTGGGGCCCATTTTGTTCTCCATCTACATCAACAACCTAAACCAAGTAGAAAAAAATTCAAAAATTCAGCATTACACAGGTGACGCTGTTTTATTCTGTAGAAACGAAGACCCCAACACCACTTCAGGAAGATCTTCATATAATCAACATCAGTGTCAAACCAACAAAATTTCCATGAATGTCAAAATGACACAATATATGATTTTCGAAAATAGTAGAAAAAAACAAAAAAAACCCGGACAACAAGTCAAAGTTAAGACACTTTCCTTTGGTGGAGATGTACTTACACAAACCAGTGAATACAAATACTTGGGTTTGATAATAGACCAAGATCTCTACAGTTGGGATGACAACGCCTATATCGCAGCACGTGGCCGTGTTTACCTCGCATCTATGACGTCACGGCGGGCTCGGACATGCCCCCCTGCGCATATCTCTTTCAAAAATCATGTGAGCAAACTAATTGACTAGGTCAAATGGAAGGTTAAATTATTGTCAGACTCAAGATATATGTTAACTAGAAAGATGAAAACTGATATCGTTAAGATGATAGTCATTCCCAATATTGATTATGGGAATATCTTCTATTCATCTACAAAGCAGTCATTATTAAATAGACTCCAAATAAACAAAAGAAAAAATATTAGTCAAGAGATGAAACATATGAAAATATTATCGAACAACATCAGAGCTAGAGTCCATATCTTACAAAGTGCCTACTATCTAGCAAATGACAAAACAAACCTTGATTTGAGACAGCTACCAACAAGAAATCATTCGGTCAAAAGAAAGAAATTCAAAATCCCACTCCCAAAGTCAAAAGTATTCCAGAAAAATATTAGTTAAAAAGCTAAAGTAGGTAGTGGAATAACCTACCAACCCACATTCAGGCAAATGATTCGCAACAGATTTTAAAAAACAAATTGAATCCTTGTTGGGAGAAATACCAATATCAAAATAATGAACAAAAATAACACGTCTGAGCGACCAAATAGCTCTGAACAAAACCATCTATGTATTGATTTATTTCACTAAAATGCTATATTCATACTTATATACGTAATCCTTAACAAGAAAAATCTCACTAAGTACATAGTATGAGAAATATGTATTGTTACAAGCTTACCGGAAGTATTATTGTCATCTAATTATTATACCATCACTGTACCCCTACTCAAAGTACAAAGAGTGAGGATATATCGTTCTGCCTTGTTCTACAACGCTGCTAATAAAATATTTTATTTTTTGGGAATGTAACCCATTAAAGTAAGGTTAAATTAAACACCAAGTATGAGCAATGTGTCTAATAACCACTCGGATTTCGCTAGTCTATTTAACGCCTACCCTGAGTACAAAGGGCCATGCACTCATATTGTCATATGAAAACTTGCCTGAAATGTTATGTTATGTTATATACTTTTTATTAGTAGAAACGCCTTATAAATAGATTAGAAATGTTTCTCTTTCTAAAGGGTAACTGTAGGAAGAACTGGGAGTTAACAAACCTGGACATACATATTATACCCAGTTTACTCATCTCTACCTACTCATGTAACTGTTTTATGATAAATAAAAGTATTTCTCAATTCAATTCAATTCAACACTAGGACACCTAACATGTATTTCTATATGTTAAATTTGATAATTTTATTTAAAAAAAAAAAGAAGTTTGCAATGTTTCTGGATGGGTACTTACCAGTAAAGTACCTAATATACTCCATACGAAGGCCTTCCAAATGCGAGGATATATTTAATACAGCTGCCTGAAATTTGTTACACTATAAGTGCTAAACCCCCTAAATATCAGGACATTTCAATAAAGAGATCTTGTGATAAAAACACTTTAAAAAATATCAATTTTGCGACTTGTGACTCATTTTCCTGAAACACACCACATATTGCATCGGCATACAACTCAACCAACGTACCAATGCACGCACTAATGTAATTAATTTAGTTTTAATTAGTGGTGGTAATTGGTACCAGATTTTACGTAAATACGTTCAGAATAAAGACGGGTAATAATGAAAAAAAAACTAAAAGTGTGTTAATTACCAGCAATGTAGGTAAGTGTACTAACTTGTAAACGCATATATATTGAATCTACAGTCTCGAAACTTAGTACATCTATATATAGAGAGAGAATTTTTATTCAGACTAATAAAAGTATACAGAATAGGGCTCGTGCCTCTACGAGTAGGTCTCCCGGTCGTTCCTTAAGAACATAAATTAATGATACAGAATACAATACATACATCTACAGAATAACAATCTATTTGGCTACATTACATTCATTTTTAGTATGAGATTTGTAATCTTGGTTCATCCAATGGCTCTGATTATACCAGGGATATCTCCAACTTTGCAATAATGGATTTTCCATTAAGTTTACATTTCTGTCAGTTAACATTACATACTGGGCAAGTTCATAACATACTTGGAATTTGATTGTTTACAGCGGTCGAACTTATCAATTAACAGTAAATAATACTGAATTCTAATTATAGTACTACAATGAAACATAATGGATAATGTAAGACTTTTAAAGAAAAGTCACCCCCGTTGTACTCTCATTTATAATTTAATTAGTTCTATCTAAATTAAAGGTAACTGTCGGCAGAGATGGAACGACTCAGTTTCATATAGACATGTAGACCTATTTGTCTCTTTATGTACCATATTACTCATTCCCTAGACAAATAAAAAATTATCTTATCTTATCTTATCTTACAGTAGACAACATCTAGTCATGCTACTAACAATGCGTGACCCCCCCCCCTCCCCCCCCCCCGCCCCCACACGCTCCCTCAAGAATGAGAACATTCCAAGAAAGAGATCTTTTGGATAAATCACTTTGAAAAATAACAATTTTGCGACTTGTGAATCATAACACATAATATATATCATCTCTACATCTTTGTAAATATCCTGTCTTGTATACACATGATAGATCTACTCATTCCTCCCTCTCTCTTCTCATGTGGGTCAGATCGTAAGAAAATGTACAATTGGCAGCTCTACACATTTAGGAAATTCTGCTAGATTTTCTTGAAAAATGAAGAATACTGGGTATATCTGAGTATATTTGGTGTCGCATTGATTTAAAGTATCAGTTCTGTTATGTTAAACTGCATTTTGAAGCTCATTTGTGTCTTAAATGTGGGTCATTTGAGAGAAATAGTGAAGGCGAATTGTACATGTTCTGAAAATCTGACCCATGTGTTACGTTGTATGTAGGCCTTCTCTCCTTCATCTGTGTGACTGTAGTGGTTTCATTTAGTGTGAGACATACATACCAGTTGGTTGTGTCATGCATGGCATTGTGATGGCATGCATGACCGACCAAGACAAGCAAGTTTTATCACCGGATATTGTGCACTATCTCCTTTCAACGGGAGTTATTTGTTTTTACGAAGATCACTTTAACTTTACATTGTGCACTATATTAATTGTGGATTTACGACATTGACATTCAAGGCTCTGCACAAAGATATAAAAGGCTCTTTACTGGTGGCTTGTATAGGGCTCTAACTTTCAAAATGGCTTACATAGATCCAAAGTGATGTTACCTAGGTATTTTTCTTGGAAACGTTTTTATTCAATAAAGGTGGCTAGACCTCTCTCACTCAGAAGAGGGATTTTCATAGGGATCTACATTGATTTTCTAAAAGTATTTTGTTCAAGGAAGTGATTTTGAAGCTATTTCAATGCTATTCGATTTTAAAGATTACACATGCTTCAACCCACTTATGGTAGCTGCGCTTTACTGGGCTCATGCAATATCACCCCTGCCATTAGTATTGTAGGGAGGACAATTATAAAGGTGGGAGTGAAAAGGAATAGAAGGGATGGAGGAATTGAATAGTAACTACATGCTGAGAAGTGCTACCCGTTTTAGACGGGGGATATCAAGTTTATTATGAATAGCTTTCTAGTAGTAATGTGGGACATGCATGAATAAATGAATGAATGAATGGGACAGATGGTTCATGAAATTAAAATTGTTAATGTATGATACGTTTCAGAGAAATAATATTTTTCAAAGTGTTTATTTTACAAGATCACTTTATAGGAATGCTCTGATTCTTGGGGGGGGGGGGGGGTGGTCATATAGTTATATCGCATATAGTTATATCGATTGATGTATCAAATTTCAGGACAATGTATGTAATATATCCTTTCGTTCTAAAGGTCCTCATATGGAGTATATTTATTTCTAGATTTTAAGTTTGATATTTTCGTTTTTGAAAAAAAAAAGTTTCCAATATTTCTGGGGAACAATAAACGGTAAAGTAACTAAATGTAGTCCATATGACGACCTTTGAAACGAAAGGATATATTACAAAGATTGTCCTGAAATTTGATGCATCGATTGATAGAACCATAAGTGATGAACTCCCTTACAATCAGAACATTCCAATAATGAGATCTTGTGGAAAAAACACCTTGAAAAATATCAATTTTGCGACTTATGACTTATTTTCTTGAAGCACATCACATTTTAGGTTTGACATGCAGCGCACAGTTTTGATTTTAAAGTAGTTTTATTTCTGAGGTATAGGCAACTGGCAAAGAGATCAGATTATATGTTTAAAATGACACCCCAAAAGCTTAGTTCCTAACAGAAAATGTTATATCTAGAAGTCTGTATACCTGTTTATCATGTATTGTTCTTTGATAAATAAAGTAGTTCTTATCTTATCTTATCTTATCTTATCTTATGGGTCAGATTTTCAGAAAATGTACAATTCGCCTTCACCAATCCTCTCAAATAACCCATAATTAAGACAAAAATGAGCGTCAAAATGCAGTTTAACATAACAGAACCGATACTTTAAATCAATGTGACACCAGATATACTCAGATATATCTGGTATTCTTCATTTTTCAGCCTAATTTAGGAGAATTTCCTAAATGTGTAGAGCTGCCAATTGTACATTTTCTGAAAATCTGACCCATATGTTCAAAATGACACTCCAAAAGCTTAGTTCCTAACAGAAAATGTTATATCTAGAAGTCTGTATACCTGTTTATCATGTATTGTTCTTTGATAAATAAAGTAGTTCTTATCTTATCTTATCTTGTATTCCAATTCAATTTGTTTAAAGGATATTGGATTTTTTTCAATACAAAATATCAGGTTTAATTCCTATACTGACGAAAATACTCTGACCCAGTTAGAGAAATGTATAACACCCGACTTGTGAGATGTGAGACATTCACAGAGATCCTTTCTATGTGGGTGAAGTCACCAGAAAATGTACAATTCACTTTCACCAATCTCCTCAAATAATCCAAATTTCAGATGAAAATAAAGTTCAAAATACAGTTCAACATAACCAAACAGATTGCTAGAATCAATGAAATGCCGAATATACATGAATTTACCTAGTATTAGCCTATTTCAGCCTTATTTAGCTGAACTTCCTAAATGTATACAGCTGCCAATTGTACATTTTCAGAAAATCTGTAGGGGGGGGGGGGGCGGTCTGGGTGTGGGGGGTTTGTCAATCAGAGCATGTATCCTCACCCCAAACTCTAGCTAACCCTAGTTAAGGCCCCGTTTACACTATAGATACCGACAATAGTCGGACAGGGTGCTTGCACACCCACCTGTATATGGATCAGATTTTCAGAAAATGTACAATTCGCCTTCACCAATCCTCTCAAATAACCCATAATTAAGACAAAAATGAGCCTCAAAATGCAGTTTAACATAACAGAACTTATACTTTAAATCAATGTGACACCAGATATACTCAGTTATACCTGGTATTCATCATTTTTCAGCCTAATTTAGGAGAATTTCCTAAATGTGTAGAGCTGCCAATTATACATTTTCTGAAAATCTGACCCTTATACATGTACACTTTTGTACACATTCTTTGTAACGTGTATTTTGTCCTGTATTTACCTATAATGTATTGTACCTGATAATCTACTCTAGTTTGCTAGTCAACTTGTATCACCTAGTACTTCTTTTATATCATGCAATATCACTTCTTTTATATCAGTAACCAAAATTCATGGGATGTTCGGAAGAGCTGTGACAGTCACCGACAATATTCCTCCTCCATTCATTTTTTTAATCTTCATGCACTTAATGAATATGACGACGATTGTATTATGTGAAATGGAAATGAAATCTTATAATAATAACAAAAACTGGTGCGTAGTTGGATTGCGATCATTCACATGTGAAATCGTAGAAATCCTGTGCGGATCGATGGAGAGCTTGTGCGATTTCAGAAATAATGCTCTGCGATTTGAGTTTTACTCCCGACACATGTGCGATTTCAGATGCAAATAGTTGATAATAACAAGGCCCACACTTCATCTACAGTGAGGTAAAAGTTTGTCCAATCCAGATCCCTTAATAATATATAGATGGAACCTAGCAAGGGGGAAGTCTGTACACTTGTTATTGACCGAGGGAGCGCGGGAAGTTAGAGGGCGTTAGCCCGAGATCTTCTGTGCTCCTGAGGTCACTAACAAGTGTACAGACTTCACCCGAGCTTTGTCCCATATGTATTACACCCCATTAATAAATAAAAAATATAAATAATTAAAAATAAAAGAAGTAATTTACTTTTTGGGCTGACCTACTTGTTGTATGTCCCCAGGGTGACATAACTCACATGTTATGCACCACTTTGACCAAGTGTGACATACAATGCTGAAGGTATAGGAAGCAACAGCACAGGGGTGTAATATTAAGGGATCTGGATTGGACAAACTTGACATACAGAAATAATATCTCCTTTAAAATCTGTATGTCAAGATTTTCAGTGTTTCTGGCTTCAAATGTCGCCTAGACATGTTTATTACTAATCTTCTTAATTTGTATGAACACTGGCATGTGGTCGCTCAGGTTAATATTATTTGAACCACTATTCTTTGTCATAATTTTTAGGGTCAGATTTTCAGAAAATGTACAATTCAACTTCACCAATCTTCTCAAACAAACCAAATTTCAGACGAAAATAAAGTTCAAAATACACTTCAACCTCACCAAACAGATTGCTAGAATCAATGCAATGCCAAATATTTTTTTCAAAAAAATTATAATTGGCAGCTGTACACATTTAGTAAATTCTACTAAATTCTGCTGAGAAATGATGAATACCAGGTATATCTGATTATCATTTGGTTTTGTGCGGGTTTAACATATCTGCTCTGCTATGTTAACCTTTTTTTTAACCTTATTTTTGTCTTAAAATAATGTGGATTTTTTGAAAGAATTGGTGAAAGCGAATTGTACATTTTCTGATAATCTTACCCATATATCTCCCTGCTACTACTTTGCACTTAAATATCTTTGAAACCACAGGTCTGATAAAATTGAACTTTTACTGATCGAGTTATGGGGTCGTATACTAGGGTCAGATTTTCAGAAAATATGCAATTGACAGCTGTACACATTTAGTAAATTAGGCTACAATTTGGTTAATACTAGTTAAATTCAAGTATATGCAACATTGCAGTGATTCTAGCAATCTGTTTGGTTAGGTAGAATGGTATATTAAACTCTATTTTGAAATTTGGGTTATTTTAGAGAATTGGTGAAGTTGAGTTGTACATTTTCTGGGAACTTCACCCACTACCAACTGTGAGACTTGAGACAAGAGATTTCAGTACTTGTCACTATAGAGGTACAGATCTATAGTGAACCACTTTAAAGAATAAATCATGTTTTCTCAATATGTGATCCAAGTAAAGATTTTATGAAAAATGGCAATGTATAAGTTTATACATCTTTTTTAAATTAATTTGTTTAAAATGTTTTAAAAAATTATGACTTTATTTTCATCTGAAATTTGGGTTATTTCAGGGGTTTGGTGAAGGTGAATTGTACATTTTCTGATGACTTCACCCATAATTATAAATGCTTCCCACAACTTTCCAACGACTTCCCAGCAATATTAACATGATTTTACAAAGAGTGAGTTGGTCCTGGGGTTGACCGTAAAGTGCCTTTCTGTCTCTTTTCTCTGTCTCTCGCTCCCTTCTTCTCTATCTCTATTTCCTGGGTATGATCATAAAGTGCCTTTCTGTCTCTTTTCTGTCTCTCTCTCCCTTCTTCTCTATCTCTATTTCCTGGGTATGACCATGAAGTGCCTTTCTGTCTCTTTTCTCTGTCTCTCTCTCCCTACTTCTCTATCTCTATTTCCTGGGTATGACCATAAATAGCCTTTCTGTCTCTTTTCTCTGTCTCTCTCTCCCTTCTTCTCTATCTCTATTTCCTGGGCATGATCATGAACTGCCTCCCTCTCAGCTCTCCCGCCCTTGATATATATAACCATATTAAATGTGCTGATAAGGGCGTAAAGCAACCAATCTCACTCACTCACTCACTCTCAGCTCTCCTGCCCTTGATATAACCATATTAAATGTGTTGATAAGGGCGTAAAGTAACCAATCTCACTCACCCACTCCCTCTCAGATCTCCTGCCCTTGATATAACCATATTAAATGTGTTGATAAGGGCGTAAAGCAACCAATCTCACTCACTCACTCCCTCTCAGCTCTCCCGCCCTTGATATAACCATATTAAATGTGTTGATAAGGGCGTAAACAACCAATCTCACTCACTCACTCCCTCTCAGATCTCCCGCCCTTGATATAACCATATTAAATGTGTTGATAAGGGCGTAAAGTAACCAATCTCACACACTGCCTCCCTCTCAGCTCTCCCGCCCTTGATATAACCATATTAAATGTGTTGATAAGGGCGTAAAGTAACCAATCTCACACACTGCCTCCCTCTCAGCTCTCCCGCCCTTGATATAACCATATTAAATGTGCTGATAAGGGCGTTAAGCAACCAATCTCACTCACTCACTCCCTCTCAGCTCTCCCGCCCTTGATATAACCATATTAAATGTGTTGATAAGGGCGTAAAGCAACCAATCTCACTCACCCACTCCCTCTCAGCTCTCCCGCCCTTGATATAACCATATTAAATGTGTTGATAAGGGCGTAAAGCAACCAATCTCACTCACTCACTCTCAGCTCTCCCGCCCTTGATATAACCATATCAAATGTGTTGATAAGGGCGTAAAGCAACCAATCTCACTCCCTGCCTCCCTCTCAGCTCTCCCGCCCTTGATATAACCATTTTAAATGTGTTGATAAGGGCGTAAAGCAACCAATCTCACTCACCCACTCACTCAGAATACATGTCATGACCGCCCCTCCCCATGACCGCCCCACCATGACCGCCCTGGTCGCGCAACTAAACAATGACCGCCCCCGATATTTTCGCTCACCTATTGACGGAGGTTGAAGGTGTAAATGCCGGTAATTTTCGCGCACTTGACGACGCTCTTATGATCTTCCATGTCGCACTCACCCATGTGTCTGTCGCTCTCCTCACATAGCTAACACTATTCAGGTATCAAAGGCAAGTGCGAATTTGGGTAACTTTTATCTTTTACTTCAAAAGGCAAGTGCGAATATTGGTAACTTTTATCTTTTACTTCAAAAGGCAAGTGCGAACTTTGGTTGCTTTTATCTCATAACCCTATTCAATATTAAAAGAGATACATTTGTTTTATCGAATAACACCCTACCCTTCATGTTGAGAGGTGTTTTCACAACTCACAACCCCTAACCATATAAAAGAAGGGCCTGCAGTCGATATGGCATCATTCCTCAACCATGTCTTCAATGGATCACAACTGTGCATTCTGCAAAGAGATAGTCCGACCTAGGCAAGAGGCCCTACAATGTGACACATGTGCACAATGGCAACACAGGACTTGCAATACCACTGTATCCAGATACCTTTATCGACAACTTGTCAAAGGTGTTGCTGATTTAGAATTCTGGGAGTGTTGCACCTGTGCATCTGCTGATGTTCCAAGTCAGTCTTCTGAGTTGATAACTCTCACTGACAGAATACCAGACGTTGAAGTAGAGACTCCACCCTCTCCAATATCCCAACCCTTAACTCAGCCAGTAGACCTCAACTTCGATGCATCTACCTCCTTCTCCTCTAGGCTTGAAGTTCCAGACCTGTCTGTAGAGGACGACTTCAGTCTTGACCATGACCTGGATAATGGTGCTGATTCTGACTTTGACGACGATGTCCTGCCAGTCAACGTCATCCCAGTGTATGAGATTATAAAAGGGGGGTCAATCAAGGGTGGGGATCTCCTAGTTGACAATATTGGGCACACCTTTTGTGTCAAGCGACGTGCCAAAAATCGTACAGAATGGCGTTGCAAATTCCATAAATGTAGAAATGGACAGAACTGTCATGCCACACTTATCCAAGTTAAAGACGATTTCCGCCCTGGCCTGTCAAGCCACTCCTGTGAACCCATCATTGGAATAGCCAAAAAAACTAGTCTCATCCAAAAAGTAAAGCAGCGAGCAGTAGATGAGATGCTACTTCCTACTCCTACTATTGTGCGTGAAGAAATAGGCAAAGAAGACCCCTCCCTCCCTTCAGGTAGCCGTCCCGTCCCCATCAACCTCATCAGGGCTACAAACCGAATGCGTCAGGGGTTGAGACCAGAAGATCCCACTACATTAGACTTCGAAGTTCGTCTTGACTGTATCCCAGATGACTTCTTACGCAAAGACATCACCTACAAAGGCGCTCGTCACATCATATTTGCTGCTGACCAACAAGTTGAGTACCTGAGACGGGCCAAAACCTGGTACTTGGACGCCACCTTCAAGGTCGTCAAGTCTCCTTTCTACCAGCTCTTCTCGATCCACTCCTTCATCAAGGGACCTACTGGTGCTCTAAAGCAGGTCCCCCTAGCCTTCATCATAATGTCAAGGAGGACGAAAAAAGACTATAAAAAAGTGTTTAAGATCATCAAGAAGATGCTTGGCCATCCTCAGGTCGAGGAGGGTGTAACAGATTTTGAGAGTGCTATCTGGTCTGCTTTGCGTTCTGTATTTCCTGGTATTAATGTGTCTGGTTGCCTGTTTCACTGGAAGCAAGCTGTAATGCGACAGGTTGGCCAATATGGACTAAAGCCCCTTTACTATCAGCGTGGGGCTGCACACCATCTCATTAGACTGGTACTTGCCTTGCCTTATCTGCCTGCAGAGCATATTGCATATGCCTTCAATGAACTGTATGTACGTACCCCAGATATCATCCAACCTTTCATGAACTATGTAAAAAGACAATGGATTGTTGGGTCCTGGGCCACTAATGATTGGTCTGTGTTTGGACGATCCATCCGCACTAATAATGATTGTGAAGGTTGGCACAATGCCTTCAACATCCAAGCTACTCGTGGTAATCTTCATCTATACAAGCTCATAGAACTACTCCACAAGGAAGCCAACCAGGTTAAACAGAACATGCGACTGATGAGTGAGGATAAGCTGAAAAGGGCCCAAAGGAGCAAATCACGAGAGCTCACAGGGAAACTCAACCATTACTGGGAACTATATAAGCAGCGGGAAATGTCCACTGCCAACCTACTCAGAGCTTGTGCTCTTCTGGAATAGACTTTATATTAATCTGCTCTTGATTTTGTGTACATTATAGATCGACTTTGATTGTTTGACTTGATTCCAACACTGCCTGTATTATAAATATGTCTCAATTGACTGATGTTAGACAAGTTCCATTGTGATTCTGTAAAAACAAATGTGATATAAAATAAAAGTTGATATAAAATATAAAAACAACTTATTTCATTATTCAGTATTATTCATACTTATCCCCACTCCCCATCCCCTCGTTACTTGACTCTCTCTATATATATATATTTAATAATTAATAATTTCCACTATAACTGGTCGTCAATCGATTCTACCAATAAGAAGATTATTTTCATACTTATCCCCACTCCCCATCCCCTTGTTACTTGACAATCGATTCTACCAATAAGAAAATTACTGTAAATGACTCCCAATATCTAAACAATCGTCATAGCTATAATAGCGTATTGTTTTCCCCTTTGCCCTGCAACCTTATACATATTACCGTTCTATGCGAGCTATACATATATGTGTCGACTGGTAGACATTTTTTTTTTTTTTTTTGGATGAATTTTATTCAGGTTAATGAGACGGCTATTAACGACCGAACTTAACTACACTCGGATCAGATCAGATCTTTCTCTGCACCCTGAATTGTTGAGTAGTACATTTGAACATAATAGTGTGTGTGATCAATCTACTTTCGTTATACAAATATCATATGGAAAAATACAGAATAATGGTTATAATGGTGATGAGATGGTGGATGAATAGGTGAAGTCGGCAGTAGACATTTGCACTATTGGAATGTATATGGCAATGATTCAACGGTTTGCTAGAGAAATACAAGTACAAGATGCAACTGGAGTGGTTATACAGTGTTTAGTATATCAGGTATATTATATATAGGAGTAATTCTCCCAATCGGGCATCATCAACTAGTCGGGTTTCTACAACTAAACTTGTATTTGGGATGATTCAAACTTCTGGTTACAACCAGGCCTTATTTCAGCGGCCAATATCAATTCCCTAGCTCTGACTTTGTCACATTTATAACTTGACCCATATAATTATCTGTTTTCTCACGTACATTGTTAGTGGTGAAGGTGGCAGAAGCATTACTCACACCTGTGGCTGTGCGATTTGCCGCTCTCTGCAACACTAAGACAGAAAGAAATGCTAGCCTAAAATTCATTATTCACTATCATAACTTCTACCTTATACATTACAGTAACAGATAGATACAATTTGATTATTTCAAACTATTTCTGATCAGTTTAGTAATGGTAGGGGCGGTCGTTGTAGGGGCGGTCATGACGAGACCGACGCAATGTTAGCCTGCCGCCTCCTGTCGACGTGAGGCGGCGGGCGGTCATGACGGGCGGACATGGTAAGGGGCGGTCATCACTTGTACCCCTCACTCACTGAGTATTAAAAGGTTAGTAAGAAGTTTGGAATAAGCAGGGGAGGCATGACCCAAGTTTGCCTCAATGTGACCCTCATGTGTGAAGGATATTCACCTTCACCCCTCACTGCCTTTTCCATGTAACTGTTTGTGTTGAGTTAAGAGGTCCCTTATAGCATTAGCGCTGTGCCCTCACCTTCTTATGGGTCAGATTTTTAGAAAATGTACAATTGGCCCTCACCAATTCTCTCAAATAACGAAAATCAGGTTCAAAATACAGTTCAACATAACGAGACAGATTTATTGAATGAATACAATACAGAATATACTCAGATATATTCAGTATTTATCATTTTTCTCTCTAATTTAGCAGAATTCGATAGATGTGTAGAACTGTAGATTGTTCATTTTCTGAAAATCTGACCCTTATGCATGATGAGATGAAGTCAAATTCAGATGTTTCAGTTGATGAACGTTTGCTAGGTTTAACACCTTTTTCATTCATATGGACTGCTTGTCTATATGTGTCTGTGGAGGCATACAGCACCCAGGAATACTGTAATAAGTTTACCTTAAGGCTATAATGTGTTTCAGGAAAATGAGTCATAAGTCGCTAAAAATAGATTTTGAGATACCATTAGATTTGAAAAGATGAGATCAAGCCGATTCCAATGATAGTAAACAGTCTAATAATCTAATAAGTATTTCTAGATTTTAAGTTTGATATTTTCGTTTTTGAAAAAAAAATGTTTTCAATATTTCTGGTGGTTAATAACAGTAAAGTAACTAAATGTAGTCCATATGAGGACCTATAAAACGAAAGGATATATTACATAGATTGTCCTGAAATTTGATACATCAATTGATATAGCTATAAGTGATCAACCCACCAAAGAAAACACTTTAAAAAATATTAATTTTGCGACTTATGACTCATTTTCCTAAAACACATCACATATGTGTCTGTTGGGCGATTAGAACCTGACGTTGTAGGGGGGGCAGGTGTATGCGTTCTTAGGGACAAACTGAGGCGGAGCCGAAGTTTGTCCCTAAGAACGCATACACCCGGCCCCCCCTACAACGGAAGGGTCTAATTGCTTTAGTCTCCATTGTTGAGATCCTCACACATACGGCCACCCCCCGGTCAGCACCAACATGGACGGGGCTAAACGCTCAGTGTTCACCAGTGCGTGACGACCACGGGTAGACGTAGATATGTGCCTCCACAACCTACGACCAAATCTCAACAATTCGAGACTAAGGAGGCATACAGCACCCAGGAATACTGTAATAAGTTTACCTTAAGGCTATATGAAAGTAAAACATGAGGAAATGCTATTATAATTTTTAGGGAAGAAGACCGTAATGTGATTGTGTGGTACAGAAATCATTCAGTTGCTTTACAGTCATCATTACCTTGATGTTACATCATCACTATCAGAATTGTCTATAGTTTCTGGGCAACATGTAAATCATCTACAGATACAGAAATTTGAACAAAGAAAAGATAATCTATAAAAGCCAAATACTTCATGGGAAAGAGTGAGGCTTGTGTTATGGAAACATGTAAAACATATGGATATTTACATCAGATCATTGTTGAATATTCCATGCTGATTCCTATATCTTTTACACTGACATACAACACCCATAATTCCATGCAAATCACGATTCAATATGGCGGAACATACAAATCCCCCTATATTCCCTCATGTTACCAACATTTAAGACAAACATGCGTTTCAAAATACAGTTCAACATGAATCAAGGTTCTTTTACACAAACTATTTATTATTATGTATATATTATAACCTATTTGTATTGTACAAGTTCGTCTTAATGAACAAATTTGATACCTCACTTATTGTGATTAATTCGGTTAAATGTTTCACCTGGGGTTTCACCATACATGTTTTGATCAACAACAGGGGCGGAGGGTAGTGGGATGGGAGGTAAGGCAAACAAGGCCAAGGCCAAGGCCAAACCCAGGTCTCGTTCAGCCACATGGATCACATGGATCAGATTTTCAAAAGATGTACAATTTAACTTCGCCAATCTTCTCAAATAAGCCAAATTTCAGACGAAATTAATGTCCAAAATACAGTTCAACCTAACCAAACAGATTGCTAGAGTCAATGCAATGCCAAATATACAGGAATTTACCTAGTATTGGCCAAATTGCAGCCTAATTTAGCAGAATTTCCTAAATATGTACAACTGCCAATTATACATTTTCTGAAAATCTGACCCATTTATACGCCCTGCCCTCTGCCGTGTGGCAACATGCCACTGCGCATGTCTCCCACGGCCACGCATGGACACACAACTTGTACGTAAACACACCATTAATCTACACCTTGTAACACCAGGGAAGCTAGTTTAGGGAGCCATTAAACAAGGAGGCCACTCTAGCTGTTCAAAGGTTTATTTACTTATTATGGAGGTACAGTGACAGATGGAATAATCACATTAAATGTTTCAATAATCATATGAGTGTAGTAGTTCTGCTATGATCCTCCTTGAGACCTTCCATAAAGGAATGGTGCTCTATATTAACACTAGAGGTACCCTACGTTCGGGCCTATGTATTTACACAGTGTTACTCTGAAATCACTCTATTTCCCTTTATATCTTATGTTAACCCTTATTGTATTATCCCAGTTGGATTCCTCAACCTGTTTCTATCTATTCTATGTGTCATCACATTAGGTATCTATTGCTTTATGTCTACATGAGTATTGCAGGGATCTCTAAGCTACCACTTTGTAGCCAGTACTGAGATCCCTTACCCTATCCGGCTGAGACGGATTCGGGGCCGTTTAGACGGACTGTTGCAATAAACAGAGATATGAGGAATTGGCCTTGTTAAGTTGTTTATTCGTTGTCGAGACTCTGCGAATCGCTATATGAGCATACATGTGTAAAAGTATACATAGAGAATCGTAGTGCAAGAGATCATGTGTATATATAACATTGAAGTATAATTAGTTAATGAGTACAACGATGAATATCAATGACAGAGCTTGTATAATTAGATTTAACAATTAAGAGCCCTTTAGAGGATTAACTTGTTAATAGGGGATTTGCATAACCGCCATTTTGAATCTTGATTCGCATGGACTTATGGGAGTAATGGTGCAGTGAAAAATCTATGGAAAACATATCATGTTCAGCATGGAATATTCACCAGGGCTCTAATGTCAATATCCATGTGTTATACATGTTTCTATCACACAAGTACCCATCTTTCCCATCATGCATCTGGTATTCATAGATCATTTATATGAGTTCTGATATAGGTGAAAACATTCTTGCAATTTTCTATAAAATATTGCCAAATATTCGTAGGTCAGATTTCATCAGAATCCATCCCAGGATGCACTGTAACATACATGCACAGTGAGACATGCAACTGCCCTATTGAAGATAAGTATTTTTAGGGTGGTGGGAGGGAGACAAAATTTTGCGTGTTGAAGGTTCAGCGTTCCGGTGTAACAGTTCTAAATTACCCCACGATCTAATGTACCCCCCCCCCCCCCAGTAATTTAGACCTCAGGTTTAAATGACCCCCTCTAGGTTCAAATTACCCCCCCCCCCTTTGTTTCTTTGATAATCTTGGATTTTGTAAATTCTATTGATACCATTACTTGCCTCAAATTAGGATTATGCTACAACCCCACATTTAAAATTGAATTGGACTATTGTAGATTGGAATTTACGATTTTTGCTCTATGTAATGCCTATAAGTAGAATTGTCACTATTATAATATTATGTCAATAATTTAATATCTAATAAAATGCTACAGGATGTGATGAGAACAGCACTCTGTGTAATTCATATCCTGAATTAAATACTTTTCTCATATCACAATAATTCATTACTAAAATCTATTCAGTTCTGACTATTAGGTATGTACTATTACTTTTATTGTCATAACTTAAAGAATTAATGTTTCGATCAGTACTTGGTTATTTTTAAATATTTGGGGTATATTAGACCTAGGTTTAGTTTCCCCCTTTGGGGTACTTTGAACCTGGTGGGGGTACATTTGACCTAGGTCTATTTTATCCCCGGGGGTACATTAAAACTGGAGGGGGTATATCCAACCTAGGTCTGTACCCCCGGGGGTACATTGGAGCTAGGTCAAATGTACCCCCGGTACATTAGACCTAGGTTAGTTATACCGGGGGGTACATCTGATGGGGGGTACATTAGAACTGCTACACCTGTGCAGAAGAGGCTGAGAGATGGTGCGCTATGGAAGAGAAGGGGGAAAGGGGGAAACCTCCAGGGTGACCAGCTAGGTGGCGCTCCTGTTCAACGCTAACTTGGTAACGTCTTGGGAGAACTGGATCTGATCTAGAAGTCTGTGTACCAATGTGTCTGCGTTTGTCTGTCTTCATAACTTTATAATGTACTGTATGAGTTCGATAAATAAAGTAGTATCTTATCTTATCTTATAACCTTAGCTCTCTTTCTCTAAGGTCTATCCTCAGAGGGAGATTTTATTTTTATTTTATTTTAATTTAGTATTTTTATACAGCACATCTTCTGTTCAGAACCTCCAAGCTATGTCTTCTTTTTTTAAAGAACGATTTAGTGTCGATTACTTCTACGTAAAGACACCAGGGGGCTAGTTTATAACCTTAGAAGTCTTTCTCTAAGGTTTTTCATCAGAGGGAGATTTTATTTTAATTATGTCATTTGTGATGTGTTCCAGGAAAATGAGTCATAAGTCGCAAAATTGGTGTTTTTCAAAGTATTTTTTTCACAAGATCACATTATTGGAATCTTCTGATTTTTGGAGAGTGTGTCACTTATAGTTATGTCAATCGATGTATTAAATTTCAAGACAATCTATGTCATATATCCTTTCGTTTTAAAGGTCCTCATATGGACTACATTTAGTTACTTTACTGTTATGAAGCACCAGAAATATTGGAAACTTTTTTTTTCAAAAACGAAAATCTCAAACTTAAAATCTAGAAATCCTTATTAGATTATTAGACTGTTTACTATCATTGGAATCGGCTTGATCTCATCATTTCAAATCTAATGGTATCTCAAAATCTATTTTTAGCGACTTATGACTCATTTTCCTAAACACATCACATATGTCTTTCTATTGTACACACACTGTTATTAGTACAAGATGCTATATTTTATGTATTCTTGACTATTGTTAGTTGAACATAGAGTAGAGAGGAGTGAAGGTAAAAATGGGAGATTGAAATATATACAAATATAGAGAGAGTTTGTGAGAGATTTTGAGCCTTTCTGAGAATGAAATCTACATTTCTGAATATCAAATATATACATAAATAGGAAAAACCCTTAGGAATATTGTATAAGACAAAACGCAATGAGATTTTGGTATTTAGTCCTTTTTATTCTTAATAGTTTAATCCTAAACTGGTAACGACCTATTGTAATTAACTTATCGTTGCACACGCCTATTGTGCTAGGCTCTTAATAATGTTCTTATTCAAGAATTGTTATAGATATTTCAGAAATTGTTATAGATATAGATACATGTAAACTCGAATATATATTTTCCATTATTCTAATTTTTCTATCATTTTTTGTAATCCACCAGCAGACTCTGAGAACAGTGTAAATGTTACATAATGTTTATTTTGCTGAATAAAAATCTTTAAATACAAATACATAGAGCACATCCTCTGTAATAACGACAGTTGGGTTATCAAAAAACAAGTACTGGTACATAAAGTCAAAGGAATTGGAGGCTTAAATAGGAAGCCTGTCGGATGCCATAATAGAAATTTATGCAATAAACCTTTTCAAAACAAATTAAGAGACGCCATCTCTCTTGTGAAATAGGGACCCATTCAACAATGCCAAATAAAAATGGTGTTAAGATTTAAAAAAACAAATACAAGTACGGTTCAGAACCTTCCACCTATGTTGTTTTTTTCTTTAAAAGAAAAAGCAGATTTAATGTTGATAGCCGATCCACATAGGTGATTCATGTCATGCAACGACCATTTTCTGTTGTAAATGATACATGATAAATATCATTGATAATTAATTCAACAGTCGAAGTGGGGGAAATTTTATAACGAGTTGTAAGTAACAAGAAGTTAGATGTTATTATATGATAGATGTATTAAACAACACACATAGTAGACATCTCCAAAACTAGTCGTGGTTGACTGAAAAATGAGGAAAGCTCAATATACCTGTTATATTTTTATTCACAACCGATGATCAACGCTGTAATACAATGTTAAGATAAAAACAATATATTATGAGGTGTTAGATAACGTCATAACTCATGATCTGGTCAAACATACGAATATGGGTCAGATTTTCAGAAAATGTACAATTCAACTTCGTCAGTCGTCTCAAATAACCCAAATTTCAGACGAGAACAAAGTTCAAAATACAGTTCAACCTAACCAAACAGATTGCTAGAATTACTGCAATGCCGAATATACTCAAATTTACCTAGCATTGACCACATTGCAGCCTAATCTAGCAGAATTTATTAAATGTGTACAGCTGCCATTTGTACATTTTCTGATAATCTGACCCATATAATCGTAGGTGCTAATGATTCCTACAATATGACGGATCTAAAGTGGAAGATTTAATAGTTTGTAATATAGATAAGCGCAAGTTGTTTTAATTTTTACACACGATACAGATGCAGAGATGAAAGAGGGCAAGATGTAAATACATGGGTCAGATTTTCAGAAAATGTACAATTCGCCTTCACCAATTCTCTCAAATAAACCACATTTAAGACAGAAATGAGCATCAAAATGCAGTTTAACACAACAGAACTGATACTTTAAATCAATGTGATACCAAATATACTCAGATATACCTGTTTTTTAATCATTTTTCAGCCTAATTTAGGAGAACTTCCTTAATGTATACAGCTGCCAATTGTACATTTTCTGAAAATCTGACCCACATGTGTTATCTGCCCCGAAGCTAAGTTTTGTTGAAAGATTGAATAAACACCCGGCGTTGGAAAAAGAAAAGAAATTCAACGGTCGAAGGAATATTTCAATACCTTTATTTAAGGATTTATCATTACATGTATCATAGAGTTTACTCCATATGAAATAATTCCTAGTGAACTATGGTGTTCTGTTCGAAATATTCTTTTTGTGAGGCATCAGAACCGGTTTCACTATTATTTGTGTTGTAGAATTTGATATTTTATGATGTGGATTATATAGCACATATCAATCACAATTCTAGAGTTGTAAGCTTTATTAAAGTATATTGCCCTTATGGTCGTTCTCCCTATTGGAGCCTATGGGCCCGAAGTACTTTGGACAGTAATTAAAAAACTTCTTTTTGACAGAAAAACGGATACAATTGAGGACAAATGAGGTATTTGCTCGTAATAATGTCCAAAAGTGAGATGGATATTCAAATTTAAAACATTACTTTGTTTCATGTACAAGAACGAAGGGTTTCTGTGTCAATTCAGGTTGAAATTCATGGAAAATGAAACGCTTCTAAAAGCCAATTGTTTGTAATGATTTACATGCTCAAAGTATTCTCCTTGGTTATTAGGTAATCGAAAGTTCAAGATCTCTTTTTCAACTGGATTCTGTTGATGGCTAAATATCTGATACACAGGCAGAAATTATTTTATAATAATGCTATCGTACAATCCTGCCTTCGATTAGAACAGTCAGATTTTCAGAAAATGTACAATTGGCAGATCTACACATTTGTGGTGTGTTTCGGGAAAATGAGTCATAAGTCGCTAAATTGATATTTTTCAAAGTTATTTATTTATCAGATATCTTTCTTGGAATATTCTGATTATTAGGGGGTTTAGCAATGACAGGCTTATAAATCCATGTACGAAATTTCGGGATATTGTATTAAATATATCCTTGCATATTGAAGGCCTTTGTATGGAGTATATTTAGGCACTTTACTGGTAATTACCCATCCAGAAACCTTGCAAACTTTTTTTTTTCAAAAATAAAAATATCAAACATAAAATATAGAAATATGTTAGGTATCCTAATGTTTACTATAATTAGAATCGGCTTGATCTCCTCCTTTCAGATACGTTGATATCTCAAAATCCATTTTTTGCGACTTATGACTCAGTTTCCTAAAACGGAGCACATTTAGTAAATGAGGCTAGATTAGGTTGCAATTTGGTCAATACTAGGTAAATTCGAGTATATTCGGCATTGCATTGATTCTAGCAATGTGTTTGGTTAGGTTGAACTGTATTTTGAACTTTATTTTGGTCAGAAAGTTGGGTTATTTCTGAGAATTAGTGAAGGCCAATTTGGGTTATTTGAGAAGATTGGCGAAGTTAAATTGACGTACAAAATGGCTCTCCAAGGTTAAAACGTTCATGAAAGAGTTTTGCAAAATCTGACACTGAAATATGTTGGTATTTATAGAAGATGATATTAAAAATTCTTGTTCTGTCATATTTTTCAACTTCGGGTGCTAGTCAGTGACTAGATACTGTCATTTGTGATTCGTTTTAGGAAAATTAGTCATAAGTCGAAAAATAGTGATTTTGAGATATTATTATATATGAAAAGAGGAGATCAAGCTGATTCCAATGATAGTAAACAGTTGGCGACCAAAAAAGTATTTCTATATTTTAAGTTTGATATTTTTATTTTTGAAAATAAAAGTTTGCAATGTTTCTGGATGGGTTATTACCAGTAAAATAACTAAATATACTCCATACGAATGCCTTCAAAATGCAAGGCCACCTAGAGGCTTCTCTAAGCATATATATATATATATGTACCATATAAAACATATATTTAGCTACTTTAGACGTTATTATCCACCCAGAAATATTGCAAACGTTTTTTTCAAAATTAAGAATATCTAACTAAAAAAAATAAAAGTACTTATTACATGTCCCTAATGTTTACGTTCAATGGAATCGGGTTGGTCTCATCTTTTCAAATATGGTGATATCTCAAAATCCATATTTTGCGACTTATGACTTAGGCCTATTGTCCTAAAACGGATCACAAATGTTCCAAATGTTGCACAATAGTGGCACCCCCTGTTGAGCGTTCCTCACACTACTACTGAAGGCTCCAGGTGGACGTTCTCTAAGTGGGTCAGATTTTCAGAAAATGTACAATTCGCCTTCACCAATCCTCTCAAATAACCCACATTTAAGACAAAAATGAGCTTCAAAATGCAATTTAACATAACAGAACTGATACTTTAAATCAATGTGATACCATATATATACTCAGATATACCCAGTATTCATCATTTTCCAGCCTAATTTAGCAGAATTTACTAAATGTGTAGGGCTGCCAATTGTACATTTTCTGAACATCTGACCCAAGTAACATCATGATATGGGTCAAGTCGCCAAAAAATGTACAATTCGCCTTCACCAATCTTCTCAAGTAACCCAAATTTCAGACGAAAATAAAGTTCAAATTACAATTCAACCTAATCAAAGAGATTGCTAGAATCACTGCAATGCCAAATATACTCAAATTTAGAGTGAGTGAGATTGGTTGCTTTACGCCCTTATCAGCGGTGGAGTATGCAAATGCATTAATCGGCACAGCGGGCACAGGCTTGCTAAAAAAATTAGATCGAACCCTTAACAGGGCGTTGCGGATTGCATATGGTAGTAATATCTCTTTAGAGGAGAAATATGCCGAAGCCAAAAAATCATGCCGTTAGAGATAAGAAGAAAAATTTCTATGCTAAAACTAATCCATTCAAAAAGGGTAGATTACCTAAAGAAACCCACATCTACCACAGAGCTAAGAAATTGTAATGAACCAAAATTATACTTGGCTAGACCAAGGTCTGATAGGTTCAAAAACAGTTTGTATTACGCAGGTCTGAAAACATGGAACGATTTTCCCTTACATATAAGGGAGATTGGGGATATATATCTAATTGAGGATGCATTGAAAATCCAGTTCTCTACTATATGAGTCATCTTGCTTAAGTTGGGAATTTGTCCAACGTTGAGTTTTTTTAACAGCCATGTTCTTAAAATAGTAAAATGCGGTGACAATATCTATTGGTGGAACAAATGACTTGATGGGAGATCTCCTATTATGTAATGTGTATTATTATATTATGTAATATCTATTGTAACCAACATGAACTTGAGAAAGTAATTAGGATCGTTATTTGGATTTCTTGGCAACGCACAAAAGAAAACTACATTTGTTAGTCATGCGTATTTTCTTACTCTTAAAGATCAGAGATGTTAAATTTAAGGCCAATAAAAATATTTAAAAAAAAAAAAAAAACACATTTAATATGGTTATATCAAGGGCGGGAGAGCTGAGAGGGAGGCAGTTTATGATCATACCCAGGAAATAGAGATAGAGAAGAAGGGAGAGAGACACAGTAAAAGAGACAGAAAAGCACTTTAGCATCATACCCAGGACCAATACTCGAATTATTGACAAATTACAGCCTAATTTAGCAGAACTTACTAAATGTATACAGCTGCCAATTGTACATTGGTTGAAAATCTGACCCATATATTGAAGTATTAGTGAACTCAGAATTTGAGGGTAAAACAACGAATGCCACAACATCTTGGACTTACTTTTGTGTGTTTCCACCTTTCAAAATTAGCTGCTTAGAAAATGTACACGAGTTGAGTCTAGTTGATCTCGCTAGCTGTGTAATGATAACTCTAGTAGTGAGCTGATATAGCTTTTATTGGGTCCAATCTCGAAACATGTCAATCAGTCAATATAGTAGGTGCAAAGCTGGACCATAGTCAGAATGCACAGTCTAAGTCAGTTCAGTCAGTAAACTTGTAAGTCCAGTCCATTCAGTCAAGTCAGAGTAGTCTCTCTAGGTCTTCATATCGGCAGTTCTGTAATCTTAGTGTAGTGAAGTCTGTAGATAAGTTAGTGGAGTCTGACTCTGACAGGACCTGGGGTCTTTATATATTATTAGGATTTCATCATCTTAACTTGGCCTTGCAGGAGTGTTCAAGAACATTCTAGCTAGCCCCTAGTAGCATTGCATGAGAATTACTTAGTATGGAAGGGTTGGAAGGATGACTTGCATCATTCCAGAAGTTCAGAGACAAGCTCCTGAGCAACTCATCCCTGATGCAATGTACTCTACATCTATGGAGGGGCGGGTCTGGCACAATACCCTGACTCATGTCATCATGAGGGGGCAATGCCTCAGTATGGCGCCCTATTGCGAGAACGAATAATATACTGACTGACTATGGCCAAATACAATTAATACAATCGAATCTGCAATCAAAATTGCAACTCCCTATTATATCTGATGTAGTGGTATTTCATGGAATGTCAGTCACCCAGCTCCCCAGCATAAAGACCGACATTTACATTTGCTGTAAGTTACTCTAATAAATGTATTCAATTATGTTTTTTTAATTTTGCAACTCATTTATATGTGCTAGTACTATTGTCGTTAGAGAACTATATTCATTCCATATGGCTGTCGTATCGGCTGAGTTGGGCTCTTAGTGTTAACCCAATGGGCCATGCGTATTGACCACATTCATTTTGAAGGTGCAATAAAATATAATATTACCTTCCTTAAATAAACTATTGTGGTGATTACCTATACTGTCATTTAAGAATTACAATGATATATTAGTCAAAATTGAGCAAACTTCGTAGCAGTACGTTCACTACTTTAAGGCTGCGATTCTACTGGCTCGCTCTTTTGGACCGCTCATGGCCCGCTCTTTTTATTTCCCCGAGCGCATAACAAGTGAAGGCAGAGCAAACCCAGAGTGGTCCAATAGAATCGGTGAATGTGCTTTCTATGCGCTATTAAAATGTGATGTTGGTGCTTTTTTTTGACACTGCGCTAATATCTGACATGTTTGATTTGAGCGCAGCAACACAACGCTCTTTCTACCTGTTAAACTAGCGGACCAAGAGCGCTGTGAGAGCACACAAACGCATTTGCTATTGATTTCATATAGGAAACAAGTGCACCAGTAGAATTGCCCTGCGCTTGGATTTGCACTAAAAATATTAGCGAATGAAGAGCGTATGAAGAGCGAATAACAAGTGCCCTATGAACAAGTGCAGCAAGAGCAAGCCATGAGCGCAGATACATGCAATCCAGTGGAACTGCACCTTAAGTATTTTAAATATTAAGATGCAACACAAATGTTGATATTAAAGTTGTTTTATTTCTGAGGTATAGTCATCTTACAGAGAGATTAGATTATAAGTCTAAAATTACACTCTGAAAGGTTAGTTACATTGAATGAATCAATATAAAAGATAAATCAGTTAATGGGTTAGAGTATAACATACTTTGACCTAGGAAGACTTTATTATTTTTTTACCTGCTCCAACTAGATTATTTCACTCTAGGACATTTAAAAATAAAGCTTGTCCGTCCTTAAGGCTGACGCACACATGGCAGATTTGGCTCCCTATAGCCCCATGATTTGGGTCTCCTAATGAATCCTAAAGCCGTGGACACACACAGCCGATTTGGCTCCAGATTGTCCCCCGATTTTGGTCTTCCAATGAATCCTAGGATTTCATTTCCAATCCTGGTTGATGTTATTTCAAAAACATAAACCATGACTTGAAATAAAAATAATAGGATTTATCGGGAGACCAAAATCGGGGGGTAATCAGGAGCCAAATCGGCTGTGTGTGTCCATGGCTTAAGATTTCATTTGAAACCATGGTTTATGTTATTTCAAAAACATAAACCAGGATTTGAAATGAAATCCTCAGATTCATCAGAAGACCCAAATCGTGGGGCAATCGGGGCCAAATCGGCCATGTGTGCGTCAGCCTTATGGATAACCTTGTGGCTTAGAGGTCAGTCAGAAACAACCTGGTATTTGAGCATATGACATCATCTTTGCTTTACACATCAGTCATATGTCAGGAAAATTATTTGAGATTAGGGACAAAAACTTGTAACTTCACATTAGAACATTACATGAATAGTGGTTTTGTCATTTAAATTGTCCCTTTTAAACACATGTTAAAACTTGGAATGATGTGATACAAAGAATTGCCAGAATGTGTAATGACAATTTATTTGTTGAAAAACCTTAAATATTTTGGGAAATCCGATGAATCAATTGTATAAAGAATATAGATCTGGCATATTTTCTGAGGGTCCATGATTTCCAGCACTAATTTATTTACTATTTTAAGGATTATTTCTGGTTGACCGAAGCACAAGGCTATGCTTCGTTAGAGAACAAAAAGCAATCACTTGACATTCAACACTTGACATTCAACACTTGACATTCAACACTTGACATTCAACACTTGACATTCAACACTTGACATTCAACACTTGACATTCAACACTTGACATTCAACACTTGACATTCAACACTTGACATTCAACACTTGACATTCAACACTTGACATTCAACACTTGACATTCAACACTTGACATTCAACACTTGACATTCAACACTTGACATTCAACACTTGACATTCAACACTTGACATTCAACACTTGACATTCAACACTTGACATTCAACACTTGACATTCAACACTTGACATTCAACACTTGACATTCAACACTTGACATTCAACACTTGACATTCAACACTTGACATTCAACACTTGACATTCAAGGTGAGAAATTGTGAACCTTAGTGTTAATAGGGGAAATGCATAGCCACCATTTTGAATCCTGATTCGCATGGCATTATGGGACTAATCGAACAGTATAAAATCTATAGAAAACATGGGATATCTATCAGAGCTCTAATGTCAATATCCATGTGTTATACATGTTTCAATAACACAAGCTTCCATCATTCCCATCATGCATTTGGTTTTCATAGAACATTTATAAAAGCTGTGATATTCGTGAAAACATTTTTATAAAAATGTTCCTAGATATTTGTATGTCAGATTTCATCAAAATCCATCCCATGATGCACTGTACCAGACATGCGCAGTGGCACATGCAAGTCCCCTATTGTCTTTAAACTCGTCGGCATCATGTGGGTCAGATTTTCAGCAAATGTACAATTTGTCTTCAGCAATCCTCTCAAATAATCCAAAATTAAGACAAAAATGAAGTATAAAACTCAGTCCAACATAACCTAACAGATTGTTTGAATCAAGGCAATACCAAATATACTCAGATATACCTAGTATTGACCATTTTACAGTCTAATTTAGGAAAATTTACTAAATATGTAGAGCTGCCAAATTTACATTTTCTGAAAATCTGACCGATGTATCAAACTCTATGCGTAGCCAAACCCATAATTAGGTCTTCCATATGGAACCCTCATTTGCCTTGCATAGAGGCCGAAGCCATACAGAGATGTCTTCTGTGCAGGGTGCATGGCCATTGATTGTTGGGGTGAGATTGCAGGGTGCATGGCCATTGATTGATGGGGTGAGAAGGGGCTGATTCTTGGCAGGCCGGCAGGTCGCGATATCCTGGTGATCACAACAATTATAATTATGATCAAGACCACGCCCCCGGTCACCGATAGACCAATGATGAGCGTTTCTTGTGAGGTGAGGACAGGTTCAGGAGGAGGAGGAGGAGGTGGTGGAGCAAGTCGAGTTGGCGGTGGTGGAGGTGGGTCGGCAGTTTGTGGTCTGAAAGATGAATGATAAGGTGAGTGATATGTGATGTGTCTCAGGAAAATGAGTCATAAGTCGCAAAAAATAGATTTTGAGATATCATTATATTTGAAAAGATGACATCAAGCCGATTCCAATGATAGTTAGTAAACAGTCTAATAAACTAATGAGTATTTCTAGATTTTAAGTTTGATATTTTTGTTTTAGAAAAAAAACTTCCAATATTTCTGTGGGTCAATAAACAGTAAAGTAACTAAATGTAGTCCATATGAGGACCTTTAAAACGAAAGGATATATTACGTACATTGTCCTGAAATTTGATACCTCGATTGATATACCTCTAAGTGATAAACCCTCCAAAAATTAGAACTTTCCAATAATGTGATCTTGTGAAAAAAATACTTTGAAAAATATCAATTTTGCGACTTATGACTCATTTTCCTGAAACACATCACATATAAATCAACTTTCACAACATGGCACCAAGATGTAATGACCCTTGGTTAGCGTTGAGAAGGAGAACAACAAGAGCGAATCTAGCTTGTAATTACTCTGTTTAATAAACGATTGACATTTGACACAGGTGAAATGTGATCTGTTTTAGGAAAATGAAAATTTGGATTTTGAGATATCACCATATTTGAAAATAGGAGATCAAGGTGATTCCAATGATAATAAACACTAGGACACCTATGAGTACACAATAAGTATTTCTATATTTTAAATTTGATAATTTTATTTTGAAAAAGAAAATGTTTGAAATGTTTTTGGATGGGTGATTATCAGTAAAGTTACTAAATATGCTCTATGTGAAGGCCTTCAAAACGCAGGGATATACTTAATACAATATCCTGAAATTTGTTACATGGATTTATAGGACTATAAGTGCCAAAGCCTAAAAAAATCAGAACATTGCAATAAAGAGATCTTGTGAAAATATCCCTTTTGAAAAATATCACTTTTGCGAGTTGTGACTCATTTTCCTAAAACACATCACAAATGATAACATAAGAATAAAGGTGTTGGATGTAGTAACATAAAGGTATAAGGAAGTAAAGGAGAATAAAATGCAGTTTACAAGACTCTTGCTGCCACCTTGTGGACAACATACACATACTACTTGTGCATAATAATGCGCACAATGCGCGTGAAATGCTTGTGCAGCATGCGCGTGCATTTAATCATATATTATAATATGTGTAATTATTATACACGCATTCAATACTGAGGCCCCGACAGCCGCACATTACTTGTAACGTGGTATTGGACTAGTACATTACCAGCTCGTTGTCATGGCGACGCAAATTTGGTGGCGCAAGATTGCGTACTTGGGGCAGACTAATAAACCCCCAAATGGGGATCTGTATCACCGAGTATAGATAGAAATAAAGAAAAAAGAAATGGCTGTAGTGTAGATATTGAAAAGGATATGTTTATACAAGACTTGATTTGATAGCATTTGTGAAGGTCAGCTGTACTTTTTCTGAATTTTAACAATGAAGCTTAACCAGGGGATGCTGCTTAACTGGGGGATTATACTTAACTATGCTTAACCAGGGGATGTTGCTTAACTATGCTTAACTAGGGGATGCTGCTTAACTATGCTTAACCAGGGGATGATGCTTAACCAGGGGATGCTGCTTAACTATGCCTAACCAGGGGATGCTGCTTAACCAGGGGATGCTGCTTAACCAGGGGATGCTGCTTAACCAGGGGATGCTGCTTAACCAGGGGATGATGCTTAACCAGGGGATGATGCTTAACTATGCTTAACCAGGGGATGATGCTTAACCAGGGGATGATGCTTAACTATGCTTAACCAGGGGATGATGCTTAACCATGCTTAACCAGGGGATGCTGCTTAACCATGCTTAACCAGGGGATGTTGCTTAACTATGCTTAACCAGGGGATGATGCTTAACCAGGGGATGATGCTTAACTATGCTTAACCAGGGGATGATGCTTAACCAGGGGATGCTGCTTAACTATGCTTAACCAGGGGATGATGCTTAGCTATGCTTAACCAGGGGATGATGCTTAACCAGGGGATGCTGCTTAACTATGCTTAACCAGGGGATGCTGCTGAACTATGCTTAACCAGGGGATGATGCTTAACTATGCTTAACCAGGGGATGATGCTTAACCAGGGGATGATGCTTAACTATGCTTAACCAGGGGATGATACTTAACTATGCTTAACCAGGGGATGATGCTTAACCATGCTTAACCAGGGGATGCTGCTTAACCATGCTTAACCAGGGGATGTTGCTTAACTATGCTTAACCAGGGGATGATGCTTAACCAGGGGATGATGCTTAACTATGCTTAACCAGGGGATGCTGCTTAACCAGGCGATGCTGCTTAACTATGCTTAACCAGGGGATGCTGCTTAACTATGCTTAACCAGGGGATGCTGCTTAACTATGCTTAACCAGGGGATGATGCTTAACCAGGGGATGATGCTTAACCAGGGGATGCTGCTTAACTATGCTTAACCAGGGGATGCTACTTAACTATGCTTAACCAGGGGATGCTGCTTAACCATGCTTAACCAGGGGATGCTGCTTAACCAGGGGATGCTGCTTAACTATACTTAACCAGGGGATGCTGCTTAACCAGGGGATGCTGCTTAACTATGGTTAACCAGGGGCAACTGCTTGGTATATGCTGTAGCAGTGGCTCTTCCACCATGTGTGTAGTTATCATGAATAAGCACATGTACATGAGGTGATCATGTAAGTAAGTAAGGAGGGAATACATACCTGCACACTGCTCTATCATTGATGACGTCACAGATTTGATTAGGGCATAGGTTGAGACAAGGATTTGGGGCAGGCACCACTGCAAAACAAGGAACATATTATATATAATATTTTTAGTATATATAGCGAGAATGGAACGAGCCACCAATAATCGAAAATTTATTGGACGAGATTCATCTGCATTTGCACAATGCCGTAGGCAGAGTGCTTATGTGGACGAAACAAGTCCAATAAATTTTCAATTATTGCAGGTGAGTTCTATTCTATATTTATTATATGGGCATACAACTTGATGTGTAAAATCTGAAAAAAGTAGCCGACTTGGTGACAAAGTAGTTCATATAGTATGCATACTATATGAATATTTCCATAGCACCCAACTTATAGCACCTCTCATAAGGAATGCGCATATATAATAAACTAAGCATTTGTAATCAAGTATGTTCTAACTTAGCATGTATTGATTTGTAGAATAAATGACCATAGCTCCATTGAATGTTTTGACGGAAAGAACCGATACCGGAACGATTGTATTTCTATGCAATTTCTAACAAAAATCCTTAGGCTGGTGAACCTTTAAGGGTGGATCTCGCCACCCGTCTCCACCTTCAGAACCAGCACAAGAATAACAACATTACAATTAAAACTTCATAAATTCTGTAGGCCTGTCTACTCTGGGGTAAGTTTTTTAACCTTACCGGCAGTCTCAATTAGTTCCTTAGCGCTTTTACTCATATGAATTCATGTACCAAATGTCAGGATATTGTATTAAATGTATCCTTGTGTTTTAGTAGTAATTGTCCACCCAGAAATATTGGAAACTATTTTTTCAAAAATAAAGATATCGAACTTCAAATATAGTAATACCTATTAGAGTAGTATACTGTTTACTATCATTAGAATCCGCTTGATCTCATCGTTTCAAATATGATGGTATCTCAAAATCCATTTTTTGCGACTTGTGACTCATTTTCCTGAACACATCCCATTTGAGTACCCACCTTTTTTATTTTGACAATTATCTCCATCGTATTCCGCGGTACAGACACATAAGCACACCTGCGTCCGGGTGTTGATTACACTGATTCCCTTATTATAGCAGTCCAGATAGGAACAATCTCTTTCTGTGAAATAATCAGAAGAAATTAAATTAATGAAAAACAATTAAAATTTGATAATGTAAAAATTTAAAAAATTATAAGAAATGTTTGCATTAATACAAATTTACTGGTATAGCTAAATATAAATAAAATATAAAGCTATAATCTAGATTTCAAAAATTGATTATGTAATTTTGATTATAAAAAGGATTTTATTAAAAACCCTTTCCCTAACAGACTGTATAAGTACATAAGTACAATGTTAACTAGAAAGTAAATACTAGTACCAACACATTGGTAATAATAAATTTCAATGATATGTGTTGTGTTTCAGGAAAATGAGTCACAAGTCCCAAATTGATATTTTCCAAAGTGTTTTTTTCACAAGATCTCATTATTGGAATGTTCTAATTTTTGGTGGGTTGATCACTTATAGCTACATCAATCGATTTATCAAATTTAAGAACAATCTATGTAATATATCCTTTCGTTTTGAAGGTCCTCATATGGACTACATTTAGTTACTTTACTGTTTATTGACCCCAAGAAATATTGGAAACTTTTTTTTCAAAAACGAAAACATCAAACTTAAAATCTAGAAATATTTATTAGATTATTAGACTGTTTACTATCATTGGAATCGGCTTGATCTCATCTTTTCAAATATAGTGATATCTCATAATCCATTTTTTGCGACTTATGACTCATTTTCCTAAAACGGATCACATATTTGAAGAAATAATACTTAATATTTTATTCAATATGAAGATTCGAATAAAAATTCCATAATAATAATGTATGCATGAATTATAAAACAAAGAGTTAATGAAGAATATATCTTTCGGAATTCAAGTAAATGTAAATTTAAACTTTACCTACTCACTGATTTTGATTATGTAACTACATGGTCATTACATTATGTCTTTCTCATATTATAATATTATTTAAAAGGAATACCAGGAAGATCTCAGCGTAGACAGTACATTGAGAGGGGCCATTCCTCTTCAGTATTTCATTATAACAGAAATGTATATATATGTTTATTGAATAAAAATTGTTGTATAAAATGGGTTTCGTACCTTGACAGTTATCTCCTTTGTAGCCCTGTGGACAGGAGCACTGATAATCATTTTCATCCCTTATGTCCACGCAGGTTCCTGGTCCGCATGGTGAACTCAAACATCGGGGTACTTTAATTAAAGAACATGTACAAATTAGCATTAAATTCTTTGAAACAGTAGAACCGGAATATATGGGTGGAGTCACCAGAAAATGCACAATTCACTTTCAGAAATCCTCTCAAATAATCCAAAATACAGACGAAAATAAAGTTTAGAAGACAGTTCAACCTAACCAAACAGATTGCTAGAATCAATGCAATGCCGAATATACCCGAATTTACCTAGTATTGACCAAATAGCAGCATAATTTAGCAAAATTTACTAAATGTGTAGAGCTGCCAGTTGTACATTTTCTGAAAATCTGACCCATATACAAATGTAACAACTCCAAACACAAAATAGTAAACTAATTCTCAACACTTACGAAGTTCACAGTCGTCACCATAGTAGTCACCTTCACATACACAGTGGTATTGAGGGAGGTCTGGTAGCTCCACACACGTCCCACTGTTCTTGCATGTATTTAACTTGCACATTCTGGTATCTATAAAGTATATAAATCACATCTACCAACAAGTCATCACCGTTTTGTGGGCTGTATCATCGTTTGGATCAATCTGTGTAGCTTGTAATGCTGAAGTACCATTTGGATTAATATCCATTGGTTCTGACCAATTGACAAAGCCACGATAATAAACTTATGATGTGTGTCAAATACAGGGGTACTTGAAAGACCTGTACACATTACTGAAAATGCTCCTATTTGTGATACGTTTTAGGAAAATGAGTCGTAAGTCGCAGAATATGGTCTTTGAGATATCACCATATTTGGAAAGAGGAGATTAAGGTGATTCCAATGATGGTAAACACTAAGACACCTAATAACTATTTCTATATTTTAAGTTTCATTTTTCTATTTTTGAAAAAAATAAGTTTGCAATGTTTCTGGATGGATAATTACCAGTAAAATAACTAAATATATTCTATACGAAGGCCTTTAAAATGCAAGGATAGATTTAATGCAATGTCTCGAAATTTGTTACATGGATTTATATTACCATAAGTGCTAAACTCTCTAAAATTCAGAACATTTCAATGAAGAGATCTTGTGAAAAAAACACTTTGAAAAATATCAATTTTGCGACTTATGACTCACTTTCCTGAAACATCACATTTAAATAAATAAGGTAGCTAGTGTTTGCTCAGTTTGCATGTGGTAACTTCATGAACTAAGGTGCGTGATGGAAGGTACAGGGGGGGGATCTGGTAAAGAAACTTACAATAATAAACTAAATACTTTTCATTAATTTCAATAAAATTTCAGCCATGTTAGGTTTTGTTTTGCAATATTTTTAATGTTAAAATTTCCAAATTCAAATCATTTGTGTATGTGATATTATGATACTCTAGCATACTCTGTTGTTGACTTACCCTATTCACAATAAAAAAAGAATGGGGTGGTGGGGGTAACTTGGTTGACTTACCCAGTTTATAATAAAAAGAATGGGGTGGTGGGGGTAACTTGGTTGACTTACCCAGTTCACAATAAAAAGAATGGGGTGATGGGGGTAACTTGATTGACTTACCCAGTTCACAATAAAAAGAATGGGGTGGTTGGGGTAACTTGGTTGACTTACCCAGTTCACAATAAAAAGAATGGGGTGGTGGGGGTAACTTACCCCGTTCACAATAAAAAAGAGTAGGTGAAAACTTACCCAGTTCACAGTTGGGACCTTGTACTTTCGCAGGGCAGGAACAGGTGTACTCATTGTCTCCATCAAAGCATGTTCCTCCGTTCTTACAGGGATTAGTTGTACCACACTCATCAATATCTGTAAATTACATGTGAAGAAAGTTGAGAATTCAAGGTCAGTTTAGATTACAAGGTCACGTGCCTGTGTTTATGCAATAGCAGTCACACTGAGGTACACACCTTCACTGGTAAGGAAGGAAACCTCATTTTGAAACTTGAATATAGTCTTTAATCGCCGTTTGTTGGGATGTTACTGTCATTAACAACAAAGAAATTGAACTAGTGGAAAGGCTAGTGGTCGCCCGGAACCAGATGTCCACCGCTAGTAGGCGTAGACCTAATAAGTATTTCTATGTTTTGAGTTTGATATTTGTATTTTCGAAAAACTTGTTTGCAATATTTTTGGATGGACATTTACTAGTAAAGTAGCTAAATATACTCTACAAGATGACCTTAGAAATGCATGGATATATTTAAAGAACTGTCTTAAAATTTAGTACATGTATTCATGGTACCACAGGGACTAGATAACCCACAGATCAAAACATTTCAACAAATAAATCCTGTGAATAAATCATTTTGAAAAATATAAATTTTGAGACTAATGACTCATTTTCCTGAAATACATCATCTCTTATCAATACATACTGTCTTGGCAGCGGTCGCCCTCATAGCCAGATGGACAAGCACATTCCCATTCAGACTCATCATTGGTGTAGCACGTTCCTCCATTGTAGCAGGGGTTGGGGGCACAATCATTCACCTCTGAAGTGGAAAATAGTGTTATACTGGGGTCAGATTTTTTTTAAAAAATGTACAATTGGCAGCTGTACACATTCAGTAATCTGCTGAATTCTGCTGCAATTTGGCCAATATTAGGTAAATTCGAGTATATTTGGCATTGCAGTATTGTGGATTAAATATGGATTAATATATTGTTATTGACGCCGATATGTTCATGCAAGTCCGCTTTGTAACCTAGACATATATTCTTTTATTTTATCGTAGGTAATAGTTTGAGTAAATACTTGGTATTTTATTCATCAATCGAAACCAACAGGAAATCTTCATCATCTAAGTTCATCAGATGCGGACAAAAGGGCTTTTGTACCAAAATGTTAATCGCCCTCGACGGTGTGGATTTGTTGACAAATTGAATAAAGATGTTTTAAAAAGAAAAAAATAGATTGTTATTGACGTATTGTGACTGTGGATTAATTGTGGATATTGGATTGTGCAGAAAACCATGGTAATTTGTAGGCCTATGGGAGTTACACCCGTGAGTCTACGTCACAATTATGTTTCACTGTATTGTTTGACTTGCTGTATAAACATCCTAAGTTCTTTTTAAATGCCAAAACCCCTGGCGGAGAGCTTTGGTTTGAGGGTGTGGTTGTAGTTTGTACCGCAACTGGGTCAAATTCTCAGAAAATGTACAATTTACCTTCACCAATTCTCAAATAATTTAAATTTCAGACAAAAATAAAGTTCAAAATACAGTTCAACCTAACCAAACACATTGATAGAAACAATGCCAAATATACTCCAATTTACCTAGTATTGGCCAAATTGCAGCAGAATTTAGCAGAATTTACTAGATGTATACAGCTGCCAGTTGTACATTTTCTGAAAATTTGACCCAAGTTCCACACCTGGGTCACGATCCAAACCCAGTCCTGTCCAGAAAGCCACATTCCTCGAGCATTGCAGTTCACCATACATAATGATAAGCTTAACCACAAGGCTAAGACTAAGGCTAAAAGTGTTAAAAAGTTAGGGGGTCATTAGGGCTTTCTACTACAGACTGAACCTGCAATTAAATCCCAGACAAATGCCTTAACGGCAAACCAGAATTCATGGAAGACATTAACCCCGCAATAAAGGCATGACGAATGTCACAGGGAATTGGGGCAAGAGAGGAACATGGGAGGGAGGGGAGGGAGGAAGGGAGGGAGAGAGGGGAGGGAGGAGAGAGAGGAGTGGGAGGAGAGAGAGGAGTGGGAGGAGTGGGAGGGGTGGGTGACGAGTTAGGAAATGTGGGTGGCAAAACAGGTGAAAAAAACTAACGCATCAAGGCGTGTCCAAAGCAGGCAACAGGGGGAATTGGAGCGCGAGAGGAAACAAGGGTGTTTGTGCAGGTGCTTCAAAACCAGAACAACAATTGTGTAATATGTATATTATAATATATCTCATTCGAAGTTTCGTTCTTTGATCTGCAGGGCATATGAGTGATGTGTATCTGATGTATATTTGATGAAAATAATATTGTTTTATCTCACTAAGATAGACACACACTCACTGTAATAGATCACATCCCATCGAAACTCACCTCTCATAATCTGTTTACTGTTAACTCATTAATCATCACATAACATCCAATTTCATACTGTTGTAAACTGTACTTATTATTATTATTTGTTATTATCATCTCTTAAGTTATAATTGTTATCGTTGAAACAAATCCAAAGCAAATCCAGGTTCCAGGCACTCTTTGGAAGACCTGGTTGCCAGGGAAACTATTTTCTGTAACCAGACATAGAGCCACCTCTGTAAGCAAGACCTTACAAATAAAGAATCTTTGAATTGAATTAAAAATATAAAGTCTATTTTCTGTTAAAGTTTTTTTAAAGTATTTTTTTTTAGAATGTCATTGCTCTGAAAATAACGTATTGATCTAGAGTGATTTACGCATAGTGCGTATTTCACTAGTGAGTTATGTGGTGTTGTCATGGCAACCACTCTGGGTTTTTTACTAGGATTGCTGCTGAAATTCAAATTTATGGCTCAATTTGTTTTTCTATATTTTCATATTGAAAGCATTATAATATATATGTTAAATAACTCGCTAGTCGCTTAGAATATTGCACAAATTGCCTTATGGGTCAAATTTTCAGAAAATGTACAATTTACCTTCACCAATTCTCTCAAATAATTCAAATTTCAGACAAAAAAAAGTTCCAAATACAGTTCAACCTAACCAAACACATTGATAGAAACAATGCAATGCCAAATATACTCGAATTTACCTAGTATTGGCCAAATTGCAGCAGAATTTAGCAGAATTTTCTAAATGTATACAGCTACCAATTGTACATTTTCTGAAAATCTGACCCTTATACAATATTCACGTTCCTTGAACCAATTGACTCGTTAGTTAACCGGTACATAAATGGTGACATGAAAGTAAAAATTACATACCAATTACATACCAATTAAAACAAAATTATGTATAATTAGAGATAGATTTGGAAAACAAACACAATTAAGTAGAGTTAGAGGTAAATATGGATAACGATAGATGTTGCATACATCTGTTCTTTTATATGTGTTTTGATGAGATTTCTTTTTAAAGGTTTTATTTCATGAAAATTTGGCAAATGTGATGGGTTTCATTCGGTGAATCAAGAAGAGAAGTTAATATATATATATGTGATGTGTTCCAGTAAAATGAGTCACAAGTCGCAAAATTGATATTTTTTAAAGGTTTTTTTTTTACAAGATCTCTTAATTGAAATGTTCTGATATTTATAGGGTTTAGCACATGTAGTCATATAAATCCATGTAACAAATTTCGGGACATTGTATTAAATATATCTTTGCGTTTTGAAGGCATTTGTATGGAGTATATTTAGTAACTTTACTGGTAATTACCCACCCGGAAACATTGCAAACTACTTTTCTTTTCAAAGATAGAAATATAAAACTTAAAATATGAAAATACTTATTAGGTGTTCTAGTGTTTACTATCATTGGAATCATCTTAATGATCTCTTTTCAATTATGGCGATATCTCAAAATTCATATTTGCGACTTATGACTCATTTTCCTAAAATGGATCATAATTAACTTCGGGACAGGTAAATTCCAGTTGAAATATATACATTGCATTTATTTGTCTAATTATTGTCTCATGGAAAGTTGATAATTAAATGGTAAAAATAAGGTAGTAAGAATTTAATAATGCACCGAGAATTTAATAATGTACACTCCTTCCGCCGACACCAGAGGTGTATTCTGGATTTATTCCACCCTTTTAGATACTAAAATTATGATAATTAACGAAAAGAAACAATTCTAAAACATTAATGTTCAAGAAAAAGTATGTCTTATCATTTTTTCCTCTCAAAATCCTGTGCGCACAAAAAGTAGTCCCTCTCATTGACAGTCAGGCTAGCCCTAGGTTAAGGAACTGTCATCTTCGATCATGGATTTTCATTCTGAGGCAGAAAGCCGACAGGACATTGACTTTGAACTTTGGAACTTTGAACTTTCACCTACATAAGTCGGTATATACTTCAATAATGTTGATTGCATTATATGTATTGACTGTAAATATTACACTATCAGTATTATAGCATGAGCTGGAAGTTAAACTATAGTAAATTTGCTATTTGAACGTTCTGAATCGGACAGGATTATGTACATCCCGATGTGATGTAAAAATGATATTAATAACCTAGGATACCCCAGGAAGATCTCCAATGTGGAGAGGCTGGCGTCTTTTTCTGAATTAAGATGTAACTGATCGACTCAGAATAAAAATACAATATATATATATATTTTTAATTTATAAGAATTTAGTACATGTGTAGATGCGCGGATTTGTCCCGAGCCATGGGGTGGGTGAAAGACCTTTAGGGGTCAGATTTTCAGAAAATGTACAATAAGCAGCTGTGAACATTTAGTAAATTCTGCAAAATTAGACTGCAATTTGGTCAATACTAGGTAAGTTCGAGTATATTCTGCGTGGCATTGATTCTAACAATCAGTTTGGTTAGGTTGAACTGTATATTGAACTTTATTTTCGTCTGAAATTTGGGTTTTTGATAAGATTGGTGAAGTTGAATTGTACATTTTCTGAAAATCTGACCCTTATGTACCAGGCCTTGGGATGTTCAACAGACCATAGTTACACATAGTTACAAGGGCGTGTTGACCCACACCCTTGTAACTATGTTAATGAAACTATGTCAATAAAACTTTCAGAAAATGTATAATCGGCCTTCACTAATTCTCTCCAATAACCAAAATTTAAGACACAAATGAGCTTCAAAATCCAGTTTAATAAAGCAGAACACATATGTGATTCGTTTTAGGAAAATGAGTCATAAGTCGCAAAAAATTGATTTTGAGATATCACCATATTTGAAAAGAGGAGATGAAGCCGATTCCAATGATAGTAAACACTAGGATATATAATAAGTATTTCTATATTTTAAGTTTGAGATTTTTATTTTTGAAAAAAAAAGTTTGCAATGTTTCCGGATGGGTAATTACCAGTAAAGTAACTTAAAATACTCCATACGAAGGCCTTCAAACCACAAGAATATTTCTAATACATGTCCTGAAATTTGTTACACGGATTTATATGACTATAAGTGCTAAACCCTCTAAAAATTAGAACATTTCAATAAAGAGATCTTGTGATAAAAACGCTTTGAAAAATATCAATTTTGCGACTTATGACTTATTTTCCTGGAACACATCACATATTTTAAAACAACATAATTCGAAATATACTCAGATATAACTGGTATTTATCATGTTCCAGCCTAATTTAGCATATTTTACTAAATATGTAGAGCTGCCAATTGTTCATTTTTTCACGACCTGACTGGTATAGAGCTTTTCCAACATTCAAATTCAACCGAATTTTGAAAAAGAAATATGTACTCTTTATTTATGTAAATTTAAATAAGGGACAAAGTTAATTAAAACATGATGTATAGTATAAGTTCAAGACATAAATATCCTATTCATGAAACAATATACATATGGTTCAGATTTCCAGAAAATGTACAATTGGCAGCTGTATACATTTAGTAAATTCTGCTACATTAGCTGCAATTTAGCAAATACTAGTTACATTCGAGTATTTCCGGCATTGCATAGATTCTAGCAATATGTTTGGTTAGGTTGAACTGTATTTTGAACTTTATTTTCGTCTGAAATTTGGATTATTTGAGAAGATTGTTGAATGTGAATTGTACATTTTCTGGCGACTTCACCCATATACGTATACACCATCACTTATCACCATCACTGTTTATAACGAACTTGTACAGTATGTGGGTCAGATCTTCATAAAATGTACAATTCGCTTTCACCAATCCTCTCAAATGACCCACATTTAAGACTGAAATGGGCTTCAAAATGCAGTTCAACATAGCAAAACAGATAATTTGAATCAACGCGACATCAAATATATTCAGATATACCCGGTATTCATCGTTTTTCAGCAGAATTTAACAGAATTTCCTAAAAATGTGTAGAGCCGCCAATTGTGCACTTTCTGATGATCTGACCCAGTAATTAAATAATACGGGGTAACTGCACGTATTTGTAAAACAAAAGAGTTTAAAGATTATGAAGCACAACATATTGTAACTGCTGAAACGTATTTAAAACTTTAATTTATGGGCGATCAGGATGATTCCAACAAAGATATGAGTCAGATTTTCAGAAAATGTACAATTGACAGCTGTATACACTTAGAAAATTGTGCTAAATTAGGCTGCAATTTGGTCAATAGGGCCTACTAGGTAAATTCGAGTATATTAGGCATTGTATTGATTCTAGCAATCTGTTTGGTTAGGTTGAACTGTCTTTTAAACTTTATTTTCGTCTGAAATTTGGATTATTTGAGGGGATTTGTGAAAGTGAATTGTACATTTTCTGGTGACTCCACCCATATGGCATTTTTGGCAAATTGCCAATATCTACAGGTACCTTGGAAACTGTTTTTCAGCTAAATCTGGCTAGTAGCATATAGTAATTCTGGAACTTTACACCAATGTTGGTGTCATGGGGCGACTCCACTAGAGAAAAAAACGGCGACGACAAATTTTGTTGATGCCCACTAATTTGTTCTAACAAATATCCATACAGAAACAACAGTTTCCAGAGAATGTGGCAACACATCTGACACTCCGCCATTTGCGTTTTCATTGCAAACACGAAATGAACTGTTGTTAGTGGGCAACAAGAAAATTTGTCACCGCCGTTTTTCCTCTATAGTGAAGTTCCGCTAATAGCACAGAAAACAATCGTGTAATGCTGAATTCTGGATATGTAATAGAGGACAACTCAATATATGGGTCAGGTTTTCAGACAATGTACAATTCACCTTCACCAATCCTCTCAAATAACCCAAATTCCAGATACAAATTAAGTTCAAAATACAGTTCAACCTAACCAAACAGATTGCTAGAATCAATGCAATGCCAAATATACTCAAATTTACATAGTATTGACCACATTGCAGCCTAATCTAGCAGAATTTACTAAATGTATACAGCTGCCAATTGTACATTTTCTGAAAATCTGACCCATATCCTGAAAGTTGTACTAGATTTATTGCTGTTTTTGTGAAATAATTAGCTCTACCCAGTAAACGAAGCGACCCAGCTGCAGCAGAAGACCTGCCTCCGCCCACATAAGGCCAAAAAAATATAGGTGTGTTTCCGATTTATCTGGCTGAAAACTAGGTTGGGAGGGGTGGTAATTTATTTTTTTTTTGTTAATTTTTTTTGTTGGAAACCACCTCCCAGGAACTGAAAAAAATGTCTTTTTCATAACAATAGTTGTTTTGAACATGGGAAATGTGCCTTTTGACAGTTTTGGGTTAGGAAAACCCGTTTTTCTGCTTTTATAAGTTTTTTTTGTCAAAAAATCCAAAAAAAGTAAGATATGATGGGGAAAAAATCAGGTATGGTAAAAAATATTTTAGGTAGGGTAAGGTTTTTCTAGGTAGGGGGGGGGGGGGTAAACCGGAAACACACCTATTTTTTTTTGCCTAACCATGACTTTTCTGTACCAACAGCTCAGTCCAATTATTTAGGATCTGCATGGGTCAGTGCCTGCCAGAGTGCGTGCTGGGATGGAGTAAGTTCATCTCTTCTTTTTTTTAACAAATTTTTATTGACGTAATTTCCACAAAGTGATATGTCTCATTCATTCATTCGTCGTGAAAATCTAATATACAGAATCTCTTCAATTAATTTAATTACACTTTACATCATTTAATAATAACCTCATACTTTCATTTTCGACATTTTTTTTTGCCCAGTATAAACAAATCACATTAATCAATCCGCTAAGTCAAATAATAAAAGGATTATAAAAAACGGTTACATTTTCTTTCAAATATCCCTAGAACATAGCTTATTCTCACGCTATTCACTTTCTAAAGTGAGCAAACGAGCCCTCGCGAGTTTCATGACGTTCGAAATTGCTTGCTTCGAGATCTCTGACATACAAATATCCAGAAACATCTTTTAAGAAACTTTGGCAAGGATCTTCTCACGAATAACATTCTCTTTGGGCTGATAGCAAGTTTCTCTACCAACCGTTATATATTTTGTTTGTATTATTATTTCTTATTTTGGCAGTGATACAGATATCATGGCATCGGCGCAAGACGTTTTTCCTAACACCTGCCTTAGGAACTATACAATTTTTACATTTTTCACAGACATGCAATCATTTATTAGTATGTAATATGTAATTGTCCAAGATTCTTATCCTGTCTCTGCCCCCTCTGATCTCTAGACAATCTTATTCTAATTCCTCACGTTGACATTGCTAAGTCATTACCTCTTATTATATTACTTTATGTGATTCTATCTAACAACATACCCTATAAGGGTGAAATCGCCAGCAAATATACAATTCTCTGTAATAAACTGCATTTTGAAGCCCATTTCAGTCTTAAATGTGGGTCATTTGAGAGGATCGGTGAAGGCGAATTGTACATTTTCTGAAGATCTGACCCACATACTGTACAAGTTCATTATAAACAGTGATGCTGATAAGTGATGGTGTATAAGTATATGGATGAAGTCGCCAGAAAATGTACAATTCACATTCACCAATCCTCTCAAATAATCCAAATTTTAAAAGGAAATAAAGTTCAAAATACAATTCAACCTAACCAAACAGATTGCTAGAATCACTGCAATGCCAAATATACTCGAATTTACCTTGTGTTGACCGAATTGCAGCCTAATTTAGCAGAATTTATTGAATGTGTACAGCTGCCAATTGTACATTTTCTGAAAATCTGACCCATATTCTGTTACCCTGTTGTATTAAGCCCAATGAGGAGGGGTGGGGGGATGGGGGGCTAGTTCTGACGGTTGGTTTTTTCATTATATTTCTAGTAAAAGGATATTTAGATTGTCACAGTATACGAAACGGCCAGGAAATAACATAGATATGAAATAAGCTGTGGATGTATGCTAGAGAGTTTTTAATATGGACAAGAGAAAATTGAGATCTAATACTATGATGTTTCGAATAAGTACGATCGATAATTTAAGAGGTAATTTAGATACAATTTTCTGTTTATTTTATTTCGAGAGGCAACACCTGAGACCCATCCATGACGGACAGAGCGTATTTTTGTAATGTATTAAAAATTCTATTGGCCTTTACGAAATAAAATATAAAAAAAAATACATACACACCTAAATGTGTACATGGGTCAGATTTTCAAAAAATGTACAATTGGCGGCTCTACACATTTAGGAAATTCTCCTAAATTAGGCTTAAAAATGAAGAATACCGGGTATATCTGAGTATTTTTTATATCACATTGATTTAAAGTATCAGTTCTGTTATATTAAACTGCATTTTGAAGCTCATCTTTGTCTTATATGTGGGCTATTTGAGAGGATTGGTGAAGGTGAATTGTACATTTTTTGAAAATCTGACCCACTTACTGATATACAAAATATAATATATATCTCCCTTAGTGCTCCTAGTAAAACTTGAGTTATAAACTATCCAAAGCCATTCAATAGGGGATTTGCAAAGCCGCCATTTTGAATATAGATTCGTATGGAATTAAGGAACTAATGGTCCAGTCTAAGATATTCTAACCTATTCAATAAATTACCACAAGCTGGTAGAAACTGCCCCACCATTCCTGACCTCAAAATATACCTTGAACTAAACTTTTTCTCATACTCAGGGATGGAGGACCCAGCACAGCAAAATAACAGTCAGTGTAAAGTGATAGTTTTTCTCTCTCCCCAACACAAACTGCTGTTGCATTATTGTATTATTATATTACTGTTGCTGTAATTATAAAGATGGGCTAGTGTTCACCATAACGTTACCCGCAACTGTAAATACATAAAGGGAGTGCGGCCAGGAGGTGAGCCAGTGTTGACCAGAATTCTACTCACCGACTGGCTGCAACATCCCCATATATCTACATAAAACATACAGGTGTACTGTATCAAATCTTGGTCAAATATGATAAAGTGGGTAAACTACCTATAAACTAGAGGTAAAAGAAGAATTACCAGTAATTATGCTATACAAGGTAATTATCCACAAAATTACTGATCCAGGACCACAGACATACCCATATAATAATTCATTCAGATAAGTAGTGGGCTCCAGCACACACATGAAGGAGAGAACATATCTGATCTCCCTTCATGGCATGTAGCGTGCCAAGTTTATGGTTTTACTGTTTTATCTTATTTTATGTTATTACTACACATACTATCATATTAGTTTTTCATGCTAGTGTAGTCGCTGCATCTATCTATCAACTACTACTTTACTCTGTACTTGTTTAATAACGTAACATAATTACACTTTTCTCTCTGTATATGGGTCATATATGCAACGTGGATTGGCAGAAAGAGTAATTGATGGTATTTTTATTACTAGCTGGGAGGTAGGTATGCAGACAGTGTATGTTAAACAGCATCATTATTTTAATGTGTTTTCTTGATTCCTAGAGCCTAGTGTAGCAAGACACAGCCACAGTGGGTGGAAAACGAAAGTTCTTTTGTATTGAATTATTGCCCGTGACCCACTATCCTGATAAATAAATGAGCTCCATTGATTGTAACATTGATTGTGGGTCAGATTTTCAGAAAATGTACAATTGGCAGCTGTACACATTTAGTAAATTCTGCTAAATTTGGCTGCTATTTGGTCAATACTAGGTAAATTCGAGAATATTTTGCATTGCATTGATTCTAGCAAGCTGTTTGGTTAAATTGAACTGTATTTTGAACTTTATTTTCATCTGAAATTTGGATTATTTGAGAGGATTGGTGAAGCTGAATTGTACATTTTCTGGCGATTTCACCCTTGTACACTGTGCATGCCTGTCTATGATCCAACTGCCATTTTACAGATATTAGTTCTCTTCAAATTAATAAATAATAAAAGAATTTTCACCATAAATATACGGTAGATGGAGGGATATTTGTTTGGTTTAAGCGTTTATTATGTGATAACATTGCATCCTATCAGACTTTATTCCCAGTCTGTATTACATTAACTTGAATCAAACCTCTGCCTCTTCCTCCTCCTCCTCCTACTTTAATTTTACTGCCTCATGTATGTATGTATGTATTTATGTATGTTCTTTGCTTTAACCCTCTACATGCTAGTATCCAACAATGTATACACATAAATTTGCTCAGCATATCCCATCTACACTGAGCATCGATATATGTTTAAATTTAGTTGAGCATGTTGTATACTCTGTCTCCTTCTTACGCGTGGTGCTTCTTGCACAAAAATTCGATATCTAGTACACCAACATCTGCAAAGCCCACCCGAGTGTCGTCGACCTTGGTTGTTTTGTAACCTTTGCACTATTAAAACAAATTAATACGGTAGGGCTTTAAATCCTCCCTATGTAGGGAGATCAGTACCCACCGACAGTGTCATTTCTTAAATTGTCAAATAAAAGTTTCAACAACAACAACAACAACAAGGTGAACATTGATAATGAAATATTAATAAAAGAAAAAAGAGAGCTCCTTCAGATTCATCATACATGCTGAGAAATGTTAGATCAATCAGATTGAACTCTAGCTAAGTACAAATAGGTCTTAACACCGACATACAAAACATGGCCTGTCATGAATCTGACACTGTCCCGGGTGTATGGTTCTATCAATTCTTTATTTTTATCCTTTCCATTATTACTGAACGCTTGCGGTGAAATAATCAAGTGGTTAATGATTATTACTTTATTTGTAGAATTTTTCTATTTATTTTTCAAAGAACTTTTTCTATAATTGTTTAAAGCAGCTTTTCTGTGAATAGTGTACCTGTTGCATAATGTCTAGCTGAATAAAAATCGTAAAACAAACAAACAACAGAAATACAGTGAAGACAGTAAAAAACAAAGTAAATGGCTAAAAACATTCATACTTTACATGAAGAAGAAAAAGAAAAAGAAATAGCACAAACATACTCATTCAAGATTACCGGTTTAACCCAAGAATTATCTAACTGATTGCTCATAAATCCCATCATGGTATTTGAAATATAAATTGATTTAATATAATTTGGGAAGATAAAGTACTCACCAATCGAACAGTTCTTGCCGGTGTAGTCTTTGGTGCAAGCACAGTAGTAATCCCCAACTTGGTCCAAACAAGTTCCTCCATTTTCACATGGATCAGGCTCACACTCATCTTTTACTGAAACAATTAATTATTCAAAATCAAACAAATGGATTTCGAGATAAAAAGAAAAAAAAAAGAAATAGATAAATAAATGAAATAAATAAATAGATAAAAAAAAAAAAAAAAAAAAATGAATTAAATAAATAAATAATAATTAAATAGATAAATAAATGAACAAATAAATAAAAAGAAATCTTTGAAAGGAAGAGATTAAGTGGATTCCAACGATGTTAACATCGGGCAAATCTAAAAGGTATTTATAATGTGTTGGGTCACCAAATAAAAAAATCCCAAATTAAACATTATTCATGGTTACTCACCTCTACCACCCTTCAAACTGTATATGACTCTTTAAATAGTCAGGAGCCTTCACCTTTTTTTCGTTCTCTTTTTTCCATTTTGTAATTTAAATTCACCTCGCCTCTCTTTCATTTATTCACCTATCCATTGTTATTTCCTGTTGCGAATCCTAACCGATACTATCATAGTAATTTGGTGACTTCTTGTAATAATTTACTTAAAATGCATTCATAATCACCCTCGCTTGTTTAATCAGAATTGCTTTTCAGGGCCTGACGAAAACCACTCCTGAGTGAGACTGTGTGTGTATACTTGAATAAAGAAATGTGTACAAAAAAAAACTAAAAAGACTGGTTTGGTTTCAGTTGCGCTGCCTCTTATTTGATGTATATGTTATACAGGTTATGCCAAAGTAGTTTCAAGGGCAATTTCCTTCAGTAATTTCAACAGCACAGACCTGTGTGTAATGTAATTTATTTGTGTATTTTGAACTTCTTGCACCAGTATGATCTGATACTTCATTTTTACAGTAGAGGGAAGGGGGCTCGCTGTATTATCGGGGAGGCTGCTTAAATAATTGATGTAATTAATGAAAGAGCATAATAAACTTGATTGTTGATTTATTTGGATTCTCGAGCTTTCGGGCGACTTGCCCTTCTTCAGGAGTTGATGATCAATTGTCTATTTTTGTTTAAACCGCGTCAAGCTGTTGAAGTTTGAAATGGATATACTTTTCATTGGTGATATATTGTTTACACTTCAACCACATGAGTTTGTCCACATATGTTTTCTGTTGTTTGTCATAAATGGAGAGTCTTTAATGTTAAATGAACGTAATGAAGTTCATGGTTTCTAGATCTAGATGTTTCTGTAATTTTTCATTTCAAATAAAACGTACCGCCATTGCGGGATTTTGGCATTAATCAACTATTGGTCAATGTCTATATTTGTGATGTGTCTCAGGAAAATGAGTCATAAGTCGCAAAAAAAAGATTTTGAGATATTGTCATATTTGAAAAGATGAAATCAAGCCGATTCCAATGATAGTAAACAGTCTAATAATCTAATAAATATTTCTAGATTTTAATTTTCATATTTTCGTTTTTGAAAAAAAAAGTTTCCAATATTTTGGGGGTAAATAAACAGTAAAGTAAGTAAATGTAGTCCATATGATGACCTTTAAAATGAAACGATATATTACATAGATTGTCCTGAAATTTGAGACATCGTTTGATATAGATATGAGTAATAAACCCTCTAAAAATTAGAACATTCCAATAATGTGATCTTGTGAAAAAAAAACACTTTGACAAATATTAATTTTGCGACTTATGACTCATTTTTCTGAAACACATCACATTTATTTTAGGGTGAAATTCTAGAAAGGCAATCTTACCAGAAATATGTACTTTGCACACTGCTCTGGCACTATACGATCTGATATCCACAAAGCCTGCTGTTGCTGTGCCATGGTTGTACACAAGTGCGGAAAATTCCGGAAAGTGGTGGAAGTCGTGGTAATAATTATCCCATAGTAGCTCATCAGTATCAATAAAGAAGGGTTTCTGTGGATCAGTACTAGGCAGCAAGGCGTAACCATTAGCCCAGCGCAATGTGTTGTCAAAAGCATAATTTTTGAAATCCTGCCAGTAAACATATGGTCCAATAAGCCTGTGAATATCAATTAGCATGATTAACAATTTAATGATTATATAAAAGTATCAGAAAATGACATTTTATGTCCAATGCTGACATAAATGGGTAGATTTGAAGAAAATAGTGTCTGTTTTCCGGGTTTTTAATTCAAAAGTTGTTTTGCGGATGTGTTGTTTTATAATGTTTTGCAGGTGTGTTCCAGGAAAATGAGTCACATGTCGAAAAAATTAGATTTTCCAAAGTGATTTATTCATAAGTTTTCTTTGTTGGAATGTTTTCCCTTTTTGGGTGGTTTAGCACTCTAAGCCATATGAATTTATGTACCAGATTTCAAGATAGTCTATAAAATATATCATTGTGTTTCGAAGATCATCCTATGGAGTGTATTTTAGTTACTTTACTGTTAATTGCCCACAAAGAAATATTGCAATTCATTTTTCAAAAATAAAAATAACACACCTAAGATATTGAAATATTAAATAGCTTTCTTAATGTTTACTACCATTGGAATCGGCCTCATCTCATCTATTCAAATATCATGATATTGTAGTGAATAGACTAGCCTCTTGGGTCGGGGCAAGACCAGGAGCAACTCTACCGGCGGGGGGGGGGGGGGGGTTCTGTGCTGTCCGCCAGGCCGGCTCCTCCGAGGGAGAGCCAGGGTGCAACCTTGTTTTGATAAACCTTATGATGGAGGGCAAGTTAATGAGTAATTAACTAGAGTGGGGGAGGGTCGTTACGATCCTTCCTCAATAAATAATTATAAAGGTCATTAAGATGGATAATAATGTTTGACTGTGTGATTGTGGTGTTACATTGATATTTATGCTAATTGGATTTATTGTACTAGTCTGGCGGTTGCAATAATTGATGTAAATGTTTTGTGCCTCCTGCCTACCCTCCCTCCTGCTATAATAAATTGACCCATGGAAGGGGAGAGGGGCTCAGCCAATGAGGGGGGCAGGAGGGGGGAACGAGGCTGGCCAGGCTAGGATATAAGCAGCGATTTTCTGCACATTAAAGGTTGATTAATCTACCAACCAAGCCTTGACTTCTTGACTCAGATCTTAACAATATCTCAAAATAATTTTTTTGCGACTTGTGACTCATTTTCCTAAAAAGTGATCCGTTTAAGGAAAATGAGTCATAAGTCTCAAAATATGGATTTTGAGATATCACGATATTTAAAAAGAGGAGATCAAACTGATTCTAATGATAGTAAACACTATGACACCTATAAGTATTTCTATATTTTAAGTTTGATATTTTTATTTTTGAAAAGTTAATTTTGCAATGTTTCTGTATGAGTAATTACCAGTAAAGTAACTAAATATACTCCATACAAAGGCCTTCAAAACGCAAGGATATATTTAATACAATGTCAGTAGAATATACGTTCTCCAACCCCACTTCAAGATGGCCGCCAAATCCAAGATGGCGGCCATGGCGGCCATCTTGAAGTGGGGTTGGAGAACGTATATTCTACTAATGTCCTGGAATTTGGATTCATATGACTATAAGTGCTAGACCCCCTAAGAAACAGAACATTTCAATAAGGAGATCTTGTGGAAAAAACACTTTGAAAAATATCAATTTTGCGACTTGTGACCCATTTTACTGGAACACATCACAAACGGATAAAAATGTAAGGCCAACCTACCCTGTAGCTGCCGCCCAGTCAACATCAAGTTTGGTGTACAAAGACAGCATTTCACCATCCTGGTCCTTGCAGAATTCAACAGCTTCGTCAAACCCTAGGTCAATGGTACTGGTCACTATTTCCCACTCCTCATATGGTTCACATGCTGGAATGTAATGTGTTAAGTATTGATATTGCATATAATATGTCAAATAAAACCCAATATTTCTGTACACTTGACTAAAAGCACCACCGCTATAGAATCCCTTCATATGGCTCATGTGCTGGAATGGAAGGTTGTTTTTTATTCACTTAATTCATACAGCAGAATTATTCATCACCTTCATATTCTAAAATACATATGGGTCAGATTTTCAGAACCTGTACAATTGGCAGCTGTACACATTTAGTAAATTCTGCTAAATTAGACTGCACTTTGGTCAATACTTGGTAAATTCAAGTATATTCGGCATTGCAGTGATTCTAGCAATATGTTTGGTTAGGTTGAACTGAATTGTGAACTTTATTTTCGTCTGAAATTTTGATTTTTTTAGAGGATTGGTGAAAGTGAATTGTACATTTTCTGAAAATCTGACCCATATACCGTAATTGTATGACTTGTGGTAGTGTATGTATGTATAATGCTTTATTTCCGGAAGTGTACATTTTCAATAACACATCAAATTTCACACCGAAAAAGGGGGTGCCGCTCTTCTATGAAACCATAGCTCTTCCTGAGGGTCCCCTTTGGAAAAATGTAGTTACGTTATTAAACAGGTACAGTAGTACTTGATATATAGCTAAATGAAGTGACTACACTAGTATGACAACTAATATGGCAGCAATAACATCACAAACAAGATAAAACAATAAGACAATAAATTGGCAAGTTAGGTGCCATAGAGCGAGATGTACTCGCTTTGTTGTGTGAGTTTTGAATTCACCACTTTTCTGAGTAGATTATTATAATCTTTCATATAATCAATAGTTTTGTGGACATTTTCCTTGTATAGCATAAGTACCGGTAGTTTTTCGTCTTCCACCTTTAATTTTCAGGTAGTTTGCACATCTTTATGATTTATGTGAATATACGGAGATGTTGTAGCCAGTCGGTGAGTAACATTCTGGCGAACACTGTCTCACCCCCTGGCCGCACTCCCTTGATGTATTTACAGTTGCGGGTAGCATTCTGGCGAACACTGGCCCGTCTTTATAATTACAGAAACAGTAATATCAGTAATATAAAAATACAATAATGCAACAGCAGTTTGTGTTGGGGAGAGAGAAAGAATGAACAAGCGCTTTGTCACTGACTGTTATTATTTGGCTGTGCTGGGCCCTCCATTCCCGAGTATGAAAAGAAGTTTTCTTCAAGGTATCTTTTGAGGTCAGGGATGGTGGGGCAGGTTCTACCGGCTTGTGGTAGTTTATTGAATAGGGATGGTGCCTGGACTAAAAAGGATTTTCTAATTCTCTCGGTTTTCGTCATAGGGATTTTTAATGTTTTTCCATTGGCAAGATTACGAAGATTTATTTTCCTGTTGTCAAGGTATTTGTCATCACAGCTCATCTCATGGGCTAGTAGGAGAAGGCGTGAGTCTCTTCTCTCATCGAGGAATGGTATTTTCATTTTGCGGTGGAGATCCTTGACACTTTCTGTTTTTTCAATTTTGAATGCCAGTCGAAGGAATGAATTTTGAATGGCTTGTAGTCTGTCTAAATGTCTCTTTTGGGCCGGAATATAGAATACGTCACAGAAGTCGAACACCGGGCGTACCATGGTTTTATAAATCAAGAGTGTGTTTTTACTCGTAAGAGCATGGCTAATTTTGGCCGTGGCTTTAAGTCTCTTGATTGCCTGTTCAATCTTTGATACTATGTGGGGATTGAAGGTTAGGCCTTCATCAATTTCTAAGCCCAGGTATCGGTATTCTGTGGCATAATCCAGTTCCGTTGAGTTGAGTTTCAGTTTATTGGTATCTGATTCTTTCTTTTTTCTGAGAGTTATAAAGCAACTGGTGACTTGTGGTAGTCATGGCAACCAATTTGTTTTTCACCAACTTTATTGCAGAAATTCAATTTCATGACTAAAAATGTAATTAAAGCATCTAACTAAAGGAGACTTCCCAGAAGATGGCACCCCTGTCCACTAGTCACTCCCCATCAGCAAGGTAAAGGTCACCATAGAGTGAGATTGGTTGCTTTACGCCCTTATCAACACATTGAAGGTTATATCAAAGGCTGAGAGGCAGGCAGTTTGTGATCATACCCAGGAAATAGAGTTGGAGAAGAATGGAGAGAGAGACAGAGAAAAAGAGACAGAAAGGCACTGTATGGTCATACCCAGGACCACAAGTCACCATAGAGAGACGTTCTGTGTAAAACATGTGTTCTGAATAAAAGCAGGCTTTGTTGCACATAAAAGCATTCTGCATGTCTTTGAGTTATATACCATAAACCTTGCAGTTACTTACGTACCGTACGAGGTTTGGAGCAGGGTAAAAATGAAGAACAAGTTTGGAGACATACTGATATAACACAAAGCCACCGGGAAATGAGTTCTCCATTCCGCATGTAGAATGAGTACCATAAGTCTATTAGTATATGTGACCAGCCAAGCAGAAAGGGGACTCCCGGGCCAAATTTTCGAATTTGGGTTTATTATAGATTCTGAATCTGCATGTCCTCCTGAGTCAATAACCGAAAAAAATAGTTGAAAATTCCCAGAATTTGCCAAGATATGGGTTTTTTTGTAAAGTTATGTCAGTTTTCAGTAGATGACCTCAAATAGGTTGGAGGAGTGACTCATTTTCCTGTGACACATCATATGTACCAAAAATAAATATTAAAAATATTTTTTTTAAATGACAGGGATGTACAGAAGGGGAAATGAGCATCATAAAAATGAAAGAATTTTGTTGATACTCCAAAAATTAGTGACGTTAGAGACTTTCAAAGTTACCTCCCTCTCAGAATTACTAATATAAACATTTCTGACAGTGACATCATGAATATGATGTGACTCCTAGCGGGAATACCAGGAACTATAACTCCCGCGGGGAGCCTCCTTTCCCCTCGGCGGGTCACATATATGCCTAATATGTTGTAATAGGTAAATATTTCCCTTCTTTTTGATGTTTTAATTCTGAAATACGTTGCTTTCAAGCTGAGTTTTCCATGTGAGAACAACAATAATCATATAGGCCCTGCTCATAGCTCTCTAGGCTAGCACCGAACCGAGTATACGTAAAAATAGTTACCATATGTAGGTGCCACATTGCCGTAAGGAGCTGACATCATGTTATAAGGTTGCATGTATGCAGGGATTCCCCTAACCACAAAGCATGGGACCCTATTCAGGTGCTGATGTCACCCAGGTAGACGTGCCCCATTCCCCACTGATCACTGTCTATTTTTATGTCTTACTGTCTATGTCTGTTTACTGTTTATGTTTTACTGTCTATAGGCCTATATACTAAAAGTAACCCTAAACTTAACCTTAAATTGGTTGTCCTAAGTCCGTAAATTGGTTGTCCTAAGTCCGTAAATTGGTTGTCCTAAGTCCGTAAATTGGTTGTCCTAAGTCCGTAAATTGGTTGTCCTAAGTCTGTAAAGGGTCTGGTTTTAAGGTCGGAGTAACGGTAAGGGTCCCGCGCTTTGGTGGCGAAAATATGGGCCAGCGCTCAGAGTCAGACACACAATTGATTTTTAAAGGAGAGGATGCATGAAATCGGAAATATTATTATTTTTTATGTTTTCCTCTTTAGAATTGTTCAAAGTACCATCAATGAGTATTTATACATTTTTGGTTTCATTAATTAAAGTGTGAGAAGCACTTTTTAAAAGGTGACCTCATTACAAGTGCATGCAGTATCTAACTAGGTCGTGACGTCACAGGGGTAACGCAGCTCTGCAACTTCATCCACACAACCCATAACAAATGCCGTAGTTCTGGGATTATCTTCCGTGTAACTTGTCATTTATTATCATGAATTAGGAAACACATGTAATGGGACTATGTTTGTTTGTTGTTAAGTAGAACTAGTTGAGAAATGATCTAAAGTTACACCAAATATGTGACACATTGATGTAGCCTATATAAAACTTCCCGTCCTGGTGTTGTATAGGCCTATGCAATCTATCTGACAGTGTGGGATATCTAACTTTCTACCGAAAACCTTGAGGGCACTAGCATTCCATATTTAAGCAGGGGGAATATGTAGCTACAAGCCAGAAGAAGATCTAACTTGATTATTAGATGATGAAATCAAAAACAATGTTACATAGGTACAACTACAAGTCAGGCTGTGTGTATACATGCTCTATGGCCTTGGACTCCCACTACGGCTGCAGAGCAAGGGTCCAGGGTAGGGGTGGCTTGCTTGGCAGGGGTACATCCCGTTCACACAACCTGCATGCTTACCATACACACGTACACCCGTCCTCTCCGTGTCAGTGCATGCATAGATACATTGTAGTGATATGTAACCTATGTAGATGTTCTACGACCCAGGGATGCATGGATGCAGTAAAGATTAATCAGGAAAGTTACTAAACATGGACTTAACTTTAGCCAGAGTTACAAATAATGTGTGATAGGTCTATGAAGGAGCAGTCCCTGTCCCAGGTCGGGAGAAGTCAGGAATGATACTTTTCTTTTTCCTGGGTGAATACCATAACTGTGTGGACACAATCTCGGCCATTTCTTTAAATTCAATGTCCACACATTTTTAGCTTTTACAGAAAGGGTATGGCAATCCTTCTCTGGAATTGATTTTCAATGTAGATGTGTTTTCCCACATAATACAACAATGCACTGCCATCAGAATCGGGCATTAGAGCTATGGATACTACATAACTCTGTTGGCATGGGGCATTGGGTGTGACCCCTGTGACGTCACACGGGCAGAAAGTCACGGTAGGTGGCAGTTAATGCGTTTTACTTCTAGCTCTAGTTTTCATGAATAAAACGTTCTGTAACTTTGACAATATTGCATGTATATGATTTAGATTTTAAAATTGGGACAAGGAACTGACCCTCTTCACAATGAATAAAAGAAAAAAGTTCATGTATCCTCTCCTTTAATGCCTATATACTAAAATTAACCCTAAACCTAACCTTTAATTGGTTGTCCTAAGTCTGTAAATTGGTTGTCTTAAGTCTATTAGTTAGGTGTAACTACGGTATGGATTTATCAGTTATTAAACTAATATTTAGTTACCATACACAATGTGGCAATTGGTGCAATGTGGTAACTATGAGTGGTAACCAAGGAAACATATGCTCTACTGCTAGCACTGCAGGCGATAAGCGTGTCCGCAGCGTGATGTCATGTAAACGTCCCGTAGATGTAGGACTAGTTCTACATCACATCACAGATATAGAACTCCCGGTTGTAGAGTGAGTGAGTGAGATTGGTTGCATTACGCCCTTATCAACACATTTAATATGGTTATATCAAGGGCTGGAGAGCTGAGAGGGAGTGAGTGAGATTGGTTGCTTTACGCCCTTATCAACACATTTAATATGGTTATATCAAGGGCGGGAGAGCTGAGAGGGAGGCAGTTTATGATCATACCTAGGAGATAGAGATAGAGAAGAAGGGAGAGAGGGACAGAGAAAAGAGAGAGAAAGGGACTTTAAGGTCATACCCAGGACCTTTCCCAGTAGAATGCGCATATGTGATCCGTTTTAGGAAAATAAGTCATAAGTCGCAAAATATTGATTTTGAGATATCACCATATTTGAAAAGATGAGACCAACCCGATGTCAATGATTGTAAACATTAAGGACATCTAATAAGTACTTTTATCTTTTTAGTTTGATATTTTTATTTTTGAAAAAAAGTTTGCAATATTTCTGGGTGGATAATTACCAGTAAAGTAGCTAAATATACTCAATGGGATGATCTAAGAAACGCACTGATATAGTTAATAAACTGTCTTGAAATTTGGTAGATGTATTCATACAACCACAAGGACCAGACACCCCAAAAATGAATTTCCTGAATCTCATCACATATATATGCTAAATGGAGTTGAGGCAATGGGGGAAGAAATCGGAAAAAAAATAACCGTGTGTGCTGCATGTGTTGGACTGGTTTTATTTTTTCACCGAAAATGGGACAACCAAGAAACAATGTAAATACATACTGACATATCCAACGTCTTTCTCAGGGGTATCATCAACTAAATTGAAAGGATAAATAATAATTGTTAAATTACATGTTGTCTCAAAATTATATGTGATTTAAGTAATTAGGACTATACTACCAACCCAGTAGTATATCAGCAGCTCTACTCATGTTCCTAAATTAAGCTGAAAATTGTGAAAACTAGGTATATCTGAATATATTTGGTTTTCCTTGATTCAGCAAATCTTGTCAGTTATGTTGAACGGTATTTGGACCCTTTTTTGTCTTAAATTTGGTTTATTTGATAGGATTGTTGAAGGCAAATAGTACATTTTCTAACGATTTTGACTCATATTATGAAACCATGGTACTTACCATATGGTACCTCACAGAGGAAACCTCCTACATATGCCGCCAATTCATGGATTTGAATTCTCACTATAAATGTAATAAGAGTGATTAGAAACAAGCTTATTGTACCTCTTGGCAGAATAGGGTGCGTAAGTAGTCCACGGCAGCGATTGTTTTAGTCCCGCTACTGTGGCAGTTTCATGACGTCATGTGGACATGTCGCGCAAAGCTCCCATAGCCCCACCATTGCGGAGATAAATAATCTCTGTTTGTTCATCGATCATATAATTTTATGAGCTCTAACTTACATATATACCTCTTTAGAGGCAAACAATTTCAACTATAGCCTTCATAATCGTCAATACATTACTGGGGCGATGTATAGAGTGATTATTTATCGCCCCAATGCTAACCCTATGGGGATTATTTACTTCCAGTCCACACATCGGTACAACTACGCAACTTATTTTCATAATTTGTTGAAAAAATAGGCCCATGTTTGCGTCCTTATTTTACTGTATTCAAATAATTATTTTTGTGGAAAAAAAAACTTGTTATACATTGTAATGATATAATAATTATTATAATGATAAGCAGCGGTTAAATTGCAAATTTATTGCGTATTTAAATCGAAAAATAGACCCGAAAATGAGTGCAGGGCAAAAGAGTGTGGTGAACAGAGCTTGTTGTTCGACTTTAATTTCCATCAAATTTTCAAATTTTTGTCACCAAAAACATGGGGGGAGGTATAATAAATACAAAATTGACTTCAGGCAGTGTAAGAGATGGTTATCCCCCTTGGGCCACGCAAAGTCGTTGGGTGCTACATACCCTTACAAAATTGCTACGCACGCGGGAGATATTCACCTCTTACTTGGCCGTCTGTCAATTTTGTCTATATATTCTACATGCTTAGAGCTGCATTCCCAGCTAAAGCGACCCAAAATTCTTTTTTTCAGTTTTTTCTGCATGCATTGATATATTTAATACATTGCCTTAAAACTTAGTACATGTATTATTACCTCTAGCAGCATTAAGCACCCCAAACATTAGGGTATGCTATCAAGAAAATCTTATAAATAAATCACTTTGAAAAATATCCATTTTGCGACTTATGATTCATTTTCCTGAAACACATCATGTATAAGGGTCAGATTTTCAGAAAATGTACAATTGGTAGCTGTATACATTTAGTAAATTCTGCTAAATTCTGCTGCAATTTGGCCAATGCTAGGTAAATTCGAGTATATTTGGCATTGCATTGTTTCTATCAATGTGTTTGGTTAGGTTGAACTGTATTTGGAACTTTTTTTTGTCTGAAATTTGAATTATTTGAGAGAATTGGTGAAGGTAAATTGTACATTTTCTGAAAATTTGACCCATAAGTCACACTGGTACAGCAAACACTTACGGTCTTGAATTCCGAGGCTCTGTGTGTCACCATAGTGCACTATTATTGGATACCCGTATGACTGATAATCAAGTGCATTGGTTGAAATTCTTTTAAATTGATCGCGAAAGTAAATGTCCCCGGGTGACTTGATAGCATCAATCCAGTACCTTTTACAAGCACAAACACAAACACAAAAAATATTATTATTGTTATTTTTACAAATGGGTAGGCTTTACAGGCTTCTGGATAAGATCCATCTCTTCTAGACGTTACCTTAAAAGGATAGTTTGCTAGGCCATTACAGGGGCTTATTACATACATATATGATTACAGAGCGCCTGATTCGGGGGTGCAATTAGAAATCTCGTATCACATACGTATGTGATTCGGGTTGTCATGGAAGCACGTGACCCAAATAACGTAACATCATTGGTTCATGATGTTGCACTTCTTAACGGCTGAAGCGTAGCGCTGCCTTGCATGTTTCGAAAGTTTTCAGACATTGTGTTGATAATTCGTCAAGAAAAACAGTACTAAGTAGGTAAATATAACAAATAATTCCATAAATCAGTATGTAATAAATATCTAATGGCCCTCTGTACGGTTTTGAATCGATCTCGACGGAGGGTCAAATCCCACTCCACCCCTTCAGGGTGTCGTGCGATTTGACCCTTCGTCTTGATCGATTCAAAACCTACATCTGGCCATTAGATATATAACTATGTGAAGTATACAATCAAATCTCATTTTCTTGGAATAAATTCCAGACGACGGCCCAAAAACTGTTAGACCCTAAGGCTTTCAAAAATTCATGTACGAAACAACCCAACATGGGAAGATCAAAATTTCTTTGATTAAGAGAGTTGTACTGTTTATCCTCCAAGTTTGTTGAAAGGCAAGTGTCTTAAAGATATTTTTTTTTGGGGGGGGGGGGGGGGGGGGTATCGTGATTTCTAAATGTGTAAGCCTTAATTGAAATAAATAAGAAAAAAAAACGGAAAAAAAGGGATAAAAAAGAAAAAAAGACACAAATGGGACAAATGAATAAAAAGTACTTACTGGTCCCAAGAACTTGGTTCCTGCAGTGCATCCAAAAGTGTCCAATCCTTGATTCGCGCCAGTCGTAGACCTTCATCTTCGCAATATTGACGAGCAAAGTCCCGAGTCACTCCTTCGGTATCATAATCAAAGTACCTTGTGTACCCTGGAACTGTGGACAAATAATACATGACTTTAATTAATAAGGGAGTTGCATGTGCCACAGCGCATGTCAGTTGCAGTGCACTATGGGATGGATTGTGTTGAAATCTGACATATAAATATTTGGCAACATTTTTTATCGAAAATTGCAAGAATGTTTTCACCAATATCATCAACTGTATAAATGACCTATAAAAACCAAATGCATGATGGGAAAGATGAAGTCTTGTGTTATGGAAACACATATAACACATAAATATTGACATTAGATCATTGATAAATATTGCATGCGGAACATGGCATGTTTTCTATAGATTTTACACTGTACCATAATTCCATGTGAATCAAGATTCAAAATGGCGGCTGTGCAACTCCCCTATTTAGTCCATTTGCTTATGTCAAAAAAATGGCTCCCGTGTGAAATTCATGTTAATTTTTGCAGACAAACATTTTTTTGAAGCATTTAATGAGCTGAATTCAAAAATCGATGTCTGCAATTTTTTTAAATATTTTATCATACCGAAATTCAAGATGGCGTCCAAGATGGCTACTTGGACAGTAAATGCACATAACTCTGGTTCTAATTAACATAAATGAATGATTTTGGTGTCCATTTCTATGTTTTCCATGTCAGGGAATCCAATGAAATAAAAATAAAGTTCAAGGCACATGATGCCTTTCCGCTAGGGGGCGCTATAAGTAATTTTTCACACATTTTCCTAAGAAATGGTAAGAAATACTTAAAATATCATTTAATTCTTATACACAAATAATTTATTCATTTTATTAAAGCAAAATATTCAATATCTTGTCAGTTATAACATTGGCAGTTCATTATTTATGACTTTTTCACTATTAGAATAATTGATAATTCCTGGGAATTCAGCCACAAATTTGGGTCCTTCCACATAGTAATTCAATCTTTAGTCCAGGCAATCTATACCAAAAAAGGGCTAAACCTGGAACAAATTGCAATAGGTTTCTCAATGGTTTTGGATAGTATGAGTGCCCCTTATCAACATACTAAAAGTCTAGAGAAATCTAGGTGGGAAACTATGCCCAAAATCTCAAAAAACAAAATGGCCGCCTCTAAAACTTTGAAATGCGATAACTCAGTGTAAAATCAACATATATTCAAGTGTGAATACCCCTTTTTAATGTTTCCAGGCATTGGGAATCCAATGAAACAATAGTAAAGTCCATATAAATAATATTTATCAAGTTAGTGTACTGCTACAGAGAAGACATGGGAAAATATGTCTAGCAAATGCATCCTGTGAAGTGAAAAAAAATCTCATTTTGTATGAGAGCACACTAGGAAATGAGTTTCTGTAATCAAAGCTGTTAGACAAGCCTTTTGAATGGTGTATATAAAAAGAATAGTATAATGTATAACTCTGATACTTCAAGAAATACTTAATATCAATTTCTCTCTTGCATGAGGCACCTCACATGGTCACAATTGGTGTAGATTCCAAGTTTAATCTTTTGAAGGAAGTATACAATTTGTAGTAAGAGCGAGAGGGCACTGGGTAGATACATGGGGGAATTAGGGAACTTCTACAATTGATCCCCCTTCCAAGTTTAAATCTAGTGGACTAGTCTATGTACCCGACGGGCAAATGAACGCGATTCTACGCGATTCTTAATGCGCAATCTTCTCGCCATAGTTCCGTGACGAGAGTGGACGCTTTTCACGCAATTTTTATTGCGCAATTATTGCGCAATGATCACGCTAAGGGTGTAACGCAATATTAGTGCAATAATTAGCAAGTTCTCATGGCATTTGGGCGGGATATTTCATGCACAATGTTCACCTCATTGTATTGCTTTTTTGTAGAAAAATATCATTCGGAATTACTTATAATTAATTCTCCATGGCAATACATCAATTATTTAACATCATTAAATCTCAAAGTGTTGATTTAGCCCAGAACAGAATAAGGACAGGGATGGAGGGGTAAATTGTAGGTTTGTTTATTGAGGGGTCAGACGTTTCGGGCTCATTAGCCCTTTATCTTTAACATAATTTTTGTCATCCCTTTCCAATTCACCAACACAGCAGGCTTAGCTACCTGTAGGTGATATCATATAGTGTATGTGCACTTGTACGACAGCTATAGTGCACTCATAGCACCCATAGCATTTAGGTATACAGTTATATTGGGTGTTTTGATTATTACCTTTTTTAAAATTAAAAAAATAAATTACCCTAATGAACTATTTTAAGATATTACTTGTAATGTTTCTAATCAAATAGTTACGAACATATAATTATAATGTATAAATGCTACATATGTGTATTAGCGGCACTTTCATTATAAAACAAATTGTAATTGCATCCCAGTTATCAGTTGCGCCACCTGCTGACAATGACATTTATATAATTAGTATTTAGATGTGATTTTGAATGCGCATTTTATGCGCAATTGAGATCACACCCATAATAATAATAATGTAATGATGATAATTTTATTTGAACTAAGTTAGGTGTAGAAAATACCATTTTGGAATATGTGTGTGATCGTTACAACTTTTATTAGCTTAAAAACAAAGAAATACAGATACTTTTAAATAGCATTTAGTTTTCATGTAATTTCGACCTCCCTAATAATTATCTAAGATTTTATAGTGATAACATGAATATTTTTACAAAATCAAGTCAAACTTCTGATTAGAACCAGGTCCTCCTTTACCAACAAACATCCATTCTCTAGCTTTGAATTTTTTATTTAATTTTGCTAGACGAATTAGTGAGTAATAATTTGATTAATCAGGCTTAATGAGGCTGAAATAAGGCAAAATAATAGGGAAAATATAGGTATCTGAATCATAGGTTTAGGATCGAAATATTGGTCCGAGCTTTCCCAAACTTCCCCTGCATTATGCTGATATTCCCCGCTATATGTCCACCAACATTTTTAGAGATTGAACGAACTTTATTTTTTCTTAAAAAATGGCCTAAATATTACTTTAGATTTGGGGTTGCTTTGACTTGATGTCAGAGAGTGAGTATGTGTGTCAGAGAATGGAGTCTGAGTTGAGAATCAGTGGGTGTGAATGCCAGGGGAGTGAGAAGTGCCAGGTATTGTGACCTGTTGTGGCTTCATTATGATGAGTATTTAGACGTGATTTTGAATGCGCAGTATATGTGCAATTGAGATCACACCCATTTTATTGACTTTTGAAGAAAACATGTATTCATAGATAAAATTGGTTAAGTAACACATGTTAAATACAAACATAATTGAATATGAATGAGAACTTGACCCAACACAAATGTGAGACCACCGACAACATGGGAGGAAATAAATGCAATGGATTTCACATAATGTTTGCTAATGGCTTGTCCATTTCACTGTGATTCAATGCCATAAGTATCACACTTCACTAGTTTGCGGTCAATCACAAAATGATTGCAGTGCTATCACACTCAATTGCACTGAGTGCCCGTCGGGTAAACCTTGCCTTTAGCATACAGATATACTGTATCATTTTGATGCAAAATTGCTGTATGTTGTATGATCTTCTCTAATAGCATTAATTTATCTCTTTGGGGCACAAGATGGGAGGAGGAACAGCCTCAATACCAGTTAGTTCCCCCTTCGTACTGACATAGTTCTCAATACAAAACTAATGTGTGATGCTTTGAATATACTAGCCTCAATGAACTATATATGAGCAACAAGAGCAACAAGACCAATGAAGATTTCTGCCTAGTTGGGGAAATTACCCCTGGAAGTTGTTCTCAGCCGGGAGAAAGGAATGATCTCTAGTTCATACTCTATATGATATATAAATTCTACAACCATTTGATTGAAGTGATTGGGTGGTCTAAGCCCCTTTTAACACTATACATTCAAATTATACACAATAGAACAACTGGAGGATCAACAGATAGCAGAGGTTTTTTTACCCTACCAACTATAATAATTGTTCTCTAAATGCAAAAATGTGGTGAGGATATGATGCAATGATTGGTAACTGAAAGCTTTGAAAACTTTAGCTGCAAGTAATATCATGAATCTGGAATAAATGTGTGTATATGATAGGTTATAAGAGGGTTTCCATGTAGTTACACAAGTAACTAACTATGCCCATGTCTGGTAATTTGAAATCAAGGGGAATGACCCAATAGCAGCATAACACGTCTCTTGTCTATACCTGCTTGTGCTGTGGTCAACTAATCCATATCAAACTTTCCTATTTCAGACTATAGAATCCCTGAATGCAGATATGCTTATATTGAAAATAGCAGTTGAATTTGGCATGTGGCACTATTCCCATTTGTGAAAACACAGACTTGATAATAACATCTTTCCACAGCTCAAAGAAGGCAAAAGAGCAAAGCATTTGGAGCATCAAATGTATGAAGAAAACTCTAGAATACCAGGAGTGCAGAACACTGCTCCTATCCATGCAATAGCAGAATGTGATATAACATTAAATACTTTTAGTCTACGAGATTCAACTGCTATTTGCAACATAAACATATCTGTATCTGCTTCTGCCTATGCTCCAAAGACAAGCTGATGTGTTCTCTGATAACAAAGTACCCCTACTTGATATGTAGAGAAAGGTGGAGAAGGCTATATTCTACCTCTGTAACTTACTGTAGTACAAAAAAGGCTCCCTGTCCTCATCATGCATGTCCATCCACAATTCCTACCATCTATATCAGCTGCTAATAAGTACCCCAGCCAAGGAATATGCTACCAAATTCAAACTTGAAAGGGAGATTGGAAATGGAAGTCTACTGACCTGCCCTTGACCAACTACTACAGATCATTTGCTACAGCTGTAGAGCTACTGCAAGTGTTCCTACCTGGTTATTATGGAATGCACTGCTGCATGTGGTCATGATGGTGAATGTGCAAAGAGTTCAGGCCCTATTTACCAGGCTTATGAAGTCAGAATGACATGTCAGATGCCATATACAGTGTATGGCTAATTGTTTTTTCCTGTGGAAGGTTCTTTATTTCTAGTGTCACAGCAATGCTTATGACAGCTTGTTTAGTGGAAAGATGTTATCAGATATCCTTGGTCATGAATGCTTTGTACAATCTCACTGTATGGGACTTTGATTTTTCACTTCACAGGATGCATTTGAAGGGCAGTTTTCTTGTCATTTCTTTCATGTATCAGTATACTAACTTGTTAAATATTGGTTATATGGATTTTTTCATTGTTTCATTGGATTCCCCATGCCTGAAAACATTAATAAAGTGTATTCACACTTGAATATATGCTGATTTTATACTGAGTTATGGCATTTCAAAGTTTTAGAGGCGGCCATTTTGCTTTTTGAGATTTTGGGCATGTTCCCCCACCCAGATTTTTCTAGACTTTTAGTATGTTAATAAGGGGCACTCATACTACCCAAAACCATTGAGAAACCTTCTGTTGCAATTTGTCCTAGGTCAAACCATATTGTTACTGGACTACTGTTGAAAATCATGTTTGTGACTGCATTCCTTGGAAATATAAGTTATTTATTATTGAAAAAAAATCATAGAAAATCATCTACCAATGTTATATTAACTACCAAGAGATTGAATGAAAGCATAAAATGACTAAAGATTTTGTGTATAAGAATTGAAAGATATTTGAAGTATTTTTTATTGTTTTTTAGGAAAATATGTGAAAAATGACCTATAACGCCCCCTAGCGGAAAGGCATTAAGTGCCATGGATTTTATTTTTATTTCATTGGATTCCCTGACATGGAAAAGATAGAAATGGACACCAAAATCATTCATTTATGTTAATTAGAACCAAAGTTATGGGCATTTATTGTCTGAGCAGCCATCTTGGACGCCATCTTGAATTTCGGTATGATAAAATAATTAAAAAAATTGCAGACATTGATTTTTAAATTCAGCTCATTGAATGCTTCAAAAAAATGTTTGTCTGCAAAAATTAACATGAATTTCACACGGGATGACATAACAGCATAGACTAATTGTGTAAACTTGAATGTTGAGAATTTTGAAATTCACACGACGCCGCAGGGGTGGTTATTTTAGTGCTTTTATTTTGTTCTCATTTCTTTCTAATTGTTTTGGTAATCCAGTTCTCATAGGTTGGTCCGATTTTTTGAGTAATTCAAATGGCATATACCTGCGCACCTACTAGTTTTATATCCATCGTATATTTTTCTATTTAGCATCTCTGCATCTGGTTTTCTGTAGTAATTTCAATTTAAGGTATTTGAATATTTGTATAACCTTTCTTTAACTTTCATGATCTTGTTGGCAGCCTTTATCAAAATAAAAGTTAAACTGATAAAAATACTATTAAAAATGGTTTATGTGAAAAAGCACGGCGTCGGTGGTGGTATATATGGGTCAGATTTTCAGCAAATGTACAATTCAACTTCGCCAATCTTCTCAAATAACCCAAATTTCAGACGAAAATAAAGTTAAAAGTACAGTTCAACCTAACCAAACAGATTGCTAGAATCAATGCAATGCCGAATATATTCAAATTTACCTAGTATTGACCAAATTGCAGCATAATTTAGCACAAATTACTAAATGTGTACAACCGCCAATTGTACATTTTCTGAAAATCTGACCCATATATGTATTCCTTTTTAAGCTACTCGTCAGCACTCACACTGTTATCAGGGATTTGTGATGAGAACAGATTTTTATCATTTATCAAAAACCTGAAATATATATGTATCATATATTATATGAAATTGCCATTAAAATTGTAATTAATTATCATGAAATTTATATAGTTAGAACTACTGACTGTCTGTTCGTACAAACTTATTACTGTATATTGTATTGACTTTAATCATTCTTGTAATATAAATTATATTCTGTAAAATACCCTTTTGGCAAGTTAGGCTGTCCTGAGAATATTTGTACTGTATGTATGAAAATGTTCAATGTCCTGAATGAAATATTTCTAAATCTAAATCTACGTCTGGACTGGGTAAAATGTACTACTCATAATGTTTTTGCTGAATGTAAATCTTTAAATACAATTTAAAATGTGTTGCAAACAAATGTGGTGTGGTACAGGAAAGTGAATCATCTGTTGCAAAAAATGGATTTTGAGATATCATCATATTTGAAAAGATTTTTTTGCGGATTTTAACGGATTTTTTGCGATTTGTGACTCATTATCCTGAAACACATCTCAAATGAAATAACCTTGATAAACAATAAGGGTGAAGTCACCAGAAATTGTACAATTCACTTTCACCAATCCACTCAAATAGTCCACATTCCAGACGAAAATATCGTTCAAAATACAGTTCAGCCTAACCAAACAGATAGCTAGAATAAATGCAATGCCGAATATATTCGGAATTGACCAAGTATTGACCAAATTGCAGCCTAATTTAACAGAATTTACTAAGTGTATACAGCTGTCAATTGTACATTTTCTCAAAATCTGACCCTTATCTTTGTTGGAATCATCCTGATCGCCCATAAATCAAAGTTTAAAATAGTTTCAGCAGTTACAATATGTTGTGCTTCTTAATCTTTAAAACTCTTTGGTTTTACAATTACGTGCAGTTACCCCGTATTATTTAATTACTGGTTCAGATCATCAGAAAATGCACAATTGACGGCTCTACATATTTTTAGGAAATTCTGTTAAATTCTGCTGAAAAACGATGAATACCGGGTATATCTGAATATATTTGTTGTATGTATATAGCTGCCAATAGGGGAGTTGCATGTCTCACTGCGCATGTCTGTCACAGTACATGCTGGGACGGATTCAGTTCAAGTCTGACATACAAATATGTGGCAACATTTTTATCAAAAATTGCAAAAATGTTTTCACCAATATCATAGTTTGTGTAAATGATTAATGAAAACTAAATACATGATGGGAAAGATGAAGTCTTGTGTTATGGAAACATGTAAAACACATGGATATTGACATTAAAGCACTGATAAATATTCAATGCAGAACATGGCATGTTTTCTAAAGATTTTAGACTGTACCATTAGTCCCATAATTCCATGCGAATCAAGATCAAAAATGGCGGCTATGCAAGTCCCCTATTGTACATTTTCTGAAAATCAGACCCATAATTGAAAACAACTTACATTCATCTGCAATGCCAATATCGAGCCCCTGGGTGCCGTCCAGCATGAGGGCCCAGGCTAGCAATGAAAACAGAAGAACAGGGCACGAAAACATGGCCGTCCAACAGTTGAGACTTGGTGCACGACCAAAAAGCTTTCTCTTCTTAATCCAATCTTGTTGAAGAACTTTAGTTTTAAGTAGATATTCAGCGTCTTGGTATCTCTGTCTCTCATCCACTCTCAATGCCCTTGCACAGAGTGAAAGGGAGAAATGTTAGTGGCACCTGCGCTGAAGGTGTTCAACCCACAGTGACTGGAGGGAGGTAATTAGTGTCTAGCCCACCACACCTTCATTAAGGTATAAAAAGATGCTACGCCATGTGGGTTAGATCTTCAGAAAATATACAATTGGCAGCTGTATGCTTTTAGTAAATTCTGCTAAATTAGGATGCAATTTGGTCAATACTAGGTAAATTTCGAATATATTTGGAATTGCATTGATTCTAGCTATCTGTTTGGTTAGGTTTAAATGTATTTTGAACTTTATTTTTGTTTAAAATTTGGGTTATTTGAGAAAATTGGTGAAGTTAAACTGTACATTTTCTGAAAATCTTGTATTTACATATAACAACAGTATAATTTTCTTTTGAAGATTTTATTTCCACTGGGTTAGCATCATCCCAGTTGCCTGGGTTCTTCTAATGCGCCCAGTTTAAATATAATAATTTAATATTGATAATTTCAGTCCTATATGACATAATATGAGTAAATTTGGCAAGATTTTGGATGTCATAATAGCTGAGAATCCAGCTTTAAGAAAAAATGAGTACAAAAATAATGAGTAACCAATTTAAATCAACAAAATACCAAATGTACCCAGATATACCTATTATTTATCCTTTTTTTAACCTGATTTAGCAGAATTTAAAAAATATGTATAGTTGCCGATTGTATACTTTCTAACGACCTGACTTTCAACTCTGGTCATGGTATTTAGCAGGATGCCACGGTTTGAGTGACTGTAATGGGCAACGCCCCCGTTACATGTAAAAATATATACCATAAATCAATTCATAAGTACATAGTTAAGATTACCACATCTGTGCCGTCGGGCATGCAATCTCACCATGTACCATGTACCAAATTTCAAAACTGTGTATTAAATATACATGCTTATAAGGGTCAGATTTTCAGAAAATGTACAATTCGCCTTCACTAATTCTCTCAAATAACCCACATTTAAGACACAAATGAGCTTCAAAATGCAGTTTAACATGACAGAACAGATACTTTAAATCAATGTGATACCAAATATACTCAGATATACCCGATATTCACCATTTTTCAGCCTCATTTAGGAGAATTTCCTAAATATGTAGAGCTGCCAATTGTACATTTTCTGAAAATCTGACCCATAAGGTTATCATAAGAAGTATATTTAACTACTTTACTAGTGATTGACCATAAGGAAATATTTCTAACTTTCTTCTCAGGCATGAAATAATATAGAAACACTTCTTGGATGTCCGTCATGTTTACTATCATTGGAATCGGCTTGATTTGATCTTTTCAAATATAATGATATCTCCAGATCCATCTTTACTCAAAATCCATCCATACTCAAAATCCTAAAGAATGGTGGACAGTTCTCCACACCGGAGGAAACCCCGGATATAATGAATAAGTTTTTTGCAGAGATAGGCCCTCAGCTTGCTGATTCAATCCCCGACCCTAACCAATCTGACATAGACTTAACTTTGTCCACCAGTGACCATGGTGAAGAAAACAGCAGAACAAATCGGGTGCCCCCATTCTCCTTCTCTCTCGTCTCCCAGGCTCAGGTGATCAAACACATACATAAGTCAAGCAGTAGAAAAGCCTCGGGGATCCCACACGTCCCCAACCAAAGTTCTAAAGCCGATTATGCTAACCCTATCTAGCGAATTAACATATATTTGTAACCTACCAATCCACACCAATGAAGTACCAAAAGAATTCAAAGAAGGCACGATAACCCCATTATTTAAAGGGGGGACAAAACAGAATGCACAAATTATAGACCGATCAGTGTATTAAATATCCAGCCAAAATTCTAGAAAAAGTAGTCCATGAGCAGCTTTACTCTTACCTAGAAGACCACAACTTTTTATACGAATACCAATTCGGGTTTAGGGCCAACAAATCCACCCAGCAAGCCCACCACAGAATTATGGAAGCTGTGTATGGTAGCCTGGACTCCGGGAAGACCACCACAATGGCCTTCCTGGACTTCAAAAAGGCCTTTGACACGGTAAACCACAACATACTTATAGAGAAACTGGGGAACATCGGCCTTACTGAATCAGCTCTTGATTGGTTTAAGAACTATCTCTCAGACAGAGAGCAAAAAGTCAACATAAATGGGTACACTTCAGAATCCAGACCAGTAATGTGTGGGGTCCCACAGGGTACAACCCTGGGTCCATTGATGTTCTTGATCTACATCAATGACCTACAAAGGATTGTTAGGAACTGTGATATTCAATACTTTGCTGACGACACTATTTTGTACATAACCGGAGACAGTACTCTGGCAAACTATGGGAAAATCCAATCAGACTTGACCAGGGTCGGTGCCTGGTGTAAAGTCAACAAAATATCATTGAACATAAAAAAGAGTCAAGTAATGTCCATAGAAAACGAAAGACGCACAGATTCTCAACTCTCCATTCCAGACATAATAATCAACAATGAAAAACGTGACGGAGAAATATAATTAAGTCAATTAGACATGTAATATAGATAAGGACTACACCTTTTACCCACTTGTGGTTAGAATTCTATGTTAAAATGTGGAAATAAAGCTTATGGCCTGTAAGTAAACGTACATGGGTCCAATAATCCAAATTTCAGACGAAAATATAGTTTCAAATACAGTTCAACCTAACCAAACAGATTGCTAGAATCACTTCAATGCCAAATATACTCGAATTTACCTAGTATTGGCCAAATTGCAGCCTAATTGAGCAGAATTTACTAAATGTATACAGCTGCCAATTGTACATTTTCTAAAATAATCTGACCCACATGGCGTAGCTTCTTTTTATAACTAATCTAAAAGTATTTATATAGGTAACAGGTTTCATACATGCAAGTTATGTAAGTATATAAATAATTATATGTAATATATTAGTCAGGCGACCTGACCATACATTTTAACATAACAACATATAGCTGGGAGGGAATTCGAAAAAATTGTGCACTTGGTGACAAGTTTTTGAAATTTGGCATGGTGTTAGGTATGGGTATTAGGTTTTCAAAACTCCGTGCAAACAGAATGTGGTGGCCCCCTGGTGGTCGTTATGCGCAAAAAACAAAATGGCTGCCACTGGGACATAACAATGTCATATCTCAGCCCCATTTAGCACTAAATCCATGTGTAATACCACTTTGACCATGTTTTAAGGTATGGGGAATCTATTTCCAACATTATTTTTTTGATTCAAGGTCAATTTCAAGGTCAAAATCCAAAATGGCTGCCCCCGGAAAGAGTAAATATCATATTTCAGCTCCTGTTTGTACTAGATCTATCTATAATACCACTTTTAGTACGTTTTAAGATATGAGGAATTTATTTCTGAGGTCACATTTCTGTTTCAAGGGCAATATCAAGGTCAAAATCCAACATGGCCGCCTCAGGTAAAAGTAAATATCATATCTCAGCTCCTGTTTGCACTAGGTCTATGTATAATACCTATTTCAGTATGTTTTAAAGTATCAGGAATTCATTCCTGAGGTCACTTCTGAGTTTCAAGGTCATTTCTAGGTCAAAATCCAAGATGGCTGCCCCTGGAAAGAGTAAATATCATATCTCAGCTCCTCTTTGTACTAGATCTATGTATAACACCACTTTTAGTATGTTTTAAGTTATGAGGAATTCATTTCTGAGGTTACCTTTCTGATTAAAGGTCAATATCAAGGTCAAAATCCAATATGGCTGCCTCAGGGAAACATATATGCCATATTTTAGCTCCTGTTTGCACTACATCTATGTATAATACCATTTTCAGTATGTTTTAAGGTATGAGAAATTTATTTCTGAGGTCACTTTTCTGTTTCAAGGTCATTATCAAGGTCAGAATCATTGACTCAAAATCCAAAATGGCCACCAGCTAGTAGTGTAAATATCCCATTTCAGCTCCCATTACCAGATCCATTTACTATCCCATTACTAGATCCATTTATAATTATGTGCCTTTATGTGAGTTTTCTGAAATTGGGAATCCTTTTTGAAGTTACAAGGTCATTTTCAAGGCCATTGCCGAAGTCAAAGGCTAACAGTAATGTTCCTTTTAAAGACAAAAGCTATTTATGATGGGCCATTTGATACAGCCACCCATTGAGATAGTAGAAAGATCAGGTTTCATATCATTAACTACTTTCACACATTATTAGTGCAGCCCCCTTCACACTTGCATATGTGCAAAATCGCAGTCCAGCTCGATGACACTTACATGCTCCCTTACAGGCAACCACACATCCACAATGGAGGAGCAGTGAACATGCCTGGCTGACATCTGCCAGATCAGTCCAATATGGCACCCACTGTTTGGTTCTAGCATTCCATTCCCAGCCCCATTTGCTAGGGTCTGGAATCTCAGGGGTTTTAGAGGGGGCCTGCTTCCAGACAAAGCCTGCAGTGAGCAGAGCATGCTTAGCATGCTGGAATAAAGCATTTTGGGTTGGGGGAATCGTTTCCAGGCACTTGAGCCCATGGCTGAACATCACCTTTCTTGCTTCATTCACTGTGTCTGCACTGCAATTTTGACTGTACATGAGCACAGATGAGCTCGAGACGTTGCATATGCAAGGAATCCAGAGTCAGGCTGGTTGGGCCTTGGGTGATAGCAGTGAATGTGTCAGTGACCTCAGGAAAGGCACCCCATGATTTCCATGCAGTCTTTATACCAATTCTAAACATTGCTGATACAACATCACACCCTGTGAATGCATGAAAGAATGGAAGTGCCTTACAATATTCAGGTCCCAACATTTGTGAAATGTGGTGGATTGGTATATCTTTATATGATTTTCCTGTTCCAAATCCAACCCACAGTTCTAACAGGCCAATCTCATGGAATAGATTGATGGCCAGCACAACCACATCAGTATCCACTGTCCCAAGGTAGGCTTTAGTGTGGCCCGCCTAGGCAGCATGTAGTAAGTGGAGAATCATTCATGTGTCAGCTTCTTCTTGCTGGTATGGGGACAAGCCTGCTAGGTCAGTTGGCTTGTTGCTGAGTACAAGGTCAGCTCTGTGAGGGAGTTGCTGATCTCATGGTTCATTATCTCACCAGTATCCAATGTGATGAACTCTGGACCAACTTCCTTGAAAGGATTGACCACTGTACCATCCTTAACAAGGTTGAATAGAGCTTTGAGATGATTGAGGAACTTTTCAGCTACTGAAGTCTCTGGATGTTCTAAAGTTTCTTTGTTGTCTGCAGCAGACAAGCACTTTCAACTCATTAATGACCCAAAGTACATCAGGTTTTGAAAGCTCAATCCCCTCTTTTTCTTCCTGTTGACCATACAGGCCTTTTGCCCCACTATCCTCATTCAGAAAGTTCTGTTCCTGGCTCTGATCCAATCCCAACATTGAGAACTTTGTGTCCCCATGTTGCACAACACAACTTCCCCTCCATGAATGCCTCATAGATTGAAGGATGGGTTTCTTGAAGTTGCACCATGTCTTTCAAGAATACTGGCATCCAGCAGGCATAATTTGTGTGCCCAAAGGCAAAAAACCACGGACCCATATCATAGCAGGCATTTAGAGTTAGTGGCCAATCACCAACCTGCTGACCCCGAACAAAGTGGCAGTTAATGAGCAGGTAATCTCTCACTGTTGTCCAGTAGCAAATTGTTGGAGCATTGTTAATGAGACGCTTTCCCATGTCTCCATGGGTTTATCAGGTCCATATCCCTCAGAGCAGTAATCGTTGTATGCCTGAATTTTGAGTATATGGAGCCAGGCAATAATGAACTGGTATGCACACCGTGTATACTTGACATGCTTGCCACCTAGCAGAGAAGCTGCAACACCAGTATTGAAACACCAGTATTGCAAGGGAAAATATGCGTTCCCAGCCTGATCCAGCCAACAGCTAACCCCTACATTCTTGAGATGTCATTTCAACATGGAGGAATCCCATAAAACACACCATCTTTGACTGACTCACCTCATTTGGGTATTGCCATTGACATTTTTTCTGTTGCGCATAGAGAGGACAGTCACCTTCAATCACTGGAATCTGGCCATGATTCATGATCTGCCTTCTTCACAACTAGCATTGCATGGTTCTGCATAGCCATTGATAAGGCCTCCTCATAGAATACAGGAAAAACTCCAACTGTGGCCCTTGGCCTGACATCTTCTGGGTGTTGGCCATGGAAGAAGAACCCAGAGTATGTCAATGATGTTTCTTGAAGCTTTCCATCTTTTTCTATGAGAACCTTGTGAAGATGGTTGAGCCATGCCTCCTCAGGCACACATGCTCTTGGATTATTCGTAAAAGCTGGTCTGACTGATCCATTTACACATTTTGAGAGAGTGATTTCTCCAGCATATTCATCAATGTATGGGACAGTGATGAAGTCATGAGGAAGCTGGATAGTTGATATTAAAGGTGGTATTATACATAGATGTAGCGCAAACAGGAGCTAAAATATGATATATATGTTTCCCTGAGGCAGCCATGTAGGATTTTGACCTTGATATTGACCTTTAATCAGAAAGGTAACCTCAGAAATGAATTCCTGATACTTTAAAACATACTGAAATAGGTATTATACATAGACCTAGTGCAAACAGGAGCTGAGATATGATATTTACTTTTACCTGGGGCGGCCATGTTGGATTTTGACCTTGATATTGCCCTTGAAACAGAAATGTGACCTCAGAAATAAATTCCTCATATCTTAAAACAAACTGAAAGTGGTGTTATAGATCTAGTACAAAAAGGAGCTGAAATATGATATTTACTGTTTCCAGGGGCAGCCATTTTGGATTTTGACCTTGAAATTGACCTTGAATCAAAAAAATAATGTTGGAAATAGATTCCCCATACCTTAAAACATGGTCAAAGTGGTATTACACATGAATTTAGTGCTAAATGGGGCTGAGATATGACATTGTCATGTCCCAGTGGCAGCCATTTTGGTTTTTGCGCATAACGGCCACCAGGGGGCCACCACATTCTGTTTGCACGGAGTTTTGAAAACCTAATACCCATACCTAACACCACGCCAAATTTCAAAAACTTGTCACAAAGTGCACGATTCGTGCAAATTTTGGCGAATTCCCTCCCAGCTAATATATATGGGTGAAATCGCCAGAAAATGGACAATTCATTTTCACTAATCCTCTAAAACAACATACATTTCATACAAAAATAAAGTTTAAAATACTGTTCAACCTAACCAAACAGATGGCTAGAATAAAAAAAATGCTGAATATATTCCAATTTAACGAGTATTGACCACATTGCAGCCTAATTTAGCAGAATTTACTAAAAGTGTACAGCTGCCAATTGCACATTTTCTGAAGATCTGACCCATATCCTGCTTCGTCTGCTTGTCAACCAATTTCCACTCAGATATAGATCAGGCCTATAGTTTGGCGCCGGATTCCTTAACATGGAAGGGGGAAGGGGGAAGGGGGAAGGGGGAAGGGGGAAGGGGGAAGGGGGAAGGGGGAAGGGGGAAGAGGGGAAGAGGGATTTGGTCATTTAAGTGTCATTAAACGTCGTCTACGTGATATGTGCTATTATGACCTGGCTTAGAGGGGAGAGGATTAAATCTAAGACAGGAGGAACTTCCCCACAATTTGGATTGAGGAAGGCGAGCCGACCCCATGGCCCAGCTATTTTTTATGAGGATGTTAACTCATGAACGGGACTAATGGAATGCTTTCTTCCACACATAAACATCAGAGAGAAATCACTGTTGTTTAATTATCCTACTGTAGTGATCTCGCAGGTTCGTATCCCTTAACCTTACCGATGTATAAAACAAATGGAACAAAAGGCAGTCACTACCTGTTTGCAAAGGGTTTTATTCTCGTGAGGAATTGCAACCTGAGCGTCAGTTTACACAATCCTACCTCAGTCCGAGGATCTCGGGCCTCCTAGCCAGCTAGGTGACCCTTGACCACAGGTGTCTGAGGCAACATGCAGGTTTAAGTAAACATGTCACAAGCCAATATAAGAGTAACAAGATACTAGTTACAAGAACAAGAACATTCATAATCATTAGCAAAAAAAGGTTAACCCAGGTTGCCGTTACTCTGGCAACAACAGCTGTACTTGCTGTTCAAACATAAAATGGAGCAGATAAATGTCAATATAGACTAAAAAGTCACTGTGGACCAGTACTGCCTACTGGGGTAGATCGGCTGAACTAACCCACAGCAGACAGCACCTAGAGATAAACTCTAGTGAAACCCAATAACACCACACTACCATGAACTATACCTCACTGTACAAGTAGTAATACATGCAAACTGAGAAAAGGAAATTCAATAGGGGACTTGCATTGCCGCCATTTTGAATCTTGATTCGCATGGAATTATGGGACTAATGGTACAGTGTAAAATCTATAGAATGTATGCTATGTTCAGCATGGGCTATTTATCAAATTTCTAATGTATGTCAATATCCATGTATTATACATGTTTCCATGACACAAGTCTCCATCTTTCCCGTCATGCATTTGGTTTTCCTAACTCATTCATACAATCTCCGATAACGGCCTTCAGTAATAAAAAAAATTGGTGAAAACAATCGTGCAATTTTCGATAAAAATCTTGCCACATATTTGTATATCAGATTTCAATATAAATCCGTCCCATGATGCACTGTGACAGACATGCGCAATGGTACATGCAAATCCCCTAAACTCCTGGACTAGTGGAAAAGGATATTTTCAATTCTAATTTTAATTATATAGATATTTTTTAGAGGTCTGAAGTCCATTGCAGTTCCAGTGGTTCGGTGCTTCAGGATAATAGGAGAAAAACTTCATCACAAATGTGATGTGTTTCAGGTAAATAAGTCATAAGTCGCAGAATGGATACTTTTCAAAGTGATTTATTCCCAAAGGTGAACTTGTCACAGAAGTGTCTCACTTACTTGTACCAATCATTGTCATTTTTAAGATAACTTTTGATAGTTATATCTTATGAAACCGGGGAGCTTATTCCATACCAGAGGGCTGATAAAGTGAGCACATTATTTTTATATTTTAAACACAGGGTTTGATTACTGATATAACCGTTCCTGCATTCAACCTAGCAGCACGGGACACTTCTTTCAAAGTCCAAGTCCATTTCGAAGTTTGATTGTTTTTGATACATGACACTGCACATGATAAGATATATTTTACATCTCTTTTCCTCTGGCAGTGACTGCTATCTTATGGGTCAGTCTTTGAGAAAATGTACAATTCACCTTCGCCAATCCTCTCAAATAACCCAAATGTCAGACGAAAATAAAGTTCAAAATACAGTTCAACCTAACCAAACAGATTACTAGAATCAATGCAATGCCGAATATACTCGAATTTACCTAGTATTGACCAAATTTCAGTCTTATTTTGGAGAATATACTAAATGTGTAGAGCTGCCAATTGTACATTTTCTGAAAATCTGACCCTTATGGAGGTTGGACTAGCCAGAGGTGGCGTAACGCTCCCGGCTCACATGATTACCAAAGTCTCCCAAATAATTAAATTTTTACTTAAAATTCTACAATCAAATGTTGATTACTGAATAGATATCTTTAAAAACTAAAAGAAAACACGAAATCCTCTTGATGTTCAACAACACAAACTCCCAGATACAAGCTATTGGGTCAGATCTTCAGAAAATGTACAGTTGGCAGCTATAAATTTATTAAATTCTGCTAAATTAGACTGAAAAATGATGAATACCAAGTATATGTATATTTGGTTTTGTGTGGGTTTGATATATCTGTTCTGCTATGTTAAACTGTATTTTGAATCTTATTTTTGTCTTAAATGTGGGTTATTTGAGAGGATTGGTGAAGGCGAATTGTACATGTTCTGAAAATCTGACCCTATTATAATTATAATACCATTCCTCTACTGTGGACCTTATTACTTCAGGAACAACTTGCCACTTGAATTCAACAGAAAACAGGATATCCAAACCATTAAAAACCGATTAAAATTCCACTCGTAATACATGGAAGTCAATTAGACATGTAATATACATAATTGCATTCAATGGTATTTAATTATAAATTCATTAGGCCTAAACGGTTATAATTATAACCTGGTTGAGATTGAAATGTTGATGATATGTTTATCATGATTGCTGTGTGACACAGCGCAGGCTGAGGTGTCTTGTATATTGACTGTATCATATGTGATCCGTTTTAGGAAAATGTGTCATAAGTCGCAAAATATGGATTTTGAGATATCATCATATTTGAAAAGAGGAGATGAAGGTGATTCCAATGATAGTAAACACTAGGACACATAAACAGTATTTCTATATTATAAGTTTGATATTTTATTTTTGAAAAAAAAAAGAAAAAATGTTTCTGGATGGGCAATTACCAGTAAAGTATCTAAATATACTGCATAGGAAGATTTGCATTTTTAAGGTCATATTATGGAGTATATTTAGCTACTTTACTAGTGAGTATCCACCCAGATATATTGCTAACTTTTTTTTACAAAAATGAAAATACCAAACTTAAAACAATACGTATTAGCTGTCCTAATGTTTACCATCATTGGAATAGGCATAATCTCATCGTTTCAAATATGAAATTGACACCCAATTTGTACCCGCCCATCCCATTAAACATGTAGTCATTAGTCATAACCGTTTTCCCCAAGAACCCTTGCTCTGGATATGTTATGTTCGGGGTGTTTAGCGCTGCTATAGTCTGTTCCGAAAGTAGTTCACACGTGATTCCTTTCCTCCTTTAAGAGAGAGAAAAGGGGGACTTTGACTTCAAACCTTTGCCCCTTGAGTCACCGTTTGCAACCGACCATGGCCAAATATACAGCTGTATATCGTATTGCTCTGTCTCTGTTCCATGTGCAGCAGATGTTGTTTTCCTTTGATGGAAGGAAGAGCTGGTTATACTTGCCCTGTTTCCCCATGGTTGATAGGAAGAGCTGGTTATACTGGCCCTGTTTCCCCATGGTTGATAGGAAGAGTTGGTTATACTGGCCCTGTTTCCCCATGGTTGATAGAAAGAGCTGGTTATACTTGCCCTGTTTCCCCATGGTTGATAGAAAGATCTGGTTATACTGGCCCTGTTTCCCCATGGTTGATAGAAAGAGCTGGTTATACTGGCCCTGTTTCCCCATGGTTGATAGGAAGAGCTGGTTATACTGGCCCTGTTTCCCCATGGTTGATAGGAAGAGCTGGTTATACTGGCCCTGTTTCCCCATGGTTGATAGGAAGAGTTGGCTATACTGGCCCTGTTTCCCCATGGTTGATAGGAAGAGCTGGTTATACTGGCCCTGTTTCCCCATGGTTGATAGGAAGAGCTGGTTATACTGGCCCTGTTTCCCCATGGTTGATAGGAAGAGCTGGTTATACTGGCCCTGTTTCCCCATGGTTGATAGGAAGAGTTGGTTATACTGGCCCTGTTTCCCCATGGTTGATAGGAAGAGTTGGCTATACTGGCCCTGTTTCCCCATGGTTGATAGAAAGATCTGGTTATACTGGCCCTGTTTCCCCATGGTTGATAGAAAGAGCTGGTTATACTGGCCCTGTTTCCCCATGGTTGATAGGAAGAGCTGGTTATACTTGCCCTGTTTCCCATGGTTGATAGGAAGAGCTGGTTATTCTTGCCCTGTTTCCCCATGGTTGATAGGAAGATCTGGTTATACTGGCCCTGTTTCCCCATGGTTGATAGGAAGATCTGGTTATACTGGCCCTGTTTCCCCATGGTTGATAGGAAGAGCTGGTTATACTTGCCCTGTTTCCCCATGGTTGATTGGAAGAGCTGGTTATACTGGCCCTGTTTCCCCATGGTTGATAGGAAGAGTTGGTTATACTGGCCCTGTTTCCCTATGGTTGATAGGAAGAGCTGGTTATACTTGCCCTGTTTCCCCATGGTTGATAGAAAGAGCTGGTTATACTTGCCCTGTTTCCCCATGGTTGATAGGAAGAGCTGGTTATACTTGCCCTGTTTCCCCATGGTTGATAGGAAGAGTTGATTATACTTGCCCTGTTTCCTGATTACAAAGAGCGGCTCGCTGGGCAAAGGATTGACAGGTCCTTGTCATAAATAGAAGTCAGGAATCCCTCACTTTTCCATCTTCTTAAAGGGACTAAGGAATCACGTGTCAACTACTTTGACATGCATCAAATGTCAAGAAAATTCCCCCTCTACCTCTACCATAGGGAAAGGGGGAAATTTCTTGCCATTTGATCAATGACAGAGAAGAGGGGGAGGGAAAATATATTTTCCCTCCCCCTCTTCTCTGTCTTTCATACCTGTTTTTCTCTCCCAACCCCATCTCCTCCACTCCTCTGCATGTAGTTAGGTCTCCCTGGAAATGACGTAGTAGGTCATGAGAAATGACGTAGTATCTCACAGGGGCTTTCCCAGGCTATAAATAGAGTGTGTAGATCCCAATTTAAAAAAGGCTTCAAAATCACATTTTCACCCCAGATACCTTCACAAACCACATGCAACTTCCTCCAGAGAGGGTGGACAGAACTCTACAGAAGACTAAAACTGTTTGTAAAACAGACAAAGAAACCCCTCTTTTCTACCTCTTTTTTTTTACGTGTTTTATTCATGATATCCTGCCTTCTTGGCATATACAATGCTAAAACATGTAATTTGGTTCCTTTTTTCATGAACTCTCTTTTAAATTTTTTTTTGATTTTCGTATTTTCTATTCCAATTACTACCTGTTTGTCACCAGCGGTACCTCTTCATGAGGATGTAATTTATATTTTTTGTTCTAAGCATACTTTAAAATACTCATGTAGAGCTGGATATTATCGATTTTGTAGAAAACCAAAGAAACTACTTATGGACACATTAAAGTTAGCGGCTAGACACATGGCCTTAAGCCTTCCCTCGAACTCTTTTAGAAACACCTCCACCGTTACAATGTTGTTTCCAAATAATCTCTGTCTATGTATGTACGATTTGGCAGCCAATATGACAAAGTTAAGTCTACATTTTTGATCTCAGTGCCTTTAAGAGGCCTGAGATCAAATGAGTCACTACGAAATGTGCCAATCATTCTTCATCTGATAATATGTGTAGCTGTATGTAAGGTGTTAGAGCTTAGATATGACATCAGGGGAGCATGCCATATCTAACTCCCTGATCAGTGATACATTTCGCACTTAGATGTTATGCCAACCCCTCAGCTCCTTCACCCCCCTCCCTCCCCCCACCTTCCCACCTCACCCTCTGTCAGCCCACCCCTAACACAGAAGGGGGAATAGAGTGTGTACGTTGGACAGTTGTGTATTTATGGCAATAGGTTGCGGGTCGAATTTGGTGTCCCGTCCAGCGGTAGGCGCCGTAAGCACTATATATAGCCCGGGTATAGACCCTTTTCAGCTGACGTCACCAGCTACTGATCCGTGCGCGGGAAACAAAGTGGAGGCAAAATCGAGTGTACTCACGGTACTCCACTGCCTCCACAACACTGGAGATGCCTTAGCTCACTGTTTATAAGAGTTCATATAGATTGAATCATATCAACGCTATTATTTGAAATGTCACCCGTGTACTGATACAGGACTATAAGAAATATATTGTAGTATATGAGGGTCTGCTTTGATGGGTGTCAGTGAGTATTGTGTGAGATCTATTTCAGTATATCAAGCTATATCCCGGGCTATGTCACTGCAGGGCACAAGCCTGAAGCCTGTGTAAGTTCTACGGCAGGGAGTGGCTTGGGGCCCCGGTGACCAATAGCTCTCCCTCCCATGCAACACAACCAGCACACATATATACACGTCTCAGTGCACCCTCGCCCTGTATCCTCTGTATACACTCCAGTATATTCGTTTTCCCTAACTGGGTAAAACATCTAACTTATTAAAGTAAAACTCTGGCTATATCTCCTATAGTATATCATATTTGATCTTTTGTACATGCCCAGATAATACACAACTATGGTCATCCAAAGTGGTATATGCTGCTTTGTTATGGTTGACGTACATCCTGAGTGTTGACCAAATAAAAGTTGAATAATTGTGAGGGCTCGAAACTTAGCCATTTCTTTAAATCAAATAACCATACTTTCTGAGCTTTAACTAAAAGGGTCTGGTAATGTTTCTCTCGATTCAAGTTTTTGTCTAGGTGTTTATTTCTCCTTATATCTCTTAGTAAAGATCACGTTGATGATGGCCGAGTGGCTTCGGCCATTCCTCCATGCTTGTGACCTAGTTGAGTAACATGGTCATTCTGCCTCCACTTCTCCTGCGTCGCCTCATGTTTGTATACACTGAAAAGGGTCTATATAGCACTGCACTGTATATTAACAATGGTCTTGAAGCATTTCAGTTGTTTTTCCAGACCCCTAATATTCTAAATTTGAAGCCTCTCTGATTAATTTAAAGGCAATTCGAAAAGGGAGTTAATAATTTATTTATATTCTTAAGTTCATGGGTACCAGGACACAGCGTTTTCCACAGGTTTTATGAGGGTCTCATGGTCAAAGTACTGCCCACAGTCAGAGTACGGTACCACCTAACCCATAAGTCATAATACCATCAACATTATCAAGGTTGCGCGACTGGTAGGTAGGTGTGAGGCTATATGATGTGTGAATGCACCATATAGTTATATGTGATGTGTTCCAGGGAAATGAGTCACAAGTCGCCAAATATATTATATTTATATTATTTATTAATATATTTTTCAAAGTGTTTTCTTCACAAGAGTTCTTTATTGAAATGTTCTGATTTTTAGAGGGTAAAGCACTTATAGTCATATAATTCAAATGACCTCACGCTCTCCGCCTGGACAACAAGTTAATAAATTGACATCGGACACAAGTAATTCGGCCTGAGATTCGTTTCCATTGGAAACGCCAGCTATATAAATTAAGTTGACACTAATTGTAAAGTTAAATAGATAAACCAAACTTAACATGATAATTTCTTAACTTAGTACTTGTTTCTCACTTGTATCGTCCACTCCCAGGATTATGTCCCTGGCTGATAGTTGGTTGTGTATTACATTGTTGAACTCGTTTGTATTTGCAAGCCATGCGGTAAGGTTACCCCAAAATATATTTACCTGGTCGGATTCAACAAAAAAATGTACGATATCGTCCTCTAGATCACAAAAATCACACAGAGGATGTTTTTATGGTAATGCCTTTTAGATACTTGTTGCAACAAATGTTTCTATGTATTATTTTATATTGTAGAGTTTGAAGTCTCACATCATGTGTGGCTCTGTATGGAAATAAACATATCTTACTCAATATTTCGTCCGGGTCTAATCTTTGCTGGATTTGCAGAATTCTCGACCATTTGACTAGTTTCTTGATATTAATTTTCTTACTTCTTATATAAGCTCTATACAATATTTTGGCTGTTGTGCCTAATATATTTATTCTTTTGGTACCCACAGAAATAAATATTTCTGGCCGTTGCTCTTCTATTTCAGTGTTAGGGCTAATTAAATGAAACCACCTCTTTGGTATAGCATGTTTGAGCTGTAAGTGCTCTACAAAATTAGTGTTAATCTCGTACCGATCTTCTAACTGTTCTAATGACATAAATTGTAAGTTATTATTTAGTATGTCTCTTACGAGGCTCTCCACCTTGGGAAGGCTATGGTGACCTTATTACATCTAATATGGGTGTTGTTCCATAATCTTTCCCCGAGTACCTCCTTACATGTTAGGGGTGATTGTACATAATATATTTTGCTCCAAATGTTGAACATCTCCTGATAGAAGTTGTCCAGCAGATTACATGGTTTTTTCCTTTACAAAAATATATCTTCAGTACTCCTTCTCTCTACCACTTTTAAAATATTTAGCCATTTATTGTTTGGGGCTTCTACACTGTTAGAACTCCGCGTCTATAGACAAGGATTGCCGCGGTTATGTTGGTGTTTTGTCGCGTCCTCAGTGATTGACGCTTTAAAAATTTATGGTGAGAGACTGCTGCGTCCAAGCTGCGTCAAAATACGCGCCTGTAGAAATAGCCTATACCTGTGTGCGACCAAGCATGGCGGGGCTATTGTTTTAGTAACAGTATCTGGGTCAATGCATACATTATATACACCAGTAACACAAGGCCCCACTGTCAGTCCTTCTTTAAGGACTGAAAGGCACACACCACAAGTCATTGGATGTATTCATAGTGGTAAGAGGATGGGAGGACACTGAGTAAAATTCAATGGAAGGTGTACTATGGTAAGTATCATGTAGCCCTATAGACATTGTCTATTTTACTCTAGTTTTATGTAGTATGCTCTTTACTATTATTTATTATCATTAGCTAAAACTATACTTCATCTCATTAATGAATATACTCCCATCGAAATGACTGTTTACAAATAAGCAGATAACACTTTATACAGAGAGAGACTGCAGACCTGCCAAGACCTGCCAAATGCAGGAGCCTCCCGCAGGAGGCTTGGTAGGTCTGAGAGAGATATTGTAATATTAAATTACTAAGTTAATTGTTTTGAAATACAGCAAACATTGATGTGTGTTTCATTTGATGCATATACCTGTCCTTTTCTCTTTACAGAAGCTGGCACAAGGAAGAAATACATCAGAGAGAAATGATCCACCAAAATAATGATGAGTTTGAAAGGAAGAATAAATTCGCCCTCTTCAAAGTCAATGAATGAATAAACAAATAAATATTTAAGCACTATTTTCTAATTATAATAGAAATGAACCCCCTCCCTGCCCAAACTCTGAAGCTTTCCATGGTCTACTGACCACACCCCCTCCCCCCCCCCTATACTAGCTTTGGGTTTGTTATGGTTCACCGCCCGCCGTCCTACTGGCACCTGTTACGTAACACCCCAATGTGGTAGCTTGAAAATTAACGCGACAAGAAAAAAAGTTGTGTAGTAAGACCTGAATAGCCGTGGCACAAAAGTTGACATGTTAATAACAGGTATAATAACGCGTCTACCATGTTATTACTAGCTACAGTGTAGAGCTCTCTGGATCCATCTAATCCTATTTATAGTAATTATGTCGCGGATGGATCGCAATCCCAGCCCACCCCTGTCCCTCTCTTGAGAAAGCCAGGCTGAGCTGATTTTGCGCGATCTGCCTCCCCACACAAATTGGAGGATTAATTTGTCTATCTCTTTGATTTTACTTTCATTGAGGCTTATACATGATACAATGTGTTGGCCTTTAGACAGTAGAAGGGAATACATACTTGTATTTTGCCTTTCAAGGTCAGACTACGATTTCCCCAGGCATTGGCTACTTTGCCTATGTTTTTTAAGAGATCATTACAATTTATTTCCGACATCAGATCATTATCTCTAAGATATACCAATTTTATGCCCAACACTTTCATTTCGGACGTCCATTTGACTTTTTTTATGTCGACATTGTACAGTGGGATCCCTCCTATGTTAAAACCTTGTGTCTTCTCAACGTTAAGCGATAATCCAGAGACTCTACCGAACCTCTTGATAACTTTTAAGGCTTCCTCGAGTGATTTCTCATCCTTTAGGGTAAGGGTCATGTCGTCTGCGAATTGAATAATTTTGTTCTCTTCATTTCCTATTTTAATACCTTTAATTTTGTTATTACTTCTTATGCTATCCGCAAGCTTTTCTACCACTAAAAAAAACAGCGTCAATGACAGGGGATCCCCTTGCTTCATACCCCTTCAGATTTGAAACCACTCTGAGATGTTACCATTATTGCTAAAACACGCCTTAGAGTTGTTTAAAAAGGTTCTGACCCATTCAATGACATGTTCGACTATATTATACAACTTTAAACAGTTCTTCATGAATTTCCAGTCAATGGAGTCGAAAGCTTTGGAGAAGTCTAACGATAACACCAATGCTGGCTTTTCTTCCTGTTGGGACCACCATACAATATCGTCGAGCCTTCTAATGGCCTCACCAATATATCGCCCTTTGACAAAGCCCAGCTGATCTTGGTTAACTAGCTTGGGGAGATATAGGCCCAGTCTTGCGGCTATGGCCTTTGACATTAGCTTGTAGTCTGTATTTAATAATGTGATAGGTCGCCAATTGGCTATATTATATCTAGAGTCGACATCTTTTTTGGGTATTACATTTATTACCCCTTTTCTTTGGTCGTCTGACATTTCACCTTCGTTTACACATTCCTGAACCATATTCATATACATTATTTTGAAATTGTTCCAGTATTTCTTAGAAATATTTCATGTTCTGAGATAGGTCAATTCATAAACCTATGACAATGTGTAAACACAAAGCTAGTAATCGAAACAAAGATGAAATTCAATGCAAACAGAGGTTAAAGGACCTAGATGAAGGGGGTTTCCTAACTCTCGACGAGCAAGAAGAATTCAAAAGGCTCAAAATTAAGATCGAAAATATTGATAGATTTAGAGCAAGGGGAGCTCTCCTAAGATCTAAAGCTCATTGGCTTAGTGAAGGAGAGCGACCCACTAAATACTTTTTGAATTTAGAAAAATGGCAAGCAGAGAAAAAAGTGATCAAGCAATTAATTAAGAACGATAAAATTGTATCTGGTCCTAAAGAAATTTTGGAGGAGGGAAAACAGTTTTATAGTGATTTATACGCCGAAAGGGAACTGGATCACCCAGATTCTTTCGGTTTCACAGCTGTAAATACAGAGACTAGAGTCTCTGATGATGAAAGTAAAAATCGTTCTTAATAGTGGAACACCCGGCATGACTGCATACTAGTGAAAAACAACATTCCATAGAAGGAGATACTTTTATGTCAACGCCTTGATAGCAATAAGTTATATGGATCAGTTCCTCAAACAGTGCACAATCGACAATTATATATATTTGATAGATTCTTCTAATTATTCTGTAATAGGGTCAATACTTAGCACTTATAGGACGAGTTGCCGCACGGAGCGTAAATAAAGGTTGATTATTATACATGCCTAGTTTTGCATGCAAAACATGCTTAATTAAAGATACATTGACATAATTTTCCATATCTGGTGTTCGTACAAGAGGAATATAACTATAGAAACAGTTGAAATGTTGGAGAAAGAAAGCCCTCGCACACGGCAAACTTGCGTCGGCAACCTTGCGTCGCGCCGGTAATGTACTAGTCCAATACCATGTTACAAGTAATGTGCGGCTGTCGTGGCCTCAGTATTGGATGCGTGTATAATAATAAGTATTATGTGAGTATATTTGGTAATGCATGGATTGAACAATCGGTTCGGTTAATATGATGATCTTTATATTTAACCTAATTTTTGTCTTAATTTTTGGTTATTTGAGATGATTTCTGCAGATGTATTGTACATTTTTTGAGGAATTGACCCATATACGCATTATTTGATGTGAGGTAAGGTATCTGGAGCGGAACAAGCTGCAGGTCTATCCCACTAGTGGTATGAACCACCGGATTAATTAGTGGCAGACAATTAGTGACATAGTTGATGATCTTATTTTTATTTAGTTGTCGATGCCTTTTACCAATGATATACGGGTGAAGTCGCCAAAAAGTGTACAATTCACTTTCACCAAACCTATCAAATAACCCAAATTTCAGACGAAAACAAAGTTCAAAATGCAGTTCAACCTAACCAAACAGATTGCTAGAATCAATGCAATGCCAAATATACTCGAATCTACCTAGTATTGACCAGATTGAAGCCTAATTTAGCACAATTTACTAAACATACACAGCTGCTAATTGTACATTTTCTGAAGATCTGACCCAACATATTCAGAGCAAGGGTTCTTAGGAAAAATACTTATGACTAATGACTACATTTTGAGTGATTTATTGACGTTGACAGGAGGTATATTTATATTATACATTAGCCAATAACAGTGACGATCATATGTGATGTGTGTGTTTCAGGAAAATGTGTCATAAGTCGCAAAATTCATATTTTTCAAAGTGTTTTTGTCACTAGATCACATTATTGGAATGTTCTAATTTTTAGAGAGTTTATCACTTATAGCTATATCAATGAATGTATCAAATATCAGGACAATCTATATAATATCTCTTTCCGTTTTAAAGGTCCTCATATGGACTACATTTAGTTACATTACTGTTTATGGACCCCCAGACATATTGGAAACTTTTTTTTCAAAAACGAAAATATCAAACTTAAAATCTAGAAATACTTATTAGATTATTAGATTATTAGACTGTTTACTATCATTGGAATCGGCTTGGTCTCATCTTTTCAAATATGATGATATCTCAAAATCTATGTTTTGCAACTTATGACTCATTTTCCTAAAACACACACATATGATAATGCTTCATGTTTATTAGTCCATGTGATATTACCCAATGGAATAGTTTATGGTCTAGGCACCAGGTGGAGTTATGCCTTATCAAATGTGATGTGTTTCAGGAAAATGAGTCACAAGTCGCAAAATTGATATTTTTCAAAGTGTTTGTATCACAAAATCTCTTCATTGAAATGTTTTGATTTTTAGAGGGTTTAACCATTATAGTCATATAAATTCGTGCAACAGATTTCAGGACATTCTATTAGATATTTCCTTGCGTTTTGAAGGCCTATGGAGTATATCTAGTTACTTTACTGGTAATTACCCATTCAGAAACATTGCAAACATTTTTTTTTCAAAATTAAAGATATCAAACTTAAAATATAGAAATACTTATTAGGTGTTCTAGTGTTTATTATCATTAGAATCGGCTTGATCTCCTCTTTCCAAATATGGTGATATCTTAAAATCCATATTTTGCAACTTATGACTCAACTAGTGTCTGAACCAATAGGATTGATATGGTAATTAAACATTGTGACTGAACCAATAGGATTGATATGGTAATTAAACATTGTGACTGAACCAATAGGATTGATATGGTAATTAAACATTTTGTCTGAACCAATAGGATTGATATGGTAATTAAACATTGTGACTGAACCAATAGGATTGATATGGTAATTAAACATTTTGTCTGAACCAATAGGATTGATATGGTAATTAAACATTGTGACTGAACCAATAGGATTGATATGGTAATTAAACAATGGTAATTAATCTCTTTATTGAAATGTCCTGATTTTTAGAGGCTTTAGCACTTATACTCATATAAATCTGTGTAACAAATTTCAGGACATTGTATTAAATGTATCCCTATGTTTTAAAGGCCTTCGTATAGAGTATAATTGTAGTTACTTTTCTGGTAATTACCCATCCAGAAACATTGCAAACTTTTTTTTCAAAAATAAAGATATCAAACTTAAATATAGAAATAGATGTTAGATACCCTAGTGTTTACTATCATTGGAATCAGCTTCATCTCCACTTGGCACATATGGTGATATCTCAAAATCCATATTTTGCGACTTATGACTCATTTTCCTAAAAACGGATCACAAATGGTTGTTAAACAGAGGTTGATAATCTGTTAATAGGTACATGTATATTATGTATGCGCGGCAGGGAGGTGTGATATGAGATGAGTATAGTAGTATAGCCTTGCCACTGCCACGCCACCTTGTGGGAACTATGGTAACTTAGGCGCTAAAGACGGGAAGTATCTAGATACTAGGCGCCAGGCTACTAAGAGGGCTATATTACCATTATGCACTGTTTTTTCCAGCGTCCTTTAAGGTTGAATAACGTACGGGTCAGATAAATGTACAATTGGCAGCTGTATACATTTAGTATCAGTTTTCAAATGCATTTTTATGAAGAAATAAACGCCTAGTACGAGAAAGAAATATAAAAATAACACGCAATCCTCACTACTTCAAACTTTATTGCAAACTAAACATTTTACATTACATGATTTATAAATACACAATTCATCTTTATAACATTCATCTGTATAACAATCCCTTAATTACTACTGAATTGTCACAGATACCTATCACTTGAAGCATGATCAAGCATCATACAAAAAGGACGTTTGTTTCATGAAATAAAATGTCCTTATTCGGCATTAGACTTTGTCCACCAAATTAGATTTGTCAAAAAACATATCAATCTAATCAACATTCAGCTCATTCCTGGTCGGAAGAGGTTTTAATTGAATTGATTGTATTTTTTATTCTGTTTGGTCACATCACATTTATCCTGTTAGTTAACTACCATACTTCATTAACATTAGATTATTACACGTAGAACACAGATATCTGGACTTATCACGATCTAAACAATTAGAATTAGAATCGTTGGTCCCAAATCTTGGACAGGAATGTTATTTTCTCTGACATATGTGATGTGTTCGAGGGAAATTAATCACAAGTCGCAAAAAGTGGATTTTGAGATAGCATCATATGTGAAGAGATGAGATCAAGCCGATTCCAATGGTAGTAAACAATAGGACATCTAAGTAGAGTGTCTATATTATAAGTTTGATATCTTTATTTTTGAATAAAAACGTTATTAAGTTATTTTGGTGGATAATTACTAATAAAGTACCTAAATATACTCCATAAGATGACCTTAGAAATGCATAGATATATTTAATACATTGCCTTGAAATTTTGTACACCTATTAATGCTACTAGCGGCATCAAGCAACCAAAAAATTAAAATATTCCAACAAGGATATCTTATAAATATAGATATTAATTTTGCCACTTATGACTCATTCTCCTGGAACACATCGCATATGGTTGCAATAAGAGGTCTTATGAGATATTGACTGACACTACTTTTCATTCTCAACTCACTAAACTTAGGTATAGATAGACACATATAGATAGACAATTTCCCCCCGTAACCCCAGATTTTGAAGGCTACACTGTATTTAATTTGACCCTGTACACTGTTTTTATAATCTACATTCATTTTGTCTGGTTGTTTTGTTTCCAAAGTAAACGACAACTGGTGTCAGTATAATTGAATCAAATTGTGACTGGTTTCAATTACATGTAAAGTCAAATCGGCTGCGAGAACAATAAAGTGAAGACTTCTCAGGAAAGAATGTGGGCAGGTCTCCGAAACATGTGTAGTGTTTCAGGAAAATGAGTCATAAGTCGCAAAATTGATATTTTTCAAAGTGTTTTTTTTTCACAATATCTCTTTATTGGAATGTTCTAATTTTTGGTGGGTTGATCACTTATATTTATGTCAATTGATGTATCAAATATCAGGATAATCTATGTAATATATCCTTTCGTTTTAAAGGTCCTCCTATGGACTACATTTAGTTACTTTACTGTTTAGTGACCCCCAGAAATATTGGAAACTTTCTTTTTCAAAAACGAAAATATCAAACTTAAAATCTAGTAATACTCATTATTTCATTAGACTGGTTACTATCATTGGAATCGGCTTGATCTCATCTTTTCAAATATGGGGATATCTCAAAATCTATTTTTTGCGACTTGTGACTCATTTTCCTGAAACACATCATATATAAATGTGGACTTTTATGAAACTCGCAAAAATAACCTCAACAGTCAAATAACAGTCAAAATCCTCAAACATTTCGAGCAAATGACTTTTGGAAGACAGGTTGGAAAAGAACGGAACAAAAAGTAAGAAAACTTTGGATTAGATTTATTTACAAAGCTTCAAATAAAGTACTTCTCAATCAAATATAAGTGCTGAAAGTAATTGTATATATTGGTGCTGGGTCCCACAGGAACCGCCTATTGCACGATACACATTGCAGTAAGTAAAATCAACTACTGTTTAAAACTAATTCGCAACATCTTTGCAAATATGTGATGTGTTACAGAGAAATAAGTCACTATTCGCTAAAATGATATTCTTGAATACATAAATAAATCCATGCTCAGGTTTGGAGTTTTGTTTCGTCGTTAGTAGCATAAATACAAGTGGCAAATTTCAAGACTGTGTATTGAATATATCTATATGCATATCCTAAGGGGTACAGTATATATATATATTTAACTACTAATAATTCACTAGCAGATTGACAATTAACAAGTGTAGCTATTTTTTATTTCATGGATAAAAAATAGAAGTACTTATTAGATATCGTTTTTTATTATTGGAATCCAGTTGATCTTATCTTTTTAAATATGATGGTATCTCAAAATCCATTTTTGGTGACATGCAACTCATTTTCCTGGAACACATCACATATGCCAATGATACCAAACCAACAATAGCTGCATCCAACTTCATTCCACCAGTAGTCCAGTACATATATAATGATTTCATATTATAATGAGTAAATTATAAGCAGGTATATAATCATGATAATGCATATAATATAATAATGACAGTCTCTCGGATTTCGGTTACATAGATTTAAGATTGGAAATCCCAGAGACATTATTTTACTTGTAAAAGGTCGAGGTCCAGCCAACCCAATATATAATATATTTCAATAAGTTTATACAAAAATGAAAACTAAGCTGCATGTATTCAATGGGAAATTGTATCACATTGATACTGATAAAGGCTCCAAAGCTTTACAATCATATTACTATACAAACTGAAGAATAATGAACTGAGCTTGTATCATATAGCGAACAAAATAAACCGGGCGAGAGTGTAGCATTTCTTTTTTACACATATATAATATGGAAATAAAAGAGGGAGGAATATGCTTTTCCAGGAATATCCTTTTCCTTTTTGGAATATCCTTTTCCTTTTTTGGAATATCCTTTTCCGTTTTTGGAATATCCTTTTCCTTTTTAAAATGTCCTTTTCCTTTTTGGAATATCCACTGTTGTAGGCTATTCTCAGTTCTTTTCACCAAAATGTACCATAATGTATTCCTATGCCAACATGTATATGTCCAATGAAACAATATGGGGTTGAGAGGGAGAGGGAGGGAGAGCGGGAGTGGGTGAGAGGGAGGGAGAGCGGGAGAGGGAGGGTGAGTGGGAGAGGGAGGGTGGGATCAGGTGTACCAGAGGTGAAATAGGAGTCACTATAGGATGTCTCCTTTCGTACAGAGATAAAAGTGGTGTACCAGAGGTGAAATAGGACTCACCATAGGATGTCTCCTTTGGTACAGAGATAAAAGTGGTGTACCAGAGGTGAAATAGGACTCACCATAGGATGTCTCCTTTGGTACAGAGATAAAAGTGGTGTACCAGAGGTGAAATAGGACTCACCATAGGATGTCTCCTTTGGTACAGAGATAAAAGTGGTGTACCAGAGGTGAAATAGGACTCACCATAGGATGTCTCCTATGGTACAGAGATAAAAGTAGTGTACCAGAGGTGAAATAGGAAAAAGGTGCGGGGATATACTTTTGTGTGGTGGATATCTCAGGGAAATAGTCAAATCTGCTCGGAAATAGGAAGTGAGAAGTTGGAAAAGAATTTGTAGTATGTGAAATAGCTACAAATGTCTACTTTGGGACGCAACAATAAGTGATGTTATCAAAGAAAACGATTCAGTGGGTCCTCCAAATACTAATGGGGAAGTTTTAGAAGCCCTGTAGCAAAAACAACTGGACAAAATCCTCCAAAATTAAGGTAAAATGATTTTCAGATGGGTAAGAAGAAATTTCTTTTTTTTAAATGTTTTCTTTTAGACCAACGTTTGCTGAGAAAGTACCTTTAACACCTTGTATTGACAACTAACATTGCTTTACAAATCATAAGAGGAATTAAATGAAGTGTTCATGGCTTAAGAAGCTACCCTCTCGCCGGCAAATATAATCATGACTAGTAATCTGTACACAAGAAAATACAAATTGATGCATTAAATGATAAACTGAGACTTACAAATTGAATACAAAACTAAGTGAATTCCATTCCAGTACAAAAACGATACATACAAGTAAGGACTATCATACAGGAATTGCTAGGGTTATATAGCTAGCAAAATCATTATAATTAAATTATAAAGTAGCATAGAATATGATATTTTAACATAAACCTTCAGAGACAAAATGAACTTGATGGATGTTTTAGCCAATAATTATGTGATCCATTTTAGGAGAATGAGTCATAACCGAACACTAGGACACCTATAAGTACACAATAAGTATTTCTATATTTTAAATTTGATAATTCAATTTTGAAAAAAAAAGTTTTAAATGTTTCTGGATTGGTAATTACCAGTAAAGTAACTAAATGTACTCACTACAAAGGCATTCAAAACGCAAGGATATATTTAATAGAAAGTCCTGAAATTTGTTACATGGATTTATTTGACTATTCATAGTGCTCTAACCTTAAAAAATTAGAACATTACAATAAAGATATCTTGTGAAAAAATCCCTTTGAAAAATATCAATTTTGTGGCTTGTGACTCATTTTCCTGAAACACATCACATATGACCCTAATGAAGGATTGTAGGCTTTAGGTCACCTTGACCTTGTTTCTTGATTTTAGGTCACATTAAAATGAGTACTTTGCATCTGATAGAAAACAATTCATTGCATCAGAAAGCTGATTTCGTTATAAGTTAAAATACCAAAATCAATAATTCCCTAAATATATTTGGACATGCATGTGGACAGTACAAAACTGAGCACACAAATATTCTCGTTGTATATGCTTGTAAATCAAACTAGACAAAGACAAATAAATCTGTAAATATGAATACCACACTACAAATGTCAGTAAAATTAAGAAAAATGACTGGACCTGATTTAGGTATTCCGCCTCGTTAAATAGTGCATATTCCAAACAATATCAACCCGTTCCCCATCTGGTGCTATAGGGGATTTGCATTTGCCACTGTACATGTCATAGCCCATGGGTCATATTTTCAGAAAATGTACAATTGGCAGATCTACGCATTTAGTAAGTTCTGCTTAATTAGACTGAAAAATGGTCAATACTAGGTAAATCTGAGTATATTTTGTATTGCCTTGGTTCAGGCAATCGGTTCGGTTATGTTGAACTGAATTTTTAACTTTATTTTCGTCGGAAAATTGGGTTATTTGAGAGGAATGGTGAAGGTGAATTGTACATTTCTGGAAATCTGACCCTCATACAGGTGATCTATATATAAAATATGGAAGATGGGAAAGATACAAGCTTGCTTTATGGATTATACATAAATATTGACATGGGAGCACCGATAAATATCCCACCCTGAACATGGCATGTTGTCTATAGATTTTTCACTGACATATATGAAAAGAAAAGAATTTCCGATGTAATTGTATTTGAAATGGAAATATAAACATGTATATACATATGTATACAGCTCCCACAATTCCATGCAAATCAACAAACAAGATGGCGGCCATGCAAGTCCCCTATTAGCAAACTATTGAGGATTCCTTTGGTAAGTAAACCAGATCTCTTATACAGATCCTATACATGATGTTTTTGGCTGGATACAAATATTAATCATGTATTATAAGTCCATGAACTGAAATACAAAATACCTATATAGCTAGCACAATGAAGCACCATACAACGTCTGCCAGACGATCATAAATGTGATGTTCTTCAGGAAAATGAGTCATAAGTCGCAAAATTGATATTTTACAAAGTGTTTTTTTCACAAGATCACATTATTGGAATGTTCTGATTTTGGGGGAGTTCATCACTTATAGCTATATCAATCGATGTACCAAATTTCAGGACAATTTATGTCATATATCCTTTCGTTTTAAAGGTCCTCATATGAACTACATTTAGTTACTTTACTGTTTATTGACATCCAGAAATATTGGAAACTTTTTTTAAAAAAAATGCAAATATCAAACTTAAAATCTAGAAATACTTATTAGATTATTAGACTGTTTACACTCATTAGAATCAGCTTGATGTCATCTTTTCAGATATAATGATATCTCGAAATCTATTTTGGGCGACTTATGACTCATTTTCCTGAAACACATCACAATTTCTATACCTATACATATATATACTCATTACCATTGTTTGTAAAAAAAGAAAATGAAAAAAAAGATTCATCATGGGTATTGTTATTATATATACAAAATGCAATATCCTAACCACATAGACCTGATCCTCAAAATGGGATATTCCTGCTCATTCTATTAGACTCTTTGCTGAGGATTCTTGTACTGAGATAATGTTACCGACTTAGAACAGCATTCTTAATAACCTCAGGCAGAGACTAAAACGATTAATAACCTCCATTTCGGGCAAGCTGGTGCACTGTTTGTGTATATTGACTTGGCTTCGTGTTAGGATTACACTACAAACAGTGCACCAGTAGCCCCTCAATGTTGGTTTTATGGGACTATAGGGCCCTGTGTTAAAAAACACAGAACAATACATACGCCACAGTTTGGCCAGACCACTTTTTGATCGGTGGAATAAGAAAGGGACGAAAGTAAAATGTTTTGCTGTTGAAAGTTGAGAATGTTGCTTTAAAATGAACACCGCTATTGATATTCAAATGAGACAAGAGCTAATTTCAATATATACTATACTTCCTATACATACAAAGATCAAATGTTGAAATGTGCCTCGGTCGTGCATCCCTTCGTATCGTCTCCCATTTTGTGTTTACTTTCCAGAAATACCACAACACTTTTCTTTTGCAACATTTTAAGGAACAGATCTACGCTTTCTCACAGCAGGCGGGCAAGGCAGTCTTTTGGCATTCATATAAAGTTACAAACTTTTATTCACTTTTATTTCTCAGAGAAAATATAAAGCATCTGTGATTTCATGGACCCGGACGGTCAAGGTCATCTAGACATTCATAAACATTCTCGGTGTAGTACGCATCATCGTCTTCTTCGGGTATTTCTGCATAAACATTACTCAGTCTGGGATTGGATACCGGCTCCAAATAATCCCCGAGGGGTAGAGGAAAGGAAGGCTTCTTCGCGTTACCATTGTATCTATCCATCGGCATGTATTCGCTTGGAGCGGCGATCCTCGGTCGCGTCTTCATTTGAGTGTTTGTTTTGTTTGATTTTGGAACGTCATAAGGATCCGAATATTCATGATCGATGTTAGTGCTGTCGTTCATCATTTCCTTGTTTTGGTTGGCCTTGTTTTGGTGTGTTGGTGACGTATAGATCGACTTTATTTCGGAGTACTCGTCATCTTTGTACGGGCGGATGATGACGTCGTCACCAGCAACAGTGCCGCCACCTTGTGGTTCATCTGTGTACTCGTTCTCCTGCATGGCCTTGAACTTGAGAATTGTCGTCTGCCCGTTTGCCGCCACTACTGTGGCACTGCCCCCGCAGTCTGAGGCGTGGTAGGAAGGGTTCTCAGCGATTAGGCTGTCTGGGAGGCCCTTCTTCTGGCGCCTCCTGAAATAACAAGATGTGGTATTTAATATATATACAAAACAGAAAAATCGTAGTCATACTTTAATGGGGAAATTTTAAAGGGGATATTATATATACAGTGTAACACGTTAATATTGGTATAGATTGGTACCATAATTAATTGTATTGATTTTATGATTTGTATTTGCTTGGGAGTAAGGCGGGGGTGGGGATGGGGGCACGCATGACACCTAGTTGGCTTGAATAGTAGATCCGGGATTAACAAAAGGGAGATAGAAAGGGAAGGGGGGGGGGGCAACGGTCTGCGATTTGTATGGAAAACTTTGAGTTGTCATTTAAAGACTAATTATTTTAAGAACCAACTTTTTTTCTTCAACATTTTGCTTAATTATATAGTATTAGTGAATATAGTATAACTAAAACTTGGGCAAAGATCACACTTTCTGGCAGATTTTCTTACTGTCATTGCATTATGGCCGTTCTTTTATTTGTGATGTGTCACAGGAAAATGAATCTTACGTCGCAGAAAATGTATTTTGGAATACCATTATCATTATTAAGAAGATGAGTGAGTGAGTGAGTGAGATTGGTCGCTTTACGAAGATGAGATAAAGATGGCGATGACGTTAGGCAATCTAATAAGTACTAGTTTTAATATTTGAAAAAAAAGTTCCTTGGTAAAAAAATCACAAGTAAAGTATATAGTCACCACACATAGCAATTCCTCAAAGAGTTGAAGTATTGGAAAGATATCATTTCTTTGCGATTTTAGACTAATTTTGTTGGGACACATCTCATTTAATATGTACTTTTAGGGTTTAATTCAGAATTAATCTTAGAGTCATTTAAAGCGATTAAAAGTTGATATTTTATAATACAAATGAGAAAACAAAACCATCTTTTTCCTCTCTTGTGTCAAGAGACAAATTCAATAATCTATTCACCAACAAATTTCTATAAATGCAAATCAGCTGTTGAAATTAAAACCCAATCATTTAACGCATGCAGTGAGGAATATATATATTGATACCACTCTCATTTAAAGGGCCTTGTCCACTAAGCCGATTCTCATGCGATTCGCACAGAATTTAGTGCAAAGGAGTCCTCTGCGGCGCAAAATCGCATGAGAATCGGCTTGGTGGACTCACCAAGACAGTTATAAGACCTCAAAAACGATTAAATTCATTATTCTTCATAATATTCCTCCTCTAAAGCAGAATCCTAGGCGAGTCCTATGATATATGATCAACGCTGGACAAATAGGAACAAGACATTTGCGGTTATGTGTACATATATGATAACAAACTTGAGAAGAAGTGAGTTATAATATATGTAAAACCATTGGCAGCACTGCAGAAATCGCGCTTCTCAAGACAGTTGCAAACATGGGCTACTACTGAACAGACATGGTGACCTTGGGAGAGAGGAGTTTTCAGAAGATGTACAATTTGCAGCTGTACACATTTAGTAAATTCTGCTAAATTAGGCTGCAGAATGGTCAATACTGGGTAAATTCGAGTATATTCGGCATTGCATTGATTCTAGCAATCTATTCGGTTAGGTTGAACTGTATTTTGAACTTTATTATCGTCTGAAATTTGGGTTATTTGAGAGAATTGGCGAAGGTGAATTGTGCATTTTCCGAAAATTTGACCCATCTATTTCGCGCGGATCAATTTCCGCGCAGTAAGTACTTTGACACCATCTGTTTGGTTAGGTTGATCTTTATTTTGAACTTCATTTTCGTCTGAAATTTCGGTTATTTGAGGTGATTGGTGAAAGTAAATTGTACATTTTCGGGTGACTTATACAATCTATGAGTCTAAAGACCGTACATCTCTCATACCTCTCCCATAACCTTCCACTCTATGCAACGGCGCCCATGTTTTCTATAAGTTTCACAGGGGAGATATGTTAGCAGGAGTAGACCCTAATCAACTCATTTTGAATGTAAAAAATAGTATCTTATATCTGGAAATTTCAGTAATTTCTACAACCCCAAGAATAAAGTTAAGTAATAGGTGCGAATGTAAAAAATAGTATCTTATATCTTGAAATTTCAGTAATTTCTATAACCCCAAAAATAAATACTCTATTTCATCAGAGTTCAGGCAATTTATGAGACAATACCATGAATTTCTTTAATGCATTTATTTTGATGAGTCGCCATCAAAACTGTCAAATCTACCATAAATTCCAAGATTAGTTTCTATGAAAAAACTAATAATGCGAGGCCAACCTTATAACATTGAGTTACTGGTGAGATACCACTCCCTCTAATCCACCTCCCCTGTGTATAATGATATGCAGTATCATGTTTAGTTTAACAAGCTACTCTTTTTTTCTTTTTTTTTCTCTATTCTTTACTACGGGGTACTCGCCTCTTCTGTAAGTGATTGGGAACACCGGGAAACAAAAGTCCAATCAAAACAATTTCTCTTACATAATTCTCATTAAAATTGTCCGAATCATTCGCAAAATATTTGTTAATAAACCCATTGGATAATTCCAAGTGAACACGTCAAAAAGGTATTAACAAATTCATAAATTAAGTCGATTGATATTTTTCTTTAATTTGATTGTATATATGTGATGTGTTTCAGGAAAATGAGTCATGAGTCGCAAAATATAGATTTTGAGATACCATTATATTTGAAACGATGAGCTCAAGCCGATCCCAATGATAGTAAACAGTTTAATAATCTAATAAGTATTTCTAGATTTTAAGTTTGATATTTTCGTTTTTGAAAAAAAAAGTTTCCAATATTTCTGGGGGTCAATAAACAGTAAAGTAACTAAATGCAGACCATATGAGGACCTTTAAAACGAAAGCATATATTACATAGATTGTCCTGATATTTGATACATCGATTGATATGACTATAAGTGATAAACCCTCCAAAAATCAGAACATTCCAATAATGCGATCTTGTAAAGAGAACACTTTGAAAAATATCAATTTTCGACTTATGACTCATTTTCATGAAACGCATCTCATAATTTTGTTGAATACTCTCAATAAAGTTATTGTCGAAATCCAGGGATAGGCCCTGTTTAAAACCGAAAGTTGTAGTTGTAAATCAAACAAATTCCTTCCTATTGTCGTTTTGGGCTTCATATTCGTGATTAATCTTTTTGAGTGTTTTCCACAATGTGTGAAACAGTTATAGACCACTTTCGTGCAGTATAGCCACTTTAATCCCGATTTTGAGACAACAACACTTAGATTTCTTTACATCCGGGCAAACCATCGTTGGCATTTTGCAAGAGAAGTTTGTACAATAAGAGAGAGCGACATGGGTTAGAAAATATCAGAAGATAACATTTAATACACAGAATACAGGACAAATGAACGACAGTGGAGAAAAATGTGGTCAGTGTCGCCACCTATAGGATTAAAGAGGAATCAATTAAATGCAGATACAGCGCCAGTTAGACAGTAGTGTCAAATAGTTTAATCAACAGCCATTTCAGTATTATGAATTTTGATGGAAGAAATCAATTCCTGAATAGCGATACAATACATCTTATAGGGAATTTTTAATTCCATACTTTCTATTTCATAACATTCAAATGGCAAGAAATTTCAAGAAGAAAAAGAAGACAAGAAGTTAGATAATCCGATTATGGTTAGAAAGCCAAACACAAGCTGAACGTTCAGAGAGGTTCTGTTACAAAGTGCAGTTCAGAAATAACTGATTCATTTGTGATGTGTTTCAGCAAAATGAGTCATAAGTCGCAAAAAATAGATTTTAAGATACCATGATATCTGAAAAGATGAGATCAAGCCGATGCCAATGATAGTGAACAGTCTAATACACTAATAAGTATTTCTAGATTTTAGGTTTGATATTTTCGTTTTTGAATAAAAAAAGTTTCCAATATTTCTGGGGGTCAGTAAACAGTAAACTTTGAAAAATATCAATTTTGCGACATGTGACTCATTTTCCTGAAGCACATCACATTTTGAGACTATAGTAAACAGGAAAAGTTTGGAAGAATCACAACGCATCGGTTGTAACATGAATAAGATGCAGAATAAGGGCCTTTTCCATTAAACCGATTCCCATGCGTTTTTGCGTCGCAGAGGATCCTTTTCCACTACATTCCATGAACATTGCTTGAGAATCGGCTTAGTGGACAAGGCCCTTAATAAAAAAGGTTACACATAGATGACAAAAGGTCAACATGTATCAGTTCTGCGCTGTTCATTCCAGATTTTGGCAGCGAGTTGAAGTAATGACAGCAAGGAAACCGTGGATGGGGGAATAGAATTATGTGATGCTCTTTAGTTTTAGTTTCTCTCTTGTGTGCTCTTTCTTTCCCTCTCTCTCACTCTCTGTCTCTTTTTCCTTCTCTCTCCCTCTCCCTCCTTCTCTCGCTCTCTTTCCCTCTCTCTCTATCTCTCGCTCTCCTTTCCTCTCTCCCTCTCTCTCTCTCTTGCTTGCTCGCTCTCCCACTCCCTCCCTCTCGCTCTCTCTCTTGCTACCTCTCCCACTCTCTCTCACTCCCTCTCCCTCTCCCTCTCCCTCTCCCTCTCACGCTTTTTCTCCCACTGTCCCTCTCCTGTCTATCTATTTGGACTGTCTCTGTCACGTCATCTCTACCCCTCTGTCCCTCACGTCCATCTAGAGCTATCTACCTCTTTGTATCTCCTCTCCTTCTCATCCTCTCCATCTTCCTCTCTCCACCTCCCTTTCTCTCTTCTCTCTCTCCCCCTTTCTCTCTTCTCATTCTCCCTCTATCTTTCTCCACCTCCCTTTCTCTCTTCTCCCTCTCCCTCTTTCTCGTCCCTACCCCACCCTCACTTTCTCCCTCTTCTGTCTAGATTTACCTGTCTATTTCTCTATCTCTCCCCATCCATCATTCACTTTCCTATTGTCTTCAATCTTCAAGAAATGGGCTCAGATACATGTATCCCTTTCGAGAATTTTTGCCATATAGAACAAATGAAGGGATTAGATCAGATAATTAATAAGTAATTAATGCAGTAATGACTGCACTTACCTGCGGAAGTATACTACTGTAATGACTAGCAGCGCCAAGAAAACCATGATCAGGCAAGCCACAACTACGCCACCTAGCATATCTGGAAGGAACCGGTTACAAAGGTTAATTCGCGTAAAACGACAGCAGGAAGAAATTGATTCATATTCAGAGTATCAGTTTGTCAAGATTATATGTGATCCGTTTTAGGTCGAGTCATAAGGCATAAGTGGCAAAATATGGATTTTGAGATATCACCATATTTGAAAAAAGATCAAGCTGATTCAAATGATATAATAGTAAACATTGGGACACCTAATAAGTATTTCTATAATTATTTGAAGTTTGATATCTTTATTTTTAAAAAAAAAAGTTTGCACATTTTCTGGATCGGTAATTACCAGTAAAGTAACTAAATATACTCCATATAAAGGTCTTCAAAACGCAAGGATATATTTAATACAATGTCCTGAAATTGGTTACATGGATTCATATGACTAAGTGCTAAACCCTCTAAAAATCGGAACATTTCAATAAAGAGGTTTTTGTGAAAATAAAACTTACTGGTGTCATTGCCATCATCGTCCTGTTGTAGCTGAAGGGGAACGACAATATCTGCAACAGTTCACAACGACAAGAATCTTTAGATTGGTTTGTATACACGCCTATTGAATAAATACGGATTTACTATATATGCCTTAATAATATAAATAGAAAACATTCTTGTGTAATATAAATAAAGTTAAATTTGGGCGCTAAACTTGGTGAAAAAAAACCCGTATTGGTTGCCATGACTACCACATAACTCACTAGTGACATATGCACCGTGTGCAACTCACTCTAGATACGTTGTACCCAGAGCAATGCGTATATAATAATTAGACAAAAGTTAACGAGTAGTTGATATGCGACAGCTTTCTGGATGCACAAGTTGGTATACAACTATTTCCACCAGCGGCCACAAGATTTGGCTTTAAAATTTTGTTATTCAGGAAAAACTTGCATTTTGCCTTTGGATGATATTGCCAGCAGATCGTTAGGGATCCCCTGTTTCCTCTACTTGTGTGAACAGTAACAAAAGATTGTGAACTTCATGGTTGATGTAAATTCAAAAACCTTTGGATGTTTGTTGTAAACAGGCAGCAAACATTTATAGCAAATGACACGATGGAGGGTTTAAACTGATCGAGACCCATCAGAAAACGAGACGAGCCCCAAATGCCAGCCACCCCTGTTCCCGTTTTCTGATGGTGTTTAGATCAGTTTGAACCCAAACAGAGTGCCATGTGCTATTTATTACACACTGTATTTGTTAAAAAGTAGATTTAACTTGTTTAGCCTACAATTTGGCTCGATTCAATCCAATTTGTAGGCCTAAGTTACGGGGCCAGAGACAACGACAGACAGGACAGATAGATAGGTAGATAGATAGATGGATCGATAGACATATAGATATATTAATAGGCAGATGGATACAGACAGACAGATAGATATAGATAAATAGATAGACATATGAGCAATTCCACCAATTGGTCGTCATTTGGTTGAAATTCTTAATTTCTTAAAATTACTTCTATTGATTTATAATTTTTCGTACATAAACTAGACATATTGCTGATAATATAGACGAAATTGGGAATGTTAATGATGAATATTGTAGTTAGGGCAGCTTGGTAGACTCTGTGACGAGAATGCTGATGATAATGGCACCAAAGATAAATGAGGAGTTAAAAAATCTACTTATAGTCATATTTCGACCAATTGGTGGAATTGCTCATATAGAGATAGATAGGTAGATAGGGATAGATAGCCATAGATATATATAGGCAGATAGATATGTAGATAGATAGATGGATCGATAGACATATAGATATATAGATAGATACAGACAGATAGATAGATGGACATATATATAGATAAATAGATAGATAGACATATGTGATGTGTTTCAGAAAAATGAGTCAGAAGTCGCAAAATTGATATTTTTCAAAGTCTTTTTTCACAAGATCACATTGTTGGAATGTTCTGATTCTTGGAGAGTTTGTCCCTTATAGTTATGTCAATCAATGTGTCAAATGTCAGGACAATCAATGTAATATATTCTTTCATTTTAAAGGTCATATGGACTACATTTAGTTACTTTACTGTTTAGTGACCCCCAAAAATAATGGAAACTTTTTTTAAAAAAAAACTAAAATATCAAACTTAAAATCTAGAAGTACTTATTAGTGTAGACTGTTCACTATCATTGGCATTCTGTGTATTCAATGTTATCTTCTGATATTTTCTAACCCATGTCGCTCTCTCTTATTGTACAAACTTCTCTTGCAAAATGCCAACGATGGTTTGCCCTGGATGTAAATAAATCTAAGTGTTGTTGTCTCAAAATCGGGATTAAAGTGGCTATACTGCACGAAAGTGGTCTATAACTGTTTCACACATTGTGGAAAACACTCAAAAAGATTAATCACGAATATGAAGCCCAAAACGACAATAGGAAGGAATTTGTTTGATTTACAACTACAACTTTCGGTTTTAAACAGGGCCTATCCCTGGATTTTGACAATAATTTTATTGAGAGTATTCAACAAAATTATGAGATGTGTTTATGAGATGACTCATTTTCCTAAAACGGATCACATATAGGCAGATAGGTAGATAGGGATAGAGACAGAAGTAGTGCCACTTACTAATAGCCTCATCAGATACAGACAGACAGATAGAGAGAAATATATAGAGAGATAGATAGATATAAATATAGTCAGATATATAGATAGACATATATAGGCAGATATATAGATAGACAGACAGCCAGTCAGATAGGTAGACAGACAAGACATTTAGGTACATAGGTGGATCGATAGACATATAGAACAGACAGACAGATAGATATATAGATATAGATATATAGATAGGCAGATAGATATAGATATATAGGTAGATAGGGATAGAGACAGAAGTAGTGCCACTTACTAATAGCCTCATCCACCTCAGTAGTCACCTCAGCGGAGGAGAGGGTAGACTTGGTGCCCTTGAAGGAGGAGTCACGGTTAATCTGACCCTGGAGGAGACTGTTGCCTGCCACCCCATACCTGAATGTGGACCCTGGAGGAAGCTGGGTACTGGAGGAGGACTCCTGGGTGATGCTGGAGGTGGAGGAGGAGGACTTGCGGGGGTTGGGGGTGGTGGAGAGCCCCCGGTGTCGCGCGGGTGTGGATGGGAGCATCTCTGTCAATGTGAAAGTTATACCCATACAATGTGTGTATGATATGTATATATGGGTCAGAGTTTCAAAAAATGTATGATTTAACTTTGGTAATCTTCTGAAATAATGGAAATTTCAATCGAAAATATAGTTCAAAATACAGTTCAACCTAACCAAAAAGATTGCTAGAATCAATGCAATGCTGAATATACTCGAATTTACCTAGTATTAACCAAATTGCAGCCTAATTTTGCGGAACATACTAAATGTGTAAAGCTGCCAATTGTACATTTTCTGAAAATCTGACCCATATGAGCATTCCACTTGGTGCAATAAAGTGGATGTGATAAAAATTGGTTTTTCTTTTAGCTTTTAGATACTTTATGACAATTTTAAACCAACAACAAAGGGTTGAATTTCAATATTCTTCTATGCTAGAGGAATATAATAAATATTAAATGGAACTCGGTACTAGTAATTAAATATCGCAGAAATATAAAAGTGGAATTGTATGAAGTAGCTGAAACAACGGGACAAAGGCCTCCACAATTTTAATCAGATGGCTTTCGGAAGGATTGGGAAAGAACAGAACACCTTTAGTTTTTGACCTTTAGTTTTTGGCCTTTAGTTTTTGACCGATGTCAACCAAGAGAACAGCTTTAAGCCTAAACAAAACCATTCTAAATCCAATAGTGAGGTGTTTAGCATGGGAGCCTTAGTGTACAAGCACTCACTGCACAAAGTGTGGCTCAAGAGAAGGTGCATTGTGCAGATTGTGACTTATTCCCAGCCATACTGGTGTGTAGTTAGAGGGATAGAATCCTGTGATGTGTTTCAAGAAAATGAGCCATAAATCTCAAAATTGATATTCTTCAAAATGTTTTTTCACAAGATCTCTTTATTGGAATATTCTGATTTTTAGAGGGTTTAGCACCTGTAGTCATATAAATCTATATACTAAATTTCGGGACATTGTATTAAATATATCCTTGCGTGTTGAAGGCCTTTGTATGCAGTGTATTTAGTTACTTTACTGGTAATTACCTATCCAGAAACATTGCAAACTTTCTTTTTCAAAATAAAAATACCAAACCTAAAATATAGAAATACTTTTTAGGTGTTTACTATCATTAGAATCGGCTTGATCTCATCTTTTTAAATATGGTGCTATCTCAAAATCAAATTTTTGTGACTTATGACTTATTTTCCTAAAAACACATCACAGATAGTCAGCCAGCCAAGGTAGAGAAATACAAGGCAGTTTACTCCTGCTAATACTACTTACGGTACTGACAGATGGACCTGTACTTCCAGTTAAGGAGGGCACACGGTGTCTCGTGCCATCGCCAGGTGCCGCTGCCGCGCACCATGCGCACGCAATCACGGATACCATGGAACGAGGCCCGTGGATGTCCCCTTCCCCAATTTGTCCACGTCACCTTTTCACCTACATCTGTACATAGAGACAAACAATAAGGCTTATTAGTATGCTCAGAAAAACAAGATTTAGTTAACAGTGGTCAGTTTATATATTTATTTATTTCTGGTTCATGCAGAAGATTGTGTTTCCAAGGGAAACGAAGATTGATGTCAGTTAAATGTAAAGTTTGAGAGGTAGGGATAGTAGGAGGGAGAGGAAGGTGAGACAGAAAACATGAAATCCCTATCCCATATATGACTGGTCACTCCATGTAAAATCAGTTGCTGTTCTTCCCTTTAGCACCTTTGCATATGAGGCATCTTACTTCTCAACTTGCCATATTCACACATGGTCTACCCTTTAATTCACACCTAAACGCCATCCCCTCCCCCTCCCAGCCATTACCAGCATGATTCTGATCCCATCTGCTGAAATCAGAATCAACAGATTCTTCACACTGATATCCAGGATGGTAGGAGCAAAGATGCTATCAATGATTGACAGATATCACCCCAATCTACTTAGATTGATGTTATCTCATCAATCTAAAGATTCAAGACATAACGCCATAGTGAAAGCAAACTCTAATTATACCAAAACGAATCATAGTAGATATATCATCTTCCAGTCATTGAGGGAAGCGATATTGTTATCTACTCTCCCTATGTAACATACATCTCAGCTTGAAAACCTCCCTTCTGCTGAAGTAGTTGTCTTATAGCGACAAACATCGAAATAATTGTTAATTCAATCCAATCCAATATATTCCAGGAAAATGAGTCACAAGTCACACAATTGATATTATTCAAAGTGATTTATTCACAAGATCCCCTGGTGGAATGTTTTCATCTTCGTGGTGTATACTCTTTGAGGTCGTATGTACATGTACCGAATTCTAGGACAGTTCATTAAGTATATTGTTGTTTGTCTTAGATCATTCAATGGAGAATATTTAGCTGCTTCACTAGCAATTGTCCACCCAGAAATATTTCACAACCTGTTTTTTTTACAAAGATTTATAAGGTGGGAGACTAATCACTATAAGATTTAAGATGCAACATTGACGAAAGTATATTTGTAGATGGTGACTTTTATTTCCAACGTTTTGTGGTTTTAGTAGCATTTCATCAGGAAAAATTACAGAGTATTTTTGTAAATTTGTTTACAAAAACAAAAATATCAAACTTAAAATACATAGAGATATAGGGATTGACTCAAGAGGCAAATGTAGGCCATGTATGTATGAAAATATGAATTAATAAATGGAGGAAGATGGATGAAGTGAGCGATAAATGGGGAAATAAGGCCATCAGTACAGTTTGATCTAATAAGAGGGCCGTGCGGCCTTGACCTTGCTGAGACATTGAGAGGCTCAAGCAGTTCTGACAGCTTGGCTGGCTGCCAATATTGTAGGAAACATTCAAAATTGTCTCAATATTCCAATCAAAATGGAAGTTACAAAACAGGTCCTTTTAAGTTTCACAAATAGATTGGATTGAATTGGTTAACATAATAAATTAGACAGGTATCCTTCATTTCATTATTTCTCCAAACACACCACAACTCATCTTTCTCACCTTTCTTATCTTCATATTTATTAAAGTCATATAGGCTGTATAATTCTAGAAGTAGGGAGAGCCCCAAACTGAGGGACACTCCTACCTATTACCGCGTTTGAGCAACCAAATTTGGGTGTTAAATTGGTCTGCGGTAAGAAGGGACCATATAGCGGTCGGTGCCTCGCCGGCTTTTAACCACTAACACATGTTTGGAGCGTGAGGCCCTCTATGAGTAGGGTGTTTAGGTCAAAATTAAATATAGCTGAATATAATTAAGTTTAATGCACAATGCATAATCAAATGCGAAAATCCGAATTAAAATATCTTTATTCAAAAAAAAGTTATGCCATGTCAAAAGTCAGAAATTTGGGAGAAAATTACCCTCCTTAACTTCAAGAGCCCCAGTCTCAGTAACCCTACACCTTGTGGTGACAGCCTAAGAGATGTTATTGGTGAAGGGCGATCAAGCGCGCAGGGGGTAAGGGAGATGCTATCTGGACCCTGCGGTAGTAGGTAGGAGTGGGGAGAACCTCTCCCTCCAAACCGCAAAGTGTCATTATAATTCCATTAGGACCGCAAAATACTATTATAATCCCATTGGGATGCATATCCCTGGACCAGGAAAGCCATTAGCGCAGTAGGCGTCTAATCATTAAGGTGTTTTCTGATCTGAGAGGCTTTGAGCCGTGACTGAACAATAGGGGACTTGTCTCACTGCGCATGTCTATTACAGAGCATTCTGGGATGGATTGAGTTTGAATTTGATGTACAGATATTTAGCAACATTTTCAGCGAAAAATTGAAACGATCTTTTCACCAATACCATAGCTTGTGTAAATGATCTATAAACAAACAAATGCATGATGGGAAACATGTGGACTTGTGTAATAGAAACTTGTATAACACATGGATATTGACATTAGAGCATTGGTAAATATCCCATTGCTGAGCATGGCATGTATTCTATGAATTTTACACTGTACCATTAGTCCGATACGTCCATGCGAATCAAGATTCAAAATGGCGGCTATACAAATCCCCTATTCTTTTTAATAAGTGACCTTGAACCGTATCTTCCTGCCTTGATGTTTCTAACATGACATGAGGGACATGCGCAGTTGGGACAGCTCGCACGACTGCCAACATTTAAGGAAAAAATGAAAATTTCCATCTGTTATCTTTTTATTCAAGGATTGTATTTCTATTCAAGAATTAGAATGGTGTTTGTAATGTCATTTTGTGGATTGCTGTTGATGAACATAAATTTAATGAAACCAAAAGGTTGGTAATATAAACAACTATATGGGTGATGTGTTCAGAAAAAATGAGTCTTGAGTAAAAAAAAAAGATTTTCATATGCCATCATATTTAAAGCAATGAGATCATGATGGCGTTCAACGATTCTTTAGGACTTTAGGATATCTAATCAGTACTTGGGTCAGATTCTCAGAAATTGTACAATTGGCAGCTGTATACATTTAGTAAATTCTGCTACATTCTGTTCAATACTAGGTAGATTCGAGTATATTTGGCATTGCATTGATTCTAGCAATCTGTTTGGCTAGGTTGAACTGTCTTTTGAATTTTATTTTCGTCTGAAATTCGGATTACATTTGTATTTGAGGGGATTGGTGAAAGTGAATTGTGCATTTTCTGGTGACTTAACCCACTATATTTTTATTATTATATTCTTATGTTTGAAAAACTATTCATTTATATTTCTCTGCAGACAATCACTAGGGCAGTAGTGTAATATATTCCCTTCGGATGTCCTTTGAAATGCAAATATGTGATGTGCTTCAGGAAAATGAGTCATAAGTCGCAAGATTTATATTTTTTAAAGCATGTTTTTCAGAAGATCACATTATTGGAATGTTCTAATTTTTGGAGGATTTATTCCTATCGCTATATCAATCGATGTATCAAATTTCAGGACAATCTATGCAATATATCCTTGCGTTTTAAAGGTCCTTATTATGGAGTATATTTGGTTACTTTACTGTTTATTGACCCCCAGAAATATTGGAAACTTTTTTCAAAAACGAAAATATCAAACTTCAGATCTAGAAATACTTATTACATTATTAGACTGTTTACTATCATTGGAATCAGCTTGATCTCATCTTTTCAAATATAATGGTATCTCAAAATCTATTTTTTTGCGACTTATGACTCATTTTCCTAAAACACCTCACATATCTACTCAGCACATAGTATTGGCATTTTGATGTGTTTCAGGAAAATGAATCACAAGTCGCAAAAAATTATGAGATATCATCATATTTGAAAAGATGTACCAGTCAACATCAACATCAAAATCAAGGGGAGTCCAATGAAAGTAGACATGAAGGACATCTAAGAAGTGTTTCTATATTTTATGTTTGATATATTTAGTTTAAAAAAATAGTTTAAAATATTTCTGGGTGGACATGTACTGGTGAAGTAGCCAAATATACTCTATGAGATGACCTTCAAAATGCATGAATATATTTAATACACTTTCCTGAAAATTTTACACGTATTGATGTTACGGGAAGCGTTAAGCACCCCAACAATGAAAACATTCCCATGAATATATCTTGAGAATAAACACTTTGAAAAATAACAATCTTGCTACTTGTAACTCAATTTCCTGAAACACATTACATTTGGTATACATAAGCAGACGACCAAGAGGGCCAATTATAAAAACTTTCCTACAAAGAGGCCTTATCCCCCATGTGTCTGATATGAACCCGAATGCTGTAGCCTATGGCATTTCATATTACCCACTAGAAACGTGTAATAAATAGGAAATTAATATACTAGTTGTAATGTAGCCATGGAGAGGGATGAATAGGAAATTAATATACTTGTTATGGTCGAGTCATGAAGAGGGATATTAGGGTCAGATTTTCAGAATATGTACAATTGGCAGCTGTACACATTTAGTAAATTCTGCTAAATCAGGCTGCAATTTGGTCAATACTAGGTAAATTCGTGTATATTCGGCATTGCATTGATTTTAACAATCTGTTTGGTTAGGTTGAACTGTATTTTGAACTTTATTTTCGTCTGAATTTTGGGTTTTTTAATAGAATTAGTGAAAGTGAATTGTACATTTTCTGGTGATTTCACCCATTAGTGACGTGCCCCCCCCCCCGACCACCCCTCAATACCTATCATCAAAGAAGGTCCCAGGTAGCCTTGATATAGTCTAAATTTAGAGCAAGACCGCGGCAGAAAATGATGAATTAGTCCACAATTTTCCAGACATTTATCAGCAAATCTCTATAGAAGATGCTGTCAGAGATTCTCGGTACAAAGGGTGCGTTCGTGTACCGCTCTTTGAGGTGATTACGAGCGCTTGAGGGTGTGTTCGGTAGCCAGATGATAAATTGGGTGGTATGTTGAATGCCTTGATTAATGTGTCTAATAACTGGGGCACTAATGTACACGCATCTCGTTAATATATTGTACTTTATATTGAACGATGGCCCTCAAGTATTCTACAGATGGGTTCATACAAGTCAATAAGTATAACGTGAGCTTGAAAGGGAGAAATTGGAGTTTATAAATGGGAATATTAATGATATTGTTATATAGTTTATTATTTAAAATGAGCTATTGTCTCTTATGGTAAAATGTTTGTAATATTGTTGCTACATATCACTTTTCAATGACTTGAAACATACCACTTGCGGGAAATTGTTTATCAAAATAAAATATGTTTTAAAAAATGTTATATTTTTACAATATTGAAACGTGATACCATGGAGGATGAGACAGTAGATAATAGTCAAGAATGTCTGGTATAACACCTGAGCTACAGAAACAGCCCAGCCAAACAGCCTCTAGAGGCTCACACAGTCCTGGCTCTGAAGTTGATTTTGCGGCCGATTGCAGTAGCCCATGACCAAGTGGAGCGATGGGCCTAACCACAACTATGTGTGGCATCAGTGAGGCCTCCGACGATGTATAGTCTAGGCAATCTAAGCCCTAACACACACATCAAAATAACAAAAACCCATGTATAGTTTAGCTTCTAGAGCCCCGTTCCTCAAACCTTAGCAATTTGTGGTGAAGTGAAAATTAATTTATATACAGGGAGAATGGAGATCAGTATCACTGCTGTGGGGATGAAGCCAGGATTGCACAGCCTCTCAGATCCGATAAGAATGGTATGTTAGTAATATAATGTAATGTGAGTAAAGGCGTCCTAACAGGATTATAATGACATTTTGTGGTTTGAAGCGAGAGGATTTCCCTCAGTTTGAAGGGACTCTCCCAACCTCTGAGCCTAGACTGAAAACCTAGTGTAGGAGAATTGATATTACGTGTTATGAGTAGGCCTGAGGTCCTACATTGAAGGTAATTAATATGCCGCTCTCAGTTCCCTGATAAAATGGCTAATTTAGCGATATGTAATTATACATCGCCCCAAGGGCAGAAAGTCGTGGGGATATCTCTTAAAATAATTAGGAACTTTAGTATGTAACCAGAAGCCTTATTAGTTACATGGAGAAAGACGCAACAACGAAATCTAAAAGACATTGCCATAGCCGTCAAATTCCAATATAGGATGAGCCGTAACTATTATTATTAATTCACTGATTCTTGAATATGTATAATACACTATCATTGTACCATAACAAGTCTAAAAAATGGATTTTGAGATGAGTTCATTTGGATTCCTATTATGTCAACATTTAGGAAATCCAAAATTATCCACATATCTTATGCTTGATTTGTGTTCATATTCGAAAAAAGGTTTGCATTATTTATGAATTAATGGATTATATATGGACAATTACTATATAGTAGCTTTATATACTCCTAGGATGACCTTAGAATTGTTTAATACGCTGACATGGAATTCGGTCCCTGTATTCATTCAGCCTCAAGCGCTAGATACCCAACATATGTGATCCGTTTAAGGTAAATGAGTCACAAGTCACAAAGTATGGATTTTGAGATATTACCATATTTAATAAGATGAGATCAAGGTGATTCCAATGATAGTAAACACTAGGACACCTAGTATGTATTTCTATATTTTAAGTTTGATATTTTTGTTTTTGAAAATTAAAGTTTGCAATGTTTCTGGATGGGTAATTAGCATGCAGTAAAGTAATCAAATATACTCCATACAAAGGCCTTCAAAGCGCAAGGATATCTTTAATACAATGTCCCAAATTTTGTCCATGGATTCATATGACTATAAGTGCTAAACTCTCTCAAAATCAGAACGTTTCAATAAAGAGATCTTGTCAAAAAAACACTGAAAAATATATTGCGACGTCATTTTCCTGAAACATATCACATATGGGGCTCAAGAATTATTATGATAACAGTCCGACTGGACTAGAACCCAAGACATTATTAAATCTTTTGGTCCAAAACAAACGCTTTAGACCTGTCTGTCACTCCTAGCCCCAAGAAATCAGTAATATATGGTTCAGATTTTCAGAAAATGTACAATTGGCAGATCAACATATTTTGTAAATTCTGCTTAAGTGGACTCAAAAATCATCAACACTAGGTATATATGAGTGTATTTGGTATTGCCGTGATTCAAACAGTCTGTTGAATTATATTGAACTATATTTTGAACCTGATCTTTGTCTTAAATTTGGGTTATTTGAGAGAATTGGTGAAGGTGAATTGTACATTTTCTGAAAATCTGACCCATATATATATTTATTTTAATAAATCGTTGTTCGCCCTGGGAAAGTCACTGGCGAAATGATTCTTTTCTATGAAGACATTCCATACAATGACATTACAATGGTTCAAGTGGATCATTGTCAATTACATGTAATCCAACCATTTATATTTCATGGGAGAGAAATGCAGTCGAATGAACTTTGACATGATTTATGGCCCTGTAGGGTACTGCCGGAAGGACTGAAGGTCATATTGTAGGGCGTCCATTTGGCAATATACATGTGATGTGTTTCAGGAAAATAAGTCACAAGTCGCACAAATGATAGTTTTCAAAGTCATATATTCACAAGATCTCCTTGTAGGAATATTAGGTTTTTGGAGGGTTTAGCGCTTCAAGTCGTATTAATACGACAGAGAATACACTTTCACAAACATATTTATATTTATTATACACGCATTGCTCTGAAAACAACGTATCTAGAGTGATTTACGCATAGTGCGTATTTCACTAGTGATTTATGTGGGGCTGTAGTTGTTAGTTAACCTGTATATATATAATTGAATTATTGATTGAATTGTTATCATAAAATACCTTCTAAAGCCATAAAAGACTAACCCATGTGTTTCACCTTTCCTGTTACAATATCATCTATTTATCATTTCAGCATTATCAATGTTTCTTTATACATGGAAAACTGATAGAGATAAATAGTAAATGTGACATTATAAGACAAATAGGAAATTAAATTAGACCAGTTGTAGCTACGGAAACAGTAACATTTGCCCTTTTTATTCCTCTACTTATGGATGAAGTCTCCAGAAAATGTACAATCCACCTTTCCCAATCCTCTCAAATAACCCAAATTACAGACGAAAATAAAGTTAAAAATACATATCACCCTAACCAAACAGATTGCTAGAATCAATGCAATGTCGAATATACTCGAATGTACCTAGTATTGACCAAATTGCAGCCTAATTTAGCAGAATTTACTAAATGTATATAGCTGCCAATTGTACATTTTCAGAACATCTGACCCTTATGTTGCCATGTAAACAAAATAAATGACTTAGAGTGAACTAAAGACGGAGAAAGCGATAAAACTTATTAGATAAACACGATTCTGCCGCGGGAGGGAGAGGGAGGGAGACCAGCGAGTACTTTATTTCATTGTTGTTGGAGTGACAAGGGGCTGGGGAGGGAATAACCAGGTCACTCTCGCTATCAATCTCACAACGCGAGATATTCCTAAGGCCAAAAGATTAATTAATGTGTTTCAGATTTATTATAGCTAAAAACTAGGTAGAGGGATGTGGTGACTTTAAAAAAGATATTTAGAAAAAAAACTGACGAGACCTTACTCATAACAGTAGTTGTTTTATATTTTAAGGTATTTTTGGTCAGCCCTCCCCCGCCCCCCAAAAGGCTTGTTTTCGATCCGACAAGCTGACAAATAGGTAAGGGGATTAATGTCTTGTGTATAGGAAACCACTTTAAAGGAACCTAAAATCTATTTCATAACAGATAATTGTTTTAAACATGACAAATGTATATCTTAAGTTAAGAAAACTTGTTTTCCTGCTTTAATTAGCTTGTATGTCAAAACATCCTTTTAGAAAACTATAGGGAAGATAATTTATTAGGTGGGGTAAGTAGTGTGCGTGTGTAGGGCCGGGGGGGGGGGGTAACTTTGGGGTGGCCGAGTGGTCTACAGCACTGTAAGTAGGTTTACTTATTAAACCTATTTAATTAAGTGATTAAGGAAAAAATTAATATTTTAATGAGCAATCACTGACAGACCATTATACCTATCTGATATATATTAGGGTTTGGGCCTGGACTGAACAACTATTGGTACCACACTGTACTAAAGAGGGTGACCTATAACATCACGATGTTGTCCAGGGTTATGTACTGATATCATCCCTCAGGCATTTCCTCCCACTATCCGGGTGTAAATACCCTTATAGTATGTTCTTATTTAAAGATTTGTATTCAGCCATAGAACATTTTGTAACAAGTACAATACTATGAGATCTTTCTGTTATGTTTATAAATATCAGTTCTACAATTTTAATTTAACGAGAAACCTTTATAATATATATTCAAAGAACAAAGAGATTGTGATCGATATCGATAATAATCGTGGTAATATTACTACGGGCCTCGCACTCAGGTAAATTAAGTCATAAGGTCATAGTAACACTATATATTTGTGATGTGTGACAGTAATCAATTATGAAAGGATGGGATCAAGCGGATTCCAATAGTGCTAAACATTGGGACATTTAATAAGTATTTCTATATTTTAAATCTGATATTATTACTTTTGAAAACTAAGTTTGCAATATTTCTGGATCGACCATCACTAGAAAAGTAGCTAAATATAAACCATAGGATTATCTTAGGAAGGCAACACTATATTTAATATAGAGTATCAAAAGATCAGAATATTTCTACAATATCTTGTTAATAAAATATCAAGTTTGCGACTTGTGACTTATTTTCCTGGAACACATGAGTTGAGGTAAGGGCTTATGGCGATTTAATTTAATTGAAAGGTTTGTATTAGTTCTGATAATAGCAACTAACATCAAAGCTAAAGGATCTGTAATGTGTTTCAGGGAAATGAGTCACAAGTCGCAAAATTGATATTTTCAAGGGGTTTTATGGAGTATATTTAACTTCTTTACATAGCACTTATCGGACGAGTTGCCGCACGGAGCGTAAATAAAGGACGAGACCGCAGGTAGAGTCCTTTAATTACGCTCCGTGCGGCAACGAGTCCTATAAGTTGATTATTATACATGCCTAGTTTTGCATGCAAAACATGCTTAATTTAAGATACATTAACATAATTTGCCATATCTGGTGTTCGTACAAGAGGAATATAACTATAGAAACAGTTGAAATGTTGGAGAAAGAAAGCCCTCGCACACGGCAAACTTGCGTTGGCAACCTTGCGTTGGCAATCTTGCGCCACCAAACTTGCATCGCCATGACAACGCGCAGGTAATGTACTAGTCCAATACCACGTTACAAGTAATGTGCGGCTGTCGGGGCCTCGGTATTGAATGCGTGTATAATAATAGTAATTATTGACCAAATGATATTGTAGATCGTTTTTTTTTAAATAAAAATATCAAACTCGAAGTATACAAACACTTCTTAGATGTATCTCATGCTTACTATCATTGGAACCGGCTTGACCTCATCTTTTCAAATATGATAATATCTCAAGATCCATTTTTTGCGACTTATGAATTCTGTATTCCCATTGTTCTTCCATCCATTGTTGTAACTTTTAGCTTTTCAAAAACATCTAAAATCTGATACTCGCTATCTAATCGCTCATCTCCAACTCCTTCTACCTCCTTCCTACCCTAGCATCAAAGCTTACAAGCCTTATCTCTAGCATCAAATGTCTGGTATTGTGATATGTGGGCGAGTCCATTCTTAGGCAAGGGGGGGGGGGGCGAGGAAAGGCGGATGATTCGGAGGGGGTGTAGGAAGTTGATTTCCTAATCTCTAAAGAAAATTCGTTATGAAATGCAATTAGATGCAAATCTCTTCAATTGGTATGTGGGTCAGATTTTTAGAAAATGCACAATTGGCAGCTGTACACATACAATTCTGCAATCAGGCTGCAAGTCGCAAAACGAATATTTCTCAAAGTGATTTCAAGATTTCAAGTGATTTATTCATAAGATATTATTCATAAGATATCTTTGTCGGAGTATTCTAATCTTTGTGGTGCTTAATGCCGATAGTAATATTGATCCATGTACGAAATCTCAAGGCAACGTATTGAATATATCTATGCATTTCTAAGGTCATCTTATGGAGTATATTTAGGTACTTTTTTTTGTAATTATCCACCAAAAAGGATTTTTTTTTCAAAAATAAAGATATCAAACTTATAATATAGAAACACTTTTTAGATGTCTTTGATGTTCACTACCATTAGAATCGGCTTCAGCTCAACTTATCAAATATAATGGTATCTCAAAATCCATTTTTGCGACTTTTGACTCATTTTCCTAAAACACATATATATAATCAGAACTGGATGTCAGAACTGGACCCCCCCCCCCCCTATAGCGGATTCACCCATATACACCAATAAATACAGATTAAACTCAGGTCGACTGGTAGAGGGACGCTGGTATAAGAACTACTGGTATCTTGTCTCCTCCAGGCATGCACACATTAGCGATAACCACAGGGCAGTGCCCTCAGCAAGGCCCTTTCAGCTGAGGGCCTTCCTCTGATGTGTACATGTGATATCTCCTCCCTTGTCTTCCCCTAAAGAAAGCACCGAGGGCTGGTCACTAGTCAGGGCTGAACTATTAAAGCTGCATTCTCAGCTAGTTTTCCGACAAACACATTTTGACCAAATTGACTCATAGTCCATTGTCTGGGGGTGATTCCGTGTGCAAGTCTGAATGTACTAACTTTCTCTCCAGAATCATTTAGAGGGTATCCTGGGATGAAATAAAATCGAGGGTGACAGTCCTGAATCATGGGCATAAGTTGGGAAATCGCCATTGAAGATTGATAGCCATGGATAATAGTGTTCATTTTTTTCCAGACACTTAGTAAGACCTACTGTTGCTTGTTGAGGAGGGAATACAGACTGAACTACTGATTTTTAATAATGGCTTTAATTGCTGAATAAATTATATCCATACTAATAACGGCTTCATAATATATTGCACATGCATATTCAGCAAATAATGCATCACAGTTTTTCATGAACCAAGGGTCATATCAGTTCAACAATAAGTCAGAATATCTGATGGGTTCCATATTCCTACTAATTGATTCATCTTTCAGATAGTTGATAGATATTGGAATAGTTCCAATCTTTCATTTTCAAAAACTCAATCAAAATATTTAGGGCTAATCCATGGCTATCAATCTTCAATGGCGATTTCCCAACTTATGCCCATGATTCAGGACTGTCACCCTCGATTTTATTTCATCCCAGGATACCCTCTAAATGATTCTGGAGAGAAAGTTAGTACATTAAGACTTGCACACGGAATCACCCCCAGACAATGGACTATCATATTATCTCCTTGTGTCATATTCATATTAATATACAAGTGTACCCACATTTTAATTTTAATGGTCCTGGGTAGTTCTCTGCCTCTCGCTCCCTTTTTCTCTACCTCTATCTCTATTTCCTGGGTAAGATCATAAACTGCCTCCCTCTCAGCTCTCCCACCCTTGATATAATCATATTAAATGTGTTGATAAGGGCACAATCTAATCAACCAATCTCACTCACTCACCCACATTTTAATTTCGTCATCCGTATAATATACATGAAGAGGGGTTTCTTTGTCTGACATGTTTTTGGAATCTATTATTTTACCAACCGTTTTTCTGATCTGTACAGTTCCATCCACCTGCTCCAACGTATGTGGTTTATGAAGGTATCTGGGGTGGATTTTGAAGCCTTTTTTAGTTTTTTAGTTGTGTTCTATACAACTATTTTTAGCTGGGGAAAGTTGGGGAAGCCTGTTAGGGGACCCTTTTGTATGGACAAAGGACTGATCACATGACTACCTCTTGAAAGTAAACGTTATGACGTCATGCTTTAGATAGCTCATGGGAGAGAAAAGGGAAGGGAGGGAAAAGAAGAGGGCGGGGTATGAGACACAGAGAAGAGGGAGAGGGAAAAGAGGGGAAGAGAGTGTAGGGGGGAGAGGGGAGAGGGAGAGGGAGGGAGAGAGTGTAAGGGAGAGGGAGGAAGATGGGGACGGGGAGAGAGGGAAGAGGGGGAAGGGGAGGGAGAGAAAAAGAGGGGCCGAATGGAGGCCAGAGGGGGAGGGGGAGAGTGAAGAAGGAAAAGGAGGGAAGGACAGCTTTAACTGAGAGGGCAGCTTGAACTGCGAGGGTATCTCTGACTGAGAGAAGCTGTTTTAAGTTTATATAATTAATTCATATCCTGAATAGAATACTTTTCAAATCAAAACAAATTTCTCCCACTCCCGACACTGCATCCAAGCAATGAAGCTACAAGTTAACTCCTTTAAAACTTTATCTCTAAATAACAAGTCTAAATAACAGATACCGGTACTCTCCAGTTAACACTCAAGCATGCTATCATATAATGAGGTCTAGTCTTGGAGTCTGGTCATTACAATGGCAGAGATGGGTCAGATTTTCAGAAAATGTACAATTCACCTTCCCCAATCCTCTCAAATAACCCACATTTAAGACGGAAATGAGCTTCTAAATGCAGTTTAACATAACAGAACTGATACTTTAAATCAATGAGATACCAAATATACTCAGATATACCCGGTATTCCTCATTTTTCAGCCTAATTTAGGAGAATTTCCTAAATTTATAGAGCTGCCAATTGTACATTTTCTCAAAATCTGACCCAGGTATTTCTGGCCATTGTTACCAGATCACAAATACAAGCACGGTAGATAAAGACAGAAAGCCCACCTTTTAACTATTCACAGCACCACTATAGGGTGAAGTTGGCAGAAAATGTACAATTCCTCTTCACCAATTCTCTCAAATAACCCAAATTTCAGACGGAAATAAAGCTCAAAATACAGTTCAACCTAACCAAACAGATTGCTAGAATCAATGCAATGCCAAATATATTCGAATTTACCTAGTATTGACCAAATTACAGCCTAATTTAGCAGAATTTACTAAATGAGTAGAGCTGCCAATTGTACATCTTTTGAAAATCTGACACACTAACCATTGACTGGTGCTGGGGATGTGTGGATAAGAACTGTGGACAGGGATAAATGAACAACCCTCTAACTCCTGCTTTAGTGTGATTTAAAACTCAAGTGGATGGACGGTGAGTGAGGGGGGAGAGCTGAGGGCCGCACATACCCGCTACAGCACAGAGATATGTAAAGATACTGCCGTGACCGAAGCTAAAACGACACCTTAAAATGGCAGAAAATTGGATGGGCTAGTATTATGCTTTGTTGATGTGATTGTGAATATGAACTAAGTCCTAGATCATTATGTGATGATCACAAACAAATCATGATGCGAGTTTTCTCGGTGGTAGCTTTCTTGGTGCAATTGTGATGCTAGTTTTCTCGGTGGTAGCTTTTTTGGATGGTAGTTTTCGTATCATAGGATTCTGGGTGGTAGTATTCGATCTGTAGCCTCCCAAGCCCCCCCCCCCCCCCCCACCCTTATATAGTCCCAACAGCCCAGTACCGTCTTAGAAATCTCATTGAACACCCCGCCCCCCCCCCCCCCACACACACACACCTTAACACCGCCCCTCCCCCAACACCCCCACCCCCACTCCCCCACAAACCTTCTGACAAGCACCCAACGTTGTCCATGTCTTTGTAGCCAACAAAAACTCACCAAGTGAGGCTTGTACATTGATTAGACGAACCCAGCACTACTACAGGCCCACTACGGGCCCTCTTACATAAAGACTGCTTTTTCATCCTCTTTTTACAGCCAAGTGACAATTAAAAGTTGTGAAATTTTAATGAGGTATATTAATGAGACTGAGGAAGAGGGACAGGGAGAGGCCAGTTATATCCTTCATTAACGGTGAGGCTTCTGTAGCTTTTGCTTGAATAGGAACTGTAGCAAGTGAGCGATATAAGGGGGGATCACAGCTCATAGACTGTGTGGGTCAGCTTTTCAGAAAATGTACAACTGGCAGATCAATGTATTTTGTAAATTCTGCTAAATTGGACTGAAAAATCATCAACACTAGGTATATATGAGTTATTTGGTATTGCCTTGATTCAAACGGTCTGTTTGGTTATATTAAACAGTATTTTGAACCGGATTTGGTGTGGGTTATTTGAGAGAATTGGGGAAGGTGAATTGTACATTCTCTGAAAATCTTACCCATGTGGGAGAAAGCTTCAGAAAATGTACAATTTGCCAAAACCAATCCTCTCAAATTATCCAAACGTGTGAATAAAAATGAGCATAAAATATACAGTTTAACGGTACCAAACAGGTTTTTATTATCAATGCAGAACCAAATGATACTACATTTATGTAGTATTTAACAGTTTTTAGCCTAATTTAGGAGAATTTAGAGCTGCAAATTGACGTTTTCTGATGGCTGACCCATATGTAAACTGTTGGAGATGGATGCTAAGTATGTTATGACATAGCCGCTCTTAAACTAGCGATGAATTACCATCTAATCTACGAGGTATTGAGGACTTCAGTAAAGCAAAACCTTTTTAAAAAGTGAAAGATGTGAATATAACCAGGGGTGTGTTACATAAAGGGAGATACGCAATATTGCGTCTGCAATCAGCTTATGTGGGTCAGATTTTCAGAAAATGTACAATTGGCAGCTCTACACATTTAGGAAATTGTGATAAATTAGACTGAAAAATGATGAATACCGGGTATATCTGAGTATATTTGGTATCACATTGATTTAAAGTATCAATTCTGTTGTGTTAAACTGCATTTTGAAGCTTATTACTGTCTTAAATGTGGGTTATTTGAGAGAATTGGTGAAAGCAAATTGTACATTTTCAGAAAATCTGACCCATGAAGGACGCACAAAAAATTTGTGAAGTGAGTTTTTTTAAATACATTTTATTTGAGTTGCGTCCTAAGTTTAAATATGTGATGTGTTTGAGGAAAATAAGTCACACGTCGCAAAATTGATATTTTTCAAAGTGTTTTTTTTACAAGATCACATTATTGGAAAGTTCTAATTTTTGGAGGGTTTATCACTTAGAGGTATATCAATCGAGGTATCAAATTTAAGGACAATCTACGTAATATATCCTTTCGTTTTAAAGGTCCTCATATGGACTACATTTAGTTACTTTACTGTTTATTGACCAACAGAAATATTGGAAGTTTTTTTTCTAAAACAAAAATATCAAACTTAAAATCTAGAAATACTCATTAGTTTATTATACTGTTTACTATGATTGGAATCGGCTTGATCTCATCTTTTCAAATATAATGATATCTCAAAATCCATATTTTGCGACTTATGACTCATTTTCCTAAAACGAATCACATATTGCATCCCCACTGGTAAGCGCGTCTCCACTTGTTAGTGATATATCAACGTTATTACGTGGAGACGCATTATGCGATGGAGACGCAATATACCTTAACCAAAACGCACAATTTTGTATGCGTCCTACATTAGCTGAAATAATGTATTCTACATGTCATGGATAAAAGGTTTTAAAGGGAAGTTAGTTAGAAAATACACCTCTAATAGGGGATTTGCATAGCCGCCATTTTGAATCTTGATTCGCATGGAATTATGGGACTAGTGGTACAGTGTAAAATCTATAGAAAACATGCCATGTTCAGCCTGGAATATTTATCAATGCTCTATTATAAATATGTATGTGTTATACATGTTTCCATAACACAAGCTTCCATCTTTCCCTTATTTCTTTTCATAGATCATTTATACAATTTTTGATATTGGTGAAAATATTCTTTCAATTTTTTATAGAAATGTTGCCAAATATTTGTATGTCAGATTTCATTAGAATCTATCCCAACATGCACTGTAATAGACTTGCGCAGAGACACATGCAAACCCCCATTGTATTGATACACGTAGCAAATGGACAAAAGCAAAAAAAACTATTTACATAGGAGTCTCTTCTGGCAAAATCTGTACATCTGGATCAAATAAAAGTGTTATAAATCAATAAAAACTAAACAAAAGAAGCAGAAATTAACAAATAAAAATAAATAAGGACTTACTTTCACTTTCTGTGCTCCACTCCCATACCATCTCATCGTCACGGTCATGCAGCCCGATCCACACCCCGCGGTTACGCCACGGCAGGCGGTTAAGGTGGTCTGTGATGAAGAAGTTGGTGTCAGCATCTGATATGGTCAACAGCCGCCCTCCATACTGAAACAAACATGTATTATGTTTACTTGTTATATTTATACCATATATTTGATTATTTGATATTGTTCCTTTTCTTTTCAATTTAAGTGTCCTAGCTATTATATTGGAAACATATACTATTCATATTTAAAAATCCTTTACCCAGTTATGGGAAAAAAATACTAATATACTATTCATTCATCACTCCAACAGATCATCATTATATATAGGCGGCAAACGGCGATTTTTTACGGCATGTTCTTGAAATCTATGATATTAACAGCTGTTTTTCTGCTCTGTAGAGGTTCAGTCGACCCTTTCCGGCGAACAATATATATGTGGTTTGTGAAGGTATCTGGGGTGAAAATGTGATTTTGAAGCCCTTTTTAATTGGGATCTCCACACTCTATTTATAGCCCCTATTGGGAACTAAAAGAGACATTATGTTCTAATGTCAATATCCATGTTATACATGTTTCCATAATGCCCCTTCATTCCCAACATGAATTTGGTTTTCATAGATCTTTTACACAAGCTCTCATATTGGTCAAAACTTTAATTCAAAAGAATCCAATCAACAGTCTAATAGACATGCACAGCAAGACATGTAAATCCCCTTATAATAGGCTAATTGTGTCCTGATGTTGAAAACACCCTTAGCTTTACATTATGAACAGTCAAAACCCTCTTCTTGTTCTCTTCAATGTCCATGTCTAATCCTTGAATAGACCCATAACATTAAAGCTGCATTCTCAGATATAACCACAAAATAAATATTATCAAATTCACTCATATTATGACCTACATGACTGGATTTGTCAAATATTCTGCTGTTGTTATATGTTTACAGAAACATTTTAAGTCAAATCACCAAGAGAAAACCGCCGCCAGTGAGCGATAAGTGAAATCATCACTGGAAAGGATTCGGGTGGGTCCTCCAAATACAAAATGAGGACGTTTTCGAAGCCCTTTAGCAAAAACAACTGGACAAAATCACCCCAAAATGTTGGCCAAATGACTTTTAGATGGGTTTGAAAAGAAAGGAACAAAAAGTAGAGAATATTGAGTTTTTAACTGACGTAACTGAGAGTGCAGCTTTAATTAGAGTCCACCCAGTACCCCCCCCCCCCCCCCATAAAGTCCACCCAGTAAGCCCCCATAAAGTCCACCCAGTAACCCCCCCCCCCCCCCATAAGGACAAGATCGCCTGCAGTACACGCCATGTGCACCCATGGCAGCCAACAGTTCTAAGAACCTCAGCCAACAGTTGTACGTACCTCCGCCAGGGACATAAGGCGGAGGGCAGATGGAGGACGCACAGACTATGACCTCATCCTGACCTCTGTGAACCCATGTGTAATCACGTGACTTCCTCCATAGGGTATGGGTGCAGAACTCTGTACCGGTTATTTCTTTGTTTAAAGCGGCTTTACCCGCTATTACCAATAAAAAAATCATACAAGAAGTTGAGGTCGAATCGGCCGAGAGAAAACGGGTCAGGTGAGCGATAATGAATGAAACTAACTCAGGAAAAGATTTCGGTGGGCCTCCGAAATTTATATGCGAACTAAAATTATTAAGCCCTGTAGTTAAAACTACCAGACAGAAAATCCTCCAAATCTAAATTTAGATGGGTTTGAAAGGAATGGAACAAAAAGTAGTTCTAATCAACGAGTTTATAGCATTGTTCTGTTTAATGTACTGTAATGATATTTTAGAGATGTATGTTTTTAAATGTGAAATGTAAATGTTGATCTAATCCAAGTTGTTGAAAACTAATGTATTTATGTTGAAATATGCCATGGCCTCATGGGAAGAACAAAATTGCTTGACTTGAGGACCCTTTTCTCTACAACTCTGATGTAAATGTATAAAGAGAAATAAAAATACTTATATATATATATATATATATATATATATATATATATATATATAGTTCTAATATATTGATTTTACCAATGGTAATTAAGAGGGTTAAAGCTATTAACTTTAAAACCTATGCTATGTATAATCAAAATGATCTAATGAATAATGAAAATTTTTAAAAGATTTCCAAGAGTCTGTGAGAATATCAATGTAACCATCGAAACCAGCCCAATACAATTTCTTTAAAAAAAAGAAGCTATGAATTACTTTATAAAGGAGAGACAAAAGCTACCCCTATGTGTCTTCATTCCTGAAAATATCTAATATGTGATGTGTTTCAGGAAAATGAGTCATAAGTCGCAAAATTCATATTTTTCAAAGTGTTTTTTTCACTAGATTACATTATTGGAATGTTCTAACTTTTGGAGGGTTTATCACTTATAGCTATATCAATGAATGTATCAAATATCAGGATAATCTATGTAATATATTTAATTACTTTATTGACCAACAGAAATATTGGAAGTTTTTTTTCTAAAACAAAAATATCGAACTTAAAATCTAGAAATACTTTTTAGATTATTAGACTGTTTACTATCATTGGAATCGGCTTGATCTCATCTTTTCAAATATAATGATATCTCAAAATCCATTTTTTGCGACGTATGACTCATTTTCCTGAAACACATCACATATAATACTTTTATTTCTGCGAAAACATATACAAAAAATGCAGAAAAGGTACAAGGCTTGTATACTAATAAGTCTTCCAGAGTGTCGGTGTTTGTAAAAGAAGTTTTAACATCAATAGGGTTCAAAATTTAATGAAGACTAGAAGGAGAATAACCTTAATAATCAGTTGAGATGACTGTACACCTCTTGCCAAGACCAATAACATCTATATGGTAAATAATATCATAGAATTATCTTGTGAATGTGTATTCTGTTATACCTTACAGATGTGATGCGTTATAGATAAATAAGTCACAAGTTGGAAAATTGATATTTTGATTTTTGATTTTGAAATTTTTTTTATTCAGGACACAGACATTTCCATACGACAGTACGAATATTCCCAGAATAGCCTGAGTTTTAAATTTACTTTTAAATTACATCAAGATATTTCTATATTACTCCTAAATTTAGTACACGAAAAGAGAGTAAAAATAAAAAATAATAAGAGAAATTCTGAGTCTAAACTAATTCTACAACACTAAATTTTAAATTAATCATTATACCTACTTAGCGACTGATCAAACTATTCGAGTTGACTGTTACTTCTAGTAGTAGTACAGTGATACAAATGGGTACATATCTGATCTGATTAACATACAGATAGTTTTAAGTAGATCAGGCTAATTTCTTAAAAACAGTAGTACAAATAAAAACAACAATAATATTTTCTAAAGTGTTTTCCTCACAAGATGTATTTGTGGGAATATATTCCATTCTTGGGTGTTAAACCCTGTTTGTAACTTAAATACATTCAGCAAATTTCAAGACTGAAAATTTCAAGTGGATTTCTAAGGTCATCTTATAAAATATATTTAGCTACTTTTCTAGTATATATAGTAATAAATGTAGTCCCAGAAATATTGCAAACATTTTTGTTTCAAAACTAAAAATATCAAACTTAAAACATAGAAATGGCCTACAATTTACTATCATTAGAATCGGCTTGATCTCATCTTTTCAAATATGATGATATCTCAAAAGCCATTTTTTGTGAATTGTGACTCATTTTCCTGTGACACAAATGTTGAATTTGCTTTCATGGCAACATCCGTCTTTCGTCTTTCCAGAAGACAGGCATATGTTACCATCTGTCATACTTTCCCAGAGGAAAGCATTTTGAGCCCTGGGTCAGATTTTCAGAAAATGTACAATCGGTAGCTGTAGACATTTAGTAAATTCTGCTAAATTAGGCTGCAATTTGGTCAATGCTAGGTACATTCGAGCATATTTGGCATTGCATTGATTCTAGCAATCTGTTTGGTTAGGTTGAACTGTCTTTTGAACTCTATTTTCGTTTAAAATTTGGATTATTTGAGAGGATTGGTGAAAGTGAATTGTACATTTTCTGGTGACTTCACCCCAATGTTGTTCTCCATCACCATTCAGAAGTACACACTTAAGGCAAGAAAAGTTTCTACGACCCGGCTATTATTACAAAACTAAAATGAAGTGGCCTTATGGGTCAGATTTTCAGAAAATGTACAATTCGTCTTCACCAATCCTCTCAAATAAACTTCATTTAAGGCAGAAATGAGCTTCAAAATGCAGTTTAACATACATTAAATCAATGCGATACCAAATATACTCAGACATTCCTGGTATTCATAATTTTTCAGCCTAATTTAGCAGAATTCTCTAAATGTATACAGCTACCAATTGTACGTTTTCTGAAAATCTTACCCATATATGACTGACATGGAGTGTTTACGAGGTAACAGTTACTATAGGACTCTGGGCAGATTCAGACCCATGGGAGTCCACCTAATCTACTACACGACACAAGAATGGTCAGCAAAGAACCACTCTATTGTCATCATGTCACAATGTTAATTTGGCTATGCTGGACATTGCTATGTGATGCGTTTCAAGAAAATGAGTCACAAGTCGCCGAATTTACATTTTTCAAAGTGTTTTTTTTACAAGATCTCTTTATTGAAATCTTCTGACTTTTAGTGGGTATAGCACTGATAGTCATATGAATCCATGTCACAAATTTCGGGTAATTGTATTAAACATATTCTTGCTTTTTGAAGGCCTTTGTATGGAGTATATATTTAGTTATTTTAATGGTAATTACCCATCCAGAAACATTGCAAAAATAAAAATATCAAACTTAAAATATAGAAATACTTATTAGGTCTCCTACTGTTTACTATCATTGGGATCAGCTTGATCTCCTTTTTCAAATATGTTGATATCTCAAAATCAATATTTTTCGACTCATGACTCATTTTCCTAAAACGGATCACCTATGTGAATTTCATCTCTTGACAGCTATATGGTCGAGATCGTCAAAAAATGTACAATTGCCAGCTCTACAGATTTAGTAAGTTTTCCTTAATTAAACTGTAGAATGATAAATAGGTATATCTGAGTATATGTGATGCGTTTCAGGAAAATGTGTCACAATTCGCAAAAATTATATTCCTTAATGTGTTTTAATCACAAGATCTCGTTGTTGGAATGTTCTCATTTTTTAGGTACCTAGCGCTGTACGTTATATGAAAACATGTATCAAATTTCAGGACCGTGTAATAGATAATGGTACATGTATTTCTAAGGTCATCCTATATATAGGGTATATTTAGCTACTTTACTAGTAAGTGTCCACCTAGAATATTGCAAACTTTTTTCAAAAACAAAAATTTCAAACTTAAAATCTAGAAATACATTGTCAATGTCCTATTGTTTACTATCATTGGAATCGACTTGATCTCATCTTTCCAAATATGATAATATCTCAAAATATAATTTTAGCGAGACTCATTTTCCAGAAACACATCACATAATTATTTGGTCCTGCGTTGATTAACAATATAAATTCAGATACCGGGGAAGAAACTTCCAACTACTTTTGTTTCCAATGTTTTATTGTTTTTATTACAAAGGGACGGATCCATTAAGAATATGTTTGGATAGGTTGAATTGAATCTAGAACCCAATGTTTTGTCTTAGATGTAGTCTATTTGAGAGGATTGGTGAAGACGAACTGTATGTTCTGTCGATTTCACCCATATATAACTTGCTTATAGTTATAGGGGGCAGAGGAAGAGCAAGAGTGAGCGATAATTAGCACAAACAAGACGAGTGGAAGCTTAAAGGGCGTAGTCCACTAATATAAACCTATTTTCATGCGATTCTCACAGAACAGTGCAAAAGTCGCATGAGAAACGACATAGTGGAATAGGCCCTTAAGGAGAAGAGGAAAGTTAGAGTCAGGATACAAGGGAAAAGGGGGCACCGAGTTCCGAGTTATACCGAGTTCAGACATAACGATTATCAATACGTCCACAAATGATGAGTGGGAGCAAGCATCGCGGGTGAAGTCGCCAGAAAACGTACATTTCACCTTCATCAATCCTCTCAAATAACCCAAAGTTAGAACAAAAACAAGCAGTCTATCTATGCCCAACGATAAGAGAGTTCCTTCAAACGGAGGAAAAGATCTGAGGGTGTGGGCAGTGGTAATGGGAGTGCTATTGAACAAGGCATGATAGTTGGTTTTTAATGATAAGAAATAATCACGTGACTTTATGATATCAGTAATAATCACAAACAAAAGAAGATAAGATAATGATTGGTACATTTTATTGGTTCACATAATACATTGAGATAATTACATTGTCTAAGTGTTATACTCAAGCGATGTTGAATTGTGTGTATATAAAAATGGAACGTTTACAAAGTATTTTCCCATACTGTACTTGCAACATTCGCATCTTAGGCAGAAACCATTTCCACCAGGGAAAACCATACCATTAAAGAATCTTAGAAATATGTAATGTCACGTGATGTCACGTGATTAATTAAAATGTGCCATCTTATCTTTAAAAACAAACTATCAGGCCTGGTTCAATAGCACTCCCATTACTACTTTGGGCCTGGACGGAAATTTTTAAATCTATTCCGACATTACGGAACCCATTGTTTCAATGAACGAACTATCAAATATTATTCAGATATACCTAGTATTTATCCTTTTTCAGCTTAATTTAGCTTAATTTACTAAAATTGTAAGGCTGCCTATAGTACACGATATGATACAGTGCATGATAAGACATGAAACAAGTTGCAAAACCGATAATGTAAAACTCACTAATATCATCATTCTTTTATAACAAAATATAAGGGTCAGATCGTCAGAAAATGTACAATTAACCTTCACCAATCCTCTCAAATAACCCACATTCCAGACGAAAATAAAGTTAAAAATACAGTTCAACCTAACCAAACAGATTGCTAGAATCAATGCAATGCCAAATATACTCGAATTTACCTAGTATTGACCAAATTGCAGCCTAATTTAGCAGAATTTTCTAGAGGTGTAAAACTGCCAATTGTACATTTTCTGAAAATCTGACCCATAAGCAAGCTTGATCACACATAAAGTATTTTGAACTTTATTTTCGTCTGAAATTTGGATTATTTGAGAAGATTGGCGAAGTTGAATTGTACATTTTCTGAAAATCTGACCCTTATATAGAAGTATTACTCAATGTCCATCTTAACAAGACCGACACACATAGCGATAGACAAGTGTAAAAACCCAATTTTGATTTATGAGATTTTAATTTAAAATAGACATTAATACTCGATGTAGTTTTAGGAAAAAAACAGCCAAGTCTAAGGTTAGCGAAGAAGGCATGGATTGGAAGAGATCCTCAGATAACCTCAGATAAGCTGTTGTCCATGTGCACTCTTTTGGAAATAAAGAATTGGTCATCTTATCTTATCTTATGAAAAATGAATGTTGTGAGAGTATAGTTTGGCGCCCTATTCCTTAACAGTAACGGGGGAAAGGGTAAGGGATAGGCGGGGGAAGACCAGATATGTGATGTGTTTGAGGAAAATGAGTGATAAGTCGCAAAAATTATATTTTTCAAAGTGTTTATTTTACAAAATTGCTTTATTGGAATGTTCTGATTTTTGAAGGGTGTATCACTTATAGTTTTATGGATCTATGTATTAAATTTCAGGACAATGTAGGTAATATTTCGTTTAATTTTAAAGGTCTTCATATGGAATATATTTAAGTTACTTTACTGGTTATTGCCCCAAGGGAATATTGCAAACTTTTTTTTTCAAAATTGGAATATCAAATTTAAAATATAGAAATACTATTAGGTGTCCTAGTGTTTACTCTCATTGGAATCGGCCTGACCTCCTCTTTTCAAATATGGTGATATCTCACAATCGATATTTTGCGACTTATGACTCATTTTCCTAAAACAGATCACATATATTGACCATTAAATGTCATCCACTATCGCCTCTGTCGGTAGACCGGAACGGGAGGCGAGACCTGATATCATTGGTCGAAGGGGCAGAGCCATGCCATGGTCCAACTGTTCTTTTATGAGGTTCTTAACTGATTAACAGGAACTAATGGTATTCCTTCTTCCACGCATCAACATCAGAGAGAAAACACCGTTGTTTAATTAGGCCCAAAAAAATAGGTGTGTTTCCGATTTACCCCCCCCCCCCCCTACCTAGAAAAACCTTACCCTACCTAAAAAATGTTTTACCATACCTGATTTTTCCCCCCATCATATCTTACTTTTTTGGGATTTTTTGCCAAAAAATGTTTATAAAAGCAGGAAAACGGGTTTTCCTAACACGAAACTGTCAAAAAACACATTTTCCATGTTCAAAACCACTATTGTTATGAAAAAGACATTTTTTTCAGTTCCTGGGAGGTGGTTTCCAAACAAAAAAAATTAACAAAAAACAAAAAGTTACCACCCCCCTACCTAGTTTTCAGCCAGATAAATCGGAAACACACCTATTTTTTTGTGTGGCCATAACCTGTCATAAACTATACTTACCCTCCTGCAGTAGTCCCTGGCGGAGGCCCAGTAAGTCTCCCTATGTACAAACTGGTAGCACACATCATGGTGCGGGTGCGACAACATGTCGGTCGTGTAGGGCAGCAGACTGCCGGACGGGCACCGCATATCTCGCTCATCTCTACCTGCAATTAGAATGTTTCAATACGTTATAATTTATAATAATAATACTTTGATATAACAAAATGTAATAAATTGTTATTGATCCAGCATTTATACACTCAAATACTGTGTTAGATTGATTCATCCAGCATGTATATACAATGTTCTATATTTATTATGGGCATAAAACTTGGTGCATAAAAGTGGCCAACTTGGTGACGAAGTAGTTCATATAGTATGCGTACTATACAAATATTTTTTCATAGCACTCCACTTATAGCACATATAGCTCATATGGAATGCAGATATAATAAATAGAGAGAATGGGACGGGCTGGCAATAATCGAAAATTTATTGGACGAGATTCGTCCACATTTAAGCACGATGCCGTAGGCAGAGTGCTTATGTGGACAAATCAAGTCCAATAAATTTTCGATTATTTCTGGTGAGTTCCATTCTATATTTATTATATGTGCATAAAATTTGATCATATGTCATCAGATATCACTAAAAAAATACTAAAGAAGTCTCAGAGAGCCCCGCTGCCCTGCTGACAGCCCCGTTAGTAGGCCTACAATGTTCGGTGCCCACTGTGCGATCATGCAGTTTTTAGGCCTACTTATAGTGTTGACTTACAACGATCATATCGCAGCCATTTCTTGGCCTACATTAACAAATCTTATATTATTCAATAGAGAATTTAATGCTCTATTTAATGATATGGTTTTTATTATGTATTTCTATAATCATAGTACCAGAATCAAGGGTGGAATACCGATCGCGGGCATTTGTTTACATGCTTCGCGGAGAGCCAAAGCTCCGTGAATCATTCAACAGAGCTATTTTTAGACAACTACATTTTTATAGGACGCGTCCTATATGAATATTTTTATAGCACCCCACTTATAGCACCTCCCATATAGCATGCGCACATAATACTATTATATATATAATTATAATATAATATAATGATTTATTTATTAGATACATTGGAGCAATTGCACATGAGTAGGAAGCAATATATCTGAGTGGCTATATAATACTGTCAGTTACATCAGTCAATAGTTTTATACATACTGCGATTACCTACAAACATCTGTCTTCTTGATACAAACCAGTTTATTACTTACTCAAGTTAACTCAAAGGTTCATGTGGCCTACATGTCCCACATATCATATAATTGTGGGTCAATGTAGCGTCATAATCTAGGTTCTGCACCCCGATTTCTAATTACAGAGCTTAACAGAGGCTAAACATGGGCTGTTGCATTTAAAACCCACTAGGTGGAAGGATCACAATCACTCATCTCAATCTCAATATCAACTTCAGCCCTATTTAACATCCAAATGAAGAATGCAACAATGATCCTGATTGGTTTTAACACACATGCCATTAGACCAATGAGATTAATGTTTATAGAGCGAGAAAAAACGTGATATTAGCCTCCATTCTTTATAGAACTCAACCCCCATCTGGTGGGATAATATTGCAACGCAGAAGCCCAATATCTCCATCCGTTTCCTGGTCTTTAATCAACTGAATCATTGTCGTAAAATGGCACTAACACAATCAAACAAAACTTTTGCGACATCGACCATGTGTGAGAGCGATAGCTTAAAAAGAGCGACGTTGGGGGAATGACTACGAGTGTGAACGGAAAGGAAAGTTAAGATGAATTACATTTTATGAAGCTTCTAATTTGATTGGTTGAATACGACATAAGGAATTTGGTTTATATGGGGTGAGTGTTAGCGAAGTGACTTGGAGACTTCCGGTACAAAGTTAAGGTGTGTCTTCTATTTCTATGTTTGAGAAAGATTTATAGAATTTATTAAATCTGTTTCCTTCACAGTTTGAAAGTTTGAATTCAATATTACACTTTAGAAACTAATAGAGATACTCTAGGTCCAAACCCTCAGATCAGATCGGAATGGTATGTCAGCCTACTAATCGGTTTCCTGGCCTAAGACTCGGCGTTTTAATTGGAATAAAATGACATTTTGCGGTCTCAATGGAATTATAATGGCACTTTGTGATTTGAAGCAAGAGGCTTTCCCTTCGATTGAAGGGACTCTCCCAACTTTGGCCCTAGACTGGAGACGCCTCATTTCAGGTTTTCTCCATTTTCAACAGTGGAATAACAACTAAGTTTATGTGTCTAGCTATACCACTAGTATTTTTGATACTTAAATACTTAATTAATGAGGGTGGAAGAGAAATCTGTCAATCTCACTTTCAACACGATCGCATCGGATTCTCCAAATGTCGAGCGACGCGTTCCCCATATTGTCTAATTATATTATTACCCCATGATGATATCAGTTCAAGGACACAATCTAGTGCAGTAATCTCCCGCCAGGTTGATTAGGTTTGTCAGGGGGAGGTGGCTACGACTGTCTCAATTTCCAAGTCAATTTCCAAGATGTCTTTTTAGTCCATATGGATTTCCATTTCTAAATCCTAAGGAAGTAATGACAATTGGCTTTTATGAATTGTACATAATTATTAAATACGACCCACCATGAACCAGATATAAGATAGCAAATTCCCTGTCACTGGATATCGTGCGAAATATTGAAATATGAAATTATTATATAATATACAAAACTTACTGTTTGATATTAGACAGCCATTCTGATCAGTTCTTATTTGTGATGTGTTTTAGGAAAATGAGTCACAAGTCGCAAAATTGATATTTTTCAGAGGGATTTTTTCACAAGATCTCTTTATTGCAATGTTCTGATCTTGTTTAAGCTTTAGCACTCATAGTCATATGAATCCATGTAACAAATTTCAGGACATTGTATTAAGTATATCCTTGCATTTTGAAGGCCTTCATAATATTATGGAGTATATTTCGTTCCTATACTGGTAATTACCCATCCAGAAACTTTTATTAGATATCAATGTTACACCCTTTATTAGGCTTCCCATATGGGGCAAATAGTCCCCTCAGCCCCCCCCCCCCCACCCACCCCGCTTACTCTGCCCCAGCACCAGCTCTAGCTCCAGATAAGGTATTTCAGTCTGTGGGCTTGTCACTAGCTGAGAGACAATAAAACAAGATGGCTGCTGTGGTGGGATGAGGAGGAGGCTGGTGATAGGACTAATCAATTAATATTAATTGGGGTAATGAGGCGGGGAAGTGACAATTTGCCTGCACAATTGATGGCAGGAGGCAGGTGGAGTGGTGCAGGAGGGCTGCCGTACACTCTCACAACGAACAGTTCCTTAACGCTCCTTTATACAACTTTGTACAGCTTCTTAAGGTTTTTAAGGCTCTATGAAGCTTCTTTTTTTAGGTTTTTCTAGGGTTTTTTCTAGGTTCTTTGAATGAACGCCCCTTTATATATAGTTTTTTTTAGCCAAGTGGTTTTTCGTTCTTAGGTTCTTCAACTAGGTTGATTCATTAACGATTTTTATTAGGTTCTTTGAAGACTCTAATGTGTAATGTGTCACAGAAAAACAAGTCATAAGTCGCAAAAATTGATATTTTTCAAAGTGCTCCCTTAAAGAAGTGCTCCTCTTAACTACTGCTGGGAATAGCCCCCGAATATGGCTTGAGTATGGCAAGAGTACAGTTGTGCACATAGCTGCCTGAGCCCATACTCACCAGTGGATATACCCTTGCAGCTGACGGCACCACACATTCAAACATATATATTGGTTGGTGGCCCATTCTCACCAGCCCCAGTCCCATACTTAGCAATATCAAAACCTTTTGATATTTGGGTGTGTATACGCACAGCTGGTGATAAGCAGTGATTAGCTAATCTGAGGCCAGCTTCCAAGAACATTCATACACACAATCAAGAGTACATGTATAGTGATATAGAAAAACAAACCACTCCACCAATAAATAATGTGTAAAGTACTTCAAAACGAATCTTTATAGAACCTATATAAAAGTCCTTACTGGGCTCTATCCATTAACTGCATATATCACTGCATATGGTGAGCAGGGAGGTTGGCTGTTGGAACTTGCATGTGTATGGGTCAGATTTTCAGAAATGTACAATTTGCCTTCACTAATCCTCTCAAATAACCCACATTTAAGACAGAAATAAGCTTCAAAATGCAGTTTAACATAACAGAACTGATACTTCAAATCAATGCGATACCAAATATATTCAGATATACCCTGTATTCATCATTTTTCAGCCTAATATATCAGAATTTCCAAAGTGTGTAGAGCTGCCAATTGTACATTTTCTGAAAATCTGTGTTTTACAAAATTAGAGACTATTCAATACATTCTGTGACAACAAGACAAATGCAGCTTCTAAGTGTTTAAATGCAAGGTAACTTTGAATAATGCAAAAGGGTTTCTCCATACCAACAAACTGGCGTTCTTGTACTACCCTCTGTTTTAAGAGTGTAGGAAACTCAAATTAATCAGGTTTTTCCTAAGTGGGATGAAGATAGGGGGACAAGGGGACAGACTGTAGTTACTGGTTGAAAGAGGGGAAGGGGTGATGGGGCATGATAGGCAAGGCAATTTGGGGACAAGTATTATTGTCGCGGGAACTTGAAGGATTGCAAGAACTTGTTAATAAAAGATTGCACTGTTTGGTGTATAATACTGAGGCAAAGACAAGGGATTATGCACAAATAATGTGCCAGTAGGCCAGAAAAGGAGGGTATTAATCTGTTTAGTCTCTGTCTATGGTCGTTATAATCTTTGGTCTGTTCAAGAGTGAGAGAAATAGGCTGAGAGGCATTTTTGGTCATATTATACATTTCAACTGGAGAATCTTCTTATTGTCCTCATCTGCCAGGTGCCACTCTGTAACCGTTAAGGACATTATTTTCATTTGAGAAAGTAAAGTTAAAATAGCAAAATAGCCGATAAAATGAAAGAAATTCAAATGGATAGACTCTTTAAACGTTGCAGGTTAAGGGTTTTACCCCGGTCGCAAAGTGTACCACAGAGTCCCCTGGTGCCAGTTGACAAATGGGAGCCACTCATTTTATCCTTCAACTTGCTCAAGCTACCCCCCGCCCGCATCCCTGCTTGGATGCGCCTACAGCTCGCTTGCCCTTAAGCCTGGGTTCCACTGCCATGCTACTTCTCCCGCTACGCCTCCTGTTTCTTTGGTCCCGCTACTTTTAGAAGCGGGAGCAAGTAGGGAGGTAGCCGCTTAAATTTAAACATGTTTGATTTGAAATGGCTACTTCCCACTACTTCCCGTTAGTTCTATAGTAGCGGGAGCAAAGAAATGGGAGTAGTAGCGGGAGAAATAGCGTGGCAGTGGAACCCAGGCTTTATACTGAAGCTATGCTATTCATAAGAATGAATCAAATATTTCTAGGAGGCTGTATCAAGACCTTTGCTAGCTATAACTGAATTGCACTTGTTAGTTTGAGAGACAAGCTGGTTCATGTATTACAGAAAAGTGAATCACAAGTCGACAAAATGTATTTTGAGATCTGATTTGAAAAGAGGAGATTAAGTGAATTCCAATGATGTTAAGAGTTAAGGAGTTAAAACGTGTTTCTATATTTTTATGTTTATAAAATATTGCAATATTTCTGATCGACAATCACTAATAGAGTTATCAAATATACTACATATACTACAGGAAGACTTTAAATAAATATCCATGTTTTTCATGTTTCCATGAAAATGACTTAATCTTTCCCATCATACATCATCTGGCCTTTACAGAAACATTTACAGAAGCTATGATATTGGTGTAAAGATTCTTCCAATTTTTCGTTAAAAATGTTGCTAAATATAGGTATGTCAGATTTGTATTGAATCCCTCCCAGCATGCACTAGACTAGACATGCGCAGAGAGACAAGCAAATTCCCAATTCTTTCTCTGAGTAGTTTAAACTGGTTTTCCTCTTACAAATGTGATCCGTTTTTAGGGAAATGAGACATAAGTCGCAAAATATGGATTTTGAGATATCACCATATTTGAAAAGAGGAGATCAAGGTGATTTCAATGATAGTAAACACTAGGACACCTATAGTACACAATAAGTATTTCTATATTTTAAATTTGATAATTTTATTTTGAAAAGAAAAGTTTGAAATGTTTCTGGATGGGTAATTACCAGTAAAGTTACTAAATATGCTCCATGTGAATGCCTTCAAAACGCAAGGATATACTTAATACAACGCCCTGAAATTTGTTACATGGATTCATATGACTATAAGTGCTGAAGCCTAAAAAAATCAGAACATTTCAACAAAGAGATCTTGTGAAAAAATCCCTTTGGAAAATATTAATTTTGCCACTTGTGACTCTTTTTCCTGAAACACATCACAAATGCATTGCCTTCCTGTGCTCAGTCCTCAGTGGCTGTAAATACAACCCCTCTATTGCAACCCTAATACCCCGCGCTATTGGCACCCGAGCGATAATACAAGATGTATTGACCTTCCCTCTATCAACAACTACCCTTAACCCTACTGTATAATGACACACTATTACCGTTGTAATTATATGTCAGTGCTTCCTTACTACTTTATGTGTTTAGATGACTTATACTTGTTCTGCTGGTCCTATGGGTCGCCTATAGACGTACCCCGGTCAAGTCACCAGAAAATGTACAATTCACGTTCACTAATCCCCTCAAATAATCCAGATTTCAGACGGAAATACCGTTCAAAAGACAGTTTAATGTAGCCAAACAGATTGCTAGAATCAATGCAATGCCTAATATACTCGAATTTACCTAGTATTGGCCAAATTGCTGCCGGATTTAGAAGAATTTACTAAATGTGTACAGCTGCCGATTGTACATTTTCTGAAAATCTGGAAGCGGATTCCAATGATAGTAAACAGTAGGACATCTAAATAAATATTCTTATAATTCAACTTTGGTATTTTTATTTGTAAAAAAAAGTTTGAAATATTTCTGGGTGGACATTTACTAGTAAAGAAGCTAAATATACTGTATAAGATGACCTCACAGTTAGGTCCAGACACCCACATTCCTCGATTCCACATCCAGCGATAAGCTTAACCGCAAGGCTAAGACTAAGGCTAAAGTGTTAATGACTCCCTGAACCTTAGGTGACCACATGTGCCTTCTGAACCTGACTGCTCAGAAATACATGGATATATTTATTAGACTGTCCTAAAATTTATTACATGTATTCAGACTACAACAAGCGTTAAGCACCACAAAAATGGAAACATTCCCACAAATACATCTCGTGAATAAAACCCTTTAAAAAATATTAATTTTGCGACTTATGACTCATTTCCCTGGAACACATCACATCTGGACTATAGCACTTGTTGCCTTCATGCAGCCTGGAGGAAATTACACATGTAATGCCCTCAGCCCCTGGAGGAGCGTTCACCCGCGTGTATAGGGTGTATATATGACAGGGTGAACCACAGGAGGATTAGTCCAGCAATCCTGTATCAGGTAAAGGGCACTAACAGCAACATACTCTGAAAGGTCCTCCAGTGAGGAAGTACCTAGAAAATGTACAATTCGCCTTCATTAATGTTCCCAAATCACATAAAATGTAAAAGAAAACATTAGGTTTTCAGTATAGTTCCACAGAAACAGATCTATGGTCAAAGAAACCAAAATCACAAATTTTGTTGATGACTCTTGTATTAACATTCCATATTTGTCATATGGGTCAGATGTTCAGAAAATGTACAATTCGCCTTCACCAATGCTCCCAAATGAACCACGTTTAAGACAGAAATGAGCTTCAAAATGCAGGTTAACATAACAGAACTGATACTTTAAATCAATGCGATATCAAATATACTCAGATATACCCGGTATTCTTCATTTTTCAGCCTAATTTAGGAGAATTTCCTAAATGTGTAGAGCTGCCAATTGTACATTTTCTGAAAATCTGACCCATAAGTGAACAGATCTAGGGTTTCCACTGGCTACACTAAAGACTTGCGCTAAAACTGCGCTACAGATGCGCTACAGATGGGCTTGTTTTCCTTCAGCCCGTATTCAGACATTTGTTCAGGAATACATTTACAATGTAAAGGTTTTCGCCTTAAGGCCGTAAACCGTTGATAAAAGGACGGCGGATGTGACGTCACGGATCCTAGCTTTTAACCCTATTAGTTGCGTCTCCTGTGTATGTATCCCGTCATGCATTGCGGGATTAGGGTGTGACTCGGTACAGGGACTGCATATCTGTGGGTCAGGGGCATCAGAGAATGTACAATTCACCCTCACAAATGCTCTCAAATAACCCAAATTTAAGACAATAATAGGGGAGTTGTTTGTCTCACTGCGCATGTCTACTACAGTGCATGCTGGGATGGATTCTGTTGAAATCTGACATACAAATATTTGGCAAAATTTTATCGAAAATTGCATGAATGTTTTCACCAATATTAGAGCTTGTATAAATGATCTATGTAAGCCACATACATGATGGGAAAAATGGGGACTTGTGTTATGGAAACATGTATACCACATGGATATTGACATTGATACAGTTTTCATGCTGAACATGGCATGTTTTCTATACATTTTACACTGTACCATTAGTCTCATAATTCCATGCGAAGCATGATTCAAAATGGCGGCTATGCAAATCCCTTATTTAATTCAAAATAGGGTTTAGCATGAATGAATACAACTTTTCAAATGGAAACGATACCAAATATACTCAGATCTGAGTATATTTGGTATATCTATATGCCCAGTGTTCATGATTACTGTCAGATGAATTTAATAGTAGTTCGGAATGTGTATTAAGGAGCAAAATAAACATCCATGCTAAATGGTGATCTGTAGCCTAAACTTGCAAAGGTATGCAAAGGCAAGACTATGGTATTAGCATAATTAGCGCTTTTGGAAATATGATAATGATAAAAGGGTGATAATTAATATAAATATAATAAGTTTGAGCAATGTTACTTAATGTTACATAGCACTGATTGTACTTTTGTGTGTGCCAGCAACAACAACAACAACTAGAAGTCATAACATGGGTATAGGTTATAGCATCAGAATGCATATATGCATAGAATGCAAGTGGAGGCTTTTTGTGATTTCTTTTTTAAATCTCGAAGATTAAATTGTAAAATTAGTTTAATTTCACACAACTTTGACCCAAAAATATTTCGGCCACTCATACTATAACATCAAGTATCAATGTTTATATTGTTTTCATGGAATATTTTAGGTAGCTATTGTTGATTGATTTAATTGAATCTGAACGATTTGTAAGTAATAGTGAGGTAGCCAGTTTAGAGAACTATCCACATGTAGCGGTAAAAACCTTCATATAACTATTTTGAAATGAAACTTTTTTGAAAGGTTTTTATTGTACACACAATTGCAGGAAATCCTGGTATTCTCATGTAGTACAAAGAAATAAATCAAACATAATACTAGTATATATTAGAAGATACAGCATTCATTTTTTTCTAATTTCTAACACAGTCAGGTCCTGGAGGCAGTTTTGGACCCCTAAGTTTAGGTGTCATTAAGACTTTTAGCCTTAGTCTTAGCCTTGTGGTTAAGCTTATCGGTGGATGTGAAATCAAGGAATGTGGCCGTCTGGACCTGACTGAACATTTAAGCATTAACATTTTGAACATGCCCATAATTTAAGAGGGCTCGATAGAGACATAGAAATACAACTATTATATACATCTAAGGGGTTTTCTTTTTTTCTTTTTTTGGTAATTTTGACATGTCATATGTAGCGGAAATAACAATAAAATAAATCACTCACAAACAATGAAAACAACTATTCGTACTATATGTTACAGTACAGCCACTCACTGCACAAAGTGTGGTTCACCAGCAGGTGCATTGTGCACACTGTGACCTGCCATACAGGGTGTGGATTTAGAGGGATAGATAGTGGTAGCCGACTGGAACTGGCCCAAGCACTAGCGGGCGTTATCATGGCCTTTTATTGATCTAAATATGGACCATTTAAGTCATATTGATAGCGCGTATAACCGCTAACACAAACACGGAATACACTCTGTCTCAATGTTAGGCAGTTTTCATTGCAAAGGTTTGTCTTTCTGTCATTCTTTACAATTTCCCTTTCATTGAATATATCTAATACTCTATATTTGATGTTTTTGGCGATGTTCTGTGTGTGAGTATATAGCTTAAAGAAGGATATAGTTAAATATAGCATTTTTTGGAGAAAAAATATGATATTTTCAAATCTATACATACTAGGTTATTGTTGAATGTATGATGAATGTATGATATTTTCATTTTTTTATTGTAGCCTTTATGTTGTACTATCACAGTACCGATCCTTCGGACGGTCCCCCTCTCTCCCTGCACCTCCCCCTGTCCCTCCCTCTTTTTCTTTTTTCACTCTCCCCCTCTGGCCTCCATTCAGCACCTGTTTTTCTCTCCCCTTCCCCCTCTTCCTCCCTCTCTCCTACACTCTCTCCCTCCCTGTCCCCCTCTCTCCCTCCCCTCTTTTCCCTCTCCCTCTTCTCTGTGTCTCATACCCTTTCCCTCTTTATTTCCTCTCTTCCCCCTCTTCTATCTCTCTCTCTCTCAACTCTCTTCTTCTCCCTCCCTTCCCCCTTCCCTCTCCCATAAGCTATCAAAAGCATGACATCATAACGTTTACTTCCAAGAAGCAGTCATGTGCACTGCCCTGGTTCGGCAAGTATAACTACGGCGCAGCACGGGCAGCACATGTTTCAAATGCGCAATTGGCCGCGCTGTACATTTACATTTGTACCGTAACTCAGGTCACCGTAATCGGGGGAGGTGTAATTCAGGATGCGTACCTCATATTGACAGTATGAAAAAAAAGCTGTGAGACCAGACTGAGATTCGAGCTGTCAACCTCTGCTCTCTGGGCCAGTGTGCTAACCACTACACTACGGCCTGGCTGTGTGTGTGAGAGAGAGAAACAGAGACAGGAACAGAAAGAGAGTGAGGTGCAATTTTCTGATATTTTCAATCATCTTTGGCATGGGTAATCATTTTAAATGTGTTTTGACAACATACAATTGAGATACCTTGTTTATGTTTATTACCTTGAATAAGGGCCTGACTTAGGCCCTATGTATACATGTTTAAAGTTAAATATGTTCATTTGCTGACATATTGATATAATAGGGTGTGCCCCTATAAATATATACTTCTATTATATTGCATATAGTTACGGTGTCCATGTAGTTTACCAGACACTGCTATTTCGTTCATCAATGCTACAATGAAATGTGTATTCATTTTCACACCTTCATGCTTTGTTATAGCTAGTGATATATATAGCCATAGGTTATGACAAAAGCTACACAAGCTTTCCCACATGGGCGCTAATCTACGGCGCTGCACTGTATATCTACCCAAAGTGAGGGGGGAACAAAGCAAAGGCCAATTACACTTATTCTGAAGGTGCCCCGCCATAGTTCTACGCTTTTTCAGGACAGTGTGATCAGTCCCTTGTCCATACAAAAGGCTCCCCTAACAGACTTGCCCAACTTTCCCAGGCTAAAAATAGTTGTATAGAACACAACTAAAAAACTAAAAAGGGCTTCAAATCACATTTTCACCCCAGATACCTTCACAAACCACATATGTTGTCCTCCCAAAAGGGTCGACGGAACTGTACTGAACAGAAAAACGGTTGGTAAAATAACAAATTCTGAGAACATGTCAGACAAAGAAACCCCTCTAGCTAACTAAACTAAACGGCCTGATGGTGGTGTACTACCTAAGGAACTAGTGGAAGACCAGTGGAAGTCCATTAAGCTGATTCTCATATGCAAATGGTCCAAGGTAAGACAATAAAGTGCCTTTCTGTCTGTTTTCCCTGTCTCTCTCTCCCCCTTCTTCTCTATCTCTATTTCCTGGGTATGATCATAAACTGCCTCCCTCTCAGCTCTCCCGCCCTTGATATAACCATATTAAATGTGTTGATAAGGGCGTAAAGCAACCAAGCGCCCAATTGCATGAGAATCAGTTAAGTGGACTAGGGCCTTTAAACCTAACAACTAGCAGGTGAAACATAAGCCACACTAAGCCAACTGTCTACAAATTTGGGAAAGAAATCTCTCAGTTGGGTAACCAATTGTATCCAACAATGGTGGATTTCTTCATTTGAGAGACCAATTTGTGATGTGTTCCAGGGAAATGAGTCATAAGTCGCAAAATTGATACTTTTCAAAGTGTTTTATTCATGAGATGTATTTGTGGGAATGTTTCCATTTTTGGGTTGCTTAACGCCTAAGCCTGAATACATGTAATAAATTCCAGGACAGTCTAGATATATCCATGTATTTCTGAGATCATCTATACAGTATATTTAGCTTCTTTACTAGTAAATGAAGCTAAGAGATATATCAAACTTTTTTTCACAAATGAAAATACCAAACTTAAAATATAGAAATACCTATTTAGATGTCCTACTGTTTACTATCATTGGAATCAGCTTGAGCTCATTTTTTCAAATATGATAATATCTCAAAATCCATTTTTTGCGACTTGTGACTCATTTACCTGTAACGCATCACTTTAAATTTAAAATTTTAAATTACAAACTTTTTTTTCAAAAATAAAATTATCAAACTTATCAAAATATAGGAATAAAGAAAAAAAGGACAATCTATGTAATATATCCTTTTGTTTTAAAGGTCCTTATATTGACTACATTTAGTTACTTTACTGTTTATTGACCCCAAGAAATATTGGAAACTTTTTTTTTCAAAAACGAAAATATCAAACTTAAAATCTAGAAATACTTGTTAGATTATTAGACTCTTTACTATCATTGGAATCGGCTTGATCTCATCTGTTCAAATATGATAATATCACAAAATTCATTTTTTTCAACTTGTGAATCATTTCCCTGCAACGCATCACATTTTGATTTTGGACCGATTTTCAACGAAATTCCAACCCCATCGCTGGGTGGGCTCAGTGGATGCTCACAACATACAAGCCTTTAATACCTAATTGATAGAGCATATTTGGAGAGGTAATTGGTTACGTCAATATAATCATAAACCAAATGAAAGGCCTGGGGTACTGAGTGTATAGGATGGGTGGGCTGCCATGGAGAGAGATGGGAATCTGGTTATATATGAAGCTACAGTCCAATAAATCAATTGATGCAAGGCTATGTGTGTGGCCAGTCATTGAGTTCACTAACCTCCCAAAATGTGGTACAGGAAAATGACAATTGACAAAATGAAAATGTACAATTGGCAGCTGTATACATTTAGTAAATTCTGCTAAATGAGGCTGCAATTTGGTCAATAGTAGGTAAATTTGAGTACATTCGGCATTGCATTGATTCTAGCAATCTGTTTGGTTAGGTGGAACTGTATTTTGAACTTTATATTCGTCTGAAATTTGGGTTATTTGAGAGAATTGTTGAAGGTGAATTGTACATTTTCTGGCGACTTTACTCATAATAATCTTTTACTCTTTAACATGAGCGTTATGAGGTAAAGTAATTATCTTGCCTCGATCTGGCTAGATTTGTGAAGGTCTAAGAATATAATGTTTGGTGGGCCACCGTTGGTAGTTTATCCGATCCTATTTATTAGTGATTGTAGTATTTGTTTGGTCTTAAAAGTAGTGTAGAGTAAGTTTAAAACTTGTTGTAATTTTTTTTAAAAAGTTTTCCCCCCACATCTTACTCCACCTGGCGCTGAACATGTAGAGAGTATGCAGAAGCCAAGGCTACTCTACTCTACCCGGCTATGATTGGCCAATTACCGTAGTATATGTGTCCCCTTCACTGATTGGTCCAAGGCTACTTAGTATGGACTAATGGCGTTCTTGCGTGTACTAGGAGCAGACACACAGACAGAAACATGGCGTGTGACTATACCTTGCATGCACCGGTAGCATTTAAATAAATACCTCCTCCATCTTCATATACTTATGGCTAAATAGGCATTAAATAGAAACCGTCTTCCATATTCTGGTCACCTAACCAAAGGAGAATTGCTATATTGAGTTTTAGCCAAAACAACTGGATGAACATCCTCCGATATGTTGGTCAAATGAATTTTAGATGGGTTTGAAAAAGAATGGAACAGAATGTAGAAAATGTTCAGTACTTGACTGATGCTACACTGTACCCGTTGTGCAAGTAGAACTACAGCGTTGGACGGGCAGCACATGTTTCAAATGCGTAGTTCACAGATACACAAAATACACAGGCTTGACATTCCGTACATGTATTCATGCTACTGGCAGTGCTAAGTACCCAAAATATGAAAACATTGCTTTAAAAAAAACATTCGAAAAATATAATTTTAGCGACTTGAGACTCTTTTTCCTGAAACACAGATACTTAGCTAAGGAAGGGAAATATCATCAGATTTTCAGATAATGTACAATTTAACTTCGCCAATCTTCTCAATAACCCACATGTAAGACAAAAATGAGCTTCAAAATGCAGTTCAACATAACAGAACTGATACTTTAAATCAATGTGATACCAAATATACTCAGATATACCCGGTATTCATCATTTCTCAGCCTAATTTAGGAGAATTTCCTAAATTTGTAGAGCTGCCAATTGTACATTTTCTGAACATCTGACCCATGTACGGAGTTGTTATGCAACAGGCCCCTGCCCATTGAGGTTAATAGGCACTGATTCAGCTGATGAAATATTACACAGCCATATTTGGGCCATATTTGGGCTCCTCTATTAAATATGTAAGGAATACAAGAGAAGAGGAATGTGCCCCACATAGCAGGTCATTGCACCGCTCAACACAGCCGCTCAATACCTGATTATAGCTGGCAAACCTAAACCGTGATCGGTTCAAGAAAAAATTGTCATAATGGCGCAAAATTGATATTTTCCAAAGTGTTTTCTTCAAAGGATTGCTTTGTAGTAATGTTCTCAATTTTAGTGTGTCTAGCGCTTGGGGTAGTATGAATACCTGTACCGGGACAGTTTATTAAATGTATCTATGTAATTAGTGCTCCGAAGTAGTCTATAGGCCCAAAGTTGAGAGAGTCCCTTCAAACCGCAAAGTGCTATTATAATGCCATTAAGACCGCAAAATGTCATTCAATTTCCATGAAAACGCCGAGTCCTAGGCGAGGAAACCAATTAGTGAAGTAGGCTGACATACCTTTCTTATCTGATCTGAGGGTTTGGACCTAGAGTGGAAGGTCATCGTGTGGAGGATAATTAGTTACTTTAGTGGTAATTGTACACCCAGACGCATTGCTAACTGACATTGCAAAAGACATTTAACATAACATATGGACAGACTTTTTATATTTGTTAAATGTTGGAACTCATCTCATCTCCTCTGTAATGTCAAATATGATGGTATCGCAAAATCCACTTTTTTGCCAACGAAAGAAAGAAAAAGGGTGAGTGAGATTGGTTGCTTTACGCCCTTATCAACACATTTAACATGGTTATATCAAGGCGGGAGAGCTGAGAGGGAGTGAGTGAGTGAGATTGGTTGCTTTACGCCTTTATCAACACATTTAAGATGGTTATATCAAGGGCGGGAGAGCTGAGAGTGAGTGAGTTTATGATCATACCCAGGAAATAGAGATAGAGAAGAAGGGAGAGAGAGACAGAGAAAAGAGGAAAAGATATGGACAAAAAGATATCTAGAGTTTCTAGATAAAGGCCACCACCAGCCAAAGTGGACAGATGAACTAAACTAAAAGTCAGTTTTGTTGTTTTTAAATCACTGAGGGATTCCATCGCCTGTATAAAGGTCAGATTTTCAGAAAATATACAATTGGCAGCTGTATACATTAAGTCAATTCTGCTAAATTAGGCTGAAATTTGGTCAATACTAGGTAAATTCGAGTATATTCGGCACTGCATTGATTCTAGCAATCTGTTAGGTTAGGTTGAACTTTATTTTTGCCTGAAATTGGGGTTATTTGAGAAGATTTGTGAAGGTGAATTGTACATATTCTAAAAATCTGACCCATAAAGGTGTACTACTGTACCAAGAGGACACCAACTATAAACATGACTAAATAGCATTTCATAAACTCGCCATTACAAGTGGGTGAAACGTGCCAGTGATAAGAGGCCCGTTTCACTGCCACAAGAACATATTCATAAGCCAGGGATCTCTCAAATGGAGCAAAAGAAATTACTTGCTTGTGGTAGGGTATAAGGGGGAGGAGCCTAATGGCTGATACTTCCACTTGGGACTCGATTCCTGCTCAGCCTCCTAAATCTCACCCTCTATCGATACCACAAGGAATTTGGTGCCTAAAGCCTGACTGAAATAAATATGATTTGCTTCTGTGACTGCACATCTAGATTCTGTACATTGAGTGAAGCCAAGGAATTGGTATTTCTGATCCCAGGTTGAAATATATTAAATGATTGTGTGTTGGTGTTTGCTATGAGTGAGGAAAGCATGGGGTGACCCTTTGATTGAGTAGCATTTGTTGCTGGTCAAGGCTGATAGCTCAGGTTGAGCTTCACGGTAGGACTACTGGACAGAAGTTGCTCATTTCAGTCCCACCATATTTAGACTAGCCTTGGTCAGCAGGGGTATTTGCAGGGCCCTATTGGTCAGCAGGGGTGTTTGCAGGGCCCTATTGGTCAGCAGGGGTGTTTGCAGGGCCCTATTGGTCAGCAGGGGTGTTTGCAGGGCCCTATTGGTCAGCAGGGGTGTTTGCAGGGCCCTATTGGTCAGCAGGGGTGTTTGCAGGGCCCTATTGGTCAGCAGGGGTGTTTGCAGGGCCCTATTGGTCAGCAGGGGTGTTTGCAGGGCCCTATTGGTCAGCAGGGGTATTTGCAGGGCCCTATTAGTCAGCAGGGGTATTTGCAGGGCCCTATTGGTCAGCAGGGGTATTTGCAGGGCCCTATTGGTCAGCAGGGGTGTTTGCAGGGCCCTATTGGTCAGCAGGGGTGTTTGCAGGGCCCTATTGGTCAGCAGGGGTATTTGCAGGGCCCTATTAGTCAGCAGGGGTGTTTGCAGGGCCCTATTGGTCAGCAGGGGTATTTGCAGGGCCCTATTAGTCAGCAGGGGTATTTGCAGGGCAGGTCCATTCACTGATAGTCCTAGGTTCCTAGTCACCCTAACATGGTAGTCACCATAAAAGGATTTTCTTTCGGGTTTCGTTTTTTTAAAACAAAAAAAAAATGAAAGACTTGAATGAAGACAGGTACAAGTCAGCCTTTTCTATCAAGGCTTAACCAAATCCCAAATACTAATAAGGGACTTGCATGTGCCACTGCGCATGTCTGTTACAGTGTATCTTGGGATAGATTCTGATGACATCTGACTTACAAATATCAACTACATTTTTATCAAGAATTCCAAGACTGATTTCACCAATATCATTTTTATGAATAATCTCTGAAAACCAAATGCATGATGGGAAAGATCATGAAGTCATGTGTTGTGGAAACATGTATAACACATGTATATTGACATTAGAGCACTGATAAATATTCCATAAGGAACATGGCATGTTTTCTGTAGATTTTACACTGTACCATTAGCTCCATAATTCCAGGCGAATCAAGATCCAAAATGGCGGCTATGCAAGTCCCCTATTGCTGTGAGAATCTTACTCAGGTAACGATCTCAGCCCAGATTTAATACTGCATAATAGTTAAATCACATATATGTGAATGCATTTATGGGAATAGCTGGGGTCCCTATCAAATGTTTGAACGGTTCTGTATTTTCAGAAAATGTACAATTGGCAGAGTTCCACATTTAGTAAATTCTACTAAATTAGACTGCAATTTGGTCAATACTAGGTAAATTCGAGTATATTTGGCATTGCATTGATTCTAGGAATCTGTTTGGTTAGGTTGAACTGGATTTTGAACTTTATTTGCGTTTGAAGTTTGGGTTATTTGAGAAGATTAGCGAAGTTGAATCTTACATTTTCTGAAAATCTGACCCATTGGCAAAAATGGGTTAACTATAGCTTCATAAATTAAACTTCGCCTTCCATACGGCTAAAATGTATCGATGAAATATGAGTCTATGGGCAAACCCCAGATGATGAAAATATTTTTTGTCATGAATTCCAAGAGGTCCCTGCCCACATTTAGTGTATTCACTTATGTGTACTTTCCTCAAGTTTCCCAGTTTCTACAGCCATAGTTATTGCCATATATCCTGATTTATCGCCCGTCTTGTAACTCAAAGACATCCTACAAAATATGAACTTTGATAAATTCCCAAGTTGCCATAGAAATACAGGCAAGGTTGCCGCCTTATTGCTAATAAATGTCGAAAGTGAAGAACATTTACAACGGTTTTATTCGAGACAAGTGTTGATAGGGATAGATTTAGTACCGCTCTGGATGCACAACCCATAAAACCAATGTCATGCCCAAGCACCGAGAGAAGATCCGCATAGGAAATGCGGCGTGCATCGCGCTAGTGCTCCGGAGATATTGATTATAGCTCGCTGTAGCACATCAGGGACTGGTAGAGTTTTGAACCCAAGAATTATAGCGAAATGAGTGAGTGAGTTTGGTTGCTTTACGCCCTTATCAACATATTTCATGTGGTTATATCAAGGGTGGGAGAGCTGAGAGGGAGGCAGTTTATGATCATACCCAGGAAATAGAGATAGAGAAGAAGGGAGACAGAGACAGAGAAAAGAGACAGAAAGGCACTTTATGGTCATACCCCAGACCATAAGGCGAAATAATAATACTATGATATTGATAATAAATACATACATGGACAATTTTTGCAATATTTCTGGATGAACCATTACTAGTAAAGGAACCAAAATGTACCGAATAGGATGACCTTAGAAATGCAAGGATATATTTAATACAGATTTGTTATATGCATTCTTACGACATCAACGGTGCATAACCTAAAGATGAATATTGCTTCAAAGAGATCTTTTGAATAAAACACATTGAAAATATCAAGTTTGCGACTAGTGACTCATTTTCCTGATCCCCCTAATGTCTATATTGTCTCAATTGAAAATTCATTTCCATCATTTCTGCATTGGTTCTCTTTATTACCATGACAAATGAACTGATGTTTCACCGTGGGAAGTATAATCCCAATTATTAGATTAGATTAGATTAGAAAACTTTTATTGCAATATAATTGGAATTGCCATAAAAAGAGCTACTCTCCGGCTGGCGGGAGGTCTTCGGCCTCTTTATAGCATTACACTCGTCTTTTGTAGAGGACAATATCACCTCGATCATTGACTGAGGATGATTCTCTACACTTGTTACATTAATAGTACATTTTTTTAAAAAATATAATACAATATAATACAATATGGCAAATTTGGAGTAGTGGAAGTTTTGTATAAAGGTTGCACTTGATTTGGTTTTTTGGTTGAATGGTTATGCGAGCGCTTTTTTAAATAAACAGATCATCCTGCCAGATGTAGGTTGATCTACAGTGGATCTTAAACACTTTAGGATCGATAATTAGGTGGGCCACCGTGGGGAGTTTATTCCACACAGTCGGTAATCTATTGTAAATTGATTTTTTAATCTGCTCTGTTTTAGGCACATTATGTTTTAGCATTTTACGGCCTTGTACAAAGTTTCTAGTGTTTACTGCTCTAAGATCAAGATTGTGGGGATTTTGAGCCCATCGGTGGCCCACCTGCAACAGGTGGAGCCTGCGGCGGTGTAGTAACGGGAGTAGTCGCTTGTCAATATGAAGGTCATGTACATTTGCCCTAGCGGGTAACCTATATATAATCTTAAGAATTCTATTTTGGAATACTTGGAGCTTGTGGAGGGCATTTCCACCAAATGAGTCCAGAAGGAAGTCTGCCTGGTCCAAAATCGGTAGTACCATGACCTTGTATACAAGGAGCATGGTATGTTGGGTTAATTTATCTTTAAGTTTGGCAAATTGCCAACACTTATAGTTAAGCATATTGACCAGTTTTTGTGTCATTTCTTTGAACTTTAAGGCATTATCTATAGTCACTCCTAGGTACTTGTAATGGGGAACGTCCTCCAGCTCTTTTTCATCCAACATGATTGTATTCTGAGGCAGACTTGCCAGATTCTGGTCGGCCCACCTCGATCTGAGGGACGGCTTGGGGAGTATTGTTTGGATTTTGGACTTGTCAAGATTAAGGGATATCTTATTATTTCTGCACCATGAACTCATAGAATTCAGGTCTGATTGAAGATTTTTAGTAATTGAATTAATATTTTGTCCTGAAGTGTATATAATAGTATCGTCAGCGAACATTTGGATTTTTGAATGAGTTATCTTGTTTGGTAGATCATTAATATATAAGTTAAATAAAACTGGGCCTAAAGTGGTGCCCTGAGGGACACCGCACGTGACTGGGAGATAGTCAGAGGTTAAGCTATTGACGCATACTCGCTGGTGGCGGTTCGTCAGGTAGTTTTTAAACCAGTTAAGTTCAGCATTTTTTATTCCAAAGCTAGGTAGTTTATTTAAGAGTAGTTTGTGGTTCACCGTGTCGAAGGCTTTCCTCAGATCAAGATAGGCCGCCCGTACAGTTTCACCTTCGTTAAGGGAGTGATAAACTCCTGTTAAGTAATTAATAAGAGCATCTTGGGTGGACCGACCAACCCTAAAACCATATTGGTGGTCATATAATAAGTTATAATCTTCTAGATGTATAGACAATTGACTGTGCATAACTTTTTCAAGTATTTTGGCGGGTAATTGAATTGATGAGATAGGTCGGTAGTTTCCAGGGTCGGTGGTAACCCCAGCTTTGTGGACTGGGGTGACTTTGGATTGCTTCCAGACGTCTGGGATGATTGAGGTTGTATGGGTTAAATCAATGATTTGTTTCAACTGAGGGGAGAGAGCTAGTAATGCAATCTTTAAGGCCCATGTTGGAAGATCATCAATACCTGAGGATTTACTAGAATGGAGGTTTTTGATTATTTGCTTCAGGTCATTTATCGTCACCCGGGAGTAGGTAAAATTTGGGTAGTTATATTGCGGGGGCTGTGCTTGATTGTGGTCCACCACAGGTAAAGTCTGTGGTGGGACGATTTTTTCGGCTAGATTCTCTCCAATTGTGGCGAAATAACTATTAAATGAGTTAGGGATATTAGTGGGGTCGATGTCAGTTCCATCTGACTGGAGGGTTATTTTGGTGGAATGGCGCGCCTTGGAGTTATTAATTAATGGAGCCAGTTTTTTCCAAAACTTTTTAGGGTTTTGGCTATCTTCATCTAGCTGGTTTTTAATGTAGTCATTTTTTAGGTTACGTGCATGATGATTGATTCTATGACGTAAGGTTTTAGCTGCGTCCATTAGTCTAGGGTTATTTGTTCGTTTGGCAGCTTTGTAGAGCTGATCTCTATGTTTCATTTGGGCCAAAATATCACCGGTTATCCATTGTTTGCGCGCCTTGACATTTTTTAGCTCCTTTACTGGGCACATTTTATTAAATACTGCTTGGATTCTAGTCAACATATTGTCCCAGCATAAGTTAGGATCATTAGAGGAAAGTAGTTCCGGCCAGTCAAACTCAGTTAACTTCGTTTCAAATTCGGTTTGGTCGTATTTTGCATAGGACCTGCATTTAAAAGATATTTTTGGGTATTGCTCTTTTGATTTTTTTAATACGATATATGTAGGCTTATGGTCGCTAAGGTTCAGATCTAATATTCCTGCCTTATTGACAATTTTAGAATTGGTAAATATTAAATCAAGCATTGTTTCGGTTGTGGCTGTTGTTCTGGTGGGGGTGGAAATATATTGTCTCAATGATGCAATATGCTCAATATGCATGAGTCTATTCTTGCTGAGAGATGGTTGCAGGTAATCTATGTTAAAATCACCGACCAACACTTTATCATGTCTGGCCTCAAAGGTGGATAGTACCTCTGAGAGTTCATTAATCGCTTGTGGTATGGTATTAACTGGTGGGCGGTATACATTAAATATAGTGATTTCTTTACAATTGTTCTGTTTAACAGTAATAGTTTGTATCTCTATGTCTGGGGTGCTCACCTGGAAACTACCGCCGGCCACCGTTACATCATACTTGTCTAGAACATAAATCGCAAGGCCTCCACCTGTTTTTTTATCTGTCTTTCTATCCAATCTGAATATATTATAGTTAGGAATTTTAATCAGCTCGTCATATATATTATCATTCAACCATGTTTCATTTATACATACAATATCAAAACATACTTTACTGAGAATTATCTCAAGCTCGGGGGCTTTGTTCAGCAAACTTCGTATGTTTAAGCTCATGATTTTAAAACCTTTGGTATCGTTTAGGATACCTACATTATCAAGTGCTACAATTTCATTTATCACTTTATCTTGTCGCGTATTGCTACCTATGGCTTTTCCGGCGAGGGTTGGGCCACGCATTAAGGACTTTAACTAAGTAATAAGTTGGGTCTTTAGACCTCATTGAAATAAGGATAAAGCGGGTAAGGTAAGACAGGCATTAATGTATATAAGGCGAAAAGGGGTTGGAACTCTCTAGTTTTTAATTCGTTTCTATGCATCGATAAATCCAGATCGCATACATATTTGCGTATAACATCAATTACAGTTGTGTAGGCTTAACACTACTCACATTAGACAGCACATAACATGGCGTTACTGCGCTATTTCAGGCGAACTAGTAGATAGTAAACGGGTGTCGAGTAATTATCAGCGATAATTGGTGTTAGGAATACAATAAGAATACAATGTGAACAAATGAGGAGTGATTTCGTTTCATGGCGCCACTCCAATGGCAGTGTAAGATACAAGTTTTATACTTCTTGGTCCAGTGATCAGGGGCGGGGGTTTATTGGGTTAGCCACTGTTTTGTGGTATACTCATAGGAAGTTACATTGTTTTTAGTTCAAGACCACTGGGTTATATGTGAAGTATGCAACCGGTAACAATTGAGGGTAAATCATGATGTTAGTCCACTGGGTTGTGGTGTACTCAGGTGAGTCAAGACTCTATTAGTATGAGCGTTGCTATAATTATATAGCTACTCTGTCTCATGAAGGGCGTTTAGACAAAATAACAATAATAGTAGACAGTAGGGGTTAACGTATGTTGCTAGCCCACTGTACTGCGGTGTACTCGAGGAGCCTAAACTCTGTTAGTATTACATTATACACTAGTTTGAATGGGCGCCGAGAGGTGTTCAGTCAATAGTCACTCTGTCTCATATAGGGCGTGTAAATGGTAAGACAATAACAATAACAATATGATAACAGTAATAATAATGAGTGAAATAAATTGTTAGTCCACTGTGTTGTGGTGTACTCAGCGAGTCTGAACTCTTATTAGTGTTGTATTACGCACCTGTTTAAGTATGCGTAGAATGGTATTCAGTCGATACTATATATTACTACTCCCATAGTGACCACAATTAGAAACATATTTTTACGTGAAAATAAAGTGTACCTGGTATGTATCAATCAGACAATGTGGCAACATTTCAAATTACTTATTGACACCAACAGTATATTTAGGGTTAAAAATAACACAAGTCATAACTCATCATATAGTCCCATAGGAATGTTCTTTGTAGTAAAGTGTTCTAGGAAATATGGTCAAGTTTTAAAATGGGTTAAAAGTTTTGAAATAAGCCAGTACTTATCTGGCTTCCTTTGCTTGCTTCTGCAACTAGTTGAGTCATCGCTTGGAGCTGTATTAATTGTTCATGTAAATTTCGGGGTTATTGCAGAACACTGTTGTTGGACGAGAGAGTTTGTTGGCTGCGATGGGGTGCGGAGGCAGCTATTAGCAGTCTTTTAGGTTATCATAAGAATTCCTGGCTGCTTAATGGTGTCGTGATGATGGCAAATATATATATCATGGTGGAGCAATTAACAGAGTATGGGCAGTAGTATAATATAAATGACATGAATGGAAGTTTCATTGAAACAACGCTAATATGGTGATTACAACAGATTCATCTGTTGAATGGCTTTGGACAGGTGTTTTGCCCAGTTATCCAGGCCGATACCCTCAAGGTGGCATCCGTCTTCTCCCAGTTTCAGATAACTGTGTTTTTTCTTGCCTTTGTAGTTATGGTGGATGAAATCGTGAAGATTGGGGGTAGGGACGAAGTTTCTAGCATTGGTGGTGGCAATTTCTCGGTTGACTGAGACGACTGACAAATTTAGCCGATCTTGAGCTGCGTCGATCATATCAATTATCCTGAAGTTGTACCACGCCAGGTCCATACCTGTAATCGTACAGAATACTATTGGGGCCTTGAATGGGTACATAGTTTGCTTGGTGAATCTCTCGACGTACTCAATATCGTCTGAGTAACTAGAAGTGGTTTTGGCTAGAGTATTGTGGGCCATCTCAATCCTCTTTGTTACAGAGTTTTTCCGAGTTATGGAGCAGAGACCAGACGCGTAGTAGATCGCTAGCGGTTTAGATCTAAAGATGGTGTCTGCTGCTAGGTGTGCGGACGTTTTGAGTGAGGCCCCCGGTAGCGAGAGAACTTGCACCCGTGTGTATATATGGTAGGGGAGGTAGGGTCTCAAGTATGGTGCTAAATCTCGAACCCGGCTGTCTCCTATAACTAATATCGGTCTGGGCGCCATTATTTCAGTGCTGTTGCGAGTAATAGTAGAGCTATGCCTGAAATTAACGAGCAAGGGTTTGTTTTAGTTGGTCAAGCAACAAGCCAAATTTATTGTCACCCCTCGTGGCCGTAGCTGTAGGATCAAATGTTTGGTCAAACAGCCGGTAGCCGGTCCCCCATTTCCTATCATAGGTCATTTCATAGAAATGTTCTGCGGTAGAATTTACAAGCTTTAGTCTTAGGTCTTCATGTTGAGTGAATTTATTGGTTATGATAATCCCCAAACAGGTTTCCTCACCTTGTGTCCAGTCAGTACCAACCTCGATGTCCGCGGCCTTCTTCTTAATGAGATATGGGTCATCTGTGACTAAGATTTCGGCCGCTAGTCGCGCATTGGTAGGTGTTTGTTTATGTAAAGCCTTCACATGCTGGAAGGCTTGTTATATTGTTGCAAATCCAACATCTGCCAATGAGATATCACCAAATTTGAAAAGATAAGATCAAGCCGATTCCATTGATAGTAAACACTAGGACACCTAATAGGTATTTCTATATTTTAAGTGTGATATTTTTATTTTTGAAAAAAAAAGTTTATAATGTTTCTGGATGTGTAATTACCAGTAAAGTAACTTAACATTATAAATCGAATACGCTATTCCTGGAATAAGTTACCAACGCTGGCCCACCTTCAGGTAGATGGCAAAATATTTAAAATGCAAGCCAAAACATCCTATATATGGAATTGTGGTGTTGTTGGGTTTAGGTGGCCGCTGAGGGTTAGTTCATCCGAACCTCCCCAGTGGTCACTACTGGTCCGCGGGACTTTTTAGTCTTATGTTACCTTTTTGCCTGTTTGCCTTTTATATTTAACAGCAGTCAGCTGTTGGTCGCTAGTAACCACGACCCGGGTTTCTACCATTTTATGTGATCTGTAGAGGCCGTGATAAGCCTCTCAGTCTTGATATTGTTACTTACATCGCTGAATGTGGAGTGTTGATTGTTCTTATGTATGTCTGTCAGACACCTTTGGATAAGGGTTACCTGGCTGGCCAGGTGATCCGAAATCCCAAGTCTGAATCAGGTCTGGAAGCGAACTGATGCTCAGTTCCGAACACCTCATGTGAATAAAACCCAAGTGAACAGGTAGCGCCTGCCTTTGTTCCTTTTGTTCTATAAACTCTCGTTAATAAGCTTCGGATACGCCAAGGGAAACGAACCTGCGACTACAAATCACTACAGAAGGATGATTATTTTATATAAAGCTCCAAGTGGACACTTTTCTCAAACTATGTATCTCTAAAATTATTAACTTATATGAAACAGGTCACCAGAGAGACCTCTTTATACTACAACCTCTTATTGTTTAAAATCAATGTCATATTGCATAACAAATCTTAATTAACAACTGTATCCATTTGTAGAGAATCGTATTCGGTCTATGATAGAAGCGATGTTGTCCTCTACAATAGAAGATTGTAAAACCATAAGGGGCGGAAAACCTCCCATACGCTGGAGAGAATCTCCCCTTCACTAACGGCATCTTTAGATGCTAAATAAAAGTTTTCTAATCTAATCTAATCTAATGTATGGCCATACGAAGGCCTTCAAAACACAGGGATATATTTTATACACTGTCCCGAAATTTGTTACATAGATTCATATGACCATCAGCGCTAGACCCTCTAAAAATCAGAACATTTCAATAAAGAGATCTTGTGAAAAGAACACTTTGAAAAATATCAATTTTGCGACTTGTGACTCATTTACCTGGAACACATCACAACAGTGCACAGCAGGGTCAACTTTAGAGATCTCCAACTTTTTTTGATTGGGGCAAGATATGATTTTTTTTGTTAACTTGTAGGATATAATCTCAAATACAACTGTAGCAGATCTAACTAATTTGGACTGGACATTTTTTTATTATTCCGTGAAACACATTTTCTCCCATAATAAACTACCTTTTGTTTCAAGTGACTCAACAAAAAATGGGATAACATATCTTTTGTTTCATTTATTTGTTTCTTCTGTAGTAAGGAACAATCCCTGAAACTCGTATGGCAATTGGTAGTCAACTGGACGTTTATTTTCATTGAGCTGTCCTTTAAGAAAGCCCTATATCTAATGATAAGGGTTGGCGGGTATACAGGGGATGTTTAAATACATCCATCTGAGTTGCTCTTCTTGTCAGTACACATGGACGACTCAGACATAAGCTTGGCAGATAAATGAGACGCTCTTCCAAAACATACCATCCAATAGGGCAGTTGTATGTCCACCATAAGGAGTGGTCTCCTCTGGCGGTGGTAAGCCTTGTGATGTTATTGTGATGCTTCTATTATGGACTTAGAAGGTTGTGGTTTGGAGCGAAGAGTCTTATGGCATGGGATAGAGGACGAGGATAGCGAGTTCTCTATCACATGTCCATAAGGCTATTCCCTCCAAACCACAACCTTCCAAGTCCTTTAAGGGTCGACCACAGACTCTATCCGCTGGTAGGATTGTCCGGCAATTTAGGGACAAAACTGGTCCAAAGACCCCTAAAGGTGGAGAGGAGTGGCGAGGTGGCCAGCGAACCATGTAGGGAGGACGTCGTCACTCCTCTCTACCTACAGAACCAGCACAACACCATCGCAAGGCTAACCGCAGCCAGTGAAGACCCCACTTAATATTGAATCTCGATTTGCATGAAATCATGGGAGTTGTATGTAAAAACTATAGAAAACATGTGATGTTTTGCATGTAATATTTAACAGTGATTCCACGAATAAGTTTAGTATAATTATACTGTAAGTTTGTGAAATAGGGGATTTGCATGTCCACCATTTTGAATCTCGATTTGCAATGAATTATGAGAGATGTATGTCGGTTATTTTTAGCATGGAATATTTAACAGTGATCTCATGCAAATATGCAGTTGTTTTACATGATTCCATATACAAAACTTCATCTTTCCCACCAGCATGCATTTGGTTTAATAGATCATTTACACAAGCTATTATATTGATGGAAAATCCAATCATTCTTCAAAATCAAATTTTGCTAACTATTTCTATGTCAGACTTGGACTGAATCCATCCCACCATACACTGTAACAGACATGCGCAGTGGCACATGCAAATGCCCTATAGTATCCCCTGTTACAGAGCCCATGAACCAATCATATCCGCCGTTACAAGGCCTATGAATACCAAGAGCGGGAGCTATCTCTATGGATAATGCCTCTTCAAAAGAGAGGGCCTACTACTGCCGTCTAGCGGAGACTACTTTCATTAACATTCTCCAGCTATGATATCTGTGGGGATAATTTGCGCTCATACACAGGAAGCCACTTGGGAAAGCACTTCCGCCTCCGCTCTGCGATGCATCTTGGGAAGAAGATGACTGTTGCTAAGCGACGCGTAAGGGAAACATGCGTGTGTTTCTAAAGGCGTGGAATTTTGGATTCATTACGTTGAGGGGTGAAGCCTTATGCCCCGCTTGCAGCTGAGAGGAGGGGCTGAAGGACGATGAGGAGAGAGCTATGTCACTATGGCTATTTCTGCCAAGGTCATGTTTTACAGCAAAATATGTCCTAAGTTGCAAAAAAAGGATTTTGAGATGTCATCATACTATGTGTTAACACACATTTTTCAGAGCAAATTCAAGTTGGGAATAGTCACCCTTCAAAAGCAGCGACATAATAAAAACAAAAATTAATGAATATTGATTGTTAAGTCCCTAGTCCACTGAGCCGATTTTCATGCAATTCTCACGGAACTTAGTCGAAAAGTGTCCTCGGCGACGCAAAATCACATGAGAATCAGCTTTATATCACACAAATAATTATTCTTATTTCCAATAAATCACTTCCAAGATTGGGTGTTTGTGTGTAAAAGAGGTAGAAAAAACTATTTCCGTTGCGGGGCATGCGGCATTTACACTTCCGGTTCTGTAGCTAAGAAATACACGCAACATGGCGCAAGTTGCTGGCTACTTTTGTCAAGTTAATGAATTTTTTACAGAGTTTGAAATATACACATAAAGCCACTGCCATGAGTTACTTCATGCTACACTAAAGCTAAATAAGCACCCAGTATGTGTTATTCAAAATAACATTCGTTAATGTTACTCTTAAGTAATAATTATCACCGGTGCTATGAAAATTTTATAAATATGTTTCTGGCCCGCCTGGAAGACCTGTGTCACAGAGGGTATCTGCTGTATTTCTGTACATTGATATTTTATGGAAATAAAACGACGATATATATACATGATCAGATTATGCTAGACGAGCTAAGGGAACTTTGGTTAATGTGTGATTAAAACATTGAAAGCCATGAAAGCATTAACAAAAGGAGGCGAGGGGTGCATACATGCGTATATCGCCAACGCATATGGGTCAGATTTTCACTAAATGTACAATTGGCAGCTCTACCCATTTAGGAAATTCTGCTGAATTAGGCTGAAAAATGAAGAATACCAGGTATATCTGAGTATATTTGGTATCACATTGATTAAAAGTATCCGTTTTGTTTTGTTAAACTGTATTTTGAAGCTCATTTCTGTCTTAAATATGGGTTATTTGAGAGGATTGGTGAAGGTGAATTGTACATTTTCTGAAAATCTGACCCATGACATGGTTGCGCTAATTCTACCTCCTTTCCCTGCTAGGGAGAGTTCACACCCAATCTCGGAAGCCTCGTATTGGGGACTGAATCAAACTGATCGAAAGTATTTCTGCTGGTCATTGAAATATAAATATAAACTATTAGAATCCCTGCAGCGAAATCTCTACATCGTCACTGAATCTCTTCTACCTTCTCAGATAAATGCATAATCACCATGGAAATTCATTCGCGAAATAGCTTTTGATGCATCTTCAGGAAACGATGCCAATAACCTACTGTCCAGATGCCTGAAGCCTCTTTACAGAGGATTTATATTTGGGTTCAGGAAAGGGGACACCATAAATTCTTTTTAACAAAGGTGACCTATCAAATTTGTCCTTGATTCAGGTTTGCAGTAGCTGCTATAATTTACCATTAGCGACGCTTCATGACAAGGCCTATTCTGCGTTATTCAGTTAGCGTTACGCTGTCTCATGTGTAGTGGGTATGTGGGTAGAAGAGGCACATAACTGGTAGTAAGTCTTCCATGGCTATGTCAATATGCAGCAGATTGCTGCCTTTCTATGATGCACAGGATATATGGGTCAGATTTTCAGAAAAAGTACTTGAAGAATTTACTAAATGTGTAGATGTGTAGATCTGACAATTGTGCATTTTCTAAAAATCTTGTGTTCTGCCATTAATTGCCTTCGATCTTTCCTTATTGTTTCACTATATATATTGGGAAAAGTATAATAAAAACAAAATTTCCCTCAGGGGATTATGACGTTACATATTACACTTGGTAGTGAATAGCCAATTTGCATTTCAAAGAACGCATGAATGGGTTCTATTTGTGATGTGTTTCAAGAAAATGAGTCATACCTCGCAAAATTGATAGTTACCAAAGTGTTTTTTCACGGGACCTATTTATTGAAATCTTCTGATTTTTAGTGGGTATAGAACTGATAGTCATATGAATCTATGTGACGAATATTGGCAAATTGTAATAAATATATTCATGCGTTTTGAAGGCATTTGTATGGAGTATATTTACTTACTTTACTGGTAATTACCCACCCAGAAACAATGTTTCTGGGTGGGTAATTACCAGTAAAAAAATCAAAATAATATGATAGAAATACTTATTAGGTGTCCTAGTGTTTACTATCATTGGAATCCTCTTGATATCCTCTTTTCAAATATGATATCTCAAAATTCATATTTTTCGACTTATGACACATTTTCCTAAAACGGATCACATTTAATATAGGATTGTTTGAGGTCCTTTGAAGTATGCAATGGTACCTCCGATCCCATGATACCTTATACAAAATTGCTTCCGTGCAAGTGAGCTATTCAACCAGCCTACTTCCAGTATTGCTGGTTTGTTGGTTCATATTCAATATCTAACCTGTACAATTTCTCACACCTTCAGCAATTTTCCATATTTGACAATCAGTCACATTTCAAGCTTCTCTGAATTTATCTGATTTTGTATGGATTTGGTGCGAGTAAGTGGGGTCTTTACCGCCGGGACTCACTCCCTGCTGCCTCATATTGTCAAGATATTCCCCAACAAATCTATAGTAAAAAGTGCACTTTCCTGAAATTCTAATTTATATGAATATATGTATATTTAACTAATAATATGTACAAATGTTAATTTTACAGTAATCGATCGTAAGGAATTTCACAAATTAAAATTAAACCTCTCCTTCCCTACGGTAATACTTGTGGCCTCGTCCGAAAACCATTTTCGCTGAAAATAAACACAAGCTTACGACCGGCACCCCTGCCTCTATAACAGAGAACCTATGTATCCCCAAACCCCATCCAACTCACTTTTCTTGCCTAATTCAAAATAACTCTTTGACAAATCGACAGGGAATTTCATCAATAACTACATGTGTGAGTGTAAAAGAAAACTAAGCCCTAGATATGAAGATATTAGTAAAATTAAAAAAATAAAATGACTCGAAAATCAGACAAATGAAAGAAGGCTGCCTGCTCTGGGATTCAAATTCACAAAGTCCAGTTTCACAGTCTTAGATGCTAACCACTTGACCATAAGGGATTGTAGAGATGATGCATATAAACACTGGGCATAACCATGCATTGATGCATCACATATGTCTACTTTATTCCCCCCCATTTTCCTCAAGGTGATTGAGGAGAATGGGGCAATACATTTTTAAGGTCCCTGTATTAGCCGCAGGCAATTTAAAGATTCAAATTAATCATAAAAATGTATCTTGCTTCTGCAATCTATTTCTATAATATGCGAATGCAGGACTTCTAGGTCTGCACGCTTCCTGGACTTTCTACTTCTAACAATAGTTAATAGTTTTTGCATATAATTAACAATTAAATAGAGTATAATAGACACATGTAATATGTCACAAAAATATGAATCTCAAATGATATTTTTCAAACGTTTTTCTTTCAAATGACCTCCTTTGAGAGAATTGGTGATGACGACTGTAACCAAACTATGAAGAGGCTGAAAACCTCTTGAGATCTTCTTTTATGGCAAACTTATTGTAATAAAAGTTTTCTAAATCTAATCTAAATCTACATTTTCAGGCGACTTGACCCAACAACTTCTTCAGTGGACACTAGAGTATACTGTTACACATATATGACATTCGTTAATGTTACTCTTAAGTGACAAATATCAGAAATACTATGAATGTATAAGAGAGGTGTAGTTACAGAAGGTTTGTTTGGAAGAGTTGTCTGGGACAGAGAACAAAAACCGATTTCCATGTAGAAAGCTTTTATCACTGTCTGTATAACAAAATGGAAATAAAGTTTCTTATATAATTATGTTTTTCAATTGTTATGGCCCGCCTGGAAGAGGCCTGTTCGCAGAGGGTGCCAACCATGTTTCTGTATGATGTTTTATAGAAAAATTATATAACAACTTCTTCTAGATATTTACTCCAGTCTCAACCAGTAGCAGTTGGTGTCTTGGTCAGTCGGAGCCCATTCATATCAAACGAGTGGTTTATGCACTGGCCAGGCCTGACAGATGCTACCTTAAATATACGCTAATATCTTTTTGCAACATGAATCATACAAAGTGCTGAGTCATTAAATATTCTCTTCTTTCCCGGAAGCTGCGCGCGCGGTGCAGGCTGGGAGGAGATGAGGAGGAGATTGGTTGTGTTCGGGAATCACTCTCTCTCGTCTTCTCAAGGAAATACTGGGTGTTTTAGGAGAACCGCTGAGGTTTCCGACTGAGCTAAGTTAAAGCTGTTTTCTCAGCTACTACGGAAAGAAAAAGTTGATATTTTTGTAATGTTTTTCCCACAAGAAGTATAAGTGGGAATATTCCAATTTTTGAGGTGGTTAACACTGCTAGTCGCATGAACACATGTGGGTCAGATCTTCAGAAAATGTACAATTCGTCTTCACCAATCTTCCCCCAATAACCTACATTTAAGACAAAATTGAGCTTCAAAATGCAGTTTAACATAACAGAACTGACATGTTAGACCAAATATAGTCAGATATACTCGGTTTTCATCATTTTCCAGCCTAATTTAGCAGATTTTACTAAATATCTACAGCTGCCAATTGTACATTTTCTGGAAATCTGACCCATGTATCAAATCACAAGACTGTGAATAGGGGATTTGCATGTCTCAATGCGCATGTCTGTTACAGTGCACCCTGGGATGAATTCTTATGAAATCTGACATACACATATTTGCCAACATTTTTTATCGAAAATTGCATGAATGTTTTCACCAATGTCATAGCTTGTATAAATGATCTATGAAAAGCAAATGCATGATGGGAAAGATGGGGACTTGTGTTATGGAAACATGTTCAATACATGGATATTGACATTATATTGAGTTCAGACATGATAATATATGCCGATGTGTAAATCATGTGTTGGGTAGGGAGTGACTTTGTAACGGATAGTGTTTCTGTACGGTATAATTTGGACAAAGCCAAGTAAATAAAAGATGTGAAATAAGGCAGTCCAATATACCAGGTTTAGTTGTATAGAACAATTTGATGAGTGGATGTATTTTTAATGTAATTTGTATTTGAGGGAAAGGAATATTTACTATAGTTTGTATAACAAGGCAACGCTGTAATACGTCCATGGTGGACAGTGTGTATTCTCATGTGAATCTTTAAATATTATATAGGCCATAAATAAATAATAAAAATTAATAATAATTAGAAGACTATTCCTTCCTATTTACTATTTGTCAAGAACAACTAAGATATACATTATTACCATTATTATTCAGTGTAGGACCTAACGCCAAATTTGGGACCTGGATCGGGCTTTTGATAAGCAAGGGTTATCAACATGACCGAGTGGAAGGACCGGCCGAACCACAACTATGTGTGGCATAAGTGAGGCCTCCAACGATGTATAGTCCAGGCAATCTAAGCCATCACAGACACACATCAAAATTACAAAAACCCCATGTACAGTTTAGCTTCTAGAGCCCTTGAGCATGTGGTTAAGTGAAAATTAATTTATATACATTGGTTCGGTCAGAGCAGCAGGGAGTATGGAGATCGGTATCACTGCTGTGGCGATGAACCCTGGACTGTATTATTATCATTATCATTATGAATATTCACATGATAATGCTATACCTATGAGCTACACATTGAATCCCACCCACAGAATCCTCACTATCTCTTTTTTCGTGACTTCCCTCCAATCGATTGATCTTTCTACAGTTTCTTATGTTTTCTTTATTTTAATTCTTATCTTATTTTCTTTCTCTTCTGTAGACTACTTTGATGTGCCAGGACCGATGGAGAGAGAGTTGTGGAGAGGGTGTTTGGAATAAAAGACATTGTAGGAGAGTTTCAGACAAATATGTCTGATTAAAAGCTTATTGTGGAATGAAAAGTTAAGAAATGCTGAGGAAATTGAAAGCGATGGAGTGTGCAGTCTGCGGCAGCGGTCCTCATTTTGTGAGTGAGGCAAGTCTGTGAGGGAAATACCATGTAGAAAACACAATAGGGGAGTTGTGAGAGAAAACCTATGTAATAGACATAATAGGGGAGTTGTGAGGCACATACCTATGTAATATACATAATATAATAGGGGAGTTGTGAGGCTAATACCATGTAATAGACACAATAGGGGAGTTGTAAGGACAATACCATGTAATAGACATAATAGGGGAGTTGTGAGGCTAATACCATGTAATAGACATAATAGGGGAGTTGTGAGGCTAATACCATGTAATAAACAAAATAGGGGAGTTGTGAGGCTAATACCATGTAATAGACACAATAGGGGAGTTGTGAGGCAAATACCATGTAATAGACACAATAGGGGAGTTGTGAGGCTAATACCATGTAAAAGACATAATAGGGGAGTTGTGAGGCTAATACCATGTAATAGACACAATAGGGGAGTTGTGAGGCTAATACCATGTAATTGACACAATAGGGGAGTTGTGAGGCACATACCATGTAATAGACACAATAGGGGAGTTGTGAGGCTAATACCATGTAAAAGACATAATAGGGGAGTTGTGAGGCAAATACCATGTAATAAACACAATAGGGGAGTTGTGAGGATAATACCATGTAATTGACACAATAGGGGAGTTGTGAGGTATATACCATGTAAAAGACATAATAGGGGAGTTGTGAGGCTAATACCATGTAATAGACATAATAGCGGAGTTGTGAGGTACATACCATGTAAAAGAGATAATAGGTCAACCGAGATAGAAATATCAACACAAAGGTTATCGTGGCATGTCACCTTATGAGTGCGGTGAGACTGGTTTACATGGTTTCAATGTAAATAGTGTATGACAAGGTAGTGAAAGTATCTTTACTACAAAAGTCTCCAAATAGTTTTCGAAATATCATTCCCCCACACCCTCTGGGTTCAGGGAACAATAGCTACACGTTCAATGGGAGCTCTGGGTTTACATAATGTGATGTGTTCCAGGAAAATGAGTCATAAGTTGCAAAATTGTGTTTTCAAAGTGTTTTTTTCACAGAATCTCTTTATTGGAATGTTCTGATTTTTAGAGGGTTTAGCACTTATAGTCACATAAATCTATGTACCAAATTTCGGGACATTGTCTTAAATATATCCCTGCGTTTTGAAGGCCTTTGTGTGGAGTATATATATATGTAGTTACTTTACTGGTAATTACCCATCCAGAAACATTGAAAACTTTCTTTTTCAAAAATAAAAATTATCAAACTTTAAATATGGAAATACTTATTAGGTGTCCTAGTGTTTACTATCATTGGAATCGGCTTGATCTCCCCTTTTCAAATATGGTGATATCTCAAAATCGATATTTTGCGACTTATGACTCATTTTCCTAAAAGGGATCACATTTTCACTTCCTTGTAAGAGTAAAGTAAACTTGTTTTGCATGAAGCTAATAAATCTCAGCGTTTGTAATGTCTGGTAAGGAGACAGAGGACCGCTAGAGTAGCATGAGATATAGTGTAGGGAGAGATATGGTAGAGGCATATGTCACAATGATGTATACCAGGGACACTGTACACCCCCAGTGTTGGTTTGACACTTCATCTGTTATTAGGCCTACTGCTATTTATATGAGTCCACAGAAATACATAAGTATAGTTCAGTGTAATCTTAGCTGAATGAGATGCCTTTAAGGACTGGTATTTATGGCAATGCAGTCCTGGCTTCATCCCCATAGCAGTGATACCGATCTTCATTCTCCCTGTATATCAATTAATTTTCACTTCACCACAAATTGCTAAGGTTTCAGAGAACAGGGCTCTAGAAGCTAAACTGTACATGTATGGGTTTTTTGTTATTTTGATGTGTGTGTGTGTGAGACCTTAGATTGCCTAGACCATATACATAGTTGGAGGCCTCACTGATGCCACACGTAGTTGTGGTTAGGCCCATCGGTCCACTCGGTCATTGGCTACTGCAATCGGCCAAAATAGCCCCTGAAATCAACTTCAGAGCCAGAACTGAATGCCCCATCACAGGCCGTATTACAAAGCAGGGTTTGCCCAGCGTTTCATCTCGCTGCATACAGTAATATATGGGTTGAACTGTATTTTGAACTTTAATCCCCTCAAATAATCCAAATTTCCGATGTTCAAAAGACAGTTCAACCCTAACCAAACAGATTGCTAGAATGAATGTAATGCCAAATATACTCAAATTTACCTAGTAATTGGCCAAAGTGCAGCCTAATTTAGCAGAATTTGCTTAAAGTGTACAGCTGCCAATTGTGCATTTTCTGAAAATCTGCCCCACATAGCCCCAACCATCACACTATAGTTTGGCGCCTTATTCCTTAACAGGGAAGGGAGAAGGGGAAGAGGGAAGGGTGGGAAAGGCCCTATACTTTGGTCATTTAAGTATCATAAACGTTGGCTACCCGATCTCTTAATTGTATGTGGTAAAAGAAATACCGAGGATTGAAGCTAAAACAAGAGGAACCTTCCCCCAAATTGGGTTGAGGGAGGCAAGCTGACCCTATGGCCCAGCTGGTTTTTTATGAGGGTATTAACTGATTAACAGGAACTAATTATATTCCTTCTTCCACACATCGGCATCAGAGAGAAATCACCGTTGTTTAATTATCCTGTCATAAACTATAGCATTTCCTGATAGCCCTGACCTAAAGCCTGAGTAATGAGTGGAGTAGACCCTTCTTATAGACATGTGTGACTGTACATGCCCACTCTTGGGTCAGATTTCCACAAAATATACAATTCACTCTGATTCAACCATTTAAATAACCCTAATTTAACAGAAAAGTGACGTTAAAATACAGTTTAACCCAATGAAAGAGACATTTTTGTATCAACAGAACGCCAGTTAATAGTCTGATATACCCATTATTCATAATTTCTCAGTCTAATTTAGCAGAAGTTACGAAGTTTGTAGAGCTGCTGATTGTACATTTTGTGAAAATCTGACCCTCTTACAGCATTGAATCCATACTCTCATGGATCCTTGTGTGAATTAATGATTGTTAAGAGTCTTAATGCACCACTTGCAGTTCCTAGTCCTGATGTAGTGATGATATGCAAACATGGAACTAATGCTATAGTCAAGCTATATTCTCAGATATTATTATATTATTATATTATTATTTGTTAAACTCCATTCAATAATTATATTGTGAGAATATATTCCTATTTGACGTGTTTCAACTGTTCCCGCCATAGTATCGGTATAGTTGGACAAGATTTTCCAATTTAAGCAAACAGGAATTTAATCAGAAAAATCGGAAAAACACACATGAGAAGCTCAAATGAACAATTGAAGTTTGTATTCATTATAACAATTGTGATAAATGATATATTTCTATTTGATTTGTTTCAATAGGGGAGTTGCATGTGCCACTGCGCATGTCTGTGGCAATGCATCCTGGGATGGATTCTGCAGAAATCTGACACCAAGTTTTGGGGAATATTTTTATCGAAAATTGCAAGAATGTTTTCACTAATATCACAGCTTCAATAAATGATCTACGAAAACCAAATGCATCATGGGAAAGATGGTGACTTGTGTCAAGGAAACAAATATACCACATGGATATTGACATTAGAGCATTGATACATATCCCATGCTGAACATGGTATGTTTTCTATAGATTTTACACTGTACAATTAGTCCCATAATTCCATGCGAATCAAGACTCAAAATGGCGGCTATGCAAATCCCCTATTGTGCTTGCCACCATATTGATACGTTTGTACCTGTTTCCACAACAAGCATCAAACAGGCAGAATGAGAGAAATAGGAGGAGAAGCATTTCAATGTGGAGCATCATAAATCCATCCATCAAGGGCAGGGTGTACAAGCATGGTGTACGGGCTCAGCTCTAATCACACACACAGGGGCCTGGAATGGCTTCTCTTTGTCAGCATGCTTATTAATCTTTTCTACACCACCGCCACATTCTGCCTTGCTCCACGGTTCAAAGGCTCTTTTCTATACATCTTCAACCTGAGATATGACATTTTGTCATAATAGGGGACTTGCATGTGCCGCTGCGCATGTATATTACAGAGCATGTTGGGATGGATTCAGATCAAATCTGACATACAAATATTTGGCAACATTTCTGTCGAAAATTGCAAGAATGTTTCCACCAACATCAGTACTCTCCCTCCCTCCCCCCCCTCAATCTCTCTCTCTTTCTTCCCGCTCCCTCAATCTCTCTCTCTCTCTCCATTTCTCTTCCCCCCCCCCCTTCAATCTCTCTCTCTCTCTCTTTTCCCTTCTCTCATTGTCCTTATCCTAAAACAACTCATTTTCAAGACAAAACATTTATCATTGTTCAATAGAATTCAGCAGAATTCACAGGTAATTGTACATGTCTAAGCGACCTGACCCTCATATCTCCTGCTCAAGCCCTGCTCGTCCTGCTCTGCCTTGTTTAACAAGAGCTCCTCCCTATTCTTACCCAGATAAGGAATCATGAATGAGGACGTTGTTACAAGCCTGCACCCACAGACTTGCTCAACCCTCAGGAGAATATCCATGGCAGTCTCAATTGTGCCCAAATAAAATTATTTAAAAAAACAAACTCTCCAGTCCCTGCTAACTGGAGCAGAACATATTTTGGAAGAACTGGTCATTATGCAGAAGCTGGTCTTCACTTTTGTCAATTCCTTCCTTTTATATAACACACTGGCATCCACACTATATTAATTGTGGATTTACGACATTCAAGGCTCTGCACAAAGTTGTAAAAGGCTTTTTACTGCCTGTAACAACTGTTACAAGGCTCCAACTTTCAGGGTGGCTTACAAAGATCTCAAGTGAGGCCTGGGTATTGTTTTCCCAAAAACATTTTTTTCAAGGAAGTAATTTTGAAACTCTTTCAATGCTATTCCATTTGGAAAAGTGCACATGTATGCTTCGCCCCACTTACGGTAGCTGGGCTTTACTGAGCTGATGCAATGTCACCCCAGTCTGAATTATAAAGAAGGGAGTGAAAAAGAGTAGAAGGAATGGAGGAATAGGGGATTTGCATGTCTCACTGCGCATGTCTACTGCAATGCATGCTGGGATGGATTGTGTAGAAATCGGACAAATATTTGGCAAGATTTCCATCGAAAATTGCAAGAATGTTTTTCCCAATATCACAGATTGTCTAAATGATCTATGAAAACCAAATGCATGATGGGAAAGATGAGGACTTGTGTCATGGAAATATGCATAACACATGGATATTGACATTAGGGCATTGGTAAATATCCCATGCTGAACATGGCATGTTTTCTTTGGATTTTAAACTGTACCATTAGTCCCATAATTCCACGCGAATCAAGATTCAAAATGGTGGCTATGCAAGTGCCCTATTGTATAAACTACATGCTGAGAAGTACTACTGTGAACGTATTAATGTTCGCGCAGTATTTATTTTCGCTGTTTTCGCACACCCACCTTTGTGCGCAAAAATAAATCCTGCGCGAAAGGTATAATTATTGCATAAACAATATGTGAGACTTCATTGCTGCGCGAATTTAAATCTCCGCGAAAAGGTGTCATTGTAATTAGTGCGCGAAAATTTATCTGAGCGAAAATAAATACGTTTACAGTATCCGTTTAAGACGGGGGGGGGGGGGGCATCTATAAGTTATCAAAAGAACTCCAAGACCCAGTGCAAGACTAAGGGCGGTGGATGGATGTACAATAGTGTTTTATAGAGTGATTCATGGTATGCTAAAGTCTGCTGTGATCCCATCGCATTACAAGCCTGCTTTTTATACCCAATAATCCATTCATTATCGCTCACCCTTATCCTGCCATACACTCTGCCTTGCCCGCTATAATTCTTATAATATCTTATACTACATTAATCTCACAAGCCCTTGTTAAGTTTTCTTATGGTGGTAATCAATGTCTTGTCCCGTATAAAATATACTTATGGGTCAGATCGTCAGAAAATGTACAATTGGCCTTCACCAATCTTCTCCAAAAACCCAAATTTCAGGCGGAAATTAAGTTCAAAAGACAGTTCAATCTAACCAAACAGATTGCTAGAATCAATGCAATGCTGAATATACTCGGATTTATCTAGTATTGACCAAATTGCAGGCTTATTTAACAGAATTTACTGAATGTGTACAGCTGCCAATTGTACATTTTCTACAAATCTGATCCATATGTGCTTAGCATTGATCAGCCGCCCTATGGCATGCTGGTGTGTAATTTAGTGGAAGTATGAATGGGAGGACTCCCGGTGGCTTTTGCTTATTAAAGCAGTATTCTCAGCTATTTTGTCCAGGCCCAAAGTTGAGAGAGTCCCTTCAAATGGAGGGAAAGCCTCTCGCTTCAAACCGCAAAGTGCGATTATAATTCCATTAAGACCACAAAATGTCATTATATTCCCATTAAGACGCTGAGCTTCACTGAAAGGCTGAGAGGCATATATGGGTCAGATTCTCAGAAAATGTACAATTGGCAGATCTATATGTTTAGAAAATTCTGCTAAATTAGACTGTAAAATGGTCAATACTAGGTATGTCTGGGGATATTTGACATTGCCTTGATTCAAAGAATCTGTTTGGTTATGTTGAACTGAGTTTTGAACCGGATTTTTGTCTTCAATTTGGATTATTTGAGAGAATTGGTGAAGGCGAATTGTACATTTTCTGAAAAGCTGACCCATAAATATACATTTGGAAGTTAAAGGCAAAACATATCGTCATGAGTTTATTTGAATATATCCTGAGAGAGGAAAAGTACCCCGAACATAGCGGAGAAAGCGGTAGATTGATTGGTGATGGTTTGTTTAATGGAGTCTGACATTTCGGGCACATAATCTCTTTTTAAGGAGGTTTTTACATTTTGAAGTCGTCAAGGTATGTTATCAGGCGACTATTGAATTTGAATCGCGCTCCTTAACTTTGAAGCATGCAAACTTTACAAGCAGATTTGTCCAAAATAAAATGAAATAAAGTTAGAAGTTTCAAAGTACGGGATGTAGTCTCCACTCTAGGTCCAAACCCTCAGATCAGATAAGAATGGTATGTCAGCCAACTTCGCTAATCGGTTTCCTGGCCTAGGACTCGGCGTTTTATTAGGAATATAATGTCATTTTGCAGTCTTAATGGAATTATAGTGGCACTTTGCGGTTTGAGGTGAGAGGCTTTCCATTTGTTTAAAGGGACTCTCTCAAGTCTGGGCCTAGAGTGTCTCAATGATTGGATTTGGGTTTCATTTGTTTGCTGATTTTTATTGTTAATACACGTATCTTGACATGGTTCAAACTACAGAAAGTTCCTCATTGGTGAAGTCACCAGGAAAAAACCCAATTCACTTTCACCAATCCCCTCAAACAATCCAAATTTGAGACAAAAATATGTTTCAAAACTAAGTTCAACCTAACCAAACAGATTGCTAGAATCAATGCAATGCCGAATATACTCGAATTCACCTGGTATTGACCAAATTGCAGCCTAATTTAACAGAAGTAACTAAATGTGTACAGCTGCCAATTGTGCATTTTCTGAAAATCTGATCGAAAAGGTATGAAATTGAACTAATCACAGTGTAAAATACAATAGCACAATCCCGCCAGCCATGCTGATATCATTTCAATGCGGTGATCCAGGACTTCAATAAAAATGTGCAACAAAACCACTAGCGCACCAAGGGGCTGTTTGAAGCACTAGTTGACATGCGGTTATTTGTGGAGGAAAAGGGAAACTGGGACAGGATCAAAGGCAACTACTTCAACCTGCTTTATGCTTAATGCTTTGTCCGCCATCTTGGTTTCCTATCCGTTCTACCATGCACCATGCGCCGTGAATCAGAGAACATTCTGAATCATTCACTTTTACAAGTAAATTTAGTTCCTAACGTTTTGATTCATTCTACCAAATATATATAATATATTTTTTTTTCTGTCCAGAGAACTCCTACGTATTGGAACTTGTAGTGCACTATCTCTTGTGCATAAATGTTAATTTCCATCCGTTCTCATTTCAAATTACCGTATACAATATAGAGAAATCTAGATTAAGTTATAAAGAGATAATCTAACTATACACCCAATTTATATATATAAACTTTTAGTTTCCATATAACATACTTTTGGCCTACATGGAGAATGGGTCTCCCACATGTCCATAAGACAGTCGAAATCCCAAGAAGAAAAAACACTGAGAGTGAGACAAACGCGCAGGAATCTTGATTGTGGCTATGAATCAATGATTCAGGATCAAATTGTGGTATGTAAATGGGTCAGATTTTCAGAAAATGCACAATTGACAGCTCTACACATTTTAGGAAATTCTCCTAAACAAGGCTGAAAAATGAAGAATACCGGGTATATCTGAGTATATTCGGTATCGCATTGATTGAAAGTATCAGTTCTTCATTTTGAAGCTCATTTCTGTCTTAAATGTGGGTTATTTGAGAGGATTGGTGAAGACGAATTGTACATTTTCTGAAAATCTGACCCAAATCCATCACCAAAAAATCACCAATGAAAAGGACTGCCCAAACTGTAGCTGTTAACATGTGACGAATAGACATAATAAAACTTTCATTCACTATTTATTATATGCCCCTAGCATAGACAAACATTGATGTATAAACACTTTTCTTTTTAGTTTTGAATCGTTATATATCTAAACGCTGAAAGAAAACCCAATTTGAATTGTTGTTGCACACATACGATAAAAATATTTGTATTACACCCCACTTATCGCACCTCTGAAATGCGCATATAATAAATGTATAATAAGTTAATATACTAAGTATCTCATAAATTTGTCGCCTTCAACGCATAGTCCGCAATCGAGGTAACTTATATTAGTACCACATACTGGACGTGGTTGAAGAGCTGTGCGTTTTACTGTACCATACCTCTTTATACTGATATGTATCAATGATTTTCAAATTAAACGAGACTTACCTTGGGAAGGTGAAGTTTAATTTTAATTTAGTCGAGGACACCACGAGGGGTGTGGAGAATAAACGAGATGCGCGGTCACGTGACTGGCATACTTCAACGAGCTAAGTAGCGAGCTGGAAAACTAAACAATCAATAAACACAAATTAAATTACCTGGGAAGAGAGAAGAGTCGAGGAACACCTACAAAAGGGAGGGAATGGGAGGGCGTTTATTCTCCACACCCCTCGTGGTGTCCTCGACTAAATTAAAATTAAACTTCACCTTCCCAAGGTAAGTCTCGTTTAATTTGAAAATTAAGTCTCGGCCACCACGAGAGTGTGTGGTCGAGAATAAACGAGACTTTAAAGCTTACCAGATCGCTACTTAGCCAATCTTAATAATACTTCCTTTAACTATTTTTTAAACGACCATAACCGCTGCAGAGCTCAGCAGGTCGTGAGAGTACTTAATATCAATAAGACTCTAACCCAAAATTTACTTAAGTTCCTTTTATTTGACCATGTCATACATTCCTCGAAACCCTCATACACAAAGGGGGTTTAGGTTTCTTTACTGACCATTATTTCTTTCTGTTGTTCAAGACTACATGTGCCACTGACTCAGCAGGGTCATCAATGTTTTTGTTATAAAACTTCGCGAATGTTTTTTCATTCTTCCACGACGCTTGTCGTAACAGTACATTAATGTTTATCCCTAGGGCTGTTGCCTTGGAAGCCACCGCTCCCCTAGTGCTGTGCCCACTATATTTGGCTGTGTTAATACCTGCTGCACCTAACATTTGTTTAACGTATCTCGATATCGTGTCCCTGGAGATCTTTTTGTGAGGTTTGAACGCACTGATCAGCAGTTGCGTTTCACCTTTTCGTAAAACTTCCGTCTTTTTCAGATATTCTCTTAGACATCTTACTACGCACAACCTTTTGTTATCGTTGTAAAAGTAAAGTTTGACCGTGTCTAGGGGATCTCCTAACCGGTTATGTTTCAAAAGGGTGTCTAATTTGAAAGCTACCTGGTCCTCACGCCAAACAAGTTTGTCTGTCTTGAGTGCTAGCAGCGTTTGGCCTCTGTGTGCCGTAGTGAGGAGAATCAGAATGATCAATTTTAAAGTGAGAAAATTGATAGACAATTTTGAATTTGGACCCCATTGAACAAGAGTGTTGAACACTTTCTGAACGTCCCACATCTGTTCATATCTGGGTTTAGGTGGATTGAGGTTGTAAGACGCCTTTACAAGGTCACAAACGATTTCATCTTTACCTATATTCGAGTCACCCCAAGGAATACACACCTTTGAGAGAGCCGACCTCGCACTGTTTATTGCTGTATAGCCAGCGCCTTTTTCTGCTAAGGTTCGCAGAAAATCTGTCACCTGTCTACGTGAGGGGCTCAGTTGACTACAATTATTTTGAATACAAAATACCTGCCATTTCTTAATGTAAGTAGTGTAGCATTTCTTTGTACCCGGACGCCAAGCATTGGCTATGAATTCAATCGACTTTTGAGAAATACCCGATCTTTCTAGTTTTTGTTGCAAAAGAGGCATGCCAAGAGACTTGTTTTTGAGATTTCTTCTGATGATTTTTCTACTGCTTGGTGGGTTAGGTTTTGTTTTTGAGCTCTCATGGAAACTATTGAAGTTGCTTTTTGCCGCAACAGTGGAAACCAAGGTTGTCCTGGCCAGTTTGGGGCGACGAGAATTGCCCATTCTGTCTGATCCGCTTCCAGCTTCTGGAGACAGCGAGCCACTAGACTGAAAGGAGGAAAGAGGTAAAACCTTTTACCTGACCATTTGAAAGAAAAAGCATCAATAATCAATGCTCCTGGGTCCGGGTGCCAACTGCAGTAAGACTTACATTTAGTGTTAGCTCGAGTAGCAAAAAGATCAAAATTCGGAGATCCTAATTTTGAGGAGATGAGCTTGAATAATTTTGGATTTAGTTCCCACTCTAAATTGTCTGCAAATTTTCTTGAAGCTTTGTCGGCTTTCGTGTTTAACACCCCTGGTATGTGGGCTGCTATCAGCCAGTTGTTGTTTTCCTCTGCCCACGACCAGATCTTGCTGGCAATAATATGACACATAATAGACCGTGTACCACCTTGGTTATTAACATAAGCCACTGCTGTCGTATTGTCTGACAAGACTTTGATCATTGAGTTTTTTACCCTACATAAACTCTGAAGAGAGAACAAAATAGCTAACAGCTCTAACACATTTATGTGCAGATCCCATTCTTTATCATTCATCGACCATCTACCCCCACACACTAAACGTTCTCTAGAGCCTCCCCAACCGGCGTACGAGGCATCTGTGGTGATAACAATATCTGGATTTGCGAGACAAATTTTTCTGTTTCTCCAGTTAACTGCATTATCCCACCAAAGGAGGTCTGACCAAGCTTTATCTGACAAAGACATAAACGCATCAAAGTTTCCCATGTTGGCGGCTAACGCCTTGATCTTTTCTTGTTCTAAACATTTTGTATGAACCATTCCATAGTCAACGGCCACTTCATAGGCTATCAAAAGGCCAATAACTCTGGCCACGTCTCTAATAGTGAACAGGGACTTGTTTCTTAAATCTATGATTGCTTCTTTGATCTTAACAATTTTTTCTTCCGGTAAGGATACTGTCATGTTAACTGAATCGATAAAGAACCCCAGGAACTGAATTTTCTGTGTTGGCTTAAAAACCGACTTATCTGGGTGCACGAAGAATCCCAAATTTTGCAACGAGTTGACTAGGGCCATTGTGGAAGCCGCACACTGCTCAGGGTTTGATGCCATGATCAAGGAATCGTCTAAAAAAGCAAAGCACATATGACCATCTTTCCTTAGGTTAGCAAACGGTGGGGTCAAGATTTTAGTGAAAAACCTGGGGGCACAGGCCAAGCCCATAGGCATCCCCACATATTGAAAAAGGTTATCTTTCCAAAGAAACCTACAAAACAATCTAGCTTCTTGAGCTAACGGTATTGAATAATATGCGTCTTTCAGGTCGATTGAGGCAAACCAGGACCCAGGAGAAATTGTGTTAATAGCTGTTTGTAGCGAAAACATTTTGAAATGCTCGTAATACACCAATTTATTTAACCAAGTTAAGTCTAAGATCACTCGGAAAGAACCATCTGGTTTTGGCCTTGTAAACACATTAGAAATGATCTGACCGGGGCTTTGAACTGCTCGTTCGATAGCTCCCTTTTCCAACAGTTTGTTAACTTCTGCGTCTACTGCGGCGAACTCCGCCATGCTCAATTTAAAAGGTCTAGGTTTTGATAATTGAACTGGGGTTTGAATAAAAGGGATGTTGATTCCCTGGATGGCATTTATGACCCATGGATCTTTCGTTGTGCATAACCAGTTTTGAACATAACAGGCTGTAGAGCCAGCTTTAAACAAAGAAACGTTATTTAGGAGCGGTCTTACCTCAGGAACTATTGTTTCTGGCCGCCCCTTCCCCGAAAACCCGAGTTCTGTGCCCTAGGTTGGTTTTGCTGGAAAGGGATGTTAGGTTGGAAAGACTGTTGAGGAGCTTGCCAATTTGGTTGCTGCCATTGACCATACTGCTGCTGCTGGTACTGCTGCTGATACTGGTAGTTGTTTTGGTTCGGTTGACCAAACCTAGGGTTCCACTGACCCCCTCTGCCTTGACCACGTCCTTTTGGCCGGCGGTTGTTAAATACCTGGGATATACAATCGACTCATCATTGAGCTTCAATGACCACTTTGTACGAATGAAGGGTCTGGTCCAGGCCAAGGTTAATCAATTTGCACGCATCCGTTATTACATAGACGTGAATATTGCCAGGGCCATTGTAAAATCCCATGTTATCTCTCTTACTGAGTACGGTTTGCTAATGTACAATATGGCTAATGCTAATATCATTGGTAAAGTACAAACATCTATAAACAGGGCCCTAAGACTTGTTTTTGTAAATCAAAACTTATCGACCCTAGAAATAAAAAGGTTATTAAAAATTGATGACCTACAAAAGAGAGGAAACATGGTAATTCTGAGTCTAATGGCCATAAGAGTGAAAAATCCTGAGTTAACTCAAATTATGCCTAGGCAAACTAGACTTGCCGCTGGGATTAATCTAAAAGTCTTCCAACCTACATCTGACAAATTTCTTAGATCTCCTCATGTCCAAGGGCCAATACTATGGAATAAACTACCTCCCTTGGAAAAGGTTAAACCTTGGAGTAAGTTAAAATTATATTTGAAGACACAGTAATGGCGGCAGACACGTGTGCATATTGTTCCTATTAAATGTATGTAACGCAGACTTGATTATTATATCTGGAACTATTTCCGGATTTTGTGACTCTCACTGATTGAGGACTTGATAAGGCCAATGGTCTATTCAGACTAATTATATCATTGTTTTATAAATTGCGGATTGATTGATTGATTGATTGTATTGTATTCATGTATGTTGAACCATTGTATTTTAGTTGGCAACAAAACGCAAAAAAAAAAATAACTTTCTTGTCTAGTCGAGGCACATTATGTTAAAGGAGTTTATCGTAAAATTATGTAAGTATAATAGTGTTATAATAGTGTCTTAAAGATTTTTGATAATGCACTGATGATTAAACTGTTATTGTAATTTGTATCTTCAGCAGAGCCACTTTCGGCATTGAAAGGTATCACATTTGTGAAATTTGTCCGAAATAAAATCTGTTTAAAAAAAAAAATCTTTTGCCTCTGTTGTTTCTGTCATACGGGGAATGTCTAGCTATCTTGGCCATAGCCGCTGATTCTTCATCGCATTCCTTAGTCAGGTCTACAAACTTGTCCCCCATTAAAAGAGAACTCTCCTCTTCTGGTTTCCTGCACATCCTATGATATTTAGGGTGGACCCACGACTTTAACGCCTCTCTCCTGCGTTGCGCGATCTCTTGGTGAACAAAAGACATGAGTCTCAGTCCTTGAATCACATGCGGGCCGTGCTCTCCCAGGTGTTTGTCAACATTCTCTCTAGCTTGGATAGCTTCGGCTGCTGGCGCCACTAAAGAAATGGCTGCATCTAGGTAGCACTGCATCGATTGGCATTTCTGGTCGAAAATTCTGTGGTACCTCTTCACGTTCTGCCAAATCGGTTTGTTTAAGGTAGGCGGAGTGAGGAACTTTAAGTTCTCAACTCTTTTTTCGTTAATTGCGATCTTATGTAATTCGTTATCCTTATCTGGATTTTGGGCCGCATCTTTCACTACTCTTGCTAGCGATGCTGAGATCGGAGAAGCTTCTCCTTTCCCTTCTATTTTATCCATCAATTCGCGGAGTTTCTTCTCCGTAGGGCCAGCTTCTTCAAAAGTATTATCTTCATCCTCCTCCTCTTCCTCAAAGGTCATATCATACTCAGACTCAGAAACATCATGTACGTTTTCGCTGTGGACTATAGCCTTCACCGTCTGACCATTTGGAGGGGTCGTACCGTCCTTCTCCGGACCGGCCGCTTGGCTAGCAGAGCCTGCTGCCGCACTCGGTTTGCCTTTCGGCTTCTCTTTACTGGCCTTATTTTCCTGAACTTTACTCTTATTCTGAGTTTTAAGCCAATTTAGGAACCAAACAGGAGGTTCATCAGCAGGATGGTCGACAGTTATTTGATCGCCAGTATCCTTTGCGGGTTTACTGTTTTTCTTATTGCCCGAGGCTGTATTATCGCCCGAGGCGTTATCGCCCGACTGGTTTGCCATGATAGCTGATCGGCCCCTACGGTGCGGTTGAGGATTTGGATCAGACAAAATGTTTGCAATCACAACTGATTGTTCTTCAAGTGTTTGTGCTGATTTCTTTGGCTTTATTGTCTGCCTAACCATGCTCTTTGCCGTCTTAAGGACAGAAGCGACTCGGCTCCTGATACGGAATGAGGTCTTCGGGTGTAGCGTTAACACGTGGGGAGTCCTGCAAGCAGAACCAAAACTAAGATTAAACACAATTTCCCCGTGAAAACGAAGTGCAAAAGCTACGCGGCTAATGCTGTACCTCTTAATTCAATCATAATGACAATTTTTCTAAGTAAAAAACAGACCTAATGGTCTTTAAAGAAAAATTTACTTACCAACTCGCTGAAGCCACCTTTTCGTCATACGATAATCCCGCTGAAGTGCCAGTCACGTGACCGCGCATCTCGTTTATTCTCGACCACACACTCTCGTGGTGGCCGAGACTTAATTCTGATTATTATTGCTAGTACCCACATCTACTGTTTTCATATGTAAATTCATGTGTAAATTCATCTCATTCAACGTTGACATACTTGTTATTATTAAGTTGTTATGAAACCCTAAAAGGGATTTTCACATTCTGTTGTAAACAAACAAACATTCAAGAAAGAGACGTCGGCAGTCATCGGAAGAACTGGCATGTCTCGGTGTCAGAATTGACCGACCTATTGTAATCAAGACCATGCAATAAAGAATTTTTGAATTTGAATTTGAATTTGAACAACAGCCCAACAATATTCCAACAACAAAACACATAGCCCATGAGACCCACATGAGTGACCAACTCATCACCCATTCTATTGTATTGTAATAGCATTGTATTGACATTGTATTAGCATCAGTCCACCATAATAGCACTAGAATTAGATCAACTAGAACCAGTGTAAGTCAGTAGTTAGACACAGCAGTGGACAGAAAACCATGGAATTCAGCAATGAATATATTATATACCCGTGAGTCCATGTCTAGGTTAAAACTGATTTGCGAAATGACTATGTATCTTCATTGTACTTGACTACTCGTGAAATGATTTGACTTATTGACTTGCTGTGAAAACATTCTAAATAAAAAAGAAAATAAATTGTGATAAACATGGAAATGAACATGATACATAGATACAAGAATAAACCTAAAAGGGGATTTGCATAATCGCCATTTTGAATCTTGATTCGCATGGAATTATGGGACTAATGGTACAGTGTAAAATCTATAGACAATATGCTATGTTCAGCATGGAATATTTATCAATGATCTATTGTCATTATCCATGTGTTTACATGTTTCCATAACAGATGTCCCCATCTTTCCCATCATGCATTTGGGTTGTAGAGATCATTTATACAAGCTATGATACTGGTGAAAACATTGTAGCAATTTTCGATGAAATATTGTCAAATATCTGTATTTCTAATTTTATCAGAATCCATCCCAGGATGCACTGTAAAAGACATGCGCAGTGGCACATGCAAATCCCCTATTCAAGACACGTTCCATAAGTCAATTCCTTCTCATTAAATGTAACCCCAGTACATTCCTTGATATGTGAGTATTAAACCTGATTTTAAAAATCATAGTATCCAAGGTACCTTTAAAATGTCATCACCAAATGCACCTTGGTGGAACACAAGTTGTGTGTTGAAAGTTGCTTTAACGAGCAGAGAAAAAACAAGAAAATAAAATAATTAAAGGATGCTGATTTGAAGTGCAGGAATAACATTGCTGATTGCAGTCTCTCATCCAATGCTGAAAGGGAATGTCCATAGACTACATGTCTGAATATGTTGGATGCATATCCCTCACGCAATCATACCAATACCACGCCAGCTTAGTGATTAGGGTCAGATTGTCAGAAAATGTACAATTCACCTTCACCAATTCTCTCAAATACCCCAAATTTCAGACAAAAATGAGCTTCAAAATACAGTTTAACTTAGCAAGACTGATATTCTAAAACAACACAATACTAAATATATTCAGATATATAAAAGGTAGTTATCCTTTCTCTGCCTAATTTAGCAAAGTTTCCTAAATGTGTATAGCTGCCAGTTGTACATGTTCGGACGATCTGATCCATAATTCAAAGACTTCTTCATGTCAGAGCATAGGAAGTGATTTATGTTTTTTAATTCCAAACATGTTATCATGGATTGTGAATTGAGGAGAAATACTCACGAAAAGAAATAAAAAGTGAAATGATTTCTGACTGGGTTTTTTATTTAGAAATTCCAAAGAATGATAGGGCCAAGGTGTGGGTATATTTACAATTCGCCTTTCTCAAACTTGGCCTCTAGGACTGGGGGATCTAGCGGCGTTGACTTACCTTGGTCTACAGTAATGTAATAAAGAAGACATATATGTGATGTGTTTCAGTAAAATGTGTCATAAGTCGCAAAATATGGATTTTGAGATACCATTCATTATATGTGTAAAGATGAGATCAAGCCGATTCCAATGATAGTAAATAGTCTAATAATCTAATGAGGATTTCTAGATTTTAACTTTGATATTTTAATTTTTGAAGAAAAAAGTTTCCAATATTTCTTGGGGTCAATAAACAGTAAAGTAACTAAATGTAGTCCATATGAGGACCTTTAAAACAAAAGGATATATTACATAGATTGTCCTGAAATTTGATACATCGATTGATATTGCTATAAGTGATGAACTCTCCAAAATTCAGAACATTCCAATAATGTGATCTGGTGAAAAAAACACTTGACAAAAATATCAATTTTGCGACTTATGACTTTTTTCCCTGAAACACATCATATATGGCTCACCTGAAATGAATAAGATTCCAGAAATTAAAACTAGATTCGTTATAGCAGTAGTAAAACAAAACGAAGATCAATGGCTATTAAGTGGAGGGTGGGTGGACGAATTTTGGTCGAAAAGGATGAAAAGTGAGTTCTAATGTTATATAGTGGTGGTACATAAGGCCTGGGTTCCACTGCCCCGCTACTTCTCCCGCTACTCCTCCCGTTTCTTTGGTCCGGCTAATTTAGAACTTATTATTTAGAGCTTCTAAAAGTAGCGGGACCAAAGAAACGGAAGGAGTAGCAGGAGAAGTAGCGGGGAAGTGGAACCCAGGCTTAAATGTTCACTGTACATTTTCTGAAAGTGAGTGAGTGAGAGTGAGTGTGCTTTACGCCCTTATCAACACATTTAATATGGTTATATCAAGGGCGGGAGAGCTGAGAGGGAGTGGGTGGGATTGGTTGCTTTACGCCCTTATCAACACATTTAATATGGTTATATCAAGGGCGGGAGAGCTGAGAGGGAGTGAGTGAGTGAGATTGGTTGCTTTACGCCCTTATGCAGGAACTCCACTATGGGAAAAACGGCAAAAAACGGCTGCGACGAATTTTTTGTTGCCGACAAAAGACTGGTCCTTAAATGTCGGCAACAAAAATGCAAGTGGAGGAGGACCACATTTGTTGCCGCATTCTGTGGTAACTGTTGTATATGCCTTGAGATTTGTTGTGGTGCCCTTCTTCCACTAGGCTTGAATGTGTTGGCGCCATGGAAATTGTGTTGCCGATGTTTATGAAATTGTTGTGAATGCTACTCCACTAGTGCCATGAAAGGTTGGCCACATTTTTCCTGACCCATGATTTATGATCCCCTATTTATGATTCATATCCCCATAATTCTATAATTAATAGGAGATTAGTAAATCATAATTGGGTATTGATGTAAGCATGACCTGCTATCAAATTATTATGAAAACATAAAGTTATTGCTTTATTCCAAATTTAGCTTTGGTAGTAAACATCTACTTGTCAACGAACAAACCCTAGCATATCTAAAAAATCTGAAAATGAAATATATATCAATGTGATATGTTAATATAATAATAATATCAAACTATTAATGTGTAATAATAATACGCATTAATATTGCTAGATATTCAAATAAAATATGATATGATTATGTAATATTAACTAAACTAATTCCGTTTTTTCTATCCATATGCACACAGGATAGAGTTAGAGTAATATAGCAGATTTGCTTAGTCTTTATTCAACTTTGGGTTACTTTTCACTGTGGAAATATGAATACTTTATTAATGTAATTTATATTTATTTATCGAATTTTAGACATTAAAATTCCGTTATGATATTGGTATATGCTATTTCATATACCCCAGGAACAAAAGGGGATATGGGTGAGTCATGCAGGGGTTTCAGGGGCTCAGTCAGTTAGTTAGAGGACAGGACCATGCAAACTCAAAATTCTGGAATTCTATAGGACAGATTACCTATAATCGCATCAAATTGATTTAACTTTTCAATACAAAAACATGCTTAAATGCTTAGTTATTCAAAACTATTTAAACGCACAGTTTCCTGTCAGTGGATTCATGTGGATTTTGATATATTATTTTATACAAAAGTACGCTTCATTTGACATCAAAACTGTCTTAATCACATTTTTTTCTGGTTGATGCCGAAATAAAAATAATAAAAACAAATAATAACACAACATTTAAACGCACATAAAAGAAAATCAGCATGACAGATCTTTGTGAATTTTGGATATGTTATGCTACTTGGGATTTCGCATCATTTGACACCAAGACCGGCCCTTTTGTCAGGGGAGGTGCACCGAAAAAATATCAAATATTAATATAACTATTTTAAAACATTTAAACGCATATAAAAGAATCCCCCCCCCCCCCCCCCGGTGGATTATTGCGGATTTTGGATTATGTTATTTTACATAGAGAATTATGCTTCATTTGACACCAAAACTGTCTTTATATCATTTTTTTCTGGGTAGGACCTGGGATCTGGAAATCGCCTAAACTTCTTTCATTGAGGTGTAGTTTGTGGGCGGGGGAATTTCACACACTGATGTACCTTACCCCTGTGCCCCTACCATCAGAATTCGGGGCACAGTGTTCAAACCTTCTTGCTCAATGTGACCAATAAACGGATTTCATGCACTTACAGTTACAAGCAAACAAATCACAAATACCCAAGCTTGATTTTGAAAAACGGGAGGGGGGGGGCGCCCTTACATTGTCTGTCCCCCTAAATCCGTTCCTGCCATAACATGGATATGGACATAATGTTCCTTAAATCTCATTAATCTCCTCCGCATAGTTTTTATGTGACGGCTAAATGAATCAACCATATTGCTACTTTCAACTGGCCGCCTAGGCTGCCTATAGGCACCCACGTGCTAGTGTTGTGTTTCTGAAAGTAGGACATTCTTCTATCCAAGGCTGTGATTGGCTGCAGGGCAAGGTCATGCGGGTCAAGGTCGAGAATTTTGTTGCAGCGCCGAAAAATTTAGCTGCAACACTTTTTTACAGCTCCTCCACTGGCCAGGCGCAGCGCCGACAAATGGACCGTGGCAACAAATATCTAATCAAGTTAGATATTTTGCAATTGTCTGCAACAAATAAATTTGTTGCAGACAACCTATTTTACCCCTCTTCCACTAGTGATTTTTGTGCGCCGACACCGGAAAAAAGCGTTGCAAACAATTTTTAGGGATATCGGCGACACATTTTGCCTGTTGGCGCCGTTTTTTCCCATAGTGGAGTTCCGCTATTATCAACACATTTAATATGGTTATATCAAGGGCGGGAGAGCTGAGAGTGAGTGAGTGAGATTGGTTGCTTTACACCCTTATCAACACATTTAATATGGTTATATCAAGGGCGGGAGAGCTGAGAGAGAGGCATTTTATGATCTTACCCAGGAAATAGAAATAGAGAAGAAGGGAGAGAGACTGAGAAAAGAGACAGAAAGGGACTTTATGGTCATACCCAGGAAATAGAGATAGAGAAGAAGAGAGAGAGAGACAGAGAAAAAGAGACAGAAAGGCACTTTATGGTCGTACCCAGACCTATATTTTGTGAAAGTCTGACCCTTGTAGACTCTACCTTTGTCTTACATCTCAGTACCACATCCATTTGTCTTTGTGCCCACGACTCCCTAAACATGACATAAAGTACCAGAATAATCTTTTCAAAGTTTAAAAAGTGAACAAAGGCCACTTTCCTAAGAGCCCTCGGTGGTAAAGGGCACTTATGGGGGTAGCAGAGGCCAGGCACTTAAGGTTGTAACACCTTCGTCTGAAGTGAAAATGGTAAAAATAAGCCAATTGATGCATCTCGCCTCTCGGTTGTGGAAACAACCGATGATCATCATCACTTCGCAAAATCTTAAGAATCCTGCCAATGGTACAAGAAAATAAAATGATTATTATCAGTATTATTACAAATTCTATTCTAGATTTAAAATGTATAATTATGGTCATTCATTTGCAATATTTAGTTGTAGCTTGCTCTAACATTTCCTGAGGTATTCTGCACTAGAGTAAAGCATTGTATTATGCATGCATCGTTCTAAACACAACGTAGACATGTAAGATGGTTATATCAAGGGCGGGAGAGCTGAGAGGGAGTGAGTGAGATTGGTTGCTTTACGCCCTTATCAACACATTTAAGACGGTTATATCAAGGGCGGGAGAGCTGAGAGGGAGGCAGTTTATGCTCATACCCAGGAAATAGAGATAGAGAAGAAGGGAGAGAGAGAGAGAGAGAAAAGGGACAGAAAGGCACTTCATGGTCATACCCAGAAAATAGAGAAGAAGGGAGAGACAGAGAAAAGGGACAGAAAGGCACTTTAGGGTCATACCCAGGAAATAGAGATAGAGAAGAAGGGAGAGAGAGACAGAAAAAGAGACAGAAAGGCACTTTATGGTCTTACCCAGGAAATAGAGATAGAGAAGAAGGGAGAGAGAGACAGAAAAAGAGACATAAAGGCACTTTATTATACGCGCATGCTATATGAGAAGTGCTATAAGTGGGGTGCTATAAAAATAGTCATATAGGACGCGTCCTATATGAATGTAGTTGTCTAAAAATAGCTCAGTTTATATGCTTCGCGGAGCTTTGGCTCTCCGCGAAGGATGTAAACAAATCCCCGTGATCGGTAATCCACCCGGGATTCTGGTACTATGATTAGAGAAGTACATAATAAAAATCATATCATTAAATAGAGCATTAAATTCTCTATTGAATGATATAAGTTTTATTAATGTAGCTCAAGAAATGGCTGCGATATGAACGTTTTAAGTCAACAATATAACTTGGCTAATAACGGGGCTGTCAGTGGGGCTGTCAGCAGGGCAGCGGGCTCTCTGAGACTTCTTTAATATTTTTTCAGTGATATCTGATAACATATGATCAAATTTTATGCACATATAATAAATATAGAATGGAACTCGCCGGCTCGTCCCATTCTCTCTATTTATGGTCTTACCCAGGAAATAAAGATAGAGAGATATGCTCTTACCCAGGACCACTCTTGTTATTTTGAGTAGTACCCTCCTATGTAACACATCAAAAGATAAAGAATCATGTGCAGGGTCTAGAAGAACTCTTAAAGGGGTTGGTGGGGGGGGAGGGGAGCAGGGGGGGGGGAGGGGAGCAGGGGGGGAGGGAGGGTCACTATCTGCAATGTGTGTGTGACAAAGAAAATCAAAGAAAGACTACAACATGGGGAGACATCAAAATAAAGAAAATTGGAAAACTATTAGGTTGACAGTACATTCACAGCAGACGACATTTAAACAAAACATTTGTCATCAGCAAACCGGAAATGACGTCAGGCGTAGGAACCTGTGATTATGGGCATGCACTACTGTCTCTGCCATCCTCACTGATCAGATTTTATATCCTTCCGCCTCTCTGATGTGCTCTCTTGACGAGTATATTGTCTCATTGATTTTCCCCAAGGTCGGTCCGCAAGGAAAGTTTGTTCCATGTAAATTAGCTCTTGGGTTTCAATAAAGGTGGGGCTTGCGAGTTCCGCTACCGGAACTGACTAGATAATCTTATACTAATCAAGGAATAATTTGATATAGATATGTGCTGGAGTAACTGAGAAAATAACATAGTCTTGTGCTACTTGATAAATTAACCTATATTGGTCTAGTACTGTAGACTATATGAGATTGAGGGTATTAAGGGGAACTATCTGGGCCCGAAATCTAAAACAAAATAAAGACCTTTTTGAGAACCCCAAAAAGGCCTCTAAGGTCTATAATCCCCCTGGGGGATACATTGTTCATTCTATTTCATAACTTGTAATAAGTGACGTAGTTATAAAAGGTCTGTTTAGAAGAACAGTCTCAGACAGAGAACAAGCTCCTATGTCCATGTAGAAACCTGTTATCGTTATTTGTATACCAAATGGAAATAAAGTTTCTTATATATATATAATTTGAGTCGGTCTCTAAAAATGCATTTCTAAAATAGATTTGAGATCCTACTTGAGACTCAATAGGTCTCAAAAATAAAGTCCCCAAATGATAGGACTTAAGAGGGTCTCAAATGAAATAGAATGGCGCAGGTTGCAACATGAAGGGAAATATAATTAGTATCGGTTGATCAACTACGAACAAAGTAAAGCAGTAAGGCAGTTAACCCTCTAAAATCCCCAGTTTTTAATATTTCAGTTCCCGACCTACTTCCTGACAGTTTAATTACTATAAGGTTAAAATGTTAACTCAAAAGTAAACTTGCCTGTTTAGGGTCCTACAAACTAAAACGAATTGTGTTAAAACTATAAACAAAGAAGGAAATCACGTCATGAGGAGGTCATGGGTCAGGACGTCACATTGAACGTCCTTGAACTTGGTGGGACAATGCGATGTCAGGACATTTTCTTATCCCTTTAATGAAAGAGCTCCAAAACAAAAGGAGATTTTCAAACTTGGGAGCGAAAAGACTTATATATAGGTGGGTCTCAAGAAGGACTCAAGAAAGGACTTTACTGAGTCTGGTCTCTAAATTGTTTTAAAATAGCAAATATTAGAGACCTTCTCTAAAGGGATTCAATTAAGTCCATTCTCAAGATATTTTGAGACTGTCTCTATTTTTTTTTAGAATAGGGGATTTGCATGTTTCACTGCGCATGTCTACTGCAGTGCATGCTGGGATGTATTGTGTTGAAATCTGGCATACAAATATTTGGCAACATTTTTATTGAAAATTGCAATATTTTCAGTATTATCAGAGCTTGTGTAAATGATCTATGAAAAGCAAATGCATGATGGGAAAGATGTATGGAAACATGTATAACACATGGATATTGACATTAAAGCACTGATAAATATTCCATGCTGAACATGGCATGTTTTCTATAGATTTTAGACTGTACCATTAGTCCCACAATTCCATGCGAATCAAGATTCAAAATGGCGGCTATGCAAACCCCCTATTCGGGGCCTCCAGACTTTCATGGAAGGACATCGTTATGAAGAGCTGGTGATTGTACCTGACCATTACCTTTCATACAGACATACATATACAGCATGGTCCACCTTATGGGGCAAGGGCTATATAAGAATTGATTGACATGTTGACGACTGCAGCAAAGCCTATACCATGCAGCGGAAATTGCATTTTACAATCAGTGGATGTCAATTCCAGTGGCTGACATTTGAGGGAGTGGCCAAGATGGTCCGGGGGACAATTCCCCCCTAATCCATTTCACACTTAATCGATCCCAGAGGGCCCTAACTCAGGGGACACACTAACTTCCTGTCGATTGACCCTGTCCGCCATCTTGATTGAGTTGCTATGGTAACATGGGCTTGAACAGAGATAGTGTATTGTCAGAGCCCAAGTGGCTGGACGTCGTACTAGATGGGGCTTTACAAAAGGGGAACAGATTTACCCATACACCGACTCTATGTTGGCAAGGAGAATATTTCGCGAGACACTACTACTTGCAGCACTTCCGGCGGGGCATGAGAAGTGTTTTTCACGGATGAGTGAGTTGGAAGGAGCAAACAACTTTCACATGCTCCCATCTGTTAAAAGCGCGGCGTGGTATTGGGAAAGTGTCATTGGGCCTCTTTGACGGCCATTTTGAATGAAAAGGTCCCGGATCTTGACCCAACTAGGCGATCCATCTTGGCAAATAGCACTTCGAGATAAGGTGGAGAGAGAAAAGTAAAATCAGCAGAAGGAATACTGATCTTTGATCTTACCAGTTTATTTTCATAATATGACTTTGGGAAGGGTTTTATCCGCAAAGATATTGGAGCCGGGGAGAGAATAGATGGGGCGTGGGTTTAGGGGAAGGTCGGGAAGGGTTAAAGGAATAGGGTAAGATAATGGCGATTTGGTTACCTTGTTCTGCGCAGGTCACTTGTGAAAAGACCCAGGGTGTTTGTTACTTCCGCCCACGCGAAACAAAATAAAGTATGGGGACTTGACACTAGAGGGCAGTCAAAACTGCAAATCTGGGAGTGGTTTTGAAAAGGAGGCTAATAATTTAGAGATATTTGGTGCGTTTTGGAGGAAAGAGAGTAGGGAGGAGATAGCAGTGATAAAGATGAAGTTCATGACATTACAGTTTACTTCTGCTAGTAGCCGTAAAAAGCACCATTTTCTCAACTGTTAAAGCTGGGATTTCTGCTAACTTTGGTAAATAAAAAGCAATAACAGGGGAATTGTAAAGCTTTCCGTTCTGTTATTTTGAGTGTGCACGGGACCAAATAATAGTCTACTAGTGTTTATTTCAGTTGTTCTACCGTTCATTTTTTGTATTGGCAGATCTTCAGAAAATGTACAATTGACCTTCACCAATTCTCTCAAATAACCCAAATTTAAGACAGAAATTAGGTTCAAAATTCAGTTCAACATAACCAGACAGATTTATTGAATGAATACAATACGAATACAGCTAGTATTTAGCAATGTTCACTCGAATTAAGTAGAATTTGAAAGATGTGTAGAACTGTAGATTGTGCATTTTCTGAAAATCTGGCCCATTGGTCCCTCATGAGGTTTACTAGCCCGTTGATACTGTTATTTAATGCTCTCTTATTCTACTTCATATAACGCAAAGACAAGGTTACTTAAGTCCATCTTGGTTATTGTACTTGTGCTTTTTCTAGTAATATTTGTTGTATACAATAAATCAGGACAGTCCTTCTATGGACTAGGCTATAAAATAACTAATGATATCAGAACTATGAATAATAGATGTATAAGGGTCAGATTTTCAGAAAATGTACAATTCGCCTTCGCCAATCTTCTCAAATAACCTAAATTTCAGACGAAAATAAAGTTCAAAATACAGTTCAACCTAACCAAACAGATTGCTAGAATCAATGCAATGCCGAATATTCTCGAATTTACCTAGTATTGGCTAAATTGCAGCCTAATTTAGCAGAATTTATCAAATGGGTACAGCTGCCAATTGTACATTTTCTGAAAATCTGACCCATAAAGTGGGAAAGTTTTCCTTTAGGTGTATGAATTAAGCCTTGTCTAGTGAGGGAAGAGTAGCTAGAGAACTACAATTTATATTAATGAGCGTGACAGATTGATATAAGTTGGGCCATTTATTCAGTATTTTTTTATATCAGAAAATGATTTCTTGATATCGGAAAATCATTTCTTGATATAGGAAAATGATTTATTGATATCAAGAAATCATTTTCCGATATCAATAAATACTGAATAAATGACCCAATAGCATTCCATACATATATGCTTCGTTTAGGAAAATTAGTCATAAGTCACAAAATATGGATTTTGAGATATCACCATATTTGAAAAGAGGATATCAAGGTGATTCCAATGATAGTAAACACTCGGACACCTGTAAGTACACAATAAGTATTTCTATATTTCAAATCCCTTAGAAAAATATCAATTTTTGCGACTTGTGACATTTTCCTGAATTACATGACGTTTTTCTAATGACCTTTTGACAAATTGAAGGCAACGCCATGATACGTTAGCTTTGCTTTATTTTAGGTATTTCCCCAGCTGAGAATGTATTTAATGTAATAAGCCCCGCCCCCTACCCTGCTCCATGGAGGTTGCCTGTCAATCAATGTGGCTGTTAGTGATCAGGGCATATATTGACCTGTGCCTCCGCCTATTGGGTCAATAAGGACCTGTCAATGACATGCGAGATGCTAATTTTAAGGACAAGAAAAGGGTCAAAACCATGACAGTCGCACAATATTGTACAGTTGACAGTTTGTTGTTCTATCTAATGGGTCAGATTTTCAGAAAATGTACAATTAACAGCTCTACTTATTTAGGAAATACTGCTAAATTAGACTGGAAAATGATGAATACCAGGTATATCTGAGTATATTTGGTATCGCATTGATTTAAAGTATCAGTTCTGTTATGTTAAACTGTATTTTCAAGCTTATTTTTGTCTTAAATGAGGGCTATTTGAGAAGATTGGTGAAAGTGAATTGTACATTTTCTAAAAATCTGACCCAAATGTTATTCCCCGATATTCTCCTGAGGTACAGTAAGCTCTGCGGTAAGCCTTGCGATGGTGCTGTGATGGTGAGAAGTGGTGAGGTCCTGCCTACATGGCCAGTGATCCATGTAAGCAGGACCTCGTCATTCCTCTCCACCTACAGAACCAGCACAAATCATCGCAAGGCTGACCGCAGAGCTTACCGCAGCCAGTGGAGACCACCCTTTATACAACTGATAATATTATCATATCAATATTTCCAAGCAACCAAGGACAGAAGATCCCACGATTGGTGTCTGCGTGACTTCAACATTAGGCCAAGCCAACAGAACCAGCCCCCGCCACTCACCCCCCCCCCCCTCCAACCCCCACCCACTCACTCACTCACTCAAATCAAAAACGCGACCCAGCTAAAAAGTGAAACAATCAAATGGCATTTCCTGTTGGGCGTATCCCCTCGCCGAGCAAATGATGCCAATTGTTGTGGAAAAAGGCCAATAAAGAAAGTAGAACTAGTGGGTCTGTGTGATGTATGCTCGGTTAAATATTACCCTGACAGCAGCCGATCGGACTGGGAAATAACTGATGAGAAAAAGTTTTACCGACGTCCAAAGTTAAGGATTAATGGGATTTAAATCAAAGGTAAAGTTGTTGTTGTTGTTGGTGGTGGTGGTGTTTGGGAAAGAGTACATTGGTCAGATTTTCAGAAATATACATTTAGGAAATTCCCTTAAATTAGGCTGAAAAATGAAGAATACCGGGTATATCTGAGTAAATTTGGTATCGCATTGATTTAAAGTATCAGTTCTGTTATGTTGAACTGCATTTTGAAGCTCATGTTTGTCTTAAATGTGGGTTATTTGAGAGGATTGGTGAAGGTGAATTGTACATTTTCTGAAAATCTGACCCACATGCTAGTGGACATGTGCTACTAAATGGGTGAAGTCACCAGAAAATGTACAATTCATCTTCACCAATCCTCACAAATAACCCAGAATTCAGACGAAAATAAAGTTCAGAGAAAATGCAGTTTAGCCTAACCAAACAGATTGCTAGAATTACTGCAACGCGAAATATACTCGAATTTACCTATCATTGACTAATTTAGCAGAATTTACTAAATGTATACAGTTGCCAATTGTATACTTTCTGAAAATCTGACCCAAATCCTAACAAAATAACCGAAGAGATTATTTTGGATCAACGAGTTACCAAATATATATTACCCATTATATATATGGGTCAGATTTTCAGAAAATGTACAATTGGCGGCTGAATACATTTAGTAAATTCTGCTAAATTAGGCTGCAATTTGGTCAATACTAGTTAAATTCTAGTATATTCGGCATTGCATTTATTCTAGCAATCTGTTTGGTTAGGTTGAACTCTTTTGAACTTTATTTTCGTCTGAAATGTGGGTTATTTGAGAAGATTGGCAAAATTTAATTGTACATTTTCTGAAAACCTGACCCATAATTAGATAGATTCATACAATAATAATGTTTACAATGTTTGGAATTAGCTTGATCTCATCTTTTAAAATATGATGATATCACAAATCCATTTTTTGCGACTTATGACTCATTTTCCTGTAACACATTCATAAAGAAGTGTAACGCTGAGAAATGATACGTAATTAGTTGAATAATAATTGAATGAATATTTCCCAGATCATCGTGTGTTGTGCACGCAAAGTTATTTTTACAATCGAACAGAAGACGTGGGGTGGATATTCAAATGACCTTTTGACCCTGACAGCATGTAGCCTCGTTAATCATGGGTGTCTGTTTCAGAAATTGGATCAAATTAGTGGAAATTAGGCAAAAAAAGACCAAAGAAAGAAACATTAATGCAAACCAGAGACGGAGAGGTTTTTATGGTTTCTCAGAATTGCACAAGGGAAGGAATGACTTTAATATGACCAGGCCACGTCCACAAACATTTACTTATTTCTATATTACTACCTATTAGTCCCCGTTTGTTGGGCTGGCCGGGACAGTTATACACATAAAGACAAGTGGTACTAGTGTTGGACTTCCGTTTCCGGCCGGCCGCTTACATCAACGAAAATACAAACCAATATTTACTGCTCAAAACGGCAAGATCATGGCTTTCCAGTGGTTTATTTTGCTTCGAAATCATTTCTAAATTGTTGTTAATGATAGTAACAGCCCAACAAAAGGGGACTAAAGGCATTAGATCATTCAGTTATGGTCCTTCATCTTGACTAAGGCCGCTGGAACCAAGCCGAGGCGAAGCCGAGGCTTTGTTTACGGCAGCCTTAGTCAAGACCAAGGATCATAACCTCATGCACGCTCTAACCGCCTACTGGACAAACCTTGATAGATTTATTTACTTTTATTTCAAACTTTTGATTACTTCAGGGCAAAGATTCTCCTGTATGAGGGATGTTTGCACGTTTTCTTACACATACTGTAAACGTATTTATTTTCGCGCAGATAATCTTTTGCACGCTAAGTACTTTGACCCCTTTTCGCGCGGTTTTAAATTCGCGCAGCAAGTTACTTTCCTCTCTCAGATTTCAATTCCCCAATGGAATCTCTGCCACATCCTTCATTAACAAATATTAATTAATCTAAGGAATATATAGCATTGGTATTCCACACAAATGTCCCTACATATGGAAGTAATCGAAAAACATATTTCTAAATGATAAATAGTCAAAATACTGACCTTAGCCCCTTTAAACTTCAATGAAATTGCAATTAATGATATTCAGTGGTTCGATAAGCCCACTTGTTCAGTAAAGGGTGGTTTCCACTGGCTGCGGTATGCTCTGCGGTAAGCCTTGCAATGGTTTGTGCTGGTTTTGTAGGTGGAGAGGAATGACGAGGTCAATGCCTACATGGTCAGTGAACGATGTAGGCAGACCTCGCCACTCCTCAACAACACAGAACCATCGCACAGCTTACTGCAGAGCTTACCGCAGAGCTTACCGCAGAGCTTACCGCAGCCAGTGGAGACCACCCTTTAATATACATCTCAGACCCAAGCATAGAAATGACAAAACAAATTATCATTTGCCCAGCCTTGCATATACCTAATGACGATGGACCTAAGTCTAACATACATGAATCAATTTGTGAGAAACGACCAAACCCCTGATGGTGGCTTGTTTCAGTATGCTTGACACAACACTGTGGGTCGTTAGGTGCCTAAATCACAGCAACCAGAAATAAAACTTATACTCAAGGCCTTTAACACGGGACAGAAGTCAGGATGATCAACAGAAATATGGGTGACAAGACATCTGTACATGCAATGGGTAACAGTTGGGTGTTTGGATTTAGTGCCAGACAGGCTGCCTTTATGGTAGGAAAAAGAAGCAAAATAGAATGAAAAACAAATTTGTATACTCGTGCGCATTTTTACATCATTTTATTGTTACGTCGAAGGGAAAAATGTACACAAAAATGTTGATATATTTGCCTAAACTGCATTGGTTATTGTAGTTATGGCATCGCTGAAATAACTATAAAAAGGATGAAAGTGTCATGTTGACAACTCAATCCTTCTCTGTCTAGTATGTATCTAACTTGTTTATATCGTTTAAATGTTAAAATTGATTATCACCTTGAACTATGTTACTTCAAAATCTATAAAATGTTTTCCTTTTCTGTTATGTACCATGAGATTATTGGGTTTTCCCAATGAGACTAGAGGGATCCAGTCTCGTCGGTTATCCCGACAAAGAATGCAAATAATAAAAAGAAACAAAAAAAAACGAAACGCGGTATGTTAGATACATGATGCAGCGATCAAGCGCAGTGCTTCACAAGCAACGTTACCCCAAGCATGGTTTTGTGCAGTAGCTGTATTCAGATTTTAGATTTAGAAGCATTTTATTCGTTCTATTGATTGTATCACGGGGGCGTCTCTTCAGTTAGTGGGAGGTTTTTTCTTCTTTTTCTTTCCTTATATCGGTTTTTAGTAGACTGAAAGGGATTCTCTCAATTTAGACAATATAATAATTATATGGCATACAGTTCTACTTTTCCTTTTGTTTCTATCATAATCAATTAAATGGTATGGGGTTCTAGTCAATATTATTTTCATCTGTCCAGATTGAATAGTTTCTGGCATACAGTTTGAATGTCTTTAGATGAATTATGCGGTAGCTCAGATAGTAGAGCACCAGAGATGTAAAAATGCAGTGCAAATTACAGTTCAACATATTACCAAACAGAATGATTGAATCAACCCATTATGCAGGGACTCCATTTTTTGCGACGAAATATCTAATCAAATTAGATATTTTGCAATTGTTGGCAACAAATAAATGTGTTGCCGACAACCTATTTTACCCCCTCTTCCACTAGAATTTTTAGTCATGTCGAATTTTCCGAATTTGTAGTCATGTCGGCGACAAATTTGGCTGTCGGCGCTGTTTTTTACCTATAGTGGAGTTCCGCTATTACCAAATGTATTCAAATATACCTAGTATTGGTCATTATTCAGCCTAATTTAGCAGAATTCCCTAAATGGGTAGAGCTGCTGATTGTACATTTTCTGACGACCTGACCCCTTGAAGTGCATTCTAGCCTTTGACTCTATCGAGAATGCGTGGAGGAAGAGCAACTAGAGATGATGTGAGTGTGGCTAAATAATGGTGGCATTGATTATGCTTTTATCTCTGTCTAGTTCTCTGGGTGCATCGCGGGGAGAATCCGCCCCTCGCTATTAATCTATTTCCCCTCTACACCGTTCCTCCATCTTGCCTTCCCTCCTCCCATGACTCAGCACAAGTACTGAAAGTAGGGTTCACAGTATTAATAACTCATGCTTTATCCACATGAGTGAAGTCACCGGAAAATGTACAATTCATCTTCGCCAATCCTCTCAAATAATCCAAATTTCAGACGAAAATAAAGTTCAAAATACAGTTCAACCTAATCAAACAGATTAATAGATGCAATGCGATGCCAAATATACTCGAATTTACCTAGTATTGACCAAATTGCAGCCTAATTTACTAAATGTATACAGCTGCAAATTGTACATTTTTTTGAAAATCTGACCCACTAATTATTTCATTGCAGCACAAGTGTAGTGACCTGGGTGATAGGACCCACTGGTCTACAGGGGTCAGATTTTCAGAAAATGCACAATTGGCAGCTGTACACATTCATTAAATTCTGCTCAATTTGGCTGCAAATTGGTCAGAATAGTATAAAATATTCAATAATCACATAAACCGTGAAAAATTTTCATAACAACCACCTCGTTATCCCCTATCCGCAATTAAGACTAAATTGATTTCCCTTAATCATTTGATTAGCACCAAGGGTGGTCATCTAAGTGGGGTTCCACCTTATATGAATAAATCCTAGGATGCCTAGTCCTGGACCAGAAAAGCCATTAGCACAGTAGGCATCTAATCATTGACATACCATTCCTATCTGATCTGAGAGGTTCTGAGCCTAGACTGCATTTACCTCCGTATCATACACTTCACTCATCTCTGACCAATCTTTGACTGATTGACAAGATCAATTCTGACCAATCAAAACAATGAATTCTGACAAATCAAAACAATGAATTCTGACCAATCAAAACAATGAATTCAGACCAATCAATAGGATGAATTCTGACCAATCAAAACAATGAATTCTGACCAATCAAAACAATGAATTCTGACCAATCAAAACAATGAATTCAGACCAATTAAAACAATAAATTCTGACCAATCAAAACAATGAATTCTGACCAATTAAAACAATAAATTCTGACCAATCAAAACAATGAATTCAGACCAATCAAAACAATAAATTCTGACCAATCAAAACAATGAAATCAGACCAATCAAAACAATGAATTCTGACCAATCAAAAAAATGAATTCTGACCAATCAAAACAATGAATTCTGGCCAATCAAAACAATGAATTCTGATCAATCAAAGAAATGAATTCTGACCAATCAAAAGGATGAATTCTGACCAATCAAAAGGATGAATTCAGACCAATCAAAACAATGAATTCTGACCAATGAAAAGAATGAATTCTGACCAATCAAAAACAATGAATTCTGACCAATCAAAACAATGAATTCTGACCAATCAAATCAATGAATTCTGACCAATCAAAACAATGAATTTTGACCAATCAAAACAATGAAATCAGACCAGTCAAAACAATGAATTCTGACCAATCAAAACAATAAATTCTGACCAATCAAAAGGATGAATTATGGAAATAGTAACCAATATAGCAATACAGAAATGATTCCCTAGAAGTGGCAGAGAAATAATGCCGCAGCCCAATCACTATACATATCAATAAGCAAGGTATGAGTAGACTTATCGGGCAGGGCAATGGCCGCATGTAATGGGATAGACCATACATAAATCCTGATGCAGAGAACAGTGTAGGAGGTGATGGATCAGTGAAAGGGGCACAATCTGGGACATTCTCCTACTGGAGGAAATGTGATGTGTCACAGGAAAATGAGTCATAAGGCAAGAAAGTGTGTGTGTGTGGGGGGGGGGGGCGGTATTCTTTTTCTTATTCTGTATAGATACAAAATAATCTACTTCTATCTACTTATAGATCTCCTCAATCTTTTTATTTTAAATCTGCCGGGTTCAGCGCTGTAACCTTCGGGCAAAAAAGGTTATGCCTGTTTGAAAAGAAAGAGTAAATAAATATTTTTGAATTAATAAATAAATAAAATAGTGTCTGTTTGTTGAGAGAAAAGATAAAAAAGAGAAAGTTTTCACAATCTTATAACATTATTCACAAAGGACTTTTCTCAAATCAATCACAATTTAAGACTCGAGTTGGCATCAAGTGAATTCATCTATTGACAAAACTGTCAGAAAAATCCAGAACGACTTAATGATCTTTGGACGTTGAAACCATGAGAGATTTCCAAAAGATTCGATTTAAGACAAATTTAGTTTTCATATCCCACCAGATAAAAGATGGCCGATGGGTTGACTTATCTGGCACCAATAATCGCCCGAGAAAAGCGTTGCCATGGCAATACACAGTCACGTGATCTGTTTAACAAAAAACAGATTTTGTTTTTAGAGTCAATTTTTTCCACAAAACTAGGAAAAATAGTTTGGATTAGCTTCATTTCTATCCTTTCTTCCGCCACAACCAAATCAGCAAACACAATGCAGACACTTTTTTGTTTTTTCCCCGCGTTTTTTTCTTTCTTTTTACTGATTGTTTTCAACACATTTACCAGACGGTGTTCCACTAAGTGGGAAACGGAACGGCATCAGGTGATGAAAGGATATCATTCACTTTTACTGATAACCACCAAATGGTTTGTTTTTGTTTTTAGGCCAGCAGACGACAAAAGAAAAAAGCGGGGAAATGGGGATTGCTATAGGTCGTAGGTTTAGAACCCAACCGGCGGAAGCATCAATAGGGGAGTTGCATGTCTCACTGCGCATGTCTGTTACATTGCATCATGGGATGGATTCTGTTGAAATCTGACATAAAAATATTTGGCAATATTTTTATCGAATATTGCAAGAATGTTTTCACCAATACCACAGCTTGTATAAATGATCTATGAAAGCAAATGCATGACGGGAAAGATGGGTATTTGTGTCAGCGAAACATGTATAACATATGGATATTGACATTGAAGCATTCCCAAATATGCCATGCTGAACATGGCATGTTTTCTATAGATTTTAGACTGTGCCATTAGTCCTATAATTCCATGCGAATCAAGATTCAAGATGGTGGCTATGCAAATCCCCTATAAACAGCAGACAGATAATTTGTTATTCCTTTCTATATATTTGCCTGTCCCTCACATCCTCACTTCATCTCCTCACTGTCTCTCGGCACCTTCACGAAGGTTCTCTTACCTAAGAGCACCTCCCTTAATGACCGATATGACTCTCTCTCCCTCCCTCTTTCCCCTGTCTCCCCTCTCTCTCTCTCTCTCTCTCTGCCTCTTCGCTCTCTCTCTCTGCTATTTCTATAACATTCTGGCAATGCGTTCAAATGACCTAACCTTACCCATTCATAAGTACAATGACGAATCCCTTCACAACAAAGAGATCTATAGTCCAAGATGGAGAAGGCCCTTTATCTGGACAGTGTAAGGTTCTGGTGATGGGGCGTCCGCAGCTGTACAGATAAAGATAACTCCATATTGGATCCACCTGGACTATAGGGAACCGATCGCTGCCAATGTCAGATATCTCAAGCCTTCCCGCCAAAATCATGTTTACCAAGCATTACAGTTGCCTTATCGTCTGCTACACACAGGTTGCGACCCCTAGCGGTGACGCCGCATATCAGAGGTAGTAAATTACGACCGGAAGTCAAGTGGTGCGGAATCTTGGGAAGACGCGCTGAAAGGCGAAGGAGAGAGACAAGACTCTCTTCCCTAAGGTCATTTGTGATGGGTTTCAGGAAAATGAGTCACAAGTCGTAAAATTGATGTTTTTTAAAGTGTTTTTTTCACAGGACCTCTTTATTGAAATCTTTTGATTTTAGTGGGTATAGAACTGATAGTCATATGAACCCATGTAACATTAAATATATCCATTAAATATTTTATATATATATTGTATATCCATGCGTTTGGAGGCATTCGTATAGAGTATATATAGTTACTTTACTGATAATTACCCTTTTTTTTCAAAAATAAAAATATCAAACATAAAATATAGAAATATTTATTAGATATCCTAGTGTTTACTATCATTAGAATCGGCTTGATGTCCTCTTTTCAAATATCATGGTATCTCAAAATCCATATTTTGCGACTTATGACTCATTTTCCTAAAACGGAACCCTTAAATTATCTAAAGGGTTTGTCTCGCTTATTAACAAAAGTGATATTTATAATGTTTGAAATTGATACTGAAAGTTTTTGCGTTGCCCATGTTCACGGGGAAAAGATTTGTTTTATGAATTCTTACCACATTTACTCATACTGCGACTGAATTCATCAATATTCTGCCGCTGTTATATGCTTATACAAGATTTTGAAATGGAATAAGTTGCTGGTGAGCGATAATAAGTGAAGTCATCATAAGAAAGGATTCGGGTGGCTAAATACAAATAAGCACGTTTAAGCAAAATCAATTCAACAGAATCCTTCAAAGTTCCAGTCAAATAACTTTGGGATTGGTTGGAAAAGAATGGAAGAAAATGTAGAAAACATTTTGCTTTTTACCGACGTTAACTGAGAGTGGAGCTTTAACAAGGTGAGGCCTCCATGAATTGTGAGTGAGTGAGTGAGTGAGTGAGTGAGTTAGTGAGTGAGTGAGTGAGTGAGATTGGTTGCTTTACGCCCTTATCAACACATTGACGCTTATATCAAGGGTGGGAGAGCTGAGAGGGAGACCGTTTAGGATCTTACCCAGAAAATAGAGATAGAGAAGAAGGGAGAGAGAGACAGAAAAATGAGACAGAAAGGCACTTTATGGTCATACCCAGTGTCTTGCACAATAAAATAAAGGTACGTAAAATACCACTTGTATTAATGTGCTCCAGTTCCAGTGTAATGGGTACCCTAGTACAGTAAGATAAAGAAATATCTATTACTTTCATGGTCCTCGGTAAGACCTTTCTGTCTCTTTCTCTGTCTCTCTCTCTCCCTTCTTCTCTATCTCTATTTCCTGGGTATGACAATAAAGTGCCTTTCTGTCTCTTTGTCTCTTCTCTCTCTCTCCCTTCTTCTCTATCTCTATTTCCTGGGTAAGATCATAAACTGCCTCCCTCTCAGCTCTCCCGCCCTTGGTGTAACCTTCAATGTGTTGCTAAGGGTGTAAAGCAACCAATCTCACTCACTCCCTTTCAGAGAAAACTTAATTGTTGCTTCTACAGGGACAAATGCATGAAGTTGGGCAGGGCATCAGGTGCATTGTGACGCCATACACTGTCAATCTGCTAATGCTGGACACAGTTGTCAGGGATATTTTTATCTCCAACACTGGCTGTTGAAAACGGTAGTAGCGTGCTTTTGGCTATTACATAATAGGTCAACTGAGGTCAGAATGGCTTTTGGCACAGTGACGTAACCTATGGATTTCATGTTACCTGCTAGAAAGGTATAATACACAGGCCAAAGTACACACTCTATAAGATGTGAGCGCCAATACTGTAGCCTATGGCACTCCATATTACCTGCTGGTAAGGCATAATACACAGGCCATATCACATGCTCTATGTGGTATGAGCGCCAATGCTGTAGACTATGGCACTCCATATCACCCACAAGAAAGGCATAATACACAGGCCATACCACATGCTCTATGTGGTATGAGCGCCAATGCTGTAGCCTATGGCACTCCATATTACCCACAAGACGGGCATAATACACAGGCCATACAACACGCTGGTATGAGCGCCAATGCTGTAGCCTATGGCATTCCATATTAGGCACTAGAAAGGTATAATACACAGACAATACCACACACTCTAGGTGGTATGAGCACCAATGATGTAGACTATGGCACTCCATATTACCCTCTAGAAAGCATAATACACAGGCGCTGGTATGAGCGGCAATGCTGTAGCCTATGGCGCTTCATATTACCCTCTAGAAAGGCATAATACACAGGCGCAGGTATGAGGGCTAATGCTGTAGCCTATGGCGCTCCATATTACCCTCTAGAAAGCATAATACACAGGCGCTGGTATGAGTTCCAATGCTGTAGCCTATGGCATTCCATATTACCCGCAAGAAAGGCATAATATACAGGCTGTATGTGGTATGAGCGCCAATACTCTACCCTATGGCATTCCATATTACCCACTAGAAAGGCATAATAACATAAAGGATTCTCTCCGTATCTAGGTGTAACACATTATACACACGGCTATAGATCCTATAGTTAAGAAGCATGAAAGCCAAGATGGATGACTGGGCCTTATCCAGATGTGAACCCTTGACCCTGCTATCAAGTGGCCACTTATTAATCTCTTCTACCGGTTGCCTCCATCAAAGGCAGGGGCTGGTGGCTTTAAGAGATTAACAGATAGCTCTATAGGGGGTAGTGGGGGCTACTGGGGCTATTCATTACTCCTGGACTGGGGCAGACTGTCAGAACATGGACTATCGCTATCTCTACACATTTGTGATGTGTTTGGATCAGCTTGTTCTTTTCAAATGTGATCAAATCTCAAATTCCAGTTTTGCGATTTGTGACGTATTTGCCTCTAACACATCCCAATTGGGATATGTTATACAATTGAAAAGTTATGTTATAAATTATGGGACTAGTGATACAGTGTAAAATCTATAGAAAATATGTTATGTTCAGCATGAAATATCTATCAGTGCTCTATGTCAATATCCATGTGTTGTACATGATTCCATGACACATGTCCCCATCTTTCCCATCATGTATTCGGTTAACATAGATCATTTATACAAGCTGTGATATTGTTGAAAACATTCTTGCAAATTTCGATAAAAATGTTGCTAAATATTTGTATGTCAGATTTCATCAGAATCCATCCCAGCATACACTGTAACAGACATGCGCAGTGGCACATGCAAATCCCCTATTAGGATAAGTTATGTTATAAAGTTGAAATTGATATTAGTGCATTAGGGTTTTGAATCGGCATAAAGTATGTAAAAGCTAATTAAGTGAGGTGGTCTATTGCACCCCACATTATCTCACAAGTGGAATGCGCATGTAAGGAATGGCACTAATGTATAGACCCATATACAGTTGCATATGGGTCCGATTCTTGGAAAATGTACAGTTGGCAGCTCTACAAATTTAGGAAATTTTGCTAAATTGGGCTGAACAATGATGAATACCGGGTATATCTGAATATATTTGGTGTCGCATTGATTTATAGTATCTGTTTTGTTAAGTTAAACTGCATTTTGAAGCTCATTTCTGTCTTAAATATGCGTTATTCGAGCAAATTAATGGAGGCGAATTGTAAATTTTCTAAAAATCTGACTCTTATATATAGTGAATTAACTGCTAAATTAGGCTGACCATGATGAATACATATAGAGTACAATAATTGAGTACATTGTCGGATATCTCGCTAAGACGGTAACTCCAGTTTCCTATGCATAAAACTTGCCTGTTCATATTAACCTTTGCTATATACTACTGTTCATATTACCCTTTGCTATATACTACTGCTGGCTATGACTAAGGATGATAGAGGTACAGCTTGGGATTACCCAGGTGTTGATTGAACCAGTCCAAGGCATCCATGCTGGACACCAGGCCCAGGCTGAGTTATAAAGGTAGGAAGAGGTAAAACAGTAATAATAAGTGATGAAATAAGTGATGAAATAAGTGAGCAAATAGCTGATGAAATAGCTGATGAAATAGCTGATGAAATAACTGATGAAATAACTGATGAAATAACTGATGAAATAACTGATGAAATAACTGATGAAATAACTGATGAAATAACTGATGAAATAACTGATGAAATAACTGATGAAATAACTGATGAAATAACTGATGAAATAACTGATGAAATAACTGATGGAATAACTGATGAAATAACTGATGGAATAACTGATGGAATAACTGATGGAATAACTGATGGAATAACTGATGGAATAACTGATGGAATAACTGATGGAATAACTGATGGAATAACTGATGGAATAACTGATGAAATAACTGATGGAATAACTGATGGAATAACTGATGGAATAACTGATGAAATAATGGATCAAATAACGGAACAAATGACTTTCAGGAGGATGCATGTAACAAAAAATATCTAAAAACCTGAAGTTATTGATGGATGCTAAAGCACTGATTCCACTGGGCCACTCTGTTCTTTTGCATGAGAACCAAAAAAGCAGCAATGACAGAGCGGACCAATGGAATCACTTCATGCACTTTCTATTTGCTTCTTGTGGAAACCATCTAGGCTTCAGAGAGAAAGAGACAGAAAGGCACATTATGATCATACCCAGGAAATAGAGATAGAGAAGGAGGGAGAGAGACAGAGAAAAGAGACAGAAAGGCACATTATGATCATACCCAGGAAATAGAGATAGAGAAGGAGGGAGAGAGAGAGACAGAGAAAAGAGACAGAAAGGCACTTTATGGTCTTACCCAGGAGATAGAGAAGAAGGGAGTGAGAGAGAGACAGAGAAAAGAGACAGAAAGGCACATTATGATCATACCCAGGAAATAGAGATAGAGAAGAAGGGAGAGAGAGAGAGCCAGAAAGGCACTTTATGGTGATACCCAGGAAATAGAGATAGAGGAGAAGGGAGAGAGAGACAGAGAAAAGAGACAGAAAGGCACTTTATGATCATACTCTGGCCCATCCTGTGCCCAGAAGCCTTGATGCAGTGTTGTAGAAGTTGTATAGTAAGTAGTGTGTGATCTGCCATGTATGACTGGTGATAAGCCACATGTAGTCCTACGTTTATTTGTTGTGACTCGCCCTTTGTACGTCTCCACACGAGGGCATTGAGTCGTGGAGCTAATAAACCTGCAGCAGGACCTCTTAAAGCTGCATGCTCTAAAGACTAAATGGGTCAGATTTTCAGAAAATGTACAATTGGCAACTGTACACATTTGTGTAATTCTGCTAAATTAGGCTGCAATTTGGTCAATACTAGGTAAATTTGGGTATATCTTGCATTGCATTGATTCTAGCAATCTGTTTGGTTAGGTTGAACTGTATTTTGGACTTTATTTTCGTCTAAAATTTGGGTTATTTCAGAGATTTCAGAGAATTGGTGAAGCTGAATTGTACATTTTCTGGTGGCTTAACCCTACAAATGCTATATGATACACTGTGGAGTAAATCCTCAGGCGCCCCAACACATATGTGGGCCCTTAAATAATTTGGGAATGAGAGTATTCTGTTAGTTGGACCCGGACACAAAATATACAACAAATAATCCTCATCTCAGCAGTTTATAAGAAGTGCGGGATCCAGGAATAACTGATGTATCCCCACAGAGGGCAGCACATATATAAATATGAATGTTTGAAGGCAGAGGGAGCTGGGGAGGGAGGGATTAAGGGACCAGGTAATAAATTCATCAGTCCTCTGGGTAGGGCAGTCGGGGAGAATTTGTATGTGATTTGTTACAGAAAAATAAGTCACAAGACGCAAAATTCATATTTTTCAAAATGTTTTATTCACAAGATGTCTTTTTGGAATTCTATTATGATTTTAGGGGTATCTAGTGGTTTTAGTAATATGAACATGTGTAGCAAATTTCAAGACTTTAACATTTCAAGACAAATTTTAAGAGTTTGAAAAATATATCATTGGATTCCTAAGGACATCCCATGGAGTATATTTAGCTACTTTACTGGTGATAGGGGACTTGCATGGCCGCCATTTTGAATCATGATTCACATGGAATTTTGGGAGTAATGGTACAGTATAAAACCTATAGAAAACATGTTATCTTTAGCTTGGAATATTTATCAGTGGTCCAATTATCCATGTGTTTTAGATGTTTCTATGACACATGACTTCATCTTTCCCATCATGCATTTGGTTTCTATAGGTGATTTACACAAACTATGATACTGGTGAAAACATTCTTGCAATTTTCCATAAAATAGTTGCTAAATATGTGTATGTCAGCTTTGAACTGAATCTATCCCAGCATGCACTGTCATAGGCATGCGCAGTGTCACATGCTAATCCCGTATTGACCATTCAGAAAAATTGCCGAACAATCAATATAAAATATAAAAGAGGTTTTAGATTTCCTAAATGTTTTTTTCTAATTTTTCTCTAACACTTAACCAAGTACCCACTCTACACATTTGTGTACATTTTGCCAAAGTCTCCTGTAATTGTTAAATACTAAACATATCTGCGTATATTTTGTATTATAAGGGTCATATTTTCAGAAAATGTACAATTAGCAGATCAACAAATTTAGGAAATTCTGCTAATTTAGGCTGAGAAATGATGAATACCGGGTATATCTGAGTATATTTTGTATCGCATTGATTTAAAGTATCCGTTTTGTTATGTTTAACTGCATTTAGAAGCTCATTTTTGTCTTGAATTTGGGTTATTTGAGAGGATTGGTGTAGGCGAATTGTACATTTTTGTGAAAATCTGACCCATAAATAGGTTTGGTTGTGTGGAATCTATTTTGAGCATAGTCATCTTAAACACGAGGAACACTGTGGAAGGTTTATTTCTCAAATACATCACTCACATGAACATTTCAAAACATGTTCAAACAATTATGCCGGCCAACTTAAAACATTTGAAATTTGTCATTGTATAACATTCAAGCACTCAATCAGCTATGATAATTGCCCATTTGGCCATGAAATTTCACTTAAAATTCGCCAAAAACATACAAAAACTAAATAACAGATCAGTAATAATACCATATCTCTTGACTCTATTCTTTGCAGAAGTGTCTAGGCCCAAAGATAACAGAGTCCCTTCAAACGGAGGAAAAGCCTTTCGCCTCAAACCTTCTAATGGAATTATAATTCCATTAAGACCGCAAAATGTCATTATAATTCCATTAGAAAGCCTAGTCCCAGGCCAGGAAACCGCTTAGCGAAGTAGGCGTCTGATCACTGACATGCCATTCTTATCTGATCTGAGGGTCTGTGCCTAGGCTGTCTTTAGAGTGGGTGAGTGAGATTGGTTGCTTTACGCCCTTATCAACACATTGAAAGGTTATATCAATGAAAGGCACTTTATGGTCATACCCAGGAAAGAGAGATAGAGAAGAAGGGAGAGAGAGACAGAGAAGAGACAGAAAGGCACTTTATGGTCATACCCAGGAAAGAGAGATAGAGAAGAAGGGAGAGAGAGACAGACAAGAGACAGAAAGGCACTTTATGGTCATACCCAGGAAAGAGAGATAGAGAAGAAGGGAGAGAGAGACAGAGAAGAGGCAGAAAGGCACTTTATGGTCATACCCAGGAAAGAGAGATAGAGAAGAAGGGAGAGAGAGACAGAGAAGAGACAGAAAGGCACTTTATGGTCATACCCAGGAAAGAGAGATAGAGAAGAAGGGAGAGAAAGACAGAGAAGAGAGACAGAAAGGCACTTTATGGTCATACCCAGGAAAGAGAGATAGAGAAGAAGGGAGAGAGAGAGACAGAGAAAGGAGACGGAAAGGCACTTTATGGTCTTACCCAGGACCAGACTGTCTTTAGATTTGGCACAAGTAGCCACAACACGGAACAGAGTGAAAATAATTCTATTTCTTGGCAACACTATCAAGCCCTGTCCTATCTGTGTACTCTTGAGGAAAAAGCCTCATCACTGATAGGCTCACATCAATCACATGATCAAAGAAATCAAAGATGGCGTCACCCATTAGAATGAAAGCCTGCTCGCGGATTGGTCAAATCCGGTCACGTGGTAATAATCAGTAATCAATCACGTGACATCACAATGTGATTTGATTGGCTGTGGATGAGGGCATTCATACAGAAAGATGGCTGACTGAGAGCAAAGTTATTTGATTACAGATTATTGATGGACAAAAAGACGGGAAAGGGGACTAGTTGGAGCAACGAAAAATTTCAAAGCATTCCATATGTTGACCCTTTTGAAAATGATGTGTTTCAGGAAAATAAGTCACAAGTCGCAAAATTGGTGTTTTGCAAAGTCGTTAACTTACAAGATCTCTTTGTTGGAATATTTTCATTATTGGAGTGTCTAGTCCATGTGGCTGAATACATCTACCAATTTTCAAGACAGTTTATTAATTATATCAGTGCGTTTATTAGATCATCCCATTGAGTTTGTTTAGCTACTTTACTGGTAATTATCCACCCAGAAATATTGCAAACGTTTATTCAGAAATCTAACTAAAAAGATAAAAGTACTTATTAGATGACCTTAATGTTTACATTCATTGGAATTGGGTTGGTCCCATCTTTTCAAATATAGTGATATCTCAAAATCCATATTTTGCGACTTGTGACTCATTTCCCTAAAACGGATCATATATGGTAAAATTGTCTTTGTAAACGGCATTAAAAATCACTCAGTTTTGTTGTAACGTATTTAATTCTTATTCAGGTACAGTTTGGCGGTTACCATTGGCTTTCGTTTGTATCCTACAGCCATTTTAGACTGAACTACCAAATCTGGGTCAGATTTTCGGAAAATGTACAATTGGCAGCTGTATACATTAAGTAAATTCTGCTAAATCAGGCTGCAGTTTGGCCAATACTAGGTAGGTTCGACTATATTTGTCATTGTAGTGATTCTAGCAACCTATTTTGCTAGGTTGAACTGTATTTTGAACTTTATTTTCGTCTGAAATTTTTATTATTAAAGAGGATTGGTGAAAGTGAATAAATTATCAAGTGAATTAGCGAGTGATAACGGATAGATTAGTTGAGAAATAATGAAAAGTTAAAATAATGTTGATTGTTTTTTGCCGGATTAATTATCTCAACACACACTGAACTACATTTATAAGCTATTTGAGAAATTCGCAAGTAGCAAAAAATGGATTTTGAGATATCATCATGTTTGAGAAGATGAGATCAATCTGATTCCAATGATAATAAAGAGTGGAACATCTAATAAGTGTTTCTATATTTAACTATTATATTCATCATTTATTCAATTTTTATTTTTGAAAATATTTCTGGGTGGACAATTACTAGTAATTAAGCTTACTATACTGTCTATAGGACAACCATAGAATATGCATATATCTAATACACTGTCTTCATATTTGGTACATGTATTCATGCTACGTGTTTCAGGAAAATGAGTCATAAGTCGCAAAATTGATATTTTTCAAAGTGTTTTATTTACAAGATGTATTTGTGGGAATGTTTCCATATTTGGGTTGTTATTATGCTTGTTGTAGCCTAAATACATGTAATAAATCTCAAGACAGTCTAATAAATATATCCATGTATTTCTGAGGTCATCTTATACAGTACATTTAGCTAGTAAATGTCCACCCAGAGATATTTCAAACTTTTTCCCACAAATGAAAATACCAAACTTTAAATATAGAAATACTTATTTAGATGTCCTACTGTTTACTATCGTTGGAATCGGCTTGATCTCATCTTTTCAAATATGACAATGTCTAAAATCCATTTTTTGCGACTTGTGACTCATTTTCCTGCAACACATCACATTTGAGTGAGCCTAGGTATTGTAAGCTTCAAAGGACATGTTGGTAATGGTGTCAATTACGGTACTGTTAAAGGCCTTTCAGTGAAGGAAGTTAAGTCTACACAACCGTTGACGTGTTGCAGAGATATTTATCCTGTTTTACATGTATTAATTAGTGAACAAACTTAAGTCAGCATCTTAATGACGTACACCTAATTGGGTTGCTTCCAGACCAAGTAAACAACACCAATAATAATGTCTATAGTTTAGCGCTCCTTTCCTTTATAGGGAAGGGGGAAGAGTGGGGGGGGGGGGGGGAATGCCACATACTTTGGACATTTAAGTGTCCTTAAACTTTGGCTATGTCGCCTACCCGATCTCTTAATTGTATGTCGTAAAACACAAACAAAAGTACAACAAAAATTCAAAAAGGGCCATTAATAGTTGATTTATTGATTCTTTCTTGAAAAGCCCAGGTGATTTGAACATACGAAAACTATTAAACTTAAAATGTTTTTGTCCTATATTGCCAGCTCTGTCAAAACCATGGCAGATAACAGTATACGTGGATGGGTCTTCTTTTTTTTAAAATAAATTTTATTGCGAAAACATTTTCAGACGAACCTAATAATCTCATGTTACACAAGTTCGAAAATTTACATAATTATATCTATATATATTTTGGTTTTTAAGATTTTAAACTTCTAAATAATTACCATGCAAGAAGACATAGGTCTATTAATTTACTACCAACAGAACAATATCATTCTAATCATACACGGATAACATGTTTTTCAAGCTTGGCTAACAATGTTATTGTAAGTTTTTGATATTTTTGTTTTTTTGTTTTTTCGACCATACAGAATTAAAATAAAAGTACACATTGGCATAAAAAACAGGTCATACAGCAAGTTATATTTGACTCAGAAATAGAGATTTTCCTGTCTTCTACAGGAGGTACCTTATTCAAGAAGGACATGTATCACATATTTATACATGTACATTTCAATCAATCAGTGTCCGTTGAGGCCCCTCGTTGACCAAAACTGGGACATTTCTTGTATTAGAAAATCACATTTGTATCAAATCAAGACCTATATTAGATCATTATTGACCTATATTTTCCATTCTAATTTACGGTAATTAGCTGGAAGGTTATTCCATAGGGAAGGACCGATAAAATGTTCCCAAAATGTTCCCATCAATATTAATAGGTTTGGGTTATTCCTATTTGTAAATGAATCCCAAACCAGTCAATGAAACCGCTAAAGTGTAGGCTAGGGGAGTCAGAATTAAATCATTACCAAAATATATTCATGATGCACACATATCATATTCGCAAATTTGTTGGGTCATGAATGCAAAATCCAATTTAATCCAACGAGAGTTCTGTAAATAAAGGCCTCCTATCTCGTAAGCAGAATTATCTCTGTAATTGTCAGATAAACAGTTGACTAAGCATAATAGAAGATTCCCTAATTGTTACGTAAGATCTCGTTATATACTTGCATTCAATTATCTGTACCTTCCATTTCATGAAATAGGCTAATTATCTCCCTGGCTCCTGTGATTTGTTTATCTCGCTTTTTCTGCCCCAGATATCAAACCAGGCAAGAAATTGTGTAGGGAGACCTAAATAAACCGGAAGTGCGTTCAGGCTGAAGTGGATGGAGGAGAAGGAGGGTGACAAATCGTCGTCAGAGATGTGTACAATCGGCAGCTTTACAAATTAGGTTGAAGAAAGATACAACCATGGGGATACCTGGTTGTATATGCGGTATTGCATTGATTAAACGAATGTGTTATGTTTAACTTTATTTTGAACCTCATTTCATTCCAAAAGTTTGGTCTTGGAAGATCATGAATTGCCTTTCTGTCTCCTTTTCTCTGTCTCTCTCTCCCTTCTTCTCTATCTCTATTTCCTGGGTATGATCATAAACTGTCTCCCTCTCAGCTCTCCCACCCTTGATATAACCATATTAAATGTGTTGATAAGGGCGTAAAGCAACCAATCTCACTCACTCACTCTCAGCTCTCCCGCCCTTGATATAACCATATTTAATGTGTTGGTAAGGGCGTAAAGCAACCAATCTCACTCACTCACTCCCTCTCAGCTCTCTCCGCCCTTGATATAACCATATTTAATGTGTTGATAAGGGCGTAAACCAACCAATCTCACTCACTCACTCATTCCAAGAGTATTTTTTATGACGACGTCAATTATAACGAATTGTACAATTTCTGGTAATCCGATCCAGGAGGACAAGGAGATGAAGAAGAAGGAAGTCGGGAGGAAGAGGAGGAGGAGATGGAGAAGAAGGATGATGAGAGGAGGAGGAGGAGGAGATGAAGAAGAAGGATGATGAGAGGAGGAGGAGGAAGAGGAGGAGAAGGAGGAGGAGGAGAAGGAGAAGAAGGAGGAGGAGAAGGAGGAGAAGGAGGAGAAGGAGGAGAAGAAGGAGGAGGAGGAGGAGAAGGAGGAGAAGGAGGAGAAGAAGGAGGAGGAGGAAGAGGGGATGAAGAAGAAGGAAGAGGAGGAGGAGGAGAAGGAGGAGGAGGAGAAGAAGGATGAAATGGAGAAGAAGGAAGAGGAGCAGTAGGAGGAGGTGGAGAGGAAGAAAGAGGAGGAGATGGAGAAGAAGGAAGAGGTGGAGAAGAAGGAAGAGGAGGAGATGGAGAAGAAGGAAGAGGAGGAGATGGAGGAGATGGAGGAAAAGGAAAAGGAGAAAGAGGTGGAAAAGGAGGAAATGGAGAAAGGGAAGAGGTGGAGAAGAAGGAAGAGGAGGAGGTGGAGGAGAAGGAAAAGGAGAAAGAGGTGGAAAAGGAGGAAATGGAGAAGAAGGAAGAGGTGGAGAAGAAGGAAGAGGAGGAGGAGATGGAGGAGGAGGAAAACAAGGAAGAGGAGGAGGAGATGGAGGAGGAGGAAAACTAGGAAGAGGAGGAGGTGGGAAAGAAGGAAGAGGAGAGGAGGAGGAGGAGGAGGAGGAGGAGGGGTAGTTGGAGGAGAGCCTGGTGAACAAGGAGGTAGATATGGGTGGAACAATATGGTGGAAGATGTTAAGTCCCTGAATGAGATGGAGGAGTCCGATTAGAGACGGCGGGTGGAGATAGAAGAGCACATGAGAGCGCCGCTCTGGTGGAGAGAACGGGAACTAGCGGGAGAGGAAGATATGGGGGGCAGGTATTACTTTATAAGGGACATGAATGTGCTACTGCGCATATCTGTTGCATGCTGGGATACCTTTAGTTCTGCTCTGACAATGCTCAACGGCGTTCGTTTTCTAGTCTAATAATCGAATAAGTATTTCTAGATTTTAAGTTTGATATTTTCGTTTTTGAAAAAAATAGTTTCCAATATTTCTGGGGGTCAATAAACGTAAGTGAAGTAACTAAATGTAGTCCATATGAGGACCGTTAAAACGAAAGGATATATTACATAGATTGTCCTGAAATTTGGTACATCGATTGATATAGCTTTGAGTGATAAACCTTCCAAAGAGTAGAGCATTCCAATAATGTAATCTTGCGAAAAGAATACTTTGGACAAAATCAGTTTTGCGACTTATGACTCATTTTCCTGAAACACGTTCCATATCGTTTTCCCCATTTATTTTTTTCCCATGTAGTACAGGAACAATCCCTAAAAATGTCATGAAAATTGTACCAAAAATCTCATAAACACATTTTCAGCCAATAACAACGCCAGAAACAGGGACAATATCCAACCTAGATTAAATATATCTGCCCACCCACCCCTTCAGCAATCATATTGTTTCCAGTGGGACCTGATTTGATTGTTAATATCAAGTCATGTGGAATGTGCTGTAATATTGGTAAATAATGAGAGATGACTTTCATGGACTTGTTTAGCAACAGTATCCCAGTGATGAATGATCCACACGCCCACACGCACTGATATTTAACGCTCTTAACTTTGACAAATCTTTGAGTCTCTTAATCACAATATTGCATGACGTTCCATTAACTTAATCTGTAACAATAATCCTCAGGGTATTTTTGAGTGAAGAACCTAGTTCTGTGGGGACAGGGTCAGATTTTGAGAGAATGTACAATTGGCAGCTGTATACATTTAGTGAATTCTGCTAAATTAGGCCAATACTAGGTAAATTTGAGCATATTCGGCACTGCAGTGATTCTAGCAATATGTTTGCCTAGGTTGAACTGTATTTTGAACTTTATTTTCATCTGTAATTTGGGTTATTTGAGGGGATTGGTGAAAGTGAATTGTACATTTTCTGGTGACTTCACCCCAACAATCCTCCTTATTGAGTGAAGGACCTGGTTCTGGGGCAACAACAGACGGTTTTGAGAATGACTGAGTGGTAATGACTTTAAGAGTTGAGGCAGTCCTATAAGTCGTGGTATGGGTAAGTGTGGCAAGTTTGTTATTGTTGTAATCGATGATAATGCAGATTTAAGTGGTATGACTGAATTGACTTCCATCAAACCTGAGTCAGTTTGGAATTCCATAATATTAAGGATATACAGGATAATCTAACATGGGAATGTGAAATGAAAGGGAGACCTAAGATAAACCTGAATTGTAAATGAAATCATAGGATTCATCAGAAGAAATCGGGGGACAACCGGGGGGCAAATCGGCTGTGTGTGGGCAGGGTTTTAGGGAAAGGAACTTACTACTGACATAAATGATCTTGTATAGACTAGTGTTATTGATTTCTGTAAAAAATTAAATGTGATCCGTTTTAGGAAAATGCATCACCAAGTCACCAGAAAATGTACAATTCACTTTCACCAACCCCCTCAAATAATCCAAATTACAGACGAAAATAAAGTTCAAAATACAGTTCAACCTAACCAAACAGATTGCTAGAATCACTGCAATGCCAAATATACTTGAATTTACCTAGTATTGACCAAATTGCAGCCTAATTTAGCAGAATTTACTCAATGTGTACAGCTGCCAATTGTACATTTTCTGAAAATCCAAGCCATAAATCCCCCTAGTGTAGACCGTCACCGCTGCACACTACAGCGCCAACTGATGCTGCATTCATCAACACAAAAAAGACTCAAACACATAAATACTGGCAGATCGATAAAGACTGATAATGATTCATTTCCATATGAAAGCAAAAAGACTTCAACAGCCCTATCAAGAATTTACCAACAATCTTATGAGAAAAATGATCATGGGTTCGGCTCCATTAACATGTATAACTGGAATCCATCAATAGTAAAAGTGAATTAATTGTGGAAATGGGGGTCAAATATTATTATAATTGAATAAATATAGGCCTACTACCAAGCTTAGCTTCCAAATATGTGATGTATTTCAGTAAAATGAGTCACAAGTCGCAAAATTATTTTTTCAAAGTGTTTTTTCTACAAGATCTCTTTAGAGAAATGTTCTGATTTGTAGAGGGTGTAGCACTTATAGTCATATGAATCCATGGACCAAATTTCCGGACGTTGTATGAAATATATCCTTGCGTTTTGAAGGCCTTAGTATGGAGTATATCAAGTTACTTTACTGGTAATTACCCATCCAAAAACTATATAAACTTTTTTTTTCCTAAATATTTTTTTTTTTTCAAAAATAGAAATATCAAACTTAAAATATAGAGATGAATATTAGGTCTCCAAGTACTATCATTGGAATCGGCTTGATCTCCTCTTTTCATATAGTATGGTATCTCAAAATCCATATTGTGAGACTTATGACTCATTTTCCGTAAACGGATCACATTATTAGAGAACAAGGTTTTGTAATATTGTACTAAAGGATAGTTATGAAGAAGTAAAATTAATCCACTCCTCGATGTATTATCATGTTTACAGTTTAGAATTTGTTTTAATCACATTTTACCTCATTTAGGCCTACTATATTATGTTTTGATTAGGGACTAGGTAATTATCAATAACCAATCAATCAATTAATATGGGAAATAGGCACATTATCTCAGGTCCTTGTAAAACATTGCAAAATATTTTGGTGAAAATGTGGCTCTATAACACAATTCCACAATGTACACACTCACATTACATATGGACCATATCTTCAGAAAATGTAAAATTGGCAGCTCTACACATTTTATAAATTCTGCTAAATTACACTGACATTTAGTCAATTCTAGGTAAATTCGAGTATATTCGGCATTGCATTGATTTTAGCAATCTGTTTGATTAGGATAAACTGTATTTTGAGAGTATTTTTTGGCTTAAATTTGCGTTATTTGATAAGATTGGTGAAGACTTATTGTACATTTTCTGGTGATTTCACCCATATACAAACTGAGAAGGGAACCTGTTTGCTGTGATTGAATACAGGAATTCCAGGAATTGTGATCATGTTTACAAATGGCTGTGCCTCATATCAAATAAGTTGTGCTATCCAGATCTCACCTATAATATCACCTGTGTAGCACCTGCGTAGCACCTGCGTACACTTAACATAATCTCCTTTTCTATATACTTGCCATATTCGAATTCATCAATTGGGTCAGATTTTCGGAAAATGTACAATTGGCCTTCACTAATCCCCTCAAATAACCCACATTTAAGACAGAAATGAGCTTCAAAATGCAGTTAAACATAGCAGAACTGATACTTTAAATCAATGCGGTACCAAATATACTCAGATATATCCAAAATTTATCACTTTTTTAGCAGAAATTTCTAAATATGCAGAGCTGCCAATTGTACATTTTCTGAATATCTGACCCGATTGTTAGATTTAGTGAAGTAATAGACACACTGTGGATCAGCTTTTATGCAACTATGTTGCTTTGTTAAATCATCAAACTCATGTCAAATATGAATTCCCTGACCCCAAAACCCTAATAATTATGTTTTGACAAGTATTATAGGCCAAACCATTGAAACAATAATTCTTCAAATTCCAAGTTGTACATATTTCCCCGTCCACTTCCATATAGCGCTGGGAAAAGAACAAACAAGAATAAGAAAGACCACGTGCTTCCGGTTATCTCGCTCTCAGAGTTTGCGCAAATAAAATCCAATCAAGTCACATGGCTCAGATCAACCAATCAAATCACTCGCTGGAAACTGCTAACTTCCGGTCTTAGCTTAGTGGGCGATAATTGATGTGGTATGTAAATACAAATACCATTGGAAGCACATTCCTTTTTCTTTGTATTCTTCATTCACAAAGTTGAAATAAAGGAATTAACCATCTTATTATTCATCGTTCAATACACTATGTATGTATATATGTTCAGTTATCATTTTGTTTTCTTTTTATTTAGTATTTTTATGAGACACATCTTCTGTAATAGTGACAGTTGAGTTATCATCAAACAAGTACATTGTACAATGAAGTTCTAATAATCAATTGAGGACATTAACATTGAGATATACTATGACAAAAAAAAAACAAAAAAAAACAACATTGAGATATGGGCTCACGGGTGATAATTCAATACAGAATAACGATCATGATTTGAGAAAAGTGGCATTTCAAATTGTAGTCTAGACTCAGAACAGATTAGAATGGTATGGCCGTGATTGGACACCTACTGCGCTAATAGTCCCCTCAGTTTGGAGGAACTCTTATCAACTCTGAGTCCAGACTGGAGAGGCTTTCCCTCAGTTTGGAGGAACTCTTATCAACTCTGAGCCTACACTAGAGAGGCTTTTCCTCAGTTTGGAGGAACTCTTATCAACTCTGAGCCTACACTGAAGAGGCTTTCCCTCAGTTTGGAGGAACTCTTATCAACTCTGAGCCCAGACTGGAGACGCTTTCCCTCAGTTTGGAGGAACTCTTATCAACTCTGAGCCCAGACTGGTGTACACCATCTCATCCGATGGTACAGTCTAGGCTCAGCCAAACCACAGACATAAAAAAGACATAAGCGCAGTAGGGGTCCAATCACTATTATCGTACCATGCTTATCTGATCTGAGAGGCTGTGAACCTAGACTTGGAATAGTCTATGACAGGATAATTAAACAACGGTGATTTCTCTCTGATGTCGATGTGTGGAAGAAGGAATACCATTAGTTCCTGTTAATTCTCATGAAAAACAGCTGGGCCATGGGGTGGGCTCGCCTCCCCCGACCCAATTTGGGGGAAAGTTCCTCCTGTTTCAGCTTAATTCTCGGTACTTATTTTACCACATACAATTAAGAGATCGGGTAGCCGACGTTTAGGACACTTAAATGACCAAAGTATATGGCCTTTTTTCCCCCTTCCCTCTTCCCCCTTCCCCCTTCCCTGTTAAGGAATCGGGCGCCATACTATAGAAGGTGTTTGTTTCTGTAACATACAGACAGAAGTGTGGTGATTATTGTTATTAAAATCTTTTCAAAGAGAAACAAAGGCTATGAAATGAGACACCAGATCTGTCCCATAGATGCTCTGTATTCCCAGACTCTCAGGAGGATCTGGGACTGAGATTGTCTATCAGTATCCTATCATATGATATAATGTTTTATAAATAGCGCATGTTGTGCTTGTGCTGGATCTTTGTTGTGTTAGATATATCTCTCTCATCTTCAGGATCTCTGAATGGATATCGAAAACATCTTAGGCAATTCCCAATAGGGGCTTTGCATGTCCGCCATCTTGCATGGAATGTCATGGGTGAAGTCACCAGAAAATGTACAATTCAACTTCACCAATCCCTCAAATAATCCAAATTGCAGAAGAAAATAAAGTTCAAAGGACAGTTTAACCTAACCAAACAGATTGCTAGAATCAATACAATGCCGAATATACTCAAATTCACCTAGTATTGACCAAATTGCAGCATAATTTAGCAGAATTTACTAAATGCGTACAGCTGCCAATTGTACATCTTCTGACAATCCGACCCTGAATGTAAATATCCACGGCTGTGTATTACATGTTTCTTTAACACAGGACTTCATCCTTCCCATCATGTCCCTTTCCTTGTAATGTCTCCTGGATACAGACTGAGCACAAACAATGGAAACTTATCGCCTTATCAGCCCCTCACATGTGTGCCGCAGTCATATGATAACACACATGTGATGCACACACAGTCTACATGTAATACAGTAGGATGGAGATGATGAACGGATTTGATAAAGAATATTCTAACTCTGAAGGTAGTGATACGTCTTGATTATCCTGAAGATTATGATACGACTGCAATGAAACAATTTTAAATAATTTTAAACATAATTTCAAATAATTTTAAATTGTTCAATGCCTTAAAAAACGCTTCGTCGGTGGCACGTGTTTGATGTCGGTCGGGGAACGGAAACAAAGTTAATTTTATTTTAGGCCTCAATGTGTCTGCCCCTTCCAACTAGTTGTATTGTACTACTAATAATTTGGACATAGGAATATAAACTAAGAGGAGTTTGGGCCAGTCCCCTGCCAAACCCCACTGCCCTCTATGACGAGTTCTAACTTTGTATTGATTACACAAAATCTATGTGACCCACCATTTATCATGATCACGTGACGTATCTAGGTCACCTAGTCACGTGGGTATGCTAACATTCAATATGTCAAACTCTGTCTATAACTGGGAGGATTATTAAGGAGGCCCTCGCAGGCCCTGGTGTAGGAGGAATTGTTCATAATAGACAAAGCACTATTTATAGTCTGTCCAAAAAGTAGTTAACACGTGATTCCTCTGTTCCTTTAAGGGGAGGGAAAAGTGAGGGATTTTTTACTTCAAATCTTTGCCCCCTGAATCGCCGTTTGCGACCGACCATGGCCAAATATACAGGCTACAGCTGTATTGTGTTGCGCTGCCTCAGTTCTATGTGCTGCAGCTGAAGGAAGGGAAGGAAGAGCTAGTTATACTGGCCCTGTTACCCCATGGTTGGTTTCAATGAGCGACTCAATGGGCAAAGTGTTGACAGGTCCTTGTCATAGATAGAAATAAAAAAATCTCCCACTTTTCCCTCCCCTTTAAGAGCCAAAGGAATGATGTGTCAACTACTTTTCGGACAGACTATAGCATGAGGGAAACAAGTTATGACTGAAAGGGAGGTTCCCCATTTTACTTTACACGCATTTCTCTAACAACAACGCATCCACACGGAGTTACGCATTGTGCGTATTTCACTAGTGACTTATGTGGTGTTGTTATGGCAACCAATCTGGATTTTTTACTAAGATTGCCGCTGAAATCCAAATTCATGACTCAATTTTTTTCTATTTTCATGATTGAAAGCATGCGTAATAAATCTGTTAACTAACTCGTTGGTTTCAGTTGCTTAGATTATATTCACGCTCCTTCAACCAACTCGTTAGTTAACCATATATATATATTTGGATTACATAATAATTATGTTTGTAAAAGACACTTGTAAAAGACACTATCAACAAAAAGATACTACCTGCATGATAATGTTGCTAGAGAAAAACAATAACCCATCTTTCATAAATTGAGAATATCAGTTGGCATGCCAATAACCCCTGTAGGACTATTTATAATTTCAGAAAATGCATTGTCACACACTATAAAATATTAACGTATAATTAGCTGCATGTCATTACTTCAGTACACACCCATTAATATTAAGATAAAAAGGTTCCCTAATAATAAAAGAAACAATGTGTAGACAGTATGTTTGGGGGGAAATTCTCACCAAAGGTTGGTCAGGGAAGAACAGTTTCCTACTAAACAATAGTAAACGGTTCTAGGTACAACATTTATACCCCACAAACAAGTCGTTGTCTTCGCCTGGAAATACAGGATGCACTGGGTAAAAGTTAGCCCTCACATTTCAGCACGGACAAAGAGCATTTGGCCTTGACTTCATTTTCTTCAGGAGAAGTGTGGTGGTAGGAGGGGTGTGTGTGTGGGGGGGGGGGGGACTCTACGTCCAAACTCTCAGATCAGTTAAGAATGGTATGCCAGCCTACTTCGCTAATTGGTTTGTTCAGCGTTTTAATGGAAATGTAATGACATTTTGCGGTCTTAATGGACATATAATGGCACTTTGCGGAGGCGAGAGGCTTTCCCTTCGTTTGAAGGGACCCTCTCAACTTTGGGCCTAGACTGGGGACACAGGACTGCACTCTCAGCTAATTGGTAAGATTTTCCTTGTCTGAGTAGTTTTAAATCAAAATGAATTATTACGGCCCAGAAATGATATATGATTTCTTTTAGATATAAAACATTTATAATTATTTGAAATTGCATGAACGATAAAAGGGCTCTTAAAAGAAAGGGCGTGGTCCTGGGTATGACCATAAAGTGCCTTTCTGTCTCTTTTTCTCTGTCTCTCTCTACCTTCTTCTCTATCTCTATTTCTGCCTGCCTCTCAGCTCTCCCGCCTGTGATATAACCTTCAAGGGCTTAAAGCAACCAATCTCACCCACTAAAAGAAAGGGCAGAATTCGGTGCACCCCCTGTGACCCCTTTAAAAATCCTCACTCTTAAACGCAGCTTCTAAAATGTGATCCGTTTTAGGGAAATGAGTCATATGTCGCAAAATATGGATTTTGAGATATCACCATATTTGAAAAAAGGAGATCAAGCTGATTCCAATGATAGTAAACACTAGGATACCTAATAAGTATTTATAAGTATTATTTTTGAGAAAAAAATGTTTACAAATTTTCTTGGTGGGTAATTACCAGTAAAGTCACTAAATACACTCCATACGAAGGCCTTCAAAACGCAAGGATATATTCTTTATAATGTCCTGAAATTTGCTACACGGATTTATATGACTATAAGTGCTAAACCCGCTAAAAATCAGAACATCTCAATAAAGAGATCTTGTGATAAAAACACTTTGAAAAATATCAATTTTGCGACTTGTGACTCATTTTACTGGAACACATCACTAATGCACTAGTTAACTGTTGGACCCAGGAGTATAAACCAAGGGTACTTAACCTAAGCTATGTATTCAGTGCCACTAGTAAGGGTCAGTTACCATGGCAATATGAGGCCAGGTCTATGGGGTGAGAAGATAATGTTTAGTATTCTCCGCTCTCCGGTAAAGAGGGTGTAAAGTTGAAACATGGCGGAAGTTAAGTGAAGAATAGACGCAGGCTATGACGTTGTGATGGACATTATGACGTATTTAGTGAGTAACGTCAGGAAAAAATTGGGTAAAGTCGCCAGAAAATGTACAATTCAACTTCACCAATTCTCTCAAATAACCCAAATTTCAGACGAAAATAAAGTTTAGAATGTCCAATTCAGTTTCACCAATTCTCTCCAATAACCCATATTTCAAACGAAAATAAAGGGGCTTTGCATGCCCGCCATCTTGCATGGAATGTCATGGGTGAAGTCACCAGAAAATGTACAGTTGGCCTTCACCAATCTCCTCAAATAATCCAAATTTCAGAAGTTGAATTGTACATTTTCTGATAATCTGACCCATATATAGAGAACAATAATTGAGTACATTGTCGGATATCTCACTAAGACAGTAACTCCAGTTTCCTATGCATTAAACTTGCCTGTTCATATTACCCTTTGCTATATGGGTCAGATTTTCAGAAAATGTACAATTCACCTTCACCAATCTTCTCAAATAACCCAAATTTCAGACGAAAATAAAGTTCAAAATACAGTTCAACCTAACCAAACAGATTGCTAGGATCAATGCAATGCCAAATATACTCGAGTTTACCTAGTATTTGCCAAATTGCAGCCTAATTTAGCAGAATGTACTAAATGTGTACAGCAGTCATTTGTATATTTTCTGAGAATCTGACCCAAGTAATAAGTTAACGTTTGCTGCTTGAGTCCTCAATTCTCAATAATAATATTTTTAAACTTTTATTTCATTTTGAAGGATTTTTAAGGTGTTTACTGAGGACAGAAATGAGTAATAAGCAAAGTGCTCCTTGAGTACTTAATTCTCAATAAAACAATTGTCAATAACACATTCTCAATAAAACAATTCCTGTTTGATCGCCAAGAATGTATCTTTACTTTTCTATCTTCAGAACAACAAATATGTTCCTTGCTGACAAACTGATAGATGTTCACAGTTCAAAGTTCTTTTTCAGCCAATTTACAACACAATTCGCCATTGCAGAATTGGACCAAATATTGATTTTTACAGTCCATCAATCTATAGATTCGCTACATACCAGAAATAAATCTTAACTTTATACTACGACATCTCGAGTAGAGACCATAATAGGTAATACTAACATTGATCCCATGGTTTGACCTCTGACCCCACGATTAAGGTCATCTAAGGTCATCCAAGGTCACCAATAGTAAATAAAAATAAATTTTTAAAGAACGGTAAGTTTCCACAGTGTCTGTATATTTATAGGAATTGGATCCTAGACTAATATTCACAGGGACATATATGTCAACAAATGCCCAATTCAAATTGTTTGGTCTTCCGAGTCCAATATCTGGTCAATATTTGGGTATGAGAAAGAGTATGCATTATCCCCCAGGGATATATGTAACTATGAACTCTTTGTATCAATTTAAAATGTGTATGGGTGATATGATTTATTGCTATCAAGACATCAAAATATCTCCTTCTATGGAATGTTGTTTTTCACTAGTATGCAGCCATCGGGGGTGTTTCGCAATTAACACTGTAAACCTTATATGGGTCAGATTTTCAGAAAATGTACAATTGGCAGCTCTACACATTTAGTTAATTCTGCTAAATTAAGAAGAAAAATGATGAATACCGGGTATATCTGAGTATATTTGGCATCGTGTCCATTAAAAGTATCAGTTCTGTTATGTTAAACTGCATTGTAAAGCTCATTTTGGTCTTAAATGTGGGTTATTTGAGAGGTTTGGTGAAGGTCAATTGTACATTTTCTGAATATCTGGCCCATATGTGATGTGTTTCATGAAGATGCGTCACAAGTGGCAAAATTCATATTTTTCAAAGTGATTTACTCACAAGATGTCTTTGTAGGAATCCATATTTTGCGAGTTGTGACACATCACATTTGTTACTTTTCCTAAGTTAGTCTCTGCCCAATTCACAAAATATATAATAGTTGTAGGGTCTGCTGAATTGTGTACTTTCTGTTAATTCTGACTATGTTGCGAAAATATAAAAATCAAGAATAATTATTACGTATTATTTGTTTACCTAGAATTACATGGTGTTCATATAATCTGAAATAATTGAATCCACCCTGGACCCCGTAGAATCTTGGATCGCTCTTCCCATGCTTTACGGGTGAAAATCCCCATAAAATGTACAACTTATCTTGACCAATCCTCTCAAATAACCCAAATTTCAGACGAAAATATGGTTCAAAACTCAGTTTAACTTAATAACAGTACATCAAATAAATTTAGGATGGATATCATGTTCCTTCCTTAGAAAGAATCTATATATCTAGAGAGAGGTTTGTATTTCTTGTATGTATATAGAAATATGGCACACATTACTTGGGTGAAGTCACACAAAAATGTACAATTCACTTTCACCAATTCTCTCATTTAACCCAAATTTCAGACGAAAATAAAGTTCAAAATACCGTTCAACCTAACCAAACAAATTGCTAGAATCAATGCAATGCCAAATATACTCGTATTTACCTAGTATTGACCAAATTGCAGCCTAATTTAGCAGAATGTACTAAATGTGTGCAGCTGCCAATTGTACCATTTCTGAAAATCTGACCCTTACCACCCTTGCCTTACCATCACTGAACTCCAGTATAAGATATATTCTTTTTTAAAAAAATTAGATCTATATTGAGGACCATGGTAGTGCATACTGGTCCTCAAATAGTATGATTACGTAACAAATTACAAGGTGCCACCCAAGGTCACGTGCTTGCTGATGTCTCCTCCTGGTACCAGGTGGCGTGGGGGTGCTGGGTAGAAAACACGGAGGAACATATATACATAGATTTCACTGACGTCACGGCCCTGGCCATGTTTGGGGTCAAGTTAAATGCCTATGTATGCTGCGATACTTGAAAATACCGTTTTCTGGCTGTTTTAACCTTTACTAATTTTCATCTTCCTCAACAATATCTTCATGATAGGTTAGATAATCTGCCTTTAGTGTAGAATTACCCAAGTATCTACTCTTGTGAGTTTTATCAACTTTGTTTTTATACCCCCGCCATAGACGGCAAGCGTAGCAGTGACCCCAGACATGGTAGCCACTGCGATACCCCAGCCTACTGGGTGACGTCATGTGAAATCTATGTATGGGTGAAATCGCCAGCAATTTACAATTCACTTATACCAATTCTCTCAAATAACCCAAATTTTAGACGGAAATAAAGTACAAAAGACAGTTCAACCTATCCAAACAAATTGCTAGAATCAATGCAATGCCGAATGTACTCAAATGTACCATGTATTGACCAAATTGCAGCCTAATTTAGCCTCATTTACAAAATGTGTACAGCTGCCAATTGTACATTTTCTCAAAATCTGACCCATATTATGAAGAAAATCAAGCTAAGTTTCATTTTCTTGAAACACATATTCCCTAAACCCTATATAATTCCCATTACGTTCAGATTTTACTAGTCAAAGTATATTTCGTGATACCTTGAGTCAAGTCCAATATGTCATCATATTAGGTACAAATAAGTCTTATCCGTATGACATTAAATAAATAAGGTCCCTAGGACCCCCTTTTCCTCCACCATGGGTCCCTTGCTTAACCACCATTGATCTGTTGTACCGCTTCAAGACGCTATCATCGCTGTGACGTCACTTCCGCGCAGACGAATTTGGCGCGAGATGATAACGTCTGCGGGTCAGGGTTACCATGACGATACGTCTTGACAATTTCAGCGTAAGTTCATGACAGAGACGTTGGAGGTGGTTCCAATAGTTTCTGATAGCTTAAGGATCTGACATTAAACCTTTGAGACAAGGTTATTTTAAACCTATATGGGTGAAGTTTCCTGAAAATGTACAATTCACCTTCACCAATCCTCTCAAATAATGCTAATTTAAGACGAAATTCAGGTTCAAAATACAGTTCAACACAACCAGACAGATTTATTGAATCAATGAATACAATACAGAATACACTCACATATACTCAGTATTTCTCATTTTTCACTCTAATTTAGCAGAATTTGAGAGATGTGTAGAACTGTAAATTATGCATTTTCAGAAAATCTGACCCATATGATCAGAGCTTTGGTTTGTGCTTTGGTTGGAAGATTAAAGGGTCTAGGCCCAAAGATGAGAGCGCCCCTTCAAACGGAGGGAAAGCCTCTCGCCTCAAGCAGAGGGTGCAATTATAATTCCATTAAGACAGCAAAATGTCATTATATTCCCATTAGATCACATAGTTCTAGGCCAGGAAACTGATTAGTGGAGTAGACGTCAAATCACTGACATACCATTCTTATCTGATCTGAGAGTTTGGGCCTGTAATGTAAAGACCGACATTGAGGGGCTGCTGGTGTAATGTTTGGTGTATGATCCTGAGGCACACACAGCCGGTGCACAAGCAGGTCTGATGTGGAGGTAATTAATGTTTAGTGCTTACCTAAACTGTTTTAGAACATTATGTACAACACTCTCTGCTATAACCAGCTGTTTCCTGCTATGTAACGGTATTTGGGTAAGATTTTCAGAAAATGTACAATTGGCAGCTGTATATATTAAGTAAATTCTGCTAAATTAGGCTTCAATTTGGTCAATACTAGGTAAATTCGAGTATATTTGGCATTGCATTGATTACAGCAATCTGTTTCGTTAATATGAACTGTATTTTGAGATTATTTTCGTCTCAAATTTGGATTATTTGAGGGGATCGGTGAGTGAGTGAGTGAGATTGGTTGCTTTACGCCCTTATCACCACATTGAAGGTTTTATCAAGGGCGGGAGAGCTGAGAGGGAGGCTGTTTATGATCATACCCAGGAAATAGAGATAGATCGAGAAGAAGGGAAAGAGAGACAGAGAAAAAGAGACAGAAAGGCACTTTATGGTCATACCCAGGACCATGGGGATTTGTGAAAGTGAATTGTACATTTTAGGGTGACTTCACCCATTTGCTCCACTGAAAAGTTGAACTGAGACGCTCGATTAAATGTCAATATTAATGAAGAAGCACTTTGGTGTATCCAGAGGTCATTGCCCTGTCGGTGGTGCATACTGCAGCAAGCACTCGTGAAGCATGTTAGGAGAATATAGCAGTGCGTTGGGGTATCTACAGTGCACTGATTATATATTCTCCCAACAAGTGCTCTCCAATCACCACTTAAGGCTGCATTCTCAGGTAAAAAGGCTCAGATTACTATCTTGACTATATGTCATTTAGAAATATGTTTGTAGTTTTTGATGACAGCCATAAGTAAGGACATTTGTATGGAATACCAATGCAATATATTCCTTAGATTAATTGATATTTGTTAATGAAGGATTTTTTCATTCATTTATCTTTTTAAGTATATACTTATTTATGTATTTTATTTTATCTTTCTTTATTTTTCTTTTAATACTAGATACTGTATTGTATAGTATTTTCAAATCTTGGCCCAAAAGAACTAACCCCGAAAAGGGGAATTGGTAACCAAGTGTAAATAAAATTCTTAAAAAAAAAAAAAAAATGTGGTAGAGATTCCATTGGGGAATTCAAATCTGAGAGAGAAGTAACTTGACTAGCTGGCGAAAATGGCATAATTAAATAATTATGTAACACATAACACCAAAGCAAGAACATTCGCCATTACTCCTTCGGAGATGCAATTGTACTGTACAACTTCCTCCATGATCGGGAAACCCCCTCTATTTCTCATTGTCCAAGACCCAAAACTTAGCTGAGTGCTTAAGTTAGAGCCTTAGGGAGAGATTTGACAAAAAAAATTTAGCTCTTAATGGTATAATTAAGGCGTGACAGACCTCTCGCGTTGACCCTTTATCTGCATGGAGAACTCAAAATCAAACATTAGTGGCCTACATCGCCGATGGCAATGTAGGCCAGATGGATTAAAGCTCAAAAACGATAGGCCTATTATTTTGATGCGTCGGGAGACGCCAATGGGAGAGGGAAGCAGGTAGGGTGTTGACAGTGTTAATCTTACAAAAAAATCCATATTTATGGACGTAAAATGCCCCAAAATCACGTTGCGCCCCAAGCAAGGGTATTTGATTATTAGTTGTTGGCATTATACCTTCATGCATATCTATCTATATGAACATCATTTGAGTATTTATATCGCTTACATGCCTCATCCCTTGTTTCTATTGTCCTATTGTTTCAAGTCAATAATGTCATAACACAAGGTTGGCAATGTCCAGCTGTCAGGGTGGCCGAGTGGTCTGATGTCCAGCTGTCAGGGTGGCCGAGTGGTCTGATGTCCAGCTGTCAGGGTGGCCGAGCGGTCTGATGTCCAGCTGTCAGGGTGGCCGAGCGGTCTAATGTCCAGCTGTCAGGGTGGCCGAGCGGTCTAATGTCCAGCTGTCAGGGTGGCTGAGTGGTCTAATGTCCAGCTGTCAGGGTGGCCGAGTGGTCTAATGTCCAGCTGTCAGGGTGGCCGAGTGGTCTAATGTCCAGCTGTCAGGGTGGCCGAGCGGTCTAATGTCCAGCTGTCAGGGTGGCCGAGCGGTCTAATGTCCAGCTGTCAGGGTGGCCGAGCGGTCTAATGTCCAGCTGTCAGGGTGGCCGAGCGGTCTAATGTCCAGCTGTCAGGGTGGCCGAGCGGTCTAATGTCCAGCTGTCAGGGTGGCCGAGCGGTCTAATGTCCAGCTGTCAGGGTGGCCGAGCGGTCTAATGTCCAGCTGTCAGGGTGGCCGAGCGGTCTAATGTCCAGCTGTCAGGGTGGCCGAGCGGTCTAATGTCCAGCTGTCAGGGTGGCTGAGTGGTCTAATGTCCAGCTGTCAGGGTGGCCGAGTGGTCTAATGTCCAGCTGTCAGGGTGGCCGAGCGGTCTAATGTCCAGCTGTCAGGGTGGCCGAGTGGTCTAATGTCCAGCTGTCAGGGTGGCCGAGCGGTCTAATGTCCAGCTGTCAGGGTGGCCGAGTGGTCTAATGTCCAGCTGTCAGGGTGGCCGAGTGGTCTAATGTCCAGCTGTCAGGGTGGCCGAGTGGTCTAAGGCGCCAGACTTAAGGGTAAACCTTGCCTGCTTCAGCAGGTCCGAGCGTTCTGGTCCACGAATGTGGGCGTGGGTTTGAATCCCACTTCTGACAAGACTTTTTCTCTCCTACATTTATATATTGGTACGCCTTTAAACCAAACAATGCCACATTCAAGTCTCATGCTTTTAAAGGGCAGGTTCCAATGAATAATAGGGGATCTGCATGGCGGTCATTTTGAATCTTGATTCGCTTGGAATTATGGGACTAATGGTACTGTGTAGAATCTATAGTAAACATGCCATGTTCAGCATTAAATATTTATCAATGATCTATTGTCAATGACCATGTCTTATACATATTCCCATAACAAAAGCCTCCATTTTTACCATCATGCATTTGGTTTTCATATATAATTCATACAAGCTACGATATTGGTGACAACATTCCTGCAATTTTCTATGAAGATGTTCCCAAATATTTGTATGTCAGATTTTTACAAAATCCATCCCAGGATGCACTATAACAGACATGCGCAGTGACACATGCAAGTCCCCTATTCTCTTTTTTTAAAAGAAGTTGAATCCAGGTAAAGTCTCCCCAACCCCACCAAATGACGGGGTAGTAGGAGAGAAACCTGATAGTCAATCCAGGAAACCCGAGAGTGCCATCAATTAGACCAATGAGTACAAAAACTAGTTGAATGATGGATTGTGGTAAAAGACCCTGCACCCGGTCACTGCACCCTTATAATGGCGGCCAAGATACATGGGTTACAACCTGTGTTAGTGCATAAGATGGGGCAGATTAAGCGGTTAAGTTTACTATAGGAGTTGCACAGTAGTTAACCTAGAACCCTAGGCTATGGAGCAGGTGATTTTGAAGCCTTTATTAAATTGGGGTCTCTACACTCTATGTATAGCCTGGGTAAGCCCCTGTGAGACACTACGTCATTTCCCACAACCTTTCAGGGGGACCTAACTACATGCAGAGGAGTGGGAGTGTGTAGAAGAGGGGAGGGAGAGGGTGGGGCAATTGGAGGGAGGGAGGGGAGGGGGAGGGTGTAGGAGGGGGAGAGTTAAGAAAAGGGAAGGTGCGGGAATAGGAGAGGGGGATCGAGGGGGAGGGAAAGAACACAGGGGGAAAGAGGCAAGGGAGGGGAAGAGGATGTAGGATGTAGGGGAAGGGAGATAGGGGAGGGGGGCATGAGGAAGAGGGGAGGGAGAGGGGGGAAATCGGAGATGGGGTTGGGAGAGAAAAACAGGTATGAAAGACAGAGAAGAGGGGGAGGGAAAAGAGGGAGAGGGGGAAGTGTGGGGAGAGAGGAATTAATTTCAGAAGTATGGGTTCTATTGCTACACACTATATTCTTCATAGTCATAGATGTCACATAATTGATATCTTTACGGAGAAACACTAGTAAACCCTAAAAGAAAATAGTTTGTCGCTAGGAATAAATAATGTTGTGTGAAAGGTGAAACTAAACAGAGGATATGGTAACAAGAGAACGCAGCACATACATGTCCACGGATCATTTCCCAGCCCATGAAATAAGACACATGGATGAATAAGGCATTTGTCTGCCTCACTGATTGCACATGTCTCAATGCATGATCCCTGATTTCCTCACACAATAGGATTAATCGTGACTTAAGCCGTGTTTTTTTTCCATTTTCTCCCTAATAATAATACACTTAATAATATTATTTTGATACATTCTGTACAGGAGAAAAATAGAAATCTCTTTTATCAGTTCTTGTTATGCCACCGCATGTGATTATTTGGTCTATACAACTCCTATCCAACTTCTACGTTAGGGTGAAGTCACCAGAAAATGTACAATTCACCTTCCCTAATCCCTCAAATAACCCAAATTTCTAACGAAAATAAAGTTCAAAATACAGTTCAACCTAACCAAACAGATTGCTAGAATCTGAGCCTTTACATCAGTGGGAACCAGCCCCATATACACACACAATCTAGTTACCCAGGACGCCCACTCTACAATTATATAACCGGGAGAAACAGGAGAAACTGTGACACACAAATAAAGAAATATCAGGCATTATTTTACCCACTTGTCTACGTTTGTACATGTTGTATGGCTTCTGTCTGCACAATAAATATGATTTGTCATGTCATAAAGCGGCTAATATTTCTTGCAGGTTTCGATTAATGACACTGAATCTTTCCAATAGATTTGATGTAACTCTTAGATAAAAGTAGTGGATACATTCTGCATTACCTGCATTTTCATCTACTACGACAAAACAACGAGACTGGAGACGAATCTATTCAAATTTACTCGTATCATGACTTTTAGGACTGAATTCATCAATATTCTGATGTTGTTCTATGTTTATACAAGAAGTTTAAGTGAAATCGTTGAGCGAAGACTGCCACTGATGTGCGATGGTAAATGAAGTCACCATAGGAAAAGATTCGGACGGTCCTCCAAATACAAAATGCAGTTACCAAGGCCGCCCATTCAGCCAATAGTTATGTAAAAGGGGAAAAAGAGAGGCTGTGCACAAATACAGAAATACAATAATAAGTCAGGTTCAGAAGGCAGTTTTGGACCCCTAAGTTGGACCCCTAAGTTTTAGGGGTCATTAACACTTTTAACCTTAGTCTTAGCCTTGTGGTTAAGCTTATCGCTGGATGTGGAATCGAGGAATGTGGCCGTCTGGACCTGACTGAATAACAGATAACTGAACAAGACCTAGTGTGTAAGTGTTATATGACTTCTATTCTCACAATGAATGTGATTTGCCAAGACATAAAGTGGTTAATATGTCTTGCAAGCCTCTTCGACTAAATTCTGCATTAGGCCTACTTAGATCACTATAACATAACTTTGTAGCTCTATTTTCCTTGAAGCTGCACTCTCAGTTACCGTCGGTCAAAAACTTAGATTTTCTATCTTTTCTTCCGTTTTTTTCCAACCCATCTAACAATCATTTGACAAAAGTGTTGCTGGACTTTTCCCGACTGTTTTTGACATATTATTTTTTTTTATTTCATTTCGGGCCAATAAACAAATTCAAACAATTGTTACAAAAAAATGCGCTATCCCTTAGGGATGTTTTCATGCGGTGCCCATTTTTCAGCCTATTAATCATTGTGACTCGAAGACTTCTACTACTCTTAGAAACGGCTAGAGACAGAACAAAATTAATAATTACTACTACACTCTAAACGCCGATTGCGTATTTTGAAGAGGAAATGCTGGAAATATCAGTCAGTAGTAGAAAGCCCTAATGACCCCTAACTTTTAGGGGTCAGGTGATTCACATTAAGACTTTTAGCCTTAGCCTTGTGGTTAAGCTTATCGCTATATGCGGTGAACTGCAACGCTCGAGGAATGTGACTTTCTGGACTATACTGGGTGCCCATTCCTCCTATGACGGTTATCCTAGAAGTAGCCATGCTTACACCCACACAAGTAACAGCACACTTAGCCCACATGGTAACACAACATTGTCCATAAGCATGATTTCATTACTCCTCCCCTCCTCCCCCTAAATCATGGATCTTATTATCAATTCTGGCCAACAAAGTGCATTTGTGGAGGGGCTGGGTGGAGGGTTGGCGGTGAGGCCTACCATACAAATGTGATGTGTTACAGGAAAATGAGTCTCAAGTAGAAAAAAAAACATTTTTCAAACGTGTTCCCACAAGAAGCTTTGATCAGAATGTTATCATTTTGGGGGTGTTTTATAGCATGAAAATGAAAGGATATATTTAATACAGTGTCCCAAAATTCATTACATGGATCCAAATGACTACAAGTGTTAAACACTCTCAAAATCAGAACATTTTAATAAAGAGATCTTGTGATAAAAACACTTTGAATAATACCATTTTTGCGACTTGTGACTCGATTCCCAGAAACACATCACATATATGAGCCCCCCTTGTCCCCCTACAGCCCCCATAGCCCCACTCTCTCCCCCCCCCCCACACTCCCTCCCCCCGCCCTCCATAGTGAATGCTCCCACTCCTGCTCTCTCAATTCCGCCCAGAAATGGCATGAGCCTGATGTTGGCCAGAGCCTGAGAGCCCACATAAAGAAGCCTTTATTCAATGTAAGCCACCCCGCGTGCACATTACACACTCGGACATGTTCAGACAAGTGGTAAAAAAGGCTGATATTTCTGTATTTGTGCACAGCGTCTTCTGTGTCTGTCTTACATAATTATTGGCTGAATGGACAGCCCTGGTAATGACATTTTGTATATGGGTCAGATTTTCAGAAAATGTGCAATTGGCAGCTCTACATATTTTGGAAATTCTCCTAAATTAGCCTGAAAAATGAAGAATACCACGAATATCTGAGTATATTTGGGATCACATTGATTTAATGTATCAGTTCTGTTATGTTAAACTGCATTTTGAAGCTCATTTTTGTCTTAAATGTGGGCTATTTGAGAGGATTGGTGAAGGCGAATTGCACATTTTCTGAAAATCTGACCCATATATGGGTGATGTCACCAGAAAATGCACGATTCACTTTCACCAATCCCCTCAAATAATCCAAATTTCAGACGAAAATAAAGTTCAAAATTCAGTTCAACTTAACCCAACAGATTGCTAGAATCAATGCAATGCCAAATATACTCGAATTTACCAAGTATTGGCCAATTCACAGCCTAATTTAGCAGAATGTACTAAATGTGTACAGCTGACAATTATACATTTTCTGAAAATCTGACCCTTATTATAGATTGTGTTTAGTACTCACGGAAGGAAGGAACTGTTGGAAACTTACCTGAAAATAAAGAGAAGATTTGTTAATAACATATCATTCATCAATAAAGCAATCAGACATATGTGGCTTAGAGTATCAGTAAATGTAGAAATTTACTTCACCAATCTCGAGAAGCCTGCAAGCAGATGCCCTCGGCCTAGCGCCTTTCGGGATATCCCCACAGCATTAGTAATGTACAAATAGTTAGTGGATGAGTTAGTGTTGTTGTTGGTGCGTTGTGGTTGCTAAATCTCCCTATTATGTAGTGTTCCAACAACCCTCTAGGCTCAGAGATGAGAGATTCTCTCCATACTGAGGGAAAGCCGAGCGCTCGCTCCAGAAAGCAAAAAGCCATTAGGACGCCTACCAACAAAAGGGCTGGGAAAACTATTTGCGCAGTAGGCATCCAATCATTGACATTGTTCTCGTCTGAATAACTGGACTGCAGGATGGAAATGTGGGGTGAAAATGTGGAAATAGGGAGATTATATTAACACGCACCAACACAACACTAACCAACCCAACACTCACACATCCACTAACTATTTGTACATTATTACTGCTGTGGGGATATCTCGAGAGGCCTGCAATGCAGATGTCCTCAGCCTAGTGCCTCTCGAGATATCCCTACAGCAGTAATAATGTACAAATAGTTAATGGATGCGTTAGTAGGTGTTGTGTTGGTGCGTTGTGGTTGCTAAATCTGCCTATTAGTGGATGCGTTAGTGTTGTGTTGGTGTGTTGTGGTTGCTAAATCTCCCTAATGTGAGTATCAAGGAGTAATAATTAGACAACAAGGATATGGTCACACAGCAATTCAATATCAAATATTTGCTGAGTCATCAAATGTTGTTCCCCAGATACTTATACATCATGATATGCGGAAGTTATGCATTTTTTAACACTTATTTTGTTCCAATCATACTATAGCAAAAAACGCTCCCCCCGATAGCTTTGGAAGTTATGGATATAGAATAAATTCATCAGAAACAAACAAACATATGTACCAGCATTTCCCGACTATAACAAAACCTCTATACAGTTGGATGGATGGATCATAGCCCGTGTAAAAACCATTTTTGCCGAAAATAAACACAAGCTTATGACTGCCACCCATACTTCTATAACAGAGAACCTATGTATCTCCAAACCCCATCCAACAGACTTTTCTCCCTTGATTCGATCTTAGACTCTCTAATTCTTTCACCAATCGAAAGGGAATTGCATCAATTACTACTTGTGTGAGTTTAAAAGAAATCTGGGTCCCAGATGTGAAGATATTAGTGAAAAAATAAAAATATCAAATATAAAAAGGCTGCCTTCACTGGGATTCAAATTCACATTGTCCAGATTGGCAGTCCTAGATGCTAACCACTTGACCATAGGAGATTCTGGAGATCATGCATATTATAACACTGGGCATAGCCGTTGATGCATAACATTTTAGGATTTCTTTAATCCCCCATCTTCCTCATGGTGAATGAGGAGAATGCGGTAATACATTTTGAAGGTCCCTGTGTTAGCCGCAGGCGATTTGATGATTAAAATTAATTATAAAAATATATCTTGCATCTGCAATCTATTTCTCTGATATGTGAATGCAGGACTTCTAGGACTGCACGCATCCTGGACAGTTTTCCGCTTGTCCAGTACCTATGGACATAGCGTGGTCCCTGAATAGTGCATATATAGACTCTCCCATCCTATGTCCCAGATCATGGCAGTAAAAAAGATAATATGATACCGACATTCAAACAACACTTACGTACATGGACAGATAATGTCAACGATTCATAGAGTAAATGCCCGCTAATATTAGTAATATGCAGTAGATTAGTGGTGAATTTCTATGTATATTGACTCAAGTTGGTATAACACTTCCCGGCCTATTTAGATATATATATACAGGTTAATTAACGAGTGGGTTGAAGGAGCGTGAATACTGTAAGAGTTGCTTCCTTTCTGTCCGTCTCTCCCTCTTATTCTCTCCCAAACTCTTTCCTTTACTCTTCTATCCCTCATCTTCCTTCATCTATCCTCTTCCCTTCTACCCTAATCTTTCAATCCTTCCCTATCCTCCCATATCTTGTCCTCCTCTCCCTCCGTCATTCCGTCCCTATCCTCGTCCCTCCCGTCATCCTCTCCTCCCTCCTTTCCTCCCTTCCCTATCCTCCCATCTCCTGTCCACTTCCCGCTCGTCATCCTCTCCTCCCTTCCCTATCCTTCCTTATCGTCTGACCTCTTCCCTCCTTTTTGTCCTTCTCTATCCCCTGTCATCCTTCTTCAACCTTCCCTATCCTGATTCCTCCTGTCCTTCTTCCCCAATACTTCCCTATCCTCCCATCTCTTGTCCTCATTTCTCTTTCCTCTCCTCTCACACCCAATGCACCCACCCCCCTCCCCCATCCCTTCCACCACACTCCCCCACTCCTTCTTCAACCTTCCCTATCCTCTTCCATCCTGTCCTCCTTCCCCAATCGTTTCCTATCCTCCCATCTCCTGTCCTCCTTCCTCAATCCTTCCCTATCCTCCCATCTCCTGTCCTCCTTGCTCAATCACTCCCTATCCTCCCATCTCCTGTCCTCCTTCCTCAATCCTTCCCTATCCTCCCATCTCCTGTCCTCCTTCCTCAATCCTTCCCTATCCTCCCATCTCCTGTCCTCCTTGCTCAAACCTTCCCTATCCTGATTCCTCCTGTCCTCCTTGCTCAATCCTTCCCTATCCTCCCATCTCCTGTCCTCCTTCCTCAATCCTTCCCTATCCTCCCATCTCCTGTCCTCCTTGCTCAAACCTTCCCTATCCTGATTCCTCCTGTCCTCCTTGCTCAATCCTTCCCTATCCTCCCATCTCCTGTCCTCCTTCCTCAATCCTTCCCTATCCTCCCATCTCCTGTCCTCCTTCCCCAATCCTTCCCTATCCTCCCATCTCCTGTCCTCCTTCCTCAATCCTTCCCTATCCTCCCATCTCCTGTCCTCCTTGCTCAACCCTTCCCTATCCTCCCATCTCCTGTCCTCCTTGCTCAACCCTTCCCTATCCTCCCATCTCCTGTCCTCATTTCTCTTTCCTCTCCTGTCACCCTCTCACACCCCCTCCCCCCCCCCCCTCCCCCACCCTTCCCCTCCTCTCCCCCCTCCCACCCAGGCTGTCAGTATGATTGAGGACATTGTCAATAAGTTGATGTGCATTTGTCAATAGCTTCTGGTACATTCCCCCTGTCATGCGCACTACCACTCCACCACTCTGCCTCGCCCTCACACTGACATGGCAATGCTTCAGTACTATAGAGTAGCAGTACTTTACATGGTATAATATAAGTGTATTATACATGCATTGCTCTGAAAACAACATATCTAGAGTGATTTACGCAGTATGCGTATTTCACTAGTGATTTACGTGGGGTTGTCATTAAATCAATCTGTATTTTTACTAAGATTACCGGTTAAATTCAAATTTATGGCTCGATTTTTTTCTACTTTCATGATTGAAAACATGTATAATATACAGGAGGAGGGATTTCTTTGTCTCACATGTTCTTGGAATCTATTATGTTAACAACCGTTTTTCTAATCTGTACTGTTCCGTCCACCCTCTCCGGAGGACGTCGTATGTGGTTTGTGAAGGTATCTGGGGTAAAAATGTGATTTTGAAGCCCTTTTTAGTTTTTTAGTTCTGTTCTATACAACTATTTTTAGCCAGGGAAAGTTGTTGAAGCCTGTCGGGAGAGCCTTTTGTATGGCCGCCATTTTGAATCTTAATTCGCATGGAATTATGGGACTAATGGTACAGTCTAAAGTCTATAGAAATCATGCCATATTTAGCATGAACTATGCATCAATGTTCCAATGTCAATATCCATATGTCATACATGTTTCCAAAACACAAGCCTCCATCTTTCCCATCATGCATTTGGTTTTTATAAATCATTTATACAAGCTGTGATATTGGTGAAAACATTCTTGCATTTTTCGATAAAAATGTTGCTTAATAATGGTATGTCAGATTTCAACAGAATCCATCCCAGGATGCACTGGTACAGACATGTGCAGTGAGACATGCAACTCCCCTATTGTATTAAATATCATATCGGCCTGAATGAAATAAAGAAAAAGCATTGATTAACCTTGTCTCTTTAAGTAACAGGAAAAGACAGAATAGTTTAGGTACCACTTGGTGGGTCATAGCCGGGTGTAGGTGGCGGGGGGGGGGGGGGGGGGTAAATAAGTAACCAAGGGTAATTGAGCGATTGCATGTGACTGGTCAGCAGAGTCTAATTGGATGTTTAGTAATTGTCAAGGCAACTGTTCAGTCCATATAATCATGCTAATGGGGCAGGTTATGCCTGCATGTCCTCCTTCATACACAAGGTAACATGGTCAATTTGTGGAATTATTACAGTAGATCTGTCTTGGTGTTAAAGGTGCGATGCCACTGTATCCCTCTTTTGGTCCGCTCTTCATCCGCTCTTTTATTTTATTTTCCAAGAGCGCCTAACAAGCGAAGTCTGAGCGAAACCACAGCGGTCCAATAGAATAGGTTACCACAAATTCTATACGCTCTTAAAAACTGACATTGGCACTTCTTTTTGATGTTGCGCTAATATCTGTTGTGTTTGATTTGAGCGAAATGACGGCCGTACATTCCACGTTTTTTAGTAGGCATCAATAGCGCAGTGGGAGCAGACCAACACACTTACCATTGATTTCATATAGGAAACAAGCAAACCAGTAGAATTGCTCTGCGCTTGTATTGTGCTAAAAATATAAGCGGAGGAAGAGCAAATGAAAAGCGCCCTATGAGAAAGCAAAGCAAGAGCGAGCCATGAACACAGATACAAGAGATCCAGTGGAACCCCAGCTTTAAGCTACACTCTCAGCTAACATTGGCCAAGAGCTGAACAGTTTCTGGGTCAGATTTTCAGAAAATGTACAATTCACCTTCGCAATCTTCTCCAAAAACCCAAATCTCAGACGAAATAATTCAAAATACAGTTCAACCTAACCAAACACATTGCTAGAATCAATGCAATGCCGAATAGACTCGAATGTACCTAGTATTGACCAAATTTCAGCCTAATTTAGCAGAAATTACTAAATGTGTACAGCTGCCAATTGTACATTTTCTGAAAATCTGACCCTTCTACTTGTTGTTATATTATTTTCCAACCCATCTAAATGCTTTAAACCCTTGGGTCTGGGGTGTTATTTGATTATGTAAATTATTAAATCTTTAATAAAAACTTCAATGAAATTCAATGTATGAATAACGTCTTAATTACAAATATTGCCTATGTTTCTAAAATTTATGTTCGTATGTTTGAAACGTATCACAGATTGAGAAATATCTACGAAATAAAATTTGTAAAAAATAATAACCATCATAACTGACGTCAAGATATACATTAAGCAAGATTAACCAAGGACCGCCTGAAAAAACTGTATCTTTCACAGAACAGTCAGGTCCAGACGGCCACATTCCTCGATTCCACATCCAGCGATAAGCTTAACCACAACGCTAAGACTATATTATAAGGCTGAAAGTGTTAATGACCCCTAAGACGTAGGGGTCCAAAACTGCCTTCTGAACCTGACTGAGATTATTCAAAAGTCCATTTACATGATGAATGGAAATGTATAAAGGAAATCAAACTATTACAATACAATACAACATTGCCAGTATCAGTCCCACACAATCCACACACAAATACCACAATACCTCCCATACACAAACACTCAACCAAGCAGAGAGATAAGATGAGGCAGACATTTCTCCATCTTTGTGTGGCATTTTGGATTATTTTAGAATCAGTTTTTCCTGTCCTGGAACAGTCTGGCACTTTCCGCCATGTTTATAGGGTCGTTTAGGTGGTGGAAAATAAGAGAAAGAGGCAAGTAGGAGAGTGGTGGGGGAAATGGAACCATTCTTACCAAGTAGTATATAATAGTGGTGTTGTGCATGATACGCAATAGGGGGTTTGCACGTCCCCCATCTTGAATCTCAATTTTGAATCTCAAATTTGAGGGAAACCAAAAATCACCTTACAGTTGAGAGAGTTCCTCTGAACTGAGGGACATGAAAACTCCCAATAGGAGATTTGCATGTCTCACTGCGCATGTCTACTGCAGTGCATGCTGGGATGGATTCTGTTGAAATCTGACATACAAATATTTGGTAACGACATTTTCATCGAAAATTGTAAGAATGTTTTCACCAATATCATAGCTTGTGCAAATTATCTATGAAAACTATAGTAAATGCATGATGGGAAAGATGGGAACTTGTGTTATGGAGCCATGTACAATACATAGATATTGACATTAGGGCATTGATAAATAATCCATGCTGAACATGGCATGTTTTCTATAGATTGTATGCTGTACCATTAGTCCATGCGAAACAAGATTCAAAATGGCGGCTATGCAACTCCCCTATTCGCATGGAATCTAAGGGAAACCCAAAATCCCCTTATTAGAGTTGAGGGAGTTCCTCTGAACTGAGGGAAAGCCTCTTGCTCCAAACCACAAAATGCCATAAGAATCCCATTAGGACTCCTACTCCAGAGCCTGGAAATCAATTATCGCAGTAGGCGTCCAATCATTGACTTACTATTTCTATCTGATCTGAGAGCCTCTGAGCCTATAGACCGTTGTCACAATATCCCTGGGCTAACTGACTCCTTAAGTGAATCTTTCCCATCATGCACTGTCACAATCGGGTACTTGTATGTCCGCCATCTTGAATCCTGAGTTGCATGGAATTGTGGGAGTTGAATGTCAGTGTAAAAAGCTATGGGAAACAAGTAAAAAGTGTCAGTGTAAAAAGCTAGGGAAATCATGGTATGTTCAGCATGGAATATTTCACCATTATCTCATGTAAATAGCCATGTTGCATGTTTCCATAACACAAGACGTCATCTTTCCCATCATGCATTTGGTTTTTATAAATCATTTATACAAGCTATGATATTGGTGAAAGAATTCTTGCATTCTTGGTAGCGGGTATTGGTTGTTTTATGCCGATTTGATATATATTTGTGTATACGTTTTGTAATATTTCCGGGGGTGAGAGAAACGCACTAACTGGATGCGATACCCTATTCTTTTTAACTATCAGCAATGGTTTGTGTACATGCATATAGCCACGGCGTTTGGTAACCCAGTCACTGTCACTGGGGGGGGGGAGGTATTTATAAGGTGCTCTGGCAAATTTTAACGGAATTGAATATAATTTTGCAAAGTTCAATGTAAAATAAGATGTAATACAAAAGTATTATCATATAACACTCTGTAAATACATACCAAGTAATGTATACAAATGACCTAAAATCAGAAGGATAACGACAAATGAAGATCTACTTTGGATGGATATATATGATGTTTCAAGCACCCTACAAAAAGACATAGATTCATATTCCGAGTTTCCTGCCATCATATTTCAATAATCTAGGTACCTTTTTAACTAATGCTGGTGGTGGGAAAGAAGAGGGTAAGACTATGATGAGTCAGAGGTTGTTGATGTAAAACAAAAGAAGTAAAAAGTGGTGCAAACACGACTACACCAGCCCGGGTGTAATACAACCATACTGCCAGATGTACCATCACATGATCCACCATTTTTACTACTGCATGTGGCTGATAGCCTTTCTTCCATAGATGGACATCTGGGATTAGGGTAAGAATATGAATTGTCACCTTTTAGACATATGTGATCCGTTTTAAGAAAATGACTCATAAGTCGCAAAATATGGATTTTGAGATATCATTATATTTGAAAAGAGGAGACCATAGTGATTCCAATGATAGTAAACACTAGAAATCTAATAAACATTTCTATATTTTAAGTTTGATAATTTAATTTTTGAAAAAGAAAAGTTTGCACTGTTTCTGGATGGGTAATTACCAGTAAAGTAACTAAATATACTTTTTTCCCCCCAACCTTTGTTTTTTTTATTCAGGCAAAAGACAACAGTTACACTCTCACAAGGCCCCCAAATGACTCACATGAAAGGAACGGACCCAACAAGGACGTACAACCAGTCCCCACCCCACATTGTGCATTTGGGATCAAGATACCAATAGGGGATTTGCATAGCCGCCATTTTGAATCTTGATTCGCATGGAATTATGGGACTAATGATACAGTCTAAAACCTATAGAAAACACGCCATGTTCAGCATGGAATATTTATCAATTTTCTTATGTCAATATCCACGTGTTATACATGTTTTAATAACACATGTCCCCATCTTTTCCATCATGCATTTGGTTTTTCATTTACACAAGCTGTGATCTTTGTGAAAACATTCTTGCAATTTTGGATAAAAATATTGCCAAATATGTGCATGCCAGATTTCAACAGAGTCCATCCCAGCATGCACTGCAGTAGACATGCGCAGTGAGACATGCAAATCCCCTATTCCCTACCAATTTGTAAAATAGCAACACTAGCTGCTAGCGATCTATAGTTAAAGGAGTGTGAGAAGATGAGCGAGTAAAGTGACACCAGTGGGAGAGAGTTTAATGTCTTATATTATTGTATTTTAGTTTGACATGCCCACCAACAACCACTAATGTTTAACACATGGTGGCTAAGCCTCGGTCATTACAACACAATTGTGGCTACACAAATACAAATCAGTATTTATTTATACTTTTGAAGATTCTATTTCCACTGTGTTGACATTCTGTAAGCTCAGTGAACAGGTCTATTGACCAACCATTAATTTCCTATCAGAGACAGATGATACTGTAAGCAGGGGCGTCGCTGCCGGGGGGGACGGGGGGGACATGTCCCCCCCCACTTTTGGTGGGAGCTTAAAAAGGTCCAAGCCAGAGGCTCTAAAAAAAATCATCTCAAAATAAGGTCCAAGGCCCTCTGAAAAATGTTCATTCTATAGCCTTCTAATATCTAGTACAAAGTACAAAAGATCCAAGGGTGTAGAATTTTATTTTAATCTAAAAGGTGTATGCTTCATTTACATCAGAAAACCTCATTACAAATGTGATGTGTTGCGGGAAAATGAGTCATAAGTCGCAAAAAATAGATTTGAGATATCATTATATTGGAAAAGATGTGATCAAGCAGATTCCAAGGGTAGTAAACAATCTAATAATCTAATAAGTATTTCTAGATTTTAAGTTTGACATTTTCATTTTTGAAAGATATTTTTTTTCAATATTTCTTGGGGGCAATAAACAGTAAGTAACTAAATGTAGTCCATTATAATGACGAAGAGATATACTACATACATGGTCCTGAAATTTGATACATCGATCGATATAACTATAACTGATAAACTCTCCAAAAATCAGAACATTCCAATAAAGAGATCTTGTAAAGTAAACACTTTAAAAAATACCATTTTTGCGACTTGTGACTCATTTCCCTAAAACATATCACAAATACACATTTTAAGGATGCTTTAGTATTACAAAAACAAATTACCCTATTACCCAGGCAACACACAAAGACACATGGGTAGGGTATAATGCGTCTTTTCTTTTCTTATTTTCCCTTATACTTTTACCTTCAAATGTAATAGGCCTTAAATGAAATAATAGATAAAAAAATGATTATCTCAAAATGTTTAACTTAGATACACTATGGAGTCTTGAAAATAGCGATTTTCTGAAATTTGAATTGAGAGGCACTGGTCCCAACCACTTGATCTGGCACTGGTCTGGCCCTCAATCAGGATGCCAATGTAAAACAACTCATAATTAAATATTTATATATATACTCATCTCATTGATCTCCCACCAATGTCTGTATCTATAATTAGCAGTGATTTCATAACAATATTATGTGGCTCACACTGTGGTTAGTTCTGATGGAACAGGCCCAATTTTCTGACGACTATTATCACCAGTCAGAAGGTCATACAGTACTTGAAATAACTACATTTTCTGTTTGAAATTATACCTCTATCTGTTGGCTATGTACCCAGACAAAAATGTTCTGAAAATATTTTGTATTCCTCCTAATTCAATTTTTCTCATGGGGAATATTTTCCGTAGTGTTCCAAAGCCCTGTTAATAAGCCCATATAATCTAATCATTACTTATATGCCCATCTGGTTCACTTTAAAGTAACATATTTCAAATGTCCTAGTCGTAGAAATTCTTAGAAAGATCGCGGAAGTGCCAGAAAACGATGACACATTAGTTATATATATATGTATACACTATTTGCTGCATTCCAACGCCCAAGAAAAATTCTTATAAAACATGAAATATTATCTACAATAAAATATGGAGAAAAGATTATTTTTACACAGAATTTTCATCCATATACTTAGTTTAGTAGCTATTTTTAATGGTACAATATTCAACAGAAATTTACAGCTTTTATTCATTTTTCTTTCAATATTATATCCAAGGGCATTGGAATGCAACACAAGGCAATTTATGCTTTCCTTCATTGTGTCTGCTCCAGGAAGGATTTTAAGATTAGTGTTTCCAAGTTTTGTTTCAAACTTCAAACCTGGTGACACATTGTTTTTATTTGCTTTTTGGATTCACTTAACCATGTTCTTTCATGAGGCAAAGTTTAAATAAAATGTTATAATTCCTATTTTTTCTGCTGAACTGTCTGTTTATACCTTAAATATCCATAATACAAATTGTCCTCGGTCAGTCATAGAAATCAGGAGGGGCATACTGATTTTATGCATATCAACTCTGTGAAGTTATTTTTAATAGAAGTAATACAATTGCGAGAGCCTGTTTTCAACCCCACTATTATGTACCTTTCCTTGCATTAATAAAATTTCTTATATCATAGGTCAGATATGTTTTGAAATTTTCTCATACTTCTATGATATATATTTAATGATTGTTGTACCTCTTTCTGATTCTAGTTAGTGATTTGTAACAATATACTTGAATGTCTTGAACCGATTAATCAAAGAAAATAAACTGACACTATTACAATCCATCAGTGTTTTACATAAGATAATGGCATCTTTGAACTAATTTTTAGACTTGAAAAATGATTCATGCTGTTGTACACTTCATACATGAATATGGGAAAAAGGTCCAAGATACCAAAATATGTCCCCCCCCACTTGGAAAATGCCAGCAACGCCCCTGGTAAGTTCAGTAAACAGGTTTTATCAACCAATCATTATTATAACAAGGTCTATTGGGTTAATGTCTTACATGAGATAATTATTACTCATTATATCGCATATCATATTATTAGACTCTGTAGTGAGTTTTCATTGTAAATTGGTGCTGTATTAGCTTTAACTTGATGACTAATGTATCCAGAAGTGGTGTTTGTATTATATTTTTATTATTCTGGAGATTGGAGTAGGTATATCTAATGGGCGGACCAGGAAGATCTGTTCGCAGAGGCTCCTGTCCATTTCGTGTAACTGTACTGATCAACTTGAATAAAAATCTTTATAGATATATACATTTCTCATGGCTCTGGGGTTTTCTGGGGTGAAGTCACCAGAAAATGTACAATTCACCTTCATCAATTCTCTCAAATAATCCCAATTTCAGACGAAAATAAAGTTCAAAAGACAGTTCTATATTTAAATTGTAATCTGTGTTTCTTTATCAATATCTTTGATTATAATTGTGTAATTACCGAACTTCTGAATTATTAAACTATACTTTATGACAACACAGAATTTTGTGGCTACACAAATAGTATATGATTTCATATCATTCTATACTTGATTTCATCCATTGGAATTTGTTTAAACATTTGAATAAATTCATTTTAACTTTGTAATTACCGAACCTAATTGTCAAACAAATGATTGTGCAATTAGAGGAGGTGGGGGTTTTTGACGAGGATAAGTCCAGACCAATTGTTATATGTGAGAATTCTGATAAATTAAGAGTGGAAAATGATAAATACTGAGTATATCTGAGTCTATTCTGTATAGTATTCATTCAATAGATTTGTCTGGATATGTTGAATTGTATTTTGAACCTGAATTTCGTCTTGAATATGGGTTACGTGTGGGAATTGGTGAAGTCGAACTGTGCATTTTCTTGCGATTTCACCCATATAACCACGAATATTTAAAAAAACACAACTATAGCAGCGTGCATGCGAGTCACGATTCATATCAATTAAGATCTTGCATATTAATTAATCTTAATTAACCAGTGAATTATTCCCACTACATGCGCATCTACAGGGACAGTTTTAGTGGTGAAAAAGTTAATTTTCATCAAACTCCGGATACATCGGGGGATTTGGCCAGGGTACAGGAGTTTAGGGGGGCAGCAGGGGGCAGCCTCCCCCCGCCCCCCCCCCCCCCCCCACACACCCCCCACCCCCACTCCCTACACACACACACTTCCACCCTGTCACAACACCTATATCTTGCTGCAAGAAAATAAATGGAATATTGGTTGTTTTCTTGAAATTTTACTATTTTCGAATTTGCCTGTTCTATAGTTGGGCTTTGGTGTTTATTCGAAATAATGAAAATTTCCAGAAATGAACCAATTTTTCTTCATTTTGAGCATTCTAATCAACAAAAGAATGGAGAAAACTAATAAAAAATATGTTGGGTGGATTTATCTTTGCACCCCCTCAACTGCCAGGTTTCCTAATCAGTCTTAATGTCGAGTGTCTGAAATTCAATTATGCAAATAACTTGTCGCCAAGGGAATCATTCCAAAAAGGAAACAATGCATTTTTACTCTAAGTGAATCTTTTCCTAAAATTGCCTTTGTACAGCCCAGGCTGAGAATGTTTGTAATAAAAAAAGACTCTCTCATAATATCTTCTCTTGTCAAGCGCCGGTGTAAAATCTGGTTGAATGAAAGGCTTAATTTGATTAGTAATTGTGAAGATAAGATCTGAGAACTCCCTTTTAAAAGGTTGATTGGACCCAACACTATCCCTGTCATACATGGGCCTGATTTTCAGAAAATGTACAATTCGCCTTCACCAATCCTCTCAAATAACCCACATTTAAGACAAAAATGAGCTTCAAAATACAGTTTAACATAACAGAACTGATACTTTAAATCAATGCGATACCAAATATATTCAGATATACCCGGTATTTATCATTTTTCAGCCTAATTTAGGAGAATTTAGGTGAATGTGTAGAGCTGCCAATTGTACATTTTCTGAAAATCTGACCCATATATAGGTCAGATTTTCAGAAAATGTACCATTTGCAGCTGTATACATTTGGTAAATTCTGCTAAATTAGGCTGCAATTTGGCATTTGTACATTTTCTGAAAATCTGACCCACATGGGCCAGAGCTGACAAAATCAGAACATTCATTGACAAAATCAGAACATTGGTAAGTGTGAGTCATCACTAAAAGCTGGGATTCCACTAGGCTGTTATTTAGTTATAGTTGTGTCTAGTTGTTAGTGAAACGTTCCTATAATGTATGGGAATTATTGTTCCTTGAACATTTATATCAGACCGTAATTGTGAGGATAAGATCTGAGAACTTCCTTTAATAAGGTTGGTTGGACCCAACACTATCCCTGTCATACATGGGCCTGAGCCGACAACGTCAGAACTGGGATGTGCTTCAGGAAAATGAGTCTTAAGTCGCAAAATTGATTATTTTACAAAGTGTTTTTTCACAAGATCTCTTTATTGGAATGTTCTGATTTTGGGGGAGTTTATCACTTATAGCTATTTCAATTATTGTATCAAATTTCAGGACAATCTATGTAATATATCCTTTCGTTTTAAAGGTCCTCATATGGACTACATTTAGTTACAGAAATAATGGAAACTTTTTTTTTCAAAAACGAAAATATCAAACTTAAAATCTAGAAATACTTATTAGATTATAAGACTGTTACTATCATATGGATCGGCTTGATCTAATCTTTTCAGACATAATGGTATCTCAAAATCTATTTTTTCCGACTTATGACTCATTTTCCTGAAACACACAACATTTGTGAAGATAAGATCTGAGAATTGCCTTTTAAAAGGTGGATTTGACTCAACACTATCCCTGTCATACATGCGCCTGAGCCGACAACATCAGAACATTGGCAGGTGGGTCAGATTTTCAGAAAATAAAGTTCAAAATACAGTTCAACCTAACCAAACAGATTGCTAGAATCAATGCAATGCCAAATTTACCTAGTATTGACCAAATTGCAGCCTAATTTAGCAGAATTTAATCAATCTGTACAGCTGCCAATTGTACATTTTCTGAAAATCTGACCCAAGTGTGAGTCATGGCTTAAAGCTGTGAGTCCACTAGGCTGTTATTTAGCTATAGTTGTGTCCAGTTATTGAAACGTTCCTATAATGTATGGGAATTATTGTTCCTTGAACATTTATATCAGACTGTTAGTTGAATGTTAGCTAAAAACGTTCCAGGAACATAAAATACTAACACTCCTAGAATGTTTTGCTAAAAACATTTGCTTGATGTTTTCTACATGTTTCCTACAAACTAACACAAAAGGAATCTGATTCCAATGTTCCCCAAATGTTGTGCGCTACTGGGGCGGGTTATCTGAGAGGTTTGGTAATTAGTGTGAAGTCCTTGATAGTGCGAAAATAAGCTATCCGACCGTCACGCCACCTAGCCACCTTTCTTTTGGCGGAGATAAAGAGGCTTCAGGTTATGGCATCCCAACCAATGAAACAGAGTAGGCCTAAACATAATTTACTTTTGTCAGGCAGCTGAGTGTTGATCTAGTACTTGCAGAAGAAGCCTAATAAATATCCTTTCATGGCGAATGTAATATGGGTTAAATTACCCAGATATCAAATGTCTATGAACGGAAAAGTTCGTCAGGTTGTTGTTTGTTGCATAACACTGCTATTAACAGAGTGGCGGCGGAAGCTTCCGTCTCAGCCTACTGGGAGATATAGCAGCCTTCAGTGCCACTGGTGTTAAATTTGCACGCTATCTGGCTAACAGGGTTCAGCAGAATTGTACATTTCAAACTGAAGGAAAGCCTCTCCTTCCAAACAGCAAAATGCCATTAAAATCCAATTAGGATGTCTACTCCAGAGCCAGGATAGCCAGTAGCGCAGTAGGCTTCCAATCACTAACGTACCATTCTTATCATTTCTAAGAGGTGGTAAACTGATTTTCTAACACACTAACACATATCCTAAAAGCCCTTCGCTCTTGCAAGGACTATAATAGGGGAGTTGCATAGTCGCCATTTTGAATCTTGATTCGCATGGAATTATGGTACTAATGGTACAGTATACAATCTATAGAAAACATGTTATCTTCAGCATGCAATATTATTCAATGATCTAATGCCAATATCCCTGTGTTTAACATGTTTCCATAGCACAAGCCTCCATCTTTCCCATCATGCATTTTATAGATCATTTATACAGGCTGTGATATTGGTGAAAACAATCTTGCAATTTTCGATAAAAATGTTGCAAAATATTTGTATGTCAGATTTATACTGAATCCATCCCAGCATGCACTGTAACAGACATGCGCACGGAGACATGCAACTCCCCTATTGCCACACTGGATTGTTAGATTAGATTCAGAATGACATCCAGGAAGCGTGCAGAACTAGTCTTGCATTCGCTTATTATAGAAATAGAATGCAGTTGCAAGATATATTTTTATGATTAGTTTGAGTTATTAAGTCAAACAGAGGGACTTTCAAAGATCGTGAGTTTGAGTCCCACAGCAGACAGTCTTTTTACAGTTGTTTCATTTTCGAGTCATTTTATTTTTTAATTTCACTTATATCTTCACATCTGGGACTCGGATTTCTTTTAAACTCACACATGTAGTTATTGATGCATTTCCCTGTCAATTGGTGAAATAATTAGAGATTCTAAGATCGAATTAAGGGAGAAAAGTCTGTTGGATGGGGTTTGTAGATATATAGGTTCTCTGTTATAGAGGTATGGGTGGCAGTCGTAAGCTTGTGTTTATTTTCGGCGAAAATGGTTTTCGCATGGGCCACAAGGCAACTCCCCTATTACCCAGGGGTTGACGGGATTAACGTGAGGACAGGAGTACGGACATAGAGTTGAGTACACATGCACTGGGTAGGATCCAATAGTCAGATGAAATGGACATTAATCTGCCTATTGATGTTCACTTACTGCGCATGGGCAGTCGACCCGTTTAGAGCTGCATTCTCTTCTCAGCTATTACAACAACAACAATCTTCCCAAATAGGGGTCAGATTTGCAGGAAATGTACAATTGGCAGCTGTATACATTTAGTAAATTCTGCTAAATTAGGCTACAATTTGGTCAATACTAGATGAATTTGAGGATATTCGGAATTGCACTGATTCTAGCCATCTGTTTGGTCTTTTGAACTTTATTTTTGTTGTAATTCTGAAAACACCATGCCTTTCTGTCTCTTTTTCTCTGTCTCTTTCTCCCTTGATCTTTGTCTCTATTTCCTGGGTAAGATCTTAAACTGCCTCCCTCTCAGCTCTCCCGCCCTTGATATAACACTTTATTGTGTTGATAAGGGCGTAAAGCAACCAATCTCACTCACTCACTCACTCATTATGAAAACACTGGGAATTGAGGATTTTTTTGTTCAGGTCTTCAGACATCTTTACGTTTGATGGAAGGGTACATTCTGGAAAATCTGGCACTTGACTAAAAAGTGATTCACCTATTTGAAAATACCGGCTGTCACTTCTGTATGATTGCCAAGAAAGATAAGTTTCAATTCGATCCTAAAGAATTGAAATTTAATACAGTGCCCAAAGCCTCAGCCGCCCCCCCCCCATTACAACCACACAGGAACCCTCCCACACTTAGGGTGGTACACTGCAATGTGTGATTTGTTTTTAGGAAAATGAGTCACAAGTTGCAAAATGATATTTTTCAAAGCGTATAATTTACAAGATCTCTTTGGGTCAGATTTTTAGAACATGTACAATTCACCTTCACCAATCCTCCCAAATAATCCATATTTAAGATGGAAATAAAGTTTAAAATACAGTTCAACCTAACCAAATAGATTGCTAGAATCACTACAATGCCGAATATACTCAAATTCACGTAGTCAAAATCCAAATTGCAGCCTAATTTAGCAGAATTTGCTAAATGTGTACAGCTGCCAATTGTACATTTTTAGAAAATATCCTAAATGAACTGTCTTCAAATTTTGTACATGTATTTCCACAATCAAAAGGTCTAGACACTCCAAAAATAAAAATATTCCATCCAATATAGCAGAATTGACTAAATGTGGAGAAGTGCCACTTGTACATTGCTAGGAGAGCTGACCCTTGTATATCAAAGCACTGTAGAGCAATGACCCCATCCTTAACCACTAATTCACCATACCCTCACTGGGCGGCGCTCTAGTCATATTCTTGAGTTAATAGTCATATTCCTGAGTTAAAAGTCATATTCCTGAGTTAATAGTCATATTCCTGAGTTAATAGTCATATTCCTGGGTTAATAGTCATATTCCTGGGTTAATAGTCATATTCCTGAGTTAATAGTCATATTCCTGAGTTAATAGTCATATTCCTGAGTTAATAGTCATATTCCTGAGTTAATAGTCATATTCCTGAGTTAATAGTCATATATTATATGTTTTTTTAAAAGGTTTTATTCAGTTTCTATCCTGCCATCTTGGCTTGTACACTTCTAACAACATGACCGTGTCCCTTATCTTTTTTGTCATATATATATTAATAGTCATATAAGGCACTTGACATACCGTTTTTTTAAGGGTTCAAGAGTAGAGAGGTGGATGATCATATTACATCACAAAGAAAAGATATGTTTTAGATAATATCATTTTACTTTATTATCATATTGATTTCTTTTTCATAAAAGGCAACGCCCAAAAACGTTCATGGTTGATAGCGCGTATTTTCATGTAACTGTTGAATATCTATTGGCCTTAAAATGAATGAAAAAAAATATCCCTCAGTTAATAGTTGATCCACTTAACCTTATTTACTCATAGTTACAGTGTACCACAACTGAATGAGATTTATGTGCCACGACTTGCGGGCATTCTATAGACGGTGCATCCCATTTGTATTGATCAGCCATCCTTTATACAGGCAGGACTTAGTATAAACGGGTAAACATCCTCTATAACAGGCTAGTGAGGGGATGTGTCAAAGCTGAACATTACCTATAACAGGCTAGTGAGGGGATGTGTCAAAGCTGAACATTACCTATAACAGGCTAGTAAGGGAACATATCAAAGCTAGTAACAACATTACCTATAACAGGCTAGTAAGGGAACATATCAAAGCTGGTAACAACATTACCTATAACAGGCTAGTAAGGGAACATATCAAAGTTGTTCACAACATTGCCTATAACAGGCTAGTAAGGGAACATATCAAAGCTGGTCACAACATTGCCTATAACAGGCTAGTAAGGGAACATATCAAAGCTGAACATTATCTATAACAGGCTAGTGAGGGAACATATCAAAGCTGGTCACAACATTGCCTATAACAGGCTAGTAAGGGAACATATCAAAGCTGGTAGCAACATTACCTATAACAGGCTAGTAAGGGAACATATCAAAGCTGAACATTATCTATAACAGGCTAGTAAGGGAACATATTAAAGCTGGTAGCAACATTACCTATAACAGGCTAGTAAGGGAACATATCAAAGCTGGTAACATTACCTATAACAGGCTAGTTAGGGAACATATCAAAGCTGAACATTACCTATAACAGGCTAGTGAGGGAACATATCAAAGCTGAACATTACCTATAACAGGCTAGTGAGGGAACATATCAAAGCTGAACATTACCTATAACAGGCTAGTGAGGGAACATATCAAAGCTGGTCACAACATTACCTATAACAGGCTAGTGAGGGAACATATCAAAGCTGAACATTATCTATAACAGGCTAGTAAGGGAACATATCAAAGCTGTTAACAACATTACCTATAACAGGCTAGTGAGGGAACATATCAAAGCTGTTAACAACATTACCTATAACAGGCTAGTGAGGGAACATATCAAAGCTGTTAACAACATTACCTATAACAGGCTAGTGAGGGAACATATCAAAGCTGGTCACAACATTACCTATAACAGGCTAGTGAGGGAACATATCAAAGCTGGTAACATTACCTATAACAGGCTAGTGAGGGAACATATCAAAGCTGGTCACAACATTACCTATAACAGGCTAGTGAGGGAACATATCAAAGCTGTTAACAACATTACCTATAACAGGCTAGTGAGGGAACATATCAAAGCTGGTCACAACATTGCCTATAACAGGCTAGTAAGGGAACATATCAAAGCTGAACATTACCTATAACAGGCTAGTGAGGGAACATATCAAAGCTGGTCACAACATTACCTATAACAGGCTAGTGAGGGAACATATCAAAGCTGAACATTACCTATAACAGGCTAGTGAGGGAACATATCAAAGCTGGTCACAACATTACCTATAACAGGCTAGTGAGGGAACATATCAAAGCTGAACATTATCTATAACAGGCTAGTAAGGGAACATATCAAAGCTGGTCACAACATTACCTATAACAGGCTAGTGAGGGAACATATCAAAGCTGTTAACAACATTACCTATAACAGGCTAGTGAGGGAACATATCAAAGCTGGTCACAACATTACCTATAACAGGCTAGTAAGGGAACATATCAAAGCTGGTAACATTACCTATAACAGGCTAGTAAGGGAACATATCAAAGCTGGTCACAACATTACCTATAACAGGCTAGTGAGGGAACATATCAAAGCTGTACATTACCTATAACAGGCTAGTAAGGGAACATATCAAAGCTGTACATTACCTATAACAGGCTAGTGAGGGAACATATCAAAGCTGAACATTACCTATAACAGGCTAGTAAGGGAACATATCAAAGCTGAACATTACCTATAACAGGCTAGTAAGGGAACATATCAAAGCTGTACATTACCTATAACAGGCTAGTGAGGGAACATATCAAAGCTGAACATTACCTATAACAGGCTATTGAGGGAACATATCAAAGCTGAACATTACCTATAACAGGCTAGTGAGGGAACATATCAAAGCTGGTCACAACATTGCCTATAACAGGCTAGTAAGGGAACATATCAAAGCTGTACATTACCTATAACAGGCTAGTAAGGGAACATATCAAAGCTGTACATTACCTATAACAGGCTAGTGAGGGAACATATCAAAGCTGAACATTACCTATAACAGGCTAGTAAGGGAACATATCAAAGCTGAACATTACCTATAACAGGCTAGTAAGGGAACATATCAAAGCTGTACATTACCTATAACAGGCTAGTGAGGGAACATATCAAAGCTGAACATTACCTATAACAGGCTAGTAAGGGAACATATCAAAGCTGAACATTGCCTATAACAGGCTAGTAAGGGAACATATCAAAGCTGTACATTACCTATAACAGGCTAGTAAGGGAACATATCAAAGCTGTACATTACCTATAACAGGCTAGTGAGGGAACATATCAAAGCTGAACATTACCTATAACAGGCTAGTAAGGGAACATATCAAAGCTGAACATTACCTATAACAGGCTAGTAAGGGAACATATCAAAGCTGTACATTACCTATAACAGGCTAGTGAGGGAACATATCAAAGCTGAACATTACCTATAACAGGCTAGTGAGGGAACATATCAAAGCTGGTCACAACATTGCCTATAACAGGCTAGTAAGGGAACATATCAAAGCTGGTAGCAACATTACCTATAACAGGCTAGTGAGGGAACATATCAAAGCTGAACATTACCTATAACAGGCTAGTGAGGGAACATATCAAAGCTGGTAACAACATTACCTATAACAGGCTAGTGAGGGAACATATCAAAGTTGGTCACAACATTGCCTATAACAGGCTAGTAAGGGAACATATCAAAGCTGGTCACAACATTGCCTATAACAGGCTAGTGAGGGGACATATCAAAGCTGGTACCAACATTGCCTATAACAGGCTAGTAAGGGAACATATCAAAGCTGTTCACAACATTACCTATAACAGGCTAGTGAGGGAACATATCAAAGCTGGTACCAACATTACCTATAACAGGCTAGTAAGGGAACATATCAAAGCTGTTCACAACATTGCCTATAACAGGCTAGTAAGGGAACATATCAAAGCTGTTCACAACATTGTCTATAACAGGCTAGTAAGGGAACATATCAAAGCTGTTCACAACATTGTCTATAACAGGCTAGTAAGGGAACATATCAAAGCTGGTACCAACATTACCTATAACAGGCTAGTAAGGGAACATATCAAAGCTGGTCACAACATTACCTATAACAGGCTAGTAAGGGAACATATCAAAGCTGTTCACAACATTGCCTATAACAGGCTAGTGAGGGAACATATCAAAGCTGGTCACAACATTACCTATAACAGGCTAGTAAGGGAACATATCAAAGCTGGTCACAACATTGCCTATAACAGGCCAGTAAGGGAACATATCAAAGCTGGTCACAACATTACCTATAACAGGCCAGTAAGGGAACATATCAAAGCTGGTCACAACATTACCTATGACAGGCTAGTAAGGGAACATATCAAAGCTGGTCACAACATTGCCTATAACAGGCTAGTAAGGGAACATGTCAAAGCTGGTACCAACATTACCTATAACAGGCTAGTGAGGGAACATATCAAAGCTGGTCACAACATTACCTATAACAGGCTAGTGAGGGAACATATCAAAGCTGGTACCAACATTACCTATAACAGGCTAGTAAGGGAACATGTCAAAGCTGGTCACAACATTACCTATAACAGGCTAGTAAGGGAACATATCAAAGCTGGTCACAACATTACCTATAACAGGCTAGTAAGGGGATGTGTCAAACCCCGCCCCCCTTATTGGACCTCTCATTTAGCATGGGCATAATTGCATTCACTATTTGTTGTATTCCCTTACAAAAGAATGTTGAAGAATATTATAATTTATCATGGCCATACAATATGTATTAGATCAATAATAGTATAAAAGGAGATTCCTCTGTTCCACCTTGAAACAAAATAACTTCATTTAAATGTATTAAATACACTTACACCCTTCATAGACAGATTCCTATTACATATAATATTGATATAATTGACAAAACACTCTTAGAGCTTTTGCTAATGTCCTTTTAATTTTTCCCGAGTTTCGTTTTCAAGCTAATGCCCTTGAAAGACACCCAATAAATACATCAATTTTGTGGTTAGGTTAAGTATCTAGATGATTGATACTAAATTTAGATTTAATTTACTATTAATATCCCTTGAGCTTCAAAACAAAACAAAAGCAGTAATATCATATGAATGAGAAAATGGGGATGGAAACCTGTATGATAAACAAGATGAGTCCCTCATGAGAAAAAAAAACATGATTTTTTTTTTCTTTTTAAAGCAACTGCTATTTTAATCATCTTGGCAACAAATCCTTTTCTCTCCAAGCGAGTAACATCAAGATCTAACAACTCACTTTTTCTTTCTTTCTGCTCACTTGTTGATTTATTCTGAGATATATATAATTATGTTTTTGTATTCGTATTTCTTTGAAAATCAGGATACATTTTCTACGCTAAATTTGATGCAATGAAAGACATTTTCCAAGTTCCTATTTGTTCTGTTCGATCAGAGCAGATAGATCCGCATGAAGCTTTTTCCACAATGTGTTTTCTTCTTTGTTGACTTTGTTGAAAATATAAAAACCATCAACACTGGGTTTTATTTCCACCCTACTAAGGAACCATCTATTATTACACCCCTGCGATGTAGTTGCCTATACCTTCAGCATTGTATATCGCACTTGGTCAAAGTGGTGCATAACATGAAAATTATGTCGCACTTGAGCGCCCTTGGCGCATACAACCTAGGCAGTGCCAGGGTGCACATGTACCCAGCTGTTGTTTTGATTTCGCGGAACTCATATTATCGCCCACTCGAACGTTTTTACCGATTTACTCTGGAAATAATAAAGGTAGGGACTTTAAATGAAAAGTTCAATCGATGAATCATATGTAAAGATTTTGGGATGTAATAAATATGGAATACACCTCGGCCGCCATCTGGCGAACTATTATGCATCTCGGTTGCGGCGGGATACCTCGGGACTACGCTGCGCTCCGTCCCTCTGTATCCCGCCGCAACCTTGATGCATAATAGTTCGCCAGATGGCGCCCTCGGCGCATTCCATCTATTTAAATCATCCGGCCCCCCTTAGCATAATACGATCTACCCTCACCTTCAACACTTCTTTGGTGATTGTTACAAACCTATTCTGGCACAATATGATTGATATTTTGGATCTTAGTTCATAACAAAAGACATTCCACTCTAACATTCTTCTATGAAATAGTTTTTGACGATGTATAAAGGCCTTAGACATGAAAAAACATGTTTGTATTCACTAACCTAGAACCCACTGAACCCCTGAAAGGTTTGTAAAACATATAATTGGGGCTATTCTCGAAGATTATAGGGAATATCTGAACGGTGAAATCGGATATGAGAGAAAAGATCTGGTCATGACCAATGCTGCTGGAGTACAATGGGACCCCGCCTTGAGTAGATCGCCGAGACAAAAGGTCCTCCCCAATCCACAAACAGCTGTGAATGCTAACCAAGCTGAGCAAACAGATGCCGCTAACAATACTGCACCGACAGAAAATGCCGAAAATGCTGAAGCGCCCGCCCTAATCCCTATGGACCAGGGCAGGGAAATGGATCATAGTGGTATTACCGCTGCAAGTCCCCCTAAAGTTACAAGAGCCACTGAAACACCCAACCAAACTCATGGCAATGCAACTCAAGGCAAGGGCCCTTGGCGGAATAATAGGGGAGGGGGCAGAGGAAAAGGTGATGGCCGTCCCAATCCTAATCCCAGAGGGGGTAAGCGAGGAAGAAGTGCATCTGGTGAGGTCTATAGTGCTAGTAAGCGCGCCAATAGCCCTGAATGTTTTCAGCGTCTGAATAGGTTCCCACCCAACCCGATTGAAATGCAAAGGGTGATAGCGGAATACAATAATCGTGCTAGTTTTGTTTCTCCACCACAGAATTTCCTGGAAAGTCAAGATAGAGAACGAAGTTCCCTCTATTATGATGGCTATGGCAACTTCTAGCAAGACAATTGTTGTCACGGATTCGCGGGGCAAAACTCTCAATGCGTACCTCCCTTTGAGAGAGGATATTACCTGCATAGCATACAGTGGAGCCGGCCTGAATTTCTTAACTGATAAATGCATAGAGCTGTATAGGGCGCATAGGCCAAACAGGCTTCTACTTATTGGAGGCGTATGTGATCTGTGTGTAAAGGATAGGGGAACTAGGGCCATTAGTCTGTCTTACTTTGATCCACAGGAACTGACCGATTTCATGATTGATCTATATGAGATGTCTATAGCTAAACTTAATGTACTGCCGAATGACTGCTACGTGGGTATAGGGGGATTAATTGGTGCGGACATAAACCCAGCAAATCACCTACTGGGTACTTCTCCATATCAATCGGTTATAAATGACTCAATCGTCTCTATTAACAGAAGGATCATCAAACTAAATCACAGCCGTGGTATCAGGCACATAAACCTGATTCACAAAGTTCATGCGAGAAATAGATATAGATATATCCACCACTACCAAAGACTCCCGGATGGCATTCACTTAGACAGTTTAATATTACAAAATTGGGCCAAGCAGATTCTACTATTTCACAATGACCCGACGAATAATCATTGACTGTCTTATATGTAACTTAATAGATCACAATTTGCTACTGACACATCAATCAACCACACTCTGTAAGCTATGGTATATAACAATGATTCACTCTCACAGGATAACTAAGGTCACTATGTTCAGATCAAACAGCTGTTCTCGCATAAAATGTAATTATATGTTAGAAGAGATTTTGAATTGGCTGGCTGTTAGTAACTATCATGTAATAGGTATCAAGAATATGTTGCGTGGCTGTCCGGCTCGCCATGCGAAATGGACAGGTACTGACTGCATTTATAATCCCTGCTATGATGGTTTGAAGGGTAATTTTGGACCTTTGAATATATGCTTGGATGTACCTCCAAGCAGAGTTGAACGAATGTCAATCCAGTATGGATGGGGCCCTAGAGAGTCACGAGGTTTACTGTTGAAACACATTGGAACGGTCTTTTCATGGGCATATGCTAATATCTTCACATTGATGACTGGACATGAGGTAAATGAAGGTACTGTGACAAATATATCTTTATTTGTAAAGGTTGTGGACCGGTATGTTGTAGTTGTTTCCCCCAGAACTGCTCGCCATGCGAAATGGGAAGGGGGATACTGCTGCAGCAGGCCGGAATGCCCCTGTATTATATTGACTCGCAAGTCCAAAGGTAAAGCCATATCCCGGCTCGCCATGCGAAATGGGACACGGAGGTCAAAACATGTGATTCATGAATGGCAAACGGTACTAGAGTTATTTATTTTTATATTAATTCTCACATGCGCTATGATATATTGGTATGAAGAGTTGTTATGTCATGTTCTATCAAACCTATGAATAGTATACAGCCCAAAACGTGGAGAGAACTTAAGTCTATGAAGGGCGTTAAAATAGTGCAGTATAACATTAGATCACTTTTGCCTAAGATTGATACTATAAGAAATGAGGTAATGGATAATAATTTTGATATAGTTTGTTTCTCTGAGGAAATTCCTGATGCGATGGTTGACTGTAAAGGATACAATGTTCTTAGAGTAGATAGAACCACTGGTTCCAGGGGGGGTGGGTTATGCTGTTTTATTAGGTCGGATTATAGTTATAATTTTGTCAAGAGTAATCAAATATCAAACCCCCACTGTGAGATCCTGACGGTTAGTGTTAAACGAGATAAGGTTCCTGTGTATAATTTAATTCTCACATATAGGCCGCCTGCAGGAAATATATCCAATTATCTATCGGATTTAGATCGCGCCCGGAAGTGCCTTAATGATGGGAAAGATCTTACCGGTAACTTAGTGATTTGTGGTGATTTAAATATAGATATCAATGTCAATGATAATAAAACGAAGGCTCTCTTGAAATATACCAACTCTAAAAATCTGACAATAGCAAGTAAGGAAATTACACGCTTTGGCCTATGGAAAAACTCGATCTTAGACTTATTCATAATAGGGGGTAAGACGGACTATAATTCAGGATCATTTCAATACTCTCTATCGGACCATAATCCCACATATGCAATATTCAAAAAGATCTTTATTCCGAAGGTCAAAGTTAATATAATTGGGAGGGACCTAAGAAATTACTCAGCTGATCGCTTGGAGGCTAATCTTGCTGAGTCGGATTGGGATACCTTCTACACCACAGTAGACCCCAATACTTGTTGGGATATCATTTATAATGAAATCTTGGATGCAGCTAATAATATAGCACCGAAGAAGGAATTTAAGAATAGACCGGTTAAACCAGACTGGTATACTAGAGAACTTACTGAGATGCATAAAGAGAGAGAATTATTATACAAGAAAGCAAATAAAACTAAAAACATGACAGATATTAGGAAAGCGAGAACAGCTCGGGATAATTGTAACCGTCTCATTCGTCAGGCTAAGTCAAATTATTACAAGGATTTATTACAAACGCATAGGAAGGACTCCAAAAGATTTTGGAGGGTAGTTGAAAATATCGAAAATAAAAGTGCCCAGACCATAAATAATTTAGTAATTAATGGCACCGATGTGGATGGTCTTGAATTGGTTAATGGTGTCAATGAATTCTATTGTGATATTGGCAAGAGTATAAATGATACTATTCAAAATATACCTCGTATAAGAACTTTTGAACCGATCATTGTGAACTGGGAAAACCTCCATGTAGACAGAAACTCACTTACGGAGGAAATTGCAAGAATTAATATCAACAAAAATTCTGGATGTAGTGAGATTAATACCAGGATCTATAAAGATGCCTTTACATTCCTCCCTGACCAGATGTTACATTTAGTAAGACAATCCTTCTCTCTGGGTATTTTCCCCAACTCTTGGAAGTCTGCCATCGTTAAATTAATCCCAAAGATCAAAAATCCTACTACACCCTCAGATACGCGCCCCATATCCTTATGTCATATTGCAGGGAAGATAACTGAAAAACTAGTAGTTAATCAATTGGTCCCCTACCTACATAGAAATGATATAATGTGTTCTAAACAGTTTGGTTTCCAACCAGGGCACTCGACCACAGAGGCATTATCGGAGTTCATTAGTGATGTCAACCGGGCTAATTATTCAAATCATATTACTATTGCTTGTTTCATTGATTTTTCTAAGGCATTCAATTCAGTTGTACATAGTATATTAATGGAAAAATTAAAAGAGTGTGGTATCTCTGATCAATCAATTAAATGGTTCAACTCATACCTGAATAACCGTAAACAATCAGTAAAAAATGGGGAGTTTTCTTCACTGAGTAGAGATATTAAGTACGGAGTCCCTCAGGGTTCTGTCCTAGGACCCGTCCTCTATTTAATTTATGTTAATGATTTGAAAAACCTCGACTTGAATGTTAAATTCCTGCAATATGCGGATGACACGGTTTTCTACTATAGTTCTGATAATATTACTGATTGTGAGCGGGTTATGAATGCAGACCTAAATAAATTCTTCTTATGGAGCAAATCCAATAAACTCTTGGTCAACACTAAAAAGACAAAAAGTATGGTCATTGGCCCAAAGAGGAAAATAGATAATTGTGTGATTGATATACGTATGGGTCTTGAACCTATTGATCAGGTGAAGAAGTATGTGTACCTAGGTCTAACAATAGATCAGTGTTTAAGTATGGTACCGCAATACAATAGTCTAATAAGCCAACTATATTCTAAGATTTTTGTATTTAGTAAAATTAGGCACAATCTAACAGCAGCTGCGGCCCTGGTAATAGCAAAATCTAAACTTCTATCAATATTTGATTATAGCCTTTTCTCCCTTACCCCTCTTACTAATGCTCAAATGTCTAAACTACAAAAAATCCAAAACAAAATTATCAGAATAGCCCTTGATAGAAACTACCGTATTAATAACAGAGACTTGCTGATACGTGCTAGGGTCATGGGAATTGAAACCAGATTATGTTTCAACATTTGTAAAATAGCACATCAGGATGTATACATAAAGAATAAAGCTGTGGTGCCTAATAGGCCAACCAGACAGGCAAATGCTCCCACCCTACCGGTAACGCGTATGCGAATCACTAGAGATCAAAAATGCCTTACAGAGCGCAAAGCCAAATTGTGGAATGACCTCCCCCAACACCTACGCAGCATTGAGGACCCCCTCTCATTTAAAGTAAAATTAAAATATCACCTACTTGGTCGTCAAAATGAAATAATAGCTGAATGAATGTGCCTGGTTCCCTTATCTGTTATCTGTTACCTGATATCGAATTTCACCCTTGTACAGCTTGTATACCTGAATTGTTATACTGCCACCCTGTATGTATATATGACCTGTAGATTACTGCCCCGTGATGAAAACTGTAGATAATAAATATGTCAATTATTCTTCGAAGTACGCATGACGAAAAGGTCATACTGGTACCCTTCTTCTAAACTATCAATTAGTGTATAACTATACCGGATTTTACAGTGCAAGATTATTGTATATTGATATTATTGTTCGGAGTCAAATCGCTCATCACGACTGCTGATTCGTATAACGCACTAGACAGTATGTAACAAATTCATATCACCCCATTACATCTCATCTCATTAAAAATCTGTTATCACCCAATGTATAAAATATTGTAAAGATAGCTAATTTATTGTAACTTAATCTGACCTAGGAAACTTATAATTTTGTAAAATTGTAGAATATTGAAAAGTAGTAGAAGTAACACTGCACCGATGTATATAACAGTATGTAACATGCTTAGCTCCCTACGAAAATCACCTTCGGAGTGAGAGCGGCTGGGCACCTCTGAATAAAAGCTTTTGAAAAAAAAAGAAATAATGGAGCTCACCTTAACAGTAGCCAACTCCATTATACTGGTAAGGTGTCGTTCACAGTGTCCAGCTTAGCTAAGCTTCACCCATATTTATTGGTGAAGTCACCAGAAAATGTACAATTCACTTTCACCAATCCTCAAATAACCCAAATTTAAGACAAAAATAAGGTTAAAAATTTAGTTTAACATAACTAAACAGATTGCTAGAATCACTGCAATGCTGAATATACTCGAATTACCTAGTATTGACTGAATTGCAGCCTAATTTAGCAGAATGTACTAAATGTATACAGCTGCCAAGTATACATTTTCTGAAAATCTGACCTATTATATATGGGTCAGATGTTCAGATAATGTACAATTGGCAGCTGTATACGTTTAGGAAATTCTGCTAAATTAGGATGAAAAATGATGAATACTGGGTATATCTGAGTATATTTGGTATCGCATTGATTTAAAGTAATAGTTCTGTTATGTTAAACTGCATTTTGAAGCTAATTTCTGCCTTAAATGTGGTTTATTTGAGAGGATTGGTGAAGGTGAATTGTACATTTTCTGACAATGTGACCCATATATAAGTCTATTGGGTAAGCTTGTATTACTGCATGGTGAATGACTGAGGGGCAGGTAATGGGATGAGAAACACTAGTGATCCCCATTCCTTTTTAAATAAATCTTTACTATTTGAGATTATGTTTTAGGGCATGTAGTAAGGAGTGGTATGTATGTGTGGTGCCTGGGGCCAGGATTGCTGGCTGGTATTGGTGCTAGTTCTTCCCTATACTGCTGTACAGTATTCACATAAATTGTACAATTGACCTTCCACAATTCTCTCAAATAACCAGAATTTACGACAAAAATCAAGTTCAAATTTCGTTTACCATAACCAAACAGATATTTGTAATCAAGGCAATACAAAATATACCCAGATATACCAAATTTTTATCATTTTTTCAGCTTAATTTAGCAGAATTTACTAAATGTGTAGAGCTGCCAATTGTCCATTTTCAGACGATCTGACCCATATATTCCACTAGTAGGGATGTGCAGGACAGTGCTTCATGTATTCCCTATTTATTATACAATTATACAATTGGCAGCTGTATACATTTAGGAAATTCTCCTATATTAGGCTGAAAAATGGTGAATACGGGGTATCTCTGAGTATATTTGGTATAGCATTGATTTAAAGTATTAGTTCTGTTATGTTAAACTGCATTTTGAAGCTCATTTTTGTCTTAAATGTGAGTTATTTGAGAGGATTGGTGAAGGTGAATTGTACATTTTCTGCAAATCTGACCCACTTCTTCCCTATACAGCGGCACTGCATTCAGTGTGACAGTACATGGGTCAGATCTTCAGAAAATGTACAATCAGCACCACAGCACATTTATTAAATTCTGTTAAATTAGTCTGAAAACGTTAAATACTTGTTATATCTGTATATATTTGCTATTGTCTTGATTAAAACAAGCTGTTTGGTTATGGTAAACTTAATTTCTCATTTGATTTCTGTGTTAAATTTTGGGTATTTCAAAGAATCGAGGAAGTCAAATTGTACATTTTCTGATGATCTAGGCTGAAAAATGAAGAATATATTCTCGGTATGTCTGAGTATATTTGGTATTGCATTGATTTAAAATATCAGTTCTGTTATGTTAAACTGCATTTTGAGGCTCATTTCTGTCTTAAATGTGGTTTATTTGAGAGGATTGGTGAAGGCGAATTGTACATTTTCTGAAAATCTAACCCGTATACAAATCCCCTATAATTCTTCTTCCCTGAAATAAAACATATCAGAGCGATATTTCAGATATTAGCCAGTGCAATTTAAACTTCGGCACACTATCTATATTACACAAGTCTAGTGCCTGCTGGCTGAGAGGGTATCTATTGACCATACGTTTAGCAAAGAATTTACCTCATCATTCATATCTGAAAGGTGGAATAATTGGAATTTCTAATACTTCCATTTTGATCATTCAAACTCTGATGTTGGTTGATATTGGGTATTGATCTGGCATTGCGTAAAACTACATTCTCTGTTCTTAGACAAACTAAATCTCATCAAATTTATTCATAATTGAGATGTCTTTCAGGAAAATGAGTCATAAGTAGCAAAATTGATATTTGTCAAAGTGATTTATTCACAAGATCTCTTAGTAGGAACGTTCTGATTTTTAGTGGGCTTAGCACCTGAAATCATATGACTTCATGTATCAAATTTCAAGACGGTGTATAAAATATAACCTTGCGTTTTGAAGGTCGTTATATGGAGTACATTTAATTACTTTACTTGTAATTGCCCTCCCACAAATATTGCAAAATTGTTGTCAAACATAAAAATATCAAACTTAAAATATAGAAATACATATTATCTATGTCCTACTGTTTACTATCATTGGCATCACTTTGATCTCCTCTTTTCAAATATGATGATATCTCAAAATCCAATTATTGCAACTTGTGACTCATTTTCCTAAAACAGCTCACAATTATTATGCCTTTAAGGACTACATTGATCAATATTATTTTTGTTTTTTGACTAAGATAACCGCTGAAATTCCAATTTATGACTCGATTTTAAAAAATGTTCATGATTGAAATATATAATAAATCTGTTAACTAACTTGTTGATGTCAGTCGCTTAGAATATTGCACTGCTTGCTGCTACGCAACTCGTGCAATATTCACGCTCCTTCAACCAACACGTTAGTTACTAGTAACCTGTATGTATTGTATTAGCGCATCATCATTCAACAATAACACCATCTGGGAACTATTATGTTTCCCTATTTATTTTGACATTGGCACTGTTACCATGCTTCCACAGGACCCCATATATACACAGTTACCATGCTTCCACCGGCCCCCATATATATACACCCCTCCTATATTATTCACTATAAAGGAATGCTATAATAATCTTTCACAGCGCCACCAGCGCCAAAATAAAGAACTAGAGGGAGGTCACGTGTAGGCGTGACCCAACAAGAGGCTGGCTATAGACCTCTATATAACAATATGGAATATGGACATTTGTCACCACATTTTTAAAAAAAAGTATATTTATGACATATCATATAGTATAGATCTCTACACTAGAATATAGACAATTATGAATTGTAGATTACAATAGAGACGTAATAATTACATTATATTACGTAATTACTGGAAGGAATTGACCTATTGAAACATTCAATTCAATTAAATACACACTCTAGGTCAGTGGTATGTCAGTGATTGGACGCCTACTTCGCTAATCAGTTTCCTGCTTTAGGACTGGGAGTGTTAATGGAAATATAATGATATTTTGCGGTATTAATATAATTATAATGGCACTTTGCAGTATGAGGCGAGAGGCTTTCCCTTCGTTTGAAGGGACTCTCTCAACTTTGGGCCTAGACTGTAAATCCTTCGCTGGAGGTCAGATAATTATTACTGTGTAATTTGTAAAATCTCACATTATCATGAAATCCAAATTAAATCGTCGGTGAGAATTATAATGATGATGATGATAGCACAGGGTTTTTTAACGTTTAGGATGGAGGCTTGTGTTATGGAAACATGTATAACACATGGATATTGACATTAGAGCATTGATAAATATTCCATGCTGAACATGGCATGTTTTCTATAGATTTTATACTGTACCATTAGTCCCACAATTCCATACGAATCAAGATTCAAAATGGCGGCTATGCAAATGCCCTATTGGAAGCGACCATATTATAAGTATCATGGATGATGCACTGAAGCATGTTGGGAGACCAGGAAATCATTATATTTTCTTCAATATAATAATATGGGTCAGATTTTCAGAAACTGTACAATTGGCAGATCAAGATATTTTGTAAATTCTGCTAAATTTGACTAAAAAATCATCGACACTAGGTATCCATGTGTGTATCTGGTATTGCCTTGATTCAAACAGTCTGTTGGGTTATGTTGAACTGTATTTTGAACCTTAATTTTGTCTTAAATGTGGGTTATTTGAGTGAATAGGTGAAGGTGAATTGTATTTTTCTGAAAATCTGACCCATATATGGCTCGTCCAGATCTCTTTGTATCATCTTAGTTGGTAAATTATGTTGTTAAAAGTATTGCAGGGGGCATCCGGATTTGAACCGGGGACCTCTCGATCTGCAGTCGAATGCTCTGCCACTGAGCTATACCCCCAGCTGCTAATTTGACCCAATTAATACTATTTATACCCAATCAGACAGTTTAATGAGGCTAGCTGATGATATACAATATGGACCATATGGTACAATACACATGGGTCAATAGTTCAAGCATACACTGTATACATTAGCATATTAGCATATTAAAACAACCAATACAATACATATAATTATAATATAATCAATGGGTCTCTATTATCTTGTTAGATTGTTTAATTATGTTCTTAAAATTCATAAATTATGAAAAAATATGAAGGGGGCATCCGGATTTGAACCGGGGACCTCTCGATCTGCAGTCGAATGCTCTGCCACTGAGCTATACCCCCAGCTGGTGCACAATCCACCACATATTACACTTAATCAGGTAATAATGATAAACAATGAGTGTTAGTACTCGAAATTAAACAGATTGTATCCTGACTATCTGACATGTGCGAAAGTAGCCCAATACTCCCAATATATCAATAATTTAATAGTCAATCATTAGGCAATTGATTCAATGATAATCATTGTATTAATTTTGAAAATTTCAGTAAACTACAGTGTGTTAACCTTTACAACAACTCAATCTAGTCTCACAGCTTCTCAGATCAGAATGGTGTGTCAGTGTCGGTGGTATTGGTTATGTTTTTGAAATAACATGAACCAGAACTGGAAATGAAATCATAGGATTCAACAGAAGATCTAAATCGGGGGACAATCGGGAGGCAAATCGGCTGTGTATGGGCAAGGCTTAATAGTGCAGCTTTTTCAACTTGTGCGATACTTGACTGGGTGGAGCCGTTGCACTAAGTGGTGCCCATTCTATTTTTTTATTCCTTTATTTTCCGCTGTTTTCCTTGTTTTTTGTTATATTGTGTGGGTAACCAGGGGAAGTAATGAATAGCAAATGTCACTGGTAGTGTTTTCATGGACTACTTCCCTCCTCTCCCACTCCCAATCCACTTTACACCAGTTTATGTCTTTTTATCCTATCCCACATACATATATGGGTCAGATTTTCAGAAAATGTACATAGAAGAATACTGAATACTGAAGAATTCAGAGAGTAGGTTCGCTTCCAACTAAGAATTCATTTACTTAAATGACCCAAAATTATTTAATTGTTTACACTAGAGAACCTACTCAGAATATTATAATAATTATAAGTTGTTGAATGTATTAATCTATGAATTCATGAAATAGAATGATTGGCAAAGTCAAACTTTCACTAGTTACAAATTATCTTGCCAAATTTAAGCGATAGATAATAGATCTGATATCTAATCATATTTTACATGGAGGAAGTTGCCAGAAAATGTACAATTCAACTTCACCAATCCCCTGAAATAAACCAAATTTCAGACGAAAATAAAGTTCAAAACACAGTTCAATCTAACCAAACAGATTGCTAGAATCAATGCAATGCCAAATATACTTGAATTTACCTAGTATTGACCAAATTGCAGCTTAATTTAGCAGAATGTACTAAATGTGTACAGCTGCCAATTGTACATTTTATGAACATCTGACCCAGATTATCCAGTTACACGTTTAATTTGATTTAACAACCCTCATGAACACTATCTGCTTTCCTGTCACATCACAATGTAATTCATAATTAATTGCCAGAAACTTTGAAATAGGCAGAAAGATGCTAAATCTCCCTATACCTAAATCAGAACAAATCAGGAAAAGTTATAAAACCACATTATATTATTGTCAGAACCATCGAACCAAAAAACAACCAAGAATTTCTTATTGTATTGACGTCCATATTGTATAATGTTTATTGTGAATTTAAAAACTTGTAGAAGTTGTAGAGACTCGACCTGAGTCAATGACGATTAGGCGAGATTGTTCTTCTACACATTCATAGTGTATACGAAATCCTCCCTTTAGCTGGAGTGACCCTCTTCCACAGCATTTAACCAAATGAATAAAACGTTTTTCAATTCAATTCAATATTATTATTTCAGAGAAATTAGATCAATGTAATTATTCTATATAGATGAGTGCATAGCATAGGTTCACCGCCTCTCAGATCAGATAAGAAGGGCATGTCAGTGATTGGACGCCTACTGCGCTAATTAGTTTCCTGGCTTATGACTAGGCATTCTAATGGGATTATAATAATATTTTGCGGTCTTAATGGAATTATTATGGCACTTTGCGGTTTGAGGTGAGAGGCTTTCCCTCCGTTTGAAGGGACACTCTCATATTTCAACCTAGACTGTAGGGAATACCGAAACCAATTGATCCGAAACAGGGGAAATCCCATCTTATACAACATATGTAACTATTTAACTACCGAGGAAGTGGGTGATTTGTAATAGTTAGCATAACCCACATGTCATTATATTAATAGTGGATTTGCATGTCCGCCATCCTGAAGCTTGATTCACATGGAATTATGGAACTGTATGACAGTGACATGACAACATGTGGTGTTAAGGGTGGTCTCCACTGGCTGCGGTAAGCTCTGCGGTAAGCTCTGCGGTAAGCCTTGTGATGGTGTTGTGTTGGTGAGGAGTGGCAAGGTCCTGCCTACATGGTTCACTGACCAAGTAGGCAAGGACCTCGTCATTCCTCACCACCTACAGAACCAGCACAAACCATAGCAAGATTTACCGCAAAGCTTACCGCAGCCAGTGGAAACCACCCTATAAGCATGGAATATTTATCAGTGGTCTAATGTCAATGCTTCTATGATAACACAAGCCCCCATTTCTCCCATCATGCATTTTGTTTTTATAGATCATTTCATTACAACATCATGTTGGTGTAAACATTCTTGCAATTTTCGATTAAAATGTTGTTAAATATTTGTATATAAGACCTAATTGAATCTATCCCAGCATGCACTGTAACAGGCATGCGCAGTGGCACATGCAAGTCCCCTATTCATAACCATCGTAATTGCTTGCAAACAACCACCTTATCTTCACATACGCCACTCTAAACTATAAGTACCAGTTCTATACTGTAAATATTTACAATTTGAGTGCAAAGTCACTAATAGAAACCGTTTTGTCAAAAACGATCAAATGACGAATAGCGCACCCGAGTCCAATGTCCAGTTACTATAGTCTGTCCGAAAAGTAGTTGACACATGATTCCTTAGTCCCTAGGGAGAATTTTGACATCTATTTATGACAAGGACCTGTCAACCCTTTTCCAAGCAAACCACTCATTGCGATCAACCATGGAAAAACAGGGCCAGTTTAATCAGCTCTTCCTTCCATCTAAGCAAAACAACAGCTGACTCACATAGAACAGAGACAGTGCAATACAATGAAGCTGGATATTTGGCCATGGTTGGTCGCAAACGGCCATGGTCGGTCGCAAACGGTGATTTGGGGGCAATTAGTTTGAAGTCAAAATTCTCCCACTTTTCCCTCCCCTTAAAGGAACTAAGGAATCATGTGTCAACTACTTTTCGGACAGACTATAGTAGCGAGTTCCATTGCACATGATATTGTGTTCCTCCTATCTATGTATACATTTTTTTATCTTTTTTTATTTAGTAATTTTATACAGCACATCTTCTGTAATAACGACAGTTGAGTTATCAACAAACAAGTACATTGTACAATGAAGTTCTAGTAATCAATTGAGGACATTAACATTGAGATATGGGCTCATAGATGATAATCCAATACAGAATAACCATGGTCTTCCGCCCACCGCTGTGTCTATCTAGAATTAACTCTATTTAACAAATTCCAAAGTAAGACCCAAGGTCAAGACCAGAAACATACCTAAATAGTACATGGGATATATATATTACCGACCACTCCTAATTCAATCGGGGACTTATATATGGGACAGATTTTCAGAAAATGTACAATTCAACTTCGCCAATCTTCTCAAATAACCCAAATTGCAGATGAAAATAAAGTTCAAAATACAGTCCAACCTAACCAAATAGATTGCTAGAATCAATGCAATGCCGAATATACGCGAATTTACCTAATATTAACCAAATGCAGCGTAATTTAGCAGAATTTACTAAATATGTACAGCTGATAATTGTACATTTTCTGGAAATCTGACCCATATACGGCCCTGATTCAACATCTGACATTTAGAAACAGAAGCCACGCCTTGGCACGTGAAGTCAGGTCCAGAAGGCCACATTCCTCGATTCCACATCCAGTGATAAGCTTACCCACAAGGCTAAGACTAAGGCTAAAGTGTTAATAACCCCTAAAACTTAGGGGTCCAAAACTGCCTTCTGAACCTGACTATTGTATTGCCTATTTCAATTGATGAATCATTCGACCCGAAGTAACCCTAAAAAACAGAAATAAAGGTCGCCAGCTGACTCAAAACATTGACTTATTTGTGATGTGTTTCAGGAAAATGAGTCATTAAAGTCGCAAAAAATAGATTTTGAGATATCATCATATTTGAAAAGATGAGATCAAGCCGATTCCAATGATAGTTAAGTCTAATAATCTAAAATGTATATCTAGATTTTAAGTTTGATATTTTCATTTTTGAAAAAAAAAGTTTCCAATATTTCTGGAGGGCGGGGGGGGGGGGGGGCAATAAACAGTAAAGTAACTAAATATACTCCATATGAGGACCTTTAAAACGAAAGGATATATTACATAGATTGTCCTGATATTTGGTACATCGATTGACATAGGTATAAGTGATAAACCCTCCAAAGATTAGAACATTCCAATAATATGATCTTGTGAAAAGAAAACTTTGAAAAACATAGATTGTCCTAAAATTTGATACATCGATCGATATAACTATAATGAATGGGAGGTGCCATAACACCAGTGCATTATACACGGGGTAATAGTGGCGGGGATATGGTAGATATTGGCATGTGAAGGGGTGGCAGCCCCTCAGTGTGGAGGCGGGCTGGGGCACCAAGGTGCTGGGAACCACCCAAACTGCACACATCCATGCAATATATGGGTCAAGTCACCGGAAAATGTACAATCCACTTTCACCAATCCTCTCAAATAACTCAAATTTCAGACGACAATACAGTTCAACCTAACAAAACAGATTGCTAGTATCAATGCAATGCCGAATAGATGTAAAATTTACCCAGTATTGACCAAATTGCAGCCAAATTTATTAAATGTGTACAGCTGCCAACTGTACATTTTCAGAAAAATCTGACCCATAATATGTATGTGAGTGGGTGGTGTTGGTGTGAGGTGTGTTAGGGGGAGGGGGGAGGGGGGACGGGGGACAGGGAGGGGGGCACCAGTATAGTTTCGCCGTATAAGGGTCAGATTTTCAGAAAATGTACAATTTGCCTTTACCAAGCCTCTGAAATAATCCACATTTAAGACGAAAATAAGGTTCAAAATACAGTTTGATATAGCAGAACAGATATATTAAGCCCACACAAAACCAAATATACTCAGATATATCTGGTATTCATCATTTTTCAGCAGAATTTAGCAGAATTTTATAAATGTATAGGGCTGCCAATTGTACATTTTCTGAAAATCTGACCCATAAGATGAGAACATTCATGGTGGGAGAAGGGGGTGTAACTCTTTCATAACTAAAATTCTGCCAGAAATGTGCCAGAATTGAATTTTGAATTCCATCTCATTCTTATCCTGGACTAATAAATAGTGAATACTAATGAAAATATGAAAATTAGGAGAGACTTTAGCGCATTAATGTTATTCCCCACCGTCAACATATGAAATTATTTTTAAAAAACACAAAACAACATGGCATGGGAAATATCACTATAACATGGGCAATAGCCAATCATGAGATATTGTCATGTTTCCGCCTAGTGCCAGCTGGACAAACCATTGAATGTTTCCTCAGACATTTAGCAACAACAACAGTGTGTGTATGTATGTCTATTTCTGATGTGCCACATAAAAATGAGTCTCAAGTGGCAAAATTGATATTTTTCGTAGAATGTTTTTCCACTAGAAGTCAGTCATAAAGTCATAATAGGCAGTTGAGTCATACATTTGAATTTGACCGTTAATCTTAGTAAAAAACACTAGTGAAATACGCACTATGCGTAAATCACTCTAGACACGTTGTTTTCAGAGCAATGCGTGCATAATCAATTATATTATATATTGATAGTTTGCTCCTCCTATCTATCTATGTATACCTACATAGTCCATGGGGTATATTGCCACCATTCACTCCTAATTCAATAAGGGACTTATATATTCCAGCCTGATTCAACATCTGACATTTAGAAACAGAAGCCACTGGCACCGGAACGTGTTTGGATTGGATTTCAATTGACAAATCATTTGACCCGAAGTAATCCTAAAAAACAGAAATAGCGGTCGTCGGCTGACGCAAAACATTGACTAATTTCGTTGAAAGGAAATATTGGTAACCCCTGGACCAAATTATGAATTGAGACTGAATACTGCTAATATAGTCAAATATTAATGTTCCTCGTCACGTGTTGAAAGGCTGGTCTTTAGGCAAAAACAATCAAAGGTGTGTTTCCTTTTTACCCGCCTGAAAAACATAAGCCCACCTAAAGTTTCCTTGATCTTGCCTAAATTTCTTTTCGATTTTCCCAATTTAATTAAAGCAGGGGAAACCAGTCTCCCTAACCCAAGTTGTACATTTCTCTACGAAATAGACATTTTTTTTCCGTTACTGGAAGGTGGTTTTTAAGAAAAGATACACTCCCACCCACTGCCCGAGTTGTCAGCTATAAATTGAGAACACAATTTCTTTTTTGGCCTTAGTAAGTAGTTTTTAGGGGGAGAATATTGCCCATGGGCATCTGCCTACTGCACCATTATGGCTCTGGCATTTAGGTCTCAATACACAAACTACTTGTTTCACGCGACCTTTGGACTTTGAATTATTCATCCTGTGGTCTGAATGTGTTTATGGAGAACATAAATTTGAAGATTAAATAAAGGAAGAAGTAAAAACGAGTGGGTTGGGAGAGAAGCCAATACAATGACCTCATAGGCTGGATGTTAGGAGAGTATTTATAAGAGAGATCGAGGGGTTTGGGATGCAGATGGGGCCAGAACATGAGGATTTGATGTGATGTATAAAGTTCGGCCAGAAATTATTTCATGGACTTTTTTTTTACCTGTTTCTGATTTTCTAACCCACTTCCATCCACATGTATACATGTACTCTCTCATTCTCACTCTCTCTCTCTTTCTATCTCTCTCCCCAGGCGCTCCCTCTCCCCTGTCTCTTTCTACCTCACTCCCCCACTCCCTCCTTCTCTCACTTACTCTCTATATATATGGGTCAGATTCTCAGAAAATGTACAATTCGCTATCACCAATCCTCTCAAATAACCCACATTTAAGACAGAAATGAGCTTCGAAATGCAGTCTAACATAACAGAACTGATACTTTAAATCAATGCGATACCAAAATATACTCAGATATACCCAAATGTATCATTTTTTTTTAGCAGAATTTAGGAGAAATTATTAAATATGTAGAGCTGCCAATTGTACATTTTCTGAAAATCTGACCAACATATATCCCTCCCTTTTTATCTGCCCCCTCGGTCTCTCCACCTCCTTTTCTCTGTCTCTTGTTATCCCTCCCCGTCTGTCTCTCCGCCCCCTTTCTCTGTTACTCTCCCTCCCTCTCTCTCTCTCTCCCTCTATCTTTCTATCTCTCTTTCCTTCTTTCCATCTCTACCTTTCTCCCTCTTTCCCTGCCTCTCTTTCTAGCTTTACCCACGTCTGACCTTGGCCTTTCTATCTCTCTCAAACTCTCTCTCGCTCACCTTTCTCTCCCCCAATTCCCCTCTCCCCCCATACACAAACCGATACATTCCTGAGATTCCTGCTAATTCTTTGCCATTCTTCTCTATGTTAAGTCGACAAGAAGTAATAGTATGAATATGGGTCAGATTTTCAGAAAATGTACAATTCGCCTTCACCAATCCTCTTAAATAACCCAAATTTAAGACAGAAATCATGTTCAAAATACTGTTCAACATAACCAAATAGATTATTTGAGTCAAGGTAATACAAAATACACCCATATATACCTAGTGTTGATGATTTTTCAGTCCAATTTAGCAGAATTTACAAAATTAAATATGTTGATCTGCCAATTGTATGATTTCTAAAAGTCTGACCCATATATCCAGTTTAAAATACCCTGCCCTCAGGTGTTGTGTGAGATCTACTCCTACGTACGCTAAACCCATCCTGGATTATACCGTTCCTTCCATTGTATCAGTATACATGAGATATAGCGATAATCATATATATACCAGGGATAGCCGGATTATAAGCGGATTACGGTCTGTCGGCGATGTGGAGTGTGGTATTTACAATATCCACTATATAGGGTCAGACTTTTAGAAAATGAACAATTGGCAGCTGTATACATTTAGTAAATTCAGATAAATTAGGCTGCAATTTGGTCAATACTAGGTAAATTCGAGTATATTTGGTATTGCATTGATACTAGCAATCTGTTGGGTTCGGTTAAACTGTTATTTTCGTCTGAAATTTGGGTGATTTGAGAGGATTGGTGAAATTGTACATTTTCTGAAGATCTGACCCATTAGATGTTGGGGCAAACTGTAATATAGATGCAGATAGATGTACAATCGGCAGCTCTACACGTACATTAGTAGGTTCTGTTAACTTAGGCCGACAGATTATGAATACTAGGTTTATCTGGATATATTTGGTATTGCTTTTGAAATAACATAAACCATGGTTTGAAATGAAATCTTAGGAGTCATGAGGAGACCCAAATCGTGGGGCAATAGGGAGCCAAATCGGCCATGTGTGCGTCAGCCTTTACGACCGAAACAGTCCAAGCTCACAGATTGAGCGCAGACGAAATTGTAGCCGAGCATATCAATCTAATGACTCTAACAGGCCCTGTTGAGTCAAAACACAAGGCCCGTTTTACTCACAGCAACCAGGGAAAGAGCCCCAACCTTCTAAGTCTATACTATGTTTCCATTGATAACGTTGTTACAACGGTCCACACTGTAACTTGAGACAAGTCTGCGGCGAGGCATGACGACTGAGCGTCCCCTTCCCTTGGTTCCAAGGGAAGGGACTCACTTATAAGCCAGTACTGGAAAAATGGTATTATAATCCCATAAGAACGTCTGGTCCTAGGCCAGGAAACCGATTAGCGAAGTAGGCGTCTAATCACTGACATACTCTACTTACCATTCTTATCTGGTCTGAGGGTTTTGGCCTGGACTGTTTAATAATAATAATAAAAAATAATGATAATATTTTCAAGGCCAAACAAGGTCCATGAGTGACATGTAAGGCATGTATAAGGTTACATGTCGTTACATGACATCATGTGAGAGCTAGTATTGATACAAAGCACATATTTCCTGCATGAGAGTCAACCGTGACCTTTGACCTTTGACCCCATCCTTATCTGCTGCTCGCCACAACACATCCGTATGGGGAGATATCTGAGATACCACAGTGCGGCAATGGTAAACTTGTATCCTTTCAGTTCTAGCACTACATTGTCTCATCTCACATTGTTTTAGCACTAACTCTCATTGTTTTGTTTAAATACATCTATTACGCACGTCGCATGTCATTGTGGCTTTTATTATGTTCATTATTCAAAAATTCCCTTTTTTTTACACAAACTTTATTCAGGAAATAAAACATGGCATATATGCCAATGTTAAATTTTTTATTACTGCTAGGGAAAATCCTGTCTTCCACCGCATCCTGAAATTTCTATAAATCATTTAAAATAATATTCAAGGTGTCATGTGTCAGTGTTCAAGATCCCTCTGCATTAGTGTGTAATAATTAATGAAATAATGAGATGAGGTGAAGATGATGTTTAGAGATATAAAAATAATGAGGGATTTGATAAAGGGGTATATTAAAACTGCACTCTCAGTTAGGCCTAAACGTCGGTCAAAATCTAAACATTTTCTACTTCTTGTTCCAGTCTTTTCCAACCCATCTAAAGGTCGTTTGACCAAAGTTCTGGAGTATTTTGTCCAGTTGTTTTTGCTATAGTCTGTCCGAAAAGTAGTTGACACGTGATTCCTTTGTCTCTTTAAGGGGAGGGAAAAGTGGGAGTTTTTTTACTACAAACTATTGCCCCCTGAATCGCCGTTTGCGACCAACCATGATCAAATGTACAGCTGTCCTGTATTGTGCTGCCTCTGTTCCATGTGCAGCAGCTGTTGTTTTGCTTAAAAGGAAGGAAGAGCTGGTTATACTGGCCCTGTTTCTCCATGGTTGATTGCAATGAGCGACTCGCCGGGCAAAGAGTGAACAGGTCCTTGTCATAAATAGAAATCAGAAATCTCCCACTTTTCCCTCCCCTTAAAGGCACTATAAGGAATCATGTGTCAACTACTTCGGACAGACTATACAGGGCTTCTACAACGCCCTCATGTGTACTTGGAGGACCCGCCCGAATTCCTTCCTATGATGACTTCACTTATTATCGGCGGCCCTTTTCTCTCGGCAGATTCACTTCGATTTTTTATATAAAACATATAACAGTTGCAAAATATTGATAAATCCAGTCCTATAAGTCATAATTTTATTAAATTTGGTGAGATGTGTTTAGTCGTAATAGCTGAGAATGCAGCATTAATAAAAAAATATAAAAAAATGTCCCCAAAACTAACCACCTGTTGCATAGAATACTGCTACTGAATCTAACCAGACATGGAAGCATATATATGGGTCAGATTTTCAGAAAATGTACAATTGTCAGCTCTACACAATGAGTAAATTCTGCTAAAAAAAAGATTAATACCAGGTATATCTGAGTATATTTGGTATCACATTGATTTAAAGTATCAGTTCTGTTATGCTAAACTGCATTTTGAAGCTAATTTCTGTCTTAAATGTGGGTTATTTGAGAGGATTGGTGAAGGTGAATTGTACATTTTCTGACAATCTGACCCATATAACAGCGGGAATCTCCTATAGATACAGAGCTATTGTTGGGGCAGGCATCTCAGGGTGGGAACGTGTTGAGCAATGGTGGATGTGCGGGAGAATGGACGCGCTCAGGCATGGCTTTATGGGTACGGTAGCCAAATAGTGTACAATTGGATATAAGGGCTCTGCAAAAACTACCAAAAATTACCAGAAAAGTGTGTTCAAATTACAGTTCTTTATAGAAGAACAGTATTTCAGCTAGCTGTTGCACTACATATAGGCAGATATAGGCATTCACTCCGTAGATTTTGTAAAATATATCAAAATTTAGAAAATAGCAGAAAATTGGTTTTTGTACATGTTTTGACAAACTAACCCATATATAATATAGACCAATGTGGGCGCCCTGTCACCTGTTTCACCGTTACCTTGGTAACGGTGAATCACAATACCATTACTGATTAGTTTACCCATATGTACCCATATGTATCCAATTCAGTAAAAAAAACCAACACCCTCTCACACCCTTCGGATTTGTAATATTTGTGAATAACAAATCGGCTGGATCGATTTCATCTCATTTCATTATTCTCATTCCTATTTCATAATTGATTGTTAGTAATAATATGTATAATTGTAGTACAGTAGTCCGATGATTTACTTTCCTCACTCCACACACCTCTATGTATTTTCTAAACATGTCCATATTTTCAGGGCACAACGAAAATCATCTAAGGATGAGATTGCTGTAATTTTGTTAAATTCCTGAATGAAGAAATTTGTGCCAAAAAATTGTAGTAATGTGATCAAAACCAACAAATCAGTCTGGAATAGTTTTATTAAGATGTGTTTTGATTGATCGTGGGAAAGAGGCATAACATACGTATACGCATATATACTGCAGTATATGCGTATATATACGTAGCGTGTGGTGCATTGTTACTATGACAACACAAATATACCCGGATATAATGAATGTGTGAATGGACATAATGGAGGGATGGGAGGTCAGATAGGGATGTGTAGGTGGATGGGTGGGGGTGGGGGGAGGGTGCTGGCAACATACATGCATATACATAAGGCCATCATTATATGTTCCATATAATGGGTGAGACCAGGCCAAACATCTGCTATGTTTAGGCGTTCCCCTTTATAAGAATCGTTCACATAGACACAAGTGGACATCATCATGTATATGTGATGTGTTCCAGGAAAATGAGTCACAAGTCGCAAAATTGATATTTTTTTCTACAAGATCTCTTTATTGAAATGTTCTGATTTTTAGAGTGTTTAGCACTGATAGTCGTATGAATCTATGTAACAATTTTCGCGGCATTTATTAAATGTATCCTTGCGTTTTGAAGGCCCTCGTATGGAGTATATTTCGTTACTTTACTGGTAATTACCCATATCCAAACTGTATGATCATACCCTTAATATTTGGACAAGAGATATCAAGAATTTCCCCCAACAAACGGCCTCCAATGAGTCTCATGCAGAAGAGACTATAATAATTAAATTAGGACGATAGCAAGTTTCCCCTGAGTGCCCCAGAGTTAGGTCCGAGCGTATTTTGCGTGGCCTAATTTTGCCTTTTGTGCCAAGACAGTGTTTCCCAACAAGGCCTTGTTGTATAGGGGAACATGCATCGTATATGGGTCAGATTTTCAGAAAATGTACAATTGGCAGTTCTACACATTTAGAAAATTCTGCTAAATTAGGCTCAAAACGAAGAGTACCGGGTATATCTGAGTATATTTGGTATCGCATTGATTTAAAGTAGCAGTTATGTTATGTTAAACTGCATTTTGAAGCTCATTTTCGTGTTAAATGTGGGTTATTTGAGAGGAATGGTGAAGGCGAATTGTACATTTTCTGAAAATCTGACCCATATCCGGTATGTTCTATGTTAGAGCTATTGTGCAGAAATTGGGTCAAGGCATCATAAAATGTACAGTTCGTCTTCACCAATTCTTTCAAATAACCCCAAATGTAAGACATAAATGTGATGTGTTCCAGGGAAATCAGTCACAAGTTGCAAAAGTTATATTTTTCCAAAATGATTTATTCACAAGATCTCTTAGTTGGAATGATCTAATGTTTTGGAGGGTTGGCGCTTTAAGTCGTCAAGCCACAAGCCACATCTCTCTCATGGCATATGTGATGTAGTTTCAGGAAAATGAGTCATAAGTCGCAAAAAATAGATTTTGATACCATTATGTCTGAAAAGATGAGATCAATCCGATTCCAATGATAGTAAACAGTCTAATAATCTAATAAGTATTTCTAGATTTCAAGTTTGATATTTTCGTTTTTGAAAAAAAAAGTTTCCAATATTTCTGGGGGTCAATAAACAGTAAAAAGTAACTAAATGTAATCCATATGAGGACCTTTAAAACGAAAGGATATATTACATAGATCGTCCTGAAATTTGATACATCAATTGATATAGTTATAAGTGATGAACCCCATGTCAATATATATACGTCTGGTTCAACAACTGAACTGGTCTAACTCTAAACCATTGTTCATGATAGTCACATCCAGTGTAAATGTCACAGGAGAGTCAGGAGTGTATGGTGCAGTCTTTGGCACCGGTGCATTAGGGTCAGATCTTCAGAAATTGTACAATTAGCAGCTGTACACATTTAATAACTTCTGCTAAATTAGACTGCAATGTGGTCAATTCTATGTAAATTCTAGTATATTTGGCACTGCATTGATTCTAGCAATCTGTTTGGTTAGGTTAAACTGCATTTTGGGAGTCATTTTTGGCTTAAAATTGCGTTATTTGATAGAAGCGATGAAGACGAACGGTACATTTTCTGGCGATTTCACCCATTAATTACAGTGACAAGGCGGCCACCATGGAGGAACAATAGGTGTCCAATTGGCAGTCGATACATCCTCTCATTTCCACCACGTGTTATTAATACCATCATACGCCTCTAATATATATATAGCTGCAGTCTAGGCCCAAAGTTGAGAGAGTACCTTCAAACGAAGGGAAAGCATCTCGCCTCAAACCGCCAAGTGCCATTATAAATCCATTAAGACTGTAAAATGTCATTATAATCCGATTAAAACGCCTAGTCCTAGAAAGTTAGGCATACTCAGAAATGTTCATATTCTCTCCTGGAATAATGAAATATCTTTTTTAAATTGTAGGAATAAAAAAGAATACGTGTTTTTGAAATGCGATGTTAGTATTAGGAGCTGAACCCCGGCAAATAAACCCTGAAGGTCAAGGGTCAAGGACACTTGATTAGGTGTCCATTTCACCCTCCTGTACCAATAGCGTATCAATACAGACGCAGGGGTAGATGACGTAAGAGATGATGTGTCTGGGGTAGTGATTGGTCTAGCAGTGGTCAATAAGGGCCAACTAGTCACCCCCAAGTTACCCGGATGTAGAGTGTATTGAGCTAACGAGGAGTATAGTCTGTCTAAAAAGTAGTTGAAACGTGATTCCTTAGGACCTTTAAGAGGAGGGAAAAGTGGGAGATTTTGTATTTCTATTTATGACAAGGACCTGTCCACTCATTGCAATCAACCATGGAGAAACAGGGCCAGTATCACCAGCCCTTCCTTCCTTCTTAGCAAAACAACAGCTGCTGCACATAGAACAGAGGCAGCGCAATACAATACAGCTGTACATGTGGTCATGGTTGGTCGCAAACGGCCATGGTCGGTCGCAAACGGCGATTCAGGGGGCAATAGTTTAAAGTCAAAACTCACCCACTTTTCCCTCCCCTTAAAGGAACTAAGGAATCACGTGTCAACTACTTTTTGGACAGACTATACCTCTCTAGTAGCTCTACAATAAACCCTACATACATTAGGTGACTGTAGTCAAGTTAGGGTTCCTTTATGTGATATGTTTCAAAGTGTTTTTATCACAAGATCTCTTTATTGAAATGTTCTGATTTTCAGAGGGTTTAGCAATTATCGTCATATGAATCTGTGTAAAAAATTTCAGGACATAGTATTAAATTTATCCTTGCGTTTTCAAGGCCTTCGTATGGAGTATATTTAGTTACTTTACTGGTAATTACCCATCCAGAAACATTGCAAACTTTTTTTTTTTCAAAAATAAAGATATCAACCTTGAATATAGAAATAGATGATAGGTGTCCTAGTGTTTACTATCATTAGAATCCGCTTGATCTCCACTTTTCAAATATCATGATATCTCAAAATCCATATTTCGCGACTTATGACTCATTTTCCTAAAACGAATCACATATTTGGTTGGAGGGGGAGTCGTGGACAAACAATTAGAATGGCTGTAGCTGCAACCAATTGCCCTAACAACAAACCAATAAGATAGCTAATAAGGGTAGGTATGGGTACAATCCTTCTAAAAGTGATATTCTTGTAGTGGGAGAAGGATTCTGTTACAAATGGCAGCCATTTGGGAAGGTATTGGATTTTGGGCGGCCATATTTGGTATTTTCGAGGAGCCTACGAAAAGAGTTTTAGGACGCCCAGAGGTACCGTTGTGCAGAATGTGGTGCTTTTATGGGTCAGATTTTCAGAAAATGTACAATTCACCTTCACCAATCCTCTCAAATAAATCATATTTAAGACGGAAATGAGCTTCAAAATGTTGTTTAACATAACAGAACTGACACTTTAAATCAATGCGATACCAAATATACTCAGTTATACCAAGTATTCTTTATTTTTCAGCCTAATTGAGGAGAATTTCCCAAATTTATACAGCTGCCAATTGTACATTTTCTGAAAATCTGACGCTTATCCGGCCTGTCACTATATCTTCACTGTTTCAGTCTAAGCTCCCTCACTATTTAAATTGATATAATAAAAAGAAACTGCAGCCGTGCTCGGGCTTGAACCCACAACACCCATACCACTCAGTCTAGGCCCAAAGTTGACTGAGTCCCTTCAAACTGAGGGAAACCCTCTCGCTCTGAACCGCAAAATCCCATTATAACCACAAAACACCATTATAATCACATTAGGACGCCTACTCCGGGACTAGAAAAGCCATTAGCGCAGTAGGCGTCCAATCTATGTGATCTAAGAGGCTTTGTGCCCAGACTGCACTGAGCCGACCCCGCGCTTTGGACCACTCGGCCACCCCACATCCCTTTCCCACAGCTTCATAAAACCGATCAATAATAAATCAACAAAAATAAAATGAAATAAAAGCGATAAATCCATGACTTACCTTGAGCTGAAGAGAGCCAGGAGAGAGCGATGACAATTCCTACGAGGAGCGAGGTAACTTGTCCACTCTCCATCTTTATTTCCCGTCCTTTAAGCCACTTGTTTCACTACTATACTCTCAACTTCGGCTCGTTTCACTAGTGTAAACCAGAACCTAGTCTTGTTTTCCTTACGTTTGTTATGAAATGTTGAGGCGGAGAATGTTGCGGGAAAAAATGGCAAAAATTCCAGATCTGTGTTTTGGTAATTCTCCTCTGGTACCTAGACCAATAGGTGTAGTTAAACGGTTGCTTATGAAGCACCCAGGAGTTGTGCAGTAGTAAATAATGGTAGTGGTAGGTACGTCTGACTCAGCGTTTACCACATTTTATGAATAAAAACACCTGAATAAAAGACTTGTCAGGCCTCGTATGATATATAAATGGCAGGTTATGAGCAAATCAAGATTTCACCATATATTTTCTCTCCAGATTTTGCTTGTTTTTTGTAAAGATTTCCAGCAAAAATACTGACAAAATGGTGTTCAGGCAAGTTGATGGTTCACCTTGAGTAAATACTGGAAGAAACGAAGTTTTTTTGTCCAGTTTCCAACGCTGTTAATGGTCATAAACCACTAGTTAATTACCAAATCCGTCGGTGAACGACTTTTAGCTTCCTTGGCAATGAAAGCTGTAGAATCTATAGATCGCTATTATTATTCAGTCACTTTGTGAAAATCATTCACATCTTTGGCGTCGCGTTACTTTGGTAATTTTCCTCTCACAGAACTTCTCAATTCAGGAGTTATTAAAATGCCAAGTTTTCTCAATTTTTGGCACAATATTTTTGGATAACTTCACCAAATTTTCACGACAAGAATAATAAGGCAAAACCAGTCCATCAACGATTCATTAAAGCAACAATGTTGGTAAAAACTTTATATTTTAAAATTTTACATTTGTATATTTCCTATTTCAGGGAAGGTCGATAATAGGGCGGAACCAGGGAAGAGTTTTAAGACGCTGGAATGTGACTTAGTAGCGTCTACCCATGTGTATGTTTACCTGGCTGGTATCCTCCTGGGTTTAACACCTGAGGTGACCTCCTACCACAGGTAGTGACTGCGTCCCTATAGCGGCTACCAAGAGGTACTGGTATACACTATATCCTCCTGTTGGTATGAACAAGTGTTTAACTTTCCCTAATGACTAGTACAACGGCAAGATGACTTAGATCTCTGTTGATATTTGAGAGAGAAAGGTAAACGTATCCAGTATTTTGGAATAATGGTAGATTATTCACAATCTTCTGTTTTTTTCTTAAATATTTGATTCCAAATACATGTAGTTGAGTTGTCTCCTTTTTTTGTTATGAGTTTTCCATACCAGGTCGTTCTTCAGTAGTAGCTTCTGATTGAATTTATATATCTCATGTCGATAGGGTGGCCCTTATATATCGATCTTTATATCGCTCCCAAGTAATGTACTCTAATGTCAGAAGTCACTTTACCAAAGTAAAACTTTCTAGACTTGGCAAAGGGAATTTTACTAGTAAACTTTTCCAGAAGATATCCGAGCGTCCGTTCGGTTATATACGAATATTCCAAAGCTTTTCCGGATTTTATAATGGTATCCACAGCTCTTTCCCCGCTCGGGTGACCTTTATATTGAACTTAGTCCAACTTCCACAGAACAAACTATTCCCCAAAGCGCCCACAGTTAAACAGTAACAGCAACTGAAAATTAGATATATCCAGGTATTGACAATCGATTTATACCAATTAATTAATAATCGATCGATGGTTAATCCATGTAGGGTATATATTCATATATGTATACCAGCTTGGTGTGGATCATTCCCACCTTCCTCCAGTGGTTTCCAATGGCAACAACCACCTACATACCACCATCCGTCTGAGTGGGTCTGTCAGTGACTTGGTGGTGGTGGTGGTGTGATGGGTGGGTGGGTACAGGAGGAGGACGCACCATGGAGGAAGGGGTAGTAGTAGAAGCGTAGTAGCCCGATCACTCGCCCTGGAGAATGCAGTGGCTCCGCCGGTGGCGCATTCTAGAATTAAACGTCAAGTCTGAGTTACAGAAGCTAGCAAATGTAATAATATATGGGTCAGAATTTCAGTAAATGTACAATTCAACTTCGCCAATCCTCTCAAATAACCCAAATTTCTGACGAGAATAGATTTCAAAATACAGTTTAACCTAACCAAACAGATTGCTAGAATCAATGCAATGCCGAATATACTCGAATTTACCTAGTATTGACCAAATTGCAGCCTAATTTAGCAGAATTTACTCAATGTGCAGAGCTGCCAATTGTACATTTTCTGAAAATCTGACCCATATTTGAATCGTGAGAAGTCTGGATTAATCATGGAATTAAACATCATTCTGAGTGATAGAAGCTATCAATTGTCTGGATTAAAATAGGAAACAGTTAAAAGGAAATGAGCTAAAGTGCAAATAGTGCAAGTGTACGTACTGTACAATTGATGTAATTAATTGAATTGAGGTTCAAAATTAGTGGGTGGGGTGTGAGGTTCGGGGTGGGGATAGGTTTGAAAATTAAAACACATAGACATAGGCCTACATATACTTTGGCAATATATACCTACGTAACCTTACCTAAACTTATTATAATATCAATTATCATTTATTATTAAACATTAATATCATATTTCAAAATTTCTGATTATCCAAGGCGAAGGCGACAAAGCGACACTAAGCGTCACTAAAGAGACTCTAAACCTATACATCCCTATCTGAATGGACTTCTCTCTTTCTTTCCAATATACCACAGTAATACTTAACACAACTACAGTGGAACCTCGCATTAAAACCACCTCTCTATAGAGACCACCCCACTATTAAGACCAGTTTCTCTCAGTCTCCAGTTGCTTTCCTCTTATAAAATTAGCCCCTCTAATGAGACCACCTCGCTATGGGACAACAAATCGTTCAATCCCAAGGGGGGGGGGGGGTCAATAGGGAGGTTCCACTGTATATATAATCTGAAAATGGTGATAGATATAAATATGTGATCCGTTTTAGGAAAATGTGTCATAAGTCGCAAAATATGGATTTTGAGATATCGTCATATTTGAAAAGATGAGATCAAGGGGATGCCAATGATACTAAACAGTCTAATAATCTAATAAGTATTTCTAGATTTTAAGTTTGATATTTGTATTTTTGAATAAAAAAGATAACAATATATATATATTATAAAAAAAATATTTATATAAAAAAAAAAAAAAAAAATCCCACAGAACGGGAGGAAAATCAAAAATATAATATATATATTTTTTTTGGGGGGGGGGGGGGCGGCGGGGGGGGGCAATAAACAGTAGTAAAGTAACTAAGTATACTCCATATGAGGACCTTTAAAACGAAAGGATATATTACATACATTGTCCTGAAATTTGATACATCGATCGATATGACTATAGGTAATAAACTCCCCAAATATCAGAACATTCAAATAAAGTGATCTTGTAAAATAAACACTTTAAAAAATATCATTTTGGCGACTTGTGACTTATTTTCCTGAAACACATCACATATGCTGCATCTCAGGTTACAAACCCTTACTAGTCCTAATTCATGCCCTCCCATCTAGTTCTCCCTCCTCTCCATCTTTCCAACCTTATTTCAACTAAACATAAATTTCATGTTTAAATAATTAGATAACATTCCCTGAAACATGGGCCCTGAGGTTGGTGCAGACAATCAATCCATCCCCGACCCTAGGAACCCGGGTCTCTTCATTCCCTTGGGTAGAACAGGCAGGTTTATACATAGAAGGGGTAGACCTGACTTGTATTGATACAGTCTAGGCTCACAGCCTCTCCAGGCTTGGAAAAATAGCTTAAAAAATTCAGGACAATAACTTTTTAAATTTGGTTGTCCGATATATCACAAAATATGTGGTTGCCCTCTCACACTAAAGGTAGATAAAACCTGGTTGGGGCCGCGGGACTTTTCCAACCCTGCTTTCATATCACAGTCCGGTTCAGAAGGCCGTTTTGGACCCCTAAGTTTTAGGGGTCATTAACACTTTTAGCCTTAGTCTTAGCCTTGTGGTTAAGCTTATCGCTGGATGTGGAATCGAGGAATGTGGCCGTCTGGACCTGACTGGGGTCAGATTTTCAGAAAATGTACAATTGGCAGCTGTATACATTTAGGAAATTCTCCTAAATTAGGCTGAAAAATGAAGAATACTGGGTATGTCTGAGTATATTTGGTATCACATTGATTTAAAGTATCAGTTCTGTTATGTTAAACTGCATTTTAATGCTCATTTCTGTCTTAAAAGTGGTTTATTTGAGAGGATTGTTGAAGGTGAATTGTACATTTTCTGAAAATCTGACCCTGATACAGTCTGGGCTCACAGCCTCTCAGATCAGATAAGACTGGTATGTCAGTGATTGGACACCTACTGCACTTGTAGCTTTCTATGCACTGCAGTCAGCATCCTAATACATAGTATTCACATGACGTCACCCCAGTCAGCGGCTATCCTCACTGGCAGCCATAATGTGTGGCAACATAGATAGCGGGAGACACTAGATTGACAGGTTTTCCCGTTTCGAATGTTTGCTTATGGAAATTATACTTATCATTCCATCATGACACACTAAAGAATGACCATATAACCTATCAGCATACTGTATATAACATTCTCTAAAACTTTCGGAGGTGAAAACTGCATTTTTGAGGCTTGGAGCACTCATGTCCAGCTAAAGTTGACCCACATTATGGCAAGCCGCGGCGAGCGCCGTGACGTCAGTGAATACTATGTATATGGTTCTAATGGTATGTTGTTGTTGGAGAGAGAGGTTTTCCCTCAGTTTGAAGGGAATATCCCAATTGTGAGCCTAGGCTGCAGAGGCTTTCCCTCAGTTTGACGGACTCTCTCAACTCTGAGCCCACACTGGAGAGGCTTTCCCTCAGTTTGGAGGGACTCTCTCAACTCTGAGCCCACACTGGAGAGGCTTTCCCTCAGTTTGGAGGGGATCTATCAACTTTGAGCCTAGATTGGACACCAATAGACTAACTAATTACATCTAAACACTTTGTGACGGATAGTAATGAGTGTTTTATTTAGTTATTAATCATCTTCCCACAAACATCAGACACATCAAATGGATATTTTACCAAGAATTTGTGTTCCTGGTAAATAGTCAAGCGATTTGGGCCAGTTTCACTTTCAGTTTCTTCTTGACCATCCTACTCGTATTTCATAAATATTTTGTTATTGTGGTTTATCCGGTTCTTCAGCTCCTATAGGGTCAGATCGTCAGAAAATGTACAGTTCACCTTCACCAATCCTATATATCAAATAACACAAATTTAAGACGGAAATGAGCTTCAACATGCAGTTTAACATAACAGAACTTCATGTTTCAAATTTCAAGACAGTGTATAAAATATATCCTTGCGTTTCGAAGGTCATTATATGGAGCACATTTAATTACTTTACTCGTAATGCCCTCCCAGAAATATTGGAAAATTGTTGTCAAACATAAAAATATCAAACTTAGAATATAGAAATACATATTATCTATGTGCTACTGTTTACCATCATTAGAATCGGCTTGATCTCATCTTTTCAATTATGGTGATATCTCAAAATCCAATTTTTGCGATTTGTGACTCATTTTCCTAAAACAGCTTACAAATTAGCACACCTTCCCACAAGAGGGTTGGAACCCACAACACATTAATAAGACAAAGGCGCTCATTACTAGTACTCTCATTCATTTGTATTATTCATTAATAAGCAGAGAACCCGGGAGATATATTAATAGATATAAATAATGAATATAAAATATAAATATAAATCAAGTGTTAGTGCCGGGTCCACTCGGTACCTTCCTATCCTCTCTGAAGCATTATTATGGAGATGCTTAGGAAACAGATTAATTATTCGTGGAATCATTTATTGTTAATGGCTGGGAAACCCCAGCTGGAAGTACCCAACATCTATTATTAAAAAAATGTTTTACCCATTTCTAACCAGTGAATTTGTTGAATGTTTATGGCGAAAATAAAAACAACTATATTATATTTATGCTCTGATAGTAGGAACATTAGCTGCACACTACCCGTACAGTCTAGGCCCAAAGTTTAGAGAGTCCCTTCAAACGAAGGGAAAGCCTCTCGCCTCAAAACGAAAAGTGCCATTATAATTCCAATAAGACTGCAAAGTGTCACTATATTCTCATTAGAACGCCTAGTTCTAGGCCAGGAAACCAATTAGCGAAGTAAGCGTCTAATCACTGCCATACCGTTCTTGTTTGTTCTGAGGGTTTGGACCTAGAGTGTGAATGGGGAGATGGGGAGGGGGTACTTTTAATCATATTTTGAGGGGGAAATATGAATGGTGCAGATACCATACAGCTATAGCATATAGCTCTATAGGATTAAATCGGATAAAGTTCTTGAGGACACATGTTCTGAAATCGGTATTTTTGAAAACTTCCAAATACTGTAAACTGTCCTTCTATTTTCGCCACCCTTCACACAAATTTTCAAAAATCTGATCAACCGGCAAATTTTCGTCAACATTTTCAATAACAAAATTGTCAAAATTTGTTGATTTTATCAGAATATTTGACTTTAATTCATTTAAATAGGCCTAAATAGTCCTAAATAGTGAAAACGTCCAGTAGTTTATTTGGTCATGATCCAACTTGCAGCACAATCCAGTAACAAGGAGAAATCATGCAAAGCACAGCTTCCCACATCGTGTGAATTGCATGAAATAATATATGAACTCTGTCAGTAGTATTGAATGTAAGCTAGTACCCCCATCAGCCTTTACTCATTTGTACTTACTCATCTCATCCAAAGTTGACGCACTTTGTTAGAAGCACAGTTATCCCATCCAAAATTATCTTACCTTAAATAAAATCAATGGAAAACCCACAGGTGAAACTTTCTAGTCTAAAAATAAAGCTCGATGACTACACATACTATAGATTGTAGAGAGAAGTAATCGGTTGACTACCCTTCCTTTCTCCCTGGATAAACCTGAGGTTAGTCACTGAGTGTTACCCCTCTCTGCCCGCTATAGTCCGTCTAGAAAGTAGTTGACACGTGATTCCTTAGTCCCTTTAAGGGGAGGGAAAAGTGGGAGATTTTGTATTTCTATGTATGACAAGGACTTGTCAACCCTTTGCCCAGCGAGTCGCCTATTGCAATCAACCATGGGGAAACAGGGCCAGTATAACCAGCTCTGCCTTCCACCTAAGCAAAACAACAGCTGCTCCACATAGAACAGAGACAGGGCAATTCAATGCAGCTGGATATTTGGCCATGGTCGGTCGCAAACGGTCATGGTCAGTCGCAAACGGCGATTCAAGGAGCAAAGGTTTGAAGTCAAAACTCCCCCACTTTTCCCTCCCCTTAAAGGAACTAAGGAATCACGTGTCAACTACTTTCTAGACAGACTATACCCACTCTGTAGTTAGGTCTATGAGACTTGTTATTGCCAGTCGTATTGTGAGTCAGACAGCTGACTAACCTATAGTATACGGTACTCACTCCTCACACTCTATACTCACCTATATATATAGTATAGGCATATATTAACAATAATGTTAATTATCAAAGTACGGATGAAGCTCCCCTAATCCCCTGTCCTAATATTGACCATCATTACAATCGCCTCCATCTCATCTTTTCAAATAATTATGATGATATCTCAAAATACAATTTTTGCGACTTGTGACTCATTCTCCTGGAACACATCCCATTTGTGAGAAGCACTATGCGATACGGAAGGCAAGCCTATTATATGGGTGAGATTTTCAGAAAATGTACAATTGGCATCTGTACAATTTAAGAAATTCTCCTTAATTAGGCTGTAAAATGAAGAATACCGGGTATATCTGAGTATATTTGGTATCGCATTGATTTAAAGTATCAGTTCTGTTATGTTAAACTGCATTTTGAAGCTTATTTTGGTCTTAAATGGGATTTATTTGAGAGGATTGGTGAAGACGAATTGTACATTTTCTGACAATCTGACCCATATACTCACTCCTCACTCATCACACATTATACTCACCTCTATAGTATAGGTTGTTGTTGTTGTTGTTGAAACTTTTATTATGCCTACTGGCAATGTCGATGGGTCTAAACTCCCTGTCATAGGGAGGGTTTCAAGCCCTATCGGACACTACAGGTTTAAATTTATGTAAGGGTAACAATACACCTTTGCGTCGACGACACGCAGGTGGCCCTTACTTATGTTTGGTATACGTGTGTTATCAGTCGCAAGTCACAAAATTGCTATTTTTCAAAATGTTTTATTCACAACATGTAGTTGTAGGAATGTTTTCATTTTTTGGTTGCTTAATCCGAAATAGGTATTGCATATCCCAATGTGTACAATCATTGGAATCGCCTTGATCTTATCATCATATTTATGATATCTCAAATTCCATTTTATGTGACTTGTGACACATTTTCTGGGAACACATCATGTGTGAGAACCATTATAAGATACTGAAGGCAGGCCTATGTTTCCTATATGATAGATATACAATTTAGACCAGTATGGGAAAGTGTGGGAGAGTCGGGTACGATAAAGTGATCAGTCATACAAGTACCAACTGTCTAACGCCCATCAATCTCTCCCCCATCAATCTCTCCTCCTCCTCCTCCTCCACACCCCTTCCTCCTGCTACTGGTATCAAGGACGCTGGGGTAGATTTAGGCCAGGGGTATAATGGACACCCCTCCCTATTTTGTTGCCAAAAATAACACCTCCAGTTTGAAGGCATCGTATTGTTTAAGAGATAAAAAGAAAAAAGAAACAGATTTGGGGTTTAGATAAATGTTGACTCAACATGTGAGGTGCATGGCACCTGTTTGTCATTGCTTGAAACTTGATACAAGATTATCGTTATTATTTATAATTATTATTATTTTTATTATTCGTTATTGGTAGGTATGCTTTTATTATATAGTATATCTAGTGTGTGTCTCGGATTTATAATGGCTGAGAAGTAGGTGGGTCAGATTGTCAGAAAATGTACAATTCACCTTTACCAATCCTCTCAAATGACCCAAATTTAAGAGAAAAGTGACATTCAATATATAGTTTAACACAATAACAGAGACATTTGTTAACCCAGGTAGCAGGGATAATAAATGTTTGCTTGGGTTTTGTGGGTTATTTTTTTTTTCATTTAGAAAACCAGGTTTCAGGAACTAAAAAACAGTCCATTTCGTTTGGTTAGGTTGAACTGTATTTTGAACTTTATTTTCGTCGTTATTTGAGAAGATTTGCAAGGTTAAATTGTACATTTTCTGAAAATCTGACTCTTCTATAAATCACCTGTAATTACCAACGACCAACGGTGGCCTCCCATTATATTATAAGACCTTCACAAATCTAGCTAGATGGAATTATATATGGCAAGGTAATTACTTTACCTCACCGTATGAAGCACGTCCATGGTGGACATTTTTACGTCTTTACATATGAATTTTGTCTGTTTTAAATGTCTGGCCTGTAAGCGAATAAAAAAAAAAAAAAAAAAAAAAATAATGCTCATGTTAAAGAGCAAAAGATTATCATCCTGAGTAACTAGCTACTGTAAGTTATGCAACCATGTTTAATAACTGTATTTCATAACTCAGTCTAAGCCCAAATTTGAGAGAGTCCCTTCAAACAAGGAGAAAGCCTCTCGCCTCAAACCGCAAAGTGCCATTATAATTCCATTAAGACCACAAAATCTCATTATATTCCCATTAAAACGCCGAGTCTTAGGCCAGGAAACCGATTAGCGAAGTATAGGCTGACATACCAGTCTTATCTGATCTGAGGGTTTGGACCTAGAGTGAACTGGAGACATAGCAGAGACCCGACTTCAGTCAATGATTGAAGCGGGATTGTCCTCTACTCAAACATATTGTAAGTGGGTCAGATTGTCAGAAAATGTACAATTCGTCTTCACCAATTGTCTCAAATAACCCACATTTAAGACAAAAATGAGCTTCAAAATGCAATTTAACAAAACGGAACTGATACTTTGAATCAATGCGATACCAAATATACTCAGATATACCCAGTATTCTTCATTTTCCGGCCTAATTTAGGAGAATTTCCCAAAAGTGTAGAGCTGCCAATTGTACATTTTCTGAAAACCTCCCATTATTAGCTGGAGAGTCCTTTCAACTGCAGTCGAGTACTGAAATAACAGTTTTTCAATTCAATTCAATTCAAATATTTATGCACTAATGGATGTCTACCCCAGCTGGGTCAGGTTGTCAGAAAATGTACAATTGGCAGCTGTACACATTTAGTAAATTCTGCTAAATTAGGCTGACATTTGGTCAATACTAGGTAAATTCGAGTATATTCAACATTGCATTGATTCTAGCATTCTGTTTGGTTAGGTTGAACTGTATTTGAACTTTATTTTCGTCTGAAATTTGGGTTATTTGAGAGGATTGGTGAAAGTGAATTGTACATTTTCTGTTGGCTTGGAGTCTCACCTCACCAAGACTCCCCCCCCCCCCCCTCCATATATTCTTCTCCTCTATTGAAGGCACAAATAGATCTGCCATGAATACATTACACACTAGGGTCCATACCTAGAGGATTAGTGGGTTCGATACGACCTTATGAATGCGCCCTCCAACCCCACCCACATGGTCCGCTACACCCTATACCTTATTCATCCTTATTCATCCTTATTCATCACAGAATCAAATAGTATTATACGTTATATATACAATAAGGAACCCAGATCTACGAAGGGCTGGATCCATAGATAGAGGTTCATTGTCAAAGAGCTACAAGGGTCAGATTTTCAGAAAATGTACAATTGGCAGCTGTATACATCTAGTCAATTCTGCTAAATAAGACTCAAATCTTGTCAATACTAGATAGATTCAAGGATATTCGGCATTGCATTGATTCTATAGCAATCTATTTGATTAGGTTGAACTGTATTTTAAACTTTATTTTCGTCTAAAATTCGGGCTATTTGAGGAGATTGGCGAAGTTGAATTGTACAATTTCTTAAAATCTGACCCATATATTGTAGAATTGAGAGTTCTTTGAGAGTTGGAGCTAGCTGATCGTCCTACAGACTAGTTGTTATTTCATATATAAGTACAAGACATTCTCACAAATCAATATGTTTTTCGAGTTACAGTAACGGAGGTGACCCTAACGACCCCCACTGACATAAGTTAAATCAATTAAGTCTAGACTTACATAAGTTATACTTAGTCCACACAAAAGCATCACCCATATGCATTGAGGTTATGTTAAATTGAACTAATTGAGGTTACGGTACGTTACGCCCATACTGCCCATACACTCTAGGTCCAACCCCGCAGATCAGATAAAAATTGGATGTCAACCTATTCTATAATCGGTTTCCTCGCCTAGGACCAGGCGTTTTAATGGGAATATAATGATATTTTGCGGTCCCAATGGAATTATTATGGCACTTTGCAGTTTGAGGCGAGAGGCTTTTCCTTCATTTGAAGGGACTCTCTCAACTTTGAGCCTGGACTGCATAGATCACTGTAGCAGAGCCTGGCAGAGGTAATAGTTTAATAAATAGAGAGGGGAGGGGGAGGGGGAGGCGGAGACAGAGCGGAGACATAGACAGAGAGAGGAAGACAGAGAGGACAGGAGAGGTAGAGAGGACAGAGAGGACAGAGTCAGAGAGAGCGGGGTGGACAGAAAAGGGAGTGGAGAGGAGAGGGTTAGAGAGGGAGAGGGGGTGTCCATAAATTACGTAACGCTTTTTTGCCTAAAAAATTAAATTCCCCCCATCCCCCGCCCCACTGGAGTTTGTAACCAATGTTATACCTATGGGACCGTAACGCATGGTTGGACACCCACCCCCACCCCAACCCCCTCGAGCGTTACGTAATTTATGGACGGCCCCAGAGAGGGGGAGAGAGGGGAGGAGGGATAGAGACAGGGAGAGAGAGAGCTATAGGGGGAGAGAGAGGAAGAGGGAGAGAGGGGAAGAGAGAAAGAGAGGGGGAGGGAGAGAGAGGAGGGAGAGAGAGAGACAGGGAGAGAGGGGGAGAGACAGAGAGGGGGAGGGAGAGAGAGGGGGAGAGAGGGGAGGAGGGATAGAGACAGGGAGAGAGAGAGCTATAGGGGGAGAGAGAGGAAGAGGGAGAGAGGGGAAGAGAGAAAGAGAGGGGGAGGGAGAGAGAGGAGGGAGAGAGAGAGACAGGGAGAGAGGGGGAGAGACAGAGAGAGGGGGAGGGAGAGAGAGGAGGGAGAGAGACAGAGAGAGGGGGAGGGAGACAGAGACAGAGAGAGGGAGGGAGAGACAGAGAGACAGGAGAGAGAGAGCTGGAGTGAAAACAGTGGTAACAATATCATATGGGTTTACAGTGTACAATTGATAACGATAAGAATTAATGGATATCGAACACAATACAATGATATTGCTAACGATCCCTTTAAGTCTTTATACTATAAGTACACATACACTCAGGGGTTATCTCGATATAGCTCCGCTTTCAAAACAAACTATCAAAGTCTCTAGCTAAGTCTGTCTTCCTCTACTAAGTCACCCCCTTCACCTCGCCTCTCTCCACCATCACATGTTTAGAAACAAACTCACAGGAGAACAGATCATACGCCACAGCCTCTGTGCCCCAAACTCTTCTCAATAAAAGAAGAATACAACTTACTTGTTAAACACAGATCAGCCTAACGTATCCAATGTTAATCATCGCAATGTGAGCGAATCGCTGTATAAAGATGCGATATTGAGGGTTTAAATGGTGGGCGATGTTACGACTGGTGGTTGTCGTTTGGGAGTGTGTGTGTTGACATGTGAGGTCCTGACCGAGTGAGGAGTAAGTGGAGGAGGACTGGGTCCTACTTAGCATAGACTTGTGCACAGTCCCGGGAGCCGCAATAAGTGGGGTGCTATAAAAATATTCATATAGTACGCGTCCTATATGAACTACTTCGTCACCAAGTCGGCCACTTTTATGCACTTTTATGCTCCAAGTTGTATGCCCATATAATAAATATAGAATGGAACTCGCCTGCAATAATCAACAGATTTATTGGACTTGATTTGTCCACATAATTAAGCTCGTTCCATTCTCTCTATATATTGAACATTTATTTTCCATTTTGTATACATCCGTCCGTCCATCCTCTATAGAATTGTTTTATTTATACAGTAAGGAATTATTCTTTTTCATCTTTCATCATTGTCTATCTTTTTTCATATTATTCATATATGCGGTCAATTTATATACCAGAACATATGTAATTCAATGTGAAACCTTAGCCACTAGGTCGCCCTAAATTGTTCTTAAACATGTATGTCATCTCAAATTATATGTTTAATTTTGTCTATATAGATCATGGCAGATTGCCTTTAAAATCGCTTGAATTAACTTGTGGGCGAAGTGTTCGTCTGCAATTTTTCTGTTAAATGTGAAAATAAAATTCTTTAAAAAAAATAAGGTCTACATGGAGAATGGAACTCTTGTCTCTGTGGGGACAGTTCTTCCAACACGACCCTCCACTTAACACTAATAATAGTATAAATGTTCGGCAGACAAGACACAAAATGGGCTCCTTCTGTTCTCATCCGCCTCCCCCCCCCCCCCCCACCCCCACCCAAAAAGAAATATAATAATATTTAGTTCTGGTCCATAGAAGGCTAGTTGAAACACCAGGTGAATGTGTGCTGGGAGAGTGCGACATGGCTTTTTTTTATATATATAAAGGAACACTCTTCAGAGAATGGGGGGGGGGGGGGGGGGGTCGTAATATTTGTTATAAGCAATACCAGTTGCAAACAAGAGAACCACATTTCTTAAGAGGGAAGCTCGTGGTCACAAGTACTTTCTTGTTAAAAAAAAAAAAAAAAGGGGGAAAAAAAAAGTTCAGTGAAAAAAATTAGATTACTATACTACTAGTTTACTCGAAACACAAGTCAAGTTTTTAAAAAATGGCACTCATCGGAATAGCTAATACCAGTCAGAGATGACCTAATAATTGTAATATAATTTACCATCAGCAATAAAGAATTTTTTAATTGAATTGAATTGATTTGAAATTGTGCATGTTTAAATAATAAGAAATGTTCTGTTTCCCAAGGATGGGCGCACGTCTACTGTAAGAATGGTTTTGGTATGTGAACCAGTGGGGGAACCAGTAGTTGACCCAGTGAACGCTATGTGGCGTTCCTGTATACAAGCAGAACGCTGAGAGTGACGTATGTCAGTGAAGTGGTGCCAATATCTCAGTTATTGGGTTAATAGTAAACTATATCTAGTACTTCTCTAAACAATATATGGGTCAGATTTTCAGAAAAAGTACAATTCGCCTTCACCAATCCTCCCAAATAACCCACTTTTAAGACAGAAATGGGCTTCAAAATGCAGTTTAACATAACAGAACTGATACTTTAAATCAATGCGATACCAAATATACTCAGACATACCCGGTATTCTTCATTTTTCAGCCTAATTTAGGAAAATTTCCTAAATGTATAGAGCTGCCGATTGTACATTTTCTGAAAATCTGACCCATATCTAGTATTCCTCTAAACTATATCTAGTATTTCTGTACACGATATCTAGTATCTATTCCTCCATTCTGATAAACGTAGTATGATAGTTAAGTGCGTACCTTGATAAGATAAGATAAGTTAAGAGGTTTTTTAAATTTGTCTTTAAAGATGTTAACGATACAAAAATATATAGTCAAAAAAGCCATTGCTTGTCAACAATCATTAACCTTTTTGAAGTCCAAACCCCCAGATGAGATAAGAATGGTATGTCAGTGATTGGACGCCTACTTCGCTAATTTGGCCTATGACTCGGCGTTTTAGTGGGAATATAATGGCATTTTCCGGTCTTAATGGAATTATAATGATACTATGCGGTTTGAGGCGAGAGGCTTTCTCTTCGTAGATCAGATAAGAATGTTATGTCAGTGATTAGACGCCTACTTCGCTAATCGGTTTCATAGCCTAGGACTAGGCATTCTAATGCGGTTGTAATGACATGTCGCGGTCTTAATAGAATTATGATGGGACATTGCGATCTAAGGCAAGAGGCTTTCCCTCTGTTGGAAGGGACTCTCTCAAATTTGGGCCTAGACTGAATATTTGAAGAGTGAAGGAGAGAAAAGAAAGTGACCTTACTGTAGAAGTCCTTAAATTGATGAACAATTAATGTCATGAAATAGATTTTGTTCAGTTCCTGGGTAATGGTTCCCTAAGGCAAAACAAAATTAGGTGTATTTCCGATTTACCATACCTGATTACGTTATTACCATACTTTCCTTTTTTTGGATCTTTTGACAAAAAAAGCTAATGAAAGCAGGAAAACGGGTTTTCCTGAGCTGGAACTGTCAAAAAGCACATTTCCCTTGTTTAAAACAGCTATTGTTATCAAGTAGACATTTTTTTCAGTGCCTGGGAGGTAGTTTCCTAATAATAAAAAAAATGTATAGATTGGCTGATTGTACATTTTCTGACGATGTGACCCATCGGTTGGTGGTAGGCCCTCCCATTCCAGTGGATTATTAATCTGTCGTGCAGGAATCATATCCGATGTTGAAATGTTTCCTTATTTTATTCTATTTATTTCAACACAATGGTAGGAAGTAGGCTGTATCCTACCAACATTACTCGTCATACTTGCCATATATCAGAAAGTATTGTATAAATACATAACTTGAACATATCCATGGTGGACAAAGTGTATTTTGTGATCTGTTTCAGGAAAATGAGTCACAAGTCGCAGAATTGATATTTTTCAAAGTCACTTTTTCGTAAGATTCCTTCATTGAAATGTTCTGATTTCTCAAGGGTCTAGCACACGTAGACTTATGAATCTCTATATATACATGTACCAAATTTCAGGACATTTTATTAAATATATCCTTGCGTTTTGAAAGCCTTCGTATGGATTATGTCTAGTTCCTTTACTGGTAATACCCACCCAGAAACATTATTTTTCAAAAATAGAAATATCAAACTTAAAATATTAAAATACATATCAAGTGTCCCAGTGTATATAATTATCATTGGAACCGGCTTAGTTTAGTTTTTCCAAATATGATGATATCTCAAAATCCATTTTTTGCGACTTATGACTCATTTTCCATGGTGGACAAAGTGTATTTACATTGGAACTTTCAAAATGCCTTGGCCGTAAAGGAAATAACAAAAACCACTCCCAAAAACCAAGTAGTTTTAAACGATAAGTTTGATACACCAATTTACACCATACTCTAAGTGCTCAATACTGTATTGCACTGCCTGATGTTAGACATTTTACTCCCTATATCGTGGCAAACCGCTATTCTTTTATAAGGATAATGGCAGGAAGAGCGGAATTATCTCTGCACTAATCCTGTCGACCCTTTTATCAAGCCTCTTATAAATGTTACACTTTGATAAATAAACGATTTCTCGGTATCTCAATTACAGTTTTGTGGTGTGCTTAGTTAACACCAGTGATAATTGGCGCCCCACCACTACCCAGAAGCCGTCCAAGAAGCTTCCGGTTTCAGTGCTAAAACAACACATTTGTTAGACAATAGACTCCTGTCTCGTAATTTTTTTTATAAATTAGGAAAATTTTAAAGCCTGCTCTTTGCTGATATCGTTGTGATTCTTTTGGTGTATAACATTAGTGTATACCTCGAATACATACTTTTCTGTAAGCATTAGAGTACGCAGAACCATAGTGCGGCACCACCTCCCTAGCATTTGACCATAGCTGGACGTAGCAGAGGAAGAATACACTGCGTCCAGACTAGTTCCATATTTAAACATTAGGCGGCGGCTCGGCCGAATAGTGGTATTCGAGATACGGAGACAAAGTACTGTCAACATATTTATTTTTGCGCAGCTAAATTTTCGCGCCCAAACACTTTGACACCTTTTCGTGCGGATTTAAATTCGCGCAGCAAGGAAGTCTCACACCTTGTTTATGCAATAATTAGCCTTTCACGCAGGATTTATTTTCACGCACAAAGGTGGGTGCACTAACATAGCAAAAGTAAATACTGCGCGAACAACGATACTCGTAGTTGATTCAGTTATTAACGACGTAGCATAGCTGCTGCCACCTACCGCTAAATACAGCCACCACTACTGAGCCAGCGCTCTCTGGTTCAACCACCTCTCACCAGGGGCGCTGTATACGCAGACTCTCAAATTATACAGCTATATAAACATTCATATCAAAATCGCCTTTTACAATATAAACCAACAAATAAAAGTACCTCTCCTAAAAGACCATAACAAACTTCTGATACAAACAGCTTCAATTTGATTATTTATGAAGTTTTAATCTAGACTTTTTAACACAAATTTAGTAACACCATAATGCATAAGTGAGAAGATTGTAGACTAGCTCCAACCAGCTGCACCTAGGCATACTTACCTGGCACAGGGGAGACCGTGATCGGCAAGGCGGTTCCCCCGGGACGAGACCCCTCCATTGCACTACGGTTGGGTTGACGCCTGCGATCATCCCAAATGTGGATGACTCGGGTGCGTAATTTATGTTAGTGGGGGACTGCGTTCGCGCTATCCCTCGAACAATAATCCAAAGTAAACTCTTATCCTTGGACCAAAGACCCTCCGCCTATGGAGTGCCTTTGCCTGAACTGTCCGGTCGATGCGACGCCCATGATGAGTCTCCTATACGTTAAAAGTTACATTAGACTTGGTATAAGTCGTTGAATTTCTTTTTTTTTAATTAAACGAAAGGTTGAAAAACAAATACAACTAACATATGGGTCAGATTTACAGAAAATGTACACTTGGCAGATCAACACATTTGGTAGATTCTGCTAAATTAGGCTGCGATTTGGCCAATACTAGGTAAATTCGAGTATATTGGGCATTTCACTTATTCTAACAATCTGTTTGGTTAGGTTGAACTGTATTTTGAACTTTATTTCCGTCTAAAATTTGGGTTATTTGAGAGAATTGGTGAATGTGAATTGTACATTTTCTGTCGACTTCACTCATATTAGAGTCACTACGGTCTCGACTGAGGAATTCCAAGCATTAGTAAGGCCTTGTTGTGTGCGCTCATTGAGTTAGGCACAGGGACTTGATGCTAGTCTAACACCTTATTACAACCAACGAGAATATATATTTATTCTCGTTCTTATAACCACACTACATTTGACTATAATGATTAAATAAAGGCATGTTCTCCCAATCAGAGAATAAATATAATATAATTGTTTTTATGTTCGTCATAAACATTTAACAAATTCACAGGTTAGAAATGGGTAAAACATTTTTAATAATAGCAGTTTTGATGTTTAAAGTGTATTTATCTGACTTTGATTGTGAAGTACCAAATAAACGACCAGCTTCCGGTGAGTTTGCTTTCTTGTTTTATTTTATGAATCTCAACGTTTCTCTATCGCGTGTACCTTCATCAGGGGGATCTATCTATCTATCTATCTATCTATCTATCTATCTATCTATCCATCTATCTATCTATCTATCTATCTATCTTTCTATCTATCTATCTTTCTATCTATCTATGTTTATCTGACTTATCTGATATGAAAGGAATTTCCCTTTTGTTGTTTGGGTATCTAGTAATTGATGTTAATTAATATTGGTATTCTTGTGTAAGTCAACTCCCCGGGGTCAACTCGTCAGAAATGTCATAAAATATGTTCATGCTTGCTGCCCTCTCCCTTTTAATAGTCCCCAATAATTTGACCCCCAATTATCAACCAAATGAGTTTACCTCATGAAATGGATGCTTATATAGACTGAAACACGTTTTAAGCATAAGTCATGTTCTTGGTGAAGCGAGAGGTACAATACTTCTGAAATAATTCACTATAAACTTCCATGTATAAAGGTCTATAGATTCTATAAGTATATCACTTAAAAAAATATCTATTTTGCGAATTGTGACTCATTTTCCTGAAACGCATCACAATTGGGAATCGATCTGTTCACATTTACACTGATTTGCGACAGTAATTCTCCATTATTCACCAGAGTCTGAGGAAGAAAGATTAGTTAAAACGTATCCATGCTGGTAGCAACGACTAATTAGTCAACATAAACCTAATCACGGGGGGTTAAATTGTTATAAAAATAGTCGGATACATGAACATTAGGGAAGTCCATAAGCCTCGTGCTGCCACCTTTAGTATTATTCCAATGGCAAATACGCGATACTGCTGCCCTCTTGTGACAATTAATGAACGTAGGTTTAGGGTTATAATAAGTATTGTTATCAATCCATGTACTTCATTCCACCTTCAGGACGATATAAGAAACCGGTGCATAATGGTGATATAACAGTATTAGTAGCCTGACCACTAGGGTACTGTCTAAATACTAGGCGACAGGCTACTAATGTGATATATCTACTACCTACACTGACTTAGGACCACTAATTTAAGGTTAGGGTTAGGGTTATAATAAGTATTGTTATCAATCCATGTACTCCATTCCACCTCCAGAATGATATAAAAAACAGTGCATAATGGTGATATAGCAGTATTAGTATCTAGTCGCTTTCTTATGGATTTACTGACTAAATACTAGGCGCCTGGTTACTAATATGATATACTTCCTACACTGACCACCACTAATTCAAGGTTAGGGTTAGAGTTATAATAAGTATCAATTGTTGTCAATCCGTATGTGATCCGTTTTAGGAAAATAAGTCATAAGTAGCAAAATATGGATTTTGAGATACCATGATATTTGAAAAGAGGACATCAAGCCGATTCAAATGACACTAAACACTAGGACATCTAATAAATATTCCTATATCTTAAGTTTGATATTTTTATTTTTGAAAAAAAAATGTGCAATGTTTGTCTGTGGGTAATAACCAATAAAGTAACTAAATACACTCCATACGAAGGCCTTCAAAACGCATAGATATATTTAATTCAATGTCCTGAAATTTAGTACATGGATTTAGATGACTATAAGCGCTAAACCCTCCAACAATCAGAACATTTCAACAAAGATATCTTATGACTAAAACACTTTGAAAAATATCAATTCTGAGATTAGTGACTCATTTTCCTGGAACACATAACATATACTCCATTCCACCTCCAGGACGATATGAAAAAAAACCCAGTCTAATCTGTGGTTCCAACCACTTCCACCAGAGGGTGTTGTCGTCATTTTATGTCAGCACAATGAAAGGTAGTTGAGCCTCTTCTCCTATGGATGAATTCACTCTTTGTGGTAGTCTTAATTCTAAATAAAAATTACTGTACTTTTTCCCCTGCATATATTTTGATTAGCATGTAAAATACATATACATATATCATTATTAAATATTCCATGCTGAACATAACATGTTCTATATAGCGTTTACACTAACATACAACTCCATTAACCTCTTGCGCATGCAGGATGCAAGCAGACCTAGAAGTCCTGCATTCGCATATTAGAGAAATAGATTGCAGATGCAAGATATATTTTTATAATTAATTTTAATCATTAAATCGCCTGCAGCTAACACAGGGACCTTCAAAATGTATTTCCCCATTCTCCTCATTCACCATGAGGAGAATGGGGGATCAAAGAAAACCTAAGATGTGATGCATCAACAGCTATGCCCAGTGTTATAACTGTTTATAATATAATAAGCATCATCTCTGGAGTCCCCTTTGCCCAAGTGGTCAGCATCTAGGACTGCCAATCTGGACATTGTGAATTCAAATCTCAGTGAAATCCCAGGCAGCCTTTTTATATTTGTCTCATTTTCGAGTCATCTTATTTTTCAATTTCACTAATATCTTCACATCTGGGACTCGGATTTCTTTTAAATTCACACATGTAGTTATTGATGCAATTCCCTTTCAATTGGTGAAAGAATTAGAGAGTCAAATTGTCAAAAATCCGTTGGATGAGGTTTGGAGATACGTAGGTTCTCTGTCATAGAGGTATGGGTGGCAGTCGTAAGCTTGTGTTTATTTTTGGCAAAAATGGTTTTCACACGGGCCACAATATGTCAAGATTCAAAATTGTTTTTTTCGAGGTTGTTTTTTATTGAAGTTTTTTTTATTGACAATGCGACTCACATGTTTTGACCCAGAAATCTATTTCCTGGCTAAAAGAGTAAAAGTTATAATATATTATATTCATATTATTTATATATAGAAAAATCATGGGTGCGCCTACATCTACAGTAAATCACTCAACCTCTGTACTGTAACTGATTTGTTAAGCCGGCTAATCTGTAGATTTAGAATTTTAAATCTAAATTGAAACACCAAGTTCAAAATCTTAATCAGTACTGATTTTGTAGTTTCTGTACTCATGCATTATGATAATTCATGTAATCTTACTGTTTCCTTTTTGGAAAATAAGAAAAGGGAGGTTGCCTGGATCAGGCTAGCTGGTTGCTAGCATGTGCCTCCACCTCGAGGGGAAAACTGACACTACCTCTTCATTGTCGAGCTGGTTCTGCAGGTGGAGAGGAGTGGTGAGCTCCTCCTTACATGGTTCTGTAGATGGAGAGGAGTGAAGAGCTCCCTCCCCACAATTGATTTACTTCTGACTTCCGTATTTTTTATATTTATCATTTTGTCTTGATTTAGTATGGAGTATAGTAAAATTCTGAAAAAAGAATTTCAACAAATTTTCATTAATTTTATATCATCTTTTTTTGATATTTTTAACATATTTTGTTTGGGATTATCAGTACTGAGTAGTCTATGTGTCTTTTGATTGTGTCTCTTGATATAATTTCCTGATTTCTTTTAGAAATAAAACAAAATGAATTCAATAAAGATGATATTTATCTGTTCAGACATCCTGTAAATACAATTAATGGAATACATTTAACATAAAGACAAAGCTTACAAACCAGAACTCATGGCTGTACAAACACTTTATTTCACAATCTGAAACACACTTTGTTTTCTCTCATAACCTCTCAGCAGTTCTACACATGGGGAATCCCAGTGTCATCTCGTCCAGAATATGTGATCCGTGAAAATGAGTCATAAGTCGCAAATTATGGATTTTGAGATATTAATATATTTGAAAAGAGGAGATCAAGCTGATTCCAATGATAGTAAACACTAGGACACCTAATATGTATTTCTATATTTTAAGTTTGATATTTTAATTTTTGAAAAAGAAAAGTTTGCAATGTTTCTGGATGGGTAATTACCAGTAAAGTAACAAAGTATACTCCATACAATGCATTCAAAATTCAAGAATATATTTAGCACAATGTCCCAAAGTTTATTACATGGGTTCATATGACCATCAGTGCTAAACTCTCTAAAAATCAGAACATTTCAATGAAGAGACCTTGTAAGGAAAACACTTTGAAAAATATCAATTTTGCGACTTGTGACTCATTTTCCTAGAACACACCACATATGTTAGACTCTCATCATGGTTCTCTGGGGTGTAATCATATGTTTCCTTACATTCAAGGTTATGTTTCACCACGTTGTATAGCATGTAGAGACTGACAGACGTAGTCACCAGCTGAAACTTTCATTTTTACCTTACATATGAAATATATTAATCAATACCTATCTCAATTACGTAACTGTATCCATATCTTTTTTGTGAATTAGGTCGCATTTTCATGTATACAAAATAAATTACATTTTTCGCCACAATGTTTAGCTGAACCTCCTTCTTCTTTTTAATGCATGTTTGTACAATATCAGAGATACAGATACGTTTATGTATAGGTTAGATTTGCTGAACCTCCCGATTATTCTAATATACTGGTAATATTATATTGTATTAAGAGCATGGCACTTGGGTACTTATAGTTCATCTTAGTTCATCTTAGTCAAGTTACGTAATCTCCTACTGAGCAAAAGGCAATCTTGGGTCAGGCACCTTTTTTAATAAAATTATAGATCATGAATAAATAAATGAATTAATACAAAAATAAATAAATAACCAGAATATGTGAATTAAGGTTGGGAAAATATCTAGAATTGAATAAACAACTGTAGTTGGGAATGTGTAGCGATGAAAACATGAATAGTGAGAGTATTAATTTAAAAGGATTGGAATTTCACATTGAGTTTTATTGCATGGGGCTTTAAAAAGTTCTGAAATTCCAAACTAAACTAAAAACTAAAAATATAAAAACAATTATTGTGTTATTATTTAGTCATAGACAAAACTAATTTTATTTCACTTCGAGATACAAAACATTGGGTTTATAAACGTTCTGAAATGTCAGACACAAACTAAAGACAAACAAAATCAAAACAATCTTTGTTTTAGTTACTTGGTTTTACACAACAATATCTTTATTAACCTGACCCTAGTTATAATTTCTGCTCCAGAATCTACACCTTTATAAAACTTCATCATGATCTATAAAAATATATGCAAAGCAGTTCTGGTGGCAGTATAATTAACCGCTGATCCACATGGGTCTACCAAGATTTACAAAGGTCAAAACCAAGGTCAAACCAAGGTCAAACCCAAGGTCAAACCCGAGGTCAAAGTCAAGGTCAAACCAAGGTTAATGTCAAGGTCAAACCGAGGTCATAGCCAAGGTCAAACCAAGGTTAAAGCAAGATAAACATGTAGGTTAAATCTAAGGTGAAAACCAAAATCAGCACAAGGTCAAACCTAAGGTCAAGACTGATAATTAAGGCCCTCTTCTGAAGAACTTATCCTTAAAGAACTCATCTATTCCTTTATTGTTGTACTTTATTCTCTGTACCAAATAAAAACCACTTAGTCGCAATATGACATCTGCGACATACAAGTCATTTGACAATACAATTTCAAGAGAATCAAAGAGAAGTCTAAATGGCACCATTGGTTGAAAATCACTCAAGGTCCCTATCGCATTAAAAGCTAAAAATACATTTAATACTCTTTTATTCCTATATCAGCGACTTTGTATTATAAACGAGTTTATTCTATTTATAGCCATCCTATAAAGCATCTCATAAAATACTTTGCCTATCAACTGCCAATTGCAGCAATACCCACACAGCTGTGATCTAGACCCAAAGATGAGAGAGTCCCTTCAAATGGAGGGAAAGCCTCTCGCCTCAAACCGCAAAGTGCCATTATAATTCCATTAAGACCGCAGAATGCCATTATAATCCCATTAGAATGCCTAGTCCTAGGCTAGGCAACCGAGTAGCGAAGTAGGCGTCCAATCACTGACATACCATTGTTATCTGGTCTGAGGGTTTGGGCCTAGACTGTATAAAGGGAAAGGCTCAGTATATGTGCCGAAAGAACCCAAAGCATTCATACAAAGTAATAGGAGGTCTGGAGCGTAAGACCTGTCTCACCATGACCAATCTATATATGCCATATAAGTGTGCAAAAGATCTTTCCTAAGAACCACCATGCACAATACTGGGAACACCCCTTCCCAGGTCCATAGCATGAGAGAGTTTCATTAGTAGGTATCAGCATATCACAATAATTCTCACATATCAGTCCAGTGGAATATTTCACTTATTTCTCATATCTGTGTAAGTCTATCGCTGTTCCTGGACCGTACCATGTTCCGGAGAGGAGAGACAGGTAGGAGCTGAAATTGGCAGCTGAATTCATATCCGCTTAAAAAAGTCTCAGCTTAGAAAGAGCTGTCAATCACGTATATCGACGTATAACCACATTCGCGAGTGCGTATCTTGTCTACGAACTCCCGCGTTCGGCATACATGCGACAACAACTCCCCTAACTCACATATTAATACATATGTAAAGCTCTTATCAGTCACTTTAACTCCTCCCTCCTCTTCTCTGGCTCCGCCCCCTTCCGTTTCCGGGTCCTCTTTGCGCATGTGCAGTCTATGGAGTGACAGGCGTTGGAGTTTGAGTTCTCTGGGTGCGTGCGCAACTATAAAGTTGGCACCGCTCCAGCTGGCCCAGGATTGCTCCAGGGTGTCCTGGTTACCGATTGTTCTGAACACTGTCACAATGTAACCAACGTTTTGATTGGTTGGCTTCTTTGGGAGGAACGGAAGTGATGGATGGATGAAGCTGTACATCTCGTCATAGTAACCTGCAATAGAGGAAATAGGAGGGTGTGACTTTTAGAAAATGTACAATTGGTAGCTGTACACATTTAGTAAATTCTGCTAAATTAGGCTACAATTTGGTCAATACTAGATAAATTCGAGTATATTCGGCATTGCATTGATTCTAGCAATCTGTTTGGTTAGGTTGAACTGTATTTTGAACTTTTGAACTATTTTTGTCTGAAATTTGGGTTATGTGAGAGGATTGGCGAAAGTGAATTGTACATTTTCTGAAAACCTGACCCATGAGCGTTTGTTAGGCGTCTATTGAAAGGTTTCCTTCCATGAAGGGATTGGGCGAAGCATTGAGGTACATTTATTTCATTACATTTCAGGCTAACGTACATCTATGGGCAACAGATGAGAAATTCTCCATCCAAGGAGCATTTTTGAGTACAAAGCATATTTAAACCTGAACATTTTTTCCTTGGAGATGAGACATATTCCATTTGTGAAAATCCGCCAAATAAAATTTTTTAAACTAAATAAAAAAAATCTGCACAATCACAATAGAAGTTTACCTAAAACAGATTGACAATGCTCAGCAATGTGATCTAATGTTTCTAGGAATGTCAATATTTTGACATCCAAACAATAACATGGTCCTGGGTATGACCATAAAGTGCCTTTCTGTCTCTTTTCTCTGTCTCTCTCTGCCTTCTTCTCTATCTCTATTTCCTGGGTAAGATCATAAAACTGCCTCCCCCTCAGCTCTCCCACCCTTGATATAACCATATTAAATGTGTTGATAAGAGCGTAGAGCAACCAATCTCACTCACTCCAAACAATAACTTTGTTTTCAAAAGCCAGAAAAACCCTATGAGTTGAGACACCAGAGTCCATCATTGTGTTTACTGCTAGAACCCACATCCATTATAAGGGCTATACATCCACAGTACTCCCCCGGGCAACTCTGCCCCGAGGATGTTTCCATGTGATATGGCCACAGTCACAGAGAACATATGTGATGTGTTTCAAGAAAATGAGTCATAAGTCGCAAAAATCATAATTTTCAAAGTGTTTATTTTACAAGATTGCTTTATTGGAATGTTCTGATCTTTGGGGAGTCTATGACTCATAGTTATATCGATCTATGTATCAAATTTTAGGACAATGTAGGTAATATATCGTTTCATTTTAAAGGTCTTCATATGGAATATATTTAAATTACTTCACTGGTTATTGCCCCCCCCAGGAACATTGCAAACTTCTTTTTTCAAAATAAAAATGTCAAACTTAAAATATAGAAATAATTACTAGGTGTCCTAGTGTTTACTATCATTGGAATCGCCTTGATCTCCTCTTTTCAAATATGGTGATATCTCAAAATCCATATTTTGCGACTTATGACCCATTTTCCTAAAACGGATCACATATTACCCTGCAGAACAGCATTCCTAGAATACAACAATACAAGGGTATTGGTTTCATTATATTCTTTCTCTGTACCATTAAAGATTCCACTAAACCACTGATATTAGACGGAATAAGATTCATTTTGTTTCATATTCACCAGATTTGAGAAATAACCTTTTTGCAGGAATATATGGATATATTTATCAGACTGTCCTGAAATTTATTACATGTATTCAGGCGACAACAAGCGTTAAGCAACCCAAACATGGAAACATTCCCACAAATACATCTTGTAAATAAAACACTGAAAAATATCAATTTTACGACTTATGACTTATTTCCCTGAAGCACATCATATACATTTAAGCAGCATGTTTAAATAATAGTTCAAAGTAGTTTATTGGATGTGGCTGTCGATTAATTACCTCAGACTTTAGACTTCCATGGATCAGCCTTCAATCTACCTCACTTCCGGTCCACAAAAAGCATATGGGTCAGATTTTCAGAAAATGTACAATCGGCATCTATATGTGATGTGTTTCAGGAAAATGAGTCATAAGTCGCAAAAAATGGATTTTGAGATATCATCATATTTAAAAAGATGACATCAAGCCGATTCTAATGATAGTAAACAGTCTAATAATCTAATAAGTATTTCTAGATTTTAAGTTTGATATTTGTATTTTTGAATAAAAAAGTTAACAATAGTTCTTAGGGGCAATAAACAGTAAAGTAACTAAATATACTCCATATGAGGACCTTTAAAACGAAAGGATATATTACATAGATTGTCCTGAAATTTGATACATTGATCGATATGACCATAAGTAATAAACCTCCCAAAAATCAGAACATTCCAATGAACTGATCTTGTAAAATAAACACTTTAAAAAATATCATTTTTGCGACTTGTGACTCATTTCCCTAAAACGGATCACATATATTTTTAGTAAATTCTGCTAAATTAAGCTGCAATTTAGTCAATACTAGAGTATATTCGGCATTGCATTGATTCTAGCAATCTGTTTGAACTGTGTTTTGAACTTTATTTTTGTTTGAAATTCGCGTTATTTTTGAGAAGATTGGTGAAGGTAAATTGTACATTTTCTGAAAATCTGACTCATACTTTCTCTTCTATCCTTCACTGATGAAATGAGCGGCCTCATCCCATAGTGCCCACTCTACCTATATGAGATAATTAATTATTTATGTGTTTCCATGGTAGCCGGGGACGACTACATCATGCCCCCCAATGCTGGGTATCCATTAAGTACTTGGTTTCCTGTTTATCTTACAGATAGGGCACGTTCCGTCCAGCTCTTCATTAAGAGAGGGCAGAAAGGATATCTGGCTGAGACAAAGAGCTTCCGGTTCATGTTGCTTCTGATGATGGGAAGCCATACATCTAATCTAGTTTACATGTATTATTTATAGATTCTTATATCATTATATGTGATGTGTTCCAGGAAAATGAGCAAAATTGATATTTCTAAAAGATATTTTTTCATAAGATCTCTATATTGAAATATTCTGATCTTTAGAGGTTGAATGAATATGAATCCATGTAGCAAATTTTGGGACATTGTGCCAAATATATCCTTGCATTTTGAAGGCCTTTGTATGAGTATATTTCGTTACTTTACTGGTAATTACCCATCCAGAAACCGTGAGGAGAATGGGGGGGATTAAAGTAAAGCTAAAATGTGATGGATCAATGTAAGTGTTTATATGCATGTACCCTTCTATATTCCCCTATAGCCTAGTGGTTAAAGCTTTGGACTTTCAAGCAAGATTGTGAGTTCAAGTCCAAGAGCAGACAGCCTTTTTACATTTGTTTCATTTTCAAGTCATTTTTATTTTCACTAATATCTTCACATCTGGGCCTCGGATTTCTTTTAAACTCTCACACATATCTAAATATTATTAGAATAGTGTTTGAACCTACAAAAACCCTATCTTCTCAGGAACCGCTGGCCAGATCTCCGATATATTTCAGGTGCACATTGCCAAAAATGGTGGCAAGCCATTCCGCTATGTTTCATTAACACTTTTGGAAGACATCACGGTTATAAATGGGTTCGAAATGGGTTGAAATTGAACACCCCCATCCAGGGTCCCCATTGGTGCCTGAAAACAATCCCCTATCAGTGCCCCTACACCAGAAAGAGGCGATTTGCATATTGGTTGGATTAAGGTCATGAAGCAATGTTGTCTGTTGCTAAGCAGCACTCAGATGACCACTCATCCACGCCTGGGTGAAGCGGACTGAAACTTTGCACGTTGTTGTTCACTACAGGACGGGAGTTGATATTTTTTACCATCCCGTGCGAAGCACGGGTAATTGCTAGTAGTTATTGATGCAATTCTCTGTCGATTGGTGAAAGAATTAGACAGTCTAAGATCAAATTAAGGGAGAAAAGTCTGTTGGATGGCGTTTGGAGATAGGTTCTCTGTTATAGAGGTATGAGTGGCAGTCTTAAGCTTGGGTAAAATGGTTTTCGCACTGGCCACAATACGTCCAGAAACATTGCAAACTTTTTTTTTTCAAAAATAAAAATACAAAACTTAAAATATAGAAATACTTCTTAGGTGTCCTAGTGTTTACTATTATTGGAATCAGCTTAATCTCCTCTTTTTTCAAATATGGTTATATCTCAAAATCCATATTTTGCGACTTGTGACACATTTTCCTAAAACACATGACAAATGACCACAGTTAAGTAAATGTAAATGTGTTAATTAACTCTACCTGTGTGAAGGAAGGTTAGTAAATGTGTTAATTAACTCTACCTGTGTGAAGGAAGGTTAGTAAATGTGTTAATTAACTCTACCTGTGTGCTGTGTGAAGGAAGGTTAGTAAATGTGTTAATTAAATCTACCTGTGTGCTGTGTGAAGGAAGGTTAGTAAATGTGTTAATTAACTGTACCTGTGTGCTGTGTGAAGGAAGGTTAGTAAATGTGTTAATTAACTCTACCTGTGTGAAGGAAGGTTAGTAAATGTGTTAATTAACTCTACCTGTGTGAAGGAAGGTTAGTAAATGTGTTAATTAACTCTACCTGTGTGCTGTGTGAAGGAAGGTTAGTAAATGTGTTAATTAAATCTACCTGTGTGCTGTGTGAAGGAAGGTTAGTAAATGTGTTAATTAACTCTACCTGTGTGCTGTGTGAAGGAAGGTTAGTAAATGTGTTAATTAAATCTACCTGTGTGCTGTGTGAAGGAAGGTTAGTAAATGTGTTAATTAACTGTACCTGTGTGCTGTGTGAAGGAAGGTTAGTAAATGTGTTAATTAACTCTACCTGTGTGAAGGAAGGTTAGTAAATGTGTTAATTAACTCTACCTGTGTGAAGGAAGGTTAGTAAATGTGTTAATTAACTCTACCTGTGTGAAGGAAGGTTAGTAAATGTGTTAATTAACTCTACCTGTGTGAAGGAAGGTTAGTAAATGTGTTAATTAACTCTACCTGTGTGCTGTGTGAAGGATGAGAAGCTCAGACCGTGGCGCACCCTATCCTCCCAGCGGGAATCACTGATAAACTCCCCCTCGCGGGAAGTGCTGTAAACTGAGTAAAAGATGAATGGAAATCTCCCTGCAAACATACAATCAGGGAAGCATATTAGTTGAAAGTGTTTTTATTTTTTTTAGAACATTTTTATTGAGTCCAGTTTCATTGTACAATGATAATCTCATGGAACCCAGTCAAAGTCACTTGGCAGCTTAAACAGGTATGTGTGTGTGTATATGGGACAGATTCTCAGAAAATGTACAATTCAACTTCGCTAATCTTCTCAAATAACCCAAATTCCAGACGAAAATAAAGTTAAAAAAACCAGTTCAACCTAACCAAACAGATTGCTAGAATCAATGCAATGCCGGATATACTCAAATGTACCTAGTATTGATCAAATTGCAGCCTAATCTAGCAGAATTTACTAAATATGTACCGCTGCCGATTGTACATATTCTGAAAATCTGACCCCTATGTGTGTGTGTGTGGGGGGGATCGGGTGTGTGGTGTGTGGTGTGTGGTGTGTGTGGTGTGTGTGTGGTGTGTGGCGGGGGCGGGGGGGGGGCATGTACGTAAATAATTTGAAGGTATTGTTATCTGTTCTCACTCCACGGCAGAGAGATAAGAAGCAGTAATTAAAGCACGCGTTCAATACTAGAGAACAGGCAGGGATAATTACATAGAGTTGTATTGGACCATTCTCTACCACTACACGGCTGGTATAGGCACATAGAGAGCTAAATTAGAGGAGAGGACATGAAAGATGTAAGTTAGAGGCATTTGGATTAAAGAGAGGTATTAATTGGAGAATGCTGTATAAGGGTCAGATTATAAGAAAATGTACAATTTGTCTTCAGCAACCCTCTCAAATAACCCCAAATTAAGACAATAATGAAGTTTAAAACTCAGTTTTGAGATACCATTATATTTGCAAAGATGAGATCAAGCTGATTTCAATGATAGTGATAGTAGTCAAATAATCTAATAAGTATTTCTAGATTTTAAGTTTGATATTTTCATTTTTGAAAAAAAAAGAGGTTTCCAATATTTCGGGGGGCAATAAACAGTAAAGTAACTAAATGTAGTCCATATGAGGACCTTTAAAAAGAAAGGATATATTACATACATTGTCCTGAAATTTGATACAGCGATTGATATAACTATGAGTGATAAACTCTCCAAAAACTAGAACATTCCAATAAAGTAATCTTGTGAAATAAACAATTTAAAAAATATCAACATATTACAGCTTGTAATTTGTCCAAACACGGTAGTGTTGAGTGGCTTACTTGGTCTTTCTTTTCTGTAATTTAAATGGCATAGACCACTGATCAATAATTATTTTTATCACATATTGTCTTTCACTTGAGAATATGTTTTTGCTTTGTAGATATTCTAACTACTTCTGGTATAATTCATAATTTTGTAATTTCCTATTATGTAATGTGTATTATTATATTATGTAATATCTGAACAACATGAACTTGAGAAAGTAATTAGGATCGTTATTTGGATTTCTTGGCGACGCACAAAAGAAAACTACATTTGTTAGTCATGCGTATTTTCTAACTCTTAAAGATCAGAGATGTTAAATTTAAGGCCAATAAAAATATTTAAAAAAAAAATAATGTTTCATGCTGAATACAAATCTTAAAGTGACACATGCCACTAAGCTCCCGATTTGGGGAAAGTTTGCCTGAATTTCAACTATGTTCTAGATTAGTATATTTGTAATGTATACCCGGGAGCATTAATGTAGAAATTACATATATTGTGTGTATTTAAGAGTTTAAAACTCCAATTTCATAGGGTGCTGGAGTCACCCTACACAACTGCCAGTGATACACAACTGCCAGTGATACCAGCTGGATGGGACAGGGTAGATATGTCACTATGTAACTCCTGCCTCGCTCCTACTTCACCATGCACTGAGGGCAGCACTTTATGGTCAAGTTACTTCTCTCTCAGATTTGAATTCCTCAATGGAATCTCTGCCACATTCTTCGTTAACAAATATCAATTAATCTAAGGAATATATAGAGTTGGTATTCCACACAAATGTTCTTACAAACATATTTCTAAATGATATATAGTCAAACAGTGTCCATAGCCACTTTAAATACAATACAACAATGCATTGTGTGTAAAGGCTCTTCCTTTCATGTAGAAATAAATGGTTTTCCTTACTTTCCAAGATATAACTCATTTTAGCAAAATGAGAGTTCAAGATAGTTCCAAATTGTTGAGTTCAACAGCAATAATTATAAGCCTCACAAAATACCGTAGTTGTCATTATTTGTCTTTATTTACTATCAATGTTCATTTCATTTCCAAAAGATAATTAAATTTACTTAAGCTAATAAACGTCTAATTAAACATAATCTGAACCAAGAGAGAAGTCCTAGAAAATGTATTTATGTAGACTCCTAATTTAATTATGATTTAAAAGTGATCATTTTGGCCAAATCTAATTATACTGGAGATAAAAGTTTGATTAAATGAATTTAATGATAGATTTCTGGCAATCGGCATGCAACCAAGCAATATGCCCAGCCTACCATGAAGGTAACTAATCACCACTAAACTATAGGCGGTTGTGATGAAACAGCCGGATTAAACCACATTAAACCAGTTAAGTCCCGGTATTTGCAGACTGTAGGTTAGATTGTAAAGCATATATGGGTGAGATTTTCAGAAAATGTACAATTGGCAGCTATACACATTTAGTAAATTCTGCTAAATTAGGCTGCAATTCGCTCAATACTGGGTAAATTCCAGTATACCCGGCATTGCATTGATTCTAGCAATCTGTTTGGTTAGGTTGAACTGTATTTTGAACTTTGTTTTCGTCTGAAATTTGGGATATTTGAGAAGATTGGCGAAGTTGAATTGTACATTTCCTGAGAATCTGACCCATATATTAATGTACTGTCTTTAAATTGGGAAAATGCATTCATGTCACAAACAGAATTAAGTACATCAAAAATTAAAATATTCCTACAAAGACATTTTTTTAATAAAAGACTTGGAGAAATATTGAGACTTATGACTCATTTCCCTGTAAACTGCACTAATGCCTTTTAGTGTGTGCTGCTAAAGCTCCAAAAAGCTATAGATACTTAATTATTGCATGGCTAATTGTAGCTATAACCAGAGATACCGACAATAGTCGAACAGGGTGCTTGCACACCCGCCTGTATATACATGTACACTTTTGTACACATCCTTTGCAACGTGTATTTCATCCTGTATTTGTATTATGTACCTAATAATCTACTCTAGTTTTATAGTCAACTTGTATCACCTAGTACCGTTCTTTTCTATTAGTAATTAAAAATACATGGGAGGTTTGGAAGAGCAGTGACAGTCACAGACAATATTCCTTTTCCATTCTTTTCTTTATCTTTATGCACTTAATACATATATACAACAATTGTATAAGTGGAATGGAAATAAAATCTTATAATGATAATAATGATAATAGTATATGACTGACGTTGGTTGTCGGTGTTCCTGAGGAAGAGTCCCTCCAGGAACTGGCTGTGGTTCTTCATGACGTTAGTGATGTAATCATTGACCTCCAACTCCAGCAGCCCCTCCCCATCCTGGCCCACCCTGCAAGTAGAACACATGAGTACAGTTAATAAAGCTCTCAGTACTAATACAGCCCCTCCCCATCCTGGCCCACCCTGCAAGTAGAACACATGAGTACAGTTAATAAAGCTCTCTGTACTAATACAGCCCCTCCCCATCCTGGCCCACCCTGCAAGTAGAACACATGAGTACAGTTAATAAAGCTCTCTGTACTAATACAGCCCCTCCCCATCCTGGCCCACCCTGCAAGTAGAACACATGAGTACAGTTAATAAAGCTCTCTGTACTAATACAGCCCCTCCCCATCCTGTCCCACCCTGCAAGTAGAACACATGAGTACAGTTAATAAAGCTCTCAGTACTAATACAGCCCCTCCCCATCCTGTACCACCCTGCAAGTAGAACACATGAGTACAGTTAATAAAGCTCTCTGTACTAATACAGCCCCTCCCCATCCTGTCCCACCCTGCAAGTAGAACACATGAGTACAGTTAATAAAGCTCTCTGTACTAATACAGCCCCTCCCCATCCTGGCCCACCCTGCAAGTAGAACACATAGGTACAGTTAATAAAGCTCTCTGTACTAATAAAGCCCCTCCCCATCCTGTCCCACCCTGCAAGTAGAACACATGAGTACAGTTAATAAAGCTCTCTGTACTAATACAGCCCCTCCCCATCCTGGCCCACCCTGCAAGTAGAACACATGGGTACAGTTAATAAAGCTCTCTGTACTAATACAGCCCCTCCCCATCCTGGCCCACCCTGCAAGTAGAACACATGAGTACAGTTAATAAAGCTCTCTGTACTAATACAGCCCCTCCCCATCCTGGCCCACCCTGCAAGTAGAACACATGAGTACAGTTAATAAAGCTCTCTGTACTAATACAGCCCCTCCCCATCCTGGCCCACCCTGCAAGTAGAACACATGAGTACAGTTAATGAAGCTCTCTGTACTAATACAGCCCCTCCCCATCCTGGCCCACCCTGCAAGTAGAACACATGAGTACAGTTAACATAGCTCTCTGTACTAATACAGCCCCTCCCCATCCTGGCCCACCCTGCAAGTATAACACATGAGTACAGTTAATAAAGCTCTCTGTACTAATACAGCCCCTCCCCATCCTGGCCCACCCTGCAAGTAGAACAATGAGTACAGTTAATAAAGCTCTCTGTATTAATACAGCCCCTCCCCATCCTGTCCCACCCTGCAAGTAGAACACATGAGTACAGTTAATAAAGCTCTCTGTACTAATACAGCCCCTCCCCATCCTGGCCCACCCTGCAAGTAGAACAATGAGTACAGTTAATAAAGCTCTCTGTACTAATACAGCCCCTCCCCATCCTGGCCCACCCTGCAAGTATAACACATGAGTACAGTTAATAAAGCTCTCTGTACTAATACAGCCCCTCCCCATCCTGGCCCACCCTGCAAGTAGAACACATGAGTACAGTTAATAAAGCTCTCTGTACTAATACAGCCCCTCCCCATCCTGGCCCACCCTGCAAGTAGAACACATGGGTAACGTTAATAAAGCTCTCAGTACTAATACAGCCCCTCCCCATCCTGGCCCACCCTGCAAGTATAACACATGAGTACAGTTAATAAAGCTCTCTGTACTAATACAGCCCCTCCCCATCCTGTCCCACCCTGCAAGTAGAACACATAAGTACAGTTAATAAAGCTCTCTGTACTAATACAGCCCCTCCCTATGCTGGCCCACCCTGCAAGTAGAACACATGAGTACAGTTAATAAAGCTCTCTGTACTAATACAGCCCCTCCCCATCCTGGCCAACCCTGCAAGTAGAACACATGAGTACAGTTAATAAAGCTCTCTGTACTAATACAGCCCCTCCCCATCCTGTCCCACCCTGCAAGTAGAACACATGAGTACAGTTAATAAAGCTCTCTGTACTAATACAGCCCCTCCCCATCCTGTCCCACCCTGCAAGTAGAACACATGAGTACAGTTAATAAAGCTCTCTGTACTAATACAGCCCCTCCCCATCCTGCCCCACCCTGCAAGTAGAACACATGAGTACAGTTAATAAAGCTCTCAGTACCAATACAGCCGCCCCTCCCCATCCTGGCCCACCCTGCAAGTAGAACACATGAGTACAGTTAATAAACCTCTCAGTACTAATACAGCCCCTCCCCATCCTGTACCACCCTGCAAGTAGAACACATGAGTACAGTTAATAAAGCTCTCTGTACTAATACAGCCCCTCCCCATCCTGTCCCACCCTGCAAGTAGAACACCTGAGTACAGTTAATAAAGCTCTCAGTTAAAGCTGGACTCTCAGTTAATGCTGGACTCTCAGTTAAAGCTGCAGTTAAAGCTGGACTCTCAATTAAAGCTGGACTCCCAGTTAAAGCTGGACTCTCAGTTAAAGCTGGACTCTCAGTTAAAGCTGTACTCCCAGTTAAAGCTAGACTCTCAGTTAAAGCTAGACTCTCAGTTAAAGCTGCACACTCAGTTAAAGCTGCACCCTCAGTTAAATCTGCACCTTCAGTTAAAGCTGCACTGTCAGTTAAAGCTGCACTGTCAGTTAAAGCTGTACTCTCAGTTAAAGCTGCACCCTCAGTTAAAGCTGCACTGTCAGTTAATGCTGCACCCTTAGTTAAAGCTGCACCTTCAGTTAAAGCTGCACCCTTAGTTAAAGCTGCACCTTCAGTTAAAGCTGCACTCTCAGTTAAAATTGTACTCTCAGTTAAAGCTGCACCCTCAGTTAAATCTGCACCTTCAGTTAAAGCTGCACTGTCAGTTAAAGCTGCACTCCCTTTTAAAGCTATGCATTCAGTTAAAGCTGCATTCTCAGCTATTATGATGAAAACAATCTTACCAAATTTACTTATATCACCTTATATCAGCTATTTGAGCCGAATATGCACAAGATTGATGGAAAGTAAGGTAAAATACTATCAAAATCGAGTTCTCTTGTTGATTCAGTATGTAATGAATACCTAATAGCACTCTCTTCAGTTTGTAATCGATCTCAACATTGTGGTGTGATTTGCCCTAATGTCTCAAATGATTACAAATCTCCATCATGTCATTAGGCAAAAAATCCTGTGACAAACGTATGAGAATCAGCTTAGTGGAGTAGGCCCTTTAGCTGAGAGTGCCGCTTTAACACTGTCCACGATTCTGTGTATTGAAAGTTGAGATGTACATGTTATATGCTATATAGCCTGCACCTACTCACAACGCCCTCATTATCGTCCCCAGTAACTACCAGGTACTATTTCACTACTGTGTCTAAATATAGCCTCCTCCAGGGTATTAATTGACAGCGCATGCGTGTAGCCGTCTGTTATTACTCCAGATCGTCTTCAGGCGGGAAGGAGCAGGTAGGAATTATCATAAGGGTCAGACTTTCAGAAAATCTACAATTCACCAATCCTCTCAAATAACCTAAATTACAGACGAAAATAAAGTTCAAAATACAGTTCAACCTAACCAAACAGATTGATAGAATCAATTCAATGCTGAATATACTCGAATTTACCTAATATTGGCCAAATTACAGCCTAAATTAGCAGAAGTTACTAAATGTGTACAGCTGCCAATTGTACATTTTCTGTAAATCTGACCGATAAGAAAGTCCTCTGGCCCTCCTCCATGCCGGCTTGGGGCCCTTTGCATAAACACATTATATTATTGAGTTAATGGTGAGACATATATCTGACCAATACTGCCTACAGTCATACTTACCTATATAACCAGTTTATATTCTATATAGTCACATGTGATCCGATTAGTTACCAGTAAAGTAACTAAATATACTCCAGACGAAGGCCCTTAAAACGCAAGGATATCTCGATTACAATGTCCTGAAATTCGTTACATGGACTCATATGACTATCAGTGCTAAACCCTCTAAATATCAGAGCATTTCAATAAAGAGATCTTGTAAAAAAAACACTTTGAAAAATATCAATTTTGCGACTTGTGATTCATTTTCCTGGAACACATCACACATTACAATCTTGTCAATGCAGACACCTTGGTATTACAATCAGTTGAGCCCAGTTCCCTGGGTCTCTGTTATCTATGAAAGGTGTTTCAGTACATATACATGACAAATCCGAAATGAAGGTTATTAATCCTTTTAGTCTCTGCCTCAGGTGCATGACTCTGGCTAAGACCCAGTAGGGTATGAATGCATATATTTGAGCAGCAAATCCATATTTTCTGAAATTATTTTGTGCAATACGTCACTTCCGAGATTGGGTGTTATCTTGTATAAGAGTTAGAAAAAAACTATTTCCGACTCAGTGCTTTCGGCACATACACTTCCGGTTCCGTAGCAACATGGCGTGAAGTTGCTGGCTACTTTCTTTGGTGTTAACACATTTCTACAGAGTTTAGAATTTACATGCTCTGATTATGCAAGACAGGCTACTTTAGTTAATAGCCTATACAATGAAATCGTCCTTTCCTCGAGTTTTGCGTACTCGTGGAAACTCGCAGCATACGAGATTCGTTACGGCTCGGTGAACCCTCCACTCCCGGGAGTGCGAGAGTGGCGAGAGTGTTTGTAAACAACCTATGACTTCACACCGTTTAGAGGATTACGTAACTCACTACCCAGACCTTTAGTGGTTGCATTCGGGTAGGTTCAGTGTGCACCGAATGCACCATTTCACTAATTCCCTGGGGGGGGGGGGGGGGGGCGGGGGGAGCCTCTGAGACATGGGAAAGGAAACTAATGCCAATGCAAACATGTGGGAGGCCCATATGGGGGATGCCCTTAGTTAAAGCTGCACCTTCAGTTAAAGCTGCACTCTCAGTTAAAGCTGTACTCTCAGTTAAAGCTGCACTCTCAGTTAAATCTGCACCTTCAGTTAAAGCTGCACTCTCAGGTAAATCTGCACCTTCAGTTAAAGCTGCACTCCCTTTTAAAGCTATGCATTCAGTTAAAGCTGCATTCTCAGCTATTATGATGAAAACAATCTTACCAAATTTACTTATATCACCTTATATCAGCTATTTGAGCCGAATATGCACAAGATTGATGGAAAGTAAGGTAAAATACTATCAAAATCGAGTTCTCTTGTTGATTTAGTATGTAATAGATATCTAATAGCACTCTCTTCAGTTTGTAATCGATCTCAACATTGTGGTGTGATTTGCCCTAATGTCTCAAATGATTACAAATCTCCATCATGTCATTAGGCAAAAAATCCTGTGACAATCGTATGAGAATCAGCTTAGTGGAGTAGGCCCTTTAGCTGAGAGTGCCGCTTTAACACTGTCCACGATTCTGTGTATTGAAAGTTGAGATGTACATGTTCCCTATGGGCATTTGAGTGCAATCATTGCACTCACTATTGCGTTCACATAGCGCAATGATTGTGCAATGTGACCGCAATGGGTGTAACCACTTATTGCGCTATGTGAACGCAATAGCCATAGCGCAATGGTAGCGCAATGTGACTGCAATAGAACGGGCTTTTTTTGCACTCAGAAATCTATTTTTAGCACAGCGGGAGCGTCGTGCGCCAGGCTTCAGGGGGGGACGGGGGTGGTGAATTTCGCGCGGGGGGCGGCAGGGTGAAAACGGAAATTATTAGCTTTAATTATGGTTCGTTTATATCCAATATTATATTGCAATTACTGTACTGTACTGTACCATGCTGTATGATGAGTTATTATCGGCGCAATTGAAGCAAGAGAAGACAAGACAATGGTTACATTATATACAGATTATCTATTTATTATTGATTTCAAACTCCAGTCACATATGATACACTTCGTTTTGCATTTCTGCAAAGGAAAACACTCTGATTTACTAGAAATTGAGAATAGCATTGGAATCAATTTTAAATCGAATTTTTCTTTAGGAACTATTGACAAGAAGAATTTACAACCTGTGTAATTTTAATCTAACCCGTTTTCTAATCATTTCCATTGTACCAATACTAATCTACACAAAGATAAATCACACGCCAATATTAAGCTATTGTTCTATTATTCTAATTCTAGATTTAGTGTGGGGCGCATACCAAAACAGACTGCTGAAAACACATCGCTCACAGCATAATATATATATAAAGATTTTTATTCCGAATTATTTGATCATACATGTAATACTTCACATCATAATAATTATATCTCTCTTAATATTTAACCATCGATTATTTCAATGTTCAATTGATATGTATCCCTGCTGATAAATACGATATTATTCATCATATTGTAAAAATTTATGGGGAACTGATTTCGAATATTATAGAAAGAGAGAGAACATAACATTGTCAGTTATCCCCTCCTTTCCCGCCACCCACATACATACACCATGAGGCCAGGTAACCATCAAAGCCAACCCTATTTAATGTCCATACGTTTCTAGCAGAGCTCCTTGTTAAATATAAACAGTGAGTATTTTATGACACTCCTTCAGAAGAGATGGTCGGTAAATGTGTACATGAATATTTGATAAAGAAAACTCCCACATACAATACATACTTTACGCTGTAATTTAAATGCCATCAACTACTCAACACCCAATAGTCGTTTTTCAGAATGTTTGTGAATTGTCTAGTAAAAATAAGTGAAGTAAAATAACCTGATTTTGGTGAAGTATACTATATTCTACACTGATAAGCACAGGCACATTATGTATGGAGAGTGGAGTGGGGTTGAAACGACCAGGGGTTGAAAAGACCCAGGGTTGAAATGGCCAGGGGTTGAAAAGACCTGGAGGGAAAAGACCAGGGGTTGAAAGTTCCTGTTACTGAGATTGGGTAGGGGTATGAGTGGAGGTGAGAAAGGGGTGTGATGGGGTGAGGGTATGAGAAGAGGTGAGAGAGGGGTGAGGGTATGCAAGGAGGTGAGAGAGTGGTGGGATGGGGTGAGGGTGTGAAAGGTGAGAGGGAATTAGAGGAGGTGAGAGAGGGGCGAGATGGGGTAGGGGTATGAGAGGAGGTGATATGGGGTAGGGGTATGAGAGGAGGTGAGATGGGGTAGGGGTATGAGAGGAGGTGAGAGAGGGGTGTGATGGGGTGAGGGTATGAGAAGAGGTGGGAGAGGGGTGAGGGTATGCAAGGAGGTGAGAGAGTGGTGGGATGGGGTGAGGGTGTAAAAGGTGAGGGGCGAGATGGGGTAGGGGTATGAGAGGAGGTGAGATGGGGTAGGGGTATGAGAGGAGGTGAGGGAGGGGTGAGATGGGGTAGGGGTGTGAGAGGAGGTGCGGGAGGGGTGAGATGGGGTAGGGGTATGAGAGGAGGTGAGGGAGGGGTGAGATGGGGTAGGGGTATGAGAGGAGGTGAGATGGGGTAGGGGTATGAGAGGAGGTGAGGGAGGGGTGAGATGGGGTAGGGGTGTGAGAGGAGGTGCGGGAGGGGTGAGATGGGGTAGGGGTATGAGAGGAGGTGAGGGAGGGGTGAGATGGGGTAGGGGTATGAGAGGAGGTGAGATGGGGTAGGGGTATGAGAGGTTGTGAGGGAGGGGTGAGATGGGGTAGGGGTGTGAGAGGAGGTGCGGGAGGGGTGAGATGGGGTAGGGGTATGACAGGAGGTGAGATGGGGTAGGGGTATGAGAGGAGGTGAGACAGGGGTGAGACGGGGTAGGGGTATGGGACGAGGTGAGAAAGGGGTTAGGGTATGCAAGGTGAGAGAGTGGTGAGATGGGCTGAGGCTATGAGTGAAGTAGGCGGAGAAGTTATCAGAGGGGTGAGGGGACGGGGCTAGATAGGAGGGGGGGGGGGAGGTTATAAGATGGGGTTAGGGGATGAGATGGGATGAGCATAATAGGAGAGTGGTGAGATAGGGGTGGGGGTGAGGGGATGAGATGAGATGAGTGTAATAGAGGGGGTGAGGAGAGGTGGTGATTTATGTGATAGTAATGACTGGAATTATATTACACTTACTCCCTATATTGCCTTTGTTCAGTTTCTTTTACTTCACTGGTTTATATTAAACAATAATTATTGTTAAGTGAAATTGTGACTATATCAATAGATGAAACTATTGGTATACACAATAGGGGAATTTTAACATGCAAACGCTTCAGAACAGTACCTCTCTCAACCACATCGGAATTACATTGCAGAGCATTAATACAATAATCTAATACACACTAATGCACAACATAGATCTGGGTCAGATTTTCAGAAAATGTACAATTCAACCTCACCAATCCTGTCAAATAACCTAATTTTCAGACGAAAATAAAGCTCAAATTCCAGTTCAGCCTGACCAAACAGATTGGTAGAATCAATGCAATGCCGAATATATTCGAATGTACCTAGTATTAACCAAACTGCAGCCTTCTCTCTTTGGCCATTCAAAGTGCATTGCTGTTAATTTAAATATATTACTTTAAATCTAAACAGTTAACACTCATTACTATTACCATTATTATCACATTTCACAAGATCCCTTATTATGCGAATATCATAGCATTGTTCTATGTATTCCTACATCTATACATGTAGGAACTAATCACCATTTCATATACACATCAATAACCTCATGATTAATGTATATGAATTAAAGGTGCAGAGGTCAAGATCAGGTCTGCTTGTGATATGAGGTACCATCTAGTTGCTAGTGTCATTCTCCTTCACTGGACTTTGAACCATTGTGGGGGCCAATCGTCAGCATGGCAGGTGCGTAGTGGAATGATATAACTTTCCTTTATCATCAAACCATCCTAGAACATCATGAATCCTATTGTTCTTTAGCGTCAAGGTTCTGAAATCATAAGAATGTGAACGTAATTTATACCTTGGATAAACATCTGCATTGTCATTAGATTTGATTTGATTTTGATTTGAAAATCATTCATTTGTCAGAGGGTAGGCCTGTTTATGTATGAGGTGTGACCAAAGGGTCGATAGGAGTCTACTGACAGGCATCTGGATATAATCCAGTTCTTCCGGAAAGTGACTAGCTACAATAAGTAAAGTATAGTCCAGTACAGTACTTAGAACAGCAATTTGTGTTTACATAAGTGGTCGCAGATATTTTTGGTGTATAATACTTAATGATATCATGGTTAAATATCAGAATAATAATTGACCTTCAATGAGTTTTAGGCAGGCAACCTGATTTTGACAGTAGCTTACCCGGTGGGGGCAACCTATTTCTATTCCTTATTTTGACCACTGTATAGTAACAACTTACCGGAACTGCACCATAGAGCTGTTAAGTCTTGAACAACACCTTCGTGTTGGTCCCACTGAGGTTGAAAGCCTTTCTGGCCGTATAATCCATGAGCCTGTTCATGATGTTTGTTGTGTCTGCTTTTGGCATCTGTACAAGTTAAGCAACTTGGGTCAATAACGCCACCTGGAACCCAAAGTAGACCATCAGTATTTTGTATACATTTCATTATCACTATCACACTAATATTTCCCATGTAGATATAATATGAGGTGGGGAAGGGGTGATCAAGGATGACAATTTGAGGTGAAATTTGAGGTGTTCTATTTGGCACATATAGAGAGAATGGGACGAGCTGGCAATAATCGAAAAATTTATAGGACGAGATTCGTCCACATAAGCATGATGCCATAGGCAGAGTGCTTATGTGGACGAATCAAGTCCTATAAATTTTCGATTATTGCTGGCGAGTTCCATTCTATATTTATTATATGTGCATAAAATTTGATCATATTTCATCAGATATCACTGAAAAAATACTAAAGAAGTCTCAGAGAGCCCCGCTGACAGCCCCGTAGGTAGGCCTACAATGTTCGGTGCCCACTGTGCGATCATGCAGTTTTTAGGCCTACTTATATTGTTGACTTAAAACGTTCTACTGACTAATTTACATGATTTTTAATGACTTCTTAGAGAAAAAGTAAATGGATATTACAATCGTTTTTAATGTGTTTGATATTCATTTTATACATGTATAACCTTTGGGAAAAAGATAGTCAAACCTCTTCATTATATATGTATGAATGATTTATTTTACATAGCCAAAAACATTTCAAACCTCGTAGGTACCATTTTCTTACCTATTCCCTAGGTGTCAGTGTTGACTACTGCCAGTGGTAAACACGGCCAGAATTAAACCAAAGTGATGCCGATCATTTCTGGAATTGTTAACGGAAAGTTGGCAGCCTGTGAGAAGGTGGGGAGAGGGAGAGACAGAAGGAGGGGCAGGAAGAGTGGGAGATGAGGTAGAACCGAGCAAGAGAAAACTGAAAAGAAAGGTGTTGGAATGATGTAAATAGAGAGAGAGGTGGGGGGGGGGAATCTATATTCAAAAAAGCTTATATATTATCAGGTACTTGACATACCCGGTTGGGGTTTTTCACTCAGCCCACATGTGATGATGAAAAAGTGGTTAAAGAGAAATGAGGGGATGAAGAAAATAGAGAAGAGGAACCTAGTCAACCATTAAGTTTTCCTTAACGTCAGGAGAATGACCCTGACCCCTCCCCCTATCCTAAGACCTAAGAGTGAACATTGGGTTGGAATGTGGGGCCAATGCAGAAATGGTAAATGGCTAGTTCTGATAAAATACCATAGAAACTAGCCGTATCCATCATGGAAAAGGTAACTGAAATGTTCCACATCAATGAAACATCTTGGTCGTGCCATCTGCTGCCTCCTCATAATCAATATAACACTTTCGGTAAAATCGGTCAATACTAAATACTTGGGTTACCTTATTAATGGAATAGAAGCATTGCCATATACTTACATATCATTGGAAACCAAGCAGGTCAAGTCAGCCAAAGTCCAAACTGCCTGCGTTCCAAGTACCCATAGTTGTAGGTCTATTTTTCATCTTGTCAATTTCACCACTTTGTTTTGTTGGCCTATGCTTCCCCAGCGATCTCCTAATCAAAACAAAACATACATCATTATGCATAATTTATAGAAATACCTCCTAGAACCTTCAATGTGTTTTTTTTTTTTCACGTTTTGAAAGTCTTTATTCAATAAACATCAAGACAGGTCTCACAAATGCAAGTGATTTTCGTAATGCCCTGACGCAATGTGTTTCAAACTTATCTTAGCAGGGATAAACGTAAATTATTGAATGAAGTTTACTGACATATACATAAGCAAATTTTTTGATAAATTAACAAGTCATGAAGTAGTGATTACTTGGTGAAGCTTGGTGGGTTAGTGTTGATGGGATGAGAATGGGTTGAGAATGGTGTTAATAAGGCGTAAAGCAACCAATCTCACTCACTCCTCCCTCCCCTTCTCCCTATAGTGTAAGAAATGTAAGAAAAGCCCTTCCCTTCCCTTCCCCTCAAACCACCCATCTAAATATAATCTATATAGGTACGAAAATGACTAAAGAGTGGTTAGTCGAGCAGTACAGCATAACTATACATCTAGGGGTATCTCAGGTTATAATAGAATAATAACAACAATGGCAAGAGTTGTAAATCGTGCATGCACAGTATGCCTACAGTATTTAAAAGGGCAGATATTCCCTACAAATATATAAAATCAACAGATGAGACCGTAATAAAATACATTATTACTTGATACATCGATTTTAACATTGCGTTTCTCTGAAACCCCTATACTAGGGTGTCCAGCATGACCAGAATAGATTTTTAAATACATATTTTGCAATACATATGCGGTCGTAATAAAATACATTATTACTGAATATATTAATTACAATCTAGCGTTTCTCTGATGGGTGTCAGAACATAATGAGAAAGGCCTCATAGTTTGTCCCTGTATACTTCTAGATTTCAAACAATATATTTCCCTATTCTATACTTCTCAAAGGAGCTTTGACTGTGGGACATTGAAAGCCTTGAAGTTCTGAAAATAAATGAATTCAAGGCCTGGAATAACCTTGAAAACGGCCAGGGCCCGAGTTGTTTTGACTAAAACCCTGGGCCTGGCCTTGGAAAAGGTGTGTACCTTGCGTAATGCTAGATAGAATAATTAATAATCAGTTGCCTAACAATGACAACAGAATGGCCATATTCACCATGATTCTACCTTTCTGGGGATGTAAAATATTTGATTCTACTGCAAGTATAAGCTCAGAAATCCATTGTTACATTTACAGTGTTTAAAAACGTTGTGGTCCTTGCGTAACGCTAGATAAAAAATTAATAATCAGTTGCCTAACAATAAAAACAGAATGGCCGTATTCGCCACAAGTTTACCTTTCTGGGGATGTAAAATAATTGATTCTACTGCAAGTATAAGCTCAGAAATCCGCTGTTACATTTACCCTGTTTAGTCACTAAAAGTAGCGTGGCCACCAGCGCGGCGGCGACTGACCTTCCTCCCCACCCAACTCTCAGACTCAGGCAATTTTTTAAAATCTGCTTTCCGCGGTGATCTATACGTACCTATACATCCGATCTAGTTCTAGCAAGGGAAGATTCAAAGAAATGACGATCAATGTTATAGTTTTCAATGCCAGTACCATAGGTCTCGATAAAAAAACATAGGTCGGCAGCTTTACATTAGGTATGTGAGACTGAGCTGTACTGAGAATATTGGGGGCGCTTTCTGTAGTAGTAGAGACTGTGTGCTCCCAGAGTCCCACGCTTTGACCGTCCCCAGGCCGTCCCCCGGGCCCTGCACCGAGACTATATCGTTACTATTATTATCGCCCACCCGTACTCTTGACTCTTGCACAACATTTCTAAAGGTTATACTGTTGCTATTTATGAGCCGAAATACTTACACAACTTCTCTTGCATCCTCGGATTAATATAATGATGAACTGCGATGTCAGAAACATGGCAGATATGTCGAGTTTCAGGAATTAGGTTGTGTTTGGAGAGACGTGTTTGCTGTGACAAAATGGCGACCGGTGATGCTTGTTTAGCTACGGTACCACAGTTGCCACAAGGTGTCGCTATGGTCTAGGCTTACGCGCCTTCCGCTGCCTTCCGCTGCCTTCCTCATGCCACAGATATAATAGGAAGACGTAAAAATGGGTGATGCTAATTCATTTCAACCTGTGTCACTCTCAATATTTGCCAGATTTTGAAGCTTTAGCATGAGAGCCTGGACTATGTGAGTTGTGTTATACTTCTTTGATTAGTAAATTCGACTTCAGAGTTCAGTCTAAGAGATTCTTATTATTAATGTTCATTCCCTAGTATTATGACTGATTTAATATAGGCTAGTTATAATTGCACAAACATCGTCCGGTACCGTTCCGCCCCGTCCCCTCTCGTTACCCGCATTTTCGGAAATTTTCCCGACCAAGTGCTGTACAATACATAATATACAATGTATGCATATATAACACATATAAAATATATGCATAATGTGTATACATATGGTATATACATGCATAATGGATGTACGTATGTTTGTGTGCATAGATATACGTACATGCATATATATGTGTACATAAATTCATGCATGTATGCAAAATATGTATGCAGATGTATACTACATATATACTTGTATATATGTATGCACATATACATACACAAGCATAGAGAGATGGAGGGAGAGAGGGGGGGGGAGGGGGGGGTAGACTAGCATCAAATCCCTGCATGTGCCTAACTCAATGAGCGCACACATCTATTAAAGGCCTTACTGATGCTTGGGCGTCACTGGGCATAGGGATTCCTCAGTCGAGGCCGTAGTGACTCTAACATGAGAATACATTTTTGATAATATTATTGTGTTTTAAACAAAAAACAGAATCAAAGACTTGCACAATTCTAGGTTGGGGGGAGAGAAGGAGGGAGACAGGAGAGAAGAGAGAGGGGGAGAAAGCACAGGAGTTATTGATGAGCCAGGCCAGTCAGACATATATAGAGCGGCCACAATTGATGGCCGCAATCCATTGGATCATGTTAACGTGCATGTAAATGTGAAAGTGATATAGTGGATTAGCCTGTTCTTTATTTAACTTTGGGTTACTTTTCACTCTCCAGTAACTCCTCCAGTAACCCGGAGAGAATCAACTAGCCATGGGGAGTATTTGATAATAGGCGTATATCTATATAATTAATTATAGTATAGGCCTAGTATAATTTGTAATAGTATGTGTGGCCCGTTCCCTGACGCCCCAACCCGCCCCGCTACATACTGCCCTGCCCTGCCCTGGCCTGCCCCCAGCCCCGCCCCCCACCCCCCGGCCCCCGCCCGTCACCCCTGCCGAACCTGTACGGAGGATTTATCTGGAGTTTTGGCGACAGATTTTTAGGTCTGTACAAGCAAAGTGTGTGTGTGTGGCGGGGGTGGGGGGGGGTGGGGGAGGGGGGGGGTGGTCATATATCTTTCAAAAGGGCTTCCTTATGATGTACCAAGGCCGTATTTAAAGGATTATTGCATGAATTTCATTTTAGTTTAGGCCCCTAGTTTTTTTCATGAGATATGGCCGATTTTAAAATTGCATTTTGATCGCAAATTTTCTCTATGAAGATAACACTAACATTTACGATAAGCCATTTATGTGTAACTCTTAGGCTCTTAGGGGGTCATATATCTTTCAAAATCGCCAATTCCAACGACTTAGAAAATAAATGATCACTACATTACTGCAATAGATATGCAATGGCCATTGCGCAATGGTAGCGCAATAGAAATACACTGGCATTGCAGTCGGAATTCTTGTATAAAAAAAATCGGCAATAATTTAATGGGAAAAGATCCTTTAATTATCTAAATAATAAATGTAACTTGATGATTGTTGTAGAATGTAATATAGCAAAGGAATAAGATACTGCAATGCCAGTGCAATAGAATTACACTCCTATTGCACTCAACTAGAGACCTGACTGCAATAGGAGTGTAATTCTATTGCACTGGCATTGCATTGCACTCCATTGCACTCCATTGCACTCGTATTGCAGTCGCCATTGCACTCCATTGCACTCCATTGCACTCAGTGCCCATAGGGTTATATATGGGTCAGATTTACAGAAAATGTACAATTCGCCTTCACCAATCCTCTCGAATAACCTACATTTAAGACAGAAATAAAGTTCAAAATTCAGTTTAATATAACAAAACTGATACTTTAAATTAATGCGATGCCAAATGTACTCATAAATACTCTGTATTTATCATTTTTCAGCCTAATTTAGCAGAATTTTCTTTAATATGTAGAGCTGCCAATTGCACATTTTCTGAAAATCTGACCCACATGCTATATAGCCTGCACCTACTCACAACGCCCTCATTATCGTCCCCAGTAACTACCAGGTACTATTTCACTACTGTGTCTAAATATAGCATCCTCCAGGGTATTAATTGACAGCGCATGCGTGTAGCCGTCTGTTATTACTCCAGATCGTCTTCAGGCGGGAAGGAGCAGGTAGGAATTATCATAAGGGTCAGACTTTCAGAAAATCTACAATTCCCCTTCACCAATCCTCTCAAATAACGCAAATTACAGACGAAAATAAAGTTCAAAATACAGTTCAACCTAACCAAACAGATTGCTAGAATCAATTCAATGCTGAATATACTCGAATTTACCTAGTATTGACCAAATTGCAGCCTAATTTTGCAGGAATTACTAAATGTGTACAGCTGCCAATTGTACATTTTCTGAAAATCTGACTGATAAGAAAGTCCGCTAGCCCTCCTTCTCCCAGGCTTGGGGCCCGTTGCATAAACACATTATATTATTGGAGTTAATGGTGAGATGTATATCTGACCAATACTGCCTACAGTCATACTTGCCTATATACTCAGTTTATATTCTATATAGTCATATGTGATCCGATTAGTTACCAGTAAAGTAACTAAATATACTCCAGACGAAGGCCCTTAAAACGCAAGGATATCTCTAATACAATGTCCTGAAATTTGTTACATGGATTCATATGACTATCAGTGCTAAACCCTCTAAATATCAGAGCATTTCAATAAAGAGATCTTGTAAAAAAAACCCTTTGAAAAATATCAATTTTGCGACTTGTGATTCATTTTCCTGGAACACATCACACATTACAATCTTGTCAATGCAGACACCTTGGTATTACAATCAGTTGAGCCCAGTTCCCTGGGTGTCTGTTATCTATAGAAAGGTGTTTCAGTACATATACATGATAAATCCGAAATGAAGGTTATTAATCCTTTTAGTCTCTGCCTCAGGTGCATGACTCTGGCTAAGATCCAGTAGGGTATGAATGCATATATTTGAGCAGCAAATCCATATTTTCTGAAATTATTTTGTGCAATACGTCACTTCCGAGATTGGGTGTTATCTTGTATAAGAGTTAGAAAAAAGCTATTTCCGACTCGGTGCTTGCGGCACATACACTTCCGGTTCCTTAGCAACATGGCGTGAAGTTGCTGGCTACTTTCTTTGGTGTTAACACATTTCTACAGAGTTTAGAATTTACATGCTCTGATTATGCAAGACAGGCTAAGGGAACTTTAGTTAATGTCTGATTAAAACGTTGACCACCATGGAGGCATTAACAAAAGGAGGCGAGAGGTGCATAGGCCGGCGGAAGTGTGTATATCGTCGATGCACGTCATGGATGCGCTATTTCTTCCTCCTTTCACCTGCTAGGGAGAGTTCACACCTGATCTCAGAAGCGACGTATCAAAATGCAAGAGTACACCTTCTGACCCAAATGGAAAATAGGGACCATAGTTTTTGTAGGAAGGCAAATGTAGTATTCAGAAAATGTAGTATTCAGAAAATGTAGTATTCAGAAAATGTAAAATTCACCTCTTCATATCCTCTCACATGACTCAAATTTAATATAAAATGAGAATCCAAATATAGATCTATATAATATTGTATACAATATTATATAAACGTGGAGATCTTTTGAATCAGCGCCAGCAAGTCAGGCAGAGTAAAAGTCCGATTTTCAGAAAATGTACAATTGGCAGCTCTACACATTAAATTTAAATTTTAGTAAATTCTGCTAAATTAGGCTGAAAAATGACAAATACTGGGTATATCTGAATATATATTTTTTTATGTAGTATCGGATTTATTTAAAGTATCAGTTCTGTTATATGTTAAACTGCATTTTGAAAATAATTTTTGTCTTGAATGTGGGCTATTTGAGAGGAATGGTGAAGACGAATTGTACATTTTCTAAAAATATCTGACCCATATAGATTTCCTAGCCTTATTTAGCAGAATTTACTGAATGTGTAGTGCTGGTGGTTATACACTATCTGACGATCTGACCCACATATCTCAAATTCCAATTAATCTTCAATCGTTGAGCTTCACTCGTTTTATCCTCCCATATTCTGTCTACTTGTATCGTGCTATAGTGAATGTGATGTGTTCCAGGGAAATGAGTCATAAGTCGCAAAATGAGATGTATTTGTGGGAATGTTTCCATCTTTGGATTGCTTAACGCTTGTTGTAGCCTGAATACATGTAATAAATTTCAGGACAGTCTGATAAATATATCCATGTATTTCTAAGGTCATTTTATACAGTATATTTATCTTCTTTACTAGTAAATGCCCGCCCAGAAATATTGCAAACTTTTTTTCAAAAATAAAAATATCAAACTAAAATATTATAGAAATACGTATTAGGTGTCCTACTGTTTACTATCATTGGAATCGGCTTGATCTCCGCTTTTCAAATATGGTGATATCTCAAAATCCATATTTTGCGACTTATGACTCATTTTCCAAAAACGGATCACAAATGTATAGAGCTGGCAATTAAACACTATCTGACGATCCGACCCATATATCTCAAATTCCAATTAATCTTCAATTGTTGAGCTTCACTCGTTTTATCCTCCCATATTTCTGTCTACTTGTATAGTGCTATAGTGAATGACAACCACGCGATGTTAAAATTAATCACTGGATCGGCAGGATATATTGAATAAAACCTTTTAAAAACAAAATTAAAAAATATTAATCACTGGTACAAGAAGCACAACAACAGAAATAAATAAAGAATGAATTTATTATTATGGCCAGCCATTTCTGTTCTGAATAGGACATTTAATTTTGTGTAGACTCTTCCTAAATAAAACATTTCAATTTCAATGTCAATTTAAATCAAAACCACTTTTTGGGACGCTACTGATGATGCTTCGTTTAATATTTAAAACATTGCTATTGCAGAATTTCCATAACATGTATTTTCAATCGTTACTGTTAAAAATGCTTTTGATTATTAATGCTTGCTTACAATTTGTCCTGGTCTGAATAAAAATGTTGACAATATGTGATGTGTTTCAGGAAAATACGTCAGAAGTTGCAAAATTGATATTTTTCAAAGTATTTTATTTACAAGATCTCTTTGTACGAATGTTTTCTTTCGGTTATCTAATGCTAGGAGTCAAATAATTATGTGTACTAAATTTCAAGACAGTGTTTTTAATATATTCATACATTTCTAAGCTCATCCTATAGAATATATTATATAATAATTATGTGTACTAAATTTCAAGACAGTGTTTTTAATATATTCATACATTTCTAAGTTCATCCTATAGAATATATTTAGCTATTGTACTAGTAATTGTCCATCCAGACATATTGCAAACCTTTTTAACAAAAATAAAAATATCAAACATAGAATATAGAGACACTTCTTAGATGTCCTTCATGTTTACTATCATTAGAATCGGCTTGACCTCATCTTGTCAAATATAATGATATCTCAAAATCCATTTTTTGCGACTTGTCGTTCATTTCGCTATATAACACATCACATATGGGCAACTGGTGATATTGAGACACATGTATGCAGGTTTTCAGAAAATGTACAATTGTAAGCTCTACAAATTTGGTAACTTCTCCTAAATGAGAATGTTATATAATAAACGCTATGTATATCTGAGTAATTTTGGCATTGTGATGATTAAAACTATCTCTTCCTTCGAGTTAAACTGTATTTTGAACGTAATTCTTCTCTTAGGTTTGGAATATTTGAGATGATTGGGGAAGGTGAATTGTACATTTTCACAAAATCTGACCCATGATATTCAAGCTGCATTCCCAGTTAACATCAGCCAACAAATTGTCTACTTTCTGCTTTGTTCTTTTACAACCAATCTAAAGTTCATTTGGGATGTCTTCCGGGAAAATATGTCGCTAAACATATATTGTTCAATGCGATTTATCCACAAAATCTCTTGGCGGGAATATTCTAATTTTTGGGGCCTGGTGCTGTTAGTAGCATGAATACATCTACCAAATTCCATGTCTATCAAATATATCCTTCCGTTTCTAAGGTCATCCTATAGAGTATATTTAGCGACTCAACTAGTAGTGGGCCAGCCAGACACATTGCAATCTTTTTTCAAAAATAAAATTATCAAAACTAAAATACAAAAACACTTATTAGTTGTCCTAATTTTTACTGTCATTAGAATCGGCTTGATCTCATCTTTTCAAAAAATAATATGATGATATCTCAAAATATATTTTTTGCAACTTGTGACTCATTTTCCTGAAACACCTCACATCTGACATGAATTAAAGAAGACAGAAAATTTAGCACAAATCCTTGTGTTTTCTACCTTCATGATAATTGGATGGTCTAGGAATGAATAGACCGCAAGTAGCAACTTCTTTTGACAGAAATTGAATGGGAATTCAGCTTTAACAGCCGTTGCACTTTTGTGTTTGTGCACAATTTATAGATCTGATAAGAAGATGAGCAAGGCCCATAATGAAAGTATGAATAATTTAGCCCAAATCATTGAATAATAAACCTTTGTGAGATTAGGATGAAGTCAATGTTTTTGTGCGTTGCCTTATTATGAATTATTATACACGCATTCAATATTGAGGCCCTAACCGCCGTTCATTACTTGTAACACTGTAATGGACTAGTATATTACTGACACAACTATAGCGCTTTGTCATGCTGATGCAAGTTTGGCGACGTAAGTTTAGATGGCGCAAGTTTTGCAACGCAAGTTTACCGAAGCGAGCGATTTCTTCCAAATTGTTTCACCTATTTCTAGTCATATTCCTCTGGTATGAAAACAGATATGGCAAATTATATTATTATTTTTTTAATTAAGCACATTTTATATGCAAAATTAGGCATGTATAATAATCAACTTATAGGACTCGTTTTCTGCACGGACGCGTAAATAAAGAACGATCAAGATCAAGTTCTTTATTTACGCGCTGTGCGTCAACTCGTCCAATAAGTGCTAATTATATGAGCAGAAGTACACTACTTTACCGATATAATCATCGCAAATGAACACTGTTGTACAATCTCATCACATTCCCACTATCATATAACTTATCAACACAGACAAAACACAGCCCATCTTATCAACACACGCACAAAGCTACATACAGAGACTATACCACTGCCACTTACAAATAATTCTGTGTTTACCAAGTTTTGCTCGGTACCATTCCCTCTTAATAGTCTCACATTCACTTGGAGTTTGTCACTAGATTCATCATCTGTCGTGCCCAACCCTCCATACAAATGTTCAGATATTAGTGTGTCATAGAATAACGTCGCATAAAGTCTTTGCACCTTTAATAGGGGAGTTGCATGTGTCACTGTGCGTGTCTGTTTTAGTGCATCCGGGGATGGATTCTGTTGAAATCTGACATACAAATATTTAGCAACATTTTCATTGAACATGGATTTCGACATTAGAATATGTTATTTCGTACGAAAATAAAACTGATTGAAAAAAAAAAAAAATACATATTCCATGCTGAACATAATATGATATTTTATAGATTGTATACTTTATTATACCTCTTGGTGTGATGGTAAGGAAAGCCATAGGCTACAGTATTGGAAAGTCATATCACCCTCTGGGCGATATTTACATATCATATCAACCTCTGGCGGAATTTCATGGAAAAAATAGGCCCAAGATTGCATCCTTATTTTCAGTATTTAAATATAATTATTTTTGTGGAATAAAGACTCGGCATACATAGTATGTAATGATATAATAATGAGTATAATGATAAGCAGCTGTGAAATGGCGAATTTATTGTCTATTTCAATAGAAAAATAGATCCGAAAATGAGTTCTGTGGACCGGAAGTGAGAAAGTAAACAAACAGAGCAGTGAACAGCGCTTGTTGTCTGACCCTTTCCATCAAATTTTCCCTATTCTTACACCAACAATTTTGGAGAGATAAAATGAATACAAAATTGGCAGTGTATGAGGTGGTTATCTCCCTTGGGCTATGCAGTTTTGTTGGGTGCTATGCACCCTTACAAAATTGCTACACCTGCGGGAGATAACCACCTTTTACATGGCCTGCAGTCAATTTGGTCTAGTCCCATAATACCATGCGAATCAGGATTCAAAATAGTGGCTATGCATGTCCCCTATTTGTTTGTGCACAGCGAATTTATAGATCTGATACACCTTTGAAGTATACAATACATTTGAACCGCCCTCGTCTCACAATCTATAGTCCACAAGCTTGTTCTCCTTGATGTAGTTTCCCTTCAGTTCCCTTCACAAATCTCACTTTACTAGTAAACCAGTCGATTGTAGCTGAGTGCATTACCACGCGATTAATCTGGCTGTGTTCATTGCACTCCACCCACACCTGCTCAATCAGAGACTCTTTTAGCCACCCGAGCTGCTCCTGCGGGGGTGGATATAGAGAAGCTGGTAGGTGGTAGGTGGTGGAGAGAGAGGTAGGTCTATAGAAAGGGACCAAAGAGGGCGCGGGAGAGAGAGGGAGAGAGTGAGGGGGGGAGAGAGGGGGGGGAGAGAGAGAGGGGGAGAGAGAGGGAGACAGGGAGAGAGGGGGAGACAGGGAGAGAGTGAGAGAGGGAGAGAGAGGGAGAGAGAGGGAGAGCGAGGGAGACAGGGAGAGAGGAGGGGGAGAGAGGGAGAGAGAGAGGGAGAGAGAGAGGGAGAGAGAGAGGGGGGAGAGAGAGGGAGAGCGAGGGAGACAGGGAGAGAGGAGGGGGAGAGGGAGGGAGAGGGAGGGAGAGGGAGGGAGAGGGAGGGAGGGAGGAGGGAGGGAGAGGGAGGGAGAGAAAGGGAGAGAGACGGAGAGAGAGATAGAGAGATGGAGAGAGGGAGAGGGAGAGAGAGGGAGAGAGGGAGAGAGGGGGAGAGAGGGAGAGAGAGGGAGAGAGAGGGAGAGAGAGGGAGAGAGAGGGAGAGAGAGGGAGAGAGAGGGAGAGAGAGGGAGAGAGAGGGAGAGAGAGAGAAGGAAGGAGAGAGGGAGAGAGGGGTAGACAGAGGGAGGGAGGGAGAGAGGTAGGGAATGAGAGACAGAGGGAGACAGAGGGAGACAGAGGGAGACAGAGGGAGACAGGGAGAGAGAGGGAGAGAGAAAAAGAGAGAGGGAAAGAGAGAGGGAGAGAGGGAGAGAGAGGGAGAGAGAGGGGGAGAGAGAGCTGAGGGAGAGAGAGAGAGAAAAAGGAGTGAAGAGAAAGAGACTGAGGGGGAGAGAGTGGAGGAAGATAGGGAGAGAGGGAAGAGGAGAGAGAGGAAGGAGGGAGGGGAAGAGAGAGAGAGAGAAGGAAGAGGGAAGAAAGATAGAGAGGACAGGAGGAATGAAGAAAGGGAGTGAATGAGATAGATGGGGAGTGAGAGGGGAAGCCAAAGTGAGAGAAAGATAGGGGGAGAGGGAGAGAAGGAGTGAGAGACAGAGAGACAGAACGAGACAGCTATGCCACCCAATATATATGTGTGCTGAGGGCTATACTTATACATGTTTCTATTTCATATAAAATTTATTATAAAATCTATCACATTGGTTAACAAGTCTGATTACCCATCTATCATTTCCCCCACGCTAAATATTCTGCTGACCTTGCATGATTGGGAATCATATGGAAACCTGGACAACAACCCCGAAAATGGCGGCCGAAATTAATAACAGTTACGAAAAATTGAAATTGATCTGATAACCTTCTGTTTCTCCTCTGACTGAACTAATTGAGATAATAGGTTCAGTGGGTATTGGGGCTAAGCTAGAATATTATAAATCAATGCGGATGGTGGATTAAGCCTATTAAACTCTGACCTATTAGTGGATGACCTTGGCCCGTGGGCAGATGATCCAATGATACAGCTATATATATGATAGAACCACACGAGGGTTTGGCATGGCACATGCCCAAGTCACAATGCTACAGAGCCTGATAGGCTCTGAGAAGTGCTACATGGCTACACCAGCTTGGTCAGAAAATGTACAATTAGCAGCTGTGTACATTAAGTAAATTCTGCAAAATTAAGGGTGGTTTCCACTGGCTGCGGTAAGCTCTGCGGTAAGCCTTGCGATGGTTTGTGCTGGTTCTGTAGGTGGTGAGGACTGCCTACATGGTCAGTGAACGATGTAGGCAGGTCCTCACCACTCCTCAACATCATATCACCATCGCAAGGCTTACTGCAGAGCTTACTACAGCCAGTGGAGACCACCCATTAGGCTGCAATTTGGTCAATACTAGGTAAATTCGAGTATATTTGGCATTGCATTGATTCTAGCAATTTTTATAACTAAAAAAAGGCGGACATGCAAGTCCCCTATTGGTTCATCAGGTACAGTATAAAGCACTAGTCTCAGTGTGCTTACATAATAATTTGTGCTTATTCTCACCTTGTTTGTCTCATTAGCACCCAATTAGCATCCAATTAACAGGCTCTATAGTCAACAGGTAGCAGATGGAAAACTAGTCCACCGTGCGTCATATTGTCTGGTCATGTCTGGTAAATGTTGGTCGGATGGGGAGGAACCTCTTTTTATGGTAGGCCCCTCCCCCCTCCATCCTACCGCACCCGTAGCCTCAGATAGCATGGTCCTGGGTAAACCTTAAAGTGCCTTTCTGTCTCTTTTTCTCTTTTCCTCTGTCTTTCTCTCCCTTCTTCTCTATCTCTATTTCCTGGGTATGATCATAAACTGTCTCCCTCTCAGCTCTCCCGCCCTTGATATAACCTTTATATGTGTTGATAAGGGCGTAAAGCAACCAATCTCACTCACACCCTCTCAGCTCTCCCGCCCTTGATATAACCATATTAAATGTGGTGATAAGGGCGTAAAGCAACCAATCTCACTCACTCACACCCTCTCAGCTCTCCCGCCCTTGATATAACCATATTAAATGTGGTGATAAGGGCGTAAAGCAACCAATCTCACTCACTCACTCCTAAGATGGCAAGACCCAGCGTTTAAAAGGGAGAGGGTGGGGGAATAGGAGAGGGGGAGGGAAAGAAGAGGGGGAGGGAAAATGAAGGGGAGATTAAGTAGTAATAAAGCAGTACAGAATGCCACCCAAAAACCATCACAGACAGAAATAATTGAGGTTTGAGCCGCGAAAGGAAGGAGTGGACTAGAACATACATCTCTTTTTATATGAGACAAGACTATCAACCTGCGCTCCCTTCAATACTGCTACCATGTAATGAGAGTTGGAACCCTCACTTGGCGACGGTCTGTTCAACCTCGCTACGGTCTATGATGTCATAGACAGGTACACAGCTATCCCGATGTGATGTGAGAGACACACCTGGAAATTACACCCATATTATTTTTACATAATAATAATGGATGTAGGCCCTTTTATCACTTTTTATAGCTGTGAATCAAAAAAACATTTCAAGAATATTTCTTTCTTTACAGCAATATCTAGTAATGAGTACTTTGGACCGGCTTTTGCTAGGATATACTTAAAATACATTTATATAAATTTATATTTGATTTATCAAAATCATTTTCTATCAAGAAATACATTCTTGGTCTCTTCAATAAAAATAATATATTACAAAAAGAACATTTTTGTTTTTCTTACTTCGCAGTAACCAGGTCCAGCATAATTAACATTTTAAACGTTATGTTTGATTGGGTTTACTTCATGTATCTTTAAATTAAATGAGCTTTACCATAGGAAAGTGGTATTGACCAAATTGCAGCCTAATTTAGCAGAATTTCGAAAATGTATACAGCTGCCAATAGGGGAGTTGCTTAGCCGCCATTTTGAATCTAGATTCGCATGGAATTATGGGACTAATGGTACAGTATAAAACCTATAGAAAACATGCCATGTTTAGCATGGACTATTTTTCAATGATCTAATGTCAATATCCATGTCTTATACATGTTTCCATGACACAAGTCTCCATGTTTCCCATCATGCATTTGGTTAACATAGATCATTTATACAAGCTAAGATATTGGTGAAAACATTCTTGCAAATTTTGATATAAATGTTGCAAATTATTTATATGTCAGATTTCATCAGCATCCATCCCAGGATGCATTGTACAAACATGCGCAATGACACATGCAACTCCCCTATTGTACATTTTCTGAAAAACTGACCCAATTAGCATTGCACTGGCAGTAATTAGCAAGGATAAAAAGCTATGGAACACTCTAGGTCCAAACCCTCTGATCAGATAAGAATGGTATGTCAGCCCACTTCACTAATGGTTTCCTGGCTTAGGACTGGGCGTTTTTAATGGGAATATAATGACATTTTGCGGTCTTAATAGAATTATAATAGCACCTTGCGGTTTGAGGCGAGAGTCTTTCCCTTCATTTGAAGGCACTCTCTCAACTTTGGGCCTAGACAGGGAAGGAACTTTCCAGCAAGATTTGCCTTGCCACAGGTCCTCCTCTCCCCACCAAGGGTCCAACACAATAGACCCGACCCGTCTACTCATGCTGCTGCATGCGAGCACATTAGGAGCAGCTCATTGCCGGACCTAATACTCTTTACCAGCTCAACAGGTGTGAGCTGTCTATTGTATATGGGTGAAATCGCTAGAAAATGTACAATTCACCTTCACCAATCCCCTAAAATTAACCCCAATTCCAGACGAAAATAAAGTTCTAAATAGCGTTCAATCTAACCAAACAGATTGCTAGAATTAATGCAATGCCAAATATATTCAAATTTACCTAATATTCGCCAAATTGCATCCGAATTTAGAAGATTTGATTAGATATGTACAGCTATCAATTGTACATTTTCTGACAATCTGAGCCACGTGTATGAAGGTGTGAAGGGATAATGGTATAATGGGCAATACTAGGCTTACCACACAGGTGTGACATGATACTAATAATAGATTTATATTTCCGTAAACATTTATATGGTATAATATAAAGTGCAGACTAGGAATTAAATGGAAAAGTGAGTATTATTAGTAATGAGTATAGGTCTTCCAAATAACCCTGAATATGGAAATATAATCCACACTAGTTGACAATATATTATAATTATTATTATTCAAGATCGCTAGTATCTGCACAGTACTCAGTGATACACAATGGTCTTACTCAAAGCTAATGAAAAATTAATATTAGTAAAAATTTACAAATGAGCAAAAATCGACAAAACGTCTACTACTAATGGCATCACAATTAAGTGAAGCATTAAGTCACAATTAGAAAAGTTAAAAGAGACAAATTAAGAACAAGTGCAGAATGAGGAGCATCATCAGACTACATTGCAAATAGACCTTTTGGTGTCTACTTACTTTTATCATGAAAAAGAAAAATTCACCAGTACGATGGATTACAATATGTGATATGAATGATGTTTCAGGAAAATGAGTCCCAAGTCGCAAAATTGGTGGTTTTCAAAGTCGTTTACTTACAAGATCTCTTTGTTGGAATATTTATATTTTGGGGTGTCTAGTCCTTGTGGTTGTATGAATACATCACATACAAATTTCAAGACAGATTATTAATTATATCAGTGCGTTTCTTGAGTATATTTAGCTACTTTACTGGTAATTATCCACCCAGAATTATTACAAATATTTTTTTCAGAACTAAAAATATCTAACTAAAGAGATATAAGTACTTATCCTTAATGTTTACATTCATCGGAATTGGTTGGGTCTCATCTTTTCAAATATGGTGATATCTCAAAATCAATATTTTGCGCCTTATCACTACTTTCTGAGTAGCAGTAGAAGTAATAGCAGCCATTCCGGTTGCTCCCCCTTCTAAAGAAACGGCCGCAATCCATTGTCATAGTACTAGGAGGAGTAGCGGGAGAAGTAGTGTCAGTAAGTATCTGTTATAGCAATAATACCCGAGGTTTTGGATGGTCTGGGTGGTCTATAGCCTGGTGGACAATTCGAGGGGCGTTAGCCCCGAGAATTGTCCACCAGGCAATAGACCACCCAGACCATCCAAAACCGAGGGTATTAGTGCTTTTAGACCCGATTTGGTCAGATTTGACTGAGGGCTATTAAGAAAAAAAGATTCACCGACCTCTAGACCTTTTATTTACCAGTTCTTTCGAGGTCTATAACCCCCGGAAGTTGCCGGAAGTGATTGCCATGGTCTATTGTGAAAAAATACACCCCAGAATCTGACCAAACCTGGTCTAATATGAAACAAGCCCCTGGATGTATATGACCCAGACATGCGTGACAACAAGTGGGTGACCTTTAATCCCCCAGGGGTCTGTTGCTACTTGTTCTTGCTAAACAGCTGATAGGCAACCTTTAGGGAAGGTATTGGATATACAGACAATGCTATTCTGATGTGTTCCAGGGAAATGTGTCATAAGTCGCAAAATTGATATTTTAATGTATAACTGATGTTTTCCATCTAGAACTTTCATACTGTAACAGAAAGAACTGCCAATCAATCAATCAATGTAATACATGGTGAGTATAATCAATAAATCTATCAATGTAATATCTGGTGATTATAATCAATCAATGTAATATCTGGTGAGTATAATCAATTAATCAATCCATCAATCAATGTAATATCTGTTGAGTATAATCAATCAATAAATCAATCAATCAAGGTGATACCTAATGAGTATAATCAATAAATCAATGTCATGAATGATGAGTATAATCAATAAATCAATATAATGTCTGGTGAGTATAAATCAACCAATCAATGTAATACCTGATAAATATAATCCATCAATCAATGTAATAGCTGGTGAGTATAATCAATAAATCAATGTAATACCTGGTGAGTATAATCAATAAATCAATGTAATACCTGGTGAGTATAATCAATAAATCAATGTAATACCTGGTGAGTATAATCAATAAATCAATGTAATACCTGGTGAGTATAATCAATAATCAATCCCGATGGGCAAATGAACGCGATTCTACGCGATTTTTAAATTGCACTCAGTGCCTGTCGGGATGTAATATCTGGTGAGTATAATCAATAATCAATAAACCAATGTAATACCTGAAGAGTATAAATCAATCAATATAATGCCTGGTGAGTATAAATCAATCAATATAATGCCTGATGAGTATAAATCAATCAATATAATACCTGATGAGTATAAATCAATCAATATAATGCCTGATGAGTATAAATCAATCAATATAATGCCTGATGAGTATAAATCAATCAATATAATGCCTGATGAGTATAAATCAATCAATATAATGCCTGATGAGTATAAATCAATCAATATAATGCCTGATGAGTATAAATCAATCAATATAATGCCTGATGAGTATAAATCAATCAATATAATGCCTGATGAGTATAAATCAATCCATATAATGCCTGGTGAGTATAGATCAATCCATACCTGGGGGGTAGTGTGGTTGGATGGTTGGGCCTCTCTAGTAGAGATATGATGATGTGCAGGTCTCCCTTGTCTGGGGCCGACTGCGGCAGCAGGATATTGGGCACGTCACATGACTTGCTGAAGTTACAGTTGTTCAGGCCAGCATCTGTCTGCAAGTACAATAATTACATTCTTATTGGGATATAATTAAAAGTACAATAATTACATTCTTATTGGGATATAATTAAAAGCACAATAATTACATTGTTATTGTGATATAATTAAAAGCACAATAATTACATTGTTATTGTGATATAATTAAAAGCACAATAACTACATTGTTATTGTGATATAATTAAAAGCACAATTATTACATTCTTATTGTGATATAATTAAAAGCACAATAATTACATTGTTATTGTGATATAATTAAAAGCACAATAATTACATTGTTATTGTGATATAATTAAAAGCACAATAATTACATTGTTATTGTGATATAATTAAAAGCACAATAATTACATTCTTATTGTGATATAATTAAAAGCACAATAATTACATTCTTATTGTGATATAATTAAAAGCACAATAATTACATTCTTATTGTGATATAATTAAAAGCACAATAATTACATTCTTATTTGGATATAATTAAAAGCACAATAATTACATTCTTATTGGGATATAATTACAAGAAGAAATGAAGGATGGGAACGAGTTTTGTCAGCAGTTTTCTGGGGTTTATTCACGATCCGAATATGTTTTCCCTATCTTAGGCTTCTTCTTCAGTGGATGAACATATCACCATATTGGAAAAGATGATAGCAAGCTGATTCCAATGATAGTAAACGCTAGGACACCTAATAAGTATTTCTATATTATTAGTTAAATATTTCTATGTTTGAAAAAAAAGTTTGCAATGTTTCTGGATGGGTAATTACCAGTAAAGTAACTAAATATACCCCATATGAAGGCCTTCACAACGCAAAGATATATTTGATATTTGATGTCCTGAAATTTGTCACATGGATTCATATGACTATACGTGCTGAACCCTCTAGAAATCAGAACATTTCAATAAAGAGATCTTGTGGAAAAAACACTTTGAAAAGTATCAGTTTTGCGACTTATTTTCCTGGAACACATCACATATCCTGTTTGATGGAATAAGCCATTAAAAGGTTGGCAACTGGTTTTACGTAATCCCTGTGTTTCAGGTATCACTACATAGTATTCTGTCCACTTAGTCCACCCTATTTAGGTCAAGATTTTAATGGAGAATGAAAGTCAATGTAATACCATGAAAATACAGCACTTTGTAAATTTGATGAACGAGTCTGAAAAATGATGGATCACTTTGGGGCAATAATTTAATAACTTATTCAGCATCAAGTCATCATTCCCCCCTCATCACTCCTCATTTTGATGACTCAGCAACTTTTCCTACTGGGGTCAAATCGTCAGAAATTGTACAATTGACCTTCACCAATCCTCTCAAATAACCCAAATGTAAGATGAACATTAGGTTTAAAATACAATTCAACATAATTCAAAATATTTTTCATGTGAATGCATTAAAACTGTAGTGGGACCCAAACACCCCCCCCCCCCTTACCCAACCCCCGTCCTGGGAGGGGAACTAGATAAGAGAAATTTTTAAATTGCTATTACTTTGGTAATAATGATCAGATTTGGACATAATTTGTGGCATTACACAATATTCAGATGTCTTAAGTACTGATGAGCTACAGATGGGGGACCTTTCCCCCCATTTTAGGGGGTGGGTTGGCTCTGGTGGTACTGTGCTAGCTGACTGTTCCATCCGTCTGTCACCTCCATGATGGAGTGTTTCTACGTGTACGCTTTCTCCTGGGTCCGACCCTGGCTGATTGCACCCGCCGCCGCCCTATCAATCATTCAACACTTTTTACTTTGCTTGTCTGGGCCTTTTCTGCACTTCTTACTGCCTGACAATACGGCCTGAGTCCAATGATTAAACCATTAGATACTGGGGTCGGATTTTCAGAAAATGTACAATTCGCCTTCACCAATCCTCTCAAATAACCCATATTTAAGACAAAAATGAGCATCAAAATGTAGTTTAACATAACAGAACTGCTACTTTTAATCAGTGTGACACCGAATATAGTCAGATGTACCTGATATTCATCATTTTTCAGCCAAATTTGACACAATTTACTAAATGTATAGAGCTGCCAATTGTACATTTTCTGAAATCTGACCCACTGATTCCAGAGGGCTGTTGCACAATGGATTTTAGGGCCGGATTTTCAGAAAATGCACAATCTACAGTTCTATATATTGATCAAACTATGCTAAATTAGAGTGAAAAATGATAAATACTAGGTATATCTGAGTGTATTGTATATTGTATTCATTCAATATATCTGTCTGGTTATGTTGAACTGTATTTTGAACCTGATTTTGGTCTTAAATTTGGGTTATTCGACAGGATTGGTGAAAGTCAATTGTACATTTTCTGGAGACTTGTCCCTTTAAAGCTGCACTCTTAGATATTTGACCACAAAAGTCAGTTGACCAAACTTATGGAGGATTTTGTCCAGATATGTTTGATACGTCCTCATTTGTAGTTGGGAGACCCACCCAAATCCTAAGCTATGTAAACTTTACTTATTATCGAGATAACAAAATTTAAAGTCCTAACCATTAGACCACTGGGGGGATACTGGGGTCGGACTTTCAGGAAATGTACAATTCACCTTCACCAATCCTCTCAAATAAACCACATTTAAGACAGAAATGAACATCAAAATGCAGTTTAACATAACAGAACTGATACTTTAAATCAATGTGATACCAAATATACTCAATTATACCCTGTATTCATCATTTTTCGGCCTAATTTAGCAGAATTTCCTAAATTTGTAGAGCTGCCAATTGCCCATTATCTGAAAGTCTGACCCATATACTTATTCTTGATTATTCTGCCACATTATTTATAATCATACATGGTTAAATTCCTGAATAAATAACTTTGTACAAAAGACGATATAAAAGACGATATTAACAGAGGACTAAGATTCTTAAAATCTAGAGGGTTTAAGAATTACCATCTTATATCTTAATAATGACCGTCATTGAGGGGCTGCTTCTGGTATACTGGTGCATAATCCTGAGGCGAAGCCAGAGACTATACCCACACAGTGCCCCAGCAACGTGGAAATGGGGGTTATTATTGTTTATAGTCTCAGCCTTAGGTAGTAAAGACCCCGCACTGCCCAGGGCCATGACTGAAACATTTTCGATACCGACTGCATGAAACAGGTCTCAACTGCAAGCGGATTGTGTCAGATCTTTGTCATCCATGAACGCTTAATTTTCAGGCGTGTGCAGGCGTGTGGGGGCGTGTATATGGGTCAGATTTTCAGAAAATGTACAATTCGCCTTCACCAATCCTCTCAAATAACCCACATTTAAGACAGAAATGAGCTTCAAAATATAGTTTAACATAACAGAACTGATACTTTAAACCAATGTGATACCAAATATACTCAGATATACCCGGTATTCACCATTTTACAGCCTAATTTGGCAGAATTTACTAAATGTGTAGAGCTACCAATTGTACATTTGCTGAAAATCTGACCCATAGGGGCGGGGGGAGGCACATAGGAGACCATGTTGTGGAAAGACTATCTAATTATTGTTCTTACTCTGAGTAAACAACATTTAAAAGCTTAATATTTGGTTACGGTTGTAATCTTTATCACATGGGATTCAATCCTAAAAGCCTTTTGAGCCCCTTGGCTGTGGCCTTCCCCTTCTACGCCACCTTAGCTTTGCACAGGCAACAGGGTCTCATCACTTCATTTGAGATGTTGAAATATAATTCTGTATCAATCTATTGAAGTAAGCATTTTGAGAAATTTAAGTCGATCTGGCTCTTGAAAATAGAGCAGATTTAGCGCTCATTTAGGTCACATTTACCTGCCACTTCTTTACTTAAAAAATAGAGTAGAACTGTTAGCAATGTGGGACAACCATTATATTATTCCTATGGGTAATATAAGGTACGTAAATAAGGTAGTAATGAAATAAATTGAAAAATCCAATAAATCGGTCTTTGTCGGTTAAAGGCTGGTTTATTTGGTTTTAAGATGGATAATGAATCTATGGACAATTTCGTTACCCTAATTCCTCTATTAAAGAGCCTACACATGTATCATTTTAAAAGACAGTGTTTGTACCCTTTTAACAATAATCAATGGGTGTTTTTCATCATTTATACCCCCGAAATGATGAAAGTCTTAAAATTCATGTAATTTCAAAGCGGTAAGTTAAATATTTACCTCATATTTCTTTACTTGAAAATCAGGATAGAACTGTTAAAGTGGCTAAGATAGTTAAAAACCTAGGTTTGGGAGTAGTCAAGAATCGCCTTGAAAATTCCCCCAGGAACTAAATCAAACCTTCTTAGTCCTATTACAATCTTATTTTTCTTTTAGCTTTCCCATTTGCTGTGAAAATACAATCCTTTTGTTGCCTGCTCCTGTCTGCGCCGCCCCCATGACAGTTTGAATTCATAGAACTGGGTCACAATGTGGTTTAGGAGAACTGTCAATCTAGCTCAAATCACAAAATCACAGTGTCATACCTACTTTTTTGCTCTAACTAAGTTCTCCCCCTTCCTGATTCACTTTTACATTAAATGTATTATTGGGACTTTCTTCCTAACTTTGAAAAATGCATTACAAAAGCTTGTCAGTTTCCCAGTCATGTTGTGGTTACACTGGCCACACTGGGCCACCTCGGCGCTGACTGGAGAAACCTCTCCAGTGACCTACTACGCATGACAACCTCACTAACCACAACGGTTGCTCACCCGAATTTGCGACGGCAGCTATAAATAAATTCACTCTCTTTATGGTAAAATATCTCTTAAAGTATTAAATATTTAATTTCCGCATTTCCACGGATTTGTTATATAGGCTCAAACACACAATATAGTAGAATATTGGGAAGAAATTCCGTTACTCATGATTCTAGTCCTGAACAGTGAGAAGAGTCACTTTAACAATGTGGGAAAACTATTAGATTCTTTCTATGAGTAATATAAAGTACATAAACAAGGCAATATCAAATCAATTGGATATTCCGGCACGGCCGCGGCAGCTTTTTCCCAGTATGATTCTACTGCCACTTGATGAACTAGATCAGGAACATGGCGTTACAGCTGTGGAATCTTTCTGAGTATGGAGATTTACGAATACTCAGTGTTAAATAACTTATAATATGACCTTGTTTTTTTTGGACAAAATTGTATTCAAGTTTTAACAGACAGTTACACTCTCACAAACATATAGATAAATTTGTGGTTTTCGTTGCGCCCTGACTTAGTGGACAATTTGTACAGAGTCGAGAAGATTCTAAGTTACATTTCAGCCAAAAATATCTATATAGTTTAAGTTATAAGAGAAATATTAAAAAAGAAAAGATAATAATGAAGATGATATATGAAGATACCTGTTGTTTTTACAAGTATTTTCGTTCATGAAAAACAATTCAAAACAATCGCTCTTTGGTTTATTTATATAATTGAATTGTTGCAGTAATAATAATAGGAATAAGTTATCATCCATAAACTACATATAACTGTATCGTAGTGATGAATACTATACATACATATCCATCACATATTACATAGTAAAGCATTATTCAATTCAAATCCAATTAACAAGGGTGTAAAGCAACCCCCCCTGCACCCCACTTCTCCTCGTCATCATCTCCCATCATGCATCAGACATGAATGTATTCCACCAGGTACAATTTCCGCTCTGTTCCTAAATCTCGCCAAGTGACGCTCTCAGCACGTGACCCAGATCTGTGTTTTTTATCTCCTCCTTGTCTGCTTGTTTTCCCGCCGCCACAACAGCGCCCCCCGTGGTCAGGCTTTTACAACCAATCACAGCTGTCTCCATCATTTCCCCTCCTTCTCTATTATCGCTCTCTTAATGGCTATAGATGGCAACCATGTAGTGTGGCTGCGAAAATAATACCAACGCCTGGTAAAAAACTAAAAAAGGACAAAGATATGTATTGGTCTATCCAGTTTCACTGCAGCTAAAGGACCCTAGCTGACCTGGATTTGACCTGGTTTTAAATCATACCACGCAGTTTTGGACAGGGTGCTTGTGGGTCAGATTTTCAGAAAATACACAATCTACAGTTCAACACATGTATCATATTCTGCTAAATTAGAGTGAAAATTGATAAATACTAGGTATATCCGAGTATATTCTGTATCAATTGAATTCATTCTGTAAATCTGTCTGCCGATGTTGAACCGTCTTTGAAGCTCATTCGTGTCTTAATTCGGGGTTATTTGAGATGATTGGTGAAGGTGAATTGTACATTTTCTGGTGATTTCACCCTTGTGAATCAAGTCCCTTTCTGTCTCTTTTTTCTGTCTCTCTCCCTTCTTCTCTATCTCTATTTCCTGGGTATGATCATAAACTACCTCCCTCTCAGCTCTCCCGCCCTTGATATAACACTTCAAAGTGTTGATAAGGGCGTAAAGCAACCAATCTCACTCACTCACTCACCATTGCCTATACCCGACCCAAAAAAAGAAGCCACTACAGGTGAGTATACCGGCAAGTCTCCGAAATATAAACAGAAAACATCCTCAAGAATTTGGGTCAAATGGCTTTTAGGGCCCATCGCACTATGGGTACATTGCACTATTTATATATGACTGTGTGGTAAACAACTCTTAGAGGCCTTAACAGGGAAGGGGGAAGGGGGAAGGGGGAAGGGGGAAGGGGGGAAGGGGGAAGGGGGAAGGGGGAAGGGGGAAGGGGGGAGGGGGGGGAAAGAACAGATGTATTGGCCATTAAGTGTCATCCACCATCGCCTCTGTCGGTAGACCGGAAAGGGATGCGAGATCTGATATCCTTTTACTGCTAAGACAGGAGGAACTATCATCCCGATTTGGTCGAGGGGCTTGACCCAGCTGCTCTTTTATGAGGGTGGTAACAGATTAACAGGAACTAATGGTCATTCCTTCTTCCACACCTCGACATCAGAGAGAAAACACCGTTGTTTAATTAACCTGTCATAAACTATATCATAACTTGCTTTGCACTGCATACATTTATCTTCTGATACCATGCAGTCTCTGGTCTATTTCTGGGTGGACACTTTCTAAAGAAGCTATATGTGATGTGTTTCAAGAAAATGAGTCATAAGTCGCAAAATTGATATTTCTCAAAGTGTCACAGGACCTCTTTATTGAAATGTTCTGATTTTTAGTGGGTATAGCACCGATAGTCATATGATTCCATGTAACGAATTTCGGGACATGGAGTATATTTACTTACTTTACTGGTAATTACCCATCCAGAAACATTGCAAACTTTTGTTTTCAAAAATAAAAAATAAAACTTGAAATATAGAAATACTTATTAGGTGTCCTACTATTTATCATCATTGGAATCACCTTGATCTCATCTTTTCAAATATAATGATAACGCAAAATCACGGATCACATAATTATATAGTCCATAGGATGATCTTTGAAACATAGGGATATCGTCAATCCACAGTCTTGGAATTTGGGACATGTGAGTCAGATATTCGGAAAATGTACAATTGGCAGCTGTACACATTTAGCAATAATAATTTGATCGATATTAGCTGAACATTCACCTTTAAACAAGTTAAAATCTAGTGTAAGGGAACTTTCCATTGCAGTGATTCTATCAATCTGTTTGGTTAGGTTGAACTGTATTTTGAACTTTATTTTCGTCTGCAATTTGGGTTATTTGAGAGGATTGTAGAAAGTGAATTGTACATTTTCTGAACATCTGACCCTTATGCACCAGACCCCTGCCCCTTACTGCACCAGACTGGACTGTTACCTGGGGGGCAGATGATGGATGACCGGCACTTATTGAATATTCACTATAAGCCATGTCATGACACGCCCCGCTATAATAATAATATTAGCTTCCCTCTAGTCCACAAAAAATGTAACACCAGGGTTCCCCACATTTAGATGAATGGAACGAGAAGTAGGAAATGTACAGTTCTTGACCAATGCTAGCTGAGCGTACAGCTTTAAACTCCATTTTAGGAAAATGAGTCACAAGTCGCAAAATAGATTTTGCGATACCATCATATTTGTAAAGCTGAGATCAAGCCAAATCCAATGATAGTAAAATTTAAGGACATCTAAAAAAGTACTTTTATCTTTTTAGTTAGATATTTCTATTTAAAAAAACCCCAAACAAATTGCAATATTTCTGGGTGGATAATTACCAGTAAAGTAGCTAAATATACTCAATGGGATGATCTAAGAAACGCACTGATATAATTAATAAACAGTCTTGAAATTTGGTACATGTATTCATGCAATCACAAGGACTAGACACTCTAAAAATGAAAGTATTCCAACAAAGAGATCTTGTAAGTAAACGACTTTGAAAAACACCAATTTTGCGACTTGTGACTCATTTTTCTGAAACACATCACATTTAATGACATTCAGATGGGTAGGACAGAGCAGGAAATAAAAATAATTCGATCGATTTAAGCTGAAAATTCACCTTTAAACAAGGTAAAATCTGGTGTAAGGGAACATTTTTCCACATCCCAATGTTCGGCAGCAGGTGGAGTGATTTAGGAAGGGCTGAGGGAGATTGATCTTGGATCATCCACATGAAATATGCAGAGCAACCTGTCGCTCCACAGGTTCAACCCGTCCATACAGGTTCCAGTGGGGAAATATTGATGTCAGAGGACATTTGTGATGTGTTTTAGGAAAATGAGTCATAAGTCGCAAGAATTGATTATTTTCAAAGTTCTCGTTATTGAAATGCTCTGATTTGATCTGCTCTGACCCATATCCTCAGGATATTACAAAATTATCAAATTGTAAAGATCGTATAACCAACCAATCTCACCAAACTCAATGTATATATTACACAACAATAGCCAGAAATTGTCGTACCCATCTCATCTCATAATTTGAGTAACTCATATAAACTAAAAATAAACTCCCCATGTAAACCATTAAATTCATATAAAATGTTTTTTTGTTATATTATAGAAGACATGTTTAATTCGGTTAGGAAATAATATTATTTAAATTCTTCCCTGCAACGATCATATGTAATAGAATTGCATCTTCAAGACATAACGAAAATTACAATTGATTTGTGAGAGTGTAACAGTTGTCTTTTGCCTGAATAAAAAAACAAACGTTGGGAAAAAAATGTGCCAGTGGGCTCCTCCCCTTTACCCAGGCCCCGCCCCCAATCAACCTGTCAATTGTCCATCATCAAGTACCCAGAAGCACATTAGCTTGCTGGCGGCCACTCTGCCCAGGTTCATTAGGCGAGTATTGTTATTGTATTGTTATTGTACAATGTGTAGCATTGGACACTTGACGTGTCAACATCATCACAACAGGAGTGAAGAGGAGGAGGAGGAGGAGGAGGAGGAAGCAGAAAACATTGGCTTTAATTGGAAGCCAATAACCTCACAGTCTAGGCTCAGAGAGGAGATAGTTCCTCCAAGCTGAGGGACGTCCCCCCACTAGCTCCAAACCGCCATTATAATACCATTAGGACACCTACTTCTCAACAGTATATACACTCGTTGGTATATAGTTGATCAGTGTTTAAAGTTATTTCCTATACAAAAACGAGTGTATATACTGTTGGTTTATTTTGCAATGAAAGTTGATTTGTGACTTGAAGAGGTTTCACTTGGCTATAAATGATTAAAGCTGTCGTAGTGGATTTAAACCCATGATTCGTAATGAAAGTTGACCATTGTTTAATTCACAAAGAAAATTTAAAATGTTGACATGTTTATTGTGGAATAAAGACCCAGTGTAGGGAAAAGATAAACTTGAAATTTGGTAGATGTATTCATAGAACTACAAGGACTAGACATTCCAAACATGAAAATATTGCAACAAAGAGATATTGTAAGTAAACAACTTTGAAAAACACCAATTTTGCGACTTGTGACTCATTTTCCTGAAACACATCACAAATCTTCCCATAATCTCCAAACATTTCTTCTTATGATACCATTTTCATAACCCGTCAGACCCTAACAAGCTAACAATCTCTACACTCTTGAGCAATTCAAGCTCTACACCCTTGAGCAATTCAAGCTCTACACTCTTGAGCAATTCAAACAAACCAATGTGGGCTTATATCGTGAGGAGAAGCTGGAATGACCTTCTAACTCTGCTTTTTCCCCTTTCCTTTCCCCTCCACCTCATCTTCCCTCTCCCCTTCCCTGTCGCCCTTCCCCTACCCCTCCCCTTTCCCCCTTCCCCAACCCTTTCCCCCTTCCCCCCTTCACCTACCTCCTCCCCTTTCCCCTTCCCCTACCCCTCCCCTTTCCCCCTTCCCCTTACCTCCTCCCTTTCCCTCTTTCCCCTCCCCCTCCCCTTTCCCCCTTCCCCCTCCCCCAACCCTTTCCCCCTTCACCTACCTCCTCCCCTTTGCCCCCTTCCCCTACCTCCTCCCTTTTCCCCCTCCCCCTACCTCCTCCCCTTTCCCCCTTCCCCTACCTCCTCCCTTTCCCCCCTTCACCTACCTCCTCCCC